>CM066316.1:61525603-62885603 GCA_033807775.1 Saussurea involucrata
AGGCTATATGGAAACATACTGACAGAGCAAGGTATGTCTATCACCAAGATGGTTCTTGAATACTTGTGCTTAATGTTCAAACCAGAAGCAGTTCAGTATTTGATGGCAAGGAATTTTCAAGTCATTACCAACTGGATGCTCATTGAGAATTGTGGAGTGTATGTCATCTCTCTTGACAATACATTTCATGAATATTATTTGGTGGATGTTGTGTACAAGCACAGCATGAAAAAGTTGAATGGAATGATGCATGCTAAGTTGGTGAGTGACAAAGACTCTAAGATGGCAAGATACCTTGTAAAAATGATTCTCAATCAAAGTCTGGGATTGGATCCAAATTTATGCGTTGATGATTAGGTTTTGGAAGCATCATCTGAAGAACTTAACTTCTCATCCTGAAAAGTCAAGTTAGGGGGAGATTGTTGGGAACTGAAGATATGCTAAGTATGGTTAGTACTGCCAGAACAACATTACTACTGCCAGATCAAGTTAGTACTGCTAGTTCAAGAGTTAGTGCTGCCAGAACAAAGATACTACTGCTAGTTCAAGGTTAGTACTGCTAGTTCAAGAGTTAGTGCTGCCAGAACAAAGATACTACTGCTAGTTCAAGGTTAGTACTGCTGAGATATTAATACTGCTGGAACATTATTAATACTGCTTGTGTGAGGTTAGTACTGCTAGACAAGTTACTACTGCTGGTACATGGTTAATACTGCTGAACAAAGTTAATACTGCTGGTATATTACTACTGCTGGAATATCATTAATGCTGCTGAACAAAGTTAATATTGCTGGTATATTACTACTGCTGAAAGATTATTAGTACTGCTTGAGAAGAATGAAGTTACTACTGCTTGTGATCAGAACATGGAATGCGAGATTGAAGGAGATAAAGATGGATTGATTGAAGATATACTTAAAAGAATATTCTGAAGATCAATCTTATCTTGATAGTTATCTTGTAATTATTTTGTATAAATAGACTTCAATAGATAGCTACTAAAACATACATGAGACACGAGAAAGACGAGTCAATATACGTGTGAAAAAGAATTCGATATCGTTTTCAGAGAGAATTAACCTCAAGGTTTAAGAACCCTATTTCTAGAGAAGTAGAAGTCGTCTTGTTGAGCCTGTTCAACAAGATTGAGGTTTGGTTGTAATCTTGTGAGTCGATTTAGTGAATACACAAAGTGGTGAATTTTCTGTTACATTGTTCTTGATTGTGAGAATTAAAGTTCTATTCCGCAGATTCTTTAATTCTGAATTCTAAGTATTAATTATCTTGTTAAGATTCGATCCTGACACATATTGGAATGGGTCCTTCTTTGTTAGTTTCAACAATCGTTTTAACAAAAGTACCTTTAACTCTCCATTCATAATTTTCTTTTAAGCACCATTTTCCTTGTACTTCTATGAAATCAGAACATCTTCTCTTTACAAAATTATTTCTTTTCATTTTGAAAACTTTAGGTTGAGACTGAGAAACTCTTTCAGTCTTCTTTTCTTTTGACTGAGATTGAGAAATATTTTCAGTCTTCTTTTCTGAATTCTGTTTCACTTTAGATTTGAAAGATATTTTTGAACTTTGAGTTTTCTGAGAAAGTTGAAATGATTGATTACCACATTGAACACATTTCAGATGTCTTCTTGCATGAAACAACAAATCTGAATGAAAAGAATTTTCATTTTTATTGATAGTATTCAGATTACATTTGCATCTATTCATGAACTACTAGCTTTGAGTTCAGAAGTAGTATTCAAGAAAATCTTCTCAATAAAGTCATCTTTCCTTTTGCACTCTTCCTTTTCTGAAACATTTAACTTTGCAGAATTAGTAGATGTTGTAGATGATTCATCATGCTCAAAAGTACTTGATTCATTAAAGAATTCTTTGTTTTTCTCTAAGGCTTTAATCTTAAAAAGATCATACTCAGATTTTAACTTCTCAAGCTCTTTTATCTTTTGGACATAAGTTTTGTTTTCTTTTAAAACTTCTTCAAGTTTAATATCAACATCACAATAGTCATTTTCAAGTTCATCAAAAGTTTTTCTTAAGTCTTCAAGCTCTTGATTAACCAGATTAAATCTCTTTTCAAGTTTTGAGAAACTTTCTGATTTTGAGTTCTGAACAGTTTCATCAGAACTCTGACTAACAAACTCAGAATTCCGACTAATAGATTCAGAATTCTGACTTACTGAATCAGAATTCTCAGAATTTTCAGAAACCTTATTTTCTTCATTAAAGAATACATTGTCAATGTCAGTATAGGAAAAACTTGATTGTTTATCTTTATAACTTACATTCAGAGAATCATACTTGAATTTAGCAGTATTATATCTTGGTTTTTCTTCAGTAGGTTTTGAAATTTCTTTCTTAACCTCTTCTTCTGAACTTTCTGACTTTTCAGCTTTTGGTTCAGAAGTTTTTAACTTTTCAATATTTGGTTTCTGTAAATTATCAAAACTTGTTATTGAGCTTGCTGGTCTCACAAAAACTTCAACTAAGTCTGGGATTTCTGGTTTAGGACCTTTTAATTCCTCAAAATCATAAAGATTTATTGGAGCCTTTTTTAAAATAACATTTTCTTCTAAACCTAATCCCATTCTTGGATTGTAAAACCTTTTGTCTTTAACATTGTTTGTGAGAACACTTAAAGTCTGTTGAGTTTGACCTCTTTTCAGATTAAGGCCTTCTAACTCTTTTATTTTTGTATATAAATTCTACCTTTAATCAAGCAACATATCCACTTTAATGTGCAAATCATCTTTTTCATCTTTTACTTCTGAAAGTTCATTTTGTAACTCAGATATCTTTTTCAAAAGTTCAAAATTCTCTTTTCTGACTTCTTGTTTCTCAACCTCAGTTTCTTCAAATCTGACTTTAAAAATTTCCTTTTCTAATCTAAATTTGTTAACCAGAATTCTTTCACCTTTAATATGTTTTATGAGATTAACAAATTCAGATTTCATGTTTCCAATTTCAGTCATTAATTCAATTTCAAGATTAGAATGTACCTTAGCAGAAGACTCAGAATCTGCATCATCATAGTCAGAATCACCTTCATCTTTCATTTTAGCCATGTAACTCTACATTTGTGAGAAATGAATGCAATCTTCTTCATCAGATGAATAGTATAGCCAATTTTCCTTTTCTGCCAACATAGCAATCCCACTTTCTTTAGCTTTGGCTAACTGTGCCTTCTTGTTGTAATATTCATAATCCTTGACTACCTTCACTTTGCATTCTCTTGCAAAATGACCAGGTTTGCCACATTTGAAACATAGATCCTTCTCTTTCTTCTCCTCTCTTTTCTCATACCTATTTTCTTCTCTATCATCCTTCTTTTTGTATCTCTCTTTTGAACTCCCCTGTCTATCTCATCTGAACTTACCCTCAACATACTTCTTCTTTCCATACCTTTTATTGAAAGTGTTAGTCAATAAAGCCAGTTTCTCTGTTATCATCTTGATATCAGCATCCTCATCAAATTCTTCTTCCTTTTCAGATTCCTCTTCTAATTTTGGAATTTCAGACAAATACACAGACTTCTTTGTTATCTTGTTGATTTTGGATTTTCTTTCGAAAAGCAAAGCTAATTGATCTGACACATTTTTCTTTTCTTCAACAACTTGTTTAACAGAATCTTCATGTTGATTTAAAATACAGAACAAATCATTCCGATCTTCTTCACACATATCTTTGTTCATCTGAAGACTTATAGCAAAAGATGACCACTCTGTATTGAGACAATTCAGAAATTTGTAGTTGATTTCTGACTTGGTTTTCTTCAGCCCATTTCTTCTGAGATCATTCAAGACTGTACAAAACTTATTGTATGTTTGAGTTAGACACTCAAATTCCTTAACTTTGAATCTCTCATATGCATTAATGCACTGATTCAGTTTTGCCTGAATTGATTTTGTTGTTCCAAGCATCTGCTTCTCCAGTTCATCCCACATTTCTTTAGCAGATGTTCCACTATCAATTCTGTTGAAGATGTCATTAGGAATTGCCAAAGTTAACAAAGTAACAACCCTTTTGTCTATTGCATGTCTCTTTTTATGTGCTTCAGTATACTGTGAGAAATGCTTCTTTACTCTGGTAGCAGGAATCTCAGGAGTAGTAGTTGTTGCAGGTGTAGCAGCAACATCAACATATACTTCAATTGGACCTTCACGAATTGAGATCATCAGATTTTCATCAATATTATCCAAGAATTGAATAATTCTGATTTTCCATTGTTGATACTCTTCAGGAATTAGAACAGGAGGTTTTGTTTCAGATCCCATCGAGAGAAATTCTTTAGAAGACATGATTGTAAGATAAATCCGATTCAACAGAAAGACAAATTCGAATCTCTTGATCAATACACAGCAAATTCAAGAATTGCAGATAATTCAAGAATTACGAGTAGCAGCGGAATTCAATTATCGAATTAATCAAAAAATCTTCAAGAACACGATTTTTCGCTGATCTTGATCTAATTTCTTTGTTGATTGGCTCCGATACCAATTTTAGAAACCATGATTGATCTTACAACCAATTAAACATTTAAGAACACAATCAAACAATAGAATAGTAGATAATTGGAGTCGAAAGCTTCATATTCATTGAAGAACATATTTCAAATCTAGAGAGAATTTCTCAAAGATTACAAAGATTGAATACGAAAGTGATCCAAAAGTTAGTTAGCTTTCAGTTGCTAACATCTATATATACTGTAACGGAAATTCTAAATCTATAGTACATTTACAATACAAACCATTAGAACAATGACATGTGTTCTAATATGCTAGCTAATAACTTAATTACATTAAAGAGAAAATGTCTAAGACATAAGTTCTGAACCATTTGTTCAGAACTTCTGAACCTTCTTCTGATCAAGCATACTCAGAATCTATACTTCAGCACATTGACATTTTCATCTTCACATTCAGAACTTCTGAGTCTCCTTCTCAGAAGTCTGAGTCTTCTATTCAGACTTCAACACTTATGCTTTTTGACAAACTTCAGATCTAACACTTTCAAGTATTCATACACATTGGTTCAACTTCTTAGTGACTTTGTTATTACCATGTCTCAAAATGAAATATTTATTCGATGGTAATACTCCCGTTTGTATTCCAAGTTGTCAAGCATCATACATTCATTCAGCGTGAGAACTTAAACACTTCATTCAAAAGTTCTTTATATTTTTTTCATAAAAACAACATTCGAATTCTTTGATAACCTAATCGTTCATGATTATCTTTCATATTTGATCTGATTGATACATTGTCAGGTTCTCAAACAATTCTTTCAAATTCATTTCATTCTTTCAATAATCTTGTTTCGGGAATTCTTCAAAGTTCAAATGCTCAAATATTCATGATATTATTGTAAGAGCATACATTCTGATGACAATGCCATTCAAATGTTGATATTCATATTTGTTCAAGCTAAACTGTTGAACAACAAAATATTGTTAGGACAAAATTTCATGGGATGAGTGTGAGAGCATACAGAACTTTTATGGATTCACGTTGACCAGTGTTTCCAACCTAGGAAGTTATCCTTGAATGATTGAGGGTGAGGGATCTACATCAAAGAGTGGGGGAGATAACTCATATGGTTGATTAATCTCATTGTGTTGAGCTAAAATGTAAATGAGAGTTTGGGTAGAACATAGTTAAAAGAATAAGAGAACTCTGCACCAACCATTTTCTAAGCCAGGCAGCCACGTTACTGATTGGTTCACATTCTTTGGTGACCATCATTGAAACAGGCAGTTAGCTCATGCCAAATCTTGCTTTAACCCCACCAGCTACTCATTTATTTCTCAACAAATAAATTGTTAGAGTAGGTTTTAATGTTGATTTAAAGTTCAAGGGTTAAACTATATTTGATTAAAATAGAGCTTATTAGTGAACGGGCCGTGGGCTTGTTAACCACGGGCCCATTGTATTTAATGTTGATTAGCTTGGAAAAACAAGCTAATCATCTCTTTTACTTTCAACACTGTATTGTAATATTCTCTCTGAAAGATTAATGAAAGGGATGACCAGTTGAAATCATATTACTTATTGCATATCATATTCGATTTCTGTATTGTTGCACGGATCTGGATTCTACAATTGGTATCAGAGCAGACAGACGGATTCGATTCAAAGCTTCATTCATCAATTTCTGGTTAGTTTGACTTTTACCCGTCTGACCATTCTTGAATTCTTGACCATTTGATTCAGTCGAAATTGGTTGTTTTTGCTTATTGGGTTGTGTTAGCATTATCGTTATAAGTATTTCTGCAAATTTTCACATCCTAATTCATTCGTTTGATTGGTCAATTTAGCAATTTAAGATCAAAGTTTTTGGTAATGTTCTTCAACAAAAATCGAATTTTTACCATCAAAATGTGTTCTTTTTGCTTAGAAATTGATTGGGTTAGTGTTAGTTTTGTGTTTGGTATTGTTTCTAATATTTCAGGAACAATTTTGAGTAACCCTAGTTGAGAAATCGATCGAACTGAGTAAACAGCCGCGGTGTCCGGACAAACCCAGCCGCAGTTTCCGGACAAGTTCATTTTGTCCGGACGTTTGTGGTTCCATCCGGATTCTTCCAATTTTTCCGGACAACCAGTTTCTTTCGGGTAAGTCATCCATCCGGGTAAGTATCTTATAATCTCAAACCTATCCGGGTAATATTGTTCCGGATAACTCTAAGTATCCGAAAATCAATTTTATCCGGAAATCCATTTTTTACCCGGAAACTTCGTGGTATCCGGAAACTGCACAGTATCCGGAAACCCCATTGTACCCGGAAACTTCACATCCGGAATCAGTTCACATCCGGTAACCTCAGTTATCCGGAAAGTGTGTGGTATCTGCTATCCGGAAAGCTTACTCTGTCCGGATTCTTTCTGATATCCGGACTCTTACAGATATCCAGACAATTCTATTATCCAGTATCCTCATCTTATCCAAATACTTCTGTTTTTGGTTTTTGATCCATTTGCATCAAATCTGATCCGAACAATTTCAGATCAGATAACTGTAAAACCCGTGTCCCGGTATGATTTTTAAAATTCTTAATGTATTTATTTTTAAAGTGAGTCTCTTTAACGGAAGTTGTCAAAGGGGACCTTGAATGTTATGTGTGGCAAACCTTACTCTCTTTTGCAATATTATAGAAATTCAGGGACCAAAAGTGTCAAAGTGTTGAGCCTAGGGACCAAATGTGGACAATGGAGGTTGTTGGAGTGTTGAACGGTCAAGGAAAGGGGGACCGACCCCCCCCCCCCTCTTCCTCTTCTCGTCGGTTTCCATATGGCACCAACAAACAGCCCATTTTGTTGTTTGTTTGCTTTTCTCCATTGTTTTCATTTTGCCGTGAGTGTGTTCGTGAGTGTGAGAAGCCGAGAGAGGAAGAAAAGCGAGAGAGAGAGGTCGCCGGAGAAACGCCGCCACGGTCGCCGGAGAACCATCGGTGTCAACGTCCCTTGTCGGAGAGGTCGAGAAGAAGGGGTTGCAGGCACGGTTGCGGGTCGTCGTTGTAAGGTATGGTTCTCGTTACTTTCTGTTTCCGTTTTTGGTTTCCGGCGAAAGGGCAGCGGCAGCGCCGCCGCCGTGCGCCGCCACTGTGGTGGCTGGGTGTCGGGTGGTGGTGGTGGTGGTGTGAATAAGATATGTGCATGCGGTAAGGTGATCGAGAGAGTAGGGAGTTCGCGGTGGTTTGCGGCTCGTTGTAGTTGTTTTGTCGAAGTACCGCCACCGGCGACCACCACTGCCGGAGGTGGCAGTGGGTGGTGCGTGGCTGTGTCCTGTTAATGCCCATAGAGCCCTTTAAGTCGTGACTTAATCGATTAAGCCGATTCGATAAAACCGTCGTTTTCTTTATAATCGTCATTTCATGTGAATAATTGTTCAGTCACTGTTTTTGCGACGGCCATAACTTTCCCGTCATAACTCCGATTGAGACGAAATTGGTACCCACGGTTCCAGTACGGGGTCGGTCACGTTTTCCGTGTTTTAGCGGAAAACTGGTTCAGCCTCTAGCTAGGTGAAAAAGTGGTCGCAAGTTTGGTGATTTGTCATTTTATGTGAATGTCGATTTTCTGCCACTGTTTTGTCGTGGCCGTAACTTTTTACTCGTAGCTCGGATTGAAATGAAATCGGTGGCCGAAGTTCACTAATCGAGTCAGGAAAGTTTTTCGTGTTTTGCCGAAAGTCTGTTTAGGCCTGTAGCTGGGCCGTATGGGGCTGTTTATACAGCCTGGTCCGAAAAACTTCCAGCTTTCTGTCCCTGTTTTGTTTTACGCATAACTTTTGCTTGGAATGTCGGTTTGGGATGGGACTGGTGCCAAAAGTTTCGTTTCGGAGTCTATTAAGTTTCCTCTGTTTCGCGGAAAGACCAGTTCGGACCATAGATAGGGCGAAGTTGCCATGTTGTACTGAAAGGTCCGGGTGTTCGCTGTTCTGCGAATCATTTTTGTAAAATCCATAGTAAATTATAGAAAAATCGTTAGGACGCGTGCGATACGTCCCTGAAATCGTAAGACTTAGAAATCCGTAATTATGGATTTTAATTTCTGTATTTATCAGTTTTAAGGGGGTAAAACAGGTCCCGAACAGACCCGTAACTTTTAATAAAAAGCTGGAATATTTAGGCTTTCGGAAGCTAGTAAACGTGTTATGGGTCGGGACTTTCCTTTGACTTTTTATACATATTTAGGTGGGAGAAAGTGAAGAAGATTGCCGTGTTGGTGTTGCGATTCGTGAGCACGTTGCTTAGCCTTGAGGTGAGTTCTCTCACCGCGTAGTTAGGAATTTCATGTATGTCGTTCTTTTGTGTTACGTGTTATTACGTGTATTTATGTGCTTACATGAACTAGTTGGGATGTGATAACTGGTTGTGATTTGTTAAATTCGTATGTGGAATATTTATGCATGCGTACACCTCGGTGGGACTGAGGGGCTCGGTGGGACCGAGGGCTTGGTGGGACTAAGCTAGTACAACAATCTTTACTCGGTGGGACCGAGGGCTCGGTGGGACTGAGCTTGCATTAATGTATTTTGTGTACTCGGTGGGACCGAGGTTTGTGCTTATATAATAAACATTATGTGGTTTGATATTCGTGGTGATGGTGATGTTACCTACTTGCGAATAGGGACGATATGCGTGGGGTTGCTACCTACGTGTGTGGTTGGATTCACTAAGCGTTTAGCTTACCCTTTCCCAATATGTTGTTATTTCAGGTGCGGGCGGCAGTCGGGCGTGACCGTACACACATCAAGCGCGGAGTATCAAAGATTGTTAAACTTTCACTTTCGAACCCTTTGAATTTAATTGTGTAATTTTCCGCTGCATAAACTTTGTTGACGGTTTGAGTCAACGATGTTAATTTCAATTAAGACGTGAATTACTAAATTATGGTTGTTTTATAATGATATGTATGTTTTAAAAATTTTAAATTTCCTTGTAATTTTTGGGACGTTACAACTTGGTATCAGAGCCACTCCTGTGCCGTTCGGGATGGTGGGGCAAACCTCATCGAGGACGATGAGTCCCTAAGGGGGGGTGTGTGTAACACCTTAGGCATATCCCACATCGGCTGTGGACAGGAGAGATGCTGGGTATATTAGTAAACATTGGCCTTACCAGACACAACGCGTTTTGGGGCCACAAGCATGCGGGTTCCTTGGGAACTCTGTGGTTAAGCGTGCTTGGGTGGGAGTAGTACCAGGATGGGTGACCTCCTGGGAAGTCCTTGCGAAGTCCTTGCCAGGTCGCCAAGAACAAAGCCGTGAGCCAGTGGGGCAAAGCGGACAATATTGTGTCGTGGTAAGCGGGGTGTTACAAATGGTATCAGAGCACAGCTTGAGTGAATCAAGCACATCTCGGTGTGTTTGGTCTCAAGTTGCGGCTAAGAGATCTTTAAATTCTTTTACTAATTTTTTTAAAATTAAATGAAAAGAGAAAACCCGTTTGGGAAACGGTGATCGTGGGCGCAGTGTGTACAGTCAGCCGACGCCAACTGGGAAGGTAAGGAACTTAGTGTATTTATCACTTTATAGGCATAGTGTATGCATGCTAGATTGCTTATGTGGACTGTATGGTACTGTATGCTTGTTACTTGCTTATAGGAACTCATGCTAGCTTTGATAGGTTGTTAAGCGAATGCACTTTAGGTTGTATGCAGTAGGAACTGAATAGCCTTAGAATATTGGATTTAGTTCTATTGCGCAGCTCTTGTTTGAGTCCAACCGTTCTAGGATAGAATCTCTTATTCGAACGTCTATCTGGTTTTACACTGTATACGACTGTGCATTCACGAGGCAACTCGTCAGGGTTAGTGGGGTTTCCGTCCTAGCAAGGGTAGTGGGGTGATATGACTTTTCTAGGGAGCTAGGAAAAGTTTTAGCATTTACTGGATTGGGCATATGTGTTTATTTGTGGGTAAGAAACTACTTGGACACTCCTGGACAGGACTTGAAACGAGTAAGGATAGGTGTGAAGGGTAGTAGTAGAGCTCCTACTATCTGAAGCACAGGATCCGTGCTCGAGTCGGGGAAAGTCACGGGGAACCCGAGGAGTTGAGCGGGAGCATAAATAGCAGGATTTGTTGTCCTGAGAACTTGAAGGTTCGCTTCGCGGTGAATCTGTTTCGAGTCGGAGCGAAAGATTGGTGTGCTACCGCTTTGACTCTTAGTGAGTGCACTACGTTGACCTGGGAGGCGTTCGTTGTGCGGTTCCGTGCAGAGTATGTATCTCCAGTAGAGATGGAGAGGAATGCTAAGGAGTTCCTGGAGCTCACTCATTCTACAAAGACTACAAAGGAGATGAACCGAGGGTTCATGGAAATGGCATTATTCTGTTCTTAGCATGATGCTTCTGAGGACATGAAGATGACGCGGTACAAGGATATGTTACGTACCGAGATCAGGGAGTTCGTGAGTACTGCGCAGTACGTTTCACTTGCTGCGGTGATGGAGGCGGCTCGAGGTAGAGTTCATCAACTGGGAGTGGAGGAGGCACAAGCTACGCCCAAAGTAGTGACAGGTACGTTCTTAGTAAACTCGGTGCCTGCTGTGCTGATGTTTGATAGCGGGGCTACTCATTCATTGTGTCTCGCGCTCTTAGCGAGGGGTTGGGCCGAGTTGTAGAATGGTTAGGCTGTCCACTGGTGGTCGAGGTGGCTGATGACAGGACCTTGACGGTTACTGACGTGTATCGGGGATGCACTTTGGAAATCTCTAGTGTGAGATTTTCCTATTGTTTTGTTTCCGATCGTTGTGCGGGATTGTGAGCATGGAGTGGTAGGATGATTTTGATGCTGAGATTGGTTGTCGTCGCAAGCAAGTGCGAGTTAGAACCCCAAGCGGGGGAGAATTGCTGGTTCAGGGCGACTCGCCCAGACGGACCTCAGCGGTACGTTCGGCCGCGAGGGCTCGAAGGTGCCTGCAGCACAGTGGTCAGGGATTTTTGGCGTATGTGGTCGACACACGCGTCGACGAGGAGAAGAAGACTGCGGAAGATGTGCCAGTTGTACAGGAGTTACTGACGTATTTCCCGAGGAGTTACCGGGGATACCTCCCGAGCGACAGGTGGAGTTCCACATTGACTTGATTCCAGGAGTTGCTCCGGGGGCTAAGGCACCGTATCGCCTGGCTCCACCGGAAATGAATGAGTCGTACGACTCAGTTGCGGGAACTTCTCGAAAAGGAGTTTATTAAACCGAGTTGCTCACCGTTGGGAGTCTCGAGTTTGTTTGTGAAAAAGAAGGGCGGGTTCTAACGGACGTGTATAGACTACCGAGAGTTGAATAAGCTTAAGGTGAAGAATCGTATTCCTCTGCCAAGGATCGATGGCTTGTTCGATCAGCTTCAGGGAGCATCGTGGTTCTCTCAGATTGATTTGAGATCGGGGTATCACCAGATGCGGGTGAGGAGTGAGGGTTCGGAGAAGACGGCATTTCGTACACGTTATGACCGTTTCGAGTTTGTGGTGATGCTTTTCGGACTCACCAATGCACCATCAACGTTCATGGACTTTATGAACAGGGTGTGTAGCTCGATGCTGGACTGGTCGGTGATTGCGTTCATCGAAGATATTCCTGTGTGTTTGAAGTCGAAGGAAGAGCACGAGATGCAATTGCGAGTAATTTTGGAAGTTTCGAGGCGGGAGAAACTTTATGCTAAGTTCTCCTAGTGCGAGTTCTGGTTACGAGAGGTCCAATTCCTAGGACATGTCGTGAACCAGAATGGTATTATGGTCGATCCGGCCGAGATTACAGCAGTGATGCGGTGGGAAGTGCCGAAGACTCCCACTGAAGTACGGAGTTTTCTGGGGTTAGCAGGGTACTACCGGAGATTGATTCAGGATTTCTCCAAGATTGCCTTACCTATGACCCGTTTGACGAAGAAATCTGCAGCTTTTAGCTGGGGTGAGGAGCGGAAAAGGGTTTTCGAGGAGTTGCGCAGACGTTTATGCGAGGCTTCGGTGTTGACTTTGCCCGAGGGTAAGGAAGATCTGGTGGTGTATTGTGACGCTTCTCACCAGGGTTTGGGAGCCGTGCTCATGCAACGCGGTAAGGTCATAGCTTATGCTTCGAGGCAGCTGAAACCTCATGAGGCGAACTACCCGACTCACGACCTGGAGTTGGGAGCGGTAGTGTTTGCCCTTAAAATTTGGAGGCACTGTCTCTATGGTGTCGAGTGTACGATCTACACTGACCATAAGAGCCTCAAGTACTTGATGGATCAGCAGAACCTTAATATGCGTCAGCGAAGGTGGCTCGATGTGGTTAAGGATTATGGCTGCGAGATACTTTACCACCCGGGTAAAGCGAACGTGGTCGCGGACGCACTCAGCCGACATTCGGTCGGTGAGTCATTGAGGGGTCTATGTCAGCGTTTGACAGTGGTTACACCTATCCTGGAGTCGATAGGAAGCGCTCAGGAGGTGGCTGTCTTGGAGGAACATGCAAAGCGGGAAAGAGTGTCGGGGGAAATCCCGAATTTTGTTCGTGATAGTCGGGGGTTGTTAACTCGACATGGTAGGGTTTGGGTTCCATCCATCGGTGGGAACCGGCAGGTACTAATGGATGAGGCGCATAAGTCCAAGTTCTCGATTCACCCGGGGGCTACAAAGATGTACAGGGACTTGCGCGAAGGTTACTGGTGGCCCGGCATGAAGCGGGATGTTGCTAGATGTGTTGAGGTATGTATGACCTGTCGGAAGGTCAAAGCGGAACATCAACGACCTCATGGGAAATTGCAACCGTTGGAGGTCCCGGTTTGGAAATGGGAAGAGATTACCATGGACTTTATAACGAAACTCCCAAGGACTCCACGTGGGAACGATGCCATTTGGGTGATCGTTGACCGTCTGACCAAGAGTGCACATTTCTTGGCCATCAGGGAGAGCTCCTCGGCGGAGAAGCTTGCGGAGGTATTTGTGCGTGAGATCGTGGCCAGGCACGGGGTGCCAGTTTCGAGTGTCTCCGACAGGGATACTCGTTTTACCTCTCGGTTTTGGGAGAAGTTCCAATCGGAGATGGGTACACGATTACACTTTAGCACGGCCTTTCATCCACAGACGGACGGACAGAGCGAGCGAACCATTCAGACCCTCGAGGATATGCTTCGAGCTTGTGTCATCGATTTTGGAGGTAGTTGGGATCAGTACCTACCTTTGGCGGAATTTTCCTACAACAACAGCTACCACTCTAGTATTGGCATGCCGCCATACGAATTGTTGTACGGTAGGAAATGCAGGACGCCCGTTTGTTGGGGCGAGGTTGGGCATCGGGTATTAGGGAGTACTGACATCGTGTTGAAGACGACCGAGACAATTCAGATGGTGCGGGATCGTTTGGTTACTGCACAGAGTCGGCAGAAGAGCTACGCCGACAAAAGGCGATCCGACTTGGAGTTTCAGGTGGGTGATTATGTATTGTTGAAGGTTTCACCCTGGAAAGGGGTGATCCGGTTTCGTAAGCGGGGGAAGCTAGGGCCTCGTTATATTGGGCCTTACCAGATCATCGCCCGCGTGGGGAAAGTGGCTTACCGGTTGGAGCTACCGGAGGAACTGAACTTGATTCACAACACCTTCCACGTTTCGCAATTGCGGAAGTGTGTGATGGATGAGTCTGCAGTAGTACCGCTTGAAGATATTCAGATCGATGAGTGGCTTAATTACGTGGAAAAGCCAGTTGCTATTCTTGACAGGAGGACGAGAACCTCGCGGAACAAGGTTGTTGGTTTGGTGAAGGTTCAATGGAGACACCGAAAGGGTTCCGAGTGGACTTGGGAACCTGAAGCGGAGATGCGAGAGAATTATCCGGAGCTGTTTGCGGGTGTAGACTTCGGGGACGAAGTCTAATTCAAGCGGGGGAGAGTTGTAAAACCCGTGTCCCGGTATGATTTTTAAAATTCTTAATGTATTTATTTTTAAAGTGAGTCTCTTTAACGGAAGTTGTCAAAGGGGACCTTGAATGTTATGTGTGGCAAACCTTACTCTCTTTTGCAATATTATAGAAATTCAGGGACCAAAAGTGTCAAAGTGTTGAGCCTAGGGACCAAATGTGGACAATGGAGGTTGTTGGAGTGTTGAACGGTCAAGGAAAGGGGGACCGACCCCCCCCCCTCTTCCTCTTCTCGTCGGTTTCCATATGGCACCAACAAACAGCCCATTTTGTTGTTTGTTTGCTTTTCTCCATTGTTTTCATTTTGCCGTGAGTGTGTTCGTGAGTGTGAGAAGCCGAGAGAGGAAGAAAAGCGAGAGAGAGAGGTCGCCGGAGAAACGCCGCCACGGTCGCCGGAGAACCATCGGTGTCAACGTCCCTTGTCGGAGAGGTCGAGAAGAAGGGGTTGCAGGCACGGTTGCGGGTCGTCGTTGTAAGGTATGGTTCTCGTTACTTTCTGTTTCCGTTTTTGGTTTCCGGCGAAAGGGCAGCGGCAGCGCCGCCGCCGTGCGCCGCCACTGTGGTGGCTGGGTGTCGGGTGGTGGTGGTGGTGGTGTGAATAAGATATGTGCATGCGGTAAGGTGATCGAGAGAGTAGGGAGTTCGCGGTGGTTTGCGGCTCGTTGTAGTTGTTTTGTCGAAGTACCGCCACCGGCGACCACCACTGCCGGAGGTGGCAGTGGGTGGTGCGTGGCTGTGTCCTGTTAATGCCCATAGAGCCCTTTAAGTCGTGACTTAATCGATTAAGCCGATTCGATAAAACCGTCGTTTTCTTTATAATCGTCATTTCATGTGAATAATTGTTCAGTCACTGTTTTTGCGACGGCCATAACTTTCCCGTCATAACTCCGATTGAGACGAAATTGGTACCCACGGTTCCAGTACGGGGTCGGTCACGTTTTCCGTGTTTTAGCGGAAAACTGGTTCAGCCTCTAGCTAGGTGAAAAAGTGGTCGCAAGTTTGGTGATTTGTCATTTTATGTGAATGTCGATTTTCTGCCACTGTTTTGTCGTGGCCGTAACTTTTTACTCGTAGCTCGGATTGAAATGAAATCGGTGGCCGAAGTTCACTAATCGAGTCAGGAAAGTTTTTCGTGTTTTGCCGAAAGTCTGTTTAGGCCTGTAGCTGGGCCGTATGGGGCTGTTTATACAGCCTGGTCCGAAAAACTTCCAGCTTTCTGTCCCTGTTTTGTTTTACGCATAACTTTTGCTTGGAATGTCGGTTTGGGATGGGACTGGTGCCAAAAGTTTCGTTTCGGAGTCTATTAAGTTTCCTCTGTTTCGCGGAAAGACCAGTTCGGACCATAGATAGGGCGAAGTTGCCATGTTGTACTGAAAGGTCCGGGTGTTCGCTGTTCTGCGAATCATTTTTGTAAAATCCATAGTAAATTATAGAAAAATCGTTAGGACGCGTGCGATACGTCCCTGAAATCGTAAGACTTAGAAATCCGTAATTATGGATTTTAATTTCTGTATTTATCAGTTTTAAGGGGGTAAAACAGGTCCCGAACAGACCCGTAACTTTTAATAAAAAGCTGGAATATTTAGGCTTTTGGAAGCTAGTAAACGTGTTATGGGTCGGGACTTTCCTTTGACTTTTTATACATATTTAGGTGGGAGAAAGTGAAGAAGATTGCCGTGTTGGTGTTGCGATTCGTGAGCACGTTGCTTAGCCTTGAGGTGAGTTCTCTCACCGCGTAGTTAGGAATTTCATGTATGTCGTTCTTTTGTGTTACGTGTTATTACGTGTATTTATGTGCTTACATGAACTAGTTGGGATGTGATAACTGGTTGTGATTTGTTAAATTCGTATGTGGAATATTTATGCATGCGTACACCTCGGTGGGACTGAGGGGCTCGGTGGGACCGAGGGCTTGGTGGGACTAAGCTAGTACAACAATCTTTACTCGGTGGGACCGAGGGCTCGGTGGGACTGAGCTTGCATTAATGTATTTTGTGTACTCGGTGGGACCGAGGTTTGTGCTTATATAATAAACATTATGTGGTTTGATATTCGTGGTGATGGTGATGTTACCTACTTGCGAATAGGGACGATATGCGTGGGGTTGCTACCTACGTGTGTGGTTGGATTCACTAAGCGTTTAGCTTACCCTTTCCCAATATGTTGTTATTTCAGGTGCGGGCGGCAGTCGGGCGTGACCGTACACACATCAAGCGCGGAGTATCAAAGATTGTTAAACTTTCACTTTCGAACCCTTTGAATTTAATTGTGTAATTTTCCGCTGCATAAACTTTGTTGACGGTTTGAGTCAACGATGTTAATTTCAATTAAGACGTGAATTACTAAATTATGGTTGTTTTATAATGATATGTATGTTTTAAAAATTTTAAATTTCCTTGTAATTTTTGGGACGTTACAATAACTTACTTGGATTCCTATCCAGTAAGTTCAGGTTAGTCAAATCACTCGTAGACCCTGCGTTAGGATTTCACTTTTAGTGCCTTGCGTTAGGTTTACTCTTTGAATCAATCTACACGTCTGACGATCACTCCGTTGCAACCAAAGATGTCTACTTCTCGTGATGCTCTCGCAATTGGCACTGACACCAAGCCACCGTGTCTCTATCCGAACGAGTACAGCCAATGGCGAGATAGGTTCATGATCTTCATAGAGTCCAACAGCAACTATGAGTACATCAAGAGAGCTCTGGATCATGGCCCAATTGCCGAGCCAATGAAGAACATAGCTGCAACTGCAACTGCAATAGCTCGACGTGAGAAGAAGACTCTTGCCGAGATGACAGAATTTGAAAGAGGCATGACTGAAGGTGAAAAGCATGCAAAGTGATATCTGATTCAAGCCCTTCCTAATTCTATCTACACTGCCATAGACAGTTACAAAGACACGGCTAAAGGCATGTGGGACCAAGTAGCCAAAATGATGCGAGGGAGCGTTGTAGGAAATCAGCTGAAGATAAACAGTGCGATAACCAAGTTCGATGGGTTCAAGCAGCGCAACGGTGAATCCCTTACCCAGACCTATGAACGTTTTTGTCTACTCCTCAATGAACTGAACAAGAATAAAATTGTTCGTTCCAACACTGAGAATGCACTAAAGTTCCTCAACAACTTGCTACCTGAATGGAAAGTGTATGCTTCCCATGTCAAGCACAACAACTTGATAGAGAACATCAGCATCAATGAACGGTATGAGACACTTCTCCAAGACGAAGATGAAGTGAATGAGCTTCTGGGAGAGAAGAAGAATGAGCCAAAACCATCTGCTGATCCAATTGCCCTCATCACTTCCAAACAAGGGAAATCTTCAAGCAGTCAATCCAGACGCGGTCCACAGCACAGCTCCTCCGAGTCAGAACCTGAAGACGAGAAAGACGGTGATGATGATGATGATGAAGCATCAGACTTAATGAAAGCTATTGCCCTTCTGACTAAATCCTTTCAAAAGGGGTTTCAATCAAACGGTTAAACCACAGCGGGAGTCCCGACCCATTCCTACACGGGTAGCTCCTACTGAGGTTAAACCGGCACCCAGGTGGAAATCTGCCCCAAAATCTATTCCTCCAAAAGGTGTAAATTCTGCACCCAAGAGGCAACAAGTGCCAAAACCAGTTCCCTCCAACGGTGTAAAATCTACTCCTAAAGGGAAAGCTGAGTCAAAGCAGATTTCCCCAGGCAGTGCCAAATCTAACCCCCCAGGACCCAAACAAATTTGGGTACCTAAACATCACTAATCTTGTTTTGCAGAACGGTCATGTGTGGTACTTAGATTCTGGATGCTCCAAGCACATGACCGGAAGAAGGGAGCTTCTCACGAATTACAAGGAAGAATACTGCGGAGACGTGAGATTTGGGAATAACGATAAGTCGCCGATCGTGGGCTACGGCGATATCGTACAAGACAATATAACAATCAAGAAGGTATCCCACGTCGTAGGATTGGGACACAATCTATTCAGCATCGGTCAATTCTGTGACAAGGATCTCGAGGTCAGCTTTAAAGCAACAAGGTGTAGAATCCTCAACAACGACGGAGAGGAACTTCTGGTTGGAAATCGCAAGACCAATCTCTACACCATTGACCTCGCCGCTCTCAAAACAGACAAACCAGTATGTCTCTTGTCAAAAGCCGACTCCGACCAAGTTTGGCTCTAGCATAGACGTCTTTCGCACCTCAACTTCAGAAGTATAAATCAACTGGTGCTAGGCAAACACGTCAGAGGCGTGCCCCAACTTCCGTTCGTGAAGGATCGTCTCTGTGGAGCATGCGAAAAGGGAAAGATGACGTGCGCATCACATCCGCCGAAGGCAACTCCGAGCACGACCCGGACACTCGAACTCATTCATATGGATTTGTGTGGTCCAATGCGTGTTCCGAGCATCAATAAACGCAAATACGTGCTCGTGATGGTGGACGACTACTCGCGTTATACTTGGGTGAGGTTCTTACGCTCGAAGGACGAAACTCCGAAGCTCATTATTGATCACCTGAAGACTGTCCAGCAGAACAAGCTTCAACACGTTCAGTCCATCAGAACTGACAACGGGACGGAGTTCAAGAATCAAAAAGTGGATGACTATCTGAGAACGGTGGGCATCACACACACTTTCTCTGCAGCACGCACTCCACAACAAAATGGAGTGATGGAAAGACGGAACCGTACCCTCGTTGAAGCTGCTCGAACAATGTTATCACAAGCAACTCTACCGCTGTATCTCTGGGCTGCTGCGGTATCTACGGCATGCTACACGCAAAACCGCTTTATCCTTCTCAAGTGGTTCAACAAGACACCGTACGAGATCATGAATAATCACGTTCCAACCGTCAGCTACTTCCATTCATTAGGATGCACTTGCTATGTGCTAAACGACAAGGATGATCTCGGGAAATTCAGCCCCAAGGTGGACGAAGGAGTTTTCATCGGATACTCCATGCAGGCTAAGGCGTATCGCGTTTACAACAAACGGACCAAATCCGTTGTTGAAAGCATAAACGTGACATTCGACGAAGCCGCAGATTTGGCTTCTGAACAACTCAGTTCAGAACCCGGTTTAACTGGAGTGCTAGCTTCCGGACCTTCGAGTTCGGGATTTGCACAAGCCACAGTAAATCCGAATCATGCATCTTCATCGAATGCTGATTCTTCTGATTTAGATTTACTGTTTCAATACTTTTATGATGACACTATTAATTCTTCCACTTCTGTCTCAGCGCAACCGCGACTTGAAGCTACTCGCAATCCGGATTCGGCCACTTTATCTGGTCTGCCCCGGTCTACGAGTACGCCGTCAACATCTATAGAGACAGCTCAACCGTCATCATCTGATACAACTGCACCCGGTACTGTAATCCCCCCGGAGGAACCTATAATCTCTGAAATCGCTCCTACAGATTCGTCTTCTGCTACAACCGATGCTCAGCCTCTGAACTCCTCGGAACCAGAAGTTGTTCAACCATCGACGAATCCTTCCCCACTTCATCCAAGAAACACGACTGCGACTCTTGAACAAGTTCAAAACCTTCCATCCGGTGCATACGTGGATCTGGACACCTCTTACTCTACTCAGCAGCCGCTTCCGCACTCCACCAAATGGACGAAGGCCCATCCCCTACATCAGATCATCGGTGATCCCTCGACTCCTGTTCGTACACGAGGTGCTTCCGCCAACTTCTGCCTATTCTCCGGCTTCTTGAGCACGATTGAGCCGACGAGCGTCCACGAAGCGCTCGAAGATCCAGACTGGGTCATCGCCATGCAAGAAGAGCTAAATCAATTCGAGGCTCTAAAGGTATGGCGATTGGTTCCACGTCCCAAGCACAAGACGGTAATCGGGACCAAATGGATCTTCAAGAATAAAAAGGACAAAGATGGTATCGTTGTTTGCAACAAGGCGTGTCTTGTGGCCAAAGGGTACCAACAACAAGAGGGGATCGACTATGATTAGACCTATGCTCCGGTAGCACGAATCGAGCCAATCCGTATGTTTTTTTTGCTTATGCCGCACATAAGAACTTCACAGTCTTCCAAATGGATGTGAAGACAACCTTTCTTTACGGCGACCTCCAAGAAGAAGTTTACGTGTCGCAACCCGACGGATTTGTGGATGACTCAAAGCCTGATCATGTCTACATCTTAGACAAGGCACTATACGGCTTGAAGCAAGCACCGCGAGCATGGTACAACACACTATCAAAGTTCTTGTTAGAAGCCGAGTTCACTCGAGGTACAATTGATTCTACACTATTTATCAAGCACGAAAAGGGCCATATAATTCTCGTCCAGGTGTATGTCGATGACATCATTTTCGGTTCTACTAGTCCTTTATATGCAAAGAACTTTGCCACTCTTATGGGAAATTTTTTTAAAATGAGTATGCTTTGTGAGATGAACTTTTTCCTTGGTCTTCAAGTTAAACAACTGTCGACAGGAATTTTCATAAACCAGTCCAAATACATTCGGGATATTCTTCGAAAATTCCAATTGGACCAGTCCTCACCAATGAAAACTCCTATGGCAACCAATACAAAGCTTGACGCCGATCCTAACGGAAAGGCTGTCAACGCCAAATTTTATCGGGGAATGATCGGTTCTTTAATGTACCTCACTGCCAGTAGACCGGACATCATGTTCTCGATATTTCTTTGCGCCCGTTATCAGTCAAACCCTAAAGAGTCTCATTACAATGCTGTTAAACGAATTTTTCGTTATTTACATGGTACTGCTGATCTTGGCCTTTGGTACCCGAAAGAGACAGGTTTTGGCCTCTCCGCTTACTCTGATGCGGATCACGCGGGATGCATGTTGGATTGCAAGAGCACCTCGGGACACATTCAGTTCTTGGGAGATAGCCTGATAAGTTGGGCTTCGAAGAAACAACAATGTGTTTCAACATCAACTGCTGAGGCAGAATATGTAGCAACCGTAAGTTGCTGTTCCCAAGTAATCTGGATGAGGACGCAACTAAAAGACTACGACTTTACATATGTCAAAGTCCCGATCTACTGTGACTCGAAGAGCGCAATTGCCATATCAAGCAACCCGGTCCAACACACCAAGACGAAGTACATCGACGTTCGGTATCATTTTATTAAGGATCACGTCGAAAGAGGTACAGTCGAACTCTACTTCGTAAATACGGAACATCAGTTAGCAGACCTTTTTACCAAAGCCTTGGATGAAAAACGCTTTAAAACTCTTGTGTTCAAGCTAGGTATGCTAAATCTGAAGACTTAATCCGACTGTGTGCCCGTTACAAGTTCCGTACATATACGAGTAACTGTATTCTCATCATCCGGTGTTTACCCTCCTGATGCATGAGCACACACTTCCTCGCACTTGTATTCTACTTGTTCAAGTCACACCGCTAGATTTAGTCTCTGTATTTATTAGGTAGATATCGATTTGTTTTCTTTTCACTCTTTCTTCGTGTGTTTCTATTTTCTAAAACTGTCGTCTATATTTTCTTTCAATATCTATGTGCTTTCACCAAATGTTCTCGTGTTCAGGGGGAGCACAATGCAATATCAGGTAAGTTTCCTCATACTTTGAGGGGGAGCGTCACACACAGTTTTTTTTCTTTACACATCAAAAGTTTTTGTGTGTGGGCACTCCTATGTCTAAGTTATGGTCATCACTTGAAGGCGAGCGACACAGGTATTCTCTCTTAAACGCTTACAGTTTTTGTGTGTCGGACCCTTCCACTGCACCCTACTGCACTATCCGAGGGGGAGCAATGAAAATCCGCTGCTAAGTTTGAGGGGGAGCGAGAGAAAGATCCCTTCCAGTTCAGTTTCCTGCAAAATTCACGGCACAGGACTGTTCAGAGTTATCCGGAAACCTCTAGTATCCGGACAACTCTCGCATCCGGACAACTCTCGCATCCGGACAACTCTTGCATCCGGACAGCTTCCGGACCGGGTAGATATTTGGGTCGGCTAGATACCCGGACTCCACCCGGGTATGTATTGGTATCCGGCCTTCTCATTCTTCACTTATCCGGATAACGCAAAAACCCTAAACCCTATTCTCTCTCTATCGCACACGGACTACTCTCACGTAGACGATTCATGGTGTTTTTAGTCCCCATCTTCAGGTATGTTACTCATTTCTCCCTATCGATCACATTTCACCTACCTTTGCACACATCGCACCGCACAACGAGACCTGATTTGGTCGATCCAACAGTGACCGAAACCTCTCAAGGGTTTCTAGTCATTTAGGACCACTGTGTGCGCTTTGAGAGGTGTCAATGCTCCCATTAGCTGATATTCGACTCTCAATAACCTGTACAAGTGATTGGCATCCCCTGTTTGCAAAAATGGTCGATTGATTCTTCGTCCGGACACATTCGTCGTGTCCGGACACCTTCAACACCACGATGATCCATCCGGATACTACCATCACCCGGATACCTAGTTGTCCGGAAACCTTAGGGTTTCCGGTAAGTTCAACTACCGGGTAGATTGGCGTCCGACCTCTAATGTTCTCCGGAAAATAGTGTACCCGGTAACCTCTGACATCCGAACTCCCTTGTCCGGAGTCCCTACTTTTTCCGGAGACTCTCATCGTCATCCGGTAACCTCTAACATCCGGACACATGTGTTGTCCGGATACAATTTTGTCCGGAAAACTTGGCATTCCCACTTTTGTCCGGACACCCCTGTTGTGTCCATTTCAGTCCTGTGTTGTTACTGCCCGTCCTCGATTTGTCTCAGATTGAGCCACTCACAGCAAAGGTACGCACCAACGGTTGTTCATCTGTCCCAATTTTAACTGTGTATTTATTTTACAGATTATATATGGCGGATCCACAGCAACCTCTTCTCGGACAACATGGAGACCACCAATCACCTCCTCAAGAGCAAATACATCAAGAGGAGGATATTATTGACGACACAGCCGATGATGCCTTGGTTGACCCTGACCATGGCAGTGAACTGGAGGCCAACAATCACCACCTGGACACGACACTGTTCAGACCTCAACCACTTCATCGGGTGCTCCTAGACATTCTCATGAATCACCCTCTTCGTGAGGCCCTTACCAGCACAGCCGATGTCCCAGTCCTGTACGTTCTGCAGGTATGGCTCACCGCCCGAGTCGTCACAGCCGGTAACTCGCAGTCGATTACCGCTCAAATCGATAACCAACCTTTCATGCTCATACCGGACTCATTCCGCCGACTGCTATCTCTTCCGGAGGCCACCGCCAACAATCATGAACGGTACGATCCTGCCGTCAATGATGACACACTTTGCGCTCAAATACGCGCACTTGGCTACAACCATGACCTCAATCGACCGTCGGCATTCAATCGCAAGTACTTGGCTCCGCTATGGTACACTCTCTTTACGATCCTAAACCGCTGTTTTTCCTCGCGATGGAGAGGCATTGATCAGTGCACCGGCGACTTCCTTCGCCTAGTTCATGCTGTGTGCTATAACCGCCACATCGACTTCGCAATGATCATCTGGAGGGAGCTCGTCACCGCTATTCGCCACATCGGAGGGTCCAAACAGAAGAAGTTTCTTCCGTATCCGCGTTTCCTTTCGCTTACGGTGCGTCAACACATGGACGCACATCCTGCCATTCCTCGCCGCCTGAACCATCCGGTATGTCCCCATCACTAGTTACAGTTCATGGTTATACGCAATACATCTGATGCGGTAGCCATGCCCATCCCTGAAGCACTACTAGCCATTGCCGATCCCACTGCACCAGGGGTAGAAGCATACAGGGGAGCGTTAGGCAATCCCATGGTCCACCCAGCGCCGGAGGGACCTGCCCAGGGACTTAGACCCGAGAGACGTGAGGGTCCGAGAGTAAGAGGTGGAAGGGCCCGACAAGCAGGGGCTGTCGGGCGGGGAACGTTAGTTGTAAAGGAAGGGGAACGAGAGTAGGTGGTGCAGTGGAGTCGCAACCCGGTTCCAGCTCAGCTCAAGCCGGTCCATCCTCTAGACCGAGTCTACATCACTCAACCGAGCCATACATCACCGAACCCCCTTCTCCTAGTACACATGTTGAAGACGTGGAATCTGACTCCACGGACTCCGATACCGACCGAAACGTACGCCTGAGACAAATACCTCTCGGCATCGGACCCAACCCTGATTTTACCGTTGGAATCCCTCTTGACTCACCTCCACATACTAGAACCGAACCTATTAGGACATCTGAGGGAGAACAAGTAGAGGAGTTAGGACATGCGAGCCAGAGAGAACTGCGTTCAAAGTTGAACCAGGAAAGATTGAGCCGTAAAGATAACGAGGCTCCTGAGCGACCCCAAACGAGCGATATCCGGGTAGCCACATCTACTACACCGTCTCATCTGTTGGGATGGGGTATTGAAGAAGACTCCGTGGACCCAGCGGAGCAATTGCACGACCCCCTTATCCACTCATCCGTCTCACAACAGACGGATGTTTCAATATTACACGGGGAACAAGCACAACTTCTACCGGCCTCTCATTCGGAGAGTGCTGGTGTTGTAATAAGAGACCAGCAGTGTAACATCCCATATCCCATATGTACAACCAATCACATAGCATAACATAACATTCATATAACAAAAGAAACATCAAATTACAAGTTCGGTCCCGCAGTATTTTACAAATAAAAGAAACCATTCTACTACTAACTTTGTACTATTACATACATCACATTTAATAAGATGATACAACTGCTAAACAATCCAAAATCTTCTTCTTATAACCTTTCACAAAAGCCATCCATTGAATACTTTAATTACTTGCTCTTACTTGAACCACCACCTGGAATACATATTTTAAAACAAAATGAGGGTTAGACCTGATGGTCTAAGTGAGAAATCCCTGTTAGTTTGAAAACAGTTTATATAACTTCGTTCATATAAATCACGCAACACAATTTCATATATCCAATTAAGCTCACATAACATGTACCTTCCCTTCTCATTTCCTCCTGGCCATATTAGTGGTAGCAAGCCAACTAATAAAATACAACGCTGTACAACAACTACAACCAAACAACGCTATACAGGTTCTATAGCCGATCACACCAGTCTTAAACCCGGCCAACGTATTATAACACATTTATAATACACATGTAAATATAATACCTCACTATATTATAATTCACATACGAGCACATAATTATCAACAATTTCACTCCTAACTCCACACATGTATGTATTCCAGTTAAAAAGTGTTTTCAAAGAAAAACTCACCTGTTTTGGTTATTTCACACGTTCGTAAGCTTCTTTCAAAACGATCCTATCCCGTACCACGATTCCACGGAATCTGAAACAAGTTAATATACACAACTTGCTTTACTAACCAAATACGTAAAGCCTAACAATTTCCCATCCCCAATTGTTTCATTACACACTGTATTTAACTCACTACCGGGACTACACAGGGTACCGGGACTTATACAGGGTACCGGGACTTATAGTACCGGGAGTTCTTAGTACCGGGAGTCTGCTATACCGGGAGTTCATACTACCGGAAGTCCTTCTATACCGAGAGTTCATACTACCGGAAGTACTTCTATAGCGGGAGTTCATACTACCAGAAGTACTTCTATACCGGGAGTTCATACTACCGGAAGTCCTGCTATACCGGGAGTTCATACTACCGGGACTTCACCGGGAGTCCTAAGAACACAGTCGGTTCCAATTTTACCCAGGTTCAAATTAAACCTATATAACTTCAATCTAACCATTCTAATCCGATAGAAACTGTCTAAAGATGATTACCAACATAAAAGACCAAAGAGCTTACCTCAAAATCGAATTCAACCCAGTCGATTGATGCTCAAACCGTAACTTTCTTCTTTCGCTTTCTTCGCCTCCAAACTCCCGCACAACTCTCACTCTTTCTAATTTTAGGTATATGAATAACATCTGAGGTTGATGAGGTAATATCAATCCAAATCTTACCATTTGAACCTTGAACTTTTCACATATAACCCAAACACCCCTAAACTTATAATTATTCCAAACATACCCTAAACATCTAACTTTAAATTTAACTTTATTTAACGGAAAAAGGGAATTTAACTAACGGACCTACCCGGGGTATTACATCATCTCCCCCTTAAAAAGAATTCCGTCCCGAAATTCAGTTAAGCAAAAAGATGAGGGTATTTGGCTCTCATTTCTGATTCGGATTCCCACGTAGCATCTTGACCTCTCACTAGTACAAAAATGGCTTTTTGTGACGGTTTTGAGAAAACATGTTTGTAACGATTTGATAAAAAACGTTACTAAAAGTCACAGAAAAATTTAGACAATTGATTTAGTAACGGTTTCATAAAAAACGTTACCATCTCCAAAAACCTAGAAACAAAAAGCAACGTTTTAGTCAAAAACGTTACTAAAGGGTCCTCTATGGTAACGTTTTAGGACAGTTTTGAAAAATCGTTACTTTATGTTGTGACGGTTTTTAAAAATCGTTGCCATAGAGGACCTTTTAGTAACGCGTTTTTTTCTAAACCGTTGCTTTATGTTGTAATGGTTTTAAAAAACCGTTACCAAAACAAAAATATGTATAGCAACGTTTATCTGAAAACCGTTTCCAAAAGTAACCAAGTTCTATGCCAATGCTTTGCAAAATTCTCGTCACCAAAAGTGAAGTTTTGGCAACGGTTTTTGGGAAATTTACGTCATCATATGTCATGCTATGGTAACGGTTTTAAAATATTTACGTCAACATATCTCAAGCTACACTGATGGTTTTGAATAACTTACGTCATCATATGTCATGTTATGGTGACGGTTTTGATTGTGTCATCGTCTGTCATTCTATGGTAACAATTTTGAAAATTAAATGTCACTGTATGTCATGTTACGGTGATAGTTTTGTATAATAAACGTCACCATATGTCTTTCTATGGTAATGTTTGAATAATAGACGTCAACATACGTCATACTACGATGACGGTTCTGTATAATAAACGTTACCATATGTAATGTTAACGTTGATGATTTTGAATACAATCAACGTCAACGAGCATAATGGAATGGTGACAGTTTTGAGTAATAAACGTCATCGTATGTCATGTTATGGTGATTGTTATGAAAAATAAAAGTTATAGTACCTCATGCTACGGTGACGCTTTTGCAATATAGACGTTGTCATACCTCATGCTTTGGTGACGGTTTCGGAAAATAAACGTCAATGCATGTCAAGTTTCATTGACGGTTTCGAAAAATTTATATCACCATGGCATGCTACAATGAAGGTTTTGAAAAATACGTCAAGCTACGATGACGGTTTCGAGAAATAAATGTTATTGTACATCATTCTAGGGTGACTGTTTTGAAAAATAAATGTCACCGTACATCAGGCTACGTTGATGGTTGCGAAAAATAAATGTCATTATACTTGATCAAGTTATTAATCAACATAGTCTATCAAAATTACATACAAAAGTAATAACAATCAGTAACTGGACTCTACCCTTACATAAAACGCCTTTCTTATTCTTAATTTTCTTCTTATTTCTACATGTGTCGTTTGTATAGTGAGGTTCTTGACAAATAACTCAACATTTTGAGTTTAACATTTGTGTGCTTTGTCCGAACTCAATTTGATGATTCTTTCCAAGCAATCTCCATCCAACATATCTTCAACATTTTCCATATCAAATATGTATTCAAGCTAGCCAACTCTCTTCTCGGTCTGTTAATAAAAAGAAACTGGAAAGATAACACACTTAATGAGATTGTGTAAACTTATAGTTAGCTTTACGATATTGTGTAATATGTTTTCAGAGAGATTAGCTCAACAAAACAAGAGGCACCTCTAGTTAAATGTGAAGTACCACGGAAGCAAACAAATGGGTGTAAGAAGTTTAAAATGAAGTCATATTACAAATACTCCAATAGTAACTGATAGGGTTATTTATTTAACCCTATTTTAGACGTATAATTCCAATTTTTGAGTAATTTTATTATCCCATTGAGTCACTTTTAAGCAATTTTAGTAATATTTACGTAAATAAAAGATTAATATTTTCGGGTATTAATTTAGCTAAAAATCACACAAAAACACATGAAAATCACATAAAAATCGCACCAAAAATCTAATTATATATTTTACGTATTTTAGGTTGCAAAAGACGGTCATTTGGAGCTCTATATAAAAGAAGAATGCGGAAAGCTAATTTTTGGACGCAAACGAAGACTCCAATTTTGGAAGACCGGGCTTGCGTTTTTGCGGATGGCATCATTGGGCCGAACTACCTACTTCTATTTTGGACTCATCAAATGTGGGCTTGATCTACTCATATTTGGGCTTCCATTTAGGCAATTTGCATGGGCTCAAGATTACTTCTATTTTTGATGGGCTTGCATTATGGCCCATGGATTTTACTCATGGATCTAACCCATGGGTTTCTATTAATGTATTAAACATTTTAATGACATAACTCTTATTTACGATTTTAAAATATAACATTTTTGTTTATATCTAAATTACTTGTATTTTTATCAAAACAATGAAAAATACTTTTTAAGTTTGTTGCAATTTGGGTCCATGCTGTTTTTAAGCTTGCTTCACTACCACAGTAGCACACCACCATGTCTAATTGATTTTGAAGAAACCAGGGAGTGAGAGGTAGGAGAAGGAAGTGAAGGGAAGGGTGCAAGTTCGTAAAGGGGAGAACGAAAGTGGTTAAAATGAGAGGGAAAATGTGAAATGACGAATCTACCCCTGGCACTAACGGTGGAAATAAACGGTGTTAGAGAGGAGGTCCTGAATACGCAGCAAATACCAAAACTCAGGGACCACTTATTGAGATACAGAAGTATAGGTCCCACTTTCAAAGAAAACATATAACCACAGGGACCAAAAATGCAATTCACTCTATATATATACATATATATATATTTCCCTCTTTTAATTTTTCCCCATATTCTAATTTCCCTCTCCTCATTTCCCCCCAAAAACGTTTCCCTCTGTTTTACTCTGTTAAAAAAATGTTATCACTCATTTGGGGTTTTCAATCGGTTGCCAAGCAGAATTGGGGTTTTCAATCGGGTGCAGAGCAGGAGATCATGGTAAGTCTCCTTCATCCTAATTTATAGTCTATATTTATGAACAAACACCATAACTAGGGTTTCAGCTGCTGTATCTGTAAACACAAGAACCCAAACGGCCTAACCCTCTTCCGCTCATCCATTTCCAAGCGGCAATCATGGTAAGTCTCCTTCATCCTCACTCCTCTCTGGTTTTCATACGAAAAATCTGCAAGTTTCATGATCGTTATTTGCCAATTTTATGATTTTTCAGATTATCACTGAGAAGAATCGTAAAGCCATCTCCAAATACCTTTTCCAAGGTATCAGTCTCTCTACAATCATGTATTTGAAGAATGTTTCTGGTTATCTAATACTTGTTACGGCGACTGATTATAGCTGGCGTGTATGTTTATAACAGAGGGAGTTTGCTATGCGAAGAAGGATTACAATTTGGCGAAACACCCAGAGATCGATGTGCCAAATCTGCAGGTGATTAAGCTTATGCAGAGCTTTAAATCGAAGGAGTATGTTCACGAGACTTTTGCTTGGATGCACTACTGCTGGTATCTCACTAACGATGGGATCGAGTTCCTCAGAACTTACTTGAACCTTCCATCTGATATTGTTCCTGCTACTTTGAAGAAGTCTGCTAAGCCTCTTGGTCGTCCCATGGGCGGACCTCCAGGCGACCGCCCTCGGTAATAAATTTGAAAACTGTTTCTTTTGATGACTTTTACAACAGATTGATCTGTTTTGGTCCTGTGGTGTAATATGCTTGCTTTGTTTCATTGAATTTTCAGTAGACCTCCTAGATTTGAAGAAGATAGACCGAGATATGGTGACAGGGATGGGTACCGTGGTGGTCCGTGAGGCCCTGCCGGTGAATTTGGCGGTGAAAAAGGTGGAGCTCCAGCTGATTACAAGCCTGCTTTTAACAGGGTAACGATTTTCATTATCGTATGCTTGCATTTGTTGATAATACGTTTTACTGTTTTGTGTTATTGGTGTTTGACTTTAGTAGTGATTAAAGAGCCATTATTTTTGCAATTGAGTCTTTCCTAAAAGAAAATCCAATGTGGATGAATATTAGTAATGCTCCATGATTGAATCTTGTTTTTAAACCATGAACTTGTTCAACTCTTTGTAATCTGTTGTACTATATATATTGTGTTGGAAAGAGCTATTACTTTAAGAATAACACAACTACATTCTAACTAAGTTGTATTGTACATGGTTGATCTTGTTTTTTCTTGAGCAGCCTTGCATTAGCTTTCTAGTTACATTCACAATCAGCACCAATATATTAAAGTACCTTCTAGTAACCACAAGGGTTGTGGCGTAGTGGTTAAGCCCTTGGGAGATGCGGTTGAATATATCATCTACCCTGGGTTCGAATCTAGGCGTACACAACAATTGTGGCGACTGAGTTTATCAGAGCTGATTTCAGTCATAATTTGCCGGGACATTCTTCCAAAAAAGTGTGGTTTTGCATTCATATACTGTTTTCTATTCTCAAGACCACACCTCAGTCGGGACTTGGGATATACCGGGTGTGTTTGATTTATGCTATTTTGTTATTGACAGTAAACAAACTAAACCAACCAACGAATCCCACATGTAATCTCCTGCCCTTCTGTTTTTGTTAAGATTCCCGACAACTTCGACAATGCTTCATGTTATCTTATTAACATATTCCTAGATGTAAGCTTCCATTATACATGTTAGTTAAATGATGCACCAAGCAGAATTGGGGTTTTCAATCGGTTGCCAAGAAAAATCTCATCTGTGAATGATGTGATTATATATTTGGATAATATGTTAATAAAAAGTACAATATTTGGTAATTACTTCATGAGAATAGCCTAATCTTTAGATGCTTGGTTTGGTTTTGAAGGTTAATTAGTAGTTCCTACTAAAATTATGCTTGTGAATTGGTTTCATGTCTGTTATTTGACTCGAAAAACAGCAGCCTAAGGGGGCTGTTTGGATGCCTTTCCGGACTGCACATATATAAATATATACATTTCACTTTGCTGCTGTTCCAGCACACTTTGGTTGACTTCGACGTCAATTTTGGACCAGATTCACTCTGATTTTGCAGAAACTTAAAACACGAACACTGTGCGTCTATGTGTTGGCTTTCCGGAACATCTTGAATCGCCTCAAACGGAGCTCGTACGAGTGAGATATGCTCAAAATACGAGGTATGATTTTTCTTTCAGGATATAGGTTTATACAGTTGGTTTCTATGTGCAACTTATGTTTAGCATATATATATTTGTAAGTAAGATATTTCTAAGCTAAACTTGTGTAATAATCCTCCTCCTATCCCTTAGTTTGGGTTGGAATAAAAATTAAGAAAACACCAATTAATTATGAATTGCATAAGTATTAACATTAAACTGGTAAGTCATGCAATTCAAGTTGGGATTGGTTTCGTTATTATTTCAGCCCCCATGCTCAATTCATTTACCATAAGCACATCAAATCAGTATGCTTGTATTTACAGTGGCGACGGAGTGTTGTGCCTAACCCTGATTGTAAAGGTATGAACTTGCATATTATAACTATTTTTTTATCATAGAGATAGACAGAGAAATAACAAATGTAAGTTGCTGATAGTGTTAAAAAGGAATATCTAATAATTTACAAGTGGGCGGTTCAATTGTCATTTTGTCGATTTGCATCTAGCTTGCAGATTCTATTGTGTCAAGTAGTAGATTGAAAACTTTAACAAAGATGAGCAGTAAGTGCAAGGGATAGATCTATATTTATAGCCGGCAACTTTCCTATTCTTTTTCTTTGAATAGAAATAAGATGTTTTAGCTTTAATTTAGTGGTATAGCTTTTGTGTCCTTGCAGTTATTATTTATCAATTAGTTCTCTATTATGTATCAATAAAGGACTTGAAATATTGGGGAGAAACTTGCTTAATGATATAGAAACTGGCTTATACCCTTTTGATAAAACTCTTCTTTGTTATGACATCTGCTTGTGAATATTTAGTTGTGGTATTGGCTGGCGGAAATGGTGCATTTGGTGGCATGCTTCAAAGCTCTATGTCTCATAAAGATTCTTCAAATACAACGGTGAGTTATTTGTTCTTTTGTTAAACCATACGTAAATTCTATGTTTTCATTATGTTTGTTTAAATTTCATAAGTACTTAATGGTGTCGAATTGTTGGTTAAAAAATCGTTGGTGATAATTATAAATTGTTGTTTACCTTGTTTATGATAGGTTTAGGTTATCCAATCGAAAGAGATACACGAGACGAGAAATACCCAAGATATGAAGATACGAGACATGAGGAACTGCTGAAGAAGCAACATTTGCCTCCACTACCGTTTATTATATTCGATGCTAAGACTAGTAGTCAACTATGAAGATACGAGACATGTGTGGCTGTAAATAGTTTATTGCCACAGTTTTAGTTATACAATCATTAACGGGATGGTGAAGAGATCGAAGCAAACGGGGATTATAGCTTACATAAATCTATTTCAAATATTTAGTACTTTTATTGTCCTTGTACATTTAATGTATATTATAACTTCAATATTCTTATATGTGATGTTAATCATTTAATTCATATTTTGAGGTTTTAAATTTAAATTTATTTATTTTGAAAAATAAGCGTCACCTAGCCATGGTGACAATTTTAACAAATAAACGTCACCCTATTATATGCTACGGTGACAATTTTAACAAATAAACGTCACCGTATCTTATGCTACGGTGTCGATTTTATTAATAAACATCACCGAATGTCATTCTACAGTGACGGTTTTGGAAAATAAACGTAATCGTTGTCATTCTACAGTGACGCTTTTGAAAATTAATGTCACCATTTGTCATGTTGCGGTGACGATTTTGAAAAATAAACGTCATCGTATATCATTCTATGCTGACGGTTTTAACTAATAAATGTCATCGTATTTCAGTATACAGTGACAATTTTTAAAAAGAAACGTCACCATACGTCATGCTACCGTGACGGTTTTGAATAATAAACAACATTGTATGTCATTCTATAGTGACAGTTCTGAATAATAAAGGTTACAATATGTCATGCTATAGTGACGATTTTGAAAAGTAATGTCAATGTTTGTCATGCTACGATGACCATTTTAACAAATAAACGTCACCGCATGTCATTCAATGTTGACGGTCTTGAATAATAGACGTCACTGTATGTCATGCTACGGTGACAATTCTTACAAAGAAACGTCACCATATGTCATGCTATTGTGACGATTTTGAAAAGTTAACGTCACCGTATGTCATTCAATGTTGACGGTCTTGAATAATAGACGTCACTGTATGTCATGCTACGGTGACAATTCTTACAAAGAAACGTCACCATATGTCATGCTATTGTGACGATTTTGAAAAGTTAACGTCACCGTATGTCCTGCTACGTTGACGGTTTTAGAAAAAAATGATTTTTCTTATACACCAAAAGTGACGGTTTTTAGCTTACGGTAACGATTTTTGATGTGATTTGGTAACGTTTTCTAAACGTAACCAAAAGTGTATCAAAAGTGACGGCAAGATAGGTGACGATTTTTATGTACACGAAAACCGTTACCGTATACCTATGGTAACGGTTTTTAACCGTCACAAAAGACCTTTTTTGTACTAGTGTCTATGATATCTCCACTGAATTTTCACTTGCCTGATCTCCTTATTCCGTAGCACTTTAACTTTATGATCAACTATAGCTTCCGGTTCTTCCACATAGTTCAGTCTTTCATCGACTTGTATTTCTGGTAGGGAGACCGACTGATCTGGAGTAACCAAACACTTTCGGAAGTTCGATACGTGAAATGCATTATGAATCCTGCTCAATTCTGGAGGAAGATTTAATCGGTAAGCCACTTCACCGATCCTTTCTGTTATTGCAAACGGTCCGATATACCTTGGGCTAAGTTTACCTTGTCTTCCAAATCTGATGACTCCTTTCCACGGCGAAACCTTTAACATTACAAAATCCCCAACTTGAAATTCCAATGGCTTTCGACGGCGGTCAGCATAGCTCTTCTGTCTATCTTGAGCCACTTTCAACCTTTCTCGAATCTGAGTAACCTTATCGGCGGTTAGCTGAACTATTTCCGGCCCCGCTAACTGTTTCTCTCCCACTTCGTTCCAACACAGAGGCGTTCGGCATTTTCTACCATACAGTACTTCGAACGGTGCCGCTTGTATGCTGGAATGATAACTGTTGTTGTAAGCGAATTCAATCAACGGTAAATGCTTATCCCACGATCCCCCAAAATCAACAATGCAAGCCCGGAGCATATCTTCTAAGGTCTGAATTGTTCGTTCACTCTGCCCATCTGTTTGAGGGTGATACGCTGTACTTAACTTTATCTGAGTCCCCATTTCCCTTTGAAAACTTCTCCAAAACCTTGAAGTAAAACGACTATCACGATCAGAAATGGTCGAGATTGGAACTCCATGTCGAGTTACTATTTCATCAATGTACAACTTAGCTAATCGCTCCATCGAATCGGTTTCCTTAATCGGTAGGAAGTGTGCAGACTTTGTCAATCTGTCGACGATCACCCAAATAGAATCAAATCCCTTCGGAGTCCTCGGTAGCTTCGTGATGAAATCTGTGGTAATCTGCTCCCACTTCCACATAGGTATTTCTAGCCGTTGTAGTTGACCAAATGGCTTTTGGTGTTCGATCTTTACTTTCTTACATGTATCACATCTTTCCACATACTGAGCAATTCCCCTTTTTATCCCGGGCCACCAATAGAATTGTTTTAAGTCTTTATACATCTTGTTTGTACCTGGGTGAATAGAGAAACGGGATTGATGAGCTTCTTGTAAAACACGATCACGTAACCCACCCAATCGAGGTACCCACACTCTGTTTCCCAGACACAATAACCCCCGATCATCTTTTATTAACAATGCTGACATCCCCACTAACCGTTCTGATTTCAAATGTTCATCCTGATAAGCCTCCATTTGACACTTCTGCAGTTCGTCAAATATGTTGGGTAGAAGCTCAGTTCGCAGCGAAATAACTTTTATTGTTCCACCCCTTTCTTGACGACTCAATGCATCAGCTACCACATTTGCTTTTCCTGGGTGATAAAGGATTTCACAGTCGTAATCGTTCAACAATTCTAGCCATCTCCTTTGTCTCATATTTAGTTCCTTCTGATCAAAGAGGTGTTGGAGACTCTTGTGATCGGTATAAATCTGACATTTGGAACCATATAGATAATGCCTCCAAATCTTTAACGCAAAGACGACTGCTGCAAGTTCCATATCGTGCGTAGGGTACTGTCTTTCATGATCCTTTAATTGTCGAGAAGCATAAGCAATAACTTTCCCACGCTGCATAAGCACACATCCCAATCCTAATTTGGACGCATCACTATAAACCACAAAGTCTTCCGAACCTTCAGGTAGTGATAAAATCGGCGCGCTGCATAGTTTCCCTTTCAATATACGGAATGCCTCGTCCTGCTCTGCTTTCCATTCAAACTTCAAATTCTTCCGGGTCAGCTTGGTCAAGGGCGTTGCGATACGAGAGAAGTCTTTTATGAATTTCCGATAGTAGCCGGCTAAACCCAGAAAACTACGCACTTCTGTTGCCGTCTTCGGCTGTTCCCACTTTTCAACTGCTTCTACTTTCATCGGATCGACTTGTATACCTTTCTCAGAAACCACGTGCCCCATAAATTGTACTTTCCGTAGCCATAATTCACATTTCGAAAATTTTGCATACAACTTTTCCTCCTTCAGCAGCTCTAGAATCAAACGAAGATGTTGCGCGTGTTCTTCCTTGGATCGAGAATAGATAAGGATATCATCGATAAACACAATTACAAATTTATCGAGATACGGCTTACATACCCGATTCATTAAATCCATAAAGGCAGCTGGAGCGTTCGTCAATCCAAAGGGCATTACTAGAAATTCATGATGACCATACCTCGTTCGAAAAGCAGTCTTTAAAACGTCTTCTTCTTTAACTTTCAACTGGTGATAACCGGACCTTAGGTCAATCTTGGAGAAATAGCAAGCTCCAACTAACTGATCAAAGAGATCATCAATTCGGGGTAGCGGATACTTGTTCTTTATCGTGCGCTTATTCAATTCTCGGTAGTCAATACACATTCTCATCGACCCATCTTTCTTTTTCACAAATAACACTGGTGCTCCCCACGGCGAAGAACTAGGTCTGATGAAGCCTTTATCGGATAGGTCTTGTAGTTGTGCCATCATTTCTTTCATCTCTGGAGGCGCCAAACGATACGGTGCACGGGCTACAGGAGTGGCTCCAGGAATCAGGTCTATACCGAATTCTACTTGTCTAACGGGCGGAAGACTATTCAAGTCTTCAGGGAATACTTCAGGAAATTCACTAACGATAGGAATATCTTCCATCCTATTCTTTTCCGGCTTAACATCTATCACGTAGGCCAGGTAACTCTGACAACCCTTAATAACACACCTACGTGCTTTTAATATTGATATAAGACAAGACCGATGATTCCTGCGATCACCATAAATCACTACTGGTCCCCTCCCAGGTAATACAACATTTATTATCTTCTTATCACACACTATATTAGCCTGATTCTCGGCTAACCAGTCCATTCCCACTACTACATCAAATTCTATTAAAGTTATAGGAATCAATTGTATAGGCACTCCACACCCCTCTATATTAATCACACAACCATCAAATACTTCACTAACCGACACTTGGTTGTCATTTGCAGTATCTACTAATAGAGCATTTTCTAACATTTTAGGTTTCAAACACAGACAAGCAGCAAATGTAGGAGACACAAACGAGCGGTTTGCACTGGAATCAAATAACACCTTAGCACGCGTAGAGTTTATCAAAAATGTACCTGTGACCACATCCGGAGTTTCCTCCGCTTCTTTCTCAGTCATCTGAAATGCGCGACCCCTGGTTACTGGCGGTTCCAGCCTTGGTACTACTGGTTTAACAATCGCTGGCCTGCCTGATGACCCACCCTGCTGTATCCTCCCTCGTGGACAGTTTGACTGAAGATGATCCGGAGAATTGCATAAGAAACATAACCGCGTTACCCTACAATCCTTGATGACGTGTCCAGTCTTTCCACACTTATAACATGCTCGTAAATCACTTTGGCAATTCCCTTGATGGACACGGTTGCACTTCGGACATGGTCTTTCCGCTGGTCGAAAAGGCGGGCGGTTATCATACCTCTGAAATCGGGGCTTCTTCGGATCGTATTGTGGTCCTTCCCACTTTCTCTTTCCGATACTTTTATCCCCAGCATCTCTTCTAATATCTCGTTCCACATTCTCCGCGGCATTAACTGCAGCCGAGAAAGTATCGGGTCTTGTTGCAGACACTAACCTTCTAACTTCTGAGTTCAATCCAAAAATAAACCTTTCCGTCTTCATCGCCTCCGTGGCAACATAGTATTCTGCAAATCGAGACTTTTCCAGAAAGCTAGCAGTATAATCTCGAACATATAAGTTTCCTTGTTGTAGATTCATGAATTCTCCTTCCAGTTGTTTGACGGCTGCTTGGGGACAAAATTGTTCCCTGTAGACTACCACAAATTCTTCCCAAGAGAGGGTAGAATAAACATCGGATCCTTTTGAATGAATAAAAGATTCCCACCAATACAATGCATCTCCTTTTAACATAGCTGCCCCATACAATACTCTATCTTCATCCGCGCACTTGCTTGTTTTGAAAACGGCTTCAATTTCCTTCATACATCTCATTGCTTTTACTGGATCCCGATCCCCTGAGTACGTAGGAGGTTTGCAACTAAGAAACATTTTGTAATCACATCTTCTCATTACCGGTAAGACCGTAGGGGTGATTGGCATCTCTTCTTCATGAGTAGGGTCTGGTCCTTCTGTTTCGTTATTATGAGTTTGGTTGAACATAGCTTGAATATTGTCTTGTAATCTTCCCATTTCTGCCATTAGATCAGCCCTGGTAATGAAATCCATACTATTTTGTTGGGTTCTGCCTCCGGCTCGACCTCCAGCTCTACCTCCAATTCTACCCCCAACTCTGCCCCCTGTTATGCCTCCCCTGTCCCCTGCTCCTACCGACGGATTAATTCTGTTTGGATTTCTTCCTCCTCCTCGATTCGAATTTCTTGTACCGCTTGCCATTCTGTAGATTTAAACAGGGTTAATATACACATAAGCACATACCCCATATAACAAGGTATTCCAGTTCAAACATGTACCTGTAAGATCACAATTACACTGGCCAGGTGTAGTATGAAATTACCTTACATGATGTTCCTTCTACCTTTAATACTTAGTATCCCGAAGTTCTACAATAATAGGGACATCCTACTTCACATGCAGTTTAAGTCTAGGTACAGATACTAATACCTAAATCCCTTAAACTAAGGCTCTGATACCATTTGTAACATCCCATATCCCATATGTACAACCAATCACATAGCATAACATAACATTCATATAACAAAAGAAACATCAAATTACAAGTTCGGTCCCGCAGTCTTTTACAAATAAAAGAAACCATTCTACTACTAACTTTGTACTATTACATACATCACATTTAATAAGATGATACAACTGCTAAACAATCCAAAATCTTCTTCTTATAACCCTTCACAAAAGCCATCAATTGAATACTCTAATTACTTGCTCTTACTTGAACCACCACCTGGAATACATATTTTAAAACAAAATGAGGGTTAGACCTGATGGTCTAAGTGAGAAATCCCTGTTAGTTTGAAAACCATTTATATAACTTCGTTCATATAAATCACGCAACACAATTTCATATATCCAATTAAGCTCACATAACATGTACCTTCCCTTCTCATTTCCTCCTGGCCATATTAGTGGTAGCAAGCCAACTAATAAAATACAACGCTGTACAACAACTACAACCAAACAACTCTATACAAGTTCTATAGCCGATCACACCAGTCTTAAACCCGGCCAACGTATTATAACACATTTATAATACACATGTAAATATAATACCTCACTATATTATAATTCACATACGAGCACATAATTATCAACAATTTCACTCCCAACTCCACACATGTATGTATTCCAGTTAAAAAGTGTTTTCAAAGCAAAACTCACCTGTTTTGGTTATTTCACACGTTCGTAAGCTTCTTTCAAAACGATCCTATCCCGTACCACGATTCCACGGAATCTGAAACAAGTTAATATACACAACTTGCTTTACTAACCAAATACGTAAAGCCTAACAATTTCCCATCCCCAATTGTTTCATTACACACTGTATTTAACTCACTACCGGGACTACACAGGGTACCGGGACTTATAGTACCGGGAGTTCTTAGTACCGGGAGTTTGCTATACCGGGAGTTCATACTACCGGAAGTCCTTCTATACCGGGAGTTCATACTACCGGAAGTACTTCTATACCGGGAGTTCATACTACCGGAAGTACTTCTATACCGGGAGTTCATACTACCGGAAGTACTTCTATACCGGGAGTTCATACTAACGGAAGTCCTGCTATACCGGGAGTTCATACTACCGGGACTTCACCGGGAGTCCTAAGAACACAGTCGGTTCCAATTTTACCCAGGTTCAAATTAAACCTATATAACTTCAATCTAACCATTCTAATCCGATAGAAACTGTCTAAAGATGATTACCAACATAAAAGACCAAAGAGCTTACCTCAAAATCGAATTCAACCCAGTCGATTGATGCTCAGACCGTAACTTTCTTCTTTCGCTTTCTTCGCCTCCAAACTCCCGCACAACTCTCACTCTTTCTAATTTTAGGTATATGAATAACATCTGAGGTTGATGAGGTAATATCAATCCAAAACTTACCATTTGAACCTTGAACTTCTCACATATAACCCAAACACCCCTAAACTTATAATTATTCCAAACATACCCTAAACATCTAACTTTAAATTTAACTTTATTTAACGGAAAAAGGGAATTTAACTAACGGACCTACCCGGGGTATTACAAGCAGCCCCTGGTCTCGACTTCATTTTGTGCACCATCGAGTCTAGAGCCACTTGTAATAGATCAATCTTTGGCTAGGACACTCGAAGCTGAGCAACACCAAGTCGAGACTCTTCGTGACTCGACCTGAACCACCGTAGTGTCTTCACCTCTTGGTGAAACACAAGGATCGGTGGGAAATCCTACCACAGCTAACATCGCGCCAACTATGAACGTAGGTGGCTCTACCCCTGTGGTAGACGCCTCAGCGGGTCACCTAAGTGGTCCTGGAGTCATTCACCCCGACTTTGTATCGCAAGGGTCCCTGGACAGCACCCTCAAGGCTGTCCGCGAGGCACTGGAACAGCATGTCACCGACGAGATCGCCAAAGCCATCAAAGGCAAAGCAAAGATCGTTGAAGCCGAAACCGCTTCACCACATCCACCGACGTTTGCTCAACCTATCTATTCGGTGGATACCTTAAAGACGATGCTATTGGCCCAACTGCTCCAGGAATCTGATACAACCGCCTCGACAGAAGCAGAACTGATCTCAGTTCTCCGATCCCAGGTCACTGCTCCATCTTCATCTACCACATCACGCCTTGACGCCATTGACTCGACCCTCAACGACTACAACAAATCTCTCGCCACGCTGTCTGAAAGGGTCCGCTCACTAGAAGACACTTGTAAGAGTCAAGCTGGCGGTCTCAAACGCAAGCACGATGACCAGGATGATCCTAATCACCGTGAGGGGGATAAGCGTCTACGCCAAACCGAGACCGTTCAGATCATGCCTGCCGAAACTACAACAGTGGTTCAACAGGAACCCCCAACTGCGGCAACTACATCAGAAGCACCCGAAGCCGAGTTGCCACTAGCAGATATGGTTATAGATATGGAGATTTCAGATGAAGAAGACCCGACGGTTGAAAAGCCCGAGGGTTCAACACAGGAACTGGTCGATTTTGACTCGTCAGACAGACCGATACTGGACATGATAGATCCAGAGTGTGAGACCAACCCGGAGACCGAAGACGCATGGTACGAAAAAGCCGCCAGTGCCGTGAATCTCCAGGTAAATTTGGTCTTCCCTACTGATGAGGACGACAATATTGACTACAATCAGTTCCTGCTCCAAAATTTATATGGAGCAACCCCCGTTCACTATGCTCAACCCGCCGGAATACCATTAACAAGACCCGAGTCTACTACTTCTGATCTTCCGACAACTGCTCCTCCCACGACAGCTTCTGATCTTCCTCCCTCTCCTCAACAGCAACAAATCCGTTGGGAGAAGATCATGGTACTTATCCCTCATCTGGAGGAATCTTTGAAAAAGTTGTTCGTACACAAGCCTCGCCCGATCGAGCCGACCTTCTGTATGGGTATCTACAACCTTGACCCAGAATTTCAACGCCGATATATCAGCACGATGCAGCGGTGTCTTCCAGTAAACCAGGTCGGAACCAAACTTCGAATCACAGAGGTAATCAGTATCTATTCAAGACGTATTATGAGGATCGTCTACCCAGTTTTCATTGTCCGACGTGAAGATGGGAACGAATGGAAATTCTCAGAAGCCGATTTCAAGAACCTACGACTACTCGACTTTCTGGTTATTCTGAAAGACTTGCGTACAAGAACCATCCGACCGCTAGAGATTACAAAGGCACTCGAAGTTGTTCGTCGATACCTGGTCCGCACCATCATGATGTCTTATCTAACGGACTTCCAAATGGCTATCGAGAACAAGGCGAAGAAGGTAAATCTGATCAAGCCGAATCTGAAAGCACCTGAGTTAAACATGTATCCCGAGAACGCTATGCTTCTGGAACCAGAATTCGGGATTGTTTACCCCAACGAGGAAAAAGAGAAGAAATTCATGCGCTTCAGTCAGGTGGAAAGATTCTGCGACGGCACGCTTCTAAAGGTCAGAGATGCTCTTCGAAAGATTATTCAGCACGAGTCTGAGAATCCAAGGTATTCTTATGTTCCGAATCCGAATGAAGTAACTGCTCAGAATGCCTTGGAAATGATTGAAGATTGCATTGACTATCGTCGCGCCATCAGATTGTTCGAGGTACACTTCGCGCTCCGCAAAAGATATGTCTTCCACTGGAGAGATATAGAGCGCCAACTCGAACTTCAAATCAAAGGGGGAGATTGTTAGAGCAGGTTTTAATGTTGATTTAAAGTTCAAGGGTTAAACTGTATTTGATTAAAATAGAGCTTATTAGTGAACGGGCCGTGGGCTTGTTAACCACAGGCCCATTGTATTTAATGTTGATTAGCTTGGAAAAACAATCTAATCATCTCTTTTACTTTCAACATTGTATTGTAATATTCTCTCTGAAAGATTAATGAAATGGATGACCAGTTGAAATCATATTACTTATTGCATATCATATTCGATTTCTGTATTGTTGCACGGATCTGGATTCTACATAAATGTTTCAATTTTTCTTGGGGACACAACATATAATCTATCTAATCTTTATTCGAAAGGTTTGGATATTGAAAAAGAAGGAAGTTTACCCCACCTTCGCACTTCAATTATGCACGTTGAGTTCGTGGAAAACTTGTTGCTGTCTCAACAACTTACACAATTTGAGCCTACTAATCAAGCATAAGTTGCTTCAATCATTTCTACACTTGCACGTACACATAAGGAATATGTTTTCTTGTCATAACGTTCATAGAAATTCCTCTGTGTTTTTCGATGATTGTATGGAATCCCTAGAGGAGTGAACATCAAAAATATCCTTTACAAAGTACATCCGTTGTATTAAGTGGCTTTGTGCAACTTACAGGAATTTTAACTGTTTCATTCGTTGATTCAGGGTTACAACTTTAATATTATCTGAGTTTGAAAAGATTTGGGTAAACATTTTTGGAATTGACGATTTATCAGTTCAAACAAAAAAGATTGTTTCTGGTACTCAAAGACTGCTGAAATTGAAAAGAGTTTTGATGATCATGATGCTCACAATCATTAAAAAGGGGGACAAAGTTTAATATTTCAATTTCCGACTGAAAAGGAGATATTTTCCAAAGTCAAAGAAAGGCATCTCAAGAAGTTCGAGATGATCAGATGTTTAAAGATACAAAGACAGTTTGTGCCTAAAGATAAATCAAGAATGTTTTAAAGCTCAAAGCCAATTAAACCTCAAAGCTAGTTCATGATCCAAGACTGAAGAAACTCGTCATAGTTCAAAGCTGCAAAGATCAACGATACGAAGATATGAATATGTGAAGATTCTGTATTGAAGACTTTGATCAACGCTACACGAAGATATAAAGTTCATGAGACTTTGTGACTATTTGTTTTTCGAGAGCCAGATGAAGTTTCAAGCAGTCAAAGTGGATTCTTGAAGTTAAAGCTTATTTGAAGACTGATGTCATAAGTTTTTTAAATCTTGAATCCATAGGGGGAGTTTGTTAGTGCCAAAATGTATTCAAGATTTATATATACTTGTAATATGGTCAAAGTCAATGTAATAGTTAGTGAAGGTCAAGGTCAAGGGTAAAGTCATGAAATAGTCAAAGGTATAAATACCTTTGACTAAGGGAGTTGTGTGTTAGACATTAGAGAAGAGGCTACCATACGTGAGATTACAGAGCATGAAGAGAGATGACTCTAGTTAGGGAGAGAAAGTGAATCTCATTCACATACTTTGTATCTTTCTCTCATCTAATCAAGTTCTACATTGCTAAATCCATTGTTACTTGAATTCACAATTGGCATCAGAGTAGTATAGGAATCTACCTCATTTGTCTCTGGTTTTGACTCAGTCTCAGATTCCTCAGCATCTTTGCTCATGAAGCACATCATGGCTAGAGCAGCAGTTTCCTCCTCATCCTCATCATCGGTCTCATCAAGCCAATACTCTTCTTCAACTAATAAAGCCTTGCTAGACTCCTTTTGTTTTGCCAATAACATCTTATTTTTGTAGTAGTCAAAATCTCTCACCTTTGGCTTCCGGCACTCTTTAGCAAAATGTCTCGACTTCCCCCAGTTATAACACTTCTGCTCTTCAGACCTTTTCTCATCTCTTTTAGTTTCCTCTTTCTTCTCCTCAAGGATTCTCTTGCTTCCACTTTGCATGACCTTCAACGATAGAGTGTATGCCAACCATTTCCACACTTTCGGTTAATTACAACTCTTACCCCAAGTAATTCTCGTACCATAACTATGACGTCTCACAGTTGTGATCCTCTTCAACAGATAACACACAATTCTACCATCACTTTCCCCAACACAATATACGTTTAAGGCAGATAACACTTTCCTGTCTGAATTGCATTGACTACGATCCATCAATAATCAATTCACACGTTTTTACCACATCATCACCCCCACACCATACAGAGCTAAAAGTAGGAAACCTCCACACTCCAACATCTGAAGCACCCACAAATCCAAACAGAACCAATCCTGAAGACACACATTCAAATTCTCCTTGCATCCAACAGTCGTCCATCCACCTGTGAGATAATTCAAGTTTCACCCACTCACCAAAAATGAGCGTCCACGCTCACGCAAAATCATTTTCATTAGCTTAACACCAAACGACAAGCTCAATTGCAATATCTCCCTTACTACTACCAAGTCTAACCCAAGGTCCTTCATTCCAAGCACTACTTTCAACTTTCTTCTTCTACTTCCTTCTCAAGACATAAAACATGTTTCCAAAGAATGACTCACCAGATGGTGCACACTTTTTTCCGACCACACAAGCTAGCTTTCTACGACCCTTAAACCAATCACCTATACGCAAATCTTCTTTCTCATACTCCCACTAGGAGTTCATGTACCCGCCGATGACATTCTGAAAACATTGCTTCTCATTATCCGTGTCACTTGCCACACTTTCTACCTCCAGTTTACTCACTTACTTCAACCTACCATCCCCAATTCCTCAGGCTAGTATGGAACATTTCTCGTCCAACATCGACCACTCCTTACACGCAATTCCAACGGTTACTATGCCTAACGAACAGTTCACTACATCTCATACGAGGAATTCAACTAAGTCTTTCTAAAATAACACCCAATGCTCGATGCCACCACACACTTCTCGTTTCCCCAAACGTGATTAACCCACTCCTTTGGATTTCCTTACATACAAGGATTAGCTCAACATTCCCAAAGATTTCGTATCTACTACGAAACATCATAAACTAATCTATCCAACATCTTCACATATATTACAATGACACAAAGCAAACTCACTCATCAACTTATCGCAACCCAGGAGCACACAATTTCCTTCTCAGCTAGCCACCAACTACCACTCCATTCTTTTGTCCACGAATCAGCAATACCACAACACCCACCAAACATCCATTCATCTCAACACACATATATTTGACACCTTTGCATAACTTATCAGCAATCTCCGAGCAAGGATTTTCACTTACGCTCATCTCATAATAACAACACTAGTCCACCACTTATCCTCACAACAACTTGTTATCACACCAAAGACTTGCACGTCTACCTTGCACAAGTTACCGCTAACTTATCCACACAACCACCACACCACAACATCACACTAAAAGCAAAAACCTCACGATCAATATTACACATAATAGGCCTTGCTTCTCCATGCCAATCACAACAAACATTTGAAATAAAGCTTTCCCATGACTTGGTCTTTCTCAAACCTAGATGAACCACAACTTACGATCGTCTACTACACTCGATCAAGTCTTTGTCCCCAGACGGCTCTTCAGAATCCTCACGAAACACGCTCAAATAAACCAAACGATAAGACGTTCCCTCGCAAACCAACATAATCCACGTGTCCCACCTGAGTGGTGCTAACTACTTCATTCATAATCGAAACATCAACCACATAGGAAAAATATCACCTATCCAACTAGCGATTCTCCACCTTCATAACACTCACACAAGGCGGTCCAGCATCCTGTCAGATACACACCTTTCCCTGATCGACCTCTTATCTCCGCATGTAATCCTGACAAAATAATAACACCCGGGTTACCTTTTCCAATTCCAATCTCCCGACAACGATCTCAACAACCGTCATTGACTTCAATATCAACGCCCGACATGAAGATGATGCTTCAACGGTGTCTCCGACAACGAGAATCTCCACCGAAATCTAATTCTTCCCACGCATCGTAACTAACTTTGTGCCCCGCAGTCCTCATATGTTTGAGCCACAAGACTTACCCGACAAATAGCCTAAATACAAGGCTACCTCAACTCTGGCTCCACGCCGATACCATTTCATCAACATACTACAACGCTGCCTTTCGAAGTATCTTCCCTACTTCGAAATCACCGGGGACACCCCCCCCCCCCCCGCCGTCAGCCACACGTCAAATTACCAAACAAGAGCAAAGACTACCCTAATACAAGCATCCCTAAAGTCAAAGACGGAGACTGCAGTTATTCGCCGCCCTCCCTAAAAGGAAACACCAAGGTTACGAATCGACCATCGACGACTCAACCACATATTTCCACTCTCGAAACTTTCCACATCCTTGAGCGTGATATCTCTCACTACCTAGCGAGTTCATATCCTTCATGCATGATGACACAATGATTTAAATCGTTTTACACACTTGAAATACATCGCGAAACAAGGTTTGATATGCATGACATGACACCTCCATAAAGAATAGCCACACACACATCGATCTCGAGGATCGCTCACACGCAACCCATGATATCTCACAACCTTGTCCAACAATCGAAAGTGAACTCACTGAAACTCTTTTCGTTCAAATTTGTAAAATACGGCAAAATCACCCACACTGGGAGAGTCGGTCGACTCTCACACTCGCTGATATGACAACAACGTGTCCACTCGACTCCACTTATAAAACCATGTGATCAAATATTTTTTTTATTTCCATAACAAAGGTTAACTCACTCGTAAAAGATGTGAAATAAGTCGTTATTTCCCCAAGTTCAAAATTTATCACACAACGTAAATAAAAATGTATTTTCCTTCAAACACACGTTTGCACGCGTCAACTCATTTTCAAATCCAAAAACTTATAAGGCACACACACACGCACACATACATATATTTGACATGAAGGACTCACGTAACTTGTTTTAAATTACAATGCATGACTCACTTTGCATTGAAGGTTATTCGCTCTAGGAAGGTCAACCGTTTGCAGTCACAACAAATCAACACCGGCGCCCTACTTCCGATCAAACCATCAGGTTCCACACACTCGCATCAACCTTCGGTACCGGTGTTTCCCCACACACTTGTATGCCCAACTTCACAGTTACGACTTGACTACTGATTTGCAAAATATGCGGTCTCACTTCGACCCAAATAGGTTTACTAACAATAGCCCTTTTCATTTATCCTTGCCTCAAAACACCAATCCACACGTCTATCATTTCTCAACCACCCTTGCCACTCTTCCACTGACTAGAGAGTAAGAAAGCACATCTCTACTACCCGATTTTAAGTTGAAACTCTCAAGATCCCAATTTTTCGACAACGAAAACTCCCAGAATGAAGAATCATTAGAAATTAGGAGCTCACCTCCCATCAATTATTCTTCCTTAAAGAACTCAAGAGGTTCTACCTCACATCAGCCACCCACCACTCAAACAATATTCCTTCTAGATGGTGTCATCAATCATACCATGAACGATCTTGCACAACACACTAAACCATCGCCCATCATGGCAAGGTTAGAACTCTCTACACACTACGACCACTCTCTACACACTACCACCTCCATCGATCATCCGAACAACAGTAATCAAGCACACCCATGCACCTGTAAATTCATAATGACATTGGCCAGATGTGATTTGAAGTTACCTTACATGAGAGTCCTCACTACCATCGTCCTGAATTCTCGGTGATCAAAGTCTTCCCTAAAGGCTTCCTATATCTCATCTGTGTCCTCCTACTCCACGGTTTAAGTTTAGGCCCATCCGGTCACCTAAATCCCTTAAACTAGAGCTCTGATACCAACTGTAACAACCCACACCAAACAAAGCATGCCAAAAGCTACTTCTTTAATTCAAATGCCAAAAATGGCCCAACAAAGTCACACTTTCAAGATTACAAAACTGGGTTAGCGAAAATAACTCTAACTACAGCTGAGAACATAACTACAAAATAAAAAGGGAAAGTCTTCTAATCCTTTTATACGCAAGCTCTAACTCACGTCTTGCCATTTCCGCTAAACGAGCTCTCTGCTTACCTGAAAAGGGTTTTAGTTTGAAAGCGAGGGTTAGACCATGAGGTCAAGTGAGTTCCCTCAATAACGTCCCTGAATACAGTTCAGCATAAATCACAAATGGTTTATAAGAGAGAATTGTAAACATCACACCTTTAAAAATTAAGCACACACAACGGCGCATACCGATGGCCCACGCTCTGGTCACACACACCCGTGATGGCGTGTTAGGGCACACACCCGCCCGTAATGATTTATATGAAACAAATTCATATATATCTATATCACACGTTATGGGACACACCCCCCATTTTCACACCATAAGCCATCGTATGCCCGCCCTCGAGTAATCACATCTTTATAAGTCACACCATAACTATGCTTATTAACATCAAGTAAAACATACATTTTTAAATAAGAATAAGCAAACAAAAACACACTTGATAAAAGTCTTGGGTTAAAAGTACTCACCTGACGTCACGATAAACTCCTTCAACGAAAACCACCACACTTAAAACTTCACACCTAACAATTTAAATTCCAAGAAGATAGTGAGGGTCGCTCCTACAATCTTCTCAACTAAAAATATTAAATCTCACGCGGTAATGCCCAACATCTCACACTGAGATAACACTCACCAAACACCAATCAACTTTCCAGACCCAAGAGTCCGGATGACATTTACCGGATAAATCCCAGTTTCCGGATTAATGTTGCTTTTCCAGAAGTGTCCGGATTCCACTACCAAGTCCGGATTACAATTGTCCGGATCCTTCCGGATTCCAGGACTTCCGGATAACTGTCCAACTTCCGGATTCCTGCTACTCTGGATTCCTACACTCCGGACTCCCACTATCCCGGACTCCTACAGATCGGAGTCCCGACTCTTCGGACAAGTGCGGTTTCACCCAAAAAATCCCCCATATACTTGCTAATCAATAATTAAATCCAAAATTAGATGTTGGATTTAAGCCATCAGAGAATAACTCCGACATCCCTCACCCATTTCGTGTTCGATTTAGGTTACCACTTCACACACAGATTGCCTTTCAACTCTTAAATTATCGAAGGCAGATATCTCTATCAACTCTAGAAATTCTCATTAGAGAAGATATTATAGAGGAGAATGTAACCTTGAAGGATGATTAAGATACACCTCCTTGAGTTCCAATTCCAAGCTTTTGCCTCCAAAATCGGTTCTGAGTTCTTTCCCAAATCGCACACACACACACAGACACGCTTTGCGGCCGCTAACAAAATCTCAAGGGAATGCCTCCAAATTAGGGGTTTTGACCCCTTTTTATACCCTCTCACATTTCCCCCAAACTTTCCTTAATTTTCACTTCTACCACCAATTTTCCATTTATCTTCTCAATTGGCACGGGTTATTACATCGTATTGATAAAACTTTAGTTTAGAAAGACTCACCTGGCGTCTACGCTATGCACTTTCACACTTGAACTAGGTATCCTTTACTTGCACACCAACATTTCCACCCAACACACGAGAGTGAATAAGTCACTCAACATCTTACTCAGAGTCAAGATTCCCAAGACACCCTCTAACTACACACTGACAACACATAATGTTCCGGACACAGATTCGATCAGATTCCGGATACCGCCTCCTGACCCTTCCGGACCCCGCCCCCTTTTCCATACACAAACAATCCGGGCGTGTTCGGATTTCCACGTTTTCCGGTACCGACTCCTGGATCCCATCCGGATTCCCAAAGGTTTCCGGGTACACACTTTTCCGGTCCCCATCCGGACTCCTAACATTTTCCGAGTAAAACATCCGGCAACATCGACTTCCGGAAGTCTCCCTTTTCCGGATCGTGCGATTTCCGAGCACGGGTTTTTAGCAAACAGTGCCCTTCCCCGAAAACCTCAATCAGACATGTAATCCGACTCAAACATCGATTTTAAGCTACTATTATATGGATATGGCCTTTCTAACATTAATAGAAATCAATCCAAATTCAAAACACACTCTTAACCCACTGTAAAACCCATTCCTTTTCTTATACCATATTTGAAGAATTTCATGGAGAAAACGCCATCAAACCCACAATAAACATAGAAAAGGGAACGTGATTACCTTGAAGAAGATGAAGATTCACCCTTCAAAGCTTCAATCTCCAAGATCTACCTTCAATATTGCAAAGTTGCTTCACACAGGTTCACACACTAGCCGCACTCCAAAAAATGATGGAAGAATTGAGGGTTTAAGGGTTTTAACCCTATTTCCCAAATTCACACTAATCCACCAAACTTTTAGTCTTCACGCTACACACACCATTATATTATTTACTTACAAATAAAATCCGGTTATTACACTGATTATCAATAAACTAGCTGATAACTGATAAGCTAGCTGATAAACAAACAATGTTTAGGGACACTAGCTTAATTAAGCATGTAAAATGACCAAAAAAGAAATTAAAAAATAGTCAATTACAAGTATTTCATAGTATAATTTAAATAAATTTCGAATAACATAACCAAAACAAAATTTCTAATAATATTGTTTGTTAATTACTACAAACAAGATGATAAAGAAAAATAAATAATATAATATGTTAATTAAAAAATATAAAACTGCTTATTATATATCTACTATAAATTTTGACTTTTTTAAAACAGATTTTATAAAAAAAATCTATATTAATCTATATTTTAAATAACCATTATATATAATATGAATAACAAGAAAATTGGTCAACTACACATATTCTAATTAATTAATATCTTTAAAAAGTATAATTAATAATTAAATTAAATAGTTTATTAAAATTATTTAGCATATTTTAATTATTTATGAAATAAAATAAGTATAATATTAATTTTTATTATTTTATATAAACATTTTTAGAATTATTATATTTCCTTTTTTATCTAATATATTTAATAAAAATTAAAAAATAATGGATATAATTAATAACATTTAAAAAAATCAATAAATGTTATTAATATATGTTGTATAATTAAAATTAATTAATAATATAAGATTAAAATTAAGTAATAATTTTAATTATTATAAATTAATATTATTGAATACTTAATATTTACTTAGAGTTAATAGTTCATATTTATTATTAATTAATATTTGTTATAACTATAGTTAATATAATAATTAAAGTTTATTTAAAGTTAATAATAATAATAATTAATATTAACCAGAATTATAATTGGAAAACAGTTAAAGAGACCTTCTCAATAGCTTTAAATAACTTATCAATAAACTAACTTATGTGCATTTAAATGATTACTCAAAAAATAAGCTAGTTGTTTTACCAAACAATACCAATATAGATGACTCAACATTCTAACTAAATTGCATGAATAATAGTGGTTTCCTCACTTCATAGATAAGGTTGTAAACGAACCGTTCGTGAATCGTTCGGGCGGGAATTTTTTTTTTGTTCGTTTATTTAATAAATGAACGAATATGAACAGGTTTTTTTGTTCGTTTAGTTAAATGAACGAACATGAACAATGATCTCGTTCTTTCATTTATGTTCGTGAACGTTCGTTCATTTATGTCCATTCATGTACGCTCATTTATGTTCATTTACGTCTGTTTATATTTAAGCATATTTATATAATATGAAATTAATCTGTAAAATGATCAAATAAATTGATCTTTTAGAAATCATTTTATATACCTCATAAGTTAACCCAAATTTTCATTTTGTTAAGATATTTTTTTACGAACCAAATGATGAGTCCGGTGGTTGTTTTTTGTTCATTTGAGTTTGTTCGTTTTATGTTCATTTAAATTCGTTTGTTTATGTTCATTTAAGTTCGTTCGTTTATGTTCATTTAATTTAGCTCGTTTACGTTCATTTAACTCTCAATGAACGAACATAAACGAAGACGAACAAACAATTTTTCTTAACGAACGAAGATGAACACAAAAAAATTCGTTCGTTTATCATTCATGTTCGTTCGTTTGTTCAGTTAAGTTAAACGAACGAACACAAACAAGCCTTCGTTCGTGTTCGTTCAGTTCGTTTACAACCCTATTCATAGATATCCCATTCAGGATATGGTAAAGTTTTCATCCATCTCCTTAAAACTAGAAATAAAACCTATTTCAAAAAAATTCTTTCTTAATTTTATGCAAATTAAGTATTATAAAGCAACGTGTTTTTAATACAAATATGATATATTCTTTTTAAGGTAAATATTTTGTTTAAAAAAAACGTAACACCAATTTTTTTCCTTGTTTAAATATCGTAACGATCCAAAACCATAATAGAAAAAACATGCAACCTAACAAACCCATCAAAGTATAACCAAAATTCCAATGCTAGCAATGGAGAAACATATCCACGGTTGAAAATTTATAAAAGTCTAAGGTTAACTATAAAACTCTGACTATGACTCTTCTCTTCTAAGAACTTCATGCTTGTTCCTTTCCCTTGGAGGAGCCACCAACCACACTTTTGCCTGAAAATGGTTTTAAGGTTTTGAAAATCGAGGGTTAGACCATAAAGTCTAGTAAATTCCTTCAAAAGAAGGGTTTGCCAGATCCAAAACAATTTGCAATCTCCCATAAAGCCCAACCATAATAAATAAACAATTCAATACATATGATGACTTTTGCACAATGTTCATAGCCACTCATCACTTCACCGTGATGTTCCCATTCGAGGCCCCACTAGATCCCCATGGTCCCCAGTTGATGCCATTACAATATGCACTTGAAACGAATTCAAGGCATACGCTGTATTTCAACTCCCAAGGTACCTTAATCCCACTATGCATTCCAATACCAAATCCACCCACAATTTCATGAAACTGACAACACATAGCAATGCACATGTGGTAATAAACAAATTCAAGTAAGCATTTGATCAAAACATCTATAAGTGAAAATCATGTTGAAGTAATTGAACCATAATTTAGTATTTAGAAAGCATGCATAAACATTCCACATTCATAAGAAGGGTTAAGGAAACTCACTTGAGAATTCAATATTTCACCACACACTTTCTATTACTCACTTGATCACAAACCGAATACTTGCATTAACCGACAGAGAAATGGTATTAACTCAACTTAATTATCTCTGAAACTCCCTCCTAAAGACCTTAGAGCAATCCCCTAAAGTAATGCTTCAAATCTACGCCTAAACGAGAAAAGAGCCAAACAACCACCTGCACGAAGCAGTGGGTTACGCGGCTTGTGTCGCTACCACATGTCGCGCACCAAGCCGCGCAACTCCCAGTTTTGCGCCGGTTTTCCCCAATAGTTGCATAACCCCGACTTTCGACCCAAAACCCATTCTAATACGAATTCATGGATATGGTCTTCCTCTAAATGAAAATACCAAAATATAACTGATTACATTCATAAAAAATCACATTTAGAAGTACCAAATCACCCAAATGGAGTAGTTTACACCCTAACACCAAAACTCTTGATTCACGGATTGAACCAATGATAAAGATGAGTTTTCTCCAAGGGACTACTTGAAAACAGTGTTCAAAAAAGCGTGGCATGGCGCGATATGGCGTGAGACGCATTGTAACACCCGTATTTTTGCTATATTTATTTTCGAGTTTTAAACATTTTTTTTATCTTAGAAATAACTCTTATATCTAATCTTGACTGGGTTGCACTTGGGTACATTTTATTCAAATATAAACCATGAAAGTTGAACTTGTCCAACGCCCATGAAAGATTTTCGCGGTCAGGGACTATACGCAGCAACTTTGCCAAAGTGGGTGGCGTGTCTGGAAACGCGCATCGAGCAATCACCCCTTTAATCCGAGAATTACCTCCTTCTCATTAATTAGCATTAAATCACTTTCTTCCTTTCTTACCCTCTCTCTCTCTCTCTCTCATTTCTTTACTTCTTGACCCATATCTCTCTAACCCCCTCACTTTCGGCTATATCTCCACCACCTAATAACTTTTCTTTTGATTTTTGTACCAAACATAAATATATGGATGATTTTGAGAAATATTTGAAGGATTGAGCTAAGATTCAAGTTTTGAGTGTTAAAACTTCAAGATATTTATCTTCTCCAACCACCTTTTCACCATTGTTGACTTGGTTTGAGGGTTTTTCTTCTAAAAACCCATTGGTTCGATTTTCTCAAGGATCTTAAAGACTTTACTTGTAGTTTGATGTTCCTAGAAGGTAGAGGTAAAATCTAACTACCGTCTCTTGAATCTAGGGTTTAACTTATTAACACCAACAATATTCATTTCTTATTTGGGTTTCTTTGTTTATGTTTTTTGTAATAACCCGAATTTCTAGTACATAATGAAAGTTTAGTGGCTACAGTCTATGAAATTAAAGCTAAGTTAAGGGGGCCTTTGTGCAAATTGTGAAAGGTATAAAAGGTTGCCAAAACCCTAGAAGCCCTTGTGTGTGTTTATGTTTGGAGGCTAAGAAGAAGAAAAAAGAAGAGAAGGAGAAACTTTGGAGAATCCTGATTTATGGAAGAAAGCAATGAAGGTAAATTCATCTAAACTCTTCTCCTTGTTTCTTGTGATCATCTCTTCTGGGTTGTCTAAGATTTTGGAGGAAAAACCTTTAAATTCATTGTGTTCTCCACCTTAATGTTCAAAAAGGGGATTTTGGGTTTTGGATGTGTAAGGATCGATTTAGAGGTATGAAAATGGATTAAGTGCGTGTTTATGATTGGTGGATGAGCCCTTATGAGTGGCTAATCGAGCTTATAGCAGAAAATGGGTTTTCAATCACTTTTGGATAAATGGTTTTCGTCCAGTCCGTAGTTTCCGTACGTCGCCCCGTCCGGACAGTAGTGTCCGGATAGTGGGGGTTTCCGAGTGTTGTTCATAGTGTCCGGGTGTAAGGGGTTTCCGGATTAGTCATAGTTCCGGATGAAACGTCTGGAAAGCGTGGTAACCGTAGGAAGTGTTCGGACCAGTAACCGGATAAGTGTCCGGTAAGTATAAGTGTCCGGTAAGCATAAATTGTCCGGAAAGTAGAGTTGTCCGAAAAGTTAAGTTGTCCAGAAAGTTGGATGATCAGCTTATATGTTTTATCCATTAATTCAGGAAAATCGATTGGAAGTCTGGAACAGATTAGGAAAGGGAAGTAAGAGCACCAGGTGAGTTTTTCTAACTAAAATACGTGATTTTACGTGTTTTTCCAAAGAAAGTGATTATGTGGAAATGCCATGTTACTTACATGATTTTTACGTGAATGAAAGTTTAATATTGCACTGATCATGGTGTGTTTACGAGCATGACTTATTTGCAAGATTTTACGTATGTCTTCCCATGAAAAGTATGTTTTAAGGAAAAGATTATTCAGTAAGGTGAAATGAATTATAAGGTGTTAAACGGATTTCATGTTTATGACGAGTTATGTTCATGCTATGTGGAGTCGGTCTACACAGTGGGATCTGAGTACCTCGATGATCCCTTGGGCTGTTATGAGTAAGCTTGTAGGAGGGAATTCATTTCCTTCCTACTCGGATAGGTGAGTAGCTTGTAGGAGGGAATTCGTTTCCTTCCTACTCGGATATGTGACTGCCTATGTGATCCTTAAACACTGTGCAGTACCATGATTGAATGATTATGTGAGGAATGTTAATGTGTTTTATAAAATGATTTTTATAATGTTGATGTACGTTGTTTACGGAGGGAACTCACTAGACCTCATGGTCTAACCCTCGCTTTTCAAAACTAAAACCTTTTCAGGTAAGCATATAGTAGGAGGCTCAGGTAAGTGAGCAAGCGCAGGATAGAGTATATATGCAGCTAGAGACAGTGTCGGTGCCACTTGTAGTAGTAGTTGTTCTCAGTTGTGTATAGGTTGTTTCCGCCAACCTAAGATTTAGATTGATGTAATGAAATTTTTGGGACCCAGAATTGTAATGTTTATGAGTTATGCTATGTATGTCCTGTTGTTTATTTTGGGATGTTAGAAATGGTATCAGAGCCATAGTTTAAGGGATTTAGGTGACCAGACGGGCCTAAACTTAAACTTGGGAGTAGAAATCACAACTGAGAATCAAGAAATGCGTTAGGAGGGCACTATTGTAGATACAAGAAATGCGTTAGGAGGACACTATTATAGAGATAGGACTAATAGGGTACTGAGGACTGTCATCTAAGGTAAGTTTGAGATTCCACCCGGCCAGTGTAATTGCGAACTTACAAGTACATGTATGTGCTTAACCTGCCTTATTATTCCGAAGTAGTAGTCAGAAGCTAGTGTTTATGTCGTGTTCCAGTACTTTAGAATGTCAGCAAGATCCCTGAGGGGTAGACTAAGACCCCTTGTTGGGGAAGTTTCATGAGAAGTCATTTATGATGTGATGTATGTATACATCATAGAGAAGAAATTTTGTATAGAGGGTTATGAGTCGTCTAGAGGTAGCTCTTCGTGGATTCGGAGAGGAAGAGTGTTTGAGTTTGAGTAAGACTCCTGTTTCGGGAGAGTCCCGGTTCTAGAAATCATGGGATAGACAGTCGGGATGGTATGAAAGGACGGTTTCGAAATCTTGAAAGTGTCAATGGAGCTCTGAATTCTTAAGCGAGCTTTCCGATGGCAGGGTAAATGAAATAAGATACCTATAGTAAAATGAAAGCATGTGGAAGTAGAAAGTGAGATAGTTGATCAAAACGAAAACAGTATGAAATGGTTGAGTAAGTGAGATGTGGAACACGGGTTCAGCAAGTTATTGCATGACCGAGAGGGCGACCATTGGTCAAAGGTAAAGTGTCAAGGATGAGCTGCGTGAGTAAAGCGGTTGACCTTGTTAGAGTGAGTAGCCTTCAATTGCAAGTAGAGTCTCATGCATGGTGTTCTTTTATGTAACATGAAATTTTCGCGATTTAAAGTAAATATGTAAATGTCAATTTTGTTCAAAAACGAGTCAGAATGTACAAGCGTATGTTTAAAGAAAAGATGATTTCATTCACATTGCACAATGAAATTTTGAGCTTAACGATTTGCAAGGTATTTCACACTTTTCATGATAAGTTAAATTGTTACAAAAAGGTCGAGAAAACATTTGCCAACAAAACTTTTACAATCAAAATGAGTTTTAACCTGTTGATGTCATATAAGAGGGTGTGAAAGCCGACTGGTTTACTTGGGGTCAGTAATTTCTTTCAAAATTGTGTCGTATGAAAGGATTTTCATTCAACGTATTACTGTCGTAATAACATCGTTCGGATTGAGTAAGATTAAGGTTCACGGAAAGATGCATGCAAACGATTCTCGAATCGTTGTGCAGGGTATTGAAGTTATAAGAGTGATGGGGTCATATGTACCCAAGTGTTTCCAAATGTTGTTTTTGCAAAATGATGAATGGTGCGAAAAGATTTATTTACTGCATTGTCATGCATGAAGGCTATGAACTCACTAGGTCATAGAGTATTGCATTTTAAGCTAAGGAAGAACTCCGAGAGTGGAGAGGGGTTGGTCAAATCAGGGGAGGACGTTTGTAGTTTTGATATATGTGTTCAAGAAGAGATTTGGACAGTGGAAGAGTCAGAAGTTGTTAGATCTAGAGTTTTGTCAAAAACACTAAGTGTTGGGATCTGAACAGAAGACTCAGAAGTTCTGAGTAGAAGACTCAGAAGTTCTGATCAGAGAATCTTGAGAAAATTACTAAGGGGGTGTTTGGGAGTGCTTATATTTTTGACTTATTTGCTTATAGCTTCTCCCCACCGCAAATAAGCTATTTGGAGTGTTTGGATAGAAAAAATCAAAAGTGCTTATTTGCTTCTCCTCACCACAAATAAGTTGTTTTTGATAAGTCATTCCATACCTGCTTATTTACTTCTCCTTATTTCCTTATCTATCCAAATTACCTTTTTACCCTCAATTTTTAACAAACACTTTTTAAAAACTGCTTTTCCTCACCACATAAGCAAATAAGCATAAGTTAAAAATATAAGCACTCCCAAACACCCCCTAAGTGTTGGAATCTGGACAGAAGACTCAGAGTTCTGAGTAGAAGACTCAGAAGTTCTGAGTGAGAGATCTTGAGAAGATTACTAAGTGTGAAAGTCTGAATAGAAGACTCAGAGTTCTGAGTAGGAGACTCAGAACTTCTAATGATGAAGATGAAAATATCACAAGTGCTTGAAGTAAGTTCTGAAGTGCTTGATCAGAAAGATGTTCAGATGTTCTGAACATGTTGTTCAGAACTTATGTCTTGGATACTTTCAGTTATATTCTGTTACTAATTAGGACACGTGTAATTGTTCTATTAGACTTTCATGTATATGTACTGTACCTTTAGCTTTTCCTTACAGTATATATAGTTGTTAGAAACTGTAAGCTAACTAATCTTTGGCATAACTTTCCCGTTGGATTATACTATCGGTTGTATGAGGGTCTGCACCCTTGTTCGGTAACTGGAAGTACGGTTATCAGGGGACGGTTGTGTCCGGAGGAAGGACTAGGAGTCATCAAGGTGTTAGTTTTAACAACTCGTTAAGAGTAGTGTGGTGAGGAAGAATGAAATGTCCATGGCGTGGGGATATGAGTTTCGAGGTGAGCTTGTAATGTTGATGTTACACGAGTAGGTTTCGAAAAAGGGGAGACATATCATGAAGTTGATTATGATGTGTTGGAAGGATTAGGTTCCGTAAGGAACCCATGTTAAGGAATAAGTTAAGAAAGTAGTTACAAGTTGTCTGTTGTTGTAGAAGTCGACAGTCGTGTAAGGTGGTCGAGGCCGAAGACTTGAACCAGAAGGTTGAAAGTTGATAGAGCATCTTGTAGGGGTGTTAAGAGGATGAGAGGCTATTGTTTTGAATAAGCGTTCTATCCACAAGGCAGGGAGGGTTCGTAGAAGGATAAGGTATGTAGCGCGAACGAAGCAAGTGTTTAAGATTTTATCGTTCAGTAAGGGACTGTGCCCTGCTTATGTAAGGGCTCGGATTGTAAAGAGCTAGCAAGAACGTTGGTGCTTGAGCTAATTTGGAACTCGTGAGTAGTAGTTCAACTAGAGTTGAGAAAGGACTAAGTGGCGAGATAGACTCGATTAGGTATACGAGAGGATATGAAGGCAAGTTCAAAATCTTTAATGATTGAGAATTGTTCCTATGGGTGAAAGGATTATCCGAGAAGGTAATAGTTGAAGATCAAAGAATGTGTAGTAACAGCAAACACTGGTGGCAGTTCGAAGTGATTTGGTCGAAAGCCTTAAGTTAGAATTTTAGTGCAACCGTTTGGTTATGTATAGTAATGAGAAAGTATTTTTTTTAGCTTGGGAATTGTCGGAAGAGAGGGGCGAGTAATGTTGGTGGGCGGTACTCCACGCTAACGTAGGGAAGTGAAGACCGTATGTCGAAATAAGCAAGTAGGTTGGATGGAGTAAGCTTGACAGTAACACCGAGAGGTGGAGTAGTGTATGTAGATTGTCGTCGGTTAGTGTGCGAACCTTTGGGAAGTGTATTGAGGAAGGGTAGTGTGTATGACTTTGTGCAAGAAAGGAGTGGATAAGCTAAACGAATTTGTTGTGCAGTGATCAAGCTAGTGAGGATAACCGGAGTTTTGTTTTTATGACTGAACGAGCGTGGCAATCAGCGAAAAATGGTTGTGTTTCAGGATAAGTTTAATTTGAGTAGGTGAACACTTCAACGATGGGTTTGGAGGTTCCTACCCTTGGTTACGTATAAGTATGGAGTGATGAAGTGGTGAGGATATGAGAGATGGTTGACGAGCTGTGGTTAGAGAGGTGGTTGACTGAGTCAGAATGTGGCTTTACTTTGGAGTAGTGTCAGTTTTGGTGTGGGCTAGATACCCGCATCTTTTCCCAATAAGGAATTCCGGGGACAGAATTCTTTTAAGGGGGAGTGTTGTAATAACCCGAATTTCTAGTACGTAATGAAAGTTTAGTGGCTAAAGTCTATGAAATTAAAGTTAAGTTAAGGGGGACTTTGTGCAAATTGTGAAAGGTATAAAAGGTTGCCAAAAGCCTAGAAGCCCTTGTGTGTGTGTTTATGTTTGGCGGCTAAGAAGAAGAAAAAAGAAGAGAAGGAGAAACTTTGGAGAAATCTGATTTATGGAAGAAAGCATTGAAGGTAAATTCATCTAAACTATTCTCCTTGTTTCTTGTGATCATCTCTTCTGGGTTGTCTAAGATTTTGGAGGAAAAACCTTTAAATTCATTGTGTTCTCCACCTTAATGTTCAAAAAGGGGATATTGGGTTTTTGATGTGTAAGGATCGATTTAGAGGTATGAAAAGGGATTAAGTGTGTGTTTATGATTGGTGGATGAGCCCTTATGAGTGGCTAATCGAGCTTATAGCAGAAAATGGGTTTTTAATCACTTTTGGATAAATGGTTTTCGTCCAGCCTGTAGTTTCCGGACGTCGCCTCGTCCGGACAGTAGTGTCCGGATAGTGGGGGTTTCCGGGTGTTGTTCAAAGTGTCCGGGTGTAAGGGGTTTCCTGATTAGTCATAGTTCCGGATGAAACGTCTGGAAAGCGTGGTAACCGTAGAAAGTGTCCGGACCAGTAACCGGATAAGTGTCCGATAAGTATAAGTGTCCGGTAAGCATAAATTGTCCGGAAAGTAGAGTTATCCGGAAAGTAGAGTTGTCCGGAAAGTAGAGTTCTCCGGAAAGTTAAGTTGTCCGGAAAGTTGGATGACCAGCTTATATGTTTTATCCATTCATTCAGGAAAATCGATTGGAAGTCTGGAACAGATTAGGAAAGGGAAGTAAGAGCACCAGGTGAGTTTTTCTAACAAAAAAACGTGATTTTACGTGTTTTTCCAAAGAAAGTGATTATGTGGAAATGCCATGTTATTTACATGATTTTTACGTGAATGAAAGTTTAATATTGCACTAATCATGGTGTGTTTACGGGCATGACTTATTTGCAAGCTTTTACGTATGTCTTCCCATGAATAGTATGTTTTAAGGAAAATATTATTCAGTAAGGTGAAATGAATTATAAAGTGTTAAACGGATTTCATGTTTATGACGAGTTATGTTCATGCTATGTGGAAGCAGTGGGTTACGCGGCTTGTGTCGCTACCTCATGTCGCGCACCAAGCCGCGCAACTCCCAGTTTTGCACCGGTTCTCCCCAATAGTTGCATAACCCCGACTTTCGACCCAAAACCCATTGTAATACGAATTCATGGATATGGTCTTCCACGAAATGAAAATACCAAAATATAACTGATTACATTCATAAAAATCACATTTAGAAGTACCGAATCACCCAAATGGAGTAGTTTACACCCTAACACCAAAACTCTTGATTTACGGATTGAACCAATGATAAAGATGAGTTTTCTCCAAGGGACTACTTGAAAATAGTGTTCAAAAAAGCGTGTCATGGCGCGATATGGCGTGAGACGCATTGTAACTCCTGTATTTTTGCTATATTTATTTTCGAGTTTTAAACATTTTTTTTATCTTAGAAATAACTCTTGTATCTAATCTTGACTGGGTTGCACTTGGGTACATTTTATTCAAATATAAACCATGAAAGTTCAACTTGTCCAACGCCCATGAAAGATTTTCGCGGTCAGGCACTATAGGCAACAACTTTGCCAAAGTGGGTGGCGTGTCTGGAAACGCGCGTCGAGCAATCACCCCTTTAATCCTAGAATTACCTCCTTCTCATTAATTAGCATTAAATCACTTTCTTCCTTTCTTACCCTCTCTCTCTCTCTCTCATTTCTTTACTTCTTGACCCATATATCTCTAACCCCCTTACTTTCGGCTATATCTCCACCACCTAATAACTTTTCTTTTGATTTTTGTACCAAACATAATCACTCTCATACATGGATGATTTTGAGAAATATTTGAAGGATTAATCTAAGATTCAAGTTTTGAGTGTTAAAACTTCAAGATATTTATCTTCTCCAACCACCTTTTCACCATTGTTGACTTGGTTTGAGGATTTTTCTTCTAAAAACCCATTGGTTCGATTTTCTCAAGGATCTTAAAGACTTTACTTGTAGTTTGATGTTCCTAGAAGGTAGAGGTAAAATCTAACTACCATCTCTTGAATCTAGGGTTTAAACTATTAACACCAACAATATTCATTTCTTATTTGGGTTTCTTTCTTTATGTTTTTGGAGTAAGGAAAGTGTTCTTGAGAGCTTTGCATCTTAGATCTAAAGTGGAGTTTTTGGATTTTAAGCCTTCACCAAAGGAAACTCAAGTTGGGGAAAAATCTAGATTTAGCCTAAATCTAGCAAGATGAGTTCAAGTTACTTTGTGAAAACTTTGTATATGCCAAAAATGTCCAATTTGAAGTATCAAAGTGTTTTACTTGGTGTTTATCAAATGTGTTGCTTACTTGATGAAATTTACATTTTGGATACATTTAAGTTATAAATATTGTAAAATGTCATTCATTTGGGGTCTTTGAACATTTTGATAAAGAAATCATATAAATATGTTTTGCTTTTTGATGATTTATTGTAAAATGGAGGTCATTTGACGTAAATGCACTTTTAGTGTCTTTGGTTTTATAAAACGTGTGGAAAATGTATATTATTGAGTTATAAAATATGTTGGAATTATAAAGAGTATAATTTCATTTGGAAAACAATTCATTACAACGCATAATGAGTTTTTGAGTTAATCATATTTTGGAGCATGTAATTGCATAAGCGTTGGTTAAATACATTTTATTGCTTATGATGACTTCTATTTTATAGCTAATGGTGTTGTCGAACTATTGACTCGGCTTTGAGATTAATGAGTATTGGGGGACATTTGTCCGGTTTAATTTTGCTTTACGTCAGGCTTTTGAAGTTACATGCAGTTATGTCATATTTATGTGAAATATTACATGTTTTGAGTGCGTTGTAATTCATTTTGGGTCATTTAAATTTAGACTGTAATGTAGTGGATCCATAGGCATATGAGTCAGTCATTTGGTTTAATGGGAACATTATCCCTGTTTTGGAATTGGAAATAATTTTGGTTAGCGGGAGCAAGGTATAGACCGTGGGTGGTTGAACTCGTAGACCGAAAGACCCTTTGCGAAGGACTAGAGGTATAGATTGTGGCTGGTTGAACTTGATGTCCTTGCACTTGGGTATTATGTCAATGATGGGACGCTAGTTTTCCACATTGAGGCACATTTAGGCATCGAGGTAAGGTGTAAGACCTATGTGCTAATATATTTCCTTGGATTTGGATAACTCAATGTACATACCTAGAGGGGTTGAAGTTGATACTCCACAAGTGTACGCTTAAAGGTGTTGAGCTTGATATGTCTTATGATTATAATCCAAGAACGTTGATAAGTGGCTTAACTTTGTGTGCCCGCCACATTTGATGGAAACAGGCCTCCCCCGTCACCGAAAGGTGTTGTTTTGGGTATTTATCTCTATCCATGTTTTCGGTGACGTTTTATATTTATATGGATTATTTTCCATGATTTATGGGTGTCGTATTATGCCTCATCCGTGTTTGGATGTTTCGAATAATGGAGCTTTATTCACGTTTATATTATTTGGAAATTAAATATTTTTCACGTTTTAATTGAGTTTTGGATTTGAGTCCATTATTGAGAAATGCTTATATTGGAGCTTTCGTCATGAGATTTGTGTGCGTTGGAAAATGGGTTGTTTGCACATTCAGTATAAATCCTTTTAAAAATCATGATTTAAGTTGCATTCTTTTCGTTTAACGAATTACTTTACCATGATGAAAACTTTTGAACTCACTAGGCATTAGCCTAACCTTTTTATTTGTCGGCATGTGCAACAGGTTCCGGTTGGGGAATAGTCTAGTGACACTGTGAAGAGTGGAGAGCTAGTTGTGTGCTCAAGAGGTATTTAGCTTGACGAAGTTTTTCGCATGCTGGGAATAACAACTTTGTTTTGGGTTAAGTAACATCCGACTTTTTGTAGTCTTGACGTATGACTTAGGTCATTGAATGTTGAAGTTATTACGTATTTTTTATGTTTTAAATTGTTAAAGGGTCAAAAAAGTGAAATGTTAAAACATAAAGGGTAAAAAGTAAAAAAGTAAAAAAAGTAAAAACCCTCATTTTGTTTTATTTATTTGAGTATTTCAAAAATATCAAAAACTCAAAACGGAAAATCAACTAGTCGGGACTCGGACTTGGAACAGTGGCGATTACATTAGCAGCAGACAGCACCAGCACGACACACCATCGATGGCTACATTAGCGTGAGTCGTTCGCTACTCCCTTGTCCCCCATCCTCTTCTTCTTCTACAACGATTGACGGTGGTGGTAACTTGTAAGACTTTGTTGGAAAAAGAAGGGAGTTTGTATCTTTGTGATTGACGGTTGTGGTAAGACTTCACTGGACAAATTGGACAACATCGTTCGACTTCATTAGTTCATTCAGGTATGAATTATCGGTTCATTCACTTTTTCTACAATATATTTTTGTTCGACTTTATTAGTTCATTCAACTAGGGTTAGACACCTAAATGACATTTATCAGATGGGATATTCGACCAGTTGCTTGATTATTGTGATCCTAAAGTAAAGAATTAAAGATTGGGATTTTCCATTTGCTAAATTGTTGATTATGTGATCCAAATGGCATTTATCTGGTTACACCCAAATTCCATTTACCAAATTGTTGATTATGTTATCATGTAGAATGCTGTCAGTACATCAAAAGCTAAATATTTTAGGCCATTTTCTTATTTATTTGTTGTTTGGTTATTAACTTATTATTGAAGTAGTTAGTCTACAATGTAATCTTGTACAATTTTGTCACTCTCTGTCTGTGGACATTAGTGCAAGTGTTTATATGCGAATTTGAAGTACAAATAATTTAATAAATATACATAATTTAAGCTAATTGAATTTTTAACGTTTGTTACTTAGATACACACAAAGAAAAGGAATAGACTAGATAGTCAAAAGTTGAATGATCTTGTCCATGTTCAATTCAATTCCAAACTCATCAACAAATGGGCAAAAGTGAAGAATCAAAATATGGATGTATTGTGTTCTAGGGGTGTACAAAAAACCGTCAACCCGTGAAACCCGACCAACCCAACCCGCTAATAACCCAATTAAACCAAACCCGCCGAACCGTCAAACCGCCAAACCACAAATTATAAGGGTTGAAAGTGGGTTACGAAAACTCAACCCAACCCAAACCGCCAACCCGCCACTAATATTTATTATTATATATATATATATATATATGATATTCACAGCCCAAATTAAAATAACTAATCTAATTAGTGAGTGTATTATGTATAATTGTATATCTAGTTTAACTATTTAAGAAATGCTGATTTATAATTCTTTCGTTTTATTGGATGGAATTTCAATGAATTAGATCTATAAGAACCCCCCAAGTCCTAGCTTTTCAATAAAAAAATTAATCATTTAGAGCTTGGATTTCTCGCTCATTTTATTATATTGAAGAATAGATCTTAACGTATTGAAGTTAATAACTTGGCTTTGTGATAATTTAAAAAATACATAGTTTTGTGACAAGTAACATAAGTCAATATGGGGGTCTTTACTGTAAAACTTGACTCAAATAATGAGGTATAAGTAGGAAACTTTTTCAGTTATCAAGATTTGTAATGATTCCTTATGGGTTGAATCTTTGGGAAGTTGGAAATCATTTTATTAAAAATATATTTATATAATTTGAGGACTTTAAAATATATAGATTCAAATTACTCTTTCGGGGGAGTAGGCCAATAACTATATCTAATGCAAAATAAAAAGGTCGTCTTATTCAAAACCCCAATTATGACATCCCTTCTCTCCCACTTCACACTTTGGAACGCGCCGTTTGCTCACTTAAACCAAACAAATCATAACTCAAGGAGAATGCAACATTGGAGTCGAAGACGGTCCACTTGATTGAGGATTTAAATTGGATGCTACAATTTACACTTTTGATGGTTAAGACTTAAGAATTTAATATATTTAGATTATTGTAATAACTAATAACTTTGTTGGGTATATTTTTAGTTTTATTTGTCGTATTTCAATCGTGAACTTTATGTACACTACCAAACCGCTCAACCGGCACAACCCGGCACAACACGCAAGGGTTGGGTTGGGTTATACTTTTGAATGGGTTGGGTTGGGTTGAGATTCTTCAAGCCGTCATAATTGGGTTGGGTTGTAAAATTATCAAAAACCGCCCAACCCAACCCGCGTACACCCCTTATGCGTTCTCTTGACGCCAGTAAATCACAATCATGAATCGTTGCTATTACAGTATTAAATACTGATGAAGATGAGTAAAGGTGATTGTAGAAGAAACAAATGCAATAAACCAAAATGATAGAGAACTTCATGAAGATGATTTTGAGTCGGATGAAGAACCACAAGTTGAAGGCGAGTAGGATTTTGATTTCAACTCTGATGATGGACTTATGGAGATAAATGTAGAAGATTACATGCATTGATAGCTTCATCTCGTATATCTAATTTAAGTATCTAACATACTTTTTGCAATAAGCTTGTAGCCTTGTACATAACTTTTTGTTGTCTATACCATCACATGTGACTATGTAATTTTTTGTTGGCTTTAACATCACATGTAAGTATGTAAGCTATTTATAATATATCAATATATATATAAGGGCATGTTCAAATGAGAAGCTAAATCTTATGCGAGAAGGCGAGAAGTGTGATATCATATATGATACACAGCCTTAATCATATATGATTAAACACGGGTTACATTGGCAATACATAGACGTTTAATCATATGTGATTAAACACACCCAAATGTCATGTAATCATATATGATATCACACTTCTCGCCTTCTCGCATAATGTTTAACTTCTCGCATAATCCTTCTTCTCTCTCTCTCTCTCTCTCTCTCTCTCTATATATATATATATATATATATGAATTTAAACTGTTTGATATCACTGTATTCATTGAATAAAAAAGAAAGAAAACATGTATTTATACATGTATAATAATATATATGATGTATTAATTTGCCGCCATGGTTCACGTCTTGAAAAAAACGTTGCATCCTCACCATGGCTCCTAAAACTTGAGGCTTGGCCACACCTTACGCTATTTAGAACCTTGCTTGAAACTAATAAGAATCGTCCTAAAACAATCATCCATTTAGTTTTTCCAATACAAGAACAACATTAAAACCATTCTTACTCTATACCACTCAAACCCTTCAAGATTTCATCCAAACTCACCATGGAAAAGAAAACTCTATGTAAGAATTCCAAGCTCCATTAATATTAATGGAGGTGAAAGCTTGGGAGAAGGAGGTTACCTTAGAGAAAATGATTATCTCTCACTGTTTTGCTTGAATACCTTCAATCACCCACAAGAAGTTCCTTTCCTTTCAAGATTCCATTGCTCCCTCTCTGATTTCTCCAATGCGTATTCAGCAACAAATGAGGGTGGATGAGAGGGTTTTCCGTCTTTATTCCTTTTAGTTATTCCAGGGTTCTTAAAACAATGGGATTTGCACTCACACCCTTTCAACTTTCATAAAAAGAGAATTTATAAAAAATGTTAGCAATATAGATTGTATAATACAATTCATGCTAATATTGTTATATTAGTAAATAATTTATATTTTTTCTAATTAATTTAATATCCTTAGTAAAATAGTATGTCAAGTTAATCAATCAATCATCAATATATATATTAAAGAAGAAACCAAGGTGAATGACTTGACACAATGATAATGAAGTATTTGTTAAATAATGAATTGTGGTGAAATCTTGATTGTCCCATATTGGTAAGAAAGTGGAAGGGTTTGAAGAGAAAAAGACTATATAAAGAGAAGATGAGAGCTTGAATGTAAGACCAAAATTTGATCCAATTTTGGGTTATATAGTTGTTGTTTTTAATTTACATGACAAAATACTTCATGTAATAGTTAAAATTTTCATTTTCATTTTCATTATATATATATATATAAATGAAACTACTGAGGGTATTTGATGTGACATTTTGAGAATGGAGTATTTTTCAAATTATGAATTGTGGTTGGGATTAAGTTGTCCCACATTGGTGAGTAGTTGAAATATTGAAATAAGTAAGGTTGTATAAGAAAGGAGGATGAGATATCTTTCTGTGAACTCATACTCATTGGCACAATAAGAATGAAGTATTTGTTAAAAGGTTAATCGTAGTGAAATCTTGATTGTCCCACATTGGTGTTTGGCACAATGAGAATGAAGTATTTGTCAAATAGTGAATTGTGGTGAAATCTTGATTGTCCCACATTGGTAAGAAAGTGAAAGGTTTTGAAGAGAAAAAATTTCAAATAGTGAATTGTGCATACAAATAACTGAAGTTGTATTTGGTTTTTATGTACATGTGCATGTTACAAATTACTATATGCATATGTACATATTGTCCACATGAATGGTTACTAGGGTGTTCCTTACTTTTTCAATTATTTTGCGTTCCCCTTACAAATTACTTGTATGCACAAGTGCATACCGTCCAGATGAGGGACTACCCGGGTGTTCTTCAGTTTTCCCTTTTTTAAAGGTTTTCCTCTGAACCTGACCCTATATATATACACATATATGTGTGGAGAAGAGAGGGGGGTTATGGTGATAAGTGGTTATCAACCATTGGATGAGAAATGGATGCACATTATGATGAGATGCACCGTTATGTATAAGATCAATTGTCTTCTAAGCCGCAGTTCATGGGAGGGCATTTGATTAAAAGTAATCAACTTAGGGTTGGTTCCGGTGAGAAATTCAGGTTAACGTGAGAAGTAGTTATCAACTGTTGGATGAGAAATGAATGCATAGTAGAGTGAGATGCATGGAGATAAGATGCATCGGGTCAATTCCCTTCTAAGTCGTAATTCATAGAAAAACATTTGATCAAAAGTAATCAACAGTTCAGATATACTTATAACGCTTTCCTCGTTAAGCTCAACTTCTTATAGATCATTCGCTTATAGATATTTATGGAAGAGATCTATTTAAAAAGTAGGGTTCGGTACCGCGCGTTGTGGTGAAATCTTGATTGTCCCACGTTGGTGCTTGGCACAATGAGAATGAAGTATTTGTCAAATAGTGAATTGTGGTGAAATCTTGATTGTCCCACATTGGTAAGAAAGTGAAAGATTTTGAAGAGAAAAAAAAACTATATAAAAAGAAGATGAAAACTTGAATGTACATCCAAAATTTGATCCAGTTTTGGGTTAAATAGTTATTTTTTCTATTTACATGACAAAATATTTCATGCAATAGTTAAATCCTTGAATGTAGATCCAAATTTTGATTCAGTTTTGGATAATAGTTATTTTTTATTTACATGGCAAAATATTTCATGTAATAGTTAAATCAATATCAATATAACAATATATATATATATATTAAAGGATAAAGCAAGGTGAATGACTTGGCACAATGAGAATGGAGTATTTGTTAAACAATGAATTATGGTGAAATTTTGATTGTCTCACATTGGTAAGAAAGAGAAATATTTTGAAGAGAAAAAAACTATATAAAGAGAATATGAGAACTTGAATGTAGACCTAAAATTTGATCCAATTTTGGGTTAAATAGTTATTTAATTAATTTACATGACAAAATACTTAATGTAATAGTTAAAATTTTCATTTTCATTATATGTATATATATATATATATATATATATATATATATAAAAATGAAACAATCGAGGGTATTTGATGTGACATTTTGAGAATGGAGTATCTCTCAAATTATGGATTGTGGTTGGGATTAAGTTGTCCCACATTGATGAGTAGTTGAAATATTGAAATAAGTAAGGTTGTATAAGAAAGGAGGATGAGATGTCTTTGTGTCAACTCATACTCATTAGCACAATGAGAATGAATCATTTCTTAAAGGATTAATTGTAGTGAAATATTGATTGTCCCACATTGGTGCTTGGCACAATGAGAATTAAGTTTTTGTCAAATAGTGAATTGTGGTGAAATATTGATTGTCCCACGTTGGTAAGAAAGTGAAATGTTTTGAAGAGAAAAAAACTATATAAAGAGAAGATGAGAACTTGAATGTAGATCCAAAATTTGATCCAGTTTTGGGTTAAATAGTTATTTTTGTATTTACATGAAAAAATATTTCATCTAATAGTTAAAACTTTCATTTTCATTTTATCTCTATATATATATATAAATGAAACAACCGAAGGTATTTGATGTGACAATCTATGAATGGACTATTTCTCAAATTTTGATTGTGGTTGGGATTAAGTTGTCCCACATTGATGAGAAGTGGGGCTGTAAACGAACCGAACGAACATGAACAAGGGCTTGTTCATGTTCGTTCGTTTAACTTAACCGAACAAACGAACGAACACGAACAATAAACGAACAAAAACTTTGATGTTCGTGTTCGTTCGTTTAAAAAATGCCTATGTTCGTGTTCGTTCGTTTATGTTCGTTAAGATATCAAACAAACACAATCAAACATTTATTAATGAACACAAGGAACACAAGGAGAACCCACTTTCTTAGGGGGCTCCAGTTAAAATTTTTCATTAGGTTCAAGCCAATAAAGCTCAAACCATCAGGTTCAAGCCGCAAGACTCGAACCACAAAGAACCCAAACAGAAAAGTCTATAGGAACCCATAGCCATAAGGCAAGGCTCAAGCTAATGGGCTTGAACCACCATTGTTGGCTCAAGGGTTGATGTGCTAGAAAATGAAAGGGGTGAGGGTCCTATTTATAATAGGGGATTGAACAAAATGTTGTTGTTTACCACCGATGTGGGATAGGATAAAATCTCACTTTCATTTTGCTGAAGCGTGTAAACTGGAGGAGAAAATCTCACTCTCTCTGATATGCAACCCACATCAAATTTTGGTGCAAAAATAGGTGTATAAGTGTTGTATATAAGAGTTGGAATCAGCACTAATTTGTTTTAAACTTTTTCTTTCAAAACTTAATACTCTTTGTTTTTATCATCATAAAAAATTATAATTACAATTACTAAATATGATTACATATATATAATAGTTCAAATATTGAATTCTTAAATATTTAATTGTTAAATGAACATAAACGAACGTTAACGAACATAAATAAACGAACGTTAACGAACATAAATAAACGAACGTTAACGAACATAAATGAACGAACGTTCACGAACTTAAATGAACAAACGAGACATTTGTTCATGTTAGTTCGTTTAACTAAACGAACAAAAAAATTTGTTCATGTTCGTTCATTAATTAAATAAACGAACATAAACGAACTTCCCACCGAACGGTTCGCTGAACGTTCGGTTCGTTTACAGCCCTAGTGAGGAGTTGAATTATTGAATTAAGTAAGGTTGTATAAGAAAGGAGGATGAGATGTCTTTATGTCAACTTATACTTATGAAGTATTTATTTAGTAAAATCTTGATTGTCCCACATTGGTGCTTGGCACAATGAGAATGAAGTGTTGTGATAAAATCTTGATTGTCCTACATTGATAAGAAAGTAAAAGGTTTTGAAGAGAAAAATACTATATAAAGAGAAGATGAGAACTCGAATGTAGATCCAAAATTTGATCCAATTTTGGTTTAAATAGTTGTTTTTTTAATTTACATGACAAAATATTTCATGTAATAGTTAAAATTTTCATTTTCATTTTCATTATATATATATATATATATATGTGTGTGTATATATATATATATATATATATATATATATATATATGTAAATGAAGCAACCGAAGGTATTTGATGTGACATTTTGAGAATGAAGTATTTCTCAATTTATAGATTGTGGTTGGGATTAAGTTGTCAATATATATATATATATATATACTAAAACAGAGTTTTATGTTAATTTATTCAATACTTTCTTACAAAGATCGCTACCGTACAACGCACGGTGCCCACACTAGTTCTTTTTAAAACAAAATATGATATATTCGTTTTCAAGATAAATATTTTGTAAGAAAACATAACGTCTTATTTTTCCTGTTCAAAAGTACATATGCATGTCTTTAATTTTTCACATATTATTGAGATAGATTACGGTCTACAAATCTTTTTAATATTGTTATATTAACGAATATTGAATAATCTAGAAATTTGCTAATTTTTAAATATAAATTATATAAAACCAAATTTTATAAAAGTGCAATCTTATAATAATAAATGTCACATCAACAATATGTTACACGTGGTCACGTAGACATTTCAAGTGGTAATTTGTGTCATGTCATCTTAATTCAATCAAAAGTCTACATATTTATATGATAGATAAACTTTTCAAAGTACAATGCCGTGAAAAAAATAATGTGAAAGTACATTGTTGTAATAAATCGAATAGTATAATAAGATATATTATGAGACAGTTGACGTTAGTGTCTATCCCTAGGATTCCACCATAAGGCTCGACATGCTTAGGACTACCTCTAAGGCATCCCCTTCAACGCGGCGAAGGTCCTAGTGCCTACCTCCAAGGTAGCACCTCCGGACTCAACCCTCCTAGTGCCTACTTGAAAAGTTTAAGGTCATCAACATGGGTCCATGAGTCCAACCCCGCAATACCCATGCAACCTCATAACCAAAACGACTCATATGTTATGCATCCAATGCAAATATAGTCGAACAATTACATGACCCACAAAAGAATGTCTAACATCTTTAACACATGTAATTAAATGATAAATATGGCTCAAATGCATATAATCTCAAAACTAAACATAGAGTAATTCTCATTGGACCAAAATCCCCACGTGGATCCCAGATTAGTGAAATAATATCAATAATACGATTAATAAGCAATAAGAACAATTGATTTCAACTTGTCATCCATGTCATTCATAGAACATTTAGAGAGTGTTTACAGTACGTATAGGAATGAATATGAAGATTAAACCTAAACAATTAGGTTAAACAAACTCTTTATACCCCTTTTTGAGGTATTTACAAAATCAACCCTTGAACTTCTATTCAATACAAATTAGACATAACAATCTCCCCCTTTGAATTGAAGTTCGATTTTGCGCCAGTTCGGAACATATCTCATTCGGAGGGCAAAAAGAATCTCAAAGCTTCGGATGGATTTGCGGAACTCGAGACGGTCTTCAACTATCTCCAAGGCTTCTCGGGCATTTATCTCGTTAAGACTTACGAGAAATGTCTTCGGAATCTGTTCTTCCTTGGCAATGATGTTTTTCTGGAGTCACTGACCTTCATTAATGTTCCATCGCAAAATCGGTTCACTTGGCTGAAGCGGAGAATTTTTTTTCGTTATGTTCGTTGAGGTAGATAATTCCGAATTCTGGTTCAAACAACATTGTGTTGACCGGGTACATCTTTAATTTGGGACCTCTCCGATCTTGTTTCAGAAGATTGATCTTCTTCGTCCTGTGTTCGATTCCCCTCTGAAAATCTGTGATGTAAGACATGGTTACAATGTATTTCAAGAATCGTTTTATCGCTTCGAGGGCTTTGGTAATGTGAAGTGGTCGGATGGTTCTGGTTCGCAGATCTTTGACGATAGGGTGGAAATCGTTTAGTCGAAGATTCTTGAAGTCGGCTTCAGAAAATGTCAATTCTTTCCCATCTTCTCTTTTGACGGTAAAGACTGGGTACCAGATCTTCAAAATGCGGCCTGACTGGATGTTGGTGACTTTGGTTATCTTATGTTTTGTTCTGACCTGACTGACTTGCTGACACCTTTTCATAACTTCCATATATTTCTTACTGTAGGCGTCGTCGAACTTTGACAATCCAAGGCAGAAAGTTGGGTCGAGCAGTCTTAGTTTGTGGATGAACAGCTTCTTTAGGGAGTCTTCCAGATAGGGAATCAGGATTATGATCTTCTCCCATTTAACATGTTGTCTCTGTTGATCAGGAGCGGTTTCGGGTTGAGGAGATGTCGGTTGAGCAGGTGTAGAAGTTTCTGGTAACAGTTGAGCATAAGTGGGTGTACTTTGAACAGACTAAAGAAGAAACTGATCGTAGTCAAAATCATCATCAACTTTGGTTGGGAAAATCATATTTACCTCGGAATTGATTGCACTGGCGGCTTTTTTGTGCCATAGATTTTCGGTTTCCGGGTCTATCTCTAACTCTAGATCTATCATTTCGAGTGCAGGCCTTTCCGTTGCTGAGAATTCGATAAGGGTTTGGATTTCTCCCTCGGGATTTTCAACCGTTGGGTCTTCTTCATCTGAGATGTCCATATCGACTACCATGTCGACTAGACTCAATTGGTTTTGTGGTTGATCATCTGATGGTTCCACCGTTGATGGTTCCGGTTGAACCGTTGAAGTAGTGTCGATGGTGATTGGTTCGGACTCGGATAATCTTTGGCGCTTGTTCTCCCCCTCACGGTGATCAGGATCATCCTGGTTATCGTGCAAGCGCTTGAGTCCACTAGCTTGACTTTTGCAGGTATTCTTTAGTGCGGCGACCCTGTCGGATAAGGTTGAAAGAGCGTTCTGAACGTCCTTCAGGGTCGAATCAAGTCGGTCTAACCTAGTAGTGATCTGAGTTCGAGGAGGGGTTACCTGTGACCGGAGCAAGGAAAGTAGATCATCTTCAGTTAAGGAATCAGTATTGGAGTGCTGTAGAAGTTGGGCGAGGAGCATCGTTTTAAGATCATCCACCGAGTAAGAAGTCTGAACAGTTGGTGGTGGAGGTGTTGGTGCGGATTCAGTTTCAACCACTTGCTCATTTCCCTTTAGCAGGCTCTTGAATTTATCCAATTCCGTCTTGAACTCCTGGGTCAGTGCTTCCCAGACAGCCTTTAAGGCGCCGTCCAAATATTTCCTTGACACAAAGACGGGAGTCACCACCGGGATCACTTAGATTGCCTGTTGAGGTCACGACTATTGAGTCAACAGAAGTGCCACCTACGTTCACAGTTGGCGTGAGGATAGCTGTGGTAGGATTTCCATCCGATCCTTGTAATCCGCTCAAGGGCAGACTTACTACGGATGTTCCGATCGGTTCACTTAATTAACCGATAGTAGCAGAAGTATGGACCTGTGTCCTAGCCAAAGAATTTAACAATATATCAAGGAACTCTAGACTTGATGGTGCAACGAAAGAAGGCGCGAACGGGGGATGTTGTTCTCTATTTTCAATATCGAAACTCTCCGAGTGAGAGAACGATAGATTTTGTGCTAAGTCCCCATGAGAAGTTGAAACAAGTAACTGTTGAGAGTTACTTGAATGGCTGGGGAGTCGTGCAATTGCGTCGCTAGGTCCACGACGGCTTCTTCAATATCTCGTCCCAACGGATGAGACGAAATAGTAGATGTGGCAACCTAGGTGACACGGGCTCGGGCTCGCTCATTAGCTTCTCTATTCAGTAGGCTAGATCTCTCATGATTCTTTTTCGATCTCCATTCTCTCCGTCTCACCTGTTCCAAAATTTCAACTAAGTCTCCCTCCTCTCTCCTTATGTCTCCCGTAATAGGCTCAAGGGTAGGGGTGTCGGAGTGTGAGGTGGATGGAGTTTCCTCGATCAAGGGTGGGCGACGTCCGATACGGGCCGGTATTTTGGAAAATCGGATGGCTTGATCCGTATCGGAGCCAGTACTTTCGGAATCCGATGAGGCGTCTTGAATGATCGGCCATTGAGGTTCAGTCGTATCGGTTCCGGGGTCTTGTTCGAGTAATAGGGCATTGATGACCGGGACCTCGTGTAAGGTAGTCGACGGTCCGGCATCATTGGTGGTACGGGTGGTTGAGGTAGTATGGGAAGGAGGGGGTTGTCGGCTTGTAGATGGTCAAGATAGTTGTCTTGAGGAAGGTCGGGAAGTATGGCTAGTACCGGCACGTGAATCCTCAGCACCGCCCACTCCAGTTCCCCTCACAATGTTTTCTCTCTGCACGCCCCGTCCGGGAGCCCTAGCTACCCGAACTCTGCCTCCTCTTGTTCTAGGACCCTCACGTCTCTCGGGCCTAGCTCCGCGGGGAGGTCCCTCCGGCTCTGGCTGGACCATCGGAGCATCTAGTCCTAATGCTTGTCTATATGCTATTACACTCGGTGCTTGCGAATTCGCGTAGGCCAGTAGGGCATCAGAGATACGCATGGGTTGTGCGTTAGCACGGTTTCGGATAACTAAGTAATGAAGGCTAAAAGGAGGACATACCGGGTGATTTGGGCGTCGTGGGATGTCTGGGGTTGGCGTCCATATGTTGTCTGATTGACAGCTAAGAAAGCGAATAAACGGTATGAACCGGCGCTCTTTTGTTCCGCCGTTGTCCGAGAAGTTCTTCACCAATTCATGCCAGATGATGGTGGCGAAGTTGACGTGTCTGTTGTACGTGATGGCGTGGAAAAGCCTCAGAAAGTTACCGCTGCATTGGTCGATGCCCTTCCATTTGGAAGAAAGGCACCGATTAAGGATCGTGAAGAGTGTGTACCATAGGGGTGTAAGGTACTTGCGGTTGAAGGCATACGGGCGGTTCCGGTCGTGGTTGTACCCCAAGGGCTCGAATGTCGGCATAGAGGGTGTCGTCGCCGACTGAAGGATCTAGGCGACTCAGCCGTTGTGGGTTTCTTCAGGTAATAGCATGAGCTATCGGAATGATTCGGGAGTGAGGACGAATGGATAGTGATCTAGTGTTGCTTCGATCCTCTGGGTGTTGTCGCCGGTGACCACACGGATGGTGAGCCAGACTTGGCGTAAGTAGAGAAGTGGAACATCAGTTATGGCGGTCAGGGCATGGCGAACTGGGTGGCATAGCAGAATGTCCACTACCACCCAATGTTGAGGACGAAATTCATTGGCATCGAGGTGGTGGTTATTTCCCTCAATCTCCAGGTTGTGATCGTCAGGGATAAGGGCGTTATCGGCCGCCTCATCGATGAACTCTTCAGGGTGTTGTTCGCCTTGGTATTGTTGTTGATCAGCCATTTGAGTACCTGAGAGATGGAGTGTTAGTATACGATTAAGGTAAATGTGGTGGTACGATGATCGACTCATTTGTATAAAGGTTAGATATGGCAGGGAGACAGTGTGTCTGGATTGGGCAGGGTGATGTATGAAAGATAGTGTCCGTGAACAAGGAGTATCCAGTAAAATGGGGTGTCCGGGTACAATGGTCACCAGATAACATAAGTTACCGGGTACATTAGGTGTCCGGATACAACCACTTACCGAAGACATGGGGATTCCGGATAAAAAATGAACTTACCGGATCGGATGGTTACCGGACAAATGAAACTTACCGAACAAAAAGCTTTCCGAACAACTAGGGTTCCAGATAAAACGCTTACCGGACACTTGGAAGTAACCGGATAGTTTGAAACTATCCGGACGACTTCCGGGTAAACCCAAATCGCACCAAAAATCATCGATTGAAAGCAATAAGTACCAAGTAACTATAAATGTATGCATAGAAAAAGATATCGATGAAAATTACACGAAATCGAATAAGAATCAGCCGAAAGACGAACCAACTTTGGTTCGGTCGAAGAATCCGGGAATCGATCGAGATATCGATTGACTCGGACGTGATTTATGTACGATTCGATTCGATATGCTATCAGAAGAGTAATTCGATGGACATACCTTGGATGTGAGTCTAAAAAACGTGCGAGTCGTGCGTGAGCGGGTTTTCGCAATGAGAGGGTTTTAGGAGAGAGTTTCCGGGAAAAGTGAGAGAAATGAAAGGAATCCGGGATATATAGGGTCGGATAGTATCCGGATAGGGTGTCCGAATGTCTCATCCAGAAACCACCCGGTCCGGATACTTTGTCCATATTGGTGAGTGTCCGGGTGAGGTGTCCGGATACCTCATCCGGGAACTTTTTCTGAATTGCAAATTTTGACCCTGAGATATATTTAAACTGCCATTTTCTTCCCAAAAACAGTTAATGAACTTGAAATCGCTCCCCCTCGATGATTGCACACACAAAAATTTGCCCCCCCCCCCTCGGATTGTGCATGATATGAGAAAATAACAAGATGGTAAGACACACACACGAAAAAAAAACTTTGATGCTTAAGAAAAAAAATGGGTGTCGCTCCCCCTTAACGTGTGAATGGACTGACTTGGCGCATACTTTGGTTGTGCTCCCCCTGAACTCATGAGCAAACTATCAAACGTACGGGTTTCAAAAATTAACGAAATCAAATGAAAAATCAAATAAGGAACGACGCGAACAAACTAACGAATGAAATCTAACTAATTAATACAGCGGTTACAAACATCTGAAGAAAATGCAGATAAAGTTCAAGAGCAAGGAAGTGCGGATTTCGCCGATAGTTGTGTTAGCAATAAATGGTGATGAGGCAGTTCCTTATAATTGAACAAAAACTGTATATGAGTCAGATGTGATTAAACCTTCAAATTTAGCATACCTAGCTTGGACACTAAGTAATTAAATCGTTTTTCATCCAAGGCTTTGGTAAATAGGTCTGCTATCTGCTGCTCAGTATTAACAAAGTAGAGTTCAATCGTACCTCATTCCACGTGGTCTTTGATGAAGTTATATCGAACGTCAATGTGTTTGGTTTTCATGTGCTGGACCGGGTTGCTGGATATGGCAATGGCGCTCTTCGAGTCGCAGTAGATGGGGATGTTCGAGTACGTGAAGCCGTAATCTTTGAGCTGAGTGCGCATCTAAATCACTTGAGAGCAGCAGCTTGCAGCGGCGGCAACGTATTCCGCCTCAGCTGTTGATGTAGATATGCACAGCTGCTTCTTTGAAGCCCAACTGACAAGGATATCTTCCAGGAACTGCACGTGACCCGACGTGCACTTCCGATCCAGCATGCTTCCAGCGTGATCAGCGTCCGAGTAAGTTGTCAACTCAAAACCTGTCTCTTTCGGGTACCACAAGCCAAGATCAGCAGTACCTTTTAAATATCTAAAAATCTGTTTAACAGCAATTAAATGTGATTCCTTAGGTTTTGACTGAAAACATGCGTACAGAAAAGTCGAATTGCTTCAATACGTGCCACGGGGGCGTAAGTCTCATCGTAGTTGATGCCTTCTTGTTGTCGGTATCCTTTTGCTACGAAGCGCGCCTTGTTTCGAATGACGATGCCGTCTTCATCCTTCTTTTTTTTAACACCCACTTCATGCCGATAATCGTCTTGTTAAGTGGACGTGGGACAAGTCGCCATACCTTGAGGGCCTCGAACTGGTTGAGTTCCTCTTGCATCGCGATTACCCAGTCTGGATCGCTGGGAGCTTCGGCGGCAGTTGCGGGCTCAATTTTGCTGAGGAAGTCGGAGAAGAGGCAAAAGTTTGCGGAGGCGCCTCGAGTCTGAACGGGTGTGGAAGGATCACCGATGATTTTATGTAGAGGGTGTGCACATGTCCATTTGGTTGTATGTGGAAAGCGGTTGAGCAGTTGCATGAGATGTGTCTGGATCCACATAGGTACCAAGGGGAAGGTCTTGAACAACTTCGAGAGTTGTTGGATTTCTGACTGGAACTACCGGTTCTGGATTCGCTGACAGTTGAACAACCTCCGGGGAAGAGGATGGTTTCTCCTTTCTATTTGTGAAAGTTGAATCTTCTACAGCTGCTTCTTTGAGAGGCGGAGTAGTCTCTAGTGGAATTTCATCGGCGATTGTGTTGTCACTTGTGCTTTGGAGAGTTTTGGTGGTGTTCGTTAGAGCGCTACTCGATGGCGGCAGACCAGTCAAGTTCACTGAGTCTGCTTGTTGTATCGCTCCGATCCTGTTATTGACATTGACAATTGGGTTAGATGCAGGAAAGAAATCATCATAGAAATGTTCAAACACTAAATCCAAATCGGTGTTTGTGTAGATCCCGAACGAGGGTGTTCGGAAGCTAACACGCCAGTTAAAGCGGGTTCTGAACTAAGTTGTTCAGAAGCCAAATCGGTCGCTTCATCAAATGTCATGTTTACGCTTTCAATGACTGTCTTGGTTGTAAACGCAAAACTCTTGGGCTTGGGATGAGTATCTGATGAATACTCATTCATCTGCCTTGGGACTAAATTTGCCGAGGTCATCCTTGTCGTTCAGTATATAGCAAGTGCACCTGAACGCATGGAAATATTTGATGTTCGGGATTCGGTTGTTGATCATCTCGTACGGGGTTTTGTTGAACCGTTTGTTGATGATGGATCGGTTTTGCGTGTAACAAGCGGTTGCAACAGCTTCAGCCCAGAGAAATAAATGCAGCTTCGATTGGGATAGCATAGTGCGAACGGCTTTGACAAGGGTACGGTTCCACCTTTCCACGACTCCATTTTGCTGAGGAGTCCTTGCGACGGAGAATGTGTGAGAGATACCCACCGAGGTGAGGTATTCGTACAGCGTATGGTTTTTGAAATCCGTCCCGTTGTCCGCCCTGATGGTCTGAACCAGCTGTCGTAGATTTAGCTGAATGGTCTTCAAGTGGGTGATGATTAGTTCCAGGGTTTCGTCCTTCGAGTGTAGGAACTTCACCCATGTGTAGCGTGAGAAGTCATCTACCATGACTAGGACATACTTCTTGTGATTGATGCTCTGAACGCGCATCGGTCCACACAAATCCATATGGATGAGTTCGAGGGATCGGGATGTGCTCGAAACAACCTTCAGCTTGTGAGTTGCTCGCTTCATTTTTCCCATTTCGCATGCCCCGCAAAGTCTCTCTTCTTCGAATTTGAGCTCGGGCATGCCTTTGACGTGTCTGCCTAGCACCAATTTGTTGATGTTCTTGAAGTTGAGGTACGAAAGTCGACGATGCAAGATCCAAGCTTGTTGAGTGTTGGCCTTCGACATTAGGCAGACGGATTCATTGATTTTCAGTGACGAGAAGTCGATGGTGTAGAGGTTGGCCTTACGCGTTCCAACCAGCAGTTCCTTTCCGTCTTCAGTGCGGACGCTACACCTTTTGGCTTTGAAGTTGACCTCGAGATCCTTGTCACAGAATTGGCCTATGCTGAATAGATTGTGACTTAACCCAGAGACGTATGATACCTTCTTGATCGTGATGTTGTCTTGAACAATGTCACCGTAACCCATGATCGGTGCTTTATCGTCATTTCCAAACCTCACGTTGCCGCAGTATTTCTCGGTAAAGTTCGTGAGCAGCTCCCTCCTTCCGGTCATGTGCTTGGAGCATCCTGAGTCTAAGTACCACACATGACCGTTCTGCAAAACAGAGTTAAGCAGTTTTAGGTACCCATTTGAAAATGGGTCCTTCAGGGTTAGGTGTAGCACCTGTTTTGGGAACCCATTTTGAATTGGGTTTTCGTTTGGGTTAACGTGATTTACGTTTAGGACGAGATTTGAATATATGATAAGCGCCAAACCAATCAGATGTAAATCGATTATCAATAAAGTCATTCAATCCATAATTTGAGCAACACAAACAATCATGAGATAATTAAGTCAATTGATGAATGGAATAAAGTCTTAACGGAAAATTAACGCTTTGTTCAACAAAGTTATTTGACTTATTCAAACCATGATTATTAATGTTATTCCTAAAATTAAAAGCATAATTAAACGACTTTGACTCCGACTTGCTCTTGTCAGATCCTTTAGCTACCCACTTTTGTTTGACTTGTTTGGCCCGACCATTTTTATCTGAAAAATCATTAAAGGTATGATCAGTAGAGCTTGAGTAGTAAGGATGTCTATTTTGGGGTCAACCAGTTTGTTTTCTTTTCTATGAACGGTTTTTGGATTTAGATACGGTTTTAGCAACATTGTTCAGAGATTGGGTTTTAGGTGCAGATGAAGAACATTCACCTTTTTGAAATTTCACCGGTCGATCAATCATTTTGGAAAGAAAATCGGTATGACTCGGAAGAGGTTTGTCAAATTCGAACTTAGAAAACTCCTCATCTGTACAAATGTCGGAATTCATGAATGCTGAAAAAATAATTTCGTTTTCAGATGGGACACCAGTAGAACAGGGAGGTGAAGAAAAATTTGGAAAGGAGTTTTGCAAAGAATTGGTTGTGGAAGCTTTTCGAAAGTCAGAGTTTAGATTCTTTGGCAAACAGATTACTTGAGATTCCTTCCCTTTTCTTGAAGAAGTTTTGCCTGTAAAATCCTTACAGAACGATGTTTCTAACGAATTGAAGGAAGGTTCAGACAGAGTGACTTTCTCGTTTTGAAGTCGGTCAAACTTCTTTTGAAGTTCGCCCTTACTTACCTGCTCTTTCATCACTTCTGTTGCCATGGCAGACGGTTTGGATGTGAGACTGTTGATTTCTGTCTTAAGAGCTTCCTTTTCCTCATTAGATACAGTCTCTGCTTTTGTGGAATTGAAATTCTCAAGTTTTAGTAAAAGCTCTTGTTTTTCCTTTTGAAATTTAGTCCTTTCCTGTTCTAGTGACTCCTCTAACTCGACTATTTTCATTTCTAAAACAAGAGGAGGAACATAGCGTTTAAGCTCATCCGTCTATGTTTTAGTTTCAGTTGCTGGGGCCTCATCCTTTTTAGAGGAATCCTTGGGCGTTGCAACCTTGTAGCCGTCAAAGTAGTCATTCGAAAGGTACTTGGATTTCTTTTTCGTATAAGAAGAGTTAAGAACTTCATACGCAAAAGGTAATTGCATTTTAGTGGTATGTTTGCGTTTATATTCCTCAGTTTCCTCTTCCTTCTCCTCAAGAGGTCCCGTCCATCTGATTTTATATTCGGGGTATTTTCTATCAAGGCCTAGAAAGTTAAACTCGTATAGAGTAGGCCTCATTGACAAAATCTTTTTCAAATAACATGGGTTGTCATACCCAATTCCCCATTCTTTGTTAAAATAACTGAATTCCTTGGGTTTATTCATATGGATCGTTTGATCGGTTTGACCTCGTTTGTAGAGTTTAAGCTCTATGTCTGTTATTTTAGAAACATGCTCTTTGATTTGTATTTGAAGAGACGAGCATTGATAGACAATCTTAGTTTTCTCAATCTCACACTGATCAAGCTTTGAGTTTAAATCAGATATTTTTACTGAACCAAATATCTCTTGGCATGCTTCTCCCCGTTGTGTATCTTCTTCTCATCATCGGTCATCTGATCGTAAGACTTAGGTTTTGCCTGAGCTTGAGGACCCTAGGCTTGAGCTGGAACAGTTTGCATTGGAGGGTCTTGAGGGCCTTCGATGAGAGCTTGCCATATGTACTCGAAGTTGTCTTTTGACTCGATAAAAATCATGAATCTGTCTCACCATTGTGTGTATTCGCCTCGATAGAGAATCAGAGGCTTGGTGTTGGTACCGATAGCAAGAGCGTCGCGAGACATAGTGAAATGTGCACTAATGTGAAAGTCAGACAGTAGTGTCGATTCAAGATTGAGACTTAACGCAAGGCACTAAGAGTGATAGTCCTAACGCAAAGCTAGGAGTGATTTGGACTAATTGGTAAGATTAACTAAACAGTAGAACTACCCGGATAGGAATCAAGTTACCGAATAAAAGTAAAGTTACCGGATAACAAAACTTACCAGATGAGGTGTCCAGAAAGCTGGAGTGTCCGGATAAAAGCAAGGTTACCGAACAACTTACCCGGGAACTGAGGACGTCCGGATACAGGAGTAATCCGGATAGGTTACTGGGTACTGGAGTAATCCGGATAAACTTACCGGATACTAAGACTATCGTGAAGTGCAAACAACCCGGATAAGATACCGGATGAAGCTTCCGGATACTATGGATTTTACTGGGAACAAATAACAATCCGGACAGATGTCGTCCAGAAAGTGACAAGAAAAGGAAACTTACCGGAAACGATTAGGATGTTCCGGACACTGCGGCTGCTCGACTAAATCGGATCAAGGATCGATTAGGGTTGCTCAATTTGACTCCTGTAGGTTAGATTTTGACCAAAACACGAAAACAAACAAACCCAAATCGATTTTTAAGCAAAATATCACGATTTTGGTGAAAAAAATTGATGTTTTTTCAAGAACAGAGACCAAAGAATTGGAAACCAATTTTGCTTAAAAATTACTCAAACAATCGAATTAGGTTCTAAAACTTTGCAGAAACACTAATAACACTATTATGAAGCGATTGAGACGAGTAGAATCAAACAATTTTACCCGAATCACCAGAATGAGATTTTTAAACCAAGAACAGTCGACAGAAACTTACCAGAAACCTTGAATCGATTTGTCTGTATGCTCTGATACCAATTGTGGATCCCAGATTAGTGCAATAATATCAATAATACGATAAATAAGCAATAAGAACAATTGATTTCAACTTGTCATTCATATAACATTCAGAGAGTGTTTACAGTACGTATAGGAATGAATATGAAGATTAAACCTAAACAATTAGGCTAAAAAAACTATTTATACCCCTTTTGAGGTATTTACCAAATCAACCCTTCAACTTCTATTCAATACATATTAGACCTAACATCCCAAGACTCACTTAAGTCAAATACGAGCCAAAAGCTCAACAATACAATTGACCGACAATAAATGTCATTAATACAGTAAAATGCATTTAAGTGTCATATATGCAAACGCATACCTCTAAGATATGATAAATCCAAAATCCCATCATTTATTTGATCAAGTCATTTTCCACACAATTCACAACCATATAAATATTTCCCAAAGACCCATAATAATAATCATGCATTTTTTTTCCAACAACATTAAAGTGCATTTTTACCAAAGACCCCTATTTGAACCCAAAACCTTTTAAACACTTTTTCTTGAGATACATTTATCGACTTACTCAAAAATCCCAATGTGGGTGTTTTATAATGTTTTCAAGATTAAACACTTCAAATAATCAAAACCCAACGAATGACTCAACCATAGGTAACTTTCATGTAAAACACATAAATACTTGAAAATGAACATTTTTGGCATGTACAACGTTTTCACAAAGCAACTTAAACTCACCTTGCTAGATTTAGGCTAAATATATATGTTCCCCAAACTTGAGCTTCTTTGAAAAAACTTGAGTCCTCAAGCCAAATCTTCCAAAAACCTAGATCCATAAGTTTCCAACCATAAATATTCTTATCCAACCATTTAGAATCATTTCCTGTAACACCCTGAAATTTCAAAAAATCGGATTTTGGATTTTGGACTTACGGACGTCCACATAGGCTCTAGGCCGGACGTTCGTGTCAGTGCGGAAGTCCGGGGACCTTCCGCGGAAGCAACAGAGGAAAATTGGGGATGTCGGTCAGATCGAGGCCGAACGTCCGCGTGATGCACCAGCCGGACGTCCGCGCTATGTCTGATAAGATATTTGTTTGCTTTTAAGAGCTTTCTCTCTCTCTCTCTCTTCCCTGACTTCATTTCAAAAACACCAAATCAGATTCTCTCTCCATCAAACCGAATTCTCCCAAGAAAACCCTAAATCTCCTCTTCTCTTCACCTTTCTTCCCCAAATCAAACCCTCACCATTTTTATAAACCTTAACCTTTCTAGAACCCTTTAACTTCATCTTCTTCATCAAGTTTCTAGGGTTTCATCCAACCCTTTTCTCCATTTGGAAGATTTGGAGTGTGTGGCTCATTTTGGTGATTCTAGTGGTATTATGGTTGGTGGATTCAAGTTGTGGTTAAGGTAATATTCTCTTTTCTTTATCTATGAAAGTTAGGGTTTTGGTATAAGTTGAGATCTTGATATAAAATATTTGGGAATGATTCTTTATGGTTAGATCTGGTTATTGATGGTTGGAAACTTATGGATCTAGGTTTTTGGAGGTTTTGGCTTGAGGATTCGCGTTTCTTCAAAGGAGCTTACGTTTAGGGAAATCTAGATTTAGCCTAAATCTAGCAAGGTGAGTTCAAGTTGCTTTGTGAAAACTTTGTACATGCCAAAAATGTTATTTTTCCAAGTACTTATGTGTATTACATGAAAATTATCAATGGTTGAGTTATTTCGTGGGTTTTGACTTTTTGAAGTAATTATTGTTGTAAATATTGTAAAACACCTACATTTGGAATTTTTGGAAAATTTTGATAGATAAATCATAAATGAAAATGTGTTGATGATTTATTTTATAAATGGAGTCTATTTGATATGAAAATGCATTTTTGTGTATATCTTGGAAATATGCATATAGTACATTATGGGACAATTTTGAAATGTAACGGTGTGAGTTTCTTGGAAAAGAGGGTTGTCCTAACCCAACGTCTTGTTTCGGGTTTTCATGGATTTGAAATATTTATGGGCAAAAGTGTGTGTTGCTACGTTTAATTTCATTTTATGATTTTCGTGATTGATCTTTTGAGTTAGTCGAGCTTATGGCTCGGTAATGGATTTTATTAAGTCTTGGGGACATTCGTCCAGTTTTGATAGCTCAAAGTCGAGTTTTAATCATGATTTATGTTTATTGGAGAATTACACGTTTTGAATGCGTTTGTTCATTCGTTCGGGGTCATGTAATGTTTTAGACCTTATTAGCTATGGATCCATAGGCACTTGAGTTTTACGTTCAATGATGAGACGCTAGTTTCTCTTATTGTAGCATGGAATAGGCATCGGGTTCCATGGTAAGTAAGACGTGGGCCTATATGGCGGGCGTCGTCCCATGGGCAGTAAGGTGTAATTCCAGATGTGCTTGGCACGGGATAGGCATCGGGTTCCATGGTAAGTAAGGTGTGGACCTATATGGTCGGGCAGCGTCCCATGGGCAGTAATGTGTAATCTCAAATGTGCTAGTTTTGTGGACTTGGAGTGACCCAATGTATAGACCTGGAGTGGTTGAAGTTGGGGGCTCCCTAGTCTGCATGGGCAATAGATCTGAAGTGATTGAGCTCGTTATATTCTGAGAATAGTCCACGTGTTTGTTTTATTACATGGTTATGTGACCCACTTTTGTGTTCCGTCACGTGCGATGTAAACGAGCCTCCCCCGTCACCGAAAGGTGTTCCTTGGGTATTTGTTTCTATCCATGTTTTCGGTGACGTGTTATATTTAGATGGATGGTTTTCCATGGTATATGAGTTGTGGGTTATGCTTCATCCGTGTTTGGGATGTTTTGAATAGTAGCGATTTATTCATGATTTCAATCATTTTAGAAATCAAATACTATTTCACTTTTCAAGTGGGTTTTGGGATGAGTCCATTTTGAGAATCATTTTATATTAAAGCTTTCAGCACGGGATTTGTGTGTGTTGGAAAATGGGTGATTTGCATCTAAAGTAAATTCTTTTGAACTCATGACTTAAATTGCATCTCTCTCGATTTATGAATTATATGGTCATGATAAAACTCTTGAACTCACTAGGCGTTAGCCTAACCCTTTTTATTTGTCGGCATGTGCAACAGGTTTAGGTTGGGAATAGCTTTAGCTACACTGTGAAGTGATGAATGCTAGTAGAGTTCACGAGAAGTGATTTTGCTTAGTGAAGTCTTCTGCACTTATTTGGGATTAGCAACTTATAATTATGTGTGTGTCCCAATATGATCAATCAACCAAGAATTCACACAAGATCTAGAGAGAGAAAGTAGAGAGAGAAAGTAGATCTTGATATTCAATAAGCTCGATTTTACAAGATGTGAATTATGCTCTAAGTGTGTTATAGAATTGGTTACAAGAATAGTCTAAACAAAGCTATTTATACCTAAGATCTATACAAGACAATAAGCTAAGTTTGACTTTCACTAACACATAATACATTGACTTTGACTTTGACTTTATCATTAAATCTTGAAGACATATTTTAGACTTAACAATCTCCCCCTTGGATTCAAGATTTAATCATTTTGAGAACAGCAGTCTTTGGCTTGTCAAAGTCAACTTGTCACAAAATCTTCAGACGGGGATCTGGCGGATATTTTTTTTCTTCGATTTGGAGAATTTGTTTCTTCACACAAGGCACTTTGGTACTGATAAACACAAATTTAAGAAATAGAGATCACAAGATGATCAATCGATTTTTCTTAAACTCTTGAAGAATTCTCCCCTTTTTTCTTTCTTTGATTTGAGAAATTCTTGCTTCAGAAATGATATTCACAATATAGCACAAGTTTAAGAAAAAGAGATCACAGGATGATCAATCGATTTTTCTTAAACTCTTGAAGAAGAATTCTCCCCCTTTTTCTATCTTGAGACGAAATCTTCTTTAAACATTTCTCCCCCTGTCATGAAATCGAATCTTTGACTTAAAAGCTCTTTGACATGAAATTGAGTTAAACATTTCTCCCCCTTTTTCGATGAAAGTGAGCATCATGATCATCGAAAACCTTCTTCAATTTCATTCGCGTCTCTGAGAATCACTAACAATCTCCTCCTTAATGAATAACCTTGCTCCCCCTCAAAATAAGAATTCTGGAGCAATTTATTTTCTCCCCCTGAAAATATGCATATATTTCATTTAGGCACAGTAGTTGAAAATTTTATTCAAAGAAAATAAAATACATTGAACTACATTTTATAACTACTACCATTTGATCATTTGAAAACTTTACAAAATAAATCCAACTTAATTAAATTTAACAGATTTTTCAATCAAATGAAATCAAATGCATGTGTTTGGATTCAAATACAAGACATCATTGCATATCAAGTTAAAAATGTTCAGTTTCAACCCCTTTATTAAATCTATTTGGTGTGCTAGCATGCAAAATATTATTTGCAACAATTAAATGTACTTCTGAAACCTATAAGAATACTTTGCTCTTACTCACACTATATGATTGAAATCAGAATTTCCACAAATTTATAAGTTTATCGCGACATTATTATTTCCCCAAGATATAAGAGATGTGTGCTCATTGGCATCTTTTATTTTGTGCACATTGGCATCTTTTTATCAAAACGTTTATTAAGACTAAGATACACCGTAAACGTAACTTTCTATCTGCTTCTATAGCAGGATTTGGGTCAGCCAATCCCAGACCAGTTGGCCTTAGGGGCTAGGTGTCGAGCACCCCTTGGAACTTACTCTCCCAAACCAGAAAGGCTACATCGATATATCCAAATCCCATCTGTACCAGTAGGACATGGCTTTCTATCTGGTTCTATAGCAGGATTTGGGTCAGCCAATCCCAGACCAGTTGATCTTAGGGGCTAGGTATCGAGTACCCCTTGGGACTTAATCTCCCAAACCAGATAGGCCACAGGCACAAACTTTCAAACCTAATGATTTTTTTTTATAGCATCTCAATCACTTGGTTATAAAACTTTGTGCTTCCCTCATATTTTCATTTCCATTCTTCATTATGACAATTAGTGTAACGACCCAAATCCCATATACACAACAAATCACATAATGTAACATAACATTGATTAATTAAACGAAACATCATATTACAAGTACGGTCCCTTAAACTATTACAATCAAAAGAAGACATTCTACTACAACTTCTTACTAAATACATACATAACATTTAATCATTATAATACAACTGCTAAACATGCCAAAATCTTCGTCACTTAATCCTCCACATAAGCCATCCATCGATTACTCTAATTACTTGCTCTTACGCGATCCACCACCTGGAATACATATTTTTAAAACGAAAATGAGGGTTAGACACGATGGTCTAAGTGAGATAAATCCATGTTGGTTGGAGATCATTTATATAAACCCTACTCATATAAATCATTCAGCACACTCAAATATATCAATTTGATTTCACACATCGTGTACCTTCCTTTCTCATTCCTCCTGGCCATATTAGTTGGTTGCAAGCCAACTAATAATTTACAACGATGTACAACATCTACAGCCAAACAACGCTATACAGATTCTATAGCCAAACACACCGGTCCTACGTCCGGCCAACGTATTATAACATAGTATAATACTCATGTAAACATAATACCTCAATATATTATAATTCACATATATCACACATATAACTCAATAACCACCAATTATCACATTTCCAAACCATACGTATATGTATTCCAGTTGAAAATACTTTTAAAGTAAAACTCACCTGTTTGATTAATAACACTCTTTTCAGTCCCCCACAAAGAATTTTGCTTTCACCTTCGATTCACAATATCTGAAACAATCATGTACAAATATTGTTTTACCACTTTGAACACATAGAGCTTGCTAGGATTAAGAGCTTTAGATAACTCTATCTAACTCTTATCCTCAATTGTCTTTCCCAACCCAAGCTTAAGTCAAGTCTACAGTACTTTCGGTCCTTATTCAGTTCCTATCCATGAATTAACAAGACTCAGGCTACTGGACACTTAAAAGCATCTAAACTCATCAATTTGACCAATCAGCCAAAGTATCCGGAAACCATAGATTATCCGGACAACACTACTTTTCCGGACAGCATAGCTTTTCCGGACAGCATAGTTTTTCCGGACAGCATAGCTTTTCCGGACAGCACAACTAATCCGGTTAGCATCCGGATACTAAAGAAATCCGGATACTATCCGGCAACTCATTTTTAACCGAAAACTTAATGAAAAGAAGACTTACCCGGATAAATAACTCGTCCGGACATTTGCAGAACACTATCCGGACACCACCAACAAAGTTACCCGGACACTCCCAACAAAACCACCCGGACACATTCATAGCGTCCGGACACCTCTGACTGTTTGCCCTATTTCTACCCAGAATCCGACTGTGATTTATACCAGATCGATTTTGATGATTTTAATCCGACAGAAACTTCCTATTAACATTTACAAACATAATTTGTAAAGGAAACATACATGTAATCTCTTCCAAGTACACCAAATGATCTCTTAAGCTAGCTTTTCTTCCTTTCTTCTTTTCTTCCAAAACACATACACACCAATTTGCTTTTCTAGATAGTATCTGCTGATTGAATTATCAGATTAATCTAAGGGATAATATCTAACCCACTTTTACCCTTTAAACCCTAAGCTATCCCTTAATGACCCAAAATACCCCTAACTCCTAATTTAACCCAAATTCACCCTAAACATTAATTATAAAGTCAAATAATTTTAACGGAACTAACTTTTAACTAACGAACTTACCCGGGGTATTACAATTAGGCTTTATGAGCATCGTATTCTATATAAGTCTAGATTTACATAATTTTGCACATATATCAAAATTTCATTCATGTTTTGCTGACCTTTCGATTTATTTCAGAAGCGAAAGTTGAAGCAAATAAAACGCAGATAATACAACAATACTTGTAAAATCATCTTTTAGCACACATTTAATTCATTGAATGAAAATTGAAAAATTTCATCTCATTGAATTAAATTTGTTGAGATTCAAATTTTCAAAGCAGTAGAAACGAAACATAATGCAATGTTACCTTTCACCACTTGTTCCTTGAATTGAAAGATGTGACAGTTAAGGATATCACCTGATAAGTATGAGTTCTAAACTGATTTGTTTAGAAGTCTTAGTCTTTGAAGTATGGGTCCTGAACTGAATTGTTCAGAAGCCATTAACTGTGAAATCCGGGTTCTAAACTGATGTGTTTAGAAACCAATTCTCTTTACTCCCCCTTAATGGCACAAGTAATCTTCTTCCGAGAGTTCAACGCTTTGCTTCTAAATCTGCAAAAACAAATTAAGTAGATTTTGGTACCCAACGTGTCTTAGGTCCTGTCTTGTTAAGCGGAGCTCTATAAGAAGGAAAATTATAAGTACCGTACCAATATTGAACACTATCATTTTTAACAAAATCATTAGTTCCACAATAAGAACAACAATTTTTCTTTTGTGCAAACCTGATTAAATTTTTTGCGAAATATAATGAACCAGGTTTAACAAAAGATTTACCTTTCAGTTTAGTGTTCTTGTTAGGAACCGATGATTTTGGTACATCTTTTTCAGGAATTGTACCTTTGACTCTCCATTGCATGTTGACTTTCTTGAATGAAGGAAGATCAGCAGATTGGAACTTGGAAGAATTATCCACTGAGTGATCATAGAAAATATTAGATGGACGAATCGGACATTCAGAATAGCGTTTGGATTTGTTAAGTGACTTCACTTTGTAGGATAAGTCATTCCGCTCCTTGGTCACCAAATCAAGTTTCTTCTGAATATCAGACTTAACCCGCTTCTCTATCATGATATCAGTTGATAACACAGCCAAGTTCTTTGTCAGCTTTCGTATTTCTTGCTGAAATATCTTCCTTTCAACAGAAAATTCATCTTTGACGCTCCTGGCCTGAAAGTCAGCTTTCTTTCTCTTTTCCAGCTCTTGTCTTTCTTCATCTAATTCTTTTTGAAGCTCAGAAATTTGCTTTGACAATTTCTCATTGTTCGCTTCAAAGACTTTCCTTTTATTTTCAAATTCAAGCCTTTCCTTCTACAATTTCTCTTTTTCTAGAAATAAAACTTTCTCAAAATCTGAATTTTGTTTGGAAAATTTTCTGCATTTGAGTTCAAGAGCTTTCTTTTCTTCATTTTCTTTCTTCTCAGAAATTGAAGTCTTTTCAAGTTCAGAAACTTTCTGAGAAAGAGAAAGAATTTGCTTTTCATAGCAATTTTTGTCATTTAACCGATTAGCTCTTTCTTTTCTGAAATCCTCTCTTTCTACTTTAAGCAGCTTTTCCATGTCAGACAACTTCTTTGTAAGCTCAATGACCTTTTCCTTAAGATCTTTATTTTCAGCTTCTGACAATTTATGTTTCGTATCCTCTTTTTCAGCTTTCTTTTCTTCTTCCTTTCTCTTAAAAACAACTTCAGATCCAAGCATTTGCTTTGATAACTTGTTCCACATCTGCATTGGGTTGTTTTTGAAGCATTCAACGCGTTTGTAAATGTGTTGCGGAAGAGCAAGTATAAAAATGGACTTTTCTTCTCTATCCGCTTGAGATCTCAAGTTCTCTTCAGCCGTATACTCATCGGTAGATTTAAGAACCCTTGAAGCAGGAATAGTAACAGTTGCCGGAATCTCTTTATAAGGTTTGACAAAAGGACCCTCAGTAAGAGATAGCATGATATTCTCTCCGTTAGGTTGCCTCTCTATGAAGTTGATGAGTTGATCTTGCCATTGAAGAAAATCGGAATCTTTAATCAGCACCGGAGGTAGATTCATGTTTGAAATTTTAACAATTAGTAAAACTCGAAAAAATTTCTAAGTCAGAAAGTCGCTAGACACAGTGGCGCAAAGCTCAAAATGCGCCAAAGACTGTCGCGCAAAGTATGAAATGCGCCAAAGAGGGTGGCGCAAAGTTCACTTAGAAAAAATCGAAACTCTGAAACTTCTCTGTAGGTAGCGTAAAGTACCAAATGCGCTATAGACAGTAGCGCAAAGTATGAAAATTCGCTTCAGTTGGTGGCGCAAAGTGTGGCGAGATTCGCTTCAGTTGGTGGCGCAAAGATATATGAACTGGCGCAATACTCAGATCTGGCGCAATACTCACTGATTCGTTCAACAACACACTGAATCTCTAAATCACAGAATCTAACTGTTACAGAAGTGTTCGAAATCGAAATCCTAGCACAAGATCTTCAAGAAAATTCGTCTGAAAACCTCTGAAATCACGTCTGAACAGATCGAGCAGAAGACTTTCGCAAACAGTTCAAAAGAAAACAAAAATTGACAAATTGAAGATTTAAACCTCTGAAATTGCTCTTGATTCGTGAATGAAAGATGTTCTACACACAAAACCGAATCCACAGAACCAAATCTCGAACAAATTCGATCAAAAAACTCCAAAATTTGATAGAAATCTAAGAAAACGAGATTTTCTTGAAAAGGTCAAGAAAATCGATCAAATTCTCTTGAGAAATCACCAAATCCGTATGTTTGATCAGTAGAATTCCTTCTCTAAATCTTGTTCCTGCTCTGATACCAATTGTGTGTCCCAATATGATCAATCAACCAAGAATTCACACAAGATCTAGAGAGAGAAAGTAGATCTTGATTTTCAATAAGCTCCATTTTACAAGATGTGAATTATGCTCTAAGTGTGTTATAGAATTGGTTACAAGAATAGTCTAAACAAAGCTATTTATACCTAAGATCTATACAAGACAATAAGCTAAGTTTGACTTTCACTAACACATAATACATTGACGTTGACTTTGACTTTATCATTAAATCTTGAAGACATATTTTAGACTTAACAATCTCCCTCTTTCGATTATGCTGTTTCACTTGTTCTTCCATGCGTGTTCTCTGGTCTAAAGGGTCGGTTAATTCAGAAAACGCATTCCCTAACTCACGACCACAAACGAATAGTTCAAATCTCTCTGTTAAACCTGTATGCCTCCGATGTGGCTTAGCCAAAGGGGATATCTCGACAGGATAGTCTAAACCAAATGTAGGTTGTACTAGTGTTGGTTCTACCACCATCTCAAAAACCTCATTAAGTAACACCCGTCTTGAGTTATTAATTGTGGAATTTGTGATGTTTAATATTTGAGGTATTTTCAAGGATGGTTTGTAGAAAGGATTTTATCCTCTTTTGGTTATTTTATCGAAATTAGAGTTAGTTGTTCTTCCCGATTTCGAGGGTGTTACATTTCCCCCCAACATAAAACATCCAAAACCACCAAAATACCAAAACCCTATTTTCTTAGATGAAGAAAAGAGAAGGTTACCTTTACCACAACTTGAATCCACCAACAAAACATCTTTGGGGTTACCAAAATAGAAGTTTGGGAAATGAGGATGAACTCACAATGGGTTCTTAGGAAAACCCAAAACTTGCTCAACAATGGAGGAAAAGTGATGGAGAAGATGAAGAGGGTGAAGATCTTGAAGCTTTAAATCCCTTGAAGCTTGTCTCATCAAACCCACCTTAGTGTTCTTGGAGAAGAGGGAGATCGGAAGAGAGAAATGGAGGATTTAGGTTTTTGGGGGAGAAAATCGAGTGGGAGAGGAGAGGGATCAGATCTAATATGGTTTATAAAAGGTAGGATAGAGAGGAGGAAAGGTTGAGGGTGAAAAAGGTGAAAAATCTCGTCAGACATAATGCGGACGTCCGCTTGAAGTCCTATGCTGACGTCCACTTGCATCAGGACGAAGTGTCTGCTGCTTCCGCGGAAGCACAAGCGAACTTCCACTAATGCGGACGTCCACTTGAACCATGCGGACGTCCACTTGACCATGATTTTCGGTTTATCGTCGGATCACTATTTTGGTCATAACTTCTTCGTTTTAGCTCCGTTTTCGCTCCGAAAAGGCCTGTTGGATTCATATTTGAATTCTCCACCGAACAAGACCACAAAATCTAGGATTTAATCCAAATCCTATTTTTCATATTTATCTTAAGAGATCGATACCTTCCAATGATCGGGGTGTTACAAATGAGGTCTAGATACTTTTTAAATTCATCGATAGTTGAAACCCTTTGTCGAGTTACTTAGAATTCGTTGAGTTTGACCAATTAAGACTCCAACCCTCCAACTTTTTCTTTATTCAATTCCAAATTCCCATTTTTGTTCTTAAGTATTCGCATGTTTTATAATTTCATCTTCACAAAATCAACCTTCAAACCAATTTCGATCGTTCAGTTAATAATTAATACAGTCATTGTGGTACTCAATACCTAGTTCCTTTGGTTCGATACTCGTACTTCCGTACGTACTACTTGAGTCGATACCGTACACTTTCGGTTAGATAAAGGGGGTGTAAACCCGCCTATTAGTCACCGAAAGGTGTTATTTGGGTATTTCTTTTTATCCAAGTTTTCGGTGACATATTATATTTATATGGATTATTTTCCATGATTTATGAGTGGTATATCATGCCTCATCCTTGTTTGGATGTTTAGATTAATGGAGTTTATTTCACGTCTATATTATTTTGAACTTTAGTATTTATTCACATTTTGAGTGAGTTTTGAAATTGAATCCATTGTTGAGAAATGTTGTTCATTGGAGCTTTCATCACGGAATTTGTGTGCGTTTGAAAAATGGGTTGTTAGTATATTTAATACAAATCCCTTTTTTGAAATCATGATTTGAGTTGCATTCTTTTCGTTATACGATTTATTTAATCATGATGAAAACTTTTGAACTCAATAGGCGTTAGCCTAACCTTTTTATTTGTCGGCATGTGCAACAGGTTTCGGTTGGGGAATAGTTCTAGTGACACCGTGAAGAGTGGATAGCTAGTTGTGTGCTCAAGAAGTATTTTGCTTGGTGAAGTCTTCTGCATATTGGGAATAGCAACATTGTTCTGAGTTGAGTAACACTCGACCTTTTGTAGTCTTGGCGTATGACTTAGGTAATCGAATGTTGAAGTTATTTATGTTTTAAAGTGGAAATAAATCCAAGGATGGAATTGTAGAAAAGAATTTATCCATTATTGGGTTAACTTATCGAAGTTTTTTTAGTTGCTCTTTCCAAATGTGTAACACCCTCTAAACTGGAAAAAGAAACTAAACAAAAACTTCGATAAAATAATCATACAATGATAAAATTCCTTCTACAAACCATCCTTGGAAATACCTCAAGAGTAAAACATAATCACTTCAATAATTCAATCTCCTAAGTCCTACACCAAGACTACAAAAAGTCGGGTGTTACTTAACTCGAACCAAAGTTGCTAATCCCAAACTACGGAAGACTTCACCAAGTCACTTACTTCATGAGTACACATAGCTCTCCACTCTTCATAGTGTCACTAGAACTATTCCAATCGGAACCTGTTGCACATGCCGACAAATAAAAAGGGTTAGGCTAACGCCTAATGAGTTCAAGAGTTTTCATCATGATTCAAATAGTTCGTTAAATCAAAAGAGTACAACTCAAAATCACGATTTTCCAAAAAGGTATTATAATTAAATATGTGAACAACCCATTTTTCAATGCACACAAAAACTCGTGCCAAAAACTCCAAAATGAAACATTTCTAAATAATGGATGTAGATCCAAAAACTCACTTAAAACGTGAATGATTATTAAATTTCCAAATAAAGTAAACTTGAGTAAAACTCTATTATTAGAAACATCCCAACAAGGAGGTGAAATAATACAACACCCATGAGATCATGGAAAAACAATCCAAATACATATAATACGTTCTCGAAAGCATGTGACCGACTCGACAACCCAAGCAAAGCGTAAATACAAATAAAGTCCAAATACCCAAGCATGGGAGAATCTTTCAAGCAAACCTTAATATACGTGGAGGGGTTCCAATATTAAAGTCAATACTTGTAATTACCCGCACAAGGCTTACGGTAATTAAAACATGCATATCACGAGACTCAATATAATATTGACAACAATGGGGGAGACTCGTATCCGTTGAGGGTGGAGGAAACACATAAGTATACCACCCGTACAACGTTAAGCGTACAACACCTCGCGAGTAGACGTCCAAGGGTTCCTACGACTTCTCAACAAGTTTCACCTAAAGAGACAATTGACCTTAGTGTCTATCCCCAGGATTCCACCACAAGGCTCGGCACGCTTAGGACTACCTCCAAGGCATCCCCTTCAAAGAGGCGAAGGTCCTAGTGCCTACCTCCAAGGTAGCACCTCCGAACTCAACCCTCCTAGTGCCTACTTGAAAAGTTTAAGGTCATAGACATGGGTCCTAGAGTCCAACCCCACAATACCCATGCAACCTCATAAACAAGACCGACTCATATGCTATGCATCAAATGCAAATATAGTCGAACAATTACATGACCCACAAAAGAATGTCCAACATCTTTAACACATGTAATTAAATAATAAATATGACTCAAATGCATATAATCTTAAAACTCAATCATAGAGTAATTTACATTGGACCAAAGTCCTCAAGACTCACTCAAGTCAAATATGAGCCAAAGGCTCTACAACACAATTGACCAACAATAAGGGTCACCAATACGATGAAATGCATTTAAATATCATATAACAAACACATACCCCCAATATACGATAAATCCACAATCCCATCACATTTTTAGTCAAGCTATTTTCAACATAAGTCACAACCATATATATAGATATACCCAAATGACTCATCTCAATAATCGTGCATTTTCCATCGACACTAAAGTGCAAATTTCCAAAGACCCCAGTTTACACCGTAAACCTTTAAAACATTTTTCTTTGAGATATAATTATCAAATTACCCAAAAATCTCAATGTGAGGGTTTTATAAGATTTTTCAAGGTTAAATGCTTCAAATAGTCAAACCTCAACAAACGACTCCTCCATAGATAATTTTCATGTAAAACACATAAACACTTGAAAATGGACATTTTTGGCATGTACAACGTTTTCACAAAGCAACTTGAACTCACCTTGATAGATTTAGCCTAAATCTAGATTTTCCCCAATTTGAGCTCCTTTGAAGAAACTTGAATCCTCAAACCAATCTTCCAAAACCTTGATCCATAACATTTCAACCATCAAAAATCATATTGAACCATACGAAGTCGTTCCCTAAACATTTTCATCAATAATCTCAATTTATACCCAAAACCCTAATTTTCCAATAATGAAGAGAAGAGAAGATTACCTCAACCACCACATGAATCCACCAACCCAACACTTCTAGGGTTACCAATGTAAGCTTCAATCTTCATTCCATTCAAAGAAAGGGAAGGGTTTAGGTGAGGGTTGGGTACAACCCTAGAAATGTAGAAATCTCTCAAAATCAATGTGAGATTAAGTACTTCAACATTTAACCAAAAATATTTGCTAAGAGGGAAGAGATTTGCTTTGAATCATAAGATTCATGGTTTCAAAGGCTCCAAAACGAACTTAGGGTTTGGGGAGGGTGTTTGAGAGAGAAATGTGGAAGTGGGTAATGAGGGAATGAGAGAATAGTAGCAAAAATCGGATTAAGTAGTCCCTGCACCCCGACCGCGATTGTGCCTGCGGCATTGTCGCGGGTCACAATCGCGGCCACTGTACCACGACTTTCCTCCTCCTCGCGAGAGTGCCCCACGAGAGTGCCCTATGGCACAATCGCGGGCGCTATCGCCGCATATGTACCACGTGGGCATGGCTCTCAACGACCTTGCCCTCAGTGACAGTGACCATGTTGATCCAAACCCTCAATGATTTGATAATGACTCTTGAGAATCACTTAGTGAAAATTGTAAGTAAATATTATGTAAGTGTTTTTCTATCGCTGATAAGTACTAAGACTGTTTCAGTACCGCTGATAGGAAATACGAGTTTTATTTGATACATTCAGCGAACCTGTTCATCATACTCTGAGTCTGTTCAGTTCTAGTGATGATCGTTGATATGTTTGATGTTTACTTATAATCCCTGAAGACAAGATTCACGTTAACATTGTTCTACGCTGAAGTCGAAGATCAAGCTGAAGAACCAAAGACAAGTCTACTAATGACCTGATGCGGATATCAGTGAAGACCAAGATTTGTCCACTCAACGTGAAGTTTCAAGTAGAAGACTTCAGCGAACGCTGAACTTTATCACTCGCTGATGAAGATCTATTCAGTGAATGCTGGTCATGAAGTCTTCCTCTACCAGTTATTTTTGTCTTATCTCCTTGCACGTCTCTGTACGATTTGTCATAAAGGACATCCCTTTTGTTCAAGATTGTACTACCAACTCTGATTGTACACTGTACACCATGCGGCTACTAGGTTGTCTACCAAGGTCAAAACATGCAACCAATCAGCTGCTGCCACGTGTAAAGTTGTACTGATATGCATTTAATGCATGCAGTATATAAGAAGAACCCTACTTCAGAAATGAAGTGCTCGGCCATCTTCTCCTCTCTACTACTTTGTGTTAGAATATTATTAGTAATATTCTTATCTCCTTTCTTTCTTATTTCTAAGTGCAAGAAATCTTAGTGTTCTCATAACTTGTTTAGATTAGGTTTACTCCTTAATCTTGTTCCGCAACAAGTTGTAAATTGTTTGATAAATATCAATAAACAATTTAGAAAAGTAAAATATGTGTGTTTGTATTCAACCCCCCCTTCTACAAACTTGTATAACCCTTTCAGGACCAACAGGCCATGTCACAGTCGTCGGGCATAGTCGCGCCATGCATGCCAGAGCCAGAATCCCTCTTCGTCCGAGTTGCCCTCGATCTAGTGAGTCTCCTGCGCGAAGGTATTTCCCGATATCAAACACACATCAAAACCTTTCAAGAATACTCAAATAATCCATTTATCTTAATAAAATTTCGGGTGTTACAAAATGTGAGGGTGTTACAATAAAACTGAGGGAATCTTATTTAAATCACAATTTCTATATGAAATATATTTAGGTATTAAAAACAACATATTTCCCGAAACCCACCAATTTCTTGATGATAACTCATTAATTAAAACATTTATTTGACATGGAACCAAACCTAATACTCATACAAAATGCGACCTAATACTCATACAAAATGCGAATAAGGTTTACAATTCTAATATTGAAAGTACGGATAAAACTCAATCATCCAAAACACAAAACATGAAAAGTTCTAACATACCAAAATATAAATTATGAATACACTACATACCTAAAACAACACTAAACACATGGATAATACACTATACAAAAATAACACCTTTTGGTGATGTGGGTGACCCATATCCATCGATTGTGGCGAACACAAAGTAAACCATATATCAACGTTACCAACTATCACCTCAGGTCCAAGTCCTAGTGTCTAACTCCTTCCGGGTTTCCACCGCATTACCCAAGGTCCCGGATCCCGACTCCACACGAGCTCATTTCAAGAATACTTCTGATCTTAATGACTACTCTTACACAATAGAGTTACACCTTCAAAGCTAATGGTCTCGGGGCACGACTCCACACGAGTTCATCCCCGTAATACCCTCGATAACTTAGTTTCAACTCTATTAGGCCAAAGCCTAAAAAACAAGCGTCCTGATGCCCGAATTCTCATGAGTTCATCACATTTATAACCATGGTCCTAGAGTCTGACTCAACAATAGATCACATCCTCAATATACATGGTCCCGAAGCCCGGCTCATAAGAGTTCATCTCCGTAATACCGACATGGTACCGGAGTCCAACCATACACGGGTTCTCTCTGCAATATCAACATGCCACGATGCTTGCTCGAGCACTGGTTTCTAAGTGAGAACATAAAAAAACTCGTCTCTTATCAACACGGCTGACTCGCATGCCTATGGATCCAAAGCACTACGGTCTAAATTACATAACCCCAATTAAATGATCAACGCACTTAAAACATGTAATTCTCAAATAGAGATACAATAAATGTAAATCATGCCCAAGCTTAATATTGAGTGATTTAAACCAGAAAAATGTCCCCAAAACTCAAAATGGGACAAACTCAAGAAAATAACTCCACACTTATTTGACTATCCAAACAAAAGTCAACATAAGCAATAAAAACACATTTAACCAATGTTCATGCAAACAAATGCTCTAAAAGTATGATTAACTAAAAAATCCATCATTGGTTGGGGCAAATCATTTTCCAAATAAAAGTACCATTTATGTTTCCAAAATGCCCCAACACAACAGTATGCATTTTACCAAACTAAAAACACTAAAAATGCATTATCGTCAAATAATATTTATTAATAAAATATTCATGAAAATAACACACTCTTATGATTTATTTATCAAAATGTCCCAAAAAAACCCCAATATAGGAATTTATAAAATTAAATGTATCAAATATGTAAATCTCATTTAATAATCAACACATTTGATAAAGATTGAAAAACATTTTAAGACTCTGAAAATTGACATTTTTGGCATGTAAAAAGTTTTCAAAAAGCAATTTCAACTCACCTTACTCCCAATACTCTAATAAAACACAACATAGAGGATAAGAAGGTTGGAGATGCAAAGTACCAACCCCTGCGTCAAGAAACAAGGATTTAAATATTACCTTTCAACTTCTGGGAGCTCCAAATCCTCAAAAAAATTGTAAAAACTTTCTTCTCCCCTTGAAGGGGTTTAAGAAAAGAAACCACAGTCTCAAGAATTGTCAAAATCCGATAAGAAATGAGGGAGATATGGAAAATGGAAAAAGAAAACCCGAAAATCGGATTTTAAGGGGTGCAGAGGAGTCACACGACTTGGACCGCGACCTAATTCGTGTGACATGTTGCTCAAACACCAAAGCTTCAGAAACAAAAGCCCATACGACTCTTGGCCGCAACCTAGGTCGCCAGACAGATTGTGGGAAGGAAATTTTTGCCCAAAAACTTGTTATCTTCGCCCTTTTCGACTCTCATGCACCTTATGGTAACTTATAACCAATCTCTTTATAAAATGGGCACTTAGAAACCAAACAACCATGAATAGGCTACCAACGAAGACTCTGAAAGCACGAGTGATACAGAACTACTGTGGATGTAACTCGAAAAGGTAAAAGATTTGTTTTTTTAGTTGTCTAGAGATGTGGTTTTAGCTGCTCTTATCACATGTGATATGTTTATTAGTATATAATATTTTATTCGTAGAGACATGTCACATGTGATTTTTCACTCATTGCTAACTTGAGTATGAGTTATCTAGTTTATCACACGTGATAAATGTCAATAACCTGTTGCAGTTGATACTCTTATAAAATCAAAACCAATACAATAAAAGCATATATTATCATCTATGTTTATCGACACCAGGATAATTTAAGAGGTAAATACAAATAATTAAGATAATATAAAATTGTTGATAAATACCTAGTTATATTACTACCCTTAATGATTTATTTTCGTTTATTCTAATTTTGATTATGGTTTAGCTAATTTGGAGGCCAAAATAAAATTATCACATTTTCGTAAAACATGGGTATTCTAGTTTGAACCCCGTTAATATATAAATCATTGAGCTCATAAAAATTAGTTAACTACGTTCTTTTAATGAAATAAAACTGAAGGTTCTAAAGTAAAAAAAACATAAATCATTTTTACCATTCCCAAACTTTAAATCATTCAAACCTCTTGCACCAAACGACATCGCTCCCCTCGCCATCCCTCGTCACCCGTTCCTTATACTCCCCATTTTCGTGTTTGGTCTTTGCCACAGTTTCCCTCTTTTTGGTATGTGTTTTTTGTCTTTTGATTCTCCCTCTTTTACAACAATTCTATTGAGCGTATAGACATATCAAAAAAGAGGAATAGCCAGAAAATAGAAATAAAAAGACGAGCAAAAACAGGGTGATAGATGGCGGTGGCCAACGACGGTGAGAAGAGCGGACGACAATAGGGCAGTGAAGGGTGGCAAAGGAGAGCGATGATGTTTGGTGTGAGGGATTTGTATGACATAAGTTTTGGGAACGGTAAAACTAATTTAATTTATTTTTACTTTAAAATCTTCATGGTATGTTATAAATAACTTTTTTAGTTAACATGATGGTCCGACGATTTATCTATTAAAACAAATTGTACAAGAACTTGGTTATTCAAAATAAGAAAGTTAAATGGTTTTATTTATAAAAAAAATCAAGGATTTCAACATTCAAAATGTAAAAGATTTTTCTCGACTTTTCTGTTTGTAAAATATTAAACCTAATTAAAAAAATTGAATCTGAAAAACAAATAAGAACATAATAATATTGAGTAAAGTTCACTTTTGATCCTTAACGTTTGTTAATTTTTTTCGTTAAATAAGGGGTATTAGGGTCATTTTACTTTTTAACAATCTTTTTAAATTAGGGGAAACATATATATTAAAACTTGAAGGGCCAAAAATGAACAAAACTCATTTGTCTCCTAATACATTATACACCCCCACCACGTACCCATCATACCCCAACCCAACATTCTAACCTTCAACCCAGGCAGCTACAACCATATGGCTACCACTGCCTTCTCCTTCATTATTTTCTCTGTGCATCGATCCATAACTAATGGGGAAAGGAAGATTCTTCTGGAGGAGATGTTGGAACGAAGGGTGGCCATGGTAACAAACAAACAGCCTGCGGGTTACACAATATACAAACTCGTGAAGTCTGTATTTCTGGCGAAGGACTGGGCCATGGTTCCGGCGATCCATGGCGACACTTGTCATCTCTTGTCTGATGCACCAACTATTATTTAACTATGTGACTCCGAGCTTTTGGTTGTTCTTTCTCCAGTTGATTAATAGTGGTGCTTAATAGTGGTGCTGATGTTAAGGCGCTGGAGGAATTTAAACTCTTTGTGGATCGGATTATGTAACAACCTTATTTAAGTCGTCATGGATGTGACCACCGTCTCCAGCAAACGGAGGCGATCGTTTGCATGGAAATTTTCTGCGCAAGGGCTGCAAACTAGTTAGGTGGTGATGAGGCAATTTGGTCTTTGTCGACGATTTGGTCATTGACGGCTGGAGGGAGATGGGATATCCATGTGTATGTGGATGTGCATATATATAATTACACAGGTCCCTAAAGTTTATTTTTTTCACGAAAATTAAGAAAAGAGGTAAAATGAATAAAAATCACTCATTTAATAGAAAATTTTAACAGTCGTTAAGATGAGAAATAAATTGACAAACGTGAAGGATAAATATATTAAATCAAAAATAAAGGATGAAAATTATTAAAATATACAAACGTTATAGTGAACGTTACTCCAATTATATTTATTTGACACAATAATCATAATTAACCCCACAAAATCATCCGCTAGTAACCATCATCGCACCACCACCCTCCTCCCGATCATTACTCTCCCCCACCCACTTGTGTCTTTATCATTTTGGTGTCTTTATCATTTTGGTATAAATGACAAAAACTTAAAAATTGGTCGACTTGTTAGAAAATTATACTTTTTAACCCACATAAGTTATACTTCGTCTGTCTTGAAATAAGCATATACATTATTATTTTAGTTTATCTCAAAATAAATTTGGGTTGAAGGAAGTAGTTTTTAACCCACATGACTATTAATTTTACCCGTAAGAACTTTGTGTCCATTAAAATTAATCGATGTATACATAAACTGATCTAAACACAGAAATTCTTATAGAAAAAAATATACATTTTTCTGTTAAAAAACGTTCAAACAAACAAACTAAACTAAAATAAAACAAAAATATCATTATTTGACACTAAAATAATTCTACTAGAAATCTAAATAAAATTTGAATTATACAACAGGGTATTACAACTCCATGGACCCCACTCACGGGATCACAGGACTAAAACTCTTGCACTCCATCAGACTCTTCTGTACCCCTCCTCCACAGAAGTAAAAGCTCTGTGGGCATTCGTACAAACAATTATCCCCTAACCGGATCGTCACATCCGACCCGGATCTCAACTGCAAAAACGGACCCGGTATCAACCCGAACAAGTAATTCCCACCCAATAACAATCTTTCAAACGGCGCCACTCCTCCGGGACCCACCGTCACCGCCTTCAACGCATACTGCGTCGGAATCATACCGGAAAACTTGTTGTTTTCCAAAGACAACGCCGACAATTTCGGCATCCAACCCAAGAACCCGGGTAAAAACCCATGGATATCGTTGTTACTCAAATCAACGGCTATCAGCTCGCTGTTCTTTCCCCAATTCTCCGGAATTTGAACCCACCGGAACCGGTTGTATGCTAGCTCCAGCTGTTCTAGATTTGGGTGGGTGAAAAGGTCCGGCGGTAGGGTTCCGGTGAGATTGTTGTAACTCAGGTCTAATACTTGGAGATAAACCGAGTTATTGAGTAAATTCGCCGGAATATTCCCTTGTAGTGAGTTGTTTCTGACGGTTAGTTCGATGAGGTTGCCGGGGAAAGTCGTCGGAAGTTCGCCGGAAATGGCATTGTTGCTGACGTCAAGGAAGTAAAGGTTACTGAGTTGACTCAACTCGGGGAACTCACCACTGAGTTTGTTACCTTGTAACTCGAGCCTTTTTAAATTCGTTAGTCTGTTAAAAGTTGGTGGAATGGGACCCTGGAGATCGTTGTTGTCGAGAAGAAGTTCTTCGAGTGAGTCAGGAAACGAGTCAACCGAGTCAGGGATTGACCCGTTGAGCGAGTTTGTTGACAGACTGAGCCGCTGCAAACGAGTTAAGTTGGAAAACGAACCGGGAATAATCGAACCGGTGAAGTAGTTGTTAGTGAGGTCTAGGGTTTGAAGGTAAGGAAGGTTAAAAGAAGAGACGAGTGAACCGGAGTACCCGGCTTGGTCGAGGGTGAGTTCGGTAACCCTACTAAAACCGGATAATACGACGTCGCATCGTATACCGCAGGTGAATTTGTCGCCGGAAAGCGAGTCACATGGATCGACGGAGAAATCCCATGAAGCCAAACAGGAACCGGGACCCACTGAGTCGGAATTGACGCCGTTAATGAAGTGTTTAAGAGCTTGAACATCTTCCGAATGAGTGATGGAGTAAGCCTGAAAAGATAGGTTGATGATGAGAAGGAAGAAAGAAAAAGAAGCCATTTTTGCAAATAAATTGAGAGAAAGAGGATATATAAGGGAAAAATTGAAAGTGTGAGTGTGAGTACTGATTATGATCACGGGGCAGAGTGGGTGTCAGAGACCCCATTTGTCTGTTTTAAATTTATTTTGATTTTTTTCATGGGGAAGGAGAGTGAGAGAGAGAGAGACAGGTTTCAGAATCGGAGTGGTTTGTTTTTTATATACAATGTCGTTTTATACGAATCCAACATTTTTGTTCTGAAAAAAGGAACGTAAATTTCATAGTCATAAATCACGATATATTGGATTCATGACTTGTATGAAATGTAAAGTTTTAATAAAATGTAGACTAAACTACACTTTTGGTTCATGTTGTCTAGTGTTTATAACACATTTATTCCCTAAAATTTAAAAATTACAATTTAGCCATTACAATATGTATTGCGGTTCGGATTTGGTCCTTGGGTCTAGCAGCCGTTAATAAATTCCGTTAGATTATGGGTATTTTCGTCCTTTTTACACTTTATCTCATTTTTACTTAATAAATAACAGGGACCAAAAGTGTAACTTACTCTAATATATAATATACAAATATACATACATATATATATATATATATATGTATATGTATATATAGGGAGTAACCCCCCTTTCCTGACACCTCTCCTTCTCCGATGAATGTGGTGGTGGTGGTTCTCACTGGTGAATATGACTAACATTCAGAAAGTCATCACATCATGTTCGAAGGCCTACTATGAATCATTACCGATTCTAGATCATCACTCAACCCTAAGGAATTACAATCAGTCGCCATACCTCTTTCTTGGAATGGAAGCAGAAATAACTCTTATATATTGCCTATCTCTAATCCACCGAAAGTAAACGGAAACAACAATCACACTTTGTCTATTTCACGTTTCCACGTCTTAATTACGAATAGCAGTTATGTTTGCCTATTCACTACAGTCAATACGAATAGCAACTATATTTTGCCTATTCCACTTCTCCACAAGAATAGCAATTATACTTTGCCTATTCCACTATTTCAACATGAATAGCAGTTTTACCTTGCCTATTCAATCTTTTCAATATGACTAGCAATTCTACTTTGCATATTCAATCATTTCAACTTGAATAACAATTCTACTTTGCTTATTCAATCATTCCAAGTCAACAGGTATTACAAATTACTTTATGCCTATTCCTCGTTACTAATCACCTCTCGAAATGAGAATTACAAATTACTTTATGCCTATTCCACATTATAGGTTATCGCCTCTCGAAATGGGATTAACAATCCACATTATAGGTCAACGGGAATAATCCACGTTAATAATCATCTCTTGAAATGGGAATTACAAATTACTTTATGCCTATTCCACATTATATGTTATCGCCTCTCGAAATGGGATTAACAATCCACATTATAGGCCAACGGGAATAATCCACGTTAATAATCACCTCTCGAAATGGGAATTACAAATTATTTTATGCCTATTCCACATTATAGGTTATCGCCTCTCGAAATGGGATTAACAATCCACATTATAGACCAACGGGAATTACGGTTAGTGCCCCGCCTATTCCACGTTCATCCAATCATAAAACAAAATGAGAATTACCATTCAGAACCCGGTCTATTCCACATTTATCAAATCAACGGGAATTACCATTAAGAACCCGGTCTATTCCACGTTATCACATACTACTAATGCATATGGATCCATTACATTTACTCTTGTATATGTATAATAACATATCACACTACTTCTCGTACACATTCTTAACTCTAAGGTGGCGTTTGGTTCGCAGAATGTTTTTGGATGGAATGGAATCTGTCAAAGGAATTTGACTTTGAAGGAATTGGAATGAAATGTTGTCAGGTTTGACCATCTGTTTGGTTGACAGAATTGGAATGAAATCTGTTAAAGAAATTGGAATTTGTCTGTTTGGTTCACAGAATGTAGCTTTGGAATTCGAATGAATTTATTATAAATGACCAAAATACCCTTTTTGATAAGTTTTAATTTTTTAAAACAAAAAATTCTTTAATAAAATAATCATTAAATATATTTTTTCACTAAAAATACTTTAATAAAATAATTTTTAAATACTTTAATGCGCAAAAAAATATGATATACACAACCCAGATAAAATATATTGTCAAACAAACAAAATTATATTTTGAAAAAATAAAATATATTTCGAGAAAATAAAAAAAATGTATTAAATTATATTATATAAAATTAAATAAATATAAAAATATAAAAATATAAAAATAAAATATGAATATAAATATAAAAATAAAAATAAAATCAAAATATAAAATATAAAATAAAACCTAGAGTATTAAATTAAATTATGTTATATTTAAGTTAAAGGGTATATTTGGAATTATGAAAATACAACATTCCATCAATTCCAATTTCATCAAAATCCTTCAAGATTGCTAAGGAATTTCAAATTCACTTATTTATGGAATCTGGTGGAATTGGACATTCCTTTCCGTCAAAAAGAATGAACCAAACGAATGAATGGAATTCGGTCAATGGAATTCGACATTCCAATTCCATCAGATTCTATCAGAATCTATGAACCAAACGCCCCCTAAGAATATTAAACAATATATCGCTTCTCAATCATTTCTCTATCAAATATTATAATCAAAAGTATTCCGAACTCAATTTACGGAATTATTCGAATAAGAATCCTAATTTAAAACCCAATTTCCTAACTGGATCTTAAACTTAATTTGGGTCTAATTGATACCAGACTTAAAGCCCATTCCGGAACTCATCAATACCGGATCGATGAACCCAATACCGGAAATCACTATTTTTTCGGATCATTAAACTTCCGGAAATTCACATCGGAATTACACCATTTCGGATCCATTCCAATTCAATACCGGACTTAGGCCCATTCCGGAAATCCAATTCCGGATCCCTTGCGGCCCAAATACCAATCGAGGCCCTTCTTCCGGAAGTAAATACCGGATTCGGCCCAAACATCTTTGTGTTCTAAATTATACCGGAACCGAACCCTATTCCGAAACCAACCCACATTCCGGAACCGGATCCAATTTCAAGCCCACTTCCGGTATTTGATTCCGGATCGAAACCAAAGCCCAATTCTGGAATTGCTCCAATACCGGAACCGAACCCCAATTCCGGAACCCACCAGTTTCGGATCCAAAAGCCCAGTTCCGGATTCCATCTTTTCTGGAAATCAAATCAGTACCGGGACTTCGATTCAAGGTTATCAATTTACGTCAAATTTTGCTCAACTAGTTTATCTGAACACAGCTTAATGATAAATTTCATTTCTAGCAATTATACCACTTCATTCAGATAGTTTACATATAACATCTGATTCCAATTTCAACTGCTAAAGTTTTAAAAATGAAAAGATGAACTCACCTGTTGAAGATGAACCCAATAGTCCAAATCTTTTCTTTCTCTGCTTCATATCCTAATGAAAAGTGATTCAACTGATGTTACCAAACTGAGGTAGGAATCAAAGAAGAAGATTTCAAAACCCCTTACCACAAGAACCACCGTTCAATTTTCTCTTCTCCTTCTCTTTTCTTCTTTCTCTCCTTACTTTTTCTCTGGACCGACTCCAGACTTCTTTTGAGATAATCTCTCAACTGAGGTTACTTACCCCATCTTAAAGAAGTCTCAACTTTCACTAAATGACCAAACAACCCCTTAAGTTCTAATTTCATCAATAACATATAAATTTTGGTAAAAATTACAAATTCAACCCTGGAGTTTATATTTTCAATTAGTCCATAACCTGGACCAAATTACAAATCAACCCCATTCATATTAAAATAATAAAATGGAAATTCGGGGTGTTACAGTAACACCCAAAAATAGGGGTAAATTTAAACCCGTCTTAATGCGGAAATTTGCTTAATGACTATAAGTAAATCACCCAAAAGGGGAAGAATAGTAAGGCGTTTACAAAACAATTCCAACAAGAGATACAATTTAACAACAACCAACTAATCTAAACTATTGGCATAGATTATATACGGGTGTCGATGTCTCTCGCCGAAAAACAGTATCGTCTATCAAAAGGAACACCAAATCTACTATCATCAAGAATGGCCACTAGTAATACCTCTAGCTTAACGGGGGAGACCCGCTTACTAGCATTAGTGGCGGAACACAAAAGTAAGCCACTAGGTGTAACACCCTCGACTTGGGAAAGAGCAACTAATTAAAATTTTCGATATTACATCCGAAACAAATAGGATTTATTCCTATAATTCAATAGGTGAAATACCTCAAATTACAAACTATGCTTAACCTCAAACGATGTATAACATAAGTCTCATTACAAATACTAAAACTACCTCGGGTAATGCTTAACCCAAGTACAAGTTGCTAATCCCAAAGATGAATGCGGAAAACGTCACTCAAGCTATTCACCTCTCGAGCACTTTACTAGCACACGACCTTTCACACGTGTCACTAGAACTACTCCCAACCTGAGACCTGTTGCACATGTCGACAAATAAAAAAAGTTAGGCTAACGCCTAGTGAGTTCAAGAGTTTATAGCATGATTTAAATAATTCTTTAACGGAAAGTTTACAACATAAATTATGATTTCCAAAAGAGTTTACAAAGATATAAACGACTCATTTTTCAACGCACCCAAAATCTATGAGAAAAGTTCCCAAACTTATAAAGTGTTTTCCAAAATGAATTCCAACTCCGACTCACTCAAAACGTGCATTGACGTTAAATATCCCAAGTAATTATAAACGTAGATAAAACTCCAATATTCAAAACATCCAATAAGGATGGGGCATAGTACCCGCCAATAAACCATGAAAGACATCTCGTATAAATACAATGCGTCACCGAAAATATGGATAAAAACATATACCCAAAAACAATACCTTTCGGTGACGGGGGAGTCCCGATTCCATCGAAAGTGACGGGCACACAAAGTTAAGTCACTTATGATGTTACTGGATTACACCTCAAGTCCCGGTCCTAGTTCCCATGCCATAAATACATCACAACCTCAAACCTTTCCCATGCCTTTATTGCCTACCCCGTCGAGTTACACCTCAAGGACTTATGGGACCACATTGCATATCCAGTCTAGACGAGTTACACCTCAAGGACTCCAATGTCCCTCATTGCATACCCGCTAGCGGCCCCACGGCCTAACGCATATAACCATGCGTTCACATAGTCAACTCCTCGTGCACAAAGAGTTAGACCATCAAATAAAGACTGACTTACGTGCCTATGGATCCAATGCAACACAGTCTAAAATAACATGCCCATACCGAAATGATTAAAACACCCGAGCATGTAAGTATCAATAAGATGCAATATGTTGAGATGAATGCAAGCCATAAAATAAGACTCCACATCGAGCCATCGAAATCGGACAAAATGCCCCAAGACTTCCTCAAAGTCAAAACCGAGCAAATGCTCAAAACCCATTAGCCTCATAAATGTCGGTCCTTCAAATATAAATGAATTAAAACGTTGTTTAAATAAACGTATACCATAAAATCACCATTACCTAAAACTCATCACGGATTAATATAAATGGGTTCCCAAGATTGACTCATACTCTTAAAATTCTCAAAACGACTCATGACACAAAATATGCATTTTCCCAAATGGTTTATAAAATCAATTATACCCACATGTTAAACCATTAAATAAGCTTCATTTGAGCAATAAACCATTTAAGGACATAATTATGATTTCTACTCATTAAAATATACAAAATCCCCAAATATGGTTGTTTTACAAACTTCCTAAAGTTAAACACTTCAAAAGAGGTTAAACCCATCAAATAACTTAACAGTTGATAATTTCAAGTAAAACACACAAATACTTGGAAAATACCATTTTTGGCATGTACAAAGTTTTCACAAATTAACTTGAACTCACCTTGCTAGATTTAGACTAAATCTAGGTTTTCCCCAAACGTAAGCTCCCTTGAGAAACTTGCATATTCAAGCCAAATCTTCCATAAACCTCAACCACCACCAAATACTCTTTGATCATTCATGATCATTCATGATACTTCAAAACTCTTTCTAGATCCTTGAAGAGCTCCCAAAAACGAAACCATAGCAACTTGAATCATCAAAATCGGAGTTGGGATGCAAAAGTTATGAAGGTTTGAAGATTGAGGTTGAAAGTTCGCGACTTAATGCTGCAGGTCTGGACTCCAGAGAGTTGCGCGGCCTAAGGCCGCGCACCAGGCCGCGCGACCTCCTTTTGGGTCCGATACTGTTTCAGCCGTAACTTCTTCGTTATAGCTCCGTTTTCGCTCCGGAAAGAACCGTTGGACTCGTATTCGAATTCCCCATCCAACAAGTCCATAAAATCTAAGATTTAAATCAAAATCCTATTTTTCATATTTTTCTTAAAAGATCGGTTTCCCACTTATTCAAAATTGTACTTATCCGAAAATTACGGGTGTTACAATCCTCCCAACCTTAGAATGATTTCGTCCTCGAAATCTAGTTCTCACACGATCCATGGCTACCGCGCCCAACACATTTCAAGTTCCTTCTGCTTCAACCAGATTCGAATCTTAACCCCCACAGAATTGCACATAACAACTTCTTGGTGTTACTCACAACGAGTCCCTGCTTAGGCATAATACACATGCATCCAATTGAAAGCCTAATCTACTAGAGTGGCTTCCGACCACCAGACTTAAGTTGTCTCCCAACCTTAAGTGATCCATACTATCCCAACGACAGATTCGAGCTCCCCAATCACTCCACATCTACATGTTCTTAAATTTTATCTTCAAACTAGGCCAAAGTTCAATCACCACCGAAATCAATTAAAACCTCTGAATCCCAAATATTTCACTTAGACTAGCATTCACTCCTAACGGATTCCATTAATGCCAACACCGACGGTCATCACTGACCCCTCAATTACACAACTCCAAAGATACGTCCAATTATCAAATATCCAACCGACATATTTTCTTACCACACAAGGAAGGTCGTTTCACTAAATCCGCTCATCACAATTGAACATCTTAAGATTACTACAACCATTGCCAGCATTCCATTAAAATTGGACTACAATCCTCCGATTACACTAACGGTGTTTGGCCTCAAGCCCAAAAGTTGACACCTAGTTATACCACCAAACTTTGAATCACAACAGACCCAACACTGGAGTTCCGTTCGCCGAGCCTTCCCACAAAACTAAGGTTATCAATACGGTGCCTAAAGGGTCCTTTATGCGAAAAATGTCCAAGACCAAAACCAGGTTGCCGACAAAACGGTTATACTAACCTCAAAATACGATACCGCGAATCTACCCCTTTAGTTACAGCAATTACATCGACTCTGCCGTCGATACCATTCGGCCTACAGCAGCATCACGCGTCTAAACTCCCAACTTTTCATAGTCGAAGTTCTACATGCTTACTCTTAACCGAGGTTACATACTCTTTCCAAGGTCCTAATGAGTTCAAGGTTCTCAAGTGAAATATTTAACAAATATGCCAACCAAAACTTTTATATAAATGTTCAACTTAAAGACTTTCATATCAAATTAACTGTACGCATAAAAACTACTACTATTAGTTAGGTAGTTGCGCAAAAATGGACACGCTCGTCCCACATATGAAAATCATATTTAAAATTATTTCATTGTAGTTCAGATTATCAACAAAACGCAAAAGTGAAATAACCAACTTCTTTAAATGAACCGCTACGGTCCAAGTATGGATTGACTCATGACACACACGTAAAGTAACTGCCCACTTTAAATGGGGTGCAATAAAAAGTTTTGTACGTACCTCAAAAAAAATTCAAACGGTATTTGACTCTAAAATCCCCTTTTAACCATAAAATGGCATGGAACAAGGTTCACCAATCAAAATTTGTGCGCGTCGGTTTATTATACAAAAACGATGAAACGATTCATAAATGCACTTTGGTCAAAACATAAATGACTTGTGTAAGTTTAAAATTTAAAGACAAAACCAATACGTTTTCATCATTTGAAAATATCGGCTAAAACATCATAAGGAAACCTCAAATCGGAGTATGCATGCAAGCTTGTAACACTCTCCTAGTAGCTTTCTTGAAATGAAATGACATGCATTAAATAGTTCATGACGAAATTTCAAAAGATGAAATCTTTTAAATAAGTTTCTAAAATTTTCTCATCTGGTCACATACCGACACATGAGTAAAACATTTCTGACAAGGCTTGCACACAACAATGTGTCTTCCCAAAACTTAGGAGAAATAAGTGCTAGTAAATGGTTGACACCAAAAAGGGTTCAAACCTATTTCAAATCCCGAATTGTACCAACGGTGCGCATCAATGTTCTAAACATAGATGTTCCCACGCTCCCTAAGTTTAAGCAAATAATTTTTTTTCCAAAATTCCTAACACGGAACATTTTCATCAAAAGTTTCGTACTAATAACATAAAACGTTAAAACGTTGATGCTTAAAAGTTTACTCGTTAAAATGTCCAAAATATCCGTTTTCCCCATAACAAAAAAAGGTTTACAATTTTATTTTTTTCAAAATGCTCCTCGAACCAAGATTGGCCAAAGGTCGACAACTCACACATTCATTTTTTCAAAATGTAACACATCGTAAAGCATGCACGATTTCTGCAACACTAAAACATACTTTGACCAAATGGTCTTCATTTATGCAATGCGTTAATAAAACATTTTCATTCATAGATCGTTTATCAAAGTGTAGAAAAGCAATGGTTACCAAGCTATGCATACCCCTAGGTCGATATAACGCATTTTCAAGAAATGATAATAAAACAATTAACTGACCGAAAGCACAATAAGCAAATTATTATGAAATGCTACCGAAGTGTTCTTTCATGCATTAATTACGTCATGTATAAATCAATCCATACACTGAACTATTTGCAACGAAATACGTGTTAACACAAACTTTTGAAAGAGAAAATACGCGACACTAAAGTTCCAAACTCATCACTTTCGGTCGCCTCATGGCATAAAATTAATATTTCTCAACAAAGCTCGAGTGGGACAAAATACCCAACATAACTCATAAATTTTCACATAAGTAATTTAGAGTATACATATCGTGAAATTACACTCACACGACTGAAAACGTCATAAAATCAAAACTCCAAGAAATTTAATGTCTCAATGACCTCGAGTCAATAAAATGGCACCAAACATTAAGCTTTCAAAAGTCAAATTGCAATAAGCAAAATCGTGGCTAAAACGCCAAAGTTCCAAAAATCCCCTTCTTGTTGTAATACTATATAAACAATATTGACCAACAAACTCACATTAAACAAGGTCTCCAAAACAGATTTACATAGACATAATGGAAGATAACTTTCTGTCCAAACTTTAACATATGTGGAGGAGATCCAATGTTAAAGTCATAAGCCGTAGTTACTTGCCTAACATCTTAAACATCATAAAAATATGGATATCACTATATCCGAAAGTAACGTTGGACAACAACAAAATAGAACAATTTCCGACGGAGTTTGCGACTCCCGCAATAAAACAATTCCATGCAGGTTCAAAACCATGATTTAAAATCTGGTGTGTGTGCTAAATATTTTCTAAGATTTGTAACACAATCCATATAAGGATTTAAAAAACAAGAAATAATTGGTGCAATTTATTTTAAAATAAATTTTGTGCATAACTTAGTCGGCACTCAACGTCTCAACCCATGCTCCTTCATATCCCTCCGGTCTACTATTGTCATCCAGATGCTCAAACCTCTTAAGGCAAAGTTGGGAATTACATCAATTAACCTTACGATTTTTCCTCGAATCAAAGTCGGTTCAATAAGTCTATGGTTCTAATCCCACCATCAATCTCGACCCGAATCGGTCTACCTAAAGCAAATATCATGCTTATTGTCACCCTAAGTGACTAATGCTAGAATCGTCAATCTTTTCCAACGACTACTCGCTTAGAAACTTCTTCACTACTCCAACGATCATCGCATTAAAGTAGTTCAAGTATGCACATGTAACTAGCAAGTTCACCATGACATTGGCCCTGTATCATTATGAACGCACCGTACATGCTTATTCTTAACACTCTCGATGTAATACCCCGGGTAAGTTCGTTAGTTAAAAGTTAGTTCCGTTAAATTTATTTAACTTTATAATTAATGGTAAGGGTATTTTGGGTCATTAATGGATAGCTTAGGGTTTAAAGGGTAAATATTGTTTAGATATTATCCCTTAGTAAATCAGATAATTCAGAACAACAGATATTATCCAGAAAAGTAGCTTAGTGTGTGTGTGTGTTTTGGAAGAAAAGAAGAAAGGAAGAAAAGCTAGGTTAAGGCATCAATTGGTGCACTTGGAACTGAATTCAGGTATGTTTCCTTTATAGTTTATGTGTGTAATTGCTATTAGGTAGTTTCTATCGGATTGGAATAGTCAATTTCATATCTGTTAATGATTCAGTCGGTTTTCTGGGTAAAAAGCACCAAACCGACAGAGGTTTCCGGACACCATGAATGTGTCCGGGTGATTTTGTTGGTAGTGTCCGGGTAAATTAGCTGGTGGTGTCCGGATGGTGTTCTAAGGTGTTCGGACGAGTCAAGTATCCGGGTAAGTTCCTTTTTGTTATAAGTTTCCGGATGGAATGGGATACCGGATGGAGTCCGGATTACTGTGGTTTCCGGATGACGTCCAGATTGTATAGGTTGTCCGAAAAAGTCCTGTTGTCCGGATTGGTCATGCCGTCCGGAAAGATGTGTTGTCCGGATAGTTCTGTAGTGTCCGGATAGTTTGGCTGTTTGGTCAATTTTGAGAGTTTAGATGCTTTTGAGTATCCAGTAACCTGTGTATTGTTAGTTATTGGATAGGGAATGGATGAGGATTAAATGTACTGTGGACTCGACTTAAGTTCGGGTTTGGGGGTAACATTTGGGGATGTGAATTATCTAGAGTTCTTAGCTTCAGTAAGACTTATATGTTTTGTATGGTAAAGAGATATCTGTATATATTTGTTTCAGATACTGTGAATCGAAGGTGAAAGCAGAATTCTTTGTGGAGGACTGAAAAGAGTGTTGTTAAGCAAACAAGTGACTTTTTACTTAAAATGTTTTCTAACTGGAATACATATATGTGAATGATTGTAATAATGTGCATATGGTGTTTATATGAGTATTACACTGCATGGGTGCTAGTTGGCCGGGCTTAGGACCGGTGAAAGTTGGTTGTACAGAGGGACAGTGGTGTTGGCTTTATTTAGTACAGCGGTGTAAATTGATTAGTTGGCTCGCAACCAATTAATATGGCCAAGAGAACGAGATGGAAAGATATATGATGCATGAGTCTTAATTGGTATTCTTATGTGAATTACGTGTATGATGTTGTGCAAATGGTTTTCAACTAACGGGGATTTTCTCACTAGACCTCAAGGTCTAACCCTCATTTTGTTTTAAAAATATGTATTCCAGGTCGTGGATCGAGTAAGAGCAAATAAGGAGGTTATACCGTGAATAGCTTTTGGAGGACTATGTAGTTGAAGACTATGACATGTTTAGTAGAGATAGCATGTTGTTAGTAATGATGTAATCTTCTATGTAAATGGTTGTAATGATGTACTGGATGTTTGTAAAAGACTAGGGGACCGTATTTGTTATAAAATGTATCTTTTGTTTTAACGACGTTATGCAATGTATGCTATTTGAACTATGTTCGGGATTTCGGGTCGTTACAGATGGTATCAGAGCCCTAGTTTAAAGGATATAGGTATTAGTATCTGTACTTGGACTTAAACTGCATGTGAAGTAGGATGTCTCTATTATTGTAGAACCTGGGGATGTTAAATATAAAAAGGTAGAAGGAACATTATGTAAGGTAATTTCAGAGTTACACCTGGCCAGTGTAATTGTGATCTTACAGGTACATGTTGAACTGGAATACCTTGTTATATGGGGTATGTGCTTATGTGTATATTAACCTTGTCTGAATCAACAGAATGGCAAGTGTTACGAGACAAACAAATCGGGAAGGAGGAGGAAGCCCGAATAGAACAAATCCAACAGCCGGAGGAAGGGGAAGAGGGGGAGAAAGAGGCAGGGGCAGGACTGGAGGCAGAGTACAGGGGCGAGGCATTGAGTTTGTTACAAGAGACGACTTGGCTGCTGAGATGGGAAGATTACAAGCCAATATTCAAGCCATGTTTAACCAGACACATAATACTGAAACGAAAAGACCAGATCCTAACTTGGAAGACGAGATGCCTATCACACCTACTGTCGTATCAGTACCAAGAAGGTGTGACTATAAGATGTTTTTAAGCTGTAAACCACCAACTTATGGAGGGGATAGAGATCCAGTGAAAGTGATGCAGTGGCTGAAGGAAATTGAAGCTGTATTTAAAACCAGCAAATGTGCGGAAGAGGATAAGGTGTTATACGGAACTGCAATGTTGAAGGCAGATGCTTTATATTGGTGGGAGGCCCTTATTGACTCTAAGGGATTTGATGTATACTCAACTTTTACTTGGGGCGAATTCTCAAGGGCATTCAAAGAACAATTTTGTCCTCAAGCAGCAGTCAGACAATTGGAGGAGGAATTCCTGAGCCTATAACTTGGGAATTTATCAGTCAGAGACTATACTGCCCGTTTCCTAGAGAAGTCGCGTTTTGGAGAGTATTATGTTGCCACGGAGAAAATGAAGATGGAAAGGTTCATATTCGGATTGAATTCGGAAATTCAAAAGTTGGCGACTGCAACGAGACCTGATACCTTCTCAGCAGCAGTAAATATCGCGGAAAATGTGGAGTGGGATAATAAGAGGGATGCCGGTGATAAGAGTATGGGAAAGAAGAAATGAGAAGGACCTCAGTATGATCCGAAAAAGTCCAGGTTTCAAAGATTCGATAATCGCCCGCCTTTCCGACCAGCGGAAAGACCGTGTCCGAAGTGCCACCGTTTTCATCAAGGAAGTTGTCAAGTGGATCCTAGAAACTGTTATAAGTGTGGAAAGATTGGTCATATTGCTAAAGACTATCGAGTAGTTAGATTTTGTTACTCGTGCAATTCTCCTGATCACCTTCAGTCCGATTGTCCACTGGGAGAATACAAACGACTGGTACGTCAGTAAGACCAATGAGTGTTAGACCGGTAGTACCAAGGCCAGAAGTACCAAGAGCAAGGGGCCGTGCTTTCCAGATGACAGAGCAAGAAGCAGATGAGACTCCCGATGTGGTTACAGGTACATTCTTAATAAGTTCCACACGTGCTAAAGTGTTATTTGATTCTGGTGCAAACCGATCATTTGTGTCGCCTTCTTTTGCTGCCTATATGCATTTAAAGACTAAAGTGTTAGATCATGCGTTAATGGTAGATACGGCTAATGATAATCAAGTACCGGTTAGTGAGGTATTTGATAGTTGTGTGATAAACATAGATGGGTGTGGAGTGCCTATTCAGTTATTTCCTATATCCTTGATCGAGTTTGATGTGGTAGTGGGAATGGATTGGTTAGCCGAGAATCAGGCTAATATAGTTTGTGATAAGAAGTTGATAAATGTTGTCTTACCTGAGAAGGGACCAGTAGTGATTTATGGTGACCGTAGAAATCATCAGTATTGCCTTATCTCTTTGTTGAAAGCTCGTAAGTGTATCAATAAAGGCTGCTCAAGTTACTTAGCTTATGTGATAGATATTAAGCTAGAAAATAATAAGTTGGGAGATATTCCGATTGTTCGTGAATTTCCGAAAGTTTTTCCAGAAGATCTGACTAGCCTTCCGCCCGTTAGACAAGTAGAGTTTGGTATAGATCTGATTCCTGGAGCTGCTCCTGTTGCCCGTGCACCGTATCGTTTGGCACCTACAGAGATGAAAGAGATGATGACTCAACTACAGGATCTTTCAGATAAAGGCTTCATTAGACCCAGTTCTTCGCCGTGGGGAGCACCGGTTCTGTTTGTGAAAAAGAAGGATGGTTTGATGAGGATGTGTATTGATTACCGGGAACTGAATAAGCGCACAATCAAGAACAAGTATCCGCTTCCTAGAATTGATGACCTCTTTGATAAACTAGTTGGAGCTTGCTATTTCTCCAAGATTGATCTGAGATCTGGTTATCATCAGCTGAAGGTTAAAGAAGAAGACGTTCTGAAAACTGCTTTCGCACCCGGTATGGTCACTATGAATTCTTAGTAATGCCTTTTGGATTGACGAACGCCCCAACTGCTTTTATGGATTTAATGAATCGAGTATGTAAGCCATATATCGATAAATTCGTTATTGTGTTTATCGATGATATCCTTATCTACTCCCGGTCCAAAGAGGATCACGCACAACAACTTCGGTTAATTTTGGAATTGTTGAAGAAGGAACAATTATACGCTAAGTTCTCTAAATGTGAATTCTGGCTACGGGAAGTTCAGTTTCTCGGACATGTAGTTTCTGAGAAAGGTATTCAAGTTGATCCAATGAAAGTAGCAGCAGTTGAAAAGTGGGAACCGCCGAGAACGCCAACCGAGGTACGAAGTTTTCTGGGTTTAGCCGGTTACTATCAAAAGTTTATAAAGGATTTTTCTCGTAACGCGATGCCTCTCACTAAGCTAACCCGGAAGAATCTAAAGTTCGAATGGAAAGCAGAACTGGATGAAGCATTTCGAATATTGAAAGAGAAACTCTGTAGTGCACCGATACTAGCATTACCTGAAGGTTCTGATGACTTTGTTGTTTATAGTGATGCTTCCAAACTGGGATTGGGATGTGTACTTATGCAGCATGGAAAGGTTATTGCTTATGCTTCTCGTCAGTTAAAAGATCATGAAAGACGGTATCCTACACACGACATGGAATTGGCAGCAGTTGTATTCGCATTGAAGATTTGGAGACATTACCTTTATGGCTCTAAATGTCAAATCTATACTGATCATAAGAGTCTCCAACATCTTTTCGATCAGAAGGAACTAAATATGAGGCAAAGAAGATGGCTAGAATTGGTAAATGATTACGACTGTGAAATCCTTTATCACCCGGGAAAGGCGAATGTGGTAGCTGATGCACTAAGTCGTCAAGAAAGGAGTGGAACAATAAAAGCTATTTCACTACGAGCCGAACTCCTACCTAACATCTTTGACGAATTGCAGAAGTGTCAAATAGAAGCTTTTCAAGAAGAACACTTGAAACCAGAACGGTTAGTAGGTATATCAGCATTGCTTGTAAAAGATGATCGTGGATTGTTGTGTCTGGGGAACAGAATTTGGGTGCCTCGTTTGGGTGGTTTACGTGATCGGGTACTATAAGAAGCTCATCAATCTAGCTTTTCTATTCACCCAGGTACGAATAAGATGTATAAAGATCTGAAACAATTTTATTGGTGGCCGGGAATAAAAAGGAGTATTGCTCAGTATGTGGAAGGTTGTACTACTTGTAAGAAGGTAAAGATTGAACATCAGAAGCCGTTTGGGAAATTACAGCGTTTAGAAATACCGATGTGGAAATGGGATCAAATTACTACAGATTTCATCACGAAGTTACCAAGGACCCCGAAGGGATTCGATTCTATTTGGGTGATTGTTGATAGATTGACGAAATCTGCTCACTTCTTACCAATAAAGGAAACTGATTCGATGGAACGCTTAGCCAAGTTGTACATTGACGAAATAGTAACTCGACATGGGGTTCCAATCTCGATTATTTCTGATCGGGATAGTCGTTTTACCTCATGATTCTGGAGAAGTTTTCAAAAGGAAATGGGAACGCATATAAAGTTAAGTACAGCATATCATCCTCAAACTGATGGTCAGAGTGAACGGACGATTCAGACTTTAGAAGACATGCTCCGGGCTTGCATTATCGATTTTGGGGGATCATGGGATAAGCATTTACCGTTGATTGAATTTGCCTACAACAACAGTTACCATTCCAGCATACAAGCGGCACCGTTCGAAGTTCTGTATGGTAGAAAATGCCGAACGCCTCTGTGTTGGAACGAAGTGGGAGAGTGTTGGTCCCGAAAGGCTTAAACAAGTTTGTAGAAGGGGGGGGGGGGTTGAATACAAACACACTATTTTACTTTTCTAAATTGTTTATTGATAAATCATTAACAATTTACAGCTTGTTGCGGAAACAAGATTAAGGATAAACCTAAATCTAAACAAGTTGGAACACTAAGGTTTTCTTGCACTAAGAAAGATAAGGAGATTACTAATAAAATCCTATCTTGAGAGATTTGAACTTGTCCAGAGTTAGCAAGTTACTTCAAATGAAGTGAGTTCATCTCTTTATATACTGCATGCATTTAATGCAATCCAGTATATACTTTACACGTGTCATTAGCGGATTGGTTGCATGTCATTGACCTTTGATGACAACCTTAGTAGCCGCATGAATGAACAGTGTAGTATCAGAGTGGTTGTACGATTTCAGATTTTCGGAGGTTCTTTTCTGACATTTCGTACGGTGGCGTGCAAGGGAGGTTAAGACAAAAGTACTTTGTACGGAGGACTTCATGATCAGCTTTCGTTGATTCAGCGATTATCATTTACTATTCAGCAGATGATAAAGTTCAGCGATAGCTGAAGTCTTGTACTTGATACTTCACGTTGAGTGGACAAATCTGAGTCTTCGCTGATCCGCATCAGTTCATTAGGAGACTTGTCGCTGGTTCTTGAGCTTGATCTTCGACTTCAGCGTAGAACCTTTGTTGACGTGAATCTTGTCTTCAGGGATCATAAGTAAACAACTAACTTATCAGCGATCACCATAAGGACTGAACAGACTCAGCGATATGGTGAACAGTGTTCGCTGAATGTTTAATCTAAAAGTGCGAGAGTTCCTATCAGCAGTACTGTAAGATCTTAGTACTTATCAGCGATAGTGAAACTCTGATACATATTGTTTACTTACAATTTTCACTAAGTATTTAAGATAGGGTCATTATCAAATCACTGAGGGTTTGGATCAACAATCTCCCCCTATTTGATTATGACATAGCAACAGAGAAAATTGCTATTTAATGAAAACATAAGGATAAAAAGAACTCATAAAATATTTGTCCCTTTTACTGTTTTCTGGGATCTTTTCAGTACTGATGGAGTAAAGTACATTCGCTGAAATCTTTCTTTAAATCTTTGAATCAGGTTACAATATGAATAAGAAAGATTACAAGTACAAGCGAAATAAATTACAAGTACTGAAGGATGACTGATACAATAGAGAAAATGGTGATTGTTGTCAGCCTTCAAAGGGTTCTTCCTTAATGAGAAGTTCATCAAGGGTTGTCTTTTCAGTTGGAATCATCCAGTCAGGAACCTTTTCTCCTTTATTCTTTAGCTTCAGAGCAGCTTCAAAAATCAAGGGTTTTAGGTGTCGTGCCTGAATGTCTTTTCTGAAGTCGCACCAGTAGATGAGATCTTTGAGCTGTTCGATTGGAGTGATTGGAAGCTCAGCGATCCGTTGAAAGCATTTACGTCCGTCGTAGTCAAGAAAGAATATTCCATAAGGATTACTGATGACTTTACCAGGGACGAAAAGTTCACATGGTGGCAAAGAGACATCAAGGGCAGATAGATCAGGATCAGGACCAAGTACTTCAGCGCGAGAGAAACCAATTCCAGTTTCATTTCGTATGACAGGACCTGAGTTTGAATCTTGACGTTTCTTCCTTGGAGAGTCCTTTTTTCTTTTCGGCTTTAGATCAGGAACAGGAGGAATATCCACACAAGAAGATATCAAATCGATCTGTCTGTTTATCAGCTTTTCGAAATGATCCTTGTACTTAGATTTTGACGGTTGGATAGCTAACCTCATCTCCAGCCATTCAGAGAGACCATACCTTTTTACAGTGTCAGCACGAAAGGTTTCAGATGAGTCATCTTCTCTGAACAGTTTGATGTCAACAATAGGTACTCCGACGGAGGTTCTTCCAGAGATGAATACCTTGTTGATCTTCGCTGGACGATATCTGAAGTGGATTTTCTCTTTACACCAGATCAGGGTGGTCTGAGAAACTTCAGCTTTCTTTTCCACGATCTTCTGGGCTTGTTCCCAAAGCTTTCGTTGGATTTGAATGGGAATACGCTTCAGCTTGGGGTCTTTGACAGATTCTTGAGTGAGCTTGATGGCGTATTCTCTGTCTTTATCTTCAGCTTCCTTCCTTTCAGCGATGAGGCGTTCAGCTCTGAGATGATCTTGGTATTCAGCTTTTGAAATTCTGAACTTAGGAGGAACTGAAGGTAGTTGATCGCGCCTTAGGATGATTCGCTGATCCTCGAATCGCTTTATCATTTCTTCTCTCCTCTTTTGATCTTCTTCACTCAGCCTTTGAGCAACTGAGGAAAGTCTGTTTCTGCGCGAGAGAGGTTGTTCTTCTGGTTCATCAGTCTCAGAGATTAAATCTAAGACTGGGATTATGTCTTCAGCGTTAGCTGGAATTATTGGTGAAGTCGCAACAGATCTTTCAGCGATATCCTCAAACAGGGGAGAGGACTAGCTGAAACGCAGCGATCTTACAAATAAGAACTGGGTAGAAGAACTTGGGTAGAAAAGATAGAAAAAAAATGTGGATGTGTATGGTGTTTGTGGAATGGATAACTGATTTTTCATAGATGATCAGGGAAGGAAAAATAAGTTTAGTGTACCTGACAAATCGGCTTTGCAAGTAGGATCGCCAGATTATCATCTTCAGCGATGCCTTTGTCTTTGCTTTTCTCAGCGCCAGAGGCTGAGTGCTTTGTCTTTGTCTTCTCCCCTGAAGGTTCTTTTATTGAAATACCTTTAAGAGCTTTGGTTCGAGGAGCAGGTTTGACAACAAAGAAATCATCGTCATCTTCGTCATCATCATCATCGTTCCTTGGAGAGGAGGATGGTTCAGCTTCAGGGATGTCGAAGTCTTCGTCTTCTTCTGCTTCAGATTCCTCAGCATCTTCATCGAGTTGCTCCCCTCAGATATAGAGGCGAGGTTCTCGGTTCCCTCAGGGTTTTCATCTCCCTGAGGTCCAGTAATCCGATCTTCATTACCCTCTCCCCTGATAGATTCATCATGGGAAAGGTCTTCAGCGCTCTTCTCCTGTTCAGCGCTCTTCTCCCCCTCTTTCTCATGATGGGCGGGGGAGGAATGGGTAGATTCAGCATTGGTGTTGTCTCTGTCTTCTGGGCCAGAGATTTTCACACAACCTTCAAGCTTAGCTATTCTGTCTTCTAGGCCAGAAATAGCAGGCGTGATTTTCTTCAGCTCTTGGCGATCCTCTGCGGTGAATGAGTCCAAAACAGGTGCAGGGGCCGGAGCAGGAGCTGGATTATTTGCCTTGTTCACCAGCGTCTCGATCATTGTCTTGACGGAACCAAGGTCGGTCTTCACTGAGCCCAAGTCGGTCTTGACCACTGACATATCACCTTCGAGTGTACCAACCGATTTCTTCAGCGTTGTAACTTCGCTGGAAATGGTGGAAACTGATGATTTGAGGTTGGTGTAGTCAGTGTAGATGTCGGAGAGCACTTTGGCAAAGTCGGCGAGAGTTTTATCAAGATCTTTGATGTCATCAGAGGAGGCCTTCTTTACCACCACAGTAGTCAGCTTCGTCAGATTCTCTCCAGCGTTTGTTACAGCTGTAGAGTTATTTGATAGACCGGTGGTGAGATCCGTAAGTTTCATCTCCATAGACTTCAGAGACTGGTTGATGTCTCCCAAAAAAGGACCTGTAACATATAAGTACTTGTGAACAAAGGAAAGCTCAGAAGTTTCAGGTTTAGTTACAGTGTTTAAGGTGGGATCTGTACCTGCAGGAGCGTTGACGAACTCATCAAAGTTTCGAGTCCCTCCATAGTGTTCCATATCTCCCTCAAAAGTTCCGTGAGGAATGGAGATCTCTGCAGGTCCTTTCTTCGTCATTCGCTGAGAAGCTTCAACGGCTTCTTGAATGATGGCATCTCCAGTTTTGACTGGAGGAGTGTCCAAAGAAGTAGAGGGAGGAGCGAAGGATAAGAATTGGGGTTGGGGTTCAAGTTCAGCGTTGGATTCGCTGAGAAGTACTTCATCAGTCTTTTGAGAGACTGACGAAGGTTGGGTAGATTCCAAAGTTCTAACCTCAGCGTTTAGGGACGCTGAAGTAGGTTTAGAAGGGATGGCTTGAATTGGTGTGGCAGAGCGTACCACGGAACTTTCCTTCAGCTCTTCAGAATGAGCTGAGGAGTCTTCAGCATGCAACTGCTGGGGTTGCTCCTTGGTTTTCTTGATCCTTTTGGAATCAAGAGGGGTAATAGATTGTTTCCTTTTCTTAGAAGGAATGGATTTTGTGGCCGGGGTATCAGCGATGGGTATTGTCGCTGAAGGAGCCACAGAAAGCGGAGAATTAAGAAGAGTGAGAAGAGTAGAGAGACGTACCTCGTTGGCGACAGGCTTGAAGTCGAGAACTTTAGGGCCAATCTGAGAGAGTTTCAGATCACCCTCCTCAGGATAGCTGTCCTTCAGGCCATATTGAAAGATGGCGCTGATGAATCGCGGGTAAGGAACCCATGCTGGTCGGTCAGCGGCAGAATCAACACGTTGAATGAGGTCTTCATAGATGATGGAGGCCCAGTCAATGTTGAGACCTTTCAGCAGTGCGTAACCCATGGCCTGCTGAGGTTGAGCGGCTTGATCAGAAGATCCGGATTTCGCTGTCATGCAGCTGATCAGGTGAGCGAAGATGAAGTTCATCTCGCTGGGCATCTTGGATTTCTTTATCAGCGTCAGCTTCTTCTCAGGTAGCTTGTCTCTTCCAGTCTCCCAGATGTAACCCATCGCATCAAGGAAAGCAATGATTTCTTCCCTGTCAGCGTGCTTCTTGTGGTCAGGAAATGGAATGAAAGGATTTTCTGAGGTAGCGTTAGGGAATTTCAGAGCTTTACGGATTATTGCGGGGGTTATCTTGATGGTGCCATACTCAGTATCGCTGAGTATGCAGTCGATGGTTTTAGATGGATCTTTGGCTGAGGGTAGGTTGGTGTGTCTGGCAGAGTACCAGAATTGGGATAATAGACGCTGACTGGCAGGAGGTGTGATTGTCAGTGCTGTGTATATGGGGCTATTCTTCAAAAAAATCACAGCGTCGTCTAGATGGGATACCTGCTTCCGAGGAGGAAACTCGAGAAGCGCTGAAAGGTTGTTTGCCTTTGTCCAGTCTAGTTGATCCAGCTCAAACTTAACCTGAGGAGCTTTGGTGATTTCCAGTTCCTCAGAATCACTGGAGATGGACTCAGCGGTAACATTCAGCTTTGAAGTTGCCATTTCACTGTATTATCAGTTCAACCAAAGATGTTAACAAATAAGAAATATCTTAATGTGGAAAGAGAATTTCCATTAAGATTTTTCGAATTTTGTCCATTTCATTCAGACAAAAAAAGTCTTAATGAAGATTAGGGTTTTTCTTGTTTTAAAAAAAAAAAAAACGAATATAACACCTATAAGCCTTGTATTCCAGTTTTTAAAAAAAAATGGATACGAAAGAAGAACAAGTTTAAGATTTTAGATTTAAAACTTGAAGAACAACCATGAAATGGTTGTGTTTATAAAACCATGAAAGAAAATGATTTTATTTTTGAGTTCTTTTGTTTGATCTTGTGTAAAACAATGATAAGATCGAAAACAAGTTATTTGCATTTGATAAAAGATAAGAATATATTGACCTTGAGTTTGATGAAGAAGATGATGAACAGTTCTTGAAGATCGAGAGCACAAAATGCAACAGTGTTCTTTTCTTGCGGAGAAAGATTGATTCGCATAAAAGACAAATATAAACTTTGAGAGAGTTTATATAGGAAGAGAGTAGAGAGAGAAAAACTTGAGCGGGAAAGTTTTTCATCATGACACGGACACGTGTTTGCATTTGATTGGATAGACAACGAAACGTGCAAACGTGTGTCAGAAAAAGAAACGTGCCTGGTGTTATCCGTTGCAATGACGTCACAACTGTCCTTTCACATTCTTTCGTTGTCTCTGAGGTTTTGAAAGAAAAACTCAGGGACTCTTTGGAAAATATGAAGCACTGAATAGAAATATCAGTGAGGGTTTTAAGAAATTTCAAAATATTATTCAGCGATGAAAGAATTTGAAATCTTGCATTTTCATGCGTTTTGTCAGAGAAAACATACCTTGATATCAGTTTAACCCAATTTATTCAGAGAGAAGATGATGAAATGGATTGTATTAGTTTATTTTATCCAGAGCCTATACAAAAATGTATAAACGTATCGCTGATTAAATGTGAACTGCTGAAGATTTATCCTTCAAAGTTCAGCATTCCAAGCTCGCTGATGAGAAAGTTGAATCTTGTCTCATCAAGAGGTTTGGTAAACAAATCAGCTAACTGATAATCAGTTGGGATAAAATGAAGTTCTATATCACCATTCATCACATGATCTCTGATAAAATGATATCTGATTTCTATGTGTTTTGTCTTTGAGTGTAGCACTGGATTGTTTGCTATAGCGATGGCACTTGTGCTGTCGCAATAGATTGGAATTTTGGAGAGCTGAAGATCATAGTCTAGTAGTTGATTTCTCATCCACAAGACTTGAGAACAGCAGCTTCCAGCGGCTACATACTCAGCTTCAGCTGTGGAAGTGGACACCGAGTTTTGCTTCTTACTTGTCCAACTTACCAGCTTTCCACCCAGGAGCTGACATCCTCCTGTGGTGCTTTTCCTATCCATTTTGCAACCTGCAAAATCACTGTCTGAATAGGCGGTTAGATCGAATCCTGAATCTTTGGGATACCAAAGACCTAGATTCGCTGTACCCTTAAGATATCGAAAGATTCGCTTTACAGCTTTCATATGAGATATCTTAGGTTCAGCTTGATATCGTGCGCACAGACATGTTGCAAACATAATATCGGGTCGGCTAGCTGTAAGATACAGTAGTGAGCCGATCATCCCACGGTACAGCGTGACATTGACAGGAACACCCTTTGTGTCCTTATCAAGTATCAGCGGTGGTGCCATAGGGGTTTTCATAGCTGAACTTTCAGTTAAGTCGAATTTTTTCAGCATATCTTTAACATACTTTCCCTGATTTATAAAAGTTCCTTTTTCAGTTTGCTTAATCTGAAGACCAAGGAAATATGTTAGTTCACCCATCATACTCATTTTATACTCATCTTTCATTCTATCAGCGAAACGAGTACAAAGCTCAGGGTTAGTAGAACCAAATATAATGTCATCAACATATATTTGAACTAAAATGATATGACCTTTTATTTTTCTAAAAAACAAAGTTTTGTCAATCTTACCTCTCTCAAATTTTTCAAGGTGGAGATACGTAGAAAGAGTGTCATACCATGCATGAGGAGCTTGCTTCAAGCCATAAAGTGCCTTATCCAGCTTATAAACATAACCTGGACGCTTAGGATCTGAGAATCCTGGAGGTTGTTCCACATAAACTTCTTCATTCAGCTTTCCATTTAGAAACGCTGACTTAACATCCATTTGATGTACAGTGAAGTTTTTGTGTACAGCATATGCTAAGAAAAGACGAATAGATTCAAGTCTTGCTACAGGAGCAAAGGTTTCGTCATAATCTATACCTTCCTCTTGTCTGTATCCCTGAGCAACAAGACGAGCTTTGTTGCGAGTTACAGTACCATGTTCGTCCAACTTGTTTCGATAGACCCACTTAGTGCCTATCACTGTTTTGTCAGTTGGTCTCCGAACAAGTTTCCAAACTTTGTTTCTTTCGAATTCAGTCAGCTCTTCTTGCATAGCGCTGACCCAGTTTGGATCTCTGAGGGCATCATCTATTTTCTTTGGTTCAGTTAGAGAAATAAAGTTAACAAATAAACAAATATTACCTGCACTTCTACGAGTCTGAATACCAGCGTTGGGATCACCAAGAATTTGATCGATTGGGTGATTTACAGTCCATCGCTGAGCCGGAGCATGCGTCGCTGACGCAGTCTGAACTGGAGAAACTGAAGATGAGGCTTCAGCTACTTCTGGATAATCAGCTAAGAGAGGAATGCTTGCATTTGTCACTTCATTCACTGATTGCTGAGAAATAGATGGAATTTCTGAGACATTTGGATCAACTGCGGGTATAGTATTTATAGGAACAGCTGAGACCCAAGATGTTTCAGCTTCACTATTCTGCATATTGGGAATGATAGTAGGACCATCATTTTCAGTTGTATGAGTATGAGTAGTGGGAACATCTTCTGAATCACCAAGATGAGAAAACATCCATTGATTCAGTTCTTCTGTATCAGCGTTCGGTTTAGAGTTCGCTGAACGGGATTCGTCAAACGTGACGTGAATAGTTTCTTCTACAGTTTGTCTTCTTCGGTTGAAGACTCTGAAGGCTTTGGAAACTGAGGAGTATCCAAGAAAGATTCCATCATCAGCCTTAGGATCAAACTTTCCAAGGGCATCTCTGTTGTTCAGTATGAAACACTGACAACCAAAGATGTGAAGAAAGCTGATTGAAGGCTTTCTCCCATGAAAGAGTTCATAGGCTGTCTTTTTGAATCTTTTGACTATCAGCGACCTGTTTTGCGTAAAACAAGCCGTGTTGACAGCTTCTGCCCAAAACTGAGTAGGCAGGTGAGAATCGCTGAGCATTGAACGTGCAGCTTCAATAATTGTTCTATTTCTTCTTTCAGCGACTCCGTTTTGTTGTGGTGTTCTCACTGACGAAAAGTTATGAGAAATACCCTTGCTCTCAAGGAAGGAATCAAGAGAACTGTTTTTGAATTCAGTTCCATGATCACTCCTTATTGAGCGAACAATCATATTGTTCAGAGTTTCCATCTTCCGAACAAAGGTGATGAGTTCTTCAGGGGTGTCACTCTTAGAACGGAGAAACATTACCCATGTATAACGAGAGAATTCATCAACTATGACCAGCGTATATTTCTTTCTAGCGATGGATTGTTTGTTAACGGGGCCAAACAAATCCATATGGAGTAGTTGAAGAGGAGATGACACTGAGGAAACTTGCTTGGACTTAAAGCTTGCCTTGGTCTGCTTCCCTTTTTCACACGCTGAACATAAGGATTCTTTGGCGTATGAATGTTGAGGTAGACCAGTGACTAACTCTTTGGATGAAAGAGTATTCAGTGTCTTGAAGTTGAGATGTGAGAGTCTCTTGTGCCATAGCCAGTTGACATCAGAAGATGCCTTTGAGAAGAAACAGGAGTTCTCAGTGGTTGTTGAGTCCATGTTTATAACGTAAACATTTTCCAAACGATAACCGCTGAGAGCTATCTTCTCCTTTTTGTCAGAGACAAAGCAGGATTCCTTGGTGAAAATCACTTTGTTATCCATGTCGCAAAGCTGACTGATGCTCAGAAGATTATGCTTCAGCCCTTCAACATATGCGACTCTTCTGAAGGATGTTGTACCATTTGAAAGTACACCATACCCTCGGGTGTGTCCTTTTCCATTTCCACCGAAAGTTACAGAGGGACCCTTCTCTTCCTTGTATTCAGCGAGCAGGCTTTTCTTTCCAGTCATGTGTCTAGAGCATCCGCTATCGAGATACCAGATACCCTTCTTAACCTGCAATACAAAGGAAGATTAGTTTTGCTTGGGTACCCACTTCACCATGTATACGCGTTTGTCAGTGGAAGTGGTTGGAATGGGTTCAGCAGTCTTCGCAGCATTTGAAGATTCAGCTTTGTCTTTCTTCACTTTGGTCAATTTCTTGACCTCAGCGGTATGAGTCACCTTGACCTGACTTGCAACTGGTTTGGTCTTCTTTGGTGCTATCTTCACCTTAGCTATCTTATCAGCTTTGGTGGCTGTGGGACACTTACTTGCAATATGATCGGTAAGTCCACAGTGATAACATTTCCTATAACTAAAATTAGTTCTAGGACCACTTGTGTGCTGAGCTTTTAATTTGGAATTAGAAGTGCCAGCACCAAGTACACTATTGGTTTTTGAAATAGGACGAACATTCAGTTCTTTAGATTTCTTACCAAGGACATCTACTCTGAGTCTAGGAGTAGGTCGCTGAACTGATCCAGAGGTCTGATTTCTAGAACCAGATGAATGAATCACTAAGGCTTTGGAAGCATTCAGCTTAGGTACTAAAGTACCCTTCTGAGGATTTTGATAAATTACAATTCCTTTACCTTTATCTTTAGAGACAGAGGTAGGTTTTGAATAAACCATTTTCTCCTTACCTTTTGAGGAGGTAGGAGTTTCCTCAGGGATTGGTGTAATCGACGAGGAGTACTGAGATGAAGAAGTGTCAGCTACTGAGGATACGAACGTTCCAAATTTAAGCATTGAACGTTCAGTGGTTGGTATTGGAGTATCATATTTATAACCCAGACCACGTTTATCACTCAGAGGAATCTGAGCCTTAATTATCCCAGTGATCTTTGTTGAAGAATTACACCATCCTTCAACAGTAGCTTGTTCAGCTTTTAATGCAGCGATAGCTTCCGCTCGTTCAATTTTGACTAGCTGATTTAAATGGACTTGATCTTTAAAATCTTCTTCAAATTTAGAAAGCTTTTCTATTTGAAGGTGGCAATTTTTAAGCTTTTCAGCGAGATCAAGATTTTGGTTTTCAACCACAGCTTTGCCGTTCATGGCTTCGTATAAGCTTCTAGTCAGTAGTTCGATTTTACGGAGACTATCAGCTTCATCAATATTTACAATATTGGTAAAGAAGGAAGGTGATACCTGAATGGCAGATGTTGAAGTAGAGGGTATGTCTGAACTTTCTTCCTCTTCTTCAATCTTGGCCATGAGACATTGATTTGCTTCATCATCTTCAGAATCAGATGATGAGGCTTCTTCATCAGAAGCAGCCCAATCATAGTCAGCCATTAGGCCTTTTCCCTTCTTCTTAAAGCTTTTCAGCTTTGCATACTTCTCCTTCAGCTTTAAGTATTTGTCGTCTTTATTCCTTGGAACAAAGGATTTCTTTGTAAAGGCTGAAGGTCTCATGATTTTCTTTGACCTGCACTCGTTAGCGAAATGACCTGTCTTTTCGCAGTTAAAACAAGTAGCAGTAGCCTTATCAACAAAAGCTGATGACTTAGGCTTGTCAGCTATAGAAAGAGTTTTGTTCTTTCTAAACATTTTCTTCTTGGCGAATCTCCTGAACTTTTTAGTTAGGAGAGCCAAGGATTCATCATCTGAAGAATCAGAATCTGATGATCTTTCAGAGTTACTTTCTAACTCAGTGATAGTGACCACGGGTCGCTGAGTAGAAGGTTCCTCTGAGATTAAAGCAACAGGGGTGCTTTTGGAATCTTTTACAAGATTCTTCTTAAGATGGCTAGATTGCTCATGATTCAGCAATGTGCCATATAAGGTAGCGAGTGTCATTGATCTTAGATCTTTTGACAGCTTGAGACACATGGAATAATTGTCCCAGCTTTCAGGTAAACATTCTAAAAACTTTGTCAGAACTTCAAAGTTAGAATATTCCTTACCAACCGTTTTAAGATCTATAATTAAGCAGTTAAAACGTTGATGTACTTCAGAGAGAGTTTCATTCTTACCAGAGATGAAACTTTCGTATTGTCTTACCAGGTTGATCTTTCTTGAATCCTGGACTTCAGACGTTCCTTCATACTGAACACATATTGTGTCCCACATGGCCTTCGAGGATTTTAGGTTCATGACGGAATGGTAGACTTCGTCAGGAAGGGCCATGGATAGTATGGATCTGGCTTTTGTATCTATAGCCACTTTCTTCTTGTCTTCATCGGTCCAATGATGGATTTCCTTTGGAATCAGCCTTTCTGGAATAGCAGCTCTAGTTGCAGTGGCTGGAACGGCAGGATCAATCGTTACAGGGATGTGTGGACCGTTTTCAAGATAGTAAGGTATAGTAGGGTCTACACCTTCTAAGAAGAGTGTCATCCTATTTTTCCATAAGTTGAAGTTGTCTCTGGAAAATCTAGGGGGTTTTGCAAGAGAACCATTGTCGATATAGTGAGTGTTTGTGTTTGAGTTGGCCATTTTCAGATAATAGCAAGGAAGAGAAAATATCTTAGATTAGATCTTGTTTATGAGATTAAACAAATCTGCTCTGATACCACTTGTTGGTCCCGAAAGGCTTAAACAAGTTTGTAGAAGGGGGGGGGGGGGGGTTGAATACAAACACACTATTTTACTTTTCTAAATTGTTTATTGATAAATCATTAACAATTTACAGCTTGTTGCGGAAACAAGATTAAGGATAAACCTAAATCTAAACAAGTTGGAACACTAAGGTTTTCTTGCACTAAGAAAGATAAGGAGATTACTAATAAAATCCTATCTTGAGAGATTTGAACTTGTCCAGAGTTAGCAAGTTACTTCAAATGAAGTGAGTTCATCTCTTTATATACTGCATGCATTTAATGCAATCCAGTATATACTTTACACGTGTCATTAGCGGATTGGTTGCATGTCATTGACCTTTGATGACAACCTTAGTAGCCGCATGAATGAACAGTGTAGTATCAGAGTGGTTGTACGATTTCAGATTTTCGGAGGTTCTTTTCTGACATTTCGTACGGTGGCGTGCAAGGGAGGTTAAGACAAAAGTACTTTGTACGGAGGACTTCATGATCAGCTTTCGTTGATTCAGCGATTATCATTTACTATTCAGCAGATGATAAAGTTCAGCGATAGCTGAAGTCTTGTACTTGATACTTCACGTTGAGTGGACAAATCTGAGTCTTCGCTGATCCGCATCAGTTCATTAGGAGACTTGTCGCTGGTTCTTGAGCTTGATCTTCGACTTCAGCGTAGAACCTTTGTTGACGTGAATCTTGTCTTCAGGGATCATAAGTAAACAACTAACTTATCAGCGATCACCATAAGGACTGAACAGACTCAGCGATATGGTGAACAGTGTTCGCTGAATGTTTAATCTAAAAGTGCGAGAGTTCCTATCAGCAGTACTGTAAGATCTTAGTACTTATCAGCGATAGTGAAACTCTGATACATATTGTTTACTTACAATTTTCACTAAGTATTTAAGATAGGGTCATTATCAAATCACTGAGGGTTTGGATCAACAGAGAGAAACAGTTAGCAGGGCCAGATATAGTCCAGTTGACCGCGGATAAGATTACTCAGATTCGGGAACGTCTGAAAGTGGCTCAAGACAGACAGAAAAGCTACGCCGACCGACGCCGAAAGCCGTTAGAATTCGAAGTTGGAGATTTTGTGATGTTAAAAGTCTCGCCTTGGAAAGGAGTCATCCGATTTGGGAAACAAGGTAAACTGAGCCCGAGGTACATTGGACCGTTTTCAATTACAGAAAGGATTGGTGAAGTAGCCTACAGATTGGATCTCCCTCCAGAGTTAAGCAGGATTCATAACGCGTTTCATGTATCGAATTTCCGAAAGTGTTTGGTTACGCCGGATCAGGCAGTTTCTCTACCAGATATACAAGTTGATGAAAAGCTGAATTATGTGGAGGAACGTGAAGCCATAGTTGACCACAAAGTTAAAGTGTTGCGGAACAAAGAGATCAGACAAGTGAAAGTACATTGGCGACATCATAGAGGTCAGGATGCTACATGGGAATCGGAATCAGAAATGAGAACTAAGTACCCACACCTTTTTACTTAAACCGAATTCCGAGACCGAATTCTTTTAAGGGGTAGATGATGTAATACCCCGGATAAGTTCGTTAGTTAAAAGTTAGTTCCGTTAAATTTATTTAACTTTATAATTAATGGTTAGGGTGAATTTGGGATAAATTAGGAGTTAAGGGTATTTTGGGTCATTAATGGATAGCTTAGGGTTTAAAGGGTAAATATTGTTTAGATATTATCCCTTAGTAAATCAGATAATTCAGAACAACAGATATTATCCAGAAAAGTAGCTTAGTGTGTGTGTGTGTTTTGGAAGAAAAGAAGAAAGGAAGAAAAGCTAGGTTAAGGCATCAATTGGTGCACTTGGAACTGAATTCAGGTATGTTTCCTTTATAGTTTATGTGTGTAATTGCTATTAGGTAGTTTCTATCGGATTGGAATAGTCAATTTCATATCTGTTAATGATTCAGTCGGTTTTCTGGGTAAAAAGCACCAAACCGACAGAGGTTTCCGGACACCATGAATGTGTCCGGGTGATTTTGTTGGTAGTGTCCGGGTAAATTAGCTGGTGGTGTCCGGATGGTATTCTAAGGTGTCCGGAAGAGTCAAGTATCCGGGTAAGTTCCTTTTTGTTATAAGTTTCCGGATGGAATGGGATACCGGATGGAGTCCGGATTACTGTGGTTTCCGGATGACGTCCGAATTGTATAGGTTGTCCGGAAAAGTCCTGTTGTCCGGATTGGTCATGCCGTCCGGAAAGATGTGTTGTCCGGATAGTTCTGTAGTGTCCGGATAGTTTGGCTGTTTGGTCAATTTTGAGAGTTTAGATGCTTTTGAGTATCCAGTAACCTGTGTATTGTTAGTTATTGGATAGGGAATGGATGAGGATTAAATGTACTGTGGACTCGACTTAAGTTCGGGTTTGGGGGTAACATTTGGGGATGTGAATTATCTAGAGTTCTTAGCTTCAGTAAGACTTATATGTTTTGTATGGTAAAGAGATATCTGTATATATTTGTTTCAGATACTGTGAATCGAAGGTGAAAGCAGAATTCTTTGTGGAGGACTGAAAAGAGTGTTGTTAAGCAAACAAGTGACTTTTTACTTACAATGTTTTCTAACTGGAATACATATATGTGAATGAGTGTAATAATGTGCATATGGTGTTTATATGAGTATTACACTGCATGGGTGCTAGTTGGCCGGGCTTAGGACCGGTGAAAGTTGGTTGTACAGAGGGACAGTGGTGTTGGCTGTATTTAGTACAGCGGTGTAAATTGATTAGTTGGCTCGCAACCAATTAATATGGCCAAGAGAACGAGATGGAAAGATATATGATGCATGAGTCTTAATTGGTATTCTTATGTGAATTACGTGTATGATGTTGTGCAAAAGGTTTTCAACTAACGGGGATTTTCTCACTAGACCTCAAGGTCTAACCCTCATTTTGTTTTAAAAATATGTATTCCAGGTCGTGGATCGAGTAAGAGCAAATAAGGAGGTTATACCGTGAATAGCTTTTGGAGGACTATGTAGTTGAAGACTATGACATGTTTAGTAGAGATAACATGTTGTTAGTAATGATGTAATCTTCTATGTAAATGGTTGTAATGATGTACTGGATGTTTGTAAAAGACTAGGGGACCGTATTTGTTATAAAATGTATCTTTTGTGTTAACGACGTTATGCAATGTATGCTATTTGAACTATGTTCGGGATTTCGGGTCATTACACTCGATGTGATTCTCGTTTCTAACAACCCAATCGACCTCAAAACATCATATCTTAAAGTGCCTAATGGTGAATTTCACTTTTATTTACTTAAAAGAACGCTAGTTTGAGTCTAGGTATCCAAAATCAACACCTAATTCTCTCAAACTTATGCTCTGATACCAACTTGTAACACCCTCGAATTGGGAAAGAGCAACTAATTAAAAATTTTGATATTACATCCGAAACAAATAGGATTTATTCCTATAATTCAATAGGTGAAATACCTCAAATTACAAACTATGCTTAACCTCAAACAATGTATAACACAAGTCTCATTACAAATACTAAAACTACCTCGGGTAATGCTTAACCCAAGTACAAGTTGCAAATCCCAAAGATGAATGCGGAAAACGTCACTCAAGCTATTCACCTCTCGAGCACTTTACTAGCACACGACCTTTCACACGTGTCACTAGAACTACTCCCAACCTGAGACCTGTTGCACATGTCGACAAATAAAAAAGGTTAGGCTAACGCCTAGTGAGTTCAAGAGTTTATAGCATGATTTAAATAATTCTTTAACGGAAAGTTTACAATATAGATTATGATTTCCAAAAGAGTTTACAAAGATATAAACGACTCATTTTTCAACGCACCCAAAATCTATGAGAAAAGTTCCCAAACTTATAATGCGTTTTCCAAAATGAATTCCAACTCCGACTCACTTAAAACGTGCATTGACGTTAAATATCCCAAGTAATTATAAACGTAGATAAAACTCCAATATTCAAAACATCCAATAAGGATGGGGCATAGTACCCGCCAATAAACCATGAAAGACATCTCGTATAAATACAATGCGTCACCGAAAATATGGATAAAAACATATACCCAAAAACAACACCTTTCGGTGACGGGGGAGTCCCGATTCCATCGAAAGTGACGGGCACACAAAGTTAAGTCACTTATGATGTTACTGGATTACACCTCAAGTCCCGGTCCTAGTTCCCATGCCATAAAGACATCACAACCTCAAACCTTTCCCATGCCTTTATTGTCTACCCCGTCGAGTTACACCTCAAGGACTTATGGGACCACATTGCATATCCAGTCTAGACGAGTTACACCTCAAGGACTCCAATGTCCCTCATTGCATACCCGCTAGCGTCCCCACGCCCTAACACATATAACCATGCGTTCACATAGTCAACTCCTCGTGCACAAAGAGTTAGACCATCAAATAAAGACTGACTTACGTGCCTATGGATCCAATGCAACACAATCTAAAATAACATGCCCATACCGAAATGATTAAAACACCCGAGCATGTAAGTATCAATAAGATGCAATATGTTGAGATGAATGCAAGCCATAAAATAAGACTCCACATCGAGCCATCAAAATCGTACAAAATGCCCCAAGACTTCCTCAAAGTCAAAACCGAGCAAATGCTCAAAACCCATTAGCCTCATAAATGTCGGTCCTTAAAATATAAATGAATTAAAACTTTGTTTAAATAAATGTATATCATAAAATCACCATTACCTAAAACTCATCACGGATTAATATAAATGGGTTCCCAAGATTGACTCATACTCTTAAAATTCTCAAAACGACTCATGACACAAAATATGCATTTTCCCAAATGGTTTATAAAATCAATTATACCCACATGTTAAACCATTAAATAAGCTCCATTTGAGCAATAAACCATTTAAGGACATAATTATGATTTCTACTCATTAAAATATCCAAAATCCCAAATATGGTTGTTTTACAAACTTCCTAAAGTTAAACACTTCAAAAGAGGTTAAACCCATCAAATAACTTAACAGTTGATAATTTCAAGTAAAACACACAAATACTTGGAAAATACCATTTTTGGTATGTACAAAGTTTTCACAAATCAACTTGAACTCACCTTGCTAGATTTAGACTAAATCTAGGTTTTCTCCAAACGTAAGCTCCCTTGAGAAACTTGCATATTCAAGCCAAATCTTCCATAAACCTCAACCACCACCAAATACTCTTGGATCATTCATGATACTTCAAAACTATTTCTAGATCCTTGAAGAGCTCCCAAAAACGAAACCATAGCAACTTGAATCATCAAAATCGGAGTTGGGATGCAAAAGTTATGAAGGTTTGAAGATTGAGGTTGAAAGTTTGCGACTTAATGCTGCAGGTCTGGACTCCAGAGAGTTGCACGGCTTAGGCCGCGGCCTAAGGTCGCGCACCAGGCCGCGAGGCCTCCTTTTGGGTTCGATACTGTTTCGGCCGTAGCTTATTCGTTATAGCTCCGTTTTCGCTCTGGAAAGAACCGTTGGACTCGTATTCGAATTCCCCATCCAACAAGACCATAAAATCTAAAATTTAAATCAAAATCCTATTTTTCATATTTTTCTTAAAAGATCGGTTTCCCACTGATTCGAAATTGTACTTATCCGAAAATTACGGGTGTTACACTAGGTATGTTAGTAAAACCAAAGACATAGTACTAGCATAAAATGGATATCAAGCTCAACCCTTATTCAGTTTATTGCTTGTGGTGTCCCAAATTCCACCCTTTTGGGCCCTTACTTGGGGATATCCAAATCCAAATACATAGATAGCACATTGGAATACACCTTACTGCCCATGAGACAAAGCTCGACAAATATGTGTCCACATCTTACTTATCATGGAACCCGATGCCTATTTCGTGCTATAATAAAGGGAAACTAGCCGTCCATTTAACGTAAGACTCAAGTGTCTATGGATTCATTACACTTAAAACCAAATAACATATACAATTCATTTTGTGTCATATAAATCCCACATAGTCTAATGAGTCTAAAACCAAGTATGTTCAATAAATAATTTCCATGAATATGACTTAACCAAAACCAAGTGAATTTTTTCATAGCTTTCCAAGTATTCCAAATACTATGACTAGCATATTTTATCATAAAAATGTAATAACCAAAACTTAGACATCAAAATCACCAAATCCTCAAAACCCTAGTTTTTATTAAAAATCAACCTTGTGAAGGAAGTGTGACCAAGATCTGTGTAAACCCCAAATAAACTATAAAATACCATTTAAGCATGTGTTCAAGCAATTTTCCTTCAAATAAAACCTTAACATCCTCATAAATGCATTTTAGGTTAAAACCTACCGATCCAAAAATTAGAAATGGGAAGATGTTTAGAAGGTCAAAATTTAAAGGTTTTGACATGTATAAAGTTTTGGAAAAGAATGAACTCACCAATGGGTTTGTATAAAAACCCAAAAATTTGGTCAACAATGGTGGAAGGTTGGTGGAGAAGATGAAGATGTAGAAGTTTCAAAAATCCCACACTTGATCTTGGTTCCAACTCTAAAATGCTCCACAAATCTTTAATCTTTAATACCAAAATCAATTAGAGGGGTAATGGGAAGAAAATGGAGACCTTTCTTGGTTTGGAGGAACAAAATAGTGAGAGAGAGAGAGAGAGAAAAGAAGAAGAAGATGTATAATTAAAATGAGAGGGAGTGATATGGATGAGAATTGATTGGTGAACAAAATTAAAAGGAGAGAGAGGGAGAGAGAGGAAAAGATGAAGAGAAAAAGTGGGTTTCAAAAAAGGTGTTTGATAATAAGTATTGTTAAATAGGAACTATGAACTAGTGACAAGACTGGTCCTTCAACTATATATATATATATATATATATATATATATATAGCTAACAAGTATAATAAAGAAAGTTGGTGATGGTTTGGACCAATAAAAAATAATTAAATAAATACAAAGAGAATTAGGATATGAATAATATTCTTTATAAGATGAATATTGTTTCTAGCATTCAACTGGAACAACCAAGATATGATTCAAGACTCGACCCGTGGTTATAAGCACATTCAAAACTTGATAATTCATATATTATCATTATAAATGTGTGTATATATATATATATAGGGGTGGGTTCAAATAAAAACTCAAATTCAATTGTAAACGTGAGGACAAACCACAGTCGTTGATTAAAAAAACGGTGATTAGATCAATGAATAAAAAACGCGGTGGCAATTTTGTAAATAAGTTGAAAACTATGTCCATGGCTTAGTGAATATTTAGCGCGTAGGGGTAAAATTGGAAAAACGAAAAGACGGTTCAAAACCTGAGATATAGCCATAATCATAATGCAGACAACACATTCATCATTTTTCGCTGGATTTCTCTCTCACTAAAACTTCCATTGTTTTACTGAAGAAAGAAGAAGATTGTCTGAAGATTAGTTAAAATCATCAACAAAAATGGCAGATACATATGAAGATTCTAGAGATAAGCTTCCATTAGGTGAACTTCTGAAAAAACGTAAGTTTAAATGTTTTAAAATCGTCGATACTGAATAGTTAGGGTTTTTATTTAACTCTTACAGATTAAGAAACAAAAATTTGATTCGAAAAACCCTAAAACGGAAAAAATGAAGAAAACAAACTATCTGATGAATAAATGATTCAAATGACGATTAAAACTAAGATTATTGTTAGATTTTATTTTATTATTGTTATTAGTTATATTTATACTGAATAGTTAGGGTTTTTAGTTAACTTTTACAGATTAAGAAACAAAAAATTGATTCGAAAAACCCTAAAACTGAAAAAATGAAGAAAACAATAGATCTGATGAATAAATGCTTCAAATGACGAGTAAAACTAAGATATATTGTTAGATTTTATGTTATTTTTGTGAGTATTTATATTCATACTGAATAATCTTTAGATGTTTATGAGTATTTTATATTCAGTTTGAATATATAGTTTTATTCAGACTGAATAAAATGTAAAAATTCAGTATGAATATATTTAGACTGAATAATAGGGAATTAAAAACTCATATTGATTATTATTGCTAAAACGTTGTTAAGATGTTTGGGAGCAGTGATATCCATACCGAATATATGTACCTTTATTCAGTTTGAATAAAAGGTAAAATATTCAGTATTAATATCAATTCAACTTCTTAATATATTCCTATTATTCAGACTGAATAATAGGGAATTAAAAAGTCATATTGATTATTATTGCTAAAACGTTGTTAAGAAGTTTGGGAGCAGTGATATCCATACCGAATATGTACCTTTATTCAGTTTGAATAAAAGGTAAAATATTCAGTATTAATATCAATTCAACTTCTTAATATATTCCTATTATTCAGACTGAATAATAGGGAATTAAAAAGTCATATTGATTATTATTGCTAAAACGTTGTTAAGATGTTTGGGAGCAGTGATATCCATACTGAATATGTACCTTTATTCGGTTTGAATAAAAGGTAAATATTTAGTATGAATATCACTTCAACTTCTTAATATATTGCTATTATTCAGACTAAATAAATTATATTTTTGTTAATTGTTTTAATTTTAATAGAAAAGAAGAGAAAGCATGAAGATGAAGTGTCTTCTTCAAGCAAAAAAGAGAAAAAAGAGAAAAAAGGTATTATTATGATTCATTTTTCATATATTGATAGAAACTAAATGAATACATATACTAATCATTTTTGTTTTGAATATCAAAAATGTTTATAGATAAGCAGAAGAAGGAAACGTTAAAAAAAAGGATGACTCTTCAAGAAAGAAGAAAAGAGATGACAGTTCGAGCAAGATGAAGAAAGAAGAAAGTAAAAAAAAGGCCCTGAAGAATGCCCAATACAGATCTCTGTCGATCAGAACAACTCCAAAGAATTTAATGCTAGTTACTGGCAAGATGAGGCTGCCACAAATTAACTGCATTAAAGATATGGGGTTTGAAAGTTTGTTTAATATGAATATTGATTCAATACCTGCTAGACTTGCACACAGCATAATATACAACTTTGATCCAAAGCACATGGTAATTAGAACAAGAAAGGGTCCAATTAAAGTTACAGCAGATTCTGTGAATCATGTTCTGGGATTAAAGAATGAAGGTATTGATATCAGTGATCTTGACACAGGCAGCGAATGGGATGAGATTATAAGAAATTGGAAATCTCAGTTTGACAAACAACCGATAAGGCCAAAAGACATTGTGAATAAGATAACAGAGTCACATAGTGCAGATTGGAATTTCAAGCTGAATTTCATTGTTTTGTTTGTGAATACAATGTGTGTTGGTATGAAGATGGGGACATGCAACCTTGCCATTCTGTCACATCTAAGCAAAGGATTGGATTTTAAGAATGTTAATTGGTGTAAATACATTATTGATTGTGCAGAAGAAAGCAAGATAGGGTGGAATGATGAATCAGATTCAAGCTTTTATACATGACCAATAACATTTCTCACGGTATGTAATCAACTTTAATATCTGTTTATAACTTTTAATCTAGGATTAGATTAAGCTTAAATAAATTCATTATTCATTATTTATAACATTTTATGCATTGTAGTTTATAGTTTATGAAATTGGGTTAACAACCAATATATTCATTATTCAGTATGAATAAGTTTGAATAACAAAACATATTCAGACTAAATATTAAAAGTTATTCATTCTGAATAGTTAACATTATTCATACTGAATAACGTTAAATATTCAAAAGGAATAACTCTTAATCTATACCTTATAAATTTCAAAAAAATGATATGCATGTTAATCTATTGAATGTATGATTAGTTTAAGAATGAATATACATTATTGTTCAATTAGGAATTCATAAAATTGATAATATAATATTTTTGATATTTTCATTTTTCAAAAATGAAGCTTCTGTATCTTGATTCAACGAAATGCCCTGGATTGTTGCACAAAAGAGTGAGGCCTGCAATTAAAGAACGGAATACAGAAAAAATGAAGAAAAGAGAGAAGATGGAGATGAGGAATGGAGGTTTTTGTAGAGGTGATTTGGCAGAATAGTTTGAAGAAACAGAAGATAGGGATGAAAACTCAAAGGACAAAAAGACAGCAAAGGTATTAAAGATATATATACATTTCAATTAAGTTAATTAGTTTTATAACTAAAATCTCTGTAAAAAATAAACAGGAGTTTCTGAAGATACTTGATCAAAGCTTAGAAGAACTTTTTGCAAACAAAGCAGAGATTGAATACAACTTAAAACAAGCCATGATTTTGTACCCAGATGACAACAATCTTATTAATTGGAAAAGCAGTTATGAGGAATCATTTCCCACAAGATCAGTAATGATTTGTCTGAAAGATAATGCCAATAATGCAGAAAAGAGAGAGGAGTTTGATAAGATTACTGGAGAACAGGAGAAAAAGAACATGGAAGAAGATAAAGAAGAGGAGATTGAGAAGATGGAGGATAATAAAGTAGAGCAGACAGATGAAATGCAGGAAGAGAAAACAGAAGAGACAGAGAAGATGCAAGAAGATAATGAAAAGTGTGACACTGTTTGTGAAGAAAGAAAGAAAACAAGTGATGTGGTTACTGAGGAAACAACAACAAAGGTGATATGGCCTGATGGTACACAATATTGGAATGAGCTGGAAAAAACAACAGAGATTAATGATGCATTCCAGTCTGCAGAACAAGCCATTGAGAATAGGTTGGATATTTTGGCAACATAAGCTATTGAGGAAATTGTTGCAAAAATACAGAGTGGAAATATAACTAGTGAAGATCAGAAGGAAGAGATGAAGGAAGATGAGAAGGACGGCGGAGATGAGAAGAAGGAAGATGAGAAGATGAATGAGGAAAAGAAGGATGAATGAGATGAGAAGAAGATAGAGGAGAAGAAAGAAGAAGGCAAGACTGTAGAGGAAAAAAATGAAAAAGAAAAGAAAGAAGAAAGAAGAAAAGAATGAGGAAGAAGAAAAGAAAGAAGAAGATAAGAAGCAGAGGAGGAGAATAAAGAAAAGAATGAGACCGAAGTTTCAGATCCAAACTATAGTCTGGGGATGTCACAGCTACATACACCAAAAAAAACAAAAACAAAAAGCTGTTGAGGATGAAGAGGTTATCAGCAAGAAAGGGCCACTTGTTATCAAAATAAAAAGAAACGAAGTGAATAACCCTGAGAAGAAATTAAAAAGAATAGAGAAAATAGGTGAACAATTGAAATCACCTTATCTTCAAAGGAGAGTCGATGTGACAAAGAATACAACAACAACAGAAAACAACGTTGGCAATTGGTTATTTGCTTTACAGGGAGATAAATTGTAAGTTTTAAAATTAATACATATTGTGAATTGTTAACTTTTATTTCATTTAGTAATATCACTTTATATTCACTTTGAATATACCTTATATCCCGTCTAAATAAAAGTGAATATCCAAAATGAATATATAGTAAATATTTCAAAGTGAAAATCACTTTATATTCACTTTGAATATACCTTATATTCAGTCTGAATAAAACTATATATTCAAATTGAATAAATAGTAAATATGTCAAAGTGAAAATCACTTTATATTCACTTTTAATATAACTAATATTCAGTTTGAATAAAACTGAATATCCAAAATGAGTAAATAGTAAAATATATAAAAACGAAAATCACTTTATATTCACTTTGAATATAACTTCAAATTGAAAATTCATATAATATGAATTCATGATCTACTTATATCATATCATATTGGACAAAACATTTAAATATTTAATTAAATTTTAAACAGGGACGTTGTCTTTGCTACAAGTGATGGGCAGTCAAGCTTCAGAGTCATGTTTGAAAGCATGATTCCAGAATCCGAGCCATTTGCGAATGTCATTGACAGCTGGTCAGTGATATTAAATCAAGAGGAAAGATTAACAAGCAATGATTCTCCAAAAAGATTATTCTGCACTACAGAAATTTGCGTAAGTTTACTATACTTTTAAACCAAATTACATATAAGTATTAATATTAAATTATCCTATTCTTCATTTCAACAGCCACAGGAAATGTTCGAGGGGAGATTTATTCTAGAAAGAAATTTAAAGATCTTCACAAAAAACTTTTGTGAGAACATGAAGGGGAATGCAGAGTTGGAGGTTTTGAAGAAAGTTGAATTGGTACATAACAATTAGATTAAAAATATTATTTGAATTTTATTTCATATATCATATAATACATTACCTAAAATATTCATGCATGTCTTTTCCCAATTATCAAGCATTCACATTATTATCTGTTATGTTTTGATCTGAAAAACGGTGCATCCCATATTCTGGACAACAGTGCAACTGATGTTCCAGATTCAGCTAAATATGGGAACGTTCCAAAAATAGTTGTAAGTAGAATATTGTATTATCTAATATACATTAATAATAGTTATTTTATTTAGTATTATGAATAATAAGTATGATATGTATATAATGCAGCAAAGGGTATTCATGAAGTTCTTAGAAAAGCTTGGGGATGCTAGATCAAACAAATTCAATAGAATAGTCCCAAAACGAGAAGCAATGAGGTGGAGAACAAAAGAAAATACTATAGACTGTGCCATATTCATGATGCGACACATGGAAACTTTCATGGGAGGGAATGTTAAGAATTGGGACTGTGGTTTGCAGGATGAGTCAGCAGGTCAAAAATCGCAGTTAAAAAACTGCGATACAAATATGTCACAAAAATGCTTCTATCAGAAATCAATGAGAGAAGGGAGTGGGTGATGAACGAAGTAAATGCATTTGTGTAGTTGCCAGAAGATAAGAAGAGGGAAATTGCAGAAAATGCGGAGAAAGTGAAGGATGAACGCCTAAGCGACATTTTCTAGGCGTTAAGAAGATGAATGAACAATGGTAAGTTTGTCTTGAACAATTGAATTTGGGTGTTTGGTTCTTTGGAACAATTATTCGGTTGGTTGGTGATCTGTTAAATGTCGTTGGTGTTTTGATACAATTATTCAGTGGGTTTGGTTTTAGTTGTTTTGTTCTTTGAAACAATTAAGTGGTTTTGTTTGATGGATACATGTATGAACAATTATGTAGGTTTATTTAGTTGAAAAATTATGTAGGTTTGAATGGGTTAAAACAATTAGTTGGTGTGATGATGGGTTACAATGATATATGGTTTAGTTAGTGAATGATGATGTAAAAACACATATGTCGGGTTTTTTTTCTTTGAACAATATATTTAGTTTTTGGTTGGTTTAATGGCTTTTTAATTGAATTGGAAGATATTAAAAAAGTGATGTTTTGATGGTTTGTACAAATTAACAATATATTGCGTTTTATTCATGGTGAATATATCTATTACTGTAACAGTGAAAAAACATGTAATTTTATTAACTATGAATAATAGTTAATATCCAAAGTGAATATGAATAAAATTTTATTCACTAATATTTTATTCAGTCTGAATAAACCTTTTAGCTAAAACATTTTAGTTATATTCAGACTGAATACTAAAAAATAAAAACTGTAAATGATTATTATTACTAAAACGTTGTTAAGATGTTTGTGAGGGGTGATATTCATACTGAATATATACCTTTATTCAGTCTGAATATTGCATTTTGTAAAAACATGTAATTTTATTCACTTTGAATAAATGTTTAATATCCAAACTGAATATAATTTGTTCTGCATATTGCATTTTATAAATGGTTTATAAATATATTTCATACATAGTGAATAAAAAAATATGTGAAAAATATTATTGAAATTCAAAGAAATCACCATATGAACTGCTTTTTTGATCAATATTCAAAATGAATAAAAAATCGAAACTATCACTATTACAAACTAAAAAACCTCTACTTACTAACATCATTTCTCGATGGGCAATTGCGTGAGTCATGGGTAGACAATTTATTACACAACCTACACAATCTCATTGCCTTTTTACTCTTTTCAATTGCTTTTTCTTTACTACTCTTCAACCTCTTGCCCGTACCACAACCTTTGTTTCTTATCGGTTTAGGATTGTGAATATCAACAACTTCTGGTTTTGACACGCCAAGCAACGACTCCATCACCTCTTCGGTACTGCGATGAGGAACACTACATCCACTAGCCTCCAAATTACTCTTCAATTCTTGAACTTTCAAAACAAAGTCTTCAAGCTTGTCCATATCATCAACTACTAGACCAATGCAGTAATCAAAGGCAGCCTGAGCATCATTTTCTAGTTTCTCACGACGCTCGTTTCTTTCTCCAACCCAATGACGTTTCTTCAACAATTCAGAAGAAAGGAGGTATTTTCTCCAACGCTTCACTATATATTGCAAAGGTATCTCTTCAATGCACATATTCTTTAATACACAAAAAATATGACGACATAGCAAACCATAATGATGGTAAAACAAGCAGCTCCAATCCAAAGAACCAGTGGTCTTATTATGCACAACTTGAAAATAAATTCAAATAACTTCATTATTCACAATGAATAATAAGTTATAATTAACATATAATTAACTAGAACTTTATTCAGTCTGAATACAAGGTACACATTCAGTATGAATATAACTTCACTCTTTAATCTATACCTATTATTCAGACTGAATAATACAAAACAAAAATTAACTGATTATTATTATGAATATCTAAATGAAATAAAACTAACCTTGTGATCAGACTCTTTTACATATGCTTCAAGATTTGAACTGGATGCACCATCTCTCTTTTTAGGTTTAACCTTCTTCTTCTCAACAGCAACAATAATATCAGAACCATCTACAACACTCGAAGATGATTGAAAACAGGACCAAACCGATTCATTTATCTCATTCTGAACATCTCTAAATACAGCACGAGTATATATCTTAGAAGCATGAACCTCAATTGGAAGTGGTGTACTAAACTTTGGAATGGTTGTTCTTGTTTGATGATTGAGCAACCTATGATTATTCCGTTGTTTGTCCATAACATAATCAAATGAGTCAATAAAAGACATAAGATTTGCACCGTGATGAAAAAATAGTGAAAAGAATGAATTTTCACTCTCAGATCTTGATGTCGTTCTCATTAGCCGAGCCATAGGAATATCTCTATAAAATGATGGAATCCACCTATTCCTATTATCATACATATAAAACAACCACTTGTGGCCAAGAAGATCAAAGTCACCGATTAAAGATTTCCATCTCTCTTCAAATTGAGTAGCATCAATGTGTTCATCCCATATAAGAGCATGAAACCTTTTCTTGAAATCAGTATTTGAAATAATATTGGAAGAAATCTGAAAACAAAAAAGATAAAATGCAATCAACATGAATACTTTCACTATTCAGTCTGAATACTTTCACTATTCAGTCTGAATACTTCACTATTCAGTCTAAATACCTTAACTATTCAGTGTGAATAAATATGATAGAAAATGAATATTTAAAAATACTTACAATTATTCAGTATGAATACATATAAGTATTCTAAATGAATAATAAAATTATTCAGTATGAATAAAGAAATACCTTCAAAGGCAATTTTGTACTAATGTGCCACATACAAAACCGGTGCCTTGAATCTGGAAAGACTTCAGAAACAACTTGCTTAATAGCAGGACACTGATCTGTAACAACCAACTTTGGTGGTTTCCCAAAAGATTTCAAGAAAGAATGAAGCAACCATTTATAAGCTTCAATATTTTCACCATCAAGAAGGCCAGCACCAAGAGTTACACAATTCTTGTGATTGTCAATTCCTGTGAATGGGACGAATACCATACAGTACCTAAAACAAATATAAATAATATAAGTTATAAACAAAGACATACTAAAATAACGTATAAAATAAAAAAACAAATACTTACTTATTTGTCCGGAAGGTTGCATCAAATGAAACAATGTCACCAAACTCTTCAAAGTTGCGTTTAGCTGTTTGGTCGGCCCAAAAAACATAATTCAAGAGACCTTCATCGCATTTATATTCAAACGAATAATTTGGCACATACAATTTTCTATTATTCATTTTCCTAACAAATAAATTTGCATCGCTATCTCCAATGAAACAATTACGACCCCGTTGAAAATTTTATACTCAACCTTCGTTCCACCAACCATTTCATAACCACCCTTCAATTGACAAAGAATATTGTGTGCTTGTATAGCACCAATATTTGCATTTGACATCTTAAGAATCCAACTTTGCTGAGAGTAGTCTAATTTCCGACTACGTTTCAACAAGTGCTTCGAATCATCATCAAACAAACAATGGTTATGTTTCTCTTCAAATGCATATAGTATAAATAAAATGCCACCAGGAACAACCTTGAACTTCACACATGCATCACAACCAGTTCTTTGAATGTTACTGTTTGTTTTCTTTTTCGAATCCAATGTATCCACCTGGACAGAATCTGGAAAACCAGCCCTATTGCACACAACATACCTCAAAACAACCATAGAATATGCATTTTTTTTTCAAAGAAGATAGTCTGACATCAAATCCAGCTTTTGCAGCATACTTCTTATACATTTCGATACCTTTTTCCAATGACTCAAAAACTTTACCAACAACAGGTTTCAAATCTTCTTCTACAACAGGAATCCAAAACTTCATTCCATCACCATCAACTTCAGTAACAAAAGGCCCATCTTCATTTCCACTATGAATTTGATCTATAAAGTATATTAAAAATTATATTCAGAATGTATACAATATAACATAAATCATTCAACATAAACAGTTTAAATATTCAAACTGAATAAATGATTCTTTTTTAATATCTACATTTATTCAGACTGAATATATGAAATTATTCAGACTGAATATATGGAATTATTCAGACTGAATAAAGGTAGATATGAAAAAAGAATAAAACTTAAACATTTATTCGTTTTGAATATCTACGTTTATTCAATCTGAATATATAAACTTATTCAGACTGAATACAGGTAAATATTCAAACGAATATAACTCAATCGTTAAATTAAGAATGACTATACGCAAATAAAATGACGTTGATTACTTTATATTCACTTAGAATAAATGATTATAGATAACACTTTGATTACAATAAAACAGAAAAAAAACTTATTCAAAACTGCATAAAATAACAGAAAAACATGAAGAAAATTCGTAAGAATAAAAAAGAGAAAAAAACAGCTAATTTAATAACAAATAAAGAAATAATAAAAAAAATTAGATTTAAAACATTGAATACATTTGTATTACAGAAACAAATATCAATTAAACAAAACAAAACTTACATATCAATGATTCATCCACATTCGATAAACTGGAAAACACAGAAAATGAATCATTTTGACCGATTATTGAATCAAGAAGATTATCATCATCAACAAAATTGAATGCTTGATCAACAAAAAGTGTAGAATTCTCAACTGTAACAACCCAAATCCCATAACATACAACATACAACATAACATTCATACATATCATTGATTTACAACCAAAGTTACATAACAAACCAAGTACGGTCTCATTAGTCTTGACACTACAAAATATATAAAAGCTTCTTAAACATCATCGATCAACGGAGGCAGCCTACACCTTATTCTTTCCTTTGCCGCTATCAAATCCTCGACCTGGAAAACATATTTTTGAAAACAAAATGAGGGTTAGACCAAACGGGTCTAGTGAGTTAATCCTGGTCTTTTCCAAAATCAATATAAAACTCTTTTCACATAATACTTTGTATCAAAATAGTTTACATAAAACCTTTCGTATAAGCACGCATATACCACACGTATATAAATACCACATTAGGACTCGAGCACCGCGTATCTCTCCTCATCTCATCTTCTTTCCCCTGGCCACATTAGTCGGTAGCAAGCCAACTAATTATCGTCACTGTACAATACAGTCGACTCCACTGTAATTACATACAGCCCCGCTGCAATTACCTACAGCTCCACTGCAATTTCATGCAGCCCCGCTGTATTTCCATACAGCCCCGCCGAATAGTAATTCGGTTCACCTATACTCGTTTCGTGCAATATAAACACAATATATCTCAATATATTATATTGTCATTTATAAACCTTTTATCATTTTTCCAACCATATATATAAATATACATATATCCTTTTAACATAAACATATAATCACACCTTGACACGTGTCCGTCTTATATACATAAACATATATATAAATTTCACACATACTCACACACATATATAAACACATATATGTATTCCAGTTAAAAACGTTTTAAAGTAAAACTCACCTCGATCGCTTATCAAAAATACTTGCAAGCTTCTTTCAAAAAGATCCTATCCTTCACCTTGACTCCACAGGAATCTGAAACCATTTAAGATACAAATATTTCCTTACCAACTTATGTATAATACTTACTAGCAGGCTATGGACTCTAGATACATCTACATAACTCTTATCCTCAAAAATTGACCAAACAGCCAAGTTATTCGGAAACCACAAAGTATCCGGACAACTTTCCGGACAATTCAAAGGAATCCGGACAACACGATTTATCCGGACAACCCAAACTAATCCGGACAGCACAAGGAATCCGGATACCATCCGGTATCTTATTCCATCCGGAGAACATAAGAAAAGAGACTTACCCGGATAAAAGACTCATCCGGACACCATCGACAAAACCACCCGGACACCACCAACAGGGCTATCCGGACACATTCAAATTGTGTCCGGACACCACTGTCGGTTCTTCCTATTTTACCCAGAAATCGACAGAAATTAACCCCAGAACAGATGTGATGATTCTAATCCGATAGGAATCATCTAATAGCAATTACAAACAGAATATGTAAAGGAACATACCTCCAATCACTTCCAAATGAATCAATTTGATGCCTTTACCCTTCTTTTCTTCTTCTCCCTTTTTCTCTCAAAACACACACATAACACCTACTAATTTTCTGCTGTTGTGAGGATAACTTGACACCTACTCAGATATTAATAACTTAATTTACCCATCTAGCCCCTAAACTCTTCATTATAGATTAAAACACCTTTATCTTATAAACTTATCCAAACTTACCCTAAATAGTAACTTTAAGGTTAAATAAACTTAACGGAATTGAATTTTAAATAACGGATTTACCCGGGGCATTACATCAACAGCAACAGAATCCATAGAAACAGAGTAGTATATCGAGAAACAGAGATTTGCAGAAATCGAAGGAATTGTAGACTTTCGACCTAATTAGAACAAATCGAATCAGATGAATGATTTGAGGAAGGAATGAATCGTGAAAGAGAAATCAGAGATATTTAAGGAACGAAGCGATCGTGATGAGAGAGATTAGGAAAAAATCACGAGTAATACCGAGAAATATGGAAATGATATGAAATACTAAACAGAAAAATTAAAAATCTGACGAAAATACCCCTAAACCTGAATTTCAGGAACGGCTCAAATATGGCTGCGATCAATGGACGAGATCTGTCCTCATGTTTACAATTGAATTTGAGTTTTTAGTTGAGCTTTCCTCTCTCTCTCTCTCTCTCTCTCTATATATATATATATATATATATATATATATATATAGGGTCCCCTTCTTTTGCTAACCAACCTATTGTTACTAACCATGCTAACCGATCACAACCATAGATTATTAAGATCAACGGTTATAATTAAATCAAGAATTATAATATTATTTAAAATTAAAAAGAGAAGGTTGACAATTGTGCATAAGTGCATAAGAGCATTTTTGTCCAAAACAACAAAGATTTAAAAATGGAATCACCTAATTATTAGGGCATGGTTATCAAAAATAACACCTCTTCCAAAAAAGAAGAAATCTCGGCTATCTTCAATTGATCTTTATTTTTAATTTAAGGATTAAAAAGCTAATTTATTTTTAATTCTCAGGTAGATCAACGTGATGCTGACGTATGACGCATGTGCACATATGTACATACACACATATGTATAGATACCCCATTCGTATCCATCACCTGTTTGTAACCTAGATGGTCGATGTGCACATGTGCACAATGTTACTGGTTTACTGGGTTTTGGTCACAGATTCAGAACATCCTGAAACATAGTTCATAATGGAAATCAAGTTCATCATATGCATATATGCACATACATACAGATGCATATGTGAATGTGCACATATGCACATATATAAAGATACAGATGCATATGTGCATGTGCACATATGCACATATATAAAGATATGTATATACACATATGCACACACACACACACACACACACACATATATATATATATATATATATATATATATATATATGCACATATGCACATAACAATTACCAATGGTGAGAGCAATTTGTAAGGAAACTTGAAATAGAGAATCGTATGCAAATTCATATTGGTTTATTGGATTTTATTAATTATAGTGAAATTATTTAGGAAAATATTGAGAAAAGATAATATTAAAGAATGACAATTAAATAACTACCATCATTATCTGGGAGATAAATAAGGAATTACCTTAAACGTGACTATGGAAAAAAAATCCAATTTTACCCTCCACTATATTTAAATCGTGTACTTAAACAAAAAGGAATGGAGCCATCTGATTGGTCCATTTTTGGTTAGCATGTTTAGTACAAATGGATTGGTTAGCAAATGAATGAGACTCTCTCTCTCTCTCTCTCTCTCTCTATATATATATATATATATATATATATATATATATATATATTAAATTTGCGGGTGTTACAATCCTTCCCAACTTGAAAACGGTTTCGTGAGACCAACCTGTTTTCGTGAGACCACAAAATAACACTAAAACTTCACAACGATTCATTGTGAAGGTAAGCAAAACAACGAACCTTCACAGCAAAAACACTGTGAAGGTTTACCTTTACAGTCTTTTACTGTGAAGGTTTAGTGTTATTTTTTTGGTCTCACGGGTCTCTCGGAAATGGCTTGGTCTCACATAATCTCAAGTCTCTCTCTCTCTCTCTCTCTCTCTATATATATATATATATATATATAGAGAGAGAGAGAGAGAGAGAGAGGGGAAAGTTCAAATGAAAATTTATTTTCAATTGTGCACATGAGGACAAATCGTGGCCCTTCCATCTCTATTGATCCAATGACTCATATTAAATAAAGTTTTAATTGAAATTATTAATTAAGGTGATTAGGGATAAAAAAGAAAGATAATTTAAACTCACGCCTACCATATTTGACATTTTATTTTTTAATTAAAAACTTTTACCCCCTTAAAGTTTAAAATAAATTATCTTAAAAATTACTAATATTTTAATCAAACAAATTACATCAAAAAAACGAGAATTCCGTGCTTTTCGATATGACATCCATCTCGATATAGTTTTTTTTTGTTATTTTAACCGTTTTACGTGAAATGTCATATATATGTTATATTCATTATGAATATTTATGTACGTTCAAGTACACCATCTCGACACCGTAAGTCCGTAACTCGACATCGCCTTCTACAACACTTTCTTCAACGTCTTAAGGCATCGTGTTCTTCATTACCGTAACCCAACACCCATCGAGATGAATCGGGAACCTATCGAGTTTCGATTGTGAACTGAGGAACAAAAGAGAGTGTGTCACGTCTCTACACCTTCACGGGTCACTCATGTATTATTTTTCATGAATAATACATCATTCAGTATGAATAATACATCATTCAGGGTGAATAATACACGATTCATGAATTCTTGTATTATTCATCCTGAATATTGTATTATTCATCATGAATAGTGAATGAACATTCACCTTTGTTATTCATACTGAATTTGGACACCTGAAGATGTGCATACATATTCATAATGAATAAAACCAAGTTTTGGTTGTGAATCGGAAAACAAAAGAGAGTGCGTCATGTGTTCTCACCTTCACGATCAATCATATATTATTCATCATGAATAATGTATCATTCAGGATGAATAATACAACATTCAAGGTGAATAATACACGATTCATGTTTAATAATACGTGAATCAGGAATTCGTGTATTATTCATAGTGAATGTTGTATTATTCATTTTGAATACTGTGTTATTAGTCATGAATAGTGAATGAACGTTCCCCTTTGTTATTCATACTGAACAAGGACACCAAGAAACGTGCATACATATTCATACTGAATATAACACATACATAGCATTTCTCGTAAAACCGATTAAAATGAAGAAAAAACTATATCGAGATGGATGTCATATTGAAGAGCACGAAATTCTCGTTTTTTTGATGTAATTTGTTTGATTAAAATAATAGTAATTTTTAAGATAATTTATTTTAAACTTTAAGGGGGTAAAAGTTTTTTAATTAAAAAAGAAAATAAAAAGCCAAAGATGGTAGGCGCTGATTCAAATTTTCAGATTTGTCCCTAATCATTTCTCAATTGGTTTCATTAAGTTTTAACCATTGATTAGTTTTTCAAATCTTGATCAATGGTTGTGCTTGTCCTCATGTGCACAATTGAAAATGAGTTTTCATTTAAACCCACCCCTATATATATATATATATATAAATTTATGGGTATTATAATCCTCCCCAACTTGAAAAGAGATTCTTCTCCAAAATCCAATCTATACAAACAAGTGGGGGTATCTCCGCTTCATATCCTCTTCGGCTTCCTAAGTGATGTTTGCACCCCTATGGTGTTTCCATTGGACTTTCACCATTGTGACCTCTTTGCGACAAAGTTTCTTCGTCTTGCTCTCCAAAATGATTTCCGGTTCTTCCACACAACGGTTTCCGCTGTCCACGCGAATCTCTGTCAAAGGGATGACGCTTTCCTTTTCGGCCAAACACTTTCTTAAATAGCACACGTGGAATGTAGGGTGGATTCTGTCCATTTTTGGCGGCAAGTCAAGTTTGTATGCTTGGAGTCCCACCTTCTCCAAGATGGTGAACGGTCCAAGGAAACGGGGACTCAACTTTCAGCGCTTTCCGAAACGAATGATGCCCTTCCATGGGGACACCTTCAACATCACCCACTCCCCAACTTGAAACTATATAGGTCTCCTCTTCTTATCGGCATAGCTCTTTTGTCGGACTTGAGCCGCCTTCAAACGCTCTCGTATCTCCTTAACTTTGTCAGCCGTTTTTTGGACGATTTCCAGACCCATAAATTGTTTTTCTTTCGCCTCTAACCAACATACCGGGGTTCTGCACTTTCGATCATACAAAGCCTCAAAAGGTGCTCTCCCGATACTCGAGTGGTAACTATTGTTGTAGACAAACTCCACCAACGGTAAGTGAGGGTCCCAACTACCACCAAAATCTTTACACACGACCTAAGCATGTCTTCCAACGTTTGGATGGTTCTCTCCTTTTGCCCGTCGGTTTGTAGGTGATATGTCGTGCTCAACTTCACCTTGGTACCCAACTTTCTCTGAAAACTATCCCAAATGTTCGAAGTGAACCGACTATCACGGTCCGAGACAATAGACAAAGGCACCCCATGCCTAGACACCACTTCATCAATATACAATTTCGCCAGTTTGTTCAATGTCAAGGTCTCCCGCATGGCTAGAAAATGGGCACTCTTGGTCAAACGGTCAACTATTACCCAAATGGTGTCGTGGCCCCTTAATGTCTTTGGCAATTTTGTCATGAAGTCCATGGTGAACTTTTCTCACTTCCATTCAGGTATTTCCAAGGATTGTAAGCTTCCATAAGAGCATTGATGCTCGGCCTTTACTTGCGAGCAAGTCACACACCGCTCTACAAAATGTGACACGTCTAACTTCATAACTGGCCACCAATAGTGTAATTTCAAGTCCCTATACATTTTGGTACTCCCGGGATGAATGGAGTATTTGTATTTGTGTGCCTCCTCTAAGAGCAACTTCTGGTTTCCTCCGATTTTAGGCACCCACACGCGCCCAACAAACAACTTTATCCCTCGGCTATCTTCTGTTTGAAGTAGTCGTTGCTTTGTCATCACTTCTTCTTTTAGATTTTCCTCCATTAAGGCTTCGGCTTGCACTTTTCTTATCCGTTCCATGAGGCTTGACATTAATTCGATCCTTGAGAGGTTAGCTCGGAGACTCCCACTATACTCCTTTCGAATTAAGGCTTCGACAACAACGTTGGCTTTACCCGGATGGTAGAGCAATTCGCAGTCGTAGTCCTTAAGTAACTCGAGCCATCTCCGTTGCCTCATATTCAACTTCTTCTGATCAAATACATGCTTCAAACTCTTGTGATCCTTATAGAGCGTGCACTTCGTGCCATAAAGATAGTGTCGCCACAACTTCAAAGCGAACACCAATGTCGCCAACTCAAAATCGTGAGTCAGGTAATTCTGCTCGTGCACTTTAAGTTGTCATGATGCATAAGCGATCACCTTTTCTCTTTGCATCAAGACGCATCCCAATCCTATTTTCGACGCGTCACTATAAACCACGAAGTCTCCCGACCCTTCGAGTAGTGACAAGATTGGAGCTTCAAACAACTTCTTTTGCAGTGTCTGAAAGTATTTCTCTTGAGCCTCGGTTCATACAAACTTCACGTTCTTACGAGTTAGGGTCGTCAAGGAAGAAGCAATCTTGGAGAAATCTTGGATGAATCTCCTATAGTAGCCAGCCAAGCCCAATAAACTTTGAATCTCCGATGGACTCTTGGGAGGTTCCCAATTCATCATCGTTTCTATCTTGGAGGGGTCCACCTTCACTCCATCTCGAGTGACAATGTGTCCCAAGAATTGTACCTCCTTCAACCAAAAGTCACATTGGAGAAGTTTGCATACAACTTCTTCTTCCTCAATACCTCCAAAACTTCTCTAAGATGTTGCTCGTGCTCTTCTGTAATACCCCGGGTAAGTTTGTTAGTTAAACCCTTTTGTCGTTAAATTTATTTAACTCTATAATTGAAGTTTAGGGTAAAATGAGATGAATTTATAAGTTTAGGGGTATATTGTTTAGTAATGAAAAGTGTAGGGGCTGAAGTAGTAAATGTGGTTAATAATATCTGAGTTAGGGTCCAGATATTTTCATTATCCAGCAACGAATTTCGGTGTGTGTGTGTGGGTGTTTTGAGAGCAAAAAGAAAGAAAACTAGGTTAAGACATCATTGGGTGTACTTGGAAGAGATTACAGGTATGTTTCCTTTACAAATTATGTTTATAAGGGTTAGTATGTAGTTTCTATCGGTTTAGAATTACCAAAATCGAACTAGTATAATTTTCAGTCGGATTCTGGGCAAAAATGGCAAAATCATCAGAGGTGTCAGGACACAGCAAGAACGTGTCCGGGTAGTTCGGCTGATGATGTCCGGATGATGTTGAACTATGATTAGTTGATGATTAAGGACTAGAAAGTATTATAGACTCGACTTAAGTTCGGGTTTGGGGGAGATGTTTGAGCAATTAAACTACTTTAAGTTCCTAAGATTTTTGTGTGTGCTTTTGGTAAAATGGTATATGTATTTGACTTGTACAGATACTGTGAATTTGGAATTGAAGGATCGAAGTGCTTGATAAATATCTTGGAAGGATTTTTGGATATAAGCTAAACAGGTGAGTTTTACTTCAAAATATTTTTAACTGGAATACATATATGTGTGGAATGGATATATGATTAAGGTATGAATATTATGTGTTTATAATATAGTAAGATATTATATTCATATGTGCATTACACAAAACAAGTGTACTTTAGTCGGGTTCCGGTGTGCGGACCGATGAGTAGCCGGGTTCCGGTGTGTGGACCGGTGAGTAGCCGGGTTCCGGTGTACGGACCGGTAACGTTGATTAATTATTAGTTGGCTTGCTACCAACTAATATGGCCAGTTGTGGAGGAATAAGGTGGAATGAGATGTACGAGTCTTGAATGGTAATTATATACGTGTAGTATATGGATGTATAGGAAAGGTGTTATATAAATGGTTTTGATACAAATGCTTACTAACTTGACAGGGATTTTCTCAATAGACCATTAGGTCTAACCCTCATTTCTGTTTTAAAAATATGTATTCCAGGTGGTGGATCGGGTAAGGACAAGTGAATAGGACAATCAGTGGATAGCTTTTGTGAAGACTTTCGTTATGAAGTTATAGATTCGTTTTTGTACTTATGACCTTGTTGTTAGTCATAATGTAATTTAGTTTGCGAAAAGTTTGTACTGATTTACTTATTATGTTTAGCAATACTATGGGACCAAATATGAAATATGATCTAAAGACGATGAATTTATGTTATAAACGTATGTTATTTGTATATATGGAATATCAGGTTGTTACAGATGGTATCAGAGCCCTAGTTTAAGAGATTTAGGTATTAGTACCTGTACCTAGACGTAAACTGCATGTGAAGTAGGATGTCCCTGTTATTATAGAACCTTGGGATGTTAAATATAAAAAGGTAGAAGTAACATCATGTAAGGTAATTTCAGATTACACCTGGCCAGTGTAATTATGATCTTACTGGTACATGTTTGAACTGGAATACCTTGTTATATGGGGTATGTGCTTATGTGTATATTAACCTTGTTTGAATCTACAGAATGGCAAGTGGCACTAGACAAAAGAATCGAAGGGGAGGAAGGAATTCGGGTGAAGAGAACCCACCAGTAGGAACAGGGGGAAGAGGAGGAGATCGTGGTGGAGGCAGAATCGGAGGTAGGATTGGAGGTAGAACTGGGGGCCGAACTAGGGGTAGAACTCAACCACAAGGTACAGAGTTTGTTACACGGGATGACCAGACTGCCGAAATGGGAAGACTACAGGCTAGTATACAAGCCATGTTCGAACGAAGTCGTAATAATGAAGCTAATACACCAGATCCGGAACCTGAAGTCGAACTGCTAATCACCCCTACGGTCTTACCGGTAATGAAAAAGTGTGATTACAAGATGTTTCTTAGTTACAAACCTCCTACAAACACAGGAGATCGGGATCCAGTAAAGGCTATGAGATGGATGAAAGAGATAGAAGCTATCTTCAAGACAAGTAAATGTGCTGAAGAAGATAGAGTACTTTATGGAACTGCAATGTTAAAGGGCGATGCTTTATATTGGTGGGAGGCTCATATTGAATCAGGGGGGTCGGACATATATTCTACTTTCTCTTGGGAAGAATTTGTTTTAGCTTTCATGAAACAATTCTGTCCACAAGCAGCTGTCAGACAATTGGAGGAAGAATTCATGAGCCTACAACAAGGGAATTTATCAGTTAGAGACTATACTGCTCGTTTCTTAGAAAAATCTCGTTTTGCGGGATATTACGTTGCTACGGAGAAACTGAAGATGGATAGATTTAACTACGGGCTAAATTCAGAAGTCAGGAGATTAGTGACTGCAACAAAGTCGGATACCTTTACAGCCGCAGTGGACGCTGCTGAACATGTAGAACGAGATAACAGAAGAGATGCCGGTGATAGGAGTACGGGGAAAAGAAAATGGGAAGGGTCACCACATGATCCGAAGAAGTCCAGGTTTCAGAGATTCGATAATCGTCCACCTTTCCGACCAACGGAAAGACCTTGTCCGAAGTGCCACCGTATCCATCAAGGAAACTGTCAGATTGAATCGCGGGTTTGTTATAGGTGTGAGAAGACCGGGCATGTTATTAAAGATTGTCGATTAACGCAGTTTTGTTTCTTGTGTAATTCTCCGGATCACCTTCAGTCAGATTGTCTGCGAGGAAGAATACAGCAGGGTGGATCATCAGGAAAACCAGCAATTGCTAGACCAGTAGTTCCAAGAATAGAACCGCCGAGAACAAGGGGTCGTACATTTCAAATGGCAGCTAAAGAGGTGGAGGAAACTCCAGATGTGGTTACAGGTACATTTTTCATAAACTCTACACGTGCTAAGGTGTTATTTGACTCCGGTGCAAACCGATCCTTTGTGTCTCCTTCATTTGCTGCTCACATGCAATTAGAGCCAAAAATGTTAGATTATGCTTTACTGGTAGATACTGCAAATGATAACCAAGTGTCGGTTAAAGAAATATTTGATAGCTGTGTGATAAATATAGAGGGTTGTGGAGTACCGATACAATTATTTCCTATAGCTTTGATCGAATTTGATGTGGTAGTAGGAATGGATTGGTTAGCCGAGAATCAGGCTAACATAGTTTGTGATAAGAAGATAATCAATGTCGTTTTACCTGATAAGAGATCAGTAGTGATTTATGGTGATCGTAAGAATCATCAATCTAGCCTAATATCTATGATAAATGCCCGTAAGTGTGTCAGCAAGGGTTTCCCGAGTTACTTAGCCTATGTGATAGATAGTAGGCCTGAGAAGAATAGGTTGGAAGATATTCCTATTGTTAGTGAATTTCCAGAAGTTTTCCCTAAAGACTTGAATAGTCTTCCTCCTGTTAGGCAAGTAGATTTTGGTATAGACTTAGTTCCTGGAGCCACTCCTATTGCCCGTGCACCATACCGACTAGCACATCCAGAGATGAAAGAGATGATGGCACAACTACAAGACCTATCTGATAAGGGATTCATTAGACCCAGCTTTTCGTCGTGGGGTGCACCAGTGTTATTTGTGAAAAAGAAGGATGGTTCAATGAGAATGTGTATTAATTACCGGGAACTGAATAAATGCACGATCAAGAACAAGTATCCGCTTCCTAGAATTGATGACCTCTTCGATCAATTGGTTGGAGCTTGCTATTTCTCCAAAATTGATCTAAGATCCGGTTATCACCAGCTGAAGGTTAGAGAAGAAGATGTTCTGAAAAAGGCTTTTCGCACAAGGTATGGGCATTATGAATTCTTAGTGATGCCGTTTGGTTTGACGAATGCTCCAGCTGCCTTTATGTATTTAATGAATCGGGTATGTAAGCCGTATCTCGATAAATTTGTTATTGTATTTATCGATGATATACTTATCTATTCTCGATCCAAGGAAGAGCACACGCAACATCTTCGTCTGATTCTGGAGCTATTGAAGAAGGAAAAGTTGTATGCTAAATTTTCGAAATGTGAATTCTGGCTATGGGAAGTTCAATTTCTGGGGTATGTAGTTTCCGAAAAAGGTATACAAGTTGATTCGATGAAAGTGGAAGCAGTTGAAAAGTGGGAACCGCCGAAGACAGCAACGGAAGTACGAAGTTTTCTGGGTTTAGCCGGCTACTACCGAAAGTTTATAAAAGACTTCTCTCGTATTGCCACGCCTTTGACTAAACTGACTCGAAAGAATCTGAAGTTTGAATGGAAGGCAGAACAGGATGAAGCATTCCGGGTACTGAAAGAGAAACTCTGTAGTGCGCCGATACTAGCATTACCTGAAGGTTCCGAGGATTTTGTGGTCTATAGTGATGCTTCTAAGTTGGGATTGGGTTGTGTATTAATGCAGCATGGAAAGGTTATTGCTTATACTTCTCGTCAATTAAAGGATCATGAGAGACAGTATCCTACACATGATATGGAGCTTGCAGCAGTTGTCTTCGCGTTGAAAATTTGAAGACATTATCTTTACGGTTCTAAGTGCCAAATATTTACCGATCATAAGAGTCTCCGACATCTTTTCGATCAGAAGGAATTGAATATGAGGCAAAGAAGATGGCTAGAATTGGTGAATGATTACGACTGTGAAATCCTTTATCATCCGGAAAAGGCGAACGTGGTAGCAGATGCACTGAGTCGTCAGGAAAGGAGTGGAACAATAAGAGCTATTTCACTACGGGCTGAACTGCTACCGAACATCTTTGACGATTTGCAAAAGTGTCAAATAGAAACGTTTCAAGAAGAACATCCGAAGTCAGAACGATTAGTGGGGGTATCAGCATTGTTAGAAAAAGATGATCGTGGGTTATTATGTTTGGGAAGCAGAATTTGGGTGCCTTGTATGGGTGGGTTACGTGATCGGGTACTACAAGAAGCTCATCAGTCTCGTTTTTCTATTCATCCGGGTACGAACAAGATGTATAAGGATCTAAAACAATTTTATTGATGGCCGGGGATAAAAAGATGCATTGCTCAGTATGTGGAAAATTGTGATACTTGTAAGAAAGCGAAGATTGAACATCAAAGGCCGTTTGGTCAGTTACAACGTCTGGAGATACCAATGTGGAAATAGGATCAGATCACTACTGATTTCATTACCAAGCTACCTAGAACTCCGAAAGGATTTGATACTATTTGGGTGATTGTTGATAGATTAACGAAGTCTGCTCACTTCTTGCCGATAAAAGAAAATGATTCGATGGAACGCTTAGCCAAATTGTACATTGACGAAATAGTAACGCAACATGGAATACCAATCTCGATTATTTCTGATCGAGATAGTCATTTTACTTCTAGATTCTGGAGAAGCTTTCAAAAAGAAATGGGAACACAGATAAAGTTAAGCACATCATATCATCCTCAAACGGATGGTCAGTGTGAAAGAACAATCCAGACTTTAGAAGATATGCTCCGGGCTTGTATTATTGACTTTGGGGGATCATGGGATAAACATGTACCGCTGATCGAATTTGCTTACAACAACAGTTATCATTCCAGCATACAAGCGACACCGTTTGAAGTTCTGTATGGTAGAAAATGTCGAACACCTTTATGTTGGAACGAAGTGGGAGAGAAACAGTTAGCGGGGCCAGATATAGTACAGTTAACAGCAGATGAGATTACTCAGATTCGGGACAGATTGAAAATGGCTCAAGACAGACAGAAAAGCTATGCTGACCGACGTCGGAAACCGTTAGAGTTTCAAGTTGGAGATTTTGTAATGTTGAAAGTATCGCCATGGAAAGGAGTTATACGTTTTGGGAAACAAGGAAAACTTAGTCCGCGGTACATTGGGCCGTTTGCAATAACAGAAAGAATTGGTGAAGTGGCCTACAGGTTAGATCTTCCGCCAGAGTTAAGCAGGATTCATAACGCGTTTCACGTTTCGAATTTTCGGAAATGTTTAGTTACACCAAATCAGGCCGTCTCTCTACCAGATATACAAGTGAATGAAAAGCTGAATTATGTGGAAGAACCGGAAGCCATTCTTGACCGTAAAGTCAAAGTTTTGCGGAATAAGGAGATCAGACAAGTCAAAGTCCAGTGGAGACATCATAGGGGTCAAGATGCTACATGGGAATCAGAGTCGGAAATGAGAGCCAAATACCCTCACCTTTTTGCTTAAACCGAATTCCGGGACGGAATTCTTTTAAGGGGGAGATGATGTAATACCCCGGGTAAGTTTGTTAGTTAAACCCTTTTGTCGTTAAATTTATTTAACTCTATAATTGAAGTTTAGGGTAAAATGAGATGAATTTATAAGTTTAGGGGTATATTGTTTAGTAATGAAAAGTGTAGGGGCTGAAGTAGTAAATGTGGTTAATAATATCTGAATTAGGGTCCATATATTTTCATTATCCAGCAACCAATTTCAGTGTGTGTGTGTGGGTGTTTTGAGAGCAAAAAGGAAGAAAACTAGGTTAAGACATCATTGGGTGTACTTGGAAGAGATTACAGGTATGTTTCTTTTACAAATTATGTTTATAAGGGTTAGTATGTAGTTTCTATCGGTTTAGAATTACCAGAATCGAACTAGTATAATTTTCAGTCGGATTCTGGGCAAAAATGGCAAAATCATCAGAGGTGTCAGGACACAGCAAGAACGTGTCCGGGTAGTTCGGCTGATGGTGTCCGGATGATGTTGTAGTGGTGTCCGGACGATGTGTTTATCCGGGTAAGTTCTCTTTTCCTTGATTGTCCGGATGAAATATGATACCGGATAGCGTCTGGATTACTCAAGTTTCCGGATGATGTCCGGATTAATGATATTGTCCGGAAAAGGCATGCTGTCCGGATAAATGGTGTTGTCCGGAAAACTCTGTTTATGTCCGGATACTTGAGCTGTTGACCAATTCTGAGATTTCTAAACGTTGTTAGGGGCCTGATAACAATGTATTTTATTGAACTATGATTAGTTGATGATTAAGGACTAGAAAGTATTATAGAATCGACTTAAGTTCGGGTTTGGGGGAGATGTTTGAGCAATTAAACTACTTTAAGTTCCTAAGATTTTTATGTGTGCTTTTGGTAAAATGGTATATGTATTTGACTTGTACAGATACTGTGAATTTGGAATTGAAGGATCGAAGTGCTTGATAAATATCTTGGAAGGATTTTTGGATATAAGCTAAACAGGTGAGTTTTACTTCAAAATATTTTTAACTGGAATACATATATGTGTGGAATGGATATATGATTAAGGTATGAATATTATGTGTTTATAATATAGTAAGATATTATATTCATATGTGCATTACACAAAACAAGTGTACTTTAGTCGGGTTCCGGTGTGTGGACCGGTGAGTAGTCGGGTTCCGGTGTGCGGACCAGTAACGTTGATTAATTATTAGTTGGCTTGCTACCAACTAATATGGCCAGTTGTGGAGGAATAAGGTGGAATGAGATGTACGAGTCTTGAATGGTAATTATATACGTGTAGTATATGGATGTATAGGAAAGGTGTTATATAAATGGTTTTGATACAAATGTTTACTAACTTGACATGGATTTTCTCAATAGACCATTAGGTCTAACCCTCATTTCTGTTTTAAAAATATGTATTCCAGGTGGTGGATCGGGTAAGAACAAGTGAATAGGACAATCAGTGGATAGCTTTTGTGAAGACATTCGTTATGAAGTTATAGATGCGTTTTTGTACTTATGACCTTGTTGTTAGTCATAATGTAATTTAGTTCGCGAAAAGTTTGTACTGATTTACTTATTATGTTTAGCAAGACTATGGGACCAAATATGAAATATGATGTAAAGACGATGAATTTATGTTATAAAAGTATGTTATTTGTATATATGGAATATCAGGTTGTTTCATCTTCTTCGCCCCTTGTGTACACGAGTATGTCATCAATGAACACGATCACCGACTTGTCAAGGAATGGTCGACACACTTGGTTCATCATGTCCATAAACACCGCGGGTGTGTTCGTTAGACCAAAAGGCATCACTGAGAATTCATAGTAACCATATCGCGTTCTAAAAGCAGTCTTTGGGATGGCATCCTCTTTCACCTTCACTTGATGGTATCCCGAACGTAAGTCGATCTTGGAAAAACACCCCGCTTCTTGAAGTTGGTCGAACAAGTCGTCGATTCTAGGAAGAGGGTACTTGTTCTTAATTGTGACTTTATTCAATTCCCTATAATCGATGCACATCCTCATCGTGCCATCTTTCTTCTTCACGAACAAGACCAGTGCTCCCCACGACGACAAGCTCGGTCTCACAAATCCCTTCTCTAGAAGATCTTGGAGTTGTGCCATCATCTCCTTCATCTCGGATGGCGCCAAACGGTATGGGTCTCTAGCTATCGGCGCCGCTCCCAGGACTAAGTTGATCTTGAACTCCACTTGCCGGTCAGGTGGCAAACTGGGTAAGTCGTCCGGGAACACGTCGGGAAACTCGCACACCACTTTCACATCTTCAAGCTTCTTATTTTCTAGCTTGGCATCTATCATGTATGCCAAATAGGATGGGCATTCCTTCACCAAGCATTTACGAGCTTTGGCCATGGTGATTATAGCCACATCCCCTTTTCTTCTCTCGCCATAGATCGTCACCGCTTCTCCTTTTGTTGATCCAAACCCTCAGTGATTTGATAATGACCCTCTCTTAAACACTTAATGAAAATTGTAAGTAAACAATATGTATTAGAGTTTCACTCTCGCTCTTTAGATTAGACATTCAGCGAACACTGTTCATCCAATAGCTCTGAGCCTGTTCAGTCTCTGTGATGATCGCTGATAGTTTAGTTGTTTACTTATGATCCATGAAGACAAGTTTCACGCCAACAAAGGTTCTACGCTGAAGTCGAAGATCAAGCCCAAGAACCAGCGACAAGTCTACTAATGAACTGATGCAGATATCAGCGAAGCAAGACCTATCCATTCAACGTGAAGTATCAAGTAGAAGACTTCAGCAATCGCTGAGCTTTATCATTCACTGATAAAGAACTGTTCAACGAACGCTGATCATGAGGTGTACTCTACAAGTTACTTTTGTCTATCCCCTTGCACGTCTCCGTACGAAATGTCAGAACGGACCTCCCTTCTGTCTAGAATCGTACAACAAACTCTGATTCTACACTGTGCACCATGCAGCTACTAAGGTTGTCTACAAAGGTCAAAACATGCAACCACTCAGCTGCTGCCACGTGTAAAGTAACACTGCCATGCATTAAATGCATGCAGTATATAAAGAAGAACCATACTTCAGAATTAAAGTGCTCGGCCATCTTCTTCTTTCTCTCTTAGTGTTAGAATATTATTCGTAATATTCTTATCTCCTTTCTATCTTATTTCTAGTGCAAGAAACTTAGTGTTCTTAACTTGTTTAGATTAGGTTTATCCTTAATCTTGTTCCGCAACAAGTTGTAAATTGTTTTAAGATTTATCAATAAACAATTTAGAAAGTAAAAATCGTGTGTTTGTATTCAACCCCCCCTCCTACAAACTTGTATAACCCTTCGGGACCAACAAGTGGTATCAGAGCAGATTTGTTTAATCTCATAAACAAGATCTTATTTATACTAATCTCTTCTTCCTTGCTATTTCTTAAAATGGCTACCAACACAAACACTAACTATATTGACAACGGTTCTCTTGCAAAACCCCCTAGATTCTCCAAAGATAACTTTAATCTGTGGAAAAATAGGATGATTCTCTTCTTAGAAGGTGTAACCCTACTATTCCTTACTATCTTGAAAAAGGCCCATATATTCCTGTTAGAATTGATCCTGAAGTTCCAGCCGCTGAGAATAGAGCTGCTATTCCAGAAAGGTTGGTTCCCAAGGGAATTCATATGTGGACTAATGAAGATAAGAAGAAAGTGGCTATCAACACTAAAGCCAGATCCATTCTTTCCATGGCTCTTCCTGACGAAGTCTACCATTCCGTCATGAACCTGAAAAACCTCCAAAGCCATGTGGGACACAATCTGTGTTCAGTATGAAGGTACATCTGAAGTCCAGGACTCACGTAAGATCAACCTGGTAAGACAGTACGAAAGCTTCGTTTGTGGTAAGAATGAATATCTCTCTGAAGTACACCAACGTTTTAACTGCTTAATAAAAGATCTAAAAACTGTTGGTAAGGAATATTCTAACTTTGAAGTACTGACAAAGTTCTTAGAATGTTTACCTGAAAGCTGGGACAGTTATTCAATGTGTCTCAAGCTATCAAAGGATCTAAAATCCATGACTCTTTCTACCTTATATGGCACGATGCTTAATCATGAGCAATCGAGTCATCTTAAGAAGAATCTTGTAAAAGATTCCAAAAGCACCCCTGTTGCTTTAATCTCAGAGTCACCTACCACTCAGCGATCGACTATCACTATCACTGAGTTGGAGACTAACTCTGAATGTTCATCAGATCCTGACTCTTCAGATCTTGATGAATCTATGGCTCTCCTTTCTAATAAATTCAGGAGATTTGCCAATAAGAAAAATTTCAGAAAGAACAAACCTCTTGCTATTACCGATAAGCCAAGATCATCAACTCCTGTTGATAAGGCTACTGCTACTTGCTATAACTGTGAAAAGATAGGACATTTTGCTAGCGAGTGCAGGTCAAAGAAAGTCTCTAGATCCTCAGCTTTTCCCAAGAAAAACTTTACTCCCAGGACTAGAGATGAAAAATACAAAAAGCTGAAAGAAAGGTATTCAAAGCTGAAAACCTTTAAGAAGAAAGGCAAAGGCCTGATGGCTGACTATGATTGGGCTACCTCTGACGAAGTAGAATCATCTGACTCTGAAGATGATGATGATGATGATGAAGCCAATCTCTGTCTCATGGCCAAACTTGAAGAAGAGGAAGAAAAGTCTGACATTCCCTCTACTTCAACCTCTGCTACTAAGGTATCACCTTCCTTCTTTACCAATATTTTAAATATTGATGAAGCTGATAGTCTTTGAAAAATCGATCTGCTGACCAGAAGTTTATATGAAGCCATGAATGGCAAAACTGTTATTGAAAATCAAAACCTTGATCTCGCTGAACAGCTTAAAAACTGTCACCTTCAAATAGAAAAGCTTTCTAAAATTGAAGAAGACTTTAAAGATCAAGTTCATATCAATCAGCTAGTCAAAATCGAGCGTGAAGAAGCTATCGCTGCATTAAAAGCTGAAAAGCTACTGTTGATGGATGGTATAAATCCTCAACAACGATCACTGAGATAATTAAGTCTCAGATTCCCCCGAGTGATAAACGTGGTCTTGGTTACAAAGATGAAACTCTAGAACCAACCACTGACCGTTCCATGCTTAAGTTTGGAATGTTCGTATCCTCTATCCCTGACACTTTCTCTTCTCAGTGTTCCTCTTCAAAACCTCCCATCCCTGAGGAAATCTCTACTTCTAAAGGTAAAGAGAAAATTGTTTATCCAAAACCTACCTCAGTCTCTAAAGACAAATGTAAAGGAATTGCTTTTAACCAAAAACCTCAGAAGGGTACTTGTGTACCTAAGTTGAATGCATCTAAAGCTTCAGTGACTTATCCCTCTACTTCTAAGAACAAGATCCCTGGATTTATTCAGCGATCTACTCCTAGACTTAAAGTGGATATAATTGGTAAGAAATCTGAAGAACTGATAGTTCCTCTCATTTCCCATGCCAAAGGTATACTTTGTGCTAGCCATGCTCATTTAAAACTAACGGCTAAGCATGCAAATGGTCCTAAGACTACTTTTAGTTATAGGAAATGTTATCACTGTGGACTTACGAATCATATTGCTAGTAAGTCCCCTACAACCACCAAAGCTGAAAAGATAGCTAAGGTGAAGATCAATGCTCCCAAAGCAAAGAAGACCACCGAGGTTAAGAAATTAACCAAAGTGAAGACTGAAAATAGAGCTGAATCTTCAAATGTTGCGAAGACTGCTGAACCTTCCATTCCATCTACCTCCACTGGAAAGTGTGTACACATGATGAAATGGGTGCCCAAGTCAAATTAATCTTCCTTTGTAATGCAGGTTAAGAAGGGTATCTGGTATCTCGATAGCGGATGCTCTAGACACATGACTGGTAAGAAGAACCCGCTCACTGAGTATAAGGAAGAGAAGGGTCCTTCTGTGACTTTCGGTGGAAATGGAAAGGGACACACCCGAGGGTTTGGTGTTCTCTCTAATGGTACAACAACCTTCAGAAGAGTCGCATATGTTGAAGGGCTGAAGCATAATCTTCTAAGCATCAGTCAGCTTTGCGACATGGATAACAAAGTAATCTTTACTAAGGAATCATGCTTTGTCGCTGACAAAAAGGAGAAGATATCTCTCAGCGGTTATCGTTTGGAAAATGTTTATGTAATAAAGATGGACTCAACAACCAATGAGAACTCCTGTTTCTTCTCAAAAGCCTCATTTGATGTCAACTGGCTATGGCATAAGAGGCTCTCTCATCTAAACTTCAAGACACTAAATACTCTATCTTCTAAAGAGTTAGTTACTGGTCTACCTCAACACTCATACGCCAAAGAGTCCTTATGTTCAGCGTATGAGAAAGGCAAGCAGACCAAAGCAAGCTTCAAGTTAAAGCAAGTCTCCTCAGTGTCATCTCCTCTACAACTTCTCCATATGGATTTGTTTGGCCCTGTTAACAAACAATCCATTGCTGGAAAGAAATATACACTGGTCATAGTTGATGAATTCTCTCGCTATACCTGGGTAATGTTTCTCCGTTCTAAGAGTGACACCCCTGAAGAACTCATCACCTTTGTCAAGAAAATGGAAGTCCTGGACAATATGACAATTCGCTCAATAAGGAGTGATCATGCGACTGAATTCAAAAACAATTCTCTTGATTCCTTCTTTGAGAGTAAGGGTATTTCTCACAACTTCTCTTCAGTAAGAACACCACAACAAAATGGAGTCGCTGAAAGAAGAAATAGAACTATCATTGAAGCTGCACGTTCAATGCTCAGTGATTCTCACCTGCCTACTCAGTTTTGGGCAGAAGCTGTCAACAATGCTTGTTTTACCCAAAACCGGTCGCTGATAGTCAAAAGATTCAAAAAGACAGCCTGTGAACTTTTTCATGGGAGAAAGCCTTCAATTAGCTTTCTTCACATCTTTGGATGTCAGTGTTTCATACTGAACAACAGAGATGCCCTTCGAAAGTTTGATCCTAAGGCAGATGATGGAATCTTTCTTGGATATTCTTCAATCTCCAAAGCCTTCAGGGTCTTCAATCAAAGAAGACAGATAGTTGAAGAAACAATTCACGTCACCTTTGACGAATCCCGTTCAGCGAATTCTAGACCTTCTGCTGATACTGAAGAACTGAATCTGTGAAATCCCAGATCTAGCAATACAATATAATCACAAGTAGAGAGAATCTAGAGAGCAAAGTTGTCATCCATGTATTGATCACAAAAGTACAAATGACATATGCTTGTTAGAGTTATGGAAATAATAAAGGGATCTTCTTTATATAGTAGGGCCATGACATGTCCATGCCTCTACTCAGAAGATACAGTATAAAAGATTAATACTGTCTTGATAGCTACAAAGTGCTCTAACAATCTCCCTCTTAGCTATCAAGGCAGAAAGGGTCTTCTTCTTCTCCGGAACCCTAGATACGTTTCGATTCTTCTCATAGCCATTCTGAAGTTTAATCTTTCATCAATCTCTTCAATAGCTCTACGTAAGATAATTCTTGGTCTAGCAGACATCCAGGTAATCTTTCGTTCAGCATCATGTCTTTTGAGCCTTTCTTCCAACTGAAGTCTTACAACCTTGAGTGTACCATCAGAATACTTTGCCAGTTCATCAATTCGAATGAAGATCTTGTTTGCACCATTCTTAAAAACAACCCCAAACTCTGGCTCATCAATCACATAATATAAAGGCATTCTCATCAATCCAGGAAGATCTTGATTAGGCCTTATCAAATTTACCTTAGGTTGATCGCTTTCCACGGCCATGTGAAAATCATGACACTGTGTGTACAAGACGTGTCTTCTCAGAAATCTTTTAATGGCATTCAATGCAAGAGTCACATTTTCTCTTCTGATATGAAGATCTCTGAAATGATGGTACATGAACTCAAAATCTTCAATCATTAGGTGACAAAAATCAGCTTCAGTAAACCTGTAGTCTCTACAATCCTGCCTTTGAACAACAAAATCCAGAAACCACATTTTGTAATATAATCTGGCAGTCACTTCCTTTATAGTCACAATCAACTTTTTGCTCCTCACATCTTTCTTCTTCTGACACTTGTCTCTCAGAAAGTACATGTATTCGAACTTGTATTCGGTTGACTGATCTGTAATTCCCAACACGGCGTAGGGATTTAATCTCCTGATTCTATGCACAAACAATCTTCTTTCAGAATCTTCTATGAATGGTGTTCTCAAATACAAAGTTCTTTGCCGCTGTTCAAGTTCTGATAAGTTTATGCTTTGTGAAGTTGATGGACCAGGTTGATCAGATACTGGTGGATTAGAAGGACCGGCTTCATCGTGTGAAGGGATGATAGGTGGTACAAAGGGTGTGGTGAAAGGAGATTCTGTTTCCTCAGGCTTTGGTTCTTTAAGAAATGGATCATGGAAAGGTTGTGATTCATGTTGAACGGGAATGGATTGAGAGATTGGTTGAGTTACATGTTGAACGGGAATGGTTTCAGAAATCGGTTCATATAATGGTATGGTGGTATGTGTTGAGCTGGGTTGGTTAAGGTTAAAGGATAATGGTGTAACATCAGATTGAGGTGGCATCAAGGTAGTTAAGATAGGTTCGGGTGAGTGTATAGGGCTAACGGTTATTTCTTCAGGTGATTTTGGCCCATATATTTCAGTTAGAATGTCAACTTCCTCTTGTGTGAACCCAGCACCTTGATTATCTGGTTCATAAGTAATCATTAAGAGCGGTTCAGCTTCCTCTTTTACTTTCCAATACTTCTCATACTCACTAGCTTTTTCATCAGCTTCATCATCAGAACTGACATCAACCACTTCAACAGATTCCACAAATCTGTCTACAACTTCCCTTATTTCCTCCTAATTTACCTCAGGCTTTTCAACCATCGATTATGCCTTAGGATCCACATATAACACAATCTATTTTCCGCTTTCTTCTCCCATTACACCAGATTCAAACATATCAGCTATTTCAGAAACTGATGGATTTTTCTTTTCACCTTTAGAACTTTCAGACTCAACCCTTCGTTTCTTACTCTTCTCCCCCTCATGATCATGATCATCAGGATCTTGATCATGTCCACGCTTAGTACCTTGGGCTTGAGTCTTACAAGATTGTTTCATCGGTTCTTTCAACTCATCTATGGACTGCTTCATATCGGTCAGAGACTGTACAACTTCAGACTTAAAAGAATTAAACTTCGTGATAGTTACTGTTGGGGTAGGTGTAGGTTGTGGTGGTGATGGAGGTGGTGGTGGTTGTGGAGTAGATTGGAAGTTCTCGAGTAAAGACAATAAAGTTTTGCTTTGTTGATCTTCAGGACTTATTGACATCAGCTTAGCATAGAACAAATCTCTTAACTCATCAACACTTTGATCAATCGGATTTTGCTGAACTGGAGGAGGTTGAGTTACACGACTTTGCGGAGGAGGAGGCAAAAATATTTCTGGTCGTGGACGTACAACGGGCTCATCAATCACCAGCCCTTTGCCTTTCAATAAAGCTTTCACTCCTTGTAACTCTCGAATGAATGTTTCCTGAACAGCCTTTAGGGCGCCATCGAAAGTTTCCCTTGTCACGAAGACGGGTAAAGTAACACCGGCACCACTTAGGTTCGCCGTTGACACAACAGTTGTAGCAACTGTGTGACCTACGCTCAGTATTGGCATAGTGTTAGCACTGGTAGGATTTCCACTCTATCCTTGTAGTCATGTGAGAGGATCTACTCTGAGTGTTCCGGATAGGTCACAAAGACTCGCATCAGATGTTCCAGTAAGTGTCCTATTGAAAGAATAAAAAATATTAGCAATTGGCACTAGACGCTCAACTTGTGCAGGAATAAAGGTCGACGACCAGGGAGGAGGTCGCTCTGTTTCAATACCCGAAATCTCCAAGTGATTTCCGGATAGAGTATGTGCTATAGCCCTGTGAGAAGATGACACGGCTTCTTGTTGAGAAGAAGTCGAATGGCTGGCTGAGGTGTGCAATTGCGTTACTGGGCGAGTAACGAATTTTTCAACACCTGATCCCAACACATGAGATCTGGTGGTGGATGTGGCTGCCCTTCTGGTATAGTAGGGTTGGGTAGCTCTCACACTCTCCATATTTTTTTCTTCATTTTCTTTCACAACCTCACATATATTTTCAACTAATTCTCCCTCGATTCTCCTTGTACCTCCCATTCCTTCACTAACTTGAGAAGACATCAAGGGCATGTCATCCAAGTTTAATCCTTCCACATTAAAATTTGCTGACAAATTCATTCCTAGAAATTCCAGAATATCAGCAACATCACCAAACATGTTTTCCGCATCAGCACCATCATTTCCATCATTACCATCAGGATCATCATCATGTTGTTCCTCCGCGTGATCAGACGCATTGTCAGACTCTGTACTATCATTAGAATACTCAACCAAAGGAACGTGTCCAATATGTTCAGGAACACTTCCTTCGGAATCGTCTTGTACAATATCATCTAGATGTGTGTCCTCAGACGATGACCTTGCATCTTCAAGTACAGGTGACTGACCCCCACCGGTTCCCCTCTCGGTATTTTGCTTCTTCGATGACCAGCTTACAAGCTTATCCCCCAGAAATTGACAAGCACCAGATGTGCTTTTCCTGTCCATCCTATTACCCGCATGATCTACATCTGTGTAAGAAGTTTGCTCAAACCCTGAATCCTTAGGATACCAAAGACCCAAGTTTCTTGTGCCTTTAAGGTGTCTAAGGATTCTTTTAACAGCCATAAGGTGAGATTCCTTCGGGTTAGCTTGAAAGCGTGCACAAAAAGATGCTGCAAACATAATATCTGGTCTACTCGCCGTTAGATATAGTAAAGATCCAATCATGCCACGGTATAACTTTTGATCGGCTGATTTACTGGATAAACCAGCGTCCAAAAGTCTACCGGTAGCCATGGGAGTTTTCATGGTGGAAGAGGAATTTAAGTCAAATTTCTTGAGCATATCATTTATATATTTTGATTGAATAATGAAAATGCCTTCATTTGACTGTGTCACTTGGAGTCCAAGGTAATGTTTTAGCTCTCCCATCATACTCATTTGAAAACGGCTTTTCATCACCTCTTCAAAATCTTTACACATATCAGGATTAGTAGAGCCAAATATTATGTCATCAACATATATTTGTACTAATAATAAATCTTTACCATCCCTCTTGAGAAAAAGAGTTGTATCTATTGTACATTTGGTGTATCCATTATCAAGTAGATGAATAGTCAGAGTCTCATACCATACCCTTGGTGCTTGTTTCAGACCGTAGAGTGCTTTATCTAAAACGTAGACATAACGTAGACATGGTTTGGATATTTTGGATCCACAAAACCCTCAGGTTGACTTACATAAACCTCTTCATGAAGTATTCCGTTCAGAAACGCAGATTTGACGTCCATCTGAAATACCTTCATGCTTTTATGCGCGGCGTATGCAAGAAAAATTCTGATGGCTTCGATCCTTGCTACTGGAGCGTAGGTTTCATCATAATCTATTCCTTTTTGTTGATTATACCCTTTTGCAACCAGTCTTGCTTTGTTTCTGACTATAATCCCTGCTTCGTCTTTCTTGTTCCTAAAGACCCATTTAGTTCCAACAATGGTCTTGTCCTTAGGACGCTTCACCAAATGCCAAACTTCGTTGCGCTTAAACTCATTTAACTCTTCTTGCATGGCGTTTATCCAATCCGGATCTTGTAAAGCTTCAGATGCTTTCTTGGGTTCTAACGAGCTTAGAAAATTAACATACAAACATTCGTTTGTAGTCGCAGATCATGTCTTCACACCATCATTGATGTCACCAATAATATCCGCTGGAGGATGTGCTCTTGTCCACTTGTGTGTACTAGGGAGTGTTGGAATTTCTGCACGAGTGTTGTTTGAGTCATTTTCATCCAAAACCGCAATAATTTCTTTAGTTGATTCAGCTGAAGATACATGTGTCGGTTCAGGTATTTGAACTTCAGGTGAAGATACTTCCGATGATGTGTTTACTGAAACCAGAACTTCAGGTTATTTTTCAGGCTCAGAAACTGGAATTGTTGTAGGTTCACTCGAAGTCTCGTTAGTTGTACCAGAAGTACTAGCACCGACGTCTTCAGATGGACCGGAGATATTAACACTCGTCTGTTTTGAAGATGCATTTACGGAAGTGATAGGTGGTTCCATATCGGCACAATATTCCATAAACGCATCATGAAATAACAAATCTAAATCTTTAGTATTATTATTATTTAATACTGAATCAGAGAATTGTTTTGGCACATGTTCTACTCCTTTTTGAGTAGAAACTTTAGAATGTTGTCCGAGTTCTGAACTGTGTTGTCCAGAAGTCAAAGTCACACTCTCGTCAAACGTAACGTTGATGCTCTCGATGACTGTTGTTGGGTCTAGAAAGCCCCAATTATATAGAAAGTTTTATAAAGTCCATGTAAAGTCAATGAAAGTCAAATGTATTGTAATTAGCTTTGTTAGTCTTTTGGGCTTTGGGAGTTTAATGGGAGTTAAATGGGCTTGGGCCCATGTCATGTAATTTGACACTATAAATAGGTGTCTTGGGCTTACATTGTCATAAGAGATTTTTTGTGATCACACACACTTTACAGTGAGTTGTGAGAAACGTTTGTAATTGAGAAATTCTCCCTCCATTGTATTCAAAGCATATGAATAGAGATCTTCAATAATATGATCTACTTTTCTATTTCTATTCTACATTTATGGAGTATTCTTGATTGTTGCTTCAATTATGGGACTTACAATTGGTATCAGAGCAAATCAACAAACAAATTTTGTTCAAGATCGTGTTCTTGAGGGTTTCTTGATCGCATTCTTGAAGATTTCTTGATCAATTCGTTAATTGATTCCGCTGCTACTCGTAATTCTTGAATTCTTAGTAATTCTTGAATTTGTCATTATTGAAAATTTGAATTTGTCTTTCTGTTGAATCGATATCTTACAATCAAGTCATCTAAAGATTTTCTCTCTATGCTGATTAATTCTCGAAATTAAACAGAGATCACAGGTATGTTTTCGAAATTCTTGATTGGTTTCTTGATCAAAGTGATTCTATCTGCTGCATGTTGATTAGTATTCAAATTGTTTGTTGAAAAGAATAATTTCATTAATTCATGTACTCTAACTGTTTGATGAAATGCATGTGACAAATTTGATTAATTCTTGCATGTTCTAGATCTGTGTTGATTCTCATTTTTGATCATAATTCATAATTCATAGTTGATATTTGAATTTGTCATTTCATCATGCCTGAGATTGTTCAAGTTTTTGTGAGACCTGCAAGTTCTATAACAAGTTCAGACAATTTACAAAAATCAAGTCCTGTAAAAGCAAAGGAAACTATTTCTGAACCAAAAACTAAGATTGTTCATTTTGAAAGCAAGATTGCAGATTGCAGATCTTCAAGCAAAACAAGATGAAAATGCAAAAGTTATAAAGATTTTGCAAAAAGAGAAATCTGATTTTCTAAAGGATTTTAAAAAGGTTCAAGAAAACATAAAGTTGTGAGAAAAAGAGAATGTTGATTTGAAAGAGAAAATCAATTTTGAAAGAAAGATGTTGACAGATTCTGAAAATAGAATCAAATCATGTGAAATGAAAAATTGTCAACTCTTGAAACAGATCTATGATTTTGAACAAGTTCTTATACTTGAAAGAGAGAAATTTGAGAAAGAGAGAAGAGACTTTCAAACTGAGAGGAAATGTTTTGAAACAAAGTCTGTTGAATTATCACATTTTGAGCAACCCTGCAAATTTTGGTTGAAAAATTCTGATTTTTGAGCAAGTTATGGTGATTTGAAGTTCAGAATGTTCAAAAATCACAAAATCCAAACATTTTTCTAAGGCATTTTCTCTGGATAGTTTTATCAGAATTCTGACTCTTTTACTCAGAAGTTCTGACTCTACTACTCAGAATTCTGACTCTACTACTCAGAATTCTGACTCAACTAATCAGAATTCTGACTCTGATACTTAGAATTTTGAGCAAGTTACTCAGAATTCTGACTCTTCTAATCAGAATTCTGACTCTACTACTCAGAATTTGGTTTTTTTTTATATCTAATGAGGAATCATCGTAGATGATTACCAAAATCTCTTGATTTTGCAGGATTATCTTGATTTCAGAGGAAGTATTGACTCAAAATTTGATCTGATTGTTTCAAGATAAAGTTCAAAACCCGTGCTTCAACGTTTTAGGTTTTTGAACATATCAGTTCAAAACCCGTACTTAAATGACTATGACTTCTGAATAATTCAGTTCAGGACCCGTACTCCAGAGACTAAGACTTCTAAACAAATCAGTTTAGAACTCATACTTCTCAGGTGATATCCTTAACTGTCATATTTTTCTATTTCAAGGAACAAGTGGTGAAAGGTAACATTGCATTATGTTTTATTTCTACTGCTTTAAATGTTTGAATCCTAACAAATTTAATTCAATAATATGATTTTTTTTTAATTTTCATTCAATGAATAAAATGTGTGTCAAGAGTGATTTTACAAGTATTTTTGTATTATCTGAGCTATATTTGTTTCAACTTTCACTTCTGAAATAAATCGAAAGGTAAGCAAAATATGGATGAAATTATGTTGAATGCTCAATGTTATGAAATCTAGACTTATATAGAATATAATGCTCAAAAAGCCTAAATGTCAGAATGATGGATGGAAACGAAAACATGTGGGAAGCACTATGATTTAGAACCAAGTGATTGAGATGCAATATATGTATATATAAAATCATTTAGTTTGAAAGTTTGTACCCGTGGCCTTTCTGGTTTGGGAAAGTAAGTCCTAAGGGGTGCTAGTCACCTAGTCCCTAAGATCAACTGGTCTGGGATCGGCTGACCCAAATGCTGCTATAGAACCAGATAGAAAGTCATGTTCTACTGGTACAAATGGGTTTAAGATATATCGATGTGGCCTTTCTGGTTTGGGAAATTAAGTTCCAAGGGGTGCTTGTCACCTAGCACCTAAGACCAACTGGTCTGGGATATGCTGACTCAAATCCGGCTATAGAACCAGATAGAAAGTCATGTTTAACAGTGTATCTTATTCTTACTAAACTTTTTGATTAAAAGATGCCAATGTGCACAAAATTAAAAGATGCCAATGAGCACAAAGTTAAAAGATGCCAATGAGCACACATCTCTTGAAACTTTGGGAAAATACAAAGTCGCAATAAACTTGTAAATTTGTGAAAATCCTGATTTTGGACAAATAGTGTGAGTAGAGCAAAGTATTCGTATATGTTTTTAGAATTGCATATGCTTGAAGCTAATCATATTTCGCATGCTAAGCACACCAAATAGATTTAATAAAGGGATTGAAACTGAATATTTTTAACTTTATATGTAATGATGACTTGTATTTTAATCCAAACACATGCATTTGATTTCATTTGATTGAAAAATCTGTTAAATTTCATTAAGTTGGATTTCTTTTGTAAAGTTTTCAAATGATCAAATGTTAGTAGTTATCAAGTGTAGTTCAGTGAATCTTATTTTCCTTGTATAAATGTTTTCATTAAAGCACTGTATTTGAAATGAATAATTTTAATGAAATATATGGATATTTTCAGGGGGAGAAAACAAATTGCTCCAAAATTCTTATTTTGAGGGGGAGCAAGGTTATTCATTAAGGAGGAGAAAAAGCATAGACTTCATTCGAAGAAAAAACATCGCTAAAGTTTTGAAAATCAAGGGGGAGAAAAGCTAAAGATTTTGAAGATGATTTTGCTTTTCAAAACTTTAGGGGGAGAAGAAAATAGAAAATGATTTGTACAGAAACAACAAAAGAGAGAAATGTTATTTTAAGGGGGAGAAGAAGAAAAGGAAACTGATCTGTTGTTCTTATAAAGAAATGTTATGAAAGCTGATTTATGAAAGATGATTGATTGATTCAAAAGGGAGAAGAAAGTCAGAAAGTCATAAAAAGACAGAAATTTGATTTGATCACATGGAGATGAGAATCAATTTTAATTCGATGCGATCATTTATGCAACAATTCAAGATTTCAAGATCTAGTTTCAAGATTTGGTGATTCAAGAAAGATGCAGCGATTCAGTTCAAAAATGTTGCTGATGTGCGAGTTTAAGATCTGATTGATCAGAGTTATGCTAAATTCGAATTCAATTCAGAGTTTGTGTAAGATTTAATGTGCAGCAGGTCAGATCATGGAGTGTCAAAGTTATTAAGGGATTGTTGTGTTGAGACATACTTTCGGCTGCTTAAAATCAGATTGTTTGTGATCAGAAATTCGTTCAAAACAACTCAGAACTTGTTCAACGACTATTCAGGGGGTGTTTGGGAGTGCTTATATTTTTGACTTATTTGCTTATAGCTTCTCCCCACCGCAAATAAGCAGTTTGGAGTGTTTGGATAGAAAAAATCAAAAGTGCTTATTTGCTTCTCCTCACCACAAATAAGTTGTTTTTGATAAGTCAATCCATACCTACTTATTTACTTCTCCTTATTTCCTTATCTATCCAAATTACCATTTTACCCTCAATTTTTAACAAACACTTTTTAAAACTGCTTTTCCTCGCCACATAAGCAAATAAGCATAAGTTAAAAATATAAGCACTCCCAAACACCCCCTCAGAACTTCTGATCATGTTATTCAGAAGAGTTTTGCTCAGACCATTCAGATGTGTTCAAGTTTAGAATTCTGATCATGTTTATTGAGGATATTCAGAATTCATAAGTTAGATCGTGAAATGTCAAAAGTTAATCAGAAATCAATGCTCAAATGATGGTTCAGAACTAAGTCTTCGAAGCTTACTCAGAATTCTGAATCCAATAGTCAGAACTTTATCGTGTGGAATCAGAACTTTGGAGTTAGAATTTTTTCAGAAGTTCTTCACGTTTAGAATTCTGATTGACTTACTCAGAATTCTGAGTGGTCCTCTCAGAACTTTTACTTAGTATATTTCGAAGTAAAGGTGCAATTTCAGAATTGTTCGACAGCTTTGCGCCCCTGTCGTATTTTGATCAGAACTTCCTCCTCGAAGCTCCAAATTTGACTATTTCAGATGCGCGGGATTCCTAAGACACAGATGAACATTTTTCATGTTTTGAGTTTGTTCTGAATAGATGTGCTTATTGGTCATATTCTGTGTCAAAGTCAGTGGACTGGTGCTGGACAGAAAGCAACGTTTTTCATGCAATTTCTCCCAACTTTCAGAAAGGTGTTCTATCTTCTATTTTTGTGGATCCCAGCTGAGTTATTGAAGTGTATTGAGACACTCCCTCCTATGATCTTAATGGATTAAGCTCTTGAGCTTAATGGTCATTCAACTCGCATTTCAAAGACGAATTCTTTATTATAAACTGAGGTGGTTTCAGTCGAGCTTATTGCACATTGGATTCGATTTTAAAGTTGTAATTTGTGAAGAAGAAGAGCAAATTTTGAGGGGGAGCTTGGATACATTTGCAAGGCGTGAAGATGTGCAACACTAAAGTTTTCAAAGAAATCAAGGGGGAGATCATTTGAAGATGCTTTCTTTATAAAACTTTAGGGGGATCAGCGAATCATCCTCCCTCGCTCCAAAGTCCCTGTTCCCACAAAGTTCAGGTTATCAAAGAAAGAGTTCGCTGATCATCTTAAAGACAAAAGATTACTTGTCGAAAAGAAATGAAGCTCAATAAAAAGATATGGCCCACACCATCCAGCTTGCCTAAGAATCGGTGAATGACCCCAAACTGAAAAGAGCTCCCATCGAAGTCCAACGTCAGTTATGGGAAGACGCCCAGAAGATCGTTGAAGAAAAGACCAAGGTATCTGATTCTACCTTGGAATGGTGCAAAGAAAGACTGCACTATCGATATCGGGCTGCCAAAATTCACAAGGTATTCATCAGAGGAAAATCGACCATAGCTGTTCCAGTTGTTAAGGTCGATCTATTCAGAGAAAACGATACCAAGGAAAACATCTACGCTGCTACGATCAATAAGTATGGTTTCTCTGAATGGTTGGAGATGCGAATAGCCATTCAGCGATCTAGCTCACAATATAAGAGCCATGTCGAGAAAATCATAAATTCTCAGATCGACTTGGTTTCTTCTACTGTGGATATTCCTCCTCTTCCTTCTCTTGCGACTCAACGAAGAAGGGCCTCTACAAAGAAAAAGTCCAAACCATCAGATTCAGGTCCTCCTATCCGAAACGAAACAGGTATTGGTTTTTCACGTGCTGAAGTACTTGGTCCTGATCCTGATCTCTCAGCGCTGGATACCTCTCTGCCACCTGGTGAACGTTTCATCCCTGGTAAAGTCATAAGCAATCCTTATGGTATCTTCTTTCTCGACTACGATGAAGGACAACATTTTCAACGTGTCTCTGAGCTTCCCATCACTCCCATTGAACAGCTCAGGGATCTCATCTATTGGTGTGAATTCAGACGCGATCTTCAGGCACGATATCTCAAGCCCTTAATCTTTCCTGAAGCAAAGAATAAACGAGATCAAGGAGTAACGGTCCCTGACTGGATGATACCCACAACAAAGACCCTTGATGAACTTCTCGTTAAGGAAGAACCTTTTGAAGGCTGGTAGGATTTCCTTGTAATCTTTCTATCTTTATCAGCTTACCTCTTTTGTACTTGTAGTTTAAATTTGTTGTACTTGTAATTTTTCTACTTCCCTCTGTAATCTTATTCGAAGTTAAAAGAAAAATTTCAGCGAATGTACTTTACTCCATCAGTACTTAAAAGATCCCAGAAAACAGTAAAAGGAACAAATATTTTATGAGTTCTTTTTATCCTTATGTTTTCATACTTAGCAATTTTCTTTGTTGCTATGTCATAATCAAATAGAGGGAGATTGTTGATCTAAACCCTCAGTGATTTGATAATGACCCTCTCTTAAACACTTAGTGAAAATTATAAGTAAACAATATGTATTAGAGTTTCAATATCGCTGATAAGTACTAGGACTTTACAGTACCGCTGATAGGAACTCTCGCTCTTTAGATTAGACATTCAGCGAACACTGTTCATCCAGTAGCTCTGAGCCTGTTCAGTCTCTGTGATGATCGCTGATAGTTTAGTTGTTTACTTATGATCCTTGAAGACAAGTTTCACGTCAACAAAGGTTTTACGCTAAAGTCGAAGATTAAGCCCAAGAACCAGCGACGAGTCTACTAATGAACTGATGCGGATATCAGCGAAGCAAGACCTGTCCATTCAACGTGAAGTATCAAGTAGAAGACTTCAGCAATCGCTGAGCTTTATCATTCGCTAATAAAGAACTGTTCAACGAACGCTGATCATGAGGTCTACTCTACAAGTTACTTTTGTCTATCCCCTTGCACATCTCCGAACGAAATGTCAGAACGGACCTCCCTTCTGTCTAGAATCGTACAACAAACTCTGATTCTATACTGTGCACCATGCAGCTACTAAGGTTGTCTACAAAGGTCAAAACATGCAACCACTCAGCTGCTGCCACGTGTAAAGTAACACTGCCATGCATTAAATGCATGCAGTATATAAAGAAGAACCCTACTTCAGAATTGAAGTGCTCGGCCATCTTCCTCTTTCTCTCTTAGTGTTAGAATATTATTCGTAATATTCTTATCTCCTTTCTATCTTATTTCTAGTGCAAGAAACTTAGTGTTCTTAACTTGTTTAGATTAGGTTTATCCTTAATCTTGTTCCGTAACAAGTTGTAAATTGTTTTAATATTTATCAATAAACAACTTAGAAAGTAAAAATCGTGTGTTTGTATTCAACCCCCCCTTCTACAAACTTGTATAACCCTTCGGGACCAACACCTTTCGACACCGGAATCCGGACCAACTTCTTGGCACACAAAATCTCGGCATGATTTCTTGCGAGCCATACCGATCACTACATCGAATCCTCCAATCGTCATTGGAAATAGATTAACCGAAATTTCATTCCTTCAATATCCAACGTACAACCCCTTAACACATCTCGGACTATCACTTGACCACTGTCCGCTATTTCTACTACTACTACATCCTCTAAACAACTAACATGCATACACAACTTTTGGCGAAAGGAATTCGACACAAACAAAAAACTTGCACCTGAATCAAACAATATATGCGTAGGTATGAAGTTTAGGAGAAACGTACCCGACACTACATCCGTCGATGCCTTCGCCTCCTCGGTCGTCATTTGAAAAGCTTTCCCCGGTGCCCTTGGAGGATCCATTCTCTTTCCTCCATGTCCTCCAGTCTTTAGTTTCAGGCACTCATTTCTGAAGTGGCCCGACTCCTTGCACTCAAAACATATTTGCCCCCTGACTGGGCAATCCTTGAAATCATGGCCCGTTTTGCCACATTTGTAGCAACTTCCGGGAACAAAGTTGCACATCTTGGGACACCTCTTAGCCTCATGTCGGGAGTCAGTTTCCCATCGGTTGTTGAACATCTTGGGTTTCTTAGAGGGCACGAAACTCCCCTCCCATCTCTTCTTCTCTGTCGGTCCTCCTTTCTCTTCGCTGCCTTGACTGTAGGCATCTTCCATCAACTAGGTCTCCTCGATCGCCTCCCGAAGAGTGGAGGCCTTTGAAACCCTTACCATAGACTTCATGTTCGATGGAAGACCCTTGATGTAGCCTTAATCTTTTCTTTCTCATTCAGGACCAGATGTCCCACCAACCCCACCTTATCCATGAATTGTCGGTTGCACTCTTTTACCGACAAATTACCCTTCTTCATGATTCCGGAACTCATCTTCGATCCGGTCCATAGCCTTTTTGTTACAGTACTCCTCTAGCACCTTCTTCTTGAATGTGGCCCAACTTTATTTGGCCAATACTGAAGCCTCTAAAGAGGCAGAGTAGACATTCCACCAAATGAGGGCCGCCCCTCTCAGCATCTGAGAACCAAATTTTGCCTTTTGGTCCTTTCTACATTCACACATCCGGAATGCCTACTCCATTTCCCTCAACCAGGTCATACAGGCCACCGAGTCATCTGAACCCGAGAACTCCGGGGGTCTACAGCTCAGAAAAGTCTTGTATGAGCATGCTCTCTCCGTTGGCCTAGTCTCGAAAGTCACTAGGCCGTTAGTAGGCATCTCATTCCGGGTTCCCCCGGATCCCGCCACCACCATATTTTCCGCTACGGCTTCATACATGCGGTGAGTAGCATCTTTGTCGTCTAATAGCTTCATGAAGAGTTCTTGTTGTTAGGCCATGGCAGCACTCACCTGCATCATTCTGTCCATTATTCGTGTCTCGGCCGTCACCTCTTCCATAACCTGGTGAGTTAAGGATATGTTGATGCGAGGAATATGCTCGGGTCCTCCACCCAAAATAGTCGGTATGGGCGAGACCACAACCGTCGTCTACTGCCTCGATCGCTCGACTGTAGACTCGGTCTCTACATCACCATCGTGAGTTCCAGGCCGATTTCGGGTGTTAACCATCTTAAATCTGTCACACACGCATGAATATAGATGAGAAATAGACTATAAGATTCATACATCAAGAAACATACTACTACACTTGTCAATCATCACAACAATAGCAATCTAAGCATGGTTATGTAACAATATATTCATAACGTCAGTAGGTAATTGAAATTGTGAACATATTACACACAAGAATCCTCGTTACCATCATCGTAATTTTCAACTTGCGCAATTCCGTCGACTCTAAGACCATCCTATCTTTGAAGTCTACCCAAATCTCACAAATCATTACTTAATTATCACAGTTTAAGTCTAGGCATCTTACATCCATACCTAGTTCACTTAAACTACGGCTCTGATACCAACTTGTAACACCCTAAAATAGGGGTAAATATAAACCTGTCTTAATGCGGAAATTTGCTTAATGACTATAAATAAATCACCCAAAAGGGGAAGAATAGTAAGGCATTTACAAAACAATTCCAACAAGATATACAATTTAACAACAACCAACTAATCTAAACTTTTGGCTTAGATTATATACGGGTGTCGATGTCTCTCGCCCAAAAACAGTATCGTCTATCAAAAGGAATGTAATACCCCAGATAAGTTTGTTAGTGAAATTCTAGTTCCGTTAAATTTATTTAACTCTATAATTGATGTTTAGGGTAAGTTTGGGTAAATTTAAAAGTTTAGGGGTGTTTGGGTCATTATTGAGAAGTTCAAGGTCTAAAATGGTAAATTTGGTTTAATATACACTCTTAAGACTTCAGATATTTCAGAAAGCAGAAAATATCAGATATTTAGTAGGTGTGTGTGTGTGTTTTGAGAAGAGAAGAAGAAGAAAGAAGGGTTTTGTGGCTAAGGATTCAAATTGGTGTACTTGGAAGTGAAATTGAGGTATGTTGCTTTGTATTTTATGTTTGTATTTGCTAGTAGATAGTTCCTATCAGAATAGAATCACCGATTTGATGTCTGGTAGTAAAATCTGTCGATTCTGGGTTAAAAATAGGCAAACCGACAGAGGTTTCCGGACACAATATGAATGTGTCCGGTAATTTCTCTTAGTGGTGTCCGGTAGATTCTTTGATAGTATCCAGTAGTCTTCATGCTAGTGTCCGGACGAATCAAGTAACCGGTAAGTTCCTCTTTTCATTAAGTTTCCGGATGAATTAGATACCGGATAGCATCCAGATTACTTTGGTGTCCGGATGATGTCCGGATTGTTTATGCTGTCCGGGAAGTTGGGTTGTCCGGATTGGTCTTGTTGTCCGGAAAGTTCATGTTGTCCGGATAGTTCTTGGTATTCGAAAACATTGGCTGTTTGGTCACTTTTGAGGATAAGAGTTAGATATATATATATATCTAGAGTTCTTAGCCTGTTAGTAAGTCTTATGAGTTCTTCTGGTAAAAAGATATTTGTATGTAAATTGTTTCAGATTCTGAGAATTTTGGGTAAAAGATCGGATAGCTCGGAGAAACGTTTGGAAGGGTTTTTGATAAGCAATCAGGTGAGTTTTTACTTTAAAACGTTTTCAAACTGGAATATATATATATATATATATATATATATATATATGAGATGAATATGTGGTAGGAATGTGATGACGTGTTTATAAATGAAAATATGAAGTATATTTATTTATATGAGCATTACACTACACGAGAGCACGTTGGCCGGGCTTAGGACCGGTGGAGTTTTGGCTGTACGGAGGGACAGCGGTGTTGGTTGTAATTATAGTACAACGGAGTAAATTGATTAGTTGGCTCGCAACCAACTAATTTGGCCATGGGAATGAGGAGTTGTACACAGCGCACGAGTCTTGCTTGGTATTTAATTACTTGTGGTTTATTGTGTTTGTACAAATGATTTTAAACTGACAGGGATTATCTCACTAGACCATTTGGTCTAACCCTCATTTTGTTTTAAAAATATGTATTCCAGGTCGAGGAACTTTTAATAGCAAAGGAAAGGATAAAGTGTAGGATGCGGTTGATAGCTGACGAAGATTAGGAAATGCTAATGTTTTGTATTGTATAGTTTTGAGACTATGGGACCGTACGTGAATTATTATGCATCTTTTGTTATGAATGTAACGACGTTATGTATAACATGTTAATTGATGTATATTATGTATGTTTTGGGATACCGGGTCGTTACATATAATATCAGAGCCCTAGTTTAAGGGATTTAGGTATTCGGATCCATACCTAGACTTAAACTGCATGTGAAGTAGGATGTCCTTGATACATTAGAACCTTGGGATGTTAGATATAAAAAGGTAGAAGGAACATCATGTAAGGTAATTTCAAATTACATTTGGCCAGTGTAATTGTGAACTTACAAGTACTTGTTTGAACCAGAATACCTTAATATCTTGGGTATGTGCTTATGTGTATGTTAATCTTGTCTGAATCAACAAAATGGCAAGCGGTACTCGAAATACGAATAGAGAGGGAGGAGGAAATCCTAATAGAACAAATCCAACAGTCGGGACAATGGGAAGAGGGGGAGAACGAGGTAGGGGCAGAACAGGAGGCGGAGCTATGTTCGACCGCACACGTCATACTGAAACTGAAATACCAGATCCTAGTCTGGAAGACGAGATGCCCATTACACCTACTGTCATACCGGTGCCAAGGAGGTGTGATTACAAGATGTTCTTAAGCTGCAAACCTCCAACCTACTCCGGAGAAAGAGATCCGGTAAAGGCTATGAGGTAGCTGAAGGAAATAGAAGCCATCTTTAAGACTAGCAAATGTGCCGATGAAGATAGAGTACTATATGGGACCGCGATGTTAAAGGCCGATGCGCTGTACTGGTGGGAAGCTCTTATTACTTCAAGGGGACCGGACGTGTATTCTACTTTCTCCTGGGAAGAATTTGATAGTGTTTTTAAAAGGCAATCCTGTCCGCAAGCTGCCGTAAGACAGTTGGAAGAAGAATTCATGAATTTACAACAGGGTAAGCTATCAGTTCGGGATTACACTGCGCGCTTTCTAGAGAAGTCCCGTTTTGCAGAATACTATGTGGCTACTGAAGCACTCAAAATGGAAAGGTTTATCTTTGGGTTAAATTCGGAAATCAGAGGTTTAGTGATTGCTAAGGGAACCGATACTTTCTCAGCCGCAGTAGATGCCGCGGAAAATGTAGAAAGAGATAAAGGGAGGGATGCTGGTGATAGAAGTTTTGGGAAAATAAAATTGGAAGAAACAACGTACGATTTGGAGGAGTACGAATCCCCGAGGTTTGATAGTCATTCACTTTTCAGACCAGTTAAAAGACCATGTTCAAGATGCAATCGTGTTCATCAAGGAAACTGTTATGTGGAGTCCCGAAGTTGTTACAAGTGTGGGAAGACTGGTCACATTGCTAAAGATTGTTGGGTAACTCGATATTGTTTCTCCTGCAACTCCCCTGATCATATTCAGTCAGATTGTCCACAATGGAAAACACAGCAGGGTAGTATGACGGTGAGACCAACGGGCGTTAGGCCAGGAGGGATACAAAGGCCTGAAGTACCGAAAGCAAAGGGTCGAGCCTTCCAAATGACAGCACAAGAAGCAAAGGAAATTCCGGATGAGGTTACAGGTACATTTCTAACAAACTCTATACGTGCTAAAGTGTTATCTGAATTCGGTGCAAAATGATCATTGATATTTATGTTCTTTTGTTGCTTATCTGTGTTAGAGATATAGATGAGTGTGGAGTGTCTATTCAGTTAGTTTCTATGTCTTTGATTGAGTTCGAAGTAGAAGTGATAAGTATTCATACCTTATTGCCTAACCGAATTCCGGGACGGAATTCTTTTAAGGGGGAGATGATGTAATACCCCGGATAAGTTCATTAGTGAAATTCTAGTTCCGATAAATTTATTTAACTCTATAATTGATGTTTAGGGTAAGTTTGGGTAAATTTATAAGTTTAGGGGTGTTTGGGTCATTATTGAGAAGTTCAAGGTCTAAAATGGTAAATTTGGTTTAATATACACTCTTAAGACTTCAGATATTTCAGAAAGCAGAAAATATCAGATATTTAATAGGTATGTGTGTGTTTTGAGAAGAGAAGAAGAAGAAAGAAGGGTTTTGTGGCTAAGGATTCAAATTGGTGTACTTGGAAGTGAAATTGAGGTATGTTGCTTTGTATTTTATGTTTGTATTTGCTAGTAGATAGTTCCTATCGGAGTAGAATCACCGATTTCATGTCTGGTAGTAAAATATGTCGATTCTGGGTTAAAAATAATCAAACCGACAGAGGTTTCCGGACACAATATGAATGTGTCCGGTAATTTCTCTTAGTGGTGTCCGGTAGATTCTTTGATAGTATCTGGTAGTCTTCATGCTAGTGTCCGGACGAATCAAGTAACCGGTAAGTTCCTCTTTTCATTAAGTTTCCGGATGAATTAGATACCGGATATCATCCGGATTACTTTGGTGTCCGGATGATGTCCGGATTGTTTATGCTGTTCGGGAAGTTGGGTTGTCCGGATTGGTCTTGTTGTCCGGAAAGTTCATGTTGTCCGGATAGTTCTTGGTATCCGGAAACATTGGCTGTTTGGTCACTTTTGAGGATAAGAGTTAGATAGATTTATCTAGAGTTCTTAGCCTGTTAGTAAGTCTTATGAGTTCTTCTGGTAAAGAGATATTTGTATGTAAATTGTTTCAGATTCTGAGAATTTTGGGTAAAAGATCGGATAGCTCGGAGAAACGATTGGAAGGGTTTTTGATAAGCAATCAGGTGAGTTTTTACATTAAAATGTTTTCAAACTGGAATATACATATATATATATATATGTTAGATGAATATGTGGTAGGAATGTGATGACGTGTTTATAAATGAAAATATGATGTATATTTATTTATATGAGCATTACACTACACGAGAGCACGTTGGCCGGGCTTAGTACCGGTGGAGTTTTGGCTGTACGGAGGGACAGCGGTGTTGGCTGTAATTTTAGTACAGCGGAGTAAATTGATTAGTTGGCTCGCAACCAACTAATTTGGCCATGGGAATGAGGAGTTGTACACAGCGCACTAGTCTTGCTTGATATTTAATTACTTGTGGTTTATGGTGTTTGTACAAATGATTTTAAACTGACAGGGATTATCTCACTAGACCGTTTGGTCTAACCCTCATTTTGTTTTAAAAATATGTATTCCAGGTCGAGGAACTTTTAATAGCAAATGAAAGGATAAAGTGTAGGATGCGGTTGATAGCTGACGAAGATTAGGAAATGCTTATGTTTTGTATTGTATAGTTTTGAGACTATGGGACCGTACGTGAATTATTATGTATCTTTTGTTATGAATGTAACGACGTTATGTATAACATGTTAATTGATGTATATTATGTATGTTTTGGGATACCGGGTCGTTACAAGGAACGCCAAATCTACTATCATCAAAAATGGCCACTAATGGCTCATCAACTCTTCACTCAAACCCGAGGAATCCCGCCGCTAGGATGACCTGATATACATGTCATTTTAAGAAAAAGTGTTAGGCTAACGCCTAGTGAGAACAAACAGTTATATTTAGAAATAATAAAAAAATCATTTGGAATATAACTTCGAAACTGTAATATAATTCTTGAGGTAAAGCAATTAATATACAATACCTCTAGCTTAATGGGGGAGACCCGCTTACCAGCATTAGTGGCAGAAGACAAATGTAAGCCACTAGGTCTGTTAGTAAAACCAAAGACATAGTATTAGCATAAAATGGAAATCAAGCTCAACCCTTATTTAGTTTATTGCTTGTGGAGTCCTAAATTCAACCCTTTTGGGTCCTTACTTCGAGATATCCAAATCCAAACACATAGATAGCACATTGGAATTACACCTTACTGCCCATGAGACAATGCTCGACAAATACGTGTCCACATCTTACTTATCATGGAACCCGATGCCTATTCCGTGCTATAATGAAGGAAAACTAGTCGTCCTGTCATTTAACGTAAGACTCAAGTGCCTATGGATCCATTACACTTAAAACCAAATAACATATTCAGTTCATTTTGGGTCATATAAATCCCACATAGTGTAATGAGTCTAAAACCAAGTATGCTCAATAAATAATTTCCATGAATATTACTTAACCAAAACCAAGTGAAATTTTCCATAGCTCTCCAAGTATTCCAAATACCATGACTAGCATATTTTATCATAAAATTGTAATAACCAAAACTTAGACATCAAAATCACCAAATCCTCCAAACCCTATTTTTTCTTAAAAAACAACTTTGTGAAGGAAGTGTGACCAAAATATGTGTAAACCCAAAATAAACTATAAAATACCATTGAAGCATGTGTTCAAGCAATTTTTCTCCAAATAAAACCTTAACATCCTCATAAATGCATTTTAGGTCAAAACCCATCGATCCAAAAATTAGAAATGGGAAGATGTTTTAGGTCAAAATGTAAAGGTTTTGACATGTATAAAGTTTTGGAAAAGAATGAACTCACCAATGGGTTTGTATAAAAACCCAAAAACTTGGTCAACAATGGTGGAAGGTTGGTGGAGAAAATGAAGATGTAGAAGTTTCAAGAATCCAACACTTGATCTTGGTTCCAACTCTAAAATGCTCCACAAATCTTTAATCTTTAATACCAAAATCAATTAGAGGAGTAATGGGAAGAAAATGGAGAACTTTCTTGGTTTGGGGGAAGAAATCGTGAGAGAGAGAGAGAGAGAGAAAGGAAGAAGAAGATGTATAATTAAAATGAGAGGGAGTGATATGGATGAGAATTGATTGGTCAACAAAATTAAAAGGAGAAAGAGAGGGAAAGATGAATACCGTAAGAGAAAGAGAGAGAAAAAGTGGGTTTCAAAAAAAGGTGTTTGATAATAAGTATTGTTAAATAGGAACTATGAACTAGTGACAATATTGGTCCCTCAAATATATATATATAAATATATATATATATATATATATATATATTTACATAGCTAACAAGTATAATAAAGAAAGTTGGTGATGGTTTGGACCAATAAAAAAATAAAAAAATAAAAAGAGAATTAGGAGATGAATAATATTCTTTACAAGATGAATATTGTTTCTAGCATTCAACTGGAACAACCAAGGTATGATTCAAGACTCGACCCGTGGTTATAAGCACATTCAAAACTTGAGTTCATATACTATCATTAATATATATATATATATATATATATGTATATTAAATTTGCGGGTGTTACAATGGCAGCCATGGCCTCATCGCGGGGTAGAGTTTCGCGTCGCGGAGGCATGGAGAACGACAATGAAAGCACCAATTGATGGCAACGGAATTCGAGATGGTCAGTCTCCCTGAAATATTACGAAGAGAAAGAGAGAGTGAGCTTGGGGCAATTTTTTCATATCATTAAAAGAAGACGAGTACATAATTTATAGAAACAGAAAAAGTGCAACTACTGATCCATTACTTTGTAGATGGTAATATGCATGCACTCTACTAAGAAAATGGCTAAAATTAAGGAACTGATGACTTCTTCATGTCGGTAACTATTTTGAGGACCAAGTCTTCAAGACCCATGGATGCTTCAATTCCAAGTAACGAATAATGGGCCTAGTCCGCATATCGGGCTGGATGCTTAATATTACGTCTCGGCGTGTTGGCGAGCCCGTCTGATACTTCCGTAGCCTGATCGTCGATCCGACTCGTATCACACACACACACACACATATATATATATATATATATATATATATATATATATATATATATATATATATATATATATATATATATATATATATACACACACACACACATTTACAGGGACGAAAACCACTAGCACCAAACCCATTTTCCCGATCCCTTTCTCCGGCACATCCCCTCCGGCTAACGCCCTCCCCCACACACACAACAGTGGCTATCTCGAACCCATCTCCAACTTTTCTTTCGTCGACTATTTTCTCCCTAGCGGTTTGCTTTGGCCGGAGAATAGTGGTAACGAGGTTTGGGTAGGGTGAGGTTCGTCGTAGAGGACGACCCACCCTAGTTTTGCATAGACACACACACACACACACACACACATATATATATATATATATATATATATATATATATATACATATATATATATATATGAGGAAGTTACATTTTTGTTTAAATATTAGATAAAATTACATCTTTAGTCCCCACAATTTACATTTATATTTATTTTAACTGAAAATGTGATAAAAGAATAAAAAGACTGAAATACCCCTCAGTTAACGAGATTTTTTAACGGCTGTTAGACCCAAGGACCAAATTTGGACCGAAATGCATATTGTAGTGGCTAAAGTGTAATTTTTAAATTGTAGAGACCAAATGTGTTATAATCACTAAACCACAAAGACCAAAAGTGTAGTTTACTCTAAAATGTATGTAGAGGTTCCATGTATTAAAATAGATAAAGATTTTAATTTCATCATGATCCTAACCTTGGTTGTGTTGATGTCATTGGTTAAACTTGAGATTTCAAGTTTTATTTTTATTTTAGTTATAGATGTAAGAGAGAGTTTGTACAAATCTTAGAGCATTTCCAACATTTTCTCTAAAATGAAGAAAATTAAATATTTGTTTTTTAAATTGCTTCAACAACTTCTCTATATCATTTTTTAAAATAGGAAAAACTAAAGAAACTTCAAATTTAGAGAATTTACTAAAACTTGGTAGATGGAGAGAAAAATTATTTCTTTTATTTATTCCCACCAATAGGGTTGAGATGTTATTATTTTTTACAAATCCTTTTTAAAAAGTGTATTATGATGATAAATTTAAGTAATATTTTAATAATATAATGGAGGTTGAAATCTCTAAAATAGAGAATCTACTAAATATAATTCTTTTTAAAGATTTTGACTTTTGGTCCTCTATTTTAAAAAAGTTATAGAGAGTCTATTGGAGATGCTCTTAATTGATCTATATGATATTCTCGGAATAATAGTTACAAGAATTTTCAATAATTTTGAAAAAACTTGTAATCCTAAAAAAGTTTCCTTGAGACTTGGTTTTAATTTAGTGTTAAACTCTAGGTCGAGATCAATGACGTTCCCAAATTATATGAGATTCTCTTATCACTATTAAACGGAAGATTTGTACCCACAAATTTTTTTCTCGGAAAATCAATCGTTAAAAAATGATTCGTCATAAAATCGTCACAAAATTTGGTGAGTAAACTTTTTGTGGGTAATGCAAATCAGTGACAGATTACATAGAGATTCTCTAACTGATCCATGGGTATTTTCTCAAAAACGCCAGATTCAACCGAACCATTGATATTTTTTAGGTGATCCTTGGATAATAACCAACAAAAATTTCCCTTGGTGAATTTTGTGCATAAAAGTCATTTGTTTTGTAGTATATAGACTCACCAAATTATATAATATTAAGTTTTGGAACGATATTTTTTGCTTAAACATGGATTTTAAAATGAAAAAAGTAGGAGATAGTGAAAATTTTCAAGTTTTAAAAAAAACCAAAAATTGATTACCATTATAGGAAAAGTATTCTGTTATTATATTTTCACGAGTAATTATATGATTGGTCCTTATGGTTTATAAAAAATCATATTGTGCATCTCTAAATCGAAATAGTTATGGAAAATGTCAATATGGTTTACATTTTCATACGATTTGGTCCCTATGCCCTAACGCCGTTAAAGATATATGATAAGTAGGTTAATTTTAAACAACTTCGATAAGGGGAGCTTAGGGGTGGGTAGTCTTCGGGCGGCAAACTAGGTCTTATCGAAAAATGGTGGTGGAGATTTTTTTACGAGCAACGACGTTCTTTGTTTCGGGTTATTAAAAGTGTGTATGGCCAAAATGGGGGTATTGGGGCTTTCAGGAAGATGGGTTTTAGAGACAAACCTGTTCGTAGGAGTTTTGGGTTGTTGGGTGCTTGGGGTGGGGTGATCCGTGTGGGTTATGACTTGGAGAAGCTTGGTATAGCCTTTTCGGACTCCTTTGGGATTCGAATTGGTAAAGGAGAAAACGCTTTCTTTTGGGATGATAAGTGGTTGGGTATTTACAGACTTCGTGAAAGTTATGCTGAAAGAGGCACGCTCAGTAAAGTGATATTTTGTGTATTAAGGCATGAGGTGAGATGGTGCCGTAAGGGCACGGTGTAAGTATGCACAGAGTGAAAATTATGATTTTGTGCTTCGGGAACGATGTGAAGAGTAACAAACTCAGACGGATTGATACAGGTTTTTATATGACTGGTTTTACGTAATTAATGTATAGTTTTTGTAACAACCCAACAAAAATAAAGGCATAACATAGCATTAAATATAAAACATCCCAAAAGTGATCCCAAAATTTCTCAAGTACAACTGTCACAAAACTAGGTTGGCGGAAACAACCTATTCACAACTGAGAATAAAGTATGAGTCTAACTAGTAAAAGTGAAACAGCTATCTCTAGAAGCATCCACACTCTAATTCTTCTCTCTACTCTTGTCGAAGCTTCCTACTATCAGCTTCCCTGAAAAGGTTTAGTTTGGAACATGCGAGGGTTAGACCATGAGGTCTAGTGAGCTCCCTCAAAACAACAGTTTAAATAATAATTATTTAAAACATCTCATAACACATATATAACAACTTTAAGCAAACCTTTACGTAACCATCACACATGTAAATGGCACACTGAAGTCACTAGAAGTGTCAACGTGTCAGTCTCACACTGCCTTACTAGGTCACACCTCCCATGGCATAAACGGGACACTCCCCCCGGTATGAGCACTCGCGGGCCACACCCCCTGACTTAGCCATTTACATCTAACAACAATGTATGCATACATCTCAAATAACTTTCATACATGCGTTTTCATGTAATAAAACATAGCATTTATATTCATTTACTTACTTCAGAAAACACGTTTAATTTAGTTAGAAAAACTCACCAGGCCTGGCTCGCTACTACACACTTACGCTCCAAAACTCTAGGCGGAAATCTTATAAATAATAAAGGGAACAAGAGTCGTAAGTCGGTCTGATTCACTCTTGAAGAAACTATTCCACAATACCGGATTGTATCCGGATACTCTCCCTCTCTCCTTACCGGATCCCTCTTCCAGATACTTCCGGATTTCGATTCCGGGTTTCCACTTCCGGATTTCGGTTCCGGATTACCACCTCCGGATACTTCCGGATTCCGGTTTCGGATCACCACTTCCGGATACTTCCGGATTCCGGTTCCGGATCACCACTTCCGGATTTTTCCGGAAAACTCGCCAATCAGGCGATTCCGGACTCGCGGGGTTTTGTCGAAAAATCGCTAAACAGCTATTACCAACGAATAAATTGCAGAGAGGATTGGACACGAAATTGCAAGGTGTGAAATCAATACAAAGCATAGATAAATAAACATACAGGACTCATTTCATTCCCTTTTAAAATCCTTGGTCAAATGTTCATTCACAAGAACAAAAGTCCCCAAATCATAGCTTTGAATTTCCAATACAGACTGATAATCATACAAGAGATCAAGAATCAGGGTTAAGGATTACCTAAGATTGCTTGGTGATGCAATTCCATCTCCTTTCCTCCAAGAATGCAAGTTGTGGCTTGATTCTCCTTCTTTCTGCTTCCACACACATACAGCCGTCACCAGGGAAATAATGGGAAACCTAGGGTTTTGTGCAATCATTGAGGGTCGTATACCCTTAGCGAAAATTACACTTTGGGTCCCTCAAATTACAAGGTTCCACTTTATTCTCCCATATCTTATTTTCTTTAAACTTGGATCTTGGTTATTACAATACCTCCCCCTCAAAAGAATTTCGTCCTCAGAATTTCATTGTCGAAAAGATGAGGGTACTTAGACCTCATGTCCGCTTCTACTTCCCAAGTCACCTCTTGGCCCGTATGAAACCGCCATTGGACCTTTACCAGTCTGATCTCCTTATTCCTTAACTTTCGAATCTTGCTATCCACAATCTCAATCGGTTCTTCTGCGTACGTCAGTCTCTTATCGATACTGATATCCTCCAATGGAATAGCCACATCTGTTTCTGCCAAACACTTCCTTAGGTTCGAGACGTGAAACGTCGGATGAACTCCCTTTAATTCTTCTGGCTAGTCTAACTTGTAGGCTACTGCTCCAACTCGTTCCAAAATGACGAAAGGCCCCACATATCTTGGTCTCAACTTTCTTTTCTTCCCGAAGTTCACCACCCCTTTCCATGGCTAGACGTTCAGCATTACCTTGTCAGCTTCTTGATACTCGATAGGTTTCCTTCTTTTTTTTGCATACTTTCTTTGCCGGTCTTGCGCGATCCTCATTTTCTCGCAGATTAGCTCTATCTTATCCGCAATCATTTGCACAATTTATGGACCTGCTAACTGTCTTTCTCCCACTTCGTTCCAATACAACGGCGTCCGACACTTCTGTCTGTACAAGGCTTCGAATGGTGCTGCTTGGATGCTCGCGTGGTAACTGTTGTTATACGAGAACTCTATCAACGGTAGATGTACTTCCCAAGAACCCTTGTAATCGATTACACAGGGTTGGAGCATATCCTCTAACGTTTGAATAGTTCTCTCGCTCTGACCATCCGTTTGGGGATGATATGTTGTGCTCAACTTCACTTGTGAACCCAACTCTCGCTGAAGACTTCTCCAAAACAACGACGTAAACCGACTATCCCGATCGGACACAATAGACCGCGGCACTCTGTGCCTTGACACGATCTCATTAACATATAATCGTGCTAACCTTTCCAATGAATCGGACTCTCAGATTGGAAGGAATGTGCGGATTTGGTGAGACTATCCACAATCACCCATATTACATCGTGACCCTTCGGAGTCCTTGGCAATTTCGTAACAAAATCCATGGTTATGTTATCCCATTTCCACACTGGTATTTCCATAGACTTAAGTTCCCAATAAGGTCGTTGATGTTCTGCTTTAACCTTCAGACACGTCACACATCGTTCCACAAAGTGAGCGATGTCCTTCTTCATTCTTGGCCACCAGTAAAACTGTCTTAAGTCCCGATACATCTTATTTGTCCCTGGGTGGACAGAATATCGCGATCTATGTGCTTCTTCTAGGATGCTTGCTCTCAAGTTTCCCAACTTAGGAATCCACACCCGGTCCTTCAAACACCTCAACCCGCTACTGTTGACACTGTGCAACGACGTAATTCCAACGATTCTCTCACTCTTCAAATTTTTTTCTAACAACGCCTCCTCTTGAGACTTTTTGACCTCTTCTAGGAGACTTGAAGTCGCCTCGACCCTAAAAGCCACCACCTTGGCCGATTCCCCTCGCTCTTTTTCCGACTCAACGCGTCGGCAACCACATTTGCTCTACCCGGGTGGTAGAGGATTTCACAGTCATAATCGTTCAGCAGCTACATCCATCTCCTCTGTCTCATGTTCAACTCCTTCTGATCGAAAAGGTGCTTAAGACTCTTGTGATCGGTGTAAATCTGGCACTTCACTCCATACAAGTAGTGTCGCCATATCTTTAAAGCGAACACCACTGCCGCTAGCTCCATATCGTGCGTAGGGTAGTTCTTCTCATGATCTTTCAACTGTCGAGACACGTAGGCAATCACTTTCCCATTTTGCGTCAGTACACAACCTAACCCAAGCTTGGAAGCATCACTGTAAATTACAAATCCTTCAGATCCATCTGGTAACGACAAAATTGGAGCGCTGCTCAGACTTTCTTTCAACTTCTCAAGTGCTACCTCTTGAGCTTCGGTCCAAACGAACTGGACGTTCTTCCTCGTCAAAGCGGTCAACGGTGTGGCAATTCGGGAGAAGTCCTGAATGAACTTTCGATAGTAGCCTCCCAATCCAAGAAAGCTTCTTACCTCTGATGGCGACTTTGGCGGTTCCCAATCTTTAATTGCCTCGATCTTAGCTGGATCCACTTTGATACCATCTGCCGACACCACATGACCTAGGAACTGAACTTCTCTCAACCAGAATTCGCACTTTGAGAACTTGGCGTACAACTTTTCGCGTTTCAACAATTCCAAAACCGCCCGGAGATGCTCCTCGTGGTCTTTTCGCGTTTCAACAATTCCAAAACCGCCCGGAGATGGCATCAATGAAGACGATTACACACTTGTCCAGCAACAAACTACACACCCTGTTCATCAAGTCCATGAACACTGCTGGGGCATTAGTCAAGCCAAAGGGCATAACTAAAAACTCTTAGTGTCCATATCTTGTGCGAAAGGCCGTCTTAGGCACGTCTTCCTTTTTCACCTTCAGCTGGTGGTAGCCCGATCTCAGGCCTATCTTTGAGAAATAGCTCACACCTTGCAACTGGTCTAAGAGGTCATCAATCATCGGAAGTGGGTACTTATTCTTAACTATTACCTTGTTGAGCTCCCGATAGTCTATGCACATCCGCATAGACCCATCCTTCTTCTTAACAAATAGTACCGGCGCTCCCCAAGGCGATGAGCTTGGACGAATGAAACCCTTGTCGAGTAGCTCTTGTAACTGCATCATCATCTCCTTCATTTCCGCCGGTGCCAGACGATAGGGAGCATGCGTAATTGGTGCCGCCCCAAGCATCAAATCTATTCTAAACTCTACTTGACGATCTGGGGGCAGACTTGTCAAGTCATCCGGAAATACTTCTGGGTACTCACTTACTACAGGCACCTCCCCTACTCCCTTCTTCTCTTTCTTAGTGTCTAGCACATAAGCTAAATACCCCAGACATCCCTTCCCCAAACATCGTCTAGCTTTCAACAAAGATATCATACACGACTTCCTATCCCGACGATCCCCATAGATTACTACCTCCTTTTTGTCAGACAAGGCGATACGAATTAACTTCTTATTAGACACAATGTTAGCGTCGTTATCCACTAACCAATCCATTCCTATAATCACATCAAACTCCCCCATTCCCATAGGGTACAAACGCAAAGGAAACAAATGAACATCTATGTCAATGCTACACCCCTCATAGACCTCTTTCACCCAGACTTGACTATCGTCCGCTACTTCTACCTCAAACCCAAAGTTCAACCTCTTGGGTCTCACTTGCTATTTCCGAATAAAATTAGGAGACACAAAAGAACGATTGGCGCCCGAATCAAACAGTACTTTAGCAAAAGTCGAGTCAATAGGAAAAGTACATGTCACCACATCTGGCGTATCCATCGCTTCCTCTACCGACATGTGGAAAGCCCTCGCCTTCGCACGAGCAGGCTCCACCGTTCTATCTCCGTCTCTTCCCCTACTACTACCGCCATAGCCCCCAGCAAATCCCTTCTTCAACTGCAGACAGTCCATCTTGACATGGTCTGGCGAACCGCACTGATAACACGACCTCGAACTACGACAATCTCGTTCCATATGTCCCGTCTTCCCACACTTGAAACACCTTTCCTTATCCGCCATGCACTCCCTTTTATGTATCCGATTACACTTACCACAAGGTTTCTCTCCCGCTCTGGGTCCCACCCGCAGCTCGAGTCTAGGAGCACTCAGCCTCTTAACATCACGATTTGGCCCTTCCTATTTTTGTTTATCCCCGACTCTCTGACATCTGCCTGTTCTTCTCCTTTTCCGTGAGTTCCGCAGTATCTACTGCAGCTTGAAAAGTAATCGGATCTTTCACCTGTACCAACTCCCTCACACTGCTCATTAGTCCCCTGATGTATCCCTCTATGCGCCTCTCATCAGTAGGCACATACAATTCAGCAAACCGAGCTTTCTCAATGAACTTTGACGTATACTCTTGGACTGACATCGTCCCTTGCTCCAACCCCAGAAATTCCTCCTCGAGCTTCTTAACGGCCGCCACTGGGCAAAACTAAGCTTTGAATCTTTTAGTGAACAGTTCCCAGGTAGTTGTTTTTGCTATCTCCGAACCCTTACCTCCCGTCTCGACATCCAACCAGAAGATGGCATCTTCCTTCAGCATAAACATGGCAAACAACACCTTATCTTCCTCGGCACACTTTCTCGTGTCGAAAGCTAACTCCATCTCACGTATCCATATCAGAGCCAAAACTGGATTGCGGTCCCCGCAGAAAGACGGAGTCTTGCACGATGCAAAAGTCTTAAAAGTGCATCCTTTCGTTGTCTTCGACTCATTAGCCACAAACGGAGTTGACAAAGAATGATCTCCCACCACAGTCGGAGGTAGGCTAGATGCCTCAGTCTTTGTCTCATTTCCACTTTTAGTGCATCCGTCCGACGTAGTCTTGATATGATTTTCCAACAATGCCTGTAAGGTCTCTTGTAGTTTGCCCATCTCAGCCGTAAACTTTTCTTCAGTCACAAATGCTTGATTCTGATTTCTCCTCGGGCTATTCGACTGACTCCCTCCACGTACCGAAGCGGTACTTTCTTGATGCAAGGGCTCACGCACTTCAGGTGCTCCCACACCCTTAGCCCGACGGGTGGTCGGCATCTTTTTCCCTCCTCGGGTTGCCACACTAGTCCCTACCGCCTTAGAGGTAGCTCACAACGGCAGTCTTACCCGTCCTCTTCCTCGGCCTCTGCCCCTTCCGCGTGTGGCCGCCCGTCTCGGAGGATTCATCGGTTCCTCCTCCAGAATTTCCTCCACGCGAATCTCTCTCGTGACCGGATTTGTACCCACAACCGGCACAGATCTACTCCTCAAAGTTCTTTCAGACATACTGGATTACTGAAACATACCAAAATAAATTACTTAAGACTACCGCTCCAGAATAATAAGGCATTTTAAGCACATACATGTACCTGTAAATTCGCAGTTACACTGGCAGGTGTAACCCCAAATCTACCTTACACGACTATCCTCGCTACCCTATTAGTCTTATCCCTATTATAGTGCCCTCCTAACGCTTTCCTGATTCTCAATTGTGATTTCTACTCCCACAGTTTAAGTCTAGGCCCGTCTGGTCACCTAAATTGTAACACCCCTAAAAATCAGGGCCAATTTATGTTGGATATAGTGTCCAGAGTCATCAACTATTGGTAATATTTCTAATAATAGCAGGGTCCTTTTGGGTTACCCTTAAGACCCAAATAACGATCAGAAGAATGAAAGGGAGTTAAAGTAGTTAGTTTATTAATTTGTCATTTGATGATTAATTAATTATAAGCTACAATATAATTAATTGGATTAATTATAGGGACTAAATGATAATTGGTTAAAAGGTTTTTTTAACAAGCTTATCGTTTCAAGGGGGCTAGGTGTAAATAAGGGGATTATAAATAAACTACTAGGGATCAAACCCTAAGGAGTTTTTTTTTGATCAATCTCTCTCCCTCTCTCTATTGAGGCCGTAACCTCCCCTCTCCTCCCTCCCAAAATCGTAAACCCTAAGTTAGGGTTTAGGGTTTAAAGCTTCAATCTTGATTGTTGGTTTGGTGTTCTTAAGTGTGAGCCACTAGAGGGATTCACACTATTGATCCTTGACATCCAAGAAGCAAGAACAAGGTTAATTCATCTTTGTATTTTCGACAATCACAAGAAACAAGTAAGTGTTCTCGATTCTTTCTATTGTAGTTAATCATCTAGAACGTATGCATCTTTATAAGTTGTTTGTTTGTATTGCCATGGATGATTCAATTCTAAATATGCTTCTGTTACCTATATCATGTGGTAGTATGGTTTAACAAAACCTTTCAGTGGTATCAGAGCCAAAGTTCTTAGATTTTAGCTCAATAGAATAAAATTCGTATTGAATTTTCTGGAAAACGCAACGAGCCGTTTTATCTATTCCCGGAGTTTGAACCGTCGAATCGTCGTGTTTTTTGGACAGTAGTTTCACGACATTCTGTTTTACCTTCTGGACGGTTGGATTAATCGTTTGAGGTCCAGAAGGCACCTGTTTTATTTTCGACATAGTGCAGTAAGTTTGTGACCATTAGATTGCTTAATCCCTAAATTAGGGTTTTATGGTCATAACCTCAAAAGCTATAATTTTGGAAACTGAAAAAAATTCTTGCTTGCATGAAAAAGTTTCTATTTTTAACGATTAAAGTTTATCGGTATCCCTAAAGGGTATAGGGTAGTAGACGTTTTTTATGCATGTTATACCATAATTGTGTATGGCGTAGTAGTCGTTTTTTTACGCATGTTATACCACAATTGTGTATGGCTAGTTTCCTAACTTGCCTAAGAAAAACACATCAATTATAAGCCTTGGAAAATATTGAATGGATAATCTTAAATTGAATAGATAATCCTAATTGTGAATGGCTAGTTTCCTAACTTGCCTAAGAAAACACATCAATAATAAGCTATGGCAAATATCGAATGGATAATCTTGAATTGAATAAGATAATCTTAAATACCTTCTTACAATAAACAAATATATTCAAGTTTGAATAAATATTGTAAGATAAACATTGACATTATTTATATAGTGAATATAATTTATATGTCAAATATTCACATTAATTATTAACATGTGTCCTCACATGTTTAATTGGAATCAAATATGGAAACAATTATATTAATTGTTAAATATGTGCTCACATGGTTAATTAGAATTAGATGGATAATTATAATTTTAAATTGTTTAAAATTCCATTCAATTTATATATATATATATATATATTAGACCTTAATTACATATATATGATTAAATAATACACTGATAGTCAAACCGAGACTAGGCGTACTCACTATAAACACTCTAAGGGGGTTTAAGGAGGTTACCTATAATATGGTTACCGAATGAGTCAAGGGTTTTTAAAACGCCATGTGTTACCAAACTCACCGCCTCTTGTGTGGCCTAGTGGAATTACCGAAAAGGTTTGATAGGTCAATGTGACAAGTTAAAAGTATTAACTATGAAGTATAAAACGAAAATCCCGTTTTAGATATACTAAGAAATGTGAAACTCGTATGCTACCCATGATGAAGAACACACATAATCTTATAGTTTGTTAACGGAGCGTGTGCGATTTTCCGGCACGTTAATGTGAAACTATAGTTGAAAATGATGTGGCGCTCGTGATTCTCAAGCGTACTTGAGCCGAGGGGTCCATGTGTTTTTCCATGGTCGATTCACTATCTTGTTTGTAATCCTCGGCATCCCAGTCACAAAAAGAAGATAAGCATAATCGAGATTAACATGCCATTGACATAAGTCAATGAATCTCAAAAGACCTAGGAGTTTCATAGTGAATGAAATTAACAAATAGCATTTGTTTACCTAAAATAACCTTGTGATGTGATTACGGCATCCCTTTTCACATCATAAGATAAAATATGGATCCTAGCCTTGTTAAATATTTTTGGAAAATTATTTTAAGGGTTAAATATCAAACTAACGAAAAATCTATATCTACAGATGGCTAAAAATAATCCTCCTCCTCCTTCTCACTCAACATCCAACCTTACGTTACTCTCTATCCTAAGTAAAGATAAGCTAACTGGGCCAAACTACTTGTATTGGATTCGTGCCTTGAGAATTGCCTTGAGGTACGAAGACAAAGAGTATTTGCTCGACGAGGATCTTCCTATACTTAATGATGATGCAAGCCCTGAAGCAGTAACTGAAAACAATAAGCAATTCGCTGAATCCACAAAAGTCACGTGTCTCATGTTGGCGTCCATGTCCCCGGAACTTCAAAAGAGTTTCGAGAACATGGGGGCGTTTGAACTAAATGAGCAACTTCGTGAAATGTTTCAGGAGCAAGCAAGGCAAGAAAGGTTCCAAGTCGTAAAATCGCTTATGGAATGTAAGCAACAGGACGGTGCCCCTGTATGTGAGCATGTGCAAAAGATGAAAGCGTACATTGACAGGTTAGGCAATCTAGGTGTCGATTTCCTAAGAGAGCTTGCCATTGACATGGTGCTAAACTCTCTTAGTGGGGCATATAAATAGTTCATAGTGAACTTCAATATGAACAATATGGACAAGACCTTGATGGAGCTCCATGGCATGTTAAGATCTGCTGAAGCAAGTATGGGTAAGACCCAAAGTGCTCACTCAACTGCTCCCGTCCTGGCCATTAGGGAAGGTGGCTATAAGAAGAAGAAAGTTTCTCATCCCAAAGGGAAGGGAAAGGCTAAAGTTGTTCCACGCAACCAAGGCCTTAAGAGAAAAGATGATTCTTCTAACATACCACCCATAAGTGACCCTAAAGAGGCCATATGCTTTTACTGTCAAGGAAAGGGCCATTGGAAGAGAAGCTGCCCAAAATATCTGGAGGACTTGAAAATGAACAAGGTCAAAGGGTGTGGCACCTCAGGTATTTTTACAATTGAACTCCATAGTACTTCGATTTCTAACTCTTGGGTCCTTGATACGGGATGTGGTACTCACATTTGCTCTAATTTCCAGGGACTAAAGGGAAGTAGAACGTTGAAGCATGGGGAGCTGAATCTGATCATGGGAAACAGGATGACTGCCGCTGTTACCAAGATTGGAGATTTTGAGCTCGTGCTTAGTAGTGGTTTTTCAATAAAGTTATTAGATTGTTGCTACTCGCCAGAAATGGCTTGAAACATTATTTCTTTTCATGCATTGTACAAGGATGGTTTTGAATTTCAATTTGATAATAATGATGGTTGCATTTTGGTTTATAAACATGGTTGTTTTTATTTTAAAGCCTCTCCTTGTAATGGTGTGTATGAAAGCGGGATTTGTGTTGGTAGAAATAATAATAACTTAACTCTAAATGTTGGTTCCTCCAATAGTGAATTGGATAAATCATCGTTATGGCATCATCGTCTTGGCCACATAAACAATAAACGCATCGCCAAGCTCCAATCGGACGGGGTCTTGGAACCATTTGATTTAAAGTCTGATGAAGAATGCAAGTCTTGTTTACTTGACAAGATGACGAAAGCACCTTTCAAAGGAAAAATGGAAAGGGGTGAGGATCTGTTGGACTTAATCGACACAGATGTATGTGGACCATTCAGATCTGCCAGAAGAAACGGTGAAAGATACTTTGTTACCTTTACTGACAATTTCAGTAGATATGGATTTATCTATCTGATGAAAAATAAATCAGACACCTTTGAAGTGTTCAAAGGATTCAAAAACGAAGTAGAAAACCAACTGGGCAAGAAGATCAAGATGCTCCGATCCGACAAGGGTGGAGAATACTTGAGTCATGAATTCTACGACTATCTAAGGGTTGTGGAATAGTTTCGCAATTATATCCTCCCAGAACACCACAACTCAATGGTGTTGCTGAGAGAAGAAATTGAACGCTACTTGATATGGTTTGGTCCATGATGAGTCATGCTACACTTCCAATATCGTTCTGGGGCTATGCCTTAGAAACTGCAGCTCATATCTTAAACCTCGTTCCAACTAAGAAGGTTGCAAAGACACCCTCTGAAATGTGGACTGGGACTCGTACCTCGTTGGCACATATAAAGGTCTGGGGTTGTGAAGTCTTCGTTCGGCGCGAAACTAACGACAAGCTAGAACCTAGAGCAGAGAAGTGTCGGTTCATTGGTTATCCCTACAAATCCTTTGGATATATATTTTACAAACCTTCGGAGAACAAAGTGTTTGTAGCTAGAAGGGGAGTCTTCCAAGAAAGGGAGCTCATTTCCGAAAGGGATAGTGGGAGCAACATTGATCTTGAAGAAATTCAAGAAACAACTAATGATGAACCTATAGTTGACACTAGCCCTAAACATGAGGTTGAACCACCTGTTGAGGAAACTAACATACCTCCACCACCTCTTCGCAGAACTAGTAGAGTAAGTCAACCTCCTGAGTTTTATTATGGTTTTCATATTACAAAGGAAGGAGACACACTAGTCAGTGATAAAACATTTGATAGTGCGGATGAGCCATCCAACTACAAGGAAGCGATGGCAGGCCCTGAGGCTGCCAAATGGAAAGAGGCCATGGAAAGAAAGATTCAATCTATGTACGATAACCAAGTTTGGAAATTGGTTGATCACACACCAGGTCGCAAGACAGTTGGGTGTAAGTGGATCTTCAAAAAGAAGACCGACATGGATGGGAATGTGCACACATTCAAGGCTAGACTGGTTGCAAAAGGTTACACTCAAACTCAAGGAATTGATTATGATGAAACCTTCTCACCAGTGGCAAAGATTAAGTCTATCGGGATATTGCTTGCCATAGCTGCATTTCATGACTATGAAATATGGCAAATAGATGTAAAAACCGCTTTCCTCAATGGGAAACTTGATGAGGATGTGTATATGGCACAACCTGAAGGTTTTGTACATACCGAGTATCCAGATAAAGTGTGTAAGCTTGAAAGATCCATTTATGGAATTAAACAAGCGTCTCGTAGCTGGAATGTTTGTTTTCATGAAAAGGTCAAGGAATTTGGATTTTCTCGAAGCGAAGATGAGTCCTGCGTATATGTTAAGGCTAGTGGGAGTAATGTTGTATTTCTAGTCTTGTATGTTGATGACATACTACTCATAGGAAACAATATTCCGATGGTGCAAGATGTAAAGGTCTGGCTCGGGAAATGTTTCGCTATGAAAGATTTGGGAAATGCATCATACATACTTGGAATAAGAATTTATCGAGATAGAACCAAGCGTTTAATTGGACTTAGCCAAAGTACATACCTGGATAAGATATTGAAGAAATTCAATATGAGTGAATCCAAGAAAGGGTATTTGCCCATGCAACATGGCATAAGATTGAGTAAAGATCAATGTCCCAGCACTAGTAAAGAACTGGACAGAATGAGTCGAATTCCATATGCATCTGCTATAGGATCGATCATGTATGCCATGACATGTACTAGACCCGATGTCTCATTTACTTTAAGCATGGTGAGTAGATATCAAGGGAACCCAGGCGAAAGTCATTGGACGACTGTAAAGAACATTCTTAAGTATCTTCGGAGGACTAAAGATGTGTTCTTAGTCTATGGTGGAAAAGATGAATTACGAGTAACAGGTTATACTGATGCGAGTTTCCAGACGGATCGGGATGATTCCCGCTCGCAGTCAGGATAGGTGTTCTTGTTGAATGGTGGGGCCGTGACTTGGAAAAGTTCCAAGCAGGACACGGTGGGGGAGTATCATACTGAAGCCATAGGTGTTAGAATTATCAAAATACCTTGAATGTTTTAGTTGTTAGTTTGATGTATTGAAACGTAATAAATTGTATTTGATTTGTAGATTATTATATGGAGATTATAATATATGCTGGATTGCGTCCATTTACATTTAATTTATTATCGTGTTTTCGTTTTGCATGTTTAGAACCAACTTCCTGAGTATTAATATACTTAAACCTCCACAGTCAGTCATACTCCTGGAAGTAAGTAGTGATTCAAGACTGTCATGAAGTGTCGGAAGCATAGAGAATTCAACTAACACTCATGAGTACCTAATGGTGATTTGGGTATTGGAACGACCCGTACTCAAAAGTTTACTTCATGGATTAAGTCAGAGTAATTTTGAGATGATAATATTTTATGTTCTTCAAACAGAGATGCATAGAGTTTTGCTCTAGGATTCTGTTATGCTTTGGTGTGCTCCAACGCTGACCGTGACTGGCAGTCATACAGGGTATGTCCATGTATAATATGATGAATAGAAATGAACTGTGTAGTCAAAGTTTATTTGTTCCTTCTTCCTAAACAGGAGAAGCGATATCCATGGGCCCCTCGATGATTTTGTGTTGACTCTACGTGTTTGGCCAAACCCTGACTAGAATTGATGTGTTCAATTGAGTAGTCTGATGAATTCAACACATATCGGAAATCGGGAAACATAATCTTGATCCATGAGATAGACATTTATCCATGTCTCAGGTTCATATGATATCTTGTAGAACAAAGGAACATTAAATCACTTATCTTAGGACCGAATCTTTATCAGAGTTCGGCAGCTGCATTGGATGGCTTGCTCTCTGCAGATTATTTGAATGCGTTAAACCAAATAGAGTTAATAACTTGTTCAAGTGGGAGACTGTTGGATATAGTGTCCAGAGTCATTAACTATTGGTAATATTTCTAATAATAGCAGGGTCCTTTTGGGTTGCCCTTAAGACCTAAATAACGATCAGAAGAATGAAAGGAAGTTAAAGTAGTTAGTTTATTAATTTGTCATTTGATGATTAATTAATTATAAGCTACAATATAATTAATTGGATTAATTATAGGGACTAAATGATAATTGGTTAAAAGGTTTTTTTAACAAGCTTATCGTTTCAAGGGGGCTAGGTGTAAATAAGGGGATTATAAATAAACTACTAGGGATCAAACCCTAAGGAGTTTTTTTATCAATCTCTCTCTCTCTATTGAGGCCGTAACCTCCCCTCTCCTCCCTCCCAAAATCGTAAACCCTAAGTTAGGGTTTAGGGTTTAAAGCTTCAATCTTGATTGTTGGTTTGGTGTTCTTAAGTGTGAGCCACTAGAGGGATTCACACTATTGATCCTTGACATCCAAGAAGCAAGAACAAGGTTAATTCATCTTTGTATTTTCGACAATCACAAGAAACAAGTAAGTGTTCTCGATTCTTTCTATTGTAGTTAATCATCTAGAACGTATGCATCTTTATAAGTTGTTTGTTTGTATTGCCATGGATGATTCAATTCTAAATATGCTTCCGTTGCCTATATCATGTGGTAGTACGGTTTAACAAAACCTTTCAATTTAAACCTTAAAATTCAACAAGGTTAATCATAAAATCATCCAAACTTTTATACATTAGGAGAGATATAACTGAGGATTCATATAGACATTTCGAATTCTCAAAACAACCTATTAATCTAATCATGACAACTACGATTAGATTAAATTGGTTGTCTAAGCTATTCATCAAAAGTATCCTCGCATAAGCTAACTTCTCCACTTAGCACCAAAAGTCGTATACCAAAACACTCGTCCCTCTTCCTGTTACTTTTCCGTGCTCGTACCTGGTAAGAAAATTTAATTTGAAACGATTAGGCTTATGCCTAGTGAGAACATCCAATTTAAAATTAAAACATTATCAGCTTTGGAAACTCAAATATTCAAAGCGTATAAACAAACCTGGTTTGCTACCATTCTTACCGTACGTTTACACATCTTACCATGACGGAAACATACCTGATTCCATGAGTATGACTAACATTCAGAAAGTCATAACATCACATTCGAGAGCCTACTACGAATCATTACCGGTTCTAGATCATCGCTCATGTCTAAGAAATTACAAGTTACTTTATGCCTATTTCTTGGAGTGGAAGTAGATATTACAATTTACTTTATGCCTATCTCTTACCTTCCCATCGAAATCAGAAATTACAATTTACTTTATGCCTATTCCACATTTCACGTTACACTATGAAATAGGAATTACAATTTACTTTATGATTATTCCTCATTTCACATCACCTTTACGAAATGGGAATTACAATTTACTTTATGCATATTCCACATTTCAGGTCAACGGGAATTACATGTTACTTTATGCCTATTCCACGTTACAATTCTACGAGTGCCTATGGATCCATTACACTTACTAGTGTATATGCATAACAACATAACACACAACATCTAGTATCATAGTCTTAACACTAAGAATACTAGATAACCTATCGTATCCTTATCCTCATATGTCCCCACTTCGGCGACTTAGCAGGGGGGTTCCGCTAACTATATCCGGACATCAGAAGTGACCAGACATCAGAGGTTACCGGACACCACAAACTATCTGGACATCATAACTTACCGGATACACAAAACTTACCGGACATCAATATTTACCGGATACTAAACCTATCCGGATGTTTACCGGAAACATATTCAATCCGGATGACATCCGGAAACCAAAGTAATCCGGATACCATCCGGTAACTATTTTATCCCGAAACTAACTCTTTACCGGATACTACAGGAAAGAAAAACTTACCGGATGCCATGCCTCGTCCGAATACCATCGAACATGGGTTTCCGGATACCTCATTTTTATCCGGGAACTACGACTGTGTTCTAGTTTTATCATCGAACAGTCTCAATAAATCCATTCTTAGTTCAATACACATCATTATAACAGTTCTAAAACATGCAGACAAGTTAACAATACAAGAATCATTCAATTTTGATGTCTATTATGTCAAAACAAGATGAAGTCACCTGTATGAAGCTTTTGACCCATAAACCAAAATCCATAAATCAAAATCCTTCTTTCCTCTGATTCAACAGCCTATTGGAAGGTGATTCAAGCTTGTAGTTACCAAACCGATTTAGAAAATAAAGAAGATGATTTCAACCCTTACCTTAAGGAATCAAATTCTTGATTTTTCTTCTTCTCTGCTTGTTGCCAAAACCCACTTCACAGGGAAATCCAAAATGAGATAATATCTCATTTCAGCCGACCTCCTCATTTAAATATCACACAATTCCAATTTGACCATCAACTTATCCAAAATAAGATTTTAACTCCAAAAATCACAAATTAACTATTTGATCCCTTAACTTCAAATTCTTAACTTTCAAAATATATTACAAAGACAATGTAATTTTCGGGGTGTTACATAAATCCCTAAAATTATGGCTCTGAAACCAATTGTAACAACCCAACAAAAATAAAGGCATAACATAGCATTACATATAAAACATCCCAAAAGTGATCCCAAAATTTCTCAAGTACAACTATCACAAAACTAGGTTGGCGGAAACAACCTATTCACAACTGAGAATAAAGTATGAGTCTAACTAGTAAAAGTGAAACAGCTATCTCTAGAAGCATCCACACTCTAATTCTTCTCTCTACTCTTGCCGGAGCTTCCTACTATCAGTTTCCATGAAAAAGGTTTAGTTTGGAACATGCGAGGGTTAGACCATGAGGTCTAGTGAGCTCCCTCAAAACAACAGTTTAAATAATAATTATTTAAAACATCCCATAACACATATATAACAACTTTAAGCAAACCTTTACGTAACCATCACACATGTAAATGGCACACTGAAGTCACTAGAAGTGTCAACGTGTCAGTCTCACACTGCCTTACTGGGTCACACCTCCCATGGCATAAATGGGACACTCCCCCTGGTATGAGCATTGGCGGGCCACACCCCCCGACTTAGCCATTTACATCTAACAACAATGTATGCATACATCTCAAGTAAACTTTCATACATACGTTTTCATGTAATAAAACATAGCATTTATATTCATTTACTTACTTCAGAAAACACGTTTAAAACACGTATTTAGTTAGAAAAACTCACCTGGCCTGGCTCGCTGCTTCGCACTTACGCTCCAAAACTCTAGGCGGAAATCCTATAAATAATAAAAGGAACAAGAGATGTAAGTCGATCTGATTCACTCTTGAAGAAAATATTCCACAATACCGGACTGTATCCGGATACTCTCCCTCTCTACTTACCGGATCCCTCTTTCGGATACTTCCGGATTCCGATTCCAGGTTTCCACTTCCGGACACTTCCGGATTTCGGTTTCGGATCACCACTTCCGGATACTTCCGGATTCTGGATCCGGATCACCACTTCCGGATTCTTCCGGAAAACTCGCCAATCAGGCGATTCCCGGACTCGCGGTGTTTTGTCGAAAAATCGCTAAACGGCTATTACCAACGAATAAATTGCAGAGAGGGTTGGGACACCAAATCGCAAGGTGTGAAATCAATACAAAGCAAAGAGAAATAAACATACAAGACTCATTTCTTTCCCTTTTAAAATCCCTGGTCAGAATGTTCATTCACAAGAACAAAAGTCCCCAAATCATAGCTTTCAATTTCCAATATAGACTGATAATCATACAAGACATCAAGAATCAGGGTTAAGGATTACCTAAGATTGCTTGGTGATGCAATTCCCTCTCCTCTCCTCCAAGAATGCAAGTTGTGGCTTGATTCTCCTTCTTTTTGCTTCCACACACACACAGCCGTCACCAGGGAAATAATGGAAAACCTAGGGTTTTCTGCAATCATTGAGGGTCTTATACCCTTAGCGAAAATTACACTTTGGGTCCCTCAAATTACAAGGTTCCACTTTATTCTCCCATATCTTATTTTCTTTAAACTTGGATCTTGGTTATTACAGTTTTGAGACTCGATTTGAGACCTTATGTGTTTTATTTATATCAAATACATGTTAAATGGTATATGTAACACCCCGATTTTCGTTATAAGTGGTTTATGTGTTTATTTTGTATGTTCAAGTATTTTATTGGCATAGCATGACTCGTACCTCGTTAAGATCTATTCAAGGGCTGAATGGGGGATCAAATGAGGCTTAGTGCCCTTTGGGCGATAGTGACCGGCGAGAGTGACAGTGTCACTATCGCGGGTGTCACAATCGCCTGGTTTGTACCGCAAGATTGGATTTTCAGACTTTGGGTTTCAGGCGAGTATGCTTTGGGCGATAGTGACAGTGTCACTATCGCATGGTCACAATCGCTCGATGTGTACCGAGACTTTTGGGGTGTTGAGCACGAGTGCCCCGGCGATAGTGACAGTGTCACTATCGCCCTGTCACAATCGCACCGACTGTTTTAGGTATAAAAATGAGAGTTTCGGATTTTTAGCTCATTTTGGAGTTAACTGAGATCTTTGGCAGACGATTTTCTTTCTCTCAAGGTAGGGTTTCGTTGTTCTTCCTTCTTCCCATAATTTATTGATTGATAGGAGTATTAATGGATATTATTGTTGGGTCCTAGGTGTTCAATCTCAACTTCTTGGGTTGTTAGCTAAAAGTGGTCAAGAGCAAGGGTTCTCAATTCTAGGGTTCTCATAATTTGAGCTTTAAGGTGAGTAATTTTGATTCAAAAGTATACTTGTTACCTAATTTGCTCTATCAAATTACTTATTGCTAACCAATTTGTCTTGAAGTATACTTTGAGCCAATAAGCTCTTATTTCTCTAAAGAGGAAGTTTAAGGGGCTTAATGGTAAGATAAAGGTGATGTAGTATTTTATTCTACTTGTAATTACATCTTTTATGATGGTGATCATTGGAACTTGGTTAAACCTAAATGTTAGGGTTTGGAGCTTAATGGATTAAGCTATGTCTTAATGAAGAAATTATGACTATGATGGAAGTGACTTAATATGCTAATTTAGTATATGTTGCCATGTTAAACGATAAACTCATGATATCACTTATATGTATGTGGATATTTGGAGGATTTCTTGTATGTAGAAATCATGTGCTTAATGAGATAGTTGGACTGTCTTTTATGAAATTAAGCTTGGATATATGAACTGCTTGGAGTAGTTGATTGTTGGCATTCACAAATTGGAGGAGTCTCTAAGTAGACATTAGGAATATATAATCTTGGGCACTTACCTTGGAGGTTTGTGTATCGATCCACGCTTTCGGGATTTATACCATATAGGTAGTCCCGATGTGCCGGGCCTTGAGGCGTTACCTTGGAGGTAGACGCCAAGGTGTATCTTCAAAGACGATGTAACTTGAGTTGATGTTTGGGGTCTTCCCATAGAGTCTGATTTGTGAATGACCATGTTTATATTTCTTATATGACATACTTGCATGTTTTACTATATGTTTGACTCACTAGGCATTCCACGCCTAACACTTGTTGTTTGTTTAATGTGTGTCATAGGTTCTAGTGGTGCCATTCCTAGGAAGGCATAGATGGGGACTTGTGAGCGTGGGGAATACTTTTGAGATGCCAAAGTTAGAAGAGCAAAGTTGGTCTAAATATGACACCTTTTGTAATCTTATTTCTATGTTAGAGATTAGATTAGTCGGTTGTCATTTAGTTGTAAATATTACACTTTGTTTGTTAAAACAGGCATATGTAATTTCCCCTTTTGAGCTCGTGCTATGGCATTGTTTATATCACTCTTCCGTCTTATGGAAGTTTTTGTTGACCCTGTTTTTGGGGTGTCACAAGTTGGTATCAGAGCTCTAGTTTAAGTGAACTAGGCATTTATTGTAGTATGTCTAGACTTAAGCTGAGATAAGTGTTATTGAAACCTCTACATTGGGTAGATATTCTAGGATGGGATAGTGTTAGGAATTGCGGAAATTCAATTGTTGAGAGTTATGACAATGGTAATGAGAATGCTTGTGTATAACATGTTCATAATTTCACTTAGCTAATGCTATTATGAAGGTGCTGTTACGTGAGTATGCTTAACTACTATTATTATAGCGATTAATGAACGTATGAGTACGCAATTTTAGTCTATTTCTTACCATTATTCTCGCATGTTTGACAGACTAGATGGTGAACACGCGTGGTCAACTTCAAACAGCGTTGGACGGTCACGCCGCAACCGAATCCACGGCCGACCAATTGGCTAATCAAGCAGCGGCCGGACGTCCTCCGAGGCCGACTATCTTAGGTGGAGGACCAGAACAAATACCAAGAACCCACATCGGGACTTCCAATCCTGTGTTAGAGGATAATACCCTCGAAAACCGACTGAAAGATAGCGTGCTTCAAGTTATGACTTCTGCTATGGCTCAATAGCAAGAAATGTTTATGAAGTTGTTGGAGGACCGAGACCACAGTCATCGACGTATTGAGACAGTGGCGGATAATGCAGGAAACGGGTCAGGAGGTCTTGGAAATGAGGCAATTGCGCAAGAGCAAGCGAACGTGCGTGATAGGAGGAGAGAAAGGGGGTGTTCGTATAAGACTTTCCTTGGTTGCAAACCACCAGAATTCACAGGGGCTACCGATCCAGTTAAATGTATGTATTGGATCCGTGAGATGGAAATGGCGTTTGAGGCTAGTGAATGCGAAGACTCGCAAAGAGTTAAGTTTGCTTCTCACCTTCTCAAGGGCGAGGCCCTTACTTGGTGGAATCTCACCCGTTCGTCTCTTACGCCCGAAGTGTTGGCTAAACTCACGTGGCCGACGTTCAAGAAAAAGATTCTCGACAAGTATTGTAGTGAGAGGGCTCTAGACAAGATTGAAGAAGAATTCCGGGGGTTGAAAAAAGGGAATATGACCATGGTCGACTACTCAAAGGCGTTTCTTGAAAAGTTAAGTTTGGTGGAGCATCTGGCTCCCGATGAGAAAATGAAGATAAAGGCGTACCAACGGGGATTGCCAGCCGAGATGAAGACGGCAGTAAGGAACGCTAAGGTGACGACTGTACAGGAAGCAATTGAAGAATCATTGATGGTGGAAGACGATTTGACTCAAGGAAAATTGGAAAGTGGGCATCCAAGTGAGAAAAGGAAGTGGGAAGGACCGTCCGGATCCTTTCGACAACAAAAGCAGTTCACCAGGAATCGAAGTGGGGATAACCGCCGAGACGCAAGATGGTGTAACCGATGCAGGAACCACCATGTTGGCCCGTGTAATACTCAATCGCACTTGAACTCGCAAGGGTGTTACAAGTGTGGAAAGAGCGGACATTATGGTCGAGATTGTCCCACGAAGGGACTAACTTGCTTCGAATGTCGTGAAACGGGTCATGTGAAGAGGGATTGCCCGAAGTTAAAGTCAAGTGGAAGTGGGGGATCTAAGGCAGAGCCACCGAAGGTAAAGGGAAGAGCTTTCCAGATGACGACCGAAGAAGCAAAGACTTCAACAGACGTAGTATCGGGTACGTTTCTTCTAAACTCCGTACCTACACGGGTATTAATTGATTCGGGTGCAAGTTTCTCTTTTGTGTCGAGGTCATTTTGTCAAAAGTTGTCAATGCCCACTGAATGTTTAAACGAAGCCTTAGTGGTAGAAATGGCCGATGGTAATCAAGTTTCAGTTTGTGATATTTTGCGGGGTTGCACATTAGAAATCGAAGGGGGAGATTTTTAATCGACTTAATGCCAATAGTAATAGGAGGTTTTGACGTGGTGGTCGGAATGGATTGGTTATCCGAAAACCAAGCCGAAATCTTGTGCGCAAAGAAACTAATTCGTATACCATCTCGGGACAGGAATCACGTAATTATTTATGGGGAGAGAAGGAAGAGGGATATATCATTTATTTCAATGATGAAAGCCCGGAAATGCTTGGTCAAAGGGTGTGCATCCTTTATTGCATACGTCATCGATGCCAAGCTGGAGAAAAAGAAAGTAGAAGATGTAAAAGTGGTACGTGAGTTTTCCGATGTGTTTCCGGAAGACTTACCGGGTTTACCACCGGACCGCCAAGTGGAATTCAAGATAGACTTGGTACCGGGGGCGACTCCAATATCTAGAGCTCCTTATCGTTTGGCTCCGTCCGAGTTGCAAGAAATAATGACACAGCTTCAAGAACTCTCAGAGAAGGGGTTCGTAAGGCCAAGTTCATCTCCTTGGGGAGCGCCGGTTCTTTTTGTATAGAAGAAAGATGGCACGATGTGCATGTGTATAGACTACCGGGAGTTGAATAAGGTAACTGTGAAGAACAAATACCCACTTCCAATAATCGATGATTTGTTTGACCAACTTCACGGGGCGGGATGCTTCTCGAAGATCGACTTACGTTCGGGCTATCATCAAGTGAAAGTTAAGGATAGCGACGTTCCAAAGACAGCATTCCGAACACGCTATGGTCACTATGAATTCCTAGTAATGTCGTTTGGTCTAACGAACGCACCAGCAGTATTCATGGATTTGATGAATCGGGTGTGCCGACCTTTCCTTGACAAGACAGTAATTGTTTTCATAGATGATATTTTGGTGTACTCTAAGAATGAAGTAGAATACGAGCTGCACCTACGAGAAGTGTTGGAAGTATTGAGGAAAGAGAAGCTTTACGCAAAATTTTCTAAATGCGACTTTTGGTTGAAGGAGGTTCAGTTCTTGGGTCATGTGATTACTAAGAATGGAGTGAAAGTGGATCCGTCCAAAATTGAAGCAATGATGAACTGGGAATCGCCCAAGAGTCCGGGAGAAATCCGAAGCTTCTTGGGATTGGCGGGGTACTATCGGAGGTTCATTCAAGATTTTTCCAAGATTGCTTCTTTATTGACGGCATTGACGCGAAAGAATGTGAACTTTGTCTGGACCGATGTTCAAGAGAAGGCATTCCGTACGCTCCAAAAGAAATTGTGTGAAGCACCAATCCTATCCTTACCCGAAGGATCGGAAGATTTTGTAGTCTTTAGCGACGCATCCAAGTTGGGATTGGGATGTGTGTTAATGCAACGGGGAAAGGTGATCGCTTACGCCTCGAGACAACTTAAGGTGCATGAAAAGAACTACCCTACACACGATTTAGAATTGGCTGCGGTAGTTTTTTCTTTGAAGTTGTGGCGTCATTATTTATACGGCACGAAATGTACGTTGTACACGGATCACAAGAGTTTGAAACATGTTTTTGATCAAAAGGAGCTGAACATGAGACAACGAAGATGGTTGGAGCTGCTCAAAGATTACGACTGTGAACTGCTTTACCATCCGGGTAAGGCTAATGTGGTCGCTGAAGCCTTAAGCCGAAAAGGGTATAGCGGAAGTTTATACGCCAACCTCTCGAGAATAGACATAGTGTCAAGCCTAGTGGATCATATTAGAGTAGCACAATCCGAGGCACTGAAGGAAGAAAATCTGAAGGATGAAGTAATGGTGAAACAACAACAGAAATTAACAGAAGATAGTCGTGGAGTTAAGTTGTTCAATGGGCGAGTGTGGGTGCCGAAGATCGGTGGGAATCGGGAGTTACTCATGGATGAAGTTCATAAATCCAAATACTCCATTCATCCCGGAAGTACCAAAATGTATCGAGATTTGAAACTGCATTATTGGTGGCCGTTCATGAAGCTAGATGTGGCGTTGTATGTGGGACAGTGCACGACTTGTTCTCAAGTAAAGGCTCAACACCAATTACCCTATGGTGAGTTGAAACCTTTAGAAATTCTCGAGTGGAAATGGGAGAAAATCACAATGGATTTTGTGACTAAATTGCCAAGGACTATGAAGGGCCACGACACCATTTGGGTGATAGTGGACCGATTGACGGAGAGCGCACATTTCGTAGCTATGCGGGAAACTTTACCAATGGACAAGTTGGCAAAACTTTACATTGATGAAGTGGTTTCGCGACATGGAGTGCCCGTGTCTATAGTCTCTGATCGGGATAGTCGATTCACATCAAGATTTTGGCAAGTGTTACAAGAAGAACTTGGTACGAGGGTAAATTTGAGCACAGCTTACCACCCACAAACAGACGGTCAAAGCGAGAGGACCATTCAGACTTTGGAGGATATGTTGAGGGCATGCGTAATCGATTTTGGGGGCAACTGGGATGCTCACCTACCGTTAGTAGAGTTCGCTTACAATAATAGTTATCATTCGAGCTTGAAGGCAGCACCGTTCGAAGCCTTGTATGGAAGAAAGTGTAGGACTCCTGCGTGTTGGCTAGAGGCGGGAGAAAAGCAATTTGCCGGGCCAGAGATTGTACAAGAAACGGCGGAAAAGGTTAAAATCATTAGAGAACGGTTGAAAGCAGCCCAAGATCGACAAAAGAGCTACGCTGACAAGAGGCGAAAACCGATTGAATTCCAAGTAGGGGAAAGAGTGATGTTGAAAGTATCCCCTTGGAAAGGACTAATTCGCTTTCGAAAGCGCGGGAAGTTAAGTCCCCGTTTCCTTGGACCATTCACTATTCTATAACGTGTGGGTTCACAAGCCTACAAATTAGACCTACCTCCGGAAATGAATGGAATCCATCCAACGTTCCATGTGTGTTACTTACGGAAGTGCTTAGCGGAAGGAGAGAGTGTGATACCTCTATCAGAAATCCGGGTGGACGACAACCGGTGCATCGAGGAACCCGAAGCTATTTTAGATAGAGTGGTTACAAAACTCCGACATAAAGAAGTAGCCAAGGTTAAGGTGCAGTGGAGGCACCATCGTGGTGCCAACGTGACTTGGGAACCGGAAGAGGACACAAGACGTCGATATCCGCACTTATTCGTACAATCTTAAATTTCGAGGACGAAATTTTGTTCAAGTTGGGGAGGATTGTAACACCCCGATTTTCGTTATAAGTGGTTTATGTGTTTATTTTGCATGTTCAAGTATTTTATTGGTATAGCATGACTCGTACCTCGTTAAGATCTATTCAAGGCTGAATGGGGGATCAAATGAGGCTTAGTGCCCTTTGGGCGATAGTGACCGGCGAGAGTGACAGTGTCACTATCGCGGGTGTCACAATCGCCTGGTTTGTACCGCAAGATTGGATTTTCAGACTTTGGGTTTCAGGCGAGTATGCCTTGGGCGATAGTGACAGTGTTACTATCGCATGGTCACAATCGCTCGATGTGTACCGAGACTTTTGGGGTGTTGAGCGAGAGTGCCCCGGCGATAGTGACAGTGTCACTATCGCCCTGTCACAATCGCACCGACTGTTTTAGGTATAAAAATGAGAGTTTCGGATTTTTAGCTCATTTTGGAGTTAACTGAGATCTTTGGCAGACGATTTTCTTTCTCTCAAGGTAGGGTTTCGTTGTTCTTCCTTCTTCCCATAATTTATTGATTGATAGGAGTATTAATGGTTATTATTGTTGGGTCCTAGGTGTTCAATCTCAACTTCTTGGGTTGTTAGCTAAAAGTGGTCAAGAGCAAGGGTTCTCAATTCTAGGGTTCTCATAATTTGAGCTTTAAGGTGAGTAATTTTGATTCAAAAGTATACTTGTTACCTAATTTGCTCTATCAAATTACTTATTGCTAACCAATTTGTCTTGAAGTATACTTTGAGCCAATAAGCTCTTATTTCTCTAAAGAGGAAGTTTAAGAGGCTTAATGGTAAGATAAAGGTGATGTAGTATTTTATTCTACTTGTAATTACATCTTTTATGATGGTGATCATTGGAAATTGGTTAAACCTAAATGTTAGGGTTTGGAGCTTAATGGATTAAGCTATGTCTTAATGAAGAAATTATGACTATGATGGAAGTGACTTAATATGCTAATTTAGTATGTGTTGCCATGTTAAACGATAAACTCATGATATCACTTATATGTATGTGGATATTTGGAGGATTTCTTGTATGTAGAAATCATGTGCTTAATGAGATAGTTGGACTGTCTTTTATGAAATTAAGCTTGGATATATGAACTGCTTGGAGTAGTTGATTGTTGGCATTCACAAATTGGAGGAGTCTCTAAGTAGACATTAGGAAGATATAATCTTGGGCACTTACCTTGGAGGTTTGTGTATCGATCCACGCTTTCGGGATTTATACCATATAGGTAGTCCCGATGTGCCGGGCCTTGAGGCATTACCTTGGAGGTAGACGCCAAGGTGTATCTTCAAAGACGATGTAACTTGAGTTGATGTTTGGGGTCTTCCCATAGAGTCTGATTTGTGAATGACCATGTTAATATTTCTTATATGACATACTTGCATGTTTTACTATATGTTTGACTCACTAGGCATTCCACGCCTAACACTTGTTGTTTGTTTAATGTGTGTCACAGGTTCTAGTGGTGCCATTCCTAGGAAGGCATAGATGGGGACTTGTGAGCGTGGGGAATACTTTTGAGATGCCAAAGTTAGAAGAGCAAAGTTGGTCTAAATATGACACCTTTTGTAATCTTATTTCTATGTTGGAGATTAGATTAGTCGGTTGTCATTTAGTTGTAAATATTACACTTTGTTTGTTAAAACAGGCATATGTAATTTCCCCTTTTGAGCCCGTGCTATGGCATTGTTTATATCACTCTTCCGTCTTATGGAAGTTTTTGTTGACCCTGTTTTTGGGGTGTCACAGTATATGATTTTGGGTGGGTTGTTGCAGATGGTATCAGAGCGTTGGTTTAAGGGATTTAGGTATCTGGATCAATATCTAGACTTAAACTGCATGAGTTTATTTAAGCTTAAGATGTCCCAATTATGATCAGAACCTCGGGATATTAAATATAAAGGGTAGAAAGAAAGACATGTAAGGTAAATTCAAATTACATCTAGCCAACGTAATCATGGACATACATGTGCATGTTTGAACTGGAATACCTTATTATATTGGGTATGTGTTTATATGTATATAAATATCAAATAAAGTTACGGGATGGCCACCAATCTTAAGCAATCAGAGAGACATGAATCAAAAAATCCAGAAGGGATAATTCCTTTGTCTGGTACTGTTAGGGGAACTACTTCAAATGTATGAGGAAGAAGTTGGGGTGGGAGAAGGGGATCTAGTCGGGGACTACAGATAGAAGCAGAACATATGATACAAGAAGGTTCCAGCAGGGGACAGACTTGAGGCCAAGGTCGGGCCAGAGGTAGATGACATAATCAAGATACTTAATATGTTACGAGAGCATATCTAGTTGCAGAGTTAGGTAAGATTCAAGCCAATCTGCAATCTTGGTTTGGATCACCCCAATATACATATGAGGAAGAATCGGTAAAATCTAAGTATGTCCATGAAGCTGAGGTACCTCCTCCCATAATTTTAGTTCCAAAGACCTGTCATTCCAAAATGATTTTAGCTTGCAAACCTCCTACATATTCAAGAGAAAGAGATCCGGTGAAAGCAATGCGATGGTTGAAAGAAACTGAATCCATTTTCAAGACTAGTAAGTGTGCAAATAAAGATAGAGTTGTTTGGAACTGCAGTGCTAAAATCTGACACTTTATACTGATGTGAGTCTTTGGCTTCATCAAAGGGGTCTGATGTTTTTGAAAAAAATTCATGGGAAGATTTTTCAAAGGCTTTCAAAACACAATTTTGCCCACAAGCTGCCATACGACAATTAGAAAATGAGTTCATCCACCAGCAACAAGGGGATATGATTGTTCAAGACTATACTGCCAAGCTCATAGAGAATTCTCTATTTTCCAAATATTATGTTGCCACTGAAGCTCGCAAAGTGGAAAGATATATCTTTGGATTGAACTCTTTAATTCGAGAATTGGTAATAGCCATGAAACCAGAGACATGAAAAAGATAGAGTACGGGATATCACTGATAAGAGTACATGAAAAAGAAAGTAAGAGGGGCCATCTTTCGAATTGGAACAATCAAAGTTTAATCGAATTGATAATCGTCAGACTTTTAGAGTCAATGAATTAATAATTGCAAGGAATTGTCAAATTACTCGATATTGTTATTACTGCAAATCTCTAAACGATCTTCATTGGGATTGTCCACATGTGAAGGCCCAGAGAACAACCAAGATAATAAGGAAGATAATAGAAAGATTGATCAGTCTAAAACAAAAGGATGCTTATTCCAGATGTCAACAGTTGAAGAGGAAGAAACTCCAGGTACGGAAAAAAAAATTGTGTAGTGTGATGATCCGGGTGCTAAGGTGTTATTTAATTCAATGTAAATTGTCCGTTGTCTGATTGATAGAATTCCGGGACGAATGTGATGATCCGGGTAAGTTACATTATTATTATTATAGGGGTGAGTTTTATTTTTATAATCAAAGTTAAGGGGGTTAAAGTGTCAATAAATGATAGTAGGGGCTTCCCATTTGCAATTTTAGAAAATTATATAAGGATCATATCCTTTATCTTTACATAAGTCGGTCAAGCATTCATAAGTGTTGTGTGTGTTTTGAGAGAAAAACGCAGAGAAAGAAGGAGAATTATGGTACGAAGTTTTGGGTTTTAATTTTCATTATTTCTCAAGGTATGTTCTTAATATATTATGTTTCTCTACCGGTTTACTTTTTGGGTTTATAATGTTTTTATATAAGGTTGAGTTTTTGGAAGTTTTTCTTGAAGAGTCTTAGAAATCTGAGTTTTCGGGAATTAGTATGCACTTAGTTGTATTTAATTCTAGCGTTTTCAATGTTTTGGAAGAGTCGGAATAGTTTTTACATGATCATTTTCGATTCCAGTTGGTTGAGACAAGCACATTTGTCTCAATAGTTGGTCAAGACAAGCTCACTTGTCTCAACAGTTGGTCAAGACAAGCTCCAGGGTGCGAAAAGTGTGTCGGGTTAGTTTATGTAATTCATATTTGGGGTATTGTTTAAAGTCCTTAGGCTGTAATAGAAGTTATATATGCTAGTAGTAAATGTATATGTCTTTAAATTCAGATCATGTGATTGAGTTGTGAAATTACTTGGGAGATCGTGTGAGTTGAAGTTGACCATATTACCTTAAGGTGAGTTTTTCTTTAATCATTTTCGAATAAAATAATGAAAGTTAATACGACCAATATTATGAAATGTGTGGAATGGTTAATTGGTTAATTACTTTATTTATTGCCAACAAACACTATCGGTTGTGCTAGAACGCCAGCATCACTATCGCGTTGTGCTAGAACGCCAACTCCACTATGATCGCGTTGTGCTAGAACGCCAACATTATTGTGCTGAAAAGGCACGAAGTGTTGTATTGTGTTGAAAGAGGCACAATGAGTAAAGTGATGTTTTGTGTGTTAAGGCACGAGGTGAGATTGTGCTGTAAGGCACGGTGCAAGTATGCACGGAGTGAAAATCTTGATTTTGTGCTTCAGGTACGGTGTGAAGAGTAACAAACTCAGACATATTGATACATGTTTTTATATGATTGGTTTTATAATATCATGTGCAAACTGACAGGGATTTCCTCACTAGACTAATCGGTCTAACGTTGACTGTTTTCAAATATATATTCCAGGGAAACCATGAGGAGATGACAAAGGGAAAGGGAAAATGTGAATACGTGTTTGGACCTTCTATGGTCATATCTAATGAAGATGTTTTGATAATTTTGTTGGAAGAACTTTATAGTTAAAGTTGTTATATAATCTTGTAATACGAAAAGTTTGTATTGATAATTATGTAATTGATGTATACTTTTGAGACTCGGTTTGAGATCTTATGTATTTTATTTATATGAAATACATGTTAAATGGTATATGATTTTCGGTGTATTGTTACAAAAAATTACGAAAATATAAATAATAATAGATAATTACTTTATTATTTATATTACTATTATATATTATAATTAACCAATTATTTATATTATAAACAAATCATCTTTAGTATTTTTTTGTGATGATATAAATTATTAAAGTAAATAAATATAAGTTATAAAGTAGTTGATGATGTGGCAGTGTGGGCCACATTTGAAAGAAGTTTAGTTTTTCTTTAATCGTGAAATATGTAATTGCAAAGTTGATGTGTTACTTTAGAAAAAAGTTTGGTCTTTCATTAATGCGGATGGTCTTAGAAATCACATTTATAGTTATTATAGTTTTTGTTTTATTTTTATTTTCGTCACTGGATTAGCATCTTTATAAAAATTTGTTGAAACGTGGATTACCAAAGTTACAATAACTGTTTTTATAGAAAAATTCATATAATTAATAAATCGTTTTTCTATTAATGTATAAATCTTTTTTCTATTGTATTTTATAAAATGACCATCTCAAATCCATGAAATTATTAATGAATTTCACTCTTAATTTGAATTTTCAAATTTATATCACGATAAAATTAAATATATCATATTTTATAAACTTACATTTATTTTATTTTATTTTCTATCTTTTTCATTTTTATTTGTTATCCTTATTTTGTTAAATAATAAAAATAATATTTTATTTTATAAATTACATCATTTCAAAAATCTTCTTGATACCTATAAAATAAGTCTAATTATTGAACATTTTTCGGTTAATAGATTTATCGTTTTTTTAACTTTATGTATTTAACAAAATAAAATAAGATATGAAAGGGTATTTAAATATCCCATTTTGCCATTTAAGTTTAAAATTATATATTATGTATTACAAATTTTATTTGTTGGAGAGACTTAAGTTGCTATATTTGGGGAAATTGACACAAATAGCCGATTCAAACCGGGATAGTGAGAAAATAGCCATTTTCTCTCCCACTTTACCAAAATAGCCATGGCTGAGCAATTGCGAAGCTGACTCCTCACTTGCGGATGCGGACCTGATTAAAAAACGAATATTCTTCACGAAAATTAGCAAAAAATACATATATATGTATTATATACATATATATGTATTATATATAATAGCTAACTTTGGACACATTTAACTTTGGACACATTTAACTTTGGACACATTTAAATACATATATATGTATTATATATAATTAACTCTTAGTGGGTTTGTGTTCTCCTATACGAGAGTTTCGAAACGATGCATAATGTGTCCAAAACGGAGTATGTGTGAATGAGATATCGATACTCAAAGTTGAGTACTTTGATGAAATTATCAAAAACCAAGTGGGTGTGGGAATGTATCTCACATAGGAAGAAAGAGTAAAACCTTAATGGTTTATAACCATGAAAGTGTGAGGGGTTTACAAGCTCTTTTGAATGGTTTTACTCCAACACCTACCCGCGCGCAGGGGGGTGCCGATTGAGGATTTCGTAAGCTAAAATCGCCAAACTTGTGTGTGGGCGCGACCTGCGGACACGAATTATATTCTTTTCTCTTCCAGCCTACTTTTCTCACCTTTAAAGACCAAACAATTTCGATGAGACCAAATGAGGTATAACATGCAGCCTACCATTTCCCCCCATAACTTTGGCCGATTGTTGAACCCGACGACGTCGTTGAGAGAGCCGAACCTTTCCTCCGCTTGCTTCCACCACCTAAATATAGCTTTCCACAACGTGATTACATCTTCACACGTCACCAAGGCATGGTCGATTGTTTCGATCTCTTTACCGCACCTTGGACATAGAACCGACGGGATATCCAAGCCCATACGATCAAGGACCGACCTACTTGGAAGTCTACCTAACCTCGCCCTCCAAAGAAAAATATTAATTTTCTTTGAAATCAACTTTAACCAACGCGTTTCTAAGCTAGGCTCCCCTACTTCAACCGTACCTTCTTCAATTAGAGACTTAAATTCTTGGACCGAGTATCTCCCATCCTCCCCGAACAACCACTTACCATGATCACTAGAGTTCATCTTCGGAGACCAACCTTGAAGAAGCGCACATAGGTTTTCCAACTCACCCACTTCTCGTCCCTTTGGTTTCCTTCTCCACGCCCACTTCCAAACCCAAGTATTACCTTCCCACACACCTCTTTCCAAAACCAAAACCTCTTTATTTGAGTCGAGTTGAACTAACCTTTTGAAACTCCTTCCCAAAATTTCACTTCCTAACCATCTATCCGACCAAAATTTTGTTTCCGTACCATCCCCCACCTCTTTTCCAAATGTTAGAGTTATATTTGTATATATGCATAGTACAAGGGCTACTCTGTAATTATTGTATCTTAGGCTGTATAAATAGATCTCTTTCTTTCATAATTAGGTTAATCACATCTTTGTAATCACTCTCTGATAATAGAAAACCTCGGTCGTTCCAGCCATCTCTCTCTCTCTCTCTCGATTACATCTTTGATTCATCTGTTGATTCTCGCATCGATTCTAACATGGTATCAGAGTTGTAGGTATGTATCTCCTACACGATTGATTGTTCGTTTTCTGCAATTTATTCTCTTTATTTTTCCTTGTTGCGATTTGTCGAATCGATCCTATTTCGAAATCGCCGCACTCTAAACCTAATCGCATTTTATCGGGACTTCACACTTCTGGTATCTTCATTACCGGAACTTCGCATTTTACCGTGACTTCACACACTTCCGGTATCTTCATTACCGGGACTCCACACACACTTCCGGTATCTTCATTTTACCGAGACTCTCAATCTTTACCGGAACCCTCTGTACCGGGACTTTTAGTGTACCGGAACCTGTTTGCCTAATACCGGAACTCTTTGTACCGGAACTGCTTCCCCAAGTCCCGCAATTACTTACTTCCGCAATCACTCACTTCGGAACTGTCTTCCGCAATTACCCACTTTCGGAACTCATTTTTCGATATCTTCCGGAACCTTGCCTTCCGGTACTTTGCGGAACCTTGCCTGCAGTGCTTGAGATTAACAGTACTTGAGAGAACATCTTAATTTCGGATCACTTTCCTTATTTCTGGAACACTTAAATCCGGAACTCACGGTTCTCACATTCCGGAACACTTCTCTAGTCTTCAGTTTCAGCTCTCAAACAGTTCGAATCAGTTCCAGTTCTCTTTTCAAAATCTGTCAGATGGATTTCAATGGCCAGCCTCAATACAGTGACTGCACGTTTTGTCACTCTACTTCTCATCTTCTTCTCAACTGCCCAATTCAAAAATGTCGCTGATGTGGAATCACACATCCACGACACTATGGGTCTGACTGTCTAAAGCATCCACGGAATTCAGATAAGCAAAAGCAACAACGCACTCAGTCATATGCTGGATCAATCACTCAAGACTCCTCTACGCCGGCAATTTTGACACCGCACAGCAACAACTCATCGTCTGACCTTATGGAACTTCTGCGCCGAAACCAAGAGCTTATAGAGCAACTCATGACAGGTTCTATGGGTATGAATTCTCAGTGCAATATCTCAGCACCAGGTAATCCTTGGCTATTTGATTCTGGATGTTGTAACCACATGACACCTAAGGCTTACAGGTTTATCTCTAAGCAAACCTCCAGCATGTTCTCATCAGTCCGTACTGCGGATGACACACGCTTACCAGTATCTTTCAGTGGAACTGTATCTACCACCAATATTCAATTATCTGATGTGCTACATATTCCAAACTTATCTATGAGTCTGATTTCTATCACTCAGCTTATGGAATCCGGCCTAATTGTTTTGTTTCATCCTTCTGGTTGTGTTATGCAGGATCCAAAGACCAAGCAGATCCTTGGAGTAGGCCGTAAAGTTGGTCGGATGATTGAAGTGGTCTACTTCCGTCTCCCCTTACACTCATCGAATCTTGTTGCTTCTGTTTCCAGTACCCCTTCCTCTGAATTATGGCATAAATGTCTAGGACATTTATCTCTAGCTAGGATAAAACTGTTAGCTAGTTCAGGACTGTTAGGCAACACCTCTTCTGAAAACGTTTCTTGCTTATCCTGTCAACTTGGCAAACATCATGCCTTACCTTTTCAACTAAATGAATTTAAATCTGCTTCCCCTTTTGTTAGGGCAGGTTTTATAGTTGATTTAAAGTTCAAGGGTTGAATTGTATTTGTTTAAATTTGAGCCTTATTAGTGAACGGGCCATGGGCTTATTAACCACGGGCCCATAGTATTTAATGTGTGATTAGCTTGGAAAAACAAGCTAATCATCTCTTTTGCTTTCCATATTGTATTGTAATTCTCTTTGAAAGCTAATAAGAAAGGGATGACCAGTTGAAATCAGTGTTCTTATTGTTCATCTATTTCGATTTCATCATTGTTGCACGGATCTGGATTTAACAATTGCTATCAGAGCAGACGGACGGATTTGATTCACAGATTCATTCACGAATTTCTGGTCAGTTTGACTTTTTCACGTTTGACTATTCTTGAATTTTCAAATCTTTGATTCTGACTAAATTGTTCAATTATGTTTATTGGGTTGTGTTAGCATTATACTTGTTAGTATTTCTGCAAATTTTCGCATTCCAATTCGATCGTTTGAGTGGTCAATTTAGCAATTTAAGATCAAAAGTTTTGGTAGTGTTCTTGACAAAGATTCGATTTTTAACCATCAAAACTTGTTGTTTTTGCTTTGAAATCGATTGGATTAGTGTTATTTTTGTGTTTTGCATTGTTACTAATCTTCCAGGATCGATTTTGGGCACCCCTAATCGAAAAGTCGATCGATTTAAGCAAACAGCCGCAGAGTCCGGATAAACCAGCCGCGGTTTCCGGACAACTTGATAGTGTCCGGACGTTTTGTGAAATCCATCCGGACAACTCCAATTCCATCCGGACTCCTCATTTTTCTGGGTAAGTTCTGCAATCCGGGTAAGTCATTTTTCCTTACACAATCCGGGTAACATTTGTATCCGGAAACCCAGTGTTTCCGGACATATCTTACCCGGACACTCCATTGTACCCGGAAACTTCAGTGTATCCGGAATCATTTCACATCCGGTAACCTCAGTTATCTTGAAAGTGTGTGATATCTGTTATCCGGAAAGCTTACTCTGTCCGGATTCTTTCTGATATCCGGACTCTTTCAGTTATCCGGACAATTCAAGTATCCGGTATCTTCATCTTATCTGGATACTTCTGTTTTTGTTTATTGATCCATTTGCATCAAATCTGATCCGGACACTTCCAGATCAGATCATTTATTTGGATTCCTATCCAGTAAGTTCAGGTTAGTCAAATCACTCATAGACCCTGCGTTAGGATTTCACTCTTAGTGCCTTGCGTTAGGTTTACTCTTTGAATCAATCTACACGTCTGACGATCACTCCGTTGCAACCAAAGATGTCTACTTCTCGTGATGATCTCGCAATTGGCACTGACACCAAGCCACCGTGACTCTATCCGAACGAGTACAGCCAATGGCGAGATAGGTTCATGATCTTCATAGAGTCCAAGGACAACTATGAGTACATCAAGAGAGCTCTGGAACTTGGCCCAATTGCCAAGCCAATGAAGGACATACCTACAACTGCAACTGCACTAGCTCGACGTGAGGAGAAGACTCTTGCTGAGATGACAGAATTTGAAAGAGGCATGACTGAACGTGAAAAGCATGCAAAGAGATATCTGATTCAAGCCCTTCCTAATTCTATCTACACTGCCATAGACAGTTACAAAGAGACGGCTAAGGGCATGTGGGACCAAGTAGCCAAAATGATGCGTGGGAGCGTTGTAGGAAATCAGCTGAAGATAAATAGCGCGATAACCAAGTTCGATGGGTTCAAGCAGCGCAACGGTGAATCCCTTACCCAGGCCTATGAACGATTTTGTCTACTCCTCAATGAACTGAACAAGAATAAAATTGTTCGTTCCAATACTGAGAACGCACTAAAGTTCCTCAACAACTTGCTACCTGAATGGAAAGTGTATGCTTCTCATGTCAAGCACAACAACTTGATAGAGAACATCAGCATCAATGAACTGTATGAGACACTTCTCCAAGACGAAGATGAAGTGAATGAGCTTCTGGGAGAGAAGAAGAATAAGCCAAAACCATCTGCTGATCCTATTGCCCTCATGACTTCCAAACTAGGGAAATCTTCAAGCAGCCAATCCAGACGCGGTCCACAGCAAAGCTCCTCCGAGTCAGAACCTGAAGATGAGAAAGACGGTGATGATGATGATGATGAAGCATCAGACTTAATGAAAGCTATTGCCCTTCTGACTAAATCCTTTCTACAACAAAAGTTCTACAAGAAGCCGTCTTCCAATAGTCAACGCTACTCCACTTCCTCCAATAAGCGTCATGACTATAAGGATCGGTATGAAGGAAAGAAGAAGGTAGAAGAGCAAGATAAATCTGAGAAGAAGGAGAAGACAGAGAAAGGTGACCGGAAGAAGAGAGATGAACCTGTGAAATGCTACAACTGCGGGAAACTCAGTCACTTCGCTAAAGACTACCGTCAACCTACAGTGAAGAACTTTCACTACTATGAGGCCAAGCTTGCACTGGCCAGACAGAAGGAGGCTGGGGAGGCAATGTTCGCTGAAAATGAGTACTGGCTAGGCAGATCTGATGATGAGGACGATTATAAAGGTGCTGATGCTTTCATGGGATATCAATCGTCTACGGATGAAGACAAGGCAATAGCAAATCAGGTATGTGACTCTTGCCTACAAAACTTCATACTTCAACTGCAAACCATCACCGAAAAGGCAAACTCCCTTTAGGCCACAAATGAAGAACAAAAGCTTGAAATTAGTTCAATAACTGAAAATGCTGATTTAAAAGACAAATGCAAAATCCTTTCATTAGCACCTAAAGACTTAAGGGCCAGATTATCTGATCTCCAATGTCAGTTTGATCAGTGCTTGAAAGAGAAAGAAGACATTACTTATCAATGTTCTTCTCTTCAAATTCAACACAAGGAGTATGTAGCTAAAATTTTAGATCTTGAAACCAAACTCCACAAAAGGGGTCAAACTAATCAAACCATTTTTTTGAACAAACCCAAAGAGTTCACATACTTTAACAAAGAATGGGGAATCGGATATGATAACCCACATTATCTGAAAAAGGGAAGATATCAAGTCCCTACTCTGTATGATTTTGCTTGCTATGGATTAGATAAAAATTATCCAGAGTACGCAATTCAATGGACTGGTCCTCTTGCACCAGAAAAGGAGGAGGAAACCGAGGAACATAAACGCTCACAAAAACAAGGAATTCAACTTCCATTTTGTTATGAACCTTTAAACTACTCGTATCAAAAGAACAAAAAGTACCTTTCCAATGACTACTTCGACCCCTACAAGGTAGCTACACCCAAGGATTCCTCCAAGAAGGATGAGGATGTAGCACCTGCAAACCAAGACCGAGACGGATGAGTTTAAACTCTATGTTCCCCCTCTCATCTTGGAAGCAAAAATTGTCGAGTTGGAGGAGTCGTTTGAGAAAGAAAGGTCTATCTTTCAAAACGAAAAGAAAGTGCTCATCTCTGAGATTGAGAAACTCAAATCTGAGAAAACTGACGGTGTGTCAAGTGAGGAAAAGGGAAAATTTCAGTGGGGAATCAATACGCTATCATCAAAACTATCTGCAATGACAAGAGAAACGATGAAAGAGCATATGATAAATAGTCAACTCCAAGTGCAGCTTGACTTGCTCCAAACTGCGAAGCAATTTTCACCTGAACTTTCCTCTAACTCATCTGACACATCCTCGTGTAAAGCCTTCATTGGAAATATCTCTTTTCAAGAAAGTAACGTCTCTCAAGACGGATGTGCTCAAAGGAATTTAAACTGTGATTTTTCAAACGCTTCCGCACCAATTTCCCGTAAGCACACGAACACAAAGTGTTCCTCGCCTTCCACACCTGATCCCATTCCGGATACTCCCAAGATAGATTTTTCAGAGTATATGAACTCCGAAGGTAACTGTGATGAAGAGTTTGATTCATTCCCCTTTGACAAACCTCTTCCAAATCATACTGACTTTCTATCTCGTGTGGTGAATCGTACGGTCGATTTTCAAAAGGGTCAATGTTCTAACACAAAGGCCCCGGTTGTGATCAAGATTTTTCAATCTAAACCAACTTCTAAACCAGTTTCTAAAAGGCAATCACAGCCGAGGCAAGAGACCGCACCTTTGCCAACCAAAAATACTGTTCCTCCTAAAGTCACTGATCATTCTGTCCCTGTTGTTTCAGATAAACATGGTCGAGTTAACCAAGAAACACCAAAGTGGCTAAAGAGGGAATCTGTCAAGAAGGATGCGTCAAAGTCTTTCCCACCTGTTTTTAATTCTAGAATAGACAAAGGCAATTATGCTTGGAATCATTGGAACCATTTTGAAGTTTCTTTTCCCGTTAAAGTTAATTCTCTTAATCAATTGATTCAGTTATCGCATGATTGTTTATGTTGTTCTAATTGTGGTTGGAATGATTTTGATGATATTCGCAATAATAATTGGTATGCGTCTTACTTTGTTGGTAACTTATTTCATAAGCATAAAACCCACAATAATAAGAATAGACACCAGTCACAACGGGGTTCCAATCACACGGTTAAACCACAGCGGGAGACTCAACCCATTCCTACACGGGCTGCTCCTACTGTGGTTAAATCAGCACCCAGGTGGAAAGCTGCTACGAAATCTGTTCCTCCCAAAGGTGTACATTCTGCACCGAAGAGGAAACAAGTACCAAAACCAGTTCCCTCTAACGGTGTAAATCCTATACCTAAAGGGAAAGCTGGGACAAAGCAAGCTTCCCCAAACGATGCCAAATCTAACCCCCCAGGACCCAAACAAATTTGGGTACCTAAACGTCACTAATCTTGTTTTGCAGAACGGTCATGTGTGGTACTTAGACTCTGGATGCTCCAAGCACATGACCGGAAGAAGGGAGCTTCTCACGAATTACAAGGAAGAATACTGCGGAGACGTGAGATTTGGGAATAACGAGAAGTCGCCGATCGTGGGCTACGGCGACATCGTACAAGACAAGATAACAATCAAGAAGGTATCCCACGTCGCAGGATTAGGACACAATCTCTTCAGCATCGGTCAATTCTGCGATAAGGATCTCGAGGTCAGTTTTAAAGCCACACGGTGTAGAATCCTCAACAACAACGGAGAAGAGCTACTGGTTGGGACTCGAAAGACCAATCTCTACACCATAGACCTCGCAGCAATCAAAACCGACAAACCTGTCTGCCTCTTGTCAAAATCCGACTCTGACCAAGTTTGGCTCTGGCATAGACGTCTTTCGCACCTCAACTTCAGAAGTATCAATCAACTGGTGCTAGGCAAACACGTCAGTGGCGTGCCCCAACTTCCGTTCGTGAAGGACCGTCTTTGTGGAGCATGCGAAAAGGGAAAGATGACGCGCGCATAACATCCACCGAAGGCAACTCCGAGCACGACCCGGACCCTCGAACTCATTTATATGGATTTGTGTGGTCCAATGCGTGTTCCGAGCATCAATAAACGCAAATACGTGCTCGTGATGGTGGACGACTACTCGCGCTACACTTGGGTGATGTTCTTACGCTCGAAGGACGAAACTCCGGAGCTCATTATTGATCACCTGAAGATTGTCCAGAAGAACAAGCTTCAACACGTTCAGTCCATCAGAACTGACAACGGGACGGAGTTCAAGAATCAAAAGGTGGATGACTATCTGAGGACAGTGGGCATCACACACACTTTCTCTGCAGCACGCACTCCCCAACAAAACGTAGTGGTGGAAAGACGGAACCGTACCCTCGTTGAAGCTGCTCGAACAATGCTATCCCAAGCAAATCTACCGCTGTATCTCTGGGCTGAGGCAGTGTCTACGGCATGCTACACGCAAAACCGCTCTATCCTTCTCAAGCGGTTCAACAAGACACCGTACGAGATCATGAATAATCACGTTCCAACCATCGGCTACTTCCATGTATTTGGATGCACTTGCTATGTGCTAAACGACAAGGATGATCTCGGGAAATTCAGACCCAAGGCGGACGAAGGAGTTTTCATCGGATACTCCATGCAGGCTAAGGCGTATCGCGTTTACAACAAATGGACCAAATCCGTTGTTGAAAGCATAAACGTGACATTCGACGAAGCCGCAGATTTGGCTTCTGAACAACTCAGTTCAGAACCCGGTTTAACTGGAGTGCTAGCTTCCGGACCTTCGAGTTTGGGATCTGCACAAGCCACAGTAAATCTGAATCATGCATCTTCATCGAATGCTGACTCTTCTGATTTAGATTTACTGTTTCAAAATTTTTATGATGACACTATTAACTCTTCCACATCTGTCTCAGCGCAACCGCGACTTGAAGCTGCTCGCAATACGGATTCAGCCGCTTTATCTGGTCCGCCACCGTCTACAAGTACGCCGTCAACATCTATAGAGACAGCTCAACCGTCATCATCAAATACGAAGACTGCACCTGGTACTGTAATCCCCCCAGAGGAACCTATAATCTCAGAGATCGCTCCTACTGATTCGTCTTCTGCTACAACCGATGCTCAGCCTCTGAACTCCTCGGAACCAAGAGTTGTTCAACCATCGACGAATCCTCCCCCACTTCCTCCAAGAAACAAGACTGCTACTCTTGAACAAGTTCAAGACCTTCCATCTGGTTCGTATGTGGATCCGGACGTGTCACACTCCACCCAGCAGCCGCTTCCGCATTCCACCAAATGGACGAAAGCACATCCCCTACATCAGATCATCGGTGATCCCTTAACTCCTGTACGTACACGAGGCGCTTCCGCCAACTTCTGCCTATTTTCCGGCTTCCTAAGCAAGATTGAGCCGACAAGCGTACGCGAGGCACTCGAAGATCCAGACTGGATCATAGCCATGCAAGAAGAGCTAAATCAATTCGAAGCTCTAAAGGTATGGCGACTGGTTCCACGTCCTAAGCACAAGACGGTCATCGGCACCAAATGGATCTTCAAAAATAAAAAGGACGAAAACGACATCGTTGTTCGCAACAAGGCGCGTCTTGTGGCCAAAGGGTACCGTCAACAAGAGGGGATCGACTACGATGAGACCTACGCTCCGGTAGCGCGCATCGAGGCAATCCGTTTGTTTCTAGCTTATGTTGCACACAAGAACTTCACGGTCTTCCAAATGGATGTGAAGACAGCCTTCCTTTACGGCGACCTCCAAGAAGAAGTTTATGTGTCGCAACCAGACGGATTTTTGGATGACTCGAAGCCTGATCATGTCTACATCTTAGACAAGGCGTTCTACGGCTTAAAGCAGGCTCCGCGTGCATGGTACAACACACTATCTAAATTCTTGTTAGAATCCGACTTTACACGAGGTACCATTGATTCTACTCTGTTTATCAAGAATGAAAAGGGCCACATCATCCTAGTCCAGTTATATGTCGATGACATCATTTTCGATTCTTCTAGTCCATTATATGCAAAGAACTTTGCCAATCTCATGGGAAGATTTTTTAAAATGAGTATGCTTTGTGAGATGAATTTTTTCCTTGGTCTTCAAGTTAAACAACTGTCGACAGGAATTTTCATAAACCAGTTCAAATACATTCGGGATATTCTTCGGAAATTCCAATTGGACCAATGCTCACCAATGAAAACTCCCATGGCACCCAATACAAAGCTTGACGCTGATCCTCACGGAAAGGCTGCCAACATCAAATTGTATCGGGGAATGATCGGTTCTTTAATGTACCTAACTGCCAGTAGACCGGACATCATGTTCTCGACATTTCTTTGCGCCCGTTATCAGTCCAACCCTAAAGAGTCTCATTACAATGCCGTTAAACGTATTTTTCGTTATTTACGTGGTACTGCTGATCTTGGCCTTTGGTACCCGAAAGAGACAGGTTTTGGACTTTCCGCTTACTCTGATGCGGATCACGCGGGATGCATGTTGGACCGCAAGAGCACCTCGGGACACATTCAGTTCTTGGGAGATAGCCTGGTAAGTTGGGCATCGAAGAAACAGCAGTGCGTGTCAACGTCAACTGCCGAGGCAGAGTACGTGGCCGCCGCAAGCTGCTATTCCCAAGTCATCTGGATGAGGACACATCTCAAAGACTACGGTTTCATGTATGTCAAAGTCCCGATCTACTGTGACTCAAAGAGCGCAATTGCTATATCAAGCAACCCGGTCCAACACACAAAGACGAAGCAAATCGACGTTCGGTATCATTTCATTAAGGATCACGTCGAAAGAGGTACAGTCGAACTCTACTTCGTAAATACGGAACATCAGTTAGCAGACCTTTTTACCAAAGTCTTGGACGAAAAACGCTTTAAAACTCTTGTGTTCAAGCTAGGTATGCTAAATCTGAAGACTTAATCCGATTGTGTACCCGTTACAAGTTCCATACATATACGAGTAACTGTCTACTCATCATCCGGTGTTTACCCTCCTGATGCATGAGCACACACTTCCTCGCACTTGTATTCTACTTGTTCTAGTTCCACCGCTAGATTTAGTCTCTGTATTTATTAGGTAGATCTCGTTTGTTTTTCATTCTTTCTTCGTGTGTTTCTATTATCTCATATTGTCGTCTATATTTTCTTTCACTATCTCTGTGCTTTCACCAATGTTCTCGTGTTCAGGGGGAGCACAATGCAATATCAGGTAAGTTTCCTCATACTTTGAGGGGGAGCGTCACACACAGTTTTTTTTAATGTCAAAAGTTTTTGTGTGTGTGGGCACTCATGCGTGTGTGTTATAGTCATCGTTTGAGCGGGAGCGGCACAAGTTTTTTTTCTTTAACAGTCTACAAGTTTTTGTGTGTCGGACTCCTCCACTACACTCTACTGCACTATCCGAGGGGGAGTGTTAGGACACTGAAGTTGTCCTTTATAATAGAAAGTTTTGTAAAGCAATAGCTGTGTTAAAGGGCTTATGCTTAATTGTTGTAGCAAGTGATGAAGACTATAAATAGGTCTTTACTTGTAGTTTGTAAGAAGTGAATTCATTAATACAAGATGTAGATCTCTAATCACTTTGTGTTCTCTCTAGGTTAGATTTCCTTTTCAATAATGTTCTTCATCATCTTGTTACACAATACTTGGATTGTATGAAGATCATGGACCTAACATGTGGTATCAGAGCCAAATCGAAGAATTTTTCATCGATACGATCATTGGTTCTTCACAATTCAAGCGTTTTTAGCCCTATTTTGCTCAGATTTTGGAGATTTATGGTGTTTGTTCAAGAAAAAAGTCGAACTCACTTTTTGGATCAAAACTTCATCAAATCGATCGAATTACATGTTTTGATCAACTAGAAATCTGTTCATCTTCATTTTTCGAATAAGTCTGCGAAAGAATCACTGAAATTGGTCAAGAATTGAAGAAGTTATGATGATTTTAGTGATTTTCGGATGCTGTTACTTGAATTCGGATTATTCTTGATGAATTCGGATTATTCTTGATGAATTCGGATCCTTCATCGTTTACTGTTCATTGATGAATTCGGATCCTTCATCGTTTACTGTTCATTGATGAATTCGAATCCTTCATGCTTTACTGTTCATGGTTTCGGATGCTACTACTGTTTGGATGGCTTAGATGGTTTCGAATCATTCTGAGTTGATGATTTCGAATCTTGTGAAGTTCAAAATATCTCTGAACTTGGTCATCTTAGTTCTGAATTTCGGAATGTGCTTTCACCTAAAGGTTCAAAGGTATGGATGGCTTCGCATCTTTCTAATCCTCATTCTAATGGTTTCGAATTCCATTTATTCAAGATAGGCATGGTTTCGCATCTAACATGATACGAAATGGCTTGATTTTGAACCCTACATGATCCGGATTCATTGATTTCGGACCCTTCATGATTCGAATTGCCCTGATTTCGGACCCTTCATGATTCGAATTGCCCTGATTTCGAACCCTTCATGATTCGAATTGTCCTGATTTCGAACCCTTCATGATTCGAATTGAGTGATTTCGAACCCTTCATGATTCGAATTCCATGATTTCGAACCCTTCACGATCCGAATTCATTGATTTCGCACCCTACATGATTCGAATTCCCTGATTTCGCACCTAACATGAGGGGGACATTGTTCATGGATTTTAGCATAACGCGTGTGTGACATCATTCAGATATTCAGCTTGCCACATACATTTAGCAACTGTCAAAGTTTAAAAGAGCTCAAGTCTTTCAAGATATTCAGAAGTTGATTGTTGGAGTTCAGTCTTTGATTGGATTGGAAGAGACGCTTAAATATTTGCAATCATTATTCTGAAGTTTTGTTGACGATGCTAGACCTTTGAGTGCTCTTTATCATTTTTCTGACTTGATCAACCAGAATTGTGAGAGCTTGCAATCATTGTTCTGGTGCTTTGGTTGTGATTCAGACTTTTGAGTGCTTATAATCATCCAGCTATTTCTTGAAGATTGAAGTTCTGGATTCTCTTCATTCAGTGGCTTGAAGTATTTTGAAGACGAGCATTTCTCTACAGTTGCTGAACAATGTTATTTGCTTGGGTCGTCTCATCCCTACCGAGTAGCGCGTGTTTTTACCGTTCCTTCTTCGAGCAAATTCGTACCAAGTTCTTAAGCCGAATTCCTACTCAACTCGTGATAAAACGACGGATTCCTTGTTTTTCACTAAGAATGCATTTGGCTTTTCATTCAAAACTCACTCGTTATCATTCTTGTGGGCTTATCGGAACGAGCTCGAGTTTCTACATTTTGGAGATGTTGTTCGTGCACTTAGTGGAGTACATTGGATCTAAGTTTACTCAAGGTTGAAAATATGATGAATAAGAGCAACATTCAAGGGGGAGCGAAGCCTACATTTGAAGAATGCACCGCTAAAGTTTTTACAAGGAAATTAAAGGGGAGAGGAGCTAATGATTTGAAGATGATTTGCTTTCCAAAACTTTAGGGGGAGAATGTTAGGACACTGAAGTTGTCCTTTATAATAGAAAGTTTTGTAAAGCAATAGCTGTGTTAAAGGGCTTATGCTTAATTGTTGTAGCAAGTGATGAAGACTATAAATAGGTCTTTACTTGTAGTTTGTAAGAAGTGAATTCATTAATACAAGATGTAGATCTCTAATCACTTTGTGTTCTCTCTAGGTTAGATTTCCTTTTCAATAATGTTCTTCATCATCTTGTTACACAATACTTGGATTGTATGAAGATCATGGACCTAACAGGGAGCGATTAATCCCCATGCTCAGTTTGAGGGGGAGCGAGAGAAAGTCCTTTTCCAGTTCAGATTCCTGCACAATTCCAAGAAACAGGACTATTTAGAGATATCCGGACAACATCCGGACACCTCTAGTATCCGGACAGAATCCGGACCGGGTAGGTATCCGGGTCGGCTAAGAACCCGGACCCCACCCGGGTATTTATACGCACCCGGGATCCTTTAGTTCACTTATCCGGAAAACGCAAAACCCTAAACCCTTCGAACTCTCTCTCTCGCTCTGTCCCTCGTGAAATCGACGATACACAGTGTTTTTCGTTCCCAAAATCAGGTATGTTCCTCGATTGTCACTGCTATTCATATCTCTTCGCGTTTCACACACTTTGCACCGCAAACCGACCTCTGATTGGGTCGATCCAACAGTGACCGAAACCCTCAAGGGTTTTTTCGTCGGTTTAGCTTCAATGGATGCGATTCAAGGGTTATCAATACTCCATTACGCTAATATTTGCTTCTGGACAACCCTTACGCACCTTACACTTGATTGGGATCTCCTGTTTGCCAATATGAAGATTGAATCTTCGTCCGGACACATTCGTTGTGTCCGGACACCTTCAACAACTTGATGATCCATCCGGACACCACCATCACCCGGAGACCTAGTTGTCCGGAAACCTTATGGTTTCCGGTAAGTTCAACTACCGGGTAGTTTGGTGTCCGGACTCTAATGTTATCCGGAAAAATAGTGTACCCGGGAAACTCTGTCCGGATTAATCATCTTTATCCGGACTCTTTGTTCACCCGGAAACCATATTCGTTCGGTATCTTTATCTTACCCGGGAAAGTTCCTCATATCCGGATAAATCATGTTGTCCGGTCACCGGTTGTCCGGAAACTGTGGTGTATCCGGAAACTTATGTTGTCCGGACATTTCAGAAAAAGCCATATTGGTATCCGGCCACTTTGAGTTGTCCGGACACTTTCAGTTATCCGGACACCACTGTTGATGGTCCTTTCCGTACCTGGTTTGTCACTACCAGTTCTCGATTTGTCTCAGATTGAGCCTATCACAGCAAAGGTACGCTTCGACAACTGTTCATCCGTCTCAGTAACTAACTGTGCGCTCATTTTACAGATATTGCAATGGCGGATCAACAAAATCCACAACAACCTCCGGAAGAACATATACCTCAAGAAGAGGAAATCATAAACGACGAAGCAGATGCTGCCTTGGTTCACCCTGACCACGGCACCGAGATGGAGGTGAACAATCACTACCTGGATCCGGTGCTCTTCAGACCCAACCCTAACCACCAGGTTATGCTGGATATACTCATGGGACATCCTATTCGTGAAGCCCTCACCCGCACTACCGACGTCCCGTTGATCTACGTTCTTCAAGTGTGGTTTACAGCTCAGGTCCGCACGGCCGGAAATTCACAGACTATAACGGCAATGATAGACAACCAGCCGTTCACTCTCACGCCTGATTCCTTTCGCCGCCTCCTTTCTCTTCCGGCTGCCGACGCCGCGGGTCATGAACGGTACGATCCTACCATAAATGACGACACGCTATGCGCACAGATCCGCGCGCTCAGCTACAACCATGATCTTCCCAAGCCTTCCGCATTCAACCGGAAATACCTAGCCCCCATTTGGTATACACTATTCACGATTCTGAATAGATGCCTTTCGGCCAGATGGAAAGGTATATACCAGTGCACCGGTGACTTTCTCCGTCTAGTTCATGCCGTCTGCTACAACCGACATGTCAACTTCGCCATGATCATCTGGCGTGAACTCGTTACCAGCATCCGGCACATCGGAGGAACGAAACAGAAGAAGTTCCTCCCATATCCGCGTTTCCTATCGCTAGCAGTACGTCAACATATGGACGCCAATCCAGCGATACCCCGACGTGCTGCACATCCGGTATGCCCTATCCACCATCTTCAGTTCCTGGTTATCCGCAACGCATCAGATGCGGTAGCCATGCCCATCCCTGAAGCCCTATTGGCCATCGCCGATCCCACTGCACCAGGGGTAGTTGCATATAGGGAAGCGTTAGGTAATCCCATGGTCCGGCCAGAACCAGTAGGACCTGCCCAGGGACCTAGACCCGAGAGACGTGAGGGTCCAAGAGTGAGAGGTGGAAGGGCCCGACAAGCAGGTGCTGTCGGGCGGGGAATGTTAGTTGTGAGAGAAAGGGGAACGAGAGTAGGTGGTGCAGTGGAATCGCAACCCGGTTCCAGCTCAGCTCAAGCCGGTCCATCCTCTAGACCAATACTACATCACTCGACCGAGCCATAAATCACCGAACCCCCTTCGCCATCTCACAATGTTGAAGACGTGGAATCTGACTCCACGGACTCCGATACCACCCGTACCTTACGCCTGAAACACATACCTCACAGTATCGGACCCAACCCAAACTACAATGTCCCAATCCCTCTTGAATCACCACCTCATTCTGGAACCGGACCTATTATTAGGACATCTGAGGGAGAACAAGTAGAGGAGTTAGATCAGGCGAGGCGGAGAGAACTGCGTTCAAAGTTGAACCAGGAAAGATCGAGCCGTAAAGAAAAAGAGGCTCATGAGCGACCCCAAACGAGCGATATCCGGGTAGCCACATCTGCTATCCCGTCTCATTTGTTGGGACGGGGTATTGAAGAAGCCTCCGTGGACCCAGCGGAGCAAATGCACGAACCCCTCATCCACTCATCCGTCTCCCAACAGGCGGATGTTTCAATATTACACGGGGAACAAGCACAACTTCCACCGGCCTCTCACTCGGAGAGTGCTGGTGTTGAAATAAGAGACCAGTAGCCCCCGGTCTCGACTTCATTTCGTGCACCATCGAGTCTAGAGCCACTTGATATTACACATTCTTCGCCTAGGACATTTGATGCGGAACAACACCAAGTCGAGACTCTTCGTGACTCGATCGGAACCATCGTAGTGTCTTCACCTCTTGGTGGAACACAAGGATCGGCGGGAAATCCTACCACAACTAACATCACGCCAATTGTGAACGTAGGTGGCTCTACCCCTGTGGTAGACGCCTCAACAGGAAATCTAAGTGATCCCGGAGTTATTCACCCCGACTTTTTGTCGCAAGGGTCCCTGGACAGCACCCTCAAGGCTGTCCGCGAGGCACTGGAACAGCATGTCACTGACGAGATCGCCAAAGCCATCAAAGGCAAAGCAAAGATTGTTGAAGCCGAAAACGCACCACCACATCCACCGACATTTTCTCAACCAATCTATTCGGTGGATACCTTAAAGACGATGCTATTGGCCCAACTGCTCCAAGAATCAGATACAACCGCCTCTACTGAAGTAGACCTGATCTCAGTTCTCCGATCCCAGGTCACTGCTCCATCTCCGTCTATAACCAATCTCTTAGAAGCCATTGACTCGACTCTCAAGGACTACAACCAAGCGCTCAAAACGCTGTCTAAGAGAGTCAGCTCACTCGAAGATACCTGCAAGAGTCAAGTAGGCGGCCTCAAGCGGAAACACGATGACCAGGATGATCCTGATCACCGTGAGGGGGAGAAACGACAACGTCTATCCGAGACCGCTGCCCCGATCCAGTCTGTAGCTACAACTGTGGTTCAACAAGAACCCCCAACTACGGCAACCACAACAGAAGCACCTGAAGCCGAGTTGCCCTTAGCAGACATGGTAATAGATATGGAGATTTCAGACGAAGAAGACCCGACGGTTGAAAAGCCCGAGGGTTCAACACAAGAAGTGATTGAATTTGACTCATCAGACATACCGATTCTGGGCATGATAGATCCAGATTGTGAAGCCAACCCAGAGACCGAAGATGCATGGTACGAAAAAGCCGCCAGTGCCGCAAATCTCTAGGTAAATTTGGTCTTCCCCACTGATGAGGACGACAACATTGACTATGATCAGTTCCTGCTCCAAAATTTGTATGGAGCATCCCCCGTTCACTATGCTCAACCCGCCGGAACATCATCAACAAGACCCGAGTCTACTACTTCCGATCTACCGACAACTACTCCTCCCACGACAGCTTCTAATCTTCCTCCCCTTCCTCAACAGCAACATAACCGCTGGGAGAAGATCATGGTACATATCCCTCATCTGGAGGAATCTTTGAAGAAGTTGTTCGTCCACAAGCTTCGCCCGATCGAGCCGACCTTCTGCCTTGGTATTTACAACTTCAGCCCCGAATACCAACGGTGATATATCAGCACAATGAAGTGGTGTCTTCCAGTCAGTCAAGTCAGAACCAAACTTCGGATCACAGAGGTACTTAACATCCATTCACGACACATCATGAGGATCGTCTATCCAGTCTTCACCGTTCGCCGCGAAGATGGTAATGAATGGAAATTTTCTGAAGCCGACTTCCAACACCTCCGACCATTCGACTTCCTGACTATTCTGAAAGACCTTCGCACAAGAACCATCCGACCGCTTGAACCTTCAAAGGCGCTCGAAGCTGTTCGTCGATACCTGGTCCGTACCATTATGATGTCATATCTAACGGATTTTCAAATGGCTGTCGAGAACAGGGCAAAGAAGGTAAATCTGATCAAGCCGAATCTGAAAGCACCTGAGTTAAACATGTATCCCGAGAATTCTATGCTTCTGGAACCAGAATTTGGGATTGTTTACTTCAATGAGCAAAAAGAGAAAAAATTCATACGCTTCAGTCAGGTAGACAGATTTTGTGACGGCACGCTTCTAAAGGTCAGAGATGCTCTTCGAAAGATTATTCAGCACGAGTCTGAGAATCCAATGTATTCTTATGTTCCGAATCAGAATGAAACTATTGCTCGGAATGCCTTGGAAATGATTGAAGATCGCATCGACTATCGCCGCGCCATCAGATTGTTCGAGGTACACTTCGTGCTCCGCAAAAGATATGTCTTCAACTGGAGAGATCTAGAGCGCCAACTCGAACTTCAAATCAAAGGGGGAGATTGTTAGGTCAGGTTTTATAGTTGATTTAAAGTTCAAGGGTTGAATTGTATTTGTTTAAATTTGAGCCTTATTAGTGAACGGACTGTGGGCTTGTTAACCACGGGCCCATAGTATTTAATGTGTGATTAGCTTGGAAAAACAAGCTAATCATCTCTTTTGATTTCCACATTGTATTGTAATTCTCTCTGAAAGCTAATAAGAAAGGGATGACCAGTTGAAATCAGTGTTCTTATTGTTCATCTATTTCGATTTCCTCACTGTTGCACGGATCTGGATTTAACACCTTTTGATCTCATTCACTCTGATGTTTGGGGACCAGCACCACATCCATACATGGGTGGTTCTCGATACTTTGTTACCTTTATCGATGATCACACACACTTCACATGGATATATGTCATGAAACATCGCTCCGAACTACCTCAAATATATATCACATTCGCTCGTATGATTCTGACCCAGTTTTCCAAGCCCATAAAGATTCTTCGAGCAGATAATGCTATGGAATACAAGGAATCTTCTCTCCTCTCTTTTCTTCAATCTCAGGGTACTCTTTCTCAGTACTCCTGTCCCGGCACCTCTCCGCAAAATGGACGTGCAGAACGTAAACATCGTCACATCCTCGATATTGTTCGTACTCTATTAATCTCAGCCAACTGTCCAGAACATTTTTGGGGGGAAGCTGCCTTCACGGCTGTTTACACCATCAACCGACACCCGACCCCCATCCTAAATCAAAAGTCTCCTTATGAAGTACTCCATGGGGTCTCCCTGCATATGAACTCCTAAAAGTATGGGGTTGTGCCTGCTTTGTCAGTTGCAACCTCGTGAACACACCAAACTCGAACCTCGTTCTCAATTATGCTGTTTTCTCGGCTATGGTATTGAACACAAAGGTTATCGTTGTTGGGATCCAGTCTCTAAGAGACTACGTAAATCCCGTCATGTCACATTCTGGGAACATCTTCCCTTCTCAACGGTGTCTAAATTTCAGGACATACCCAACACTTACACTTCCTTCTTCACTAATAACTCTATCTCTTTGGACTCACTCCAATTAGATCCCATAATCAACTCTCCATCTGATCTACCTCCTTCCATCTCACCTCCATCTGAACCTTCCTCCGTGCCATCTGTTCCACCTCCTTCTGTCTCGTCTCAACCTGAGCCTTCCTCCGTGCCACCTGTTCCACCTCCTTCTGTCTCGTCTCAACCTGAGCCTTCATCCATCCCATCTGTGCCATCTGATCATCATCCATCATCTGCACCACCTCCAAGGTCTACTTCTGAGCCATCTGCTGAGTCTATGGATCCTAGCTCCTCTCAATCACAAGCTGGAGCACGACGCTCAGACCGGGTAAGACAAGTTCCTCCTCACCTCCGTGATTATCACTGTTATGCTACTCTGCTGTCCAATCATAAACCCACTTCCTACAAGGAAGCTGCCTCTAACCCTGTTTGGAAGAAATCTATGACTGAGGAACTTCAGGCTCTTGACAAAGCCAATACATGGGAATTTGTGCCTCTCCTACCGGGCAAGTCACCCATTGGTTGCAAATGGGTCTTCAAAATCAAAACTAAGTCGGATGGGTCTATTGATCGATATAAAGCACGTCTTGTGGCAAAAGGCTTAAATCAAGAATATGGCATTGACTACGAGGAAACGTTTGCTCCTGTGGCTCGGGTCACCTCGGTTCGTAGTCTTCTAGCCATAGCTGCCACCAAAAGATGGCCACTCTATCAGATGGATGTCAAGAATGCATTTCTCAATGGCGATCTCGAAGAGGAATTCTACATGAGGCTCCCTCCAGGTATGACCTCCCATCAGGGTCATGTATGTCGACTTCGAAAAGCCCTCTATGGCCTCAAACAAGCTCCTCGTGATTGGTTTGAAAATTTTAGCAACACTATCATTTTATTGGGGTTTTCTCCGAGTAATTATGATTCTGGCCTGTTTACTCGGACCACTGTTGCACGTACTATCTTACTCCTTCTGTATGTTGATGATATGATCGTTACCGGCAGTGACTCTACAGGTATCACACATCTCAAACAGTCTCTCAGCTCATGTTTTGAGATGAAAGATCTTGGTAAGCTACACTACTTCCTTGGCCTTGAGTTCTGTTAGACTCTTCCGGCATCTATCTCTGTCAAGCCAAGTACATTTCAGATCTATTATCCAAAGCTGGAATTACAGACAACAAAGTTACTTCTACACCCATTGAGCAAAATTTGCATCTTGCTCCAAATGCTGGAACCCGCTGTGGGACCTTACACGGTACCGTCAACTAGTTGGTTCCTTGGTCTACCTGACTGTTACTCGACCGGATCTTGCATATGCAGTTCATATAGTCAGTCAGCTCATGGCTGCTCCGTGCTCCGATCACTATGCCGCGGTTCTTCGTATTCTTCGATACCTTAAAGGGACAATGTTTCATGGACTTCACTTCTCGTCCACATCGTCCTTAACACTTCGTGCATTTTCCGATGCTGACTGGGATGGAGACATAACTGATCGTCGCTCTACCACCGGATATTGCTTCTTCCTTGGAGACTCTCTTATTTCCTGGCGCAGCAAGAAGCAATCTCTGACAGCTCGATCTAGTACTGAAGGTGAATATCGAGCCTTGGCTGACACTACACAAGAACTTGTATGGCTACGCTGGTTACTATCTGATATGAGTGCTCGTCAACTTTCCCCAACAGCATTGTGGTGTGATAACAACAGTGCTATTCAGATTGCTCACAATGATGTCTTTCATGAGCACACAAAGCACATCGAGATTGACTGTCATTTCACCCGACATCATGTTCTTCGCAAGACCGTTCGACTTCTCCCAATCTCTACCATTGATCAGACCGCAGACATCTTCACCAAAGCTCATCTTCCGGGGCGTTTTCGGGCCCTTGTTTCCAAACTCAACTTGGCTCATTCTTCCCCTACTTGAGTTTGAGGGGGTGTGTTAGAGTTATATTTGTATATATGCATAGTACAAGGGCGAGTCTGTAATTATTGTATCTTAGGCTGTATAAATAGATCTCTTTCTTTCATACTTAGGTTAATCACATCTTTGTAATCACTCTCTGATAATAGAAAACCTCGGCCGTTCCAGCCATCTCTCTCTCTCTCTCTCGATTACATCTTTGATTCATCTGTTGATTCTCGCATCGATTCTAACACCAAAGGAAGAAGCAAAATCAAAACCCAACTTCTCGAGATCTTTCCCTAACTTTGATATGTTTGTCCACACCGACCCCCCCTCTTAACGTTCCCCTCCTCGTTCAAACTACCTCCCTCCCCATAAATATTTTTTACCACCCTAACCTAAAGAGCCTCCTTTTCGCACAAAAACCTCCACCACCACTTACCCAATAGCCCCCAATTGGTTAGTTGTAAACTACCCACTTTAAGACCCCCTTTTTTGTAACCTTTCAAAACCTTTCCCCATTTGACCCACAATACCCCTCTATTATTATTGTTACCACAACCCCTTCCCTAAAAGAACGAACTTCTTACCCAATCGAGCTCACTCACCACTCCTCTCGGGGCACGAAAAAGCAAGAAAAAATATAGCGATAAGCTACCAAGAACGGATTTTTACCAAAGTAAGTCATCCACCGAACGATATAAATTTCGCCTTCCAAGACGCCAATTTGTTCTTCATCTTTGCCACTACATCCTTCCAACTATCGATTTTGTTCATATTCGCACCTATCGGAAGACCGAGGTACACAAACGGGAAGGCCCCGCAAACACAACCAATACCCCTAGACCACGCTTCAATTTCTTCTTCTTCTACCCCAACTCCGAAAAGTTTGCTTTTGCAAATATTGAGCTTCAATCCCGAAGCCTAGAAAAACCATTAAAGAATCTTCATTAAGTTTTTTAAGTTCACCGAGTTCCATTTACCAAAAAAAAAACCACATCATCGGCGTATTGTAAATGCGACACTCCTACCTCATTCTTCCCAATACTAACTCCCTCGAAAATCCCCTTTTCCTTTGCTTCCAACATGATGATGTTGAGACTTTCCGCCACCACGAGAAATAAGAAGGGGGCAAGCGGATCCCCTTGCCTAAGTCCTCGTTCCATTCGGAAATCCTTTGTCGGTTACCCGTTAACTAACACCGAGATGGTGGATGACCTTAAGAACGTGTCAATCCATTTACACCATTTTTTACCAAACCCCATATTCTCTACCATATGTAGTAAGAAGCCCCAATCAACGCTATCATACGCCTTTTCAAAATCCACTTTGAGCACCATCACTTTCTTTTTTGCTTTTCTCAACGAATCCACCACTTCTTTTGCGATGAGCACTCCGTCGAGGATAGACCTACCCTTTAGGAATGCCGTTTGCGTGTCGCCAATCATCCTACCTATTACTTCTTTCATTCTTTCCGCGAGCACCTTTGAAAGTATTTTATAGTAAATCCCAATCAAGCTAATTGGCCGATACTCGTTAAGACCAATTAGGTTTTGGTTCTTCGGAATAAACGTTAAAAAGGAAGCATTACACCCTCCACTTATCCTTGCCGATTCCCCAAAATAAAAAATTGCCTTCATTAAATCTCCTTTGATGATATGCCAAAAAAAATTGATGAAGACGATTGTTATACCGTCTGGGCCCATGGATTTATTTTTTCCACACGCTTTGATCGCCTCCCAAACTTCCTCTTCCGAAATTGGCCTTTCCAAACTCCTCGCTTCCTCAACCGAGAGTTTTTTTTTTTTTTATTACTTTTAAGATGCAGCCCTCCCCTTCTTTCCGACTTAAACTTGCTTTTGAAAAATTCAAAAACCCCTTCTTTTATCTCTACCGGATCTTCCGTCCACACCGAATTAATATTCAACCCCCGGATACCGCACCTCCTCTCTTTCTTCCTAATAGCCGCATGGAAGAATTTTGAATTTTCGTTCCCTTCTTCCAACCATTTTACTTTTGCTTTCTGCCTCGCTATCTCGGTCTTCTTTTCCTCTGCCTCTAACCATTTATTTCTTGCTACTAGCCACCGTATTCTTTCATCTTCATCAAGAGTTCAAACTTCAACAATTGATTCCAATTTTCTCGCCTCTTCCTTGTTTCTTTCTGCGTCCCCGTCTAACCTTTTGAATTTCTCTCCACATATTTTTTTCAAGGCCACTTTAACGTTTTTAGCTTATCCCGGAAAACGCAATCCGGAACCGAAGACGTAACATCAAGGTTCCACGCCTCTTTGATCACGTCTTCCACCCCTTCCTCTCCAAGCCAAGAGTCAAAATTTTTGAATGGCTTTGGACCAAAGTCACTCATGTTATCATAGAGCATGATCGGAAAGTGATCTGACCACTTTCTTTCGAGTGCCTTTACCCCTAAGTTCCTCCACGCTAAGCAGAAATCGTTTGTAGCAAGAAACCGGTCTAGCTTGCTATACTTCCTTCCATCGTCGCTAACTCTATTGAATTTTTATCCACCCATCGGAACTTCCACCAAGTGGCTATTACGTATAAAGTAATTAAAGTCTTCCATTGCCCTTTCATTTGTGATCGAATTTAGTCTTTCATGCTTCCCCCTGACCTCGTTAAAATCACCGAATACGCACCACTTCACTTCTTCGTTCTTGCAAATCGTTTCAATGTTCCTCCACACTTCCGCTCTTTCTTTTGGATCCCTCGGCCCATACACGTTAACAAAGCCGACTTGCCCATTTATTCCTTTCCACGACCCCACCACTGTGATTAAGTTTTTTTCAACCACAAAAATTCACACGTGAATTCCTTTCTATCCCATATCAACAAAAGCCCTCCCGAATTTCCCGTTGCTTCCGATTGTACAAAATCAACATCTTCAAGACCCCAAACGTTTACCACTTGAGGCTCATCCCACTTCTTACTCTTCTACACAACTCCCGAACCCAACTCCCGAACCCAACTCCCGAACCCAACTCCTTTTTTCCTTCACACCCAACCCTCTTATATTTAGCGACATGATCTTCATAAATGGATTTTTGAACGAAACATGGATATGGACTTAATTACCTGGGATTACGCCCCCTACCATGTTGACCCACTCACTTTTTCTCCTCTTCCCAAACGAGTCCTAGCTTGTTTCCGAATTCCATGGAATTTTCGGTTCCATCAGTACTTTTTAAGTCTTCCGAGATAGCTTCTAAACCTTCAGTCGAGCCCTTTGGTTTTGACTTCCTTACGTTTTTTGATGACCTGTTAGTATCCGAGAGCTTTGAAGGTTTTTTATTACTACACCTCGCCATTTTTTTGAGCATATGAAAGCTAACTTTCCCCCTGCCGAACCCCACCGTACCTTGCATTTTACCTCTTACTTTCGCTATTTCCTTTCCATGTTTTTCTTTGTCCGCCAATCTCCTATTTTCTTTAACGTTCCCTGTGTGTTCTATGCTTTCAACAATAACCTCCCCAATTGGTATTTTGGCAGAGAAGGAATAGGCGTTGGGGTCTCCAATCGAACTGGATTGTTGTTATCAAAAGAATTATTTTCTAAGCCCTGTTGATTATTTTCTAAATTTGTTTCCAGTCCAGGCCCATTAAACACATTATTATTATTGCTGGATATATTTTTTGGATTTGGGCTTAGCTGTTGGTTCCCAACTAGGCCGATAGAGTTTGTCTCCTTTACCATATGTGGCCCACAAAATTGGAAACCTACCTCTGATTCCCTTGCAGCCACCTTCCCCCATGCGCCTATTGTACCTTCCAAATTCTCCTTGAGAATTGGAGATTTAATCCCCCCATGTGACTCTTTGTCTCCCACACCAAAACCTCCAGCCGACGACCCACTTTCAACCTTATTCTCCGGCGTCTGTTCCGGTGATTCTCCCGTGTCTCCTATTTCCGCTTTTTCTTTATCTTCTGCAAAATTCTCCATTTCTTGCTCGTTACTAGCTTCGCCTTTTTCGTTCTCCTCGAAGACACTTTCCTACACCCACTCCTCCTCCTCATCGTCATCTTCCGTCCATTCCGACGGAATGGATGAGACATCCTCTTCGTCACTGCTGCCACTACCACCATCTTCCCAAGTCAATGATTGCCTGTTTTCTTCCTCTACTATCCAGATTCTAAAAAAACGGCCATCCACATTTAGACATCGAAGTTCGTCGATACGGCCCCTTAACAAAGTGGCTACCATCACTTTTCCGAATTCGAGATTTTGGTTGTCTTCCCAGTTGCAATTCACCGATTTGATAACGGGACCCCATTTTGCTGTGATTTTACCAAAGTTCTCTTCGTTCCACACGTGAAGTGGTACCCCATACACCCTTAGCCAATCCATTCTTTCCGCCGAGCTGAATCCTTCCGACCACCGCCTTAGATCCTTAATCCAGAGGTGAAAACTGTGAGTCTTGTTATTCAGAATTTTCAATAGTGTCTCCTCTTTTTCGAACATCAACGCTACTGATCTTCCTCCTAAATATCTGATCGTGCAATCTGCAAGGTTCTCTGACCGACACATTGCTTGAATTGTCGCGATGTTCTCCGTCGATGTAACTCTACCTATCAAGCTCCTTTTCGCTTTGGTTTTCAAGTTCTCCTTCGCTGTCCACACCCCTATAATCTCTTTACTCCTATTTTCCTGCTCTCCTTCGGTGTTTTTATTGTCCACCCTTTCTTTCACCATCTCACAGTAGGATTTTTGCCCTCTCCATTTTCCTTGCAATCCATTGTTTCTGGTATTATCTTCAACCGTCCTCCTTCCATTTTCCTCTCTCTTGGGTCCAACATTCTCCTTGGCAGCAAAGATTCTCAACTTATAAGACCCTATCCATATACCATTAAGTCTCCTTTCTAAGTCTTTGACGTTCGATACACGCTTGAATCTGACGAAACCGAACTTTTTACCGTTTCGCATCCTTCTTCTCGCCATGTACATATCGTTTGAAAGCACGCCACAGATGGGGGAATTCCCAATCCTCTGGGAAGTTAAAAAACAAGAAAGACGTTAGATTCCGATCGGTTTGAACTCTGTGGTATCCTCCCGTTCCGGCTGCTCCGGTATCCTTCCTCTCGCTGACTCGTGCCCACACTCTCTCTCCCGCTCGCCTGTTGACTCTCTCCCCTCTCTCTCTCTCCTCTCTCTCTCCATTCTATTAGTGATATAAAAGGATCTGTTCCTGAACTTAGGTTTGGGCAAGAAGACTACATTTAAAAACCCAAAAGTTGCAAACTTTTTTCTACCAATTTAACCTTTTTATTGATTTCTTATCATGATTGTCTTTTTCATTAATAATGGATATATAGGTTATTTGTGCCTTTGTGGTGTTTATTTACTTACTAAATTAACCAGATTTGTAGAGTTAGTTGATTATGTGTTTTGTAATTGCTATTTATTTGATAATTGCTATAATAAATTAACAGCTATTTATGATTTTATCCAATTAATAAAGGGAAAATTGCATCAAATGGAACCAACTTTCACCTAATTTCTATTTTAGGGAACCAACTTTTAAAATCGTCATTTAAGGGTTTAGATCAAACTTTTTGTTTAATTAAGGGTCTGGTTAACCTGTTGTTCACGTAACCGCTAATATAATATGACTTGGCAAATAATAATTAAAAAATATATTAGGTGGATATTTTACTTTGACAACTCGTCATTATTATTAAAAATTATGTAAAACATTAAAAACTCAAAATTAGAATATGAATGGTCCTCTGGTCGGTTTCCCCATCGAGATCTCCTCCAACCTTCTGCCTCCGACTCTTACGCCTTTAGCCCTAGCCGTCGCTCACGTCTTCCGGCAGGCACTGCCCTCTCCAACCGGCATCGACCGTGTTCATGAGCTATGTTAGAGTGTTTTCAATAACAATACCAACTCCTATTAAGACTGTTAGAAAAGGTACTCAGAAACTAGAGATCAAATCTTACTTAATTGTTGAAACAGAAGGTGACTTAAATAGCAAATTACAACTTCAAATGGTCCTAAAAATTAGCAACAAAACTCCTAAAAAATGAAGATTGGGTTTATTCAAAACAGAAAGGAAGACCAAGTAAAACAGTTGGAAAACGTGACTCGATTTATTCCTTCATACCCACCCTCAAACTTGACGGAGTTTCTTCAGCAAGTTTGACTTCAATCGAACAGACTCCAAGCTTCTCCCTTAGCATCACGAACATTTCACGATTCAAAGGTTTAGTGAAGAGATCTGCTACTTGCTCACGTGTTCCACAATGCTCCAAACGAACAACTTCATCCTTGACCAGATCACGTAAGAAATGGAATCGAACTCCGATATGCTTGCACCTCCCATGAAACACCAGATTCTATGACAATTTGATGGTTGAGGTGTTGTCACATTTAATGATTGTGCTCTTGTGGTTCTTCAAACCCAACTCTTCTTATATTCTTCTGATCCAGGTTGCTTGACATGCACACGTAGAAGCTGCAACATACTCCACTTCGGTGGTCGAGAGAGTGACTATACTTTGCTTCTTAGATGACCATGCTACAACTCCATTATCCCATAAAAACGCATAACCAGACGTACTTTTTACGCTACCGCTGTCTCTTGCAAAATCACTATCTATGAATACTTCTAGCTTTCCTTCACCTCCATAATTGTACCAGATTCCAAAGTCAATTGTACCCTTTAAATATCTCAGCACTCTCTTTGCTGCCAGGTAGTGTTGTTTGGTGGGTTTAGTGTAAATCCCAAATCTTGTGTAAATCAATCAGAGTGTAAGAGATTCTAGAGAAAGAAAGTCATTGTCATTCATATGTCTTGAAAGTAAGTACAAATGACCAAAGTTACAAGCTTCTACCAAGATACTTACAAACTATGACACCATAAGCCTATTTATACTAAAGATTTACAAGGTATAAAGGCTTGACACACAACATTGATTATTACACCATGCATTGACTTTACAGTAAATCTTGAATACAATAATGTCCTAACATTTAGCCTTGAAACGGCTCATTAAACTCACCACAAACTGCAGATCAGGCTGAGTGGTAGTAATATACATGAGACTCCCTATGATTTGCTTGTAGAGGGTTGTAACACCCTCAAAATTGGAACGAGCAACTAACTTTAATTTCAACAAAATAACCAAAAGAGAATAAAATCATTTCTACTGATTATCCCTGAAAATACCTCGGAATTTAAACATCATAATCTCCACAATAAATAACTTAAAACGACGTTACTTAACACAACACAAGTTGCTAATCCCAAATAAATGCGGAAGACTTCACTAATCATTATCACCTCTCGTGCACTCTACTAGCACTCGCCACTTCACAGTGTAGCTAAAACTACTCCCAGCCTGAGCTTGTTGCACATGCCGACAAATAAAAAGGGTTAGGCTAACGCCTAGTGAGTTCAAGAGTTTTAACATGACTATATAAATTCATAAATCGAGAGGGATGTAGTTTTAGTCATGATTTCAAAAGAATTTACTTTAAATGCAAATCGCCCATTTTCCAACTCACACAAATCCCGTGCTGAAAGCTTTAATATAAAATGATTTCCAAAATGGACTCATTCCCAAAACCGACGTGAAAGGTGAGATAGCATTTGATTCTCAAAACGATTGAATTCATAAATAAATCTCCCATATTCCAAACATCCCCAAACATGGATGAAACATAACCCATAACTCATATAACGTGGGAAAACAAATTCATATAATATGATACGTCACCGAAACATGGATAAACACAAATACCCAAAACAACACCTTTCGGTGACAGGGGAGGCCTGTATACATTGCATGTGATGGAACACAAAAGTAGGTCACCAACTATGCAATAAAACACACACGTTGATTACTCTCGTAAACGGAGCTCAATCACTCCAGATCTATTGCCCGCGAGACTAGGGAGCCCCCAACTTCAACCACTCCAGGTCTATACATTGGGTCACTCCAAATCCACAACAGCACATTTGGGATTACACCTTACTGCCCATGAGACGACGCCCGACCATATAGGTCCACGCCTTACTTATCATGGAACCCGATGCCTATCACGTGTCAAGCACATATGGAATTACACCTTACTGCCCGTGCTACAAAAGAGAAACTAACGTCTCGTAAACTGAGCTCAATCAATCCCGATCTCTTGCCCGCGAGACTTGGGGAAACTCAAATGCCTATGGATCCATAGCTAACAAGTTCTAAAACATTACATGACCCCAAAAGAATAAACCAGTGCATTCAAAACATGCAATTCCCTAATAATGTAAACCATGATCAAAACTCAACCTTGAGCTATCAAAATTGGGCAAATGTCCTCAAAACTTCACAAAATCCAATACCGAGCCACAAGCTCAACTGACTCAAAAGATAGTTCATAAAAAGTCATAAAAATGACATTAAACGTAGCAACACACACCTTTACCAATAAATACTTTGAATCCAAGAAAACCCGAAATAAAACCTTGGGTTGGGAAACCCTCTTTTTCTAAAGGACTCACACCATTACATTTTCAAATCTTCCCATGATGTACTAAATGCATATTTCCAAAATATACACAAAATGCATTTTCATAACAAGTAGACTCCATTTATAACATAAATCCACAACCTATTTTCATGTATGATTTATCTATCACATTTTCCCAAAATTCCAAATGTAAGTGTTTTACCATATTTACAATCATAAATACTTCAAAGGGTTAAAACCCAGCAAATAATTCAACCATTGATAACTTTCTTGTAAAACACATAAGTATTCGGAAAAATAACATTTTGGCATGTACAAAGTTTTCATAAAGCAACTTGAACTCACCTTGCTAGATTTAAGCTAAATCTAGATTTTCCCCAAACGTAAGCTCCTTTGATGCAACCCGAATCCTTAGGCCAAATCTTCCAAAAAAACCTAGATCCACAAGTTTCCAACCATAAGTATTCATCCCCAAACACTTAGAATCATTCCCCAAACATTTTGCATCCAAAATCCCAAATACATCAAAACCCTAATCATCATAAATGAAGAAGGAGAAGATCACCTCAACCAAACACAACCAAAATCATCCACAATACCCCAAAATAGAAGGAAGATGAAAACAACAACAACCTAGCATTTGGGTAGAGGAATATTACCTTTATCACTTGAATCTCCAAACAAAAGCTCCTATTCACCCACAAAAGCTCCAAGCTTCCATATCTTCAATAATGGTGGAAGTGGGTATGGTTTGGGTGAAGAAATGAGGAAGAAGAGGAGAAGGGTTTGTGAGTTCTTGAGGAAAATCGGCTGAGAGGGGGAGAGGGAGAGTGCTTAAAATACCCAAAATAACTCATCAAACAAGTCGCGGACGTCCGCATGGCCCTTCGCGGACGTCCGGCCTCGGTCGAACCAAATCCATCCCAAAACCTCTGTTGCTTTCGCAGACGACCCGCGGGCTTCCGCGCCTCGCGGACGTCCGGCTTGCCACCCGCGGACGTCCATGACTCTAATTTTGGTTCTCCAATTTTCAGGGTGTTACAATCCTCCCAACCTTAAAGAGATTTCGTCCTCGAAATATAGTTCTCACACAACTAATGGCCACCACGCCCAATACATTCCAAGTTCCCTCGGTTTCTGTAATACCCCGGGTAAGTTCGTTAGTTAAATGTTAGTTCCGTTAAATTTATTTAATTATATAATTAATGTTTAGGGTAAGTTTGGGTTATATTATAAGTTAAGAGTGTTTTGGTCATTAGTGATAAGTTCAAGGACTAAAGTAGTAAAATGGTTGATATTACCTCTTGATGAAATTAGATATTTCATAAAGTCGGATATTATCCAGAAATCAGTGTGTGCAAGTGTGTGTTTGGAGAGAAAAAGAAGAAGAAAGAAAAGGAAGGGTTAAGGCTCCATTTGGTCTACTTAGAAGTGATTTGAAGGTATGTTCCTTTATAATTTATGTTTGTAATTGCTTTTGGAAGGTTTCTAATGGATTAGAATAGTCAGTTACACATCTGGTATTGATTCAGTCGGATTCTGGGTAGAAAATGGATGAACAGTCAGAGGTGTCCGGACACTATGAATGTGTCCAGGTGATTTTGTTGGTAGTGTCCAGGTAAATTAGTTGGTGGTGTCCGGATGGTGTTCTAAGGTGTCCGGACGAGTCTTTTATCCGGGTAAGTTCCTTTTTCCTATGTTTTCCGGATAGAATTGGATACCGGATGGTATCCGGATTACTTTGGTGTCTGGATGACGTCCGGATTGTATATGTTGTCCGGAAAAGTCATGTTGTCCGGAAAAGTTGTGTTGTCCGGATAATTTAAGGTATCCGGATACTTTTGTTGTTTGGTTAAATTGGGGAGTTTAGATGCTTTTAAGTATCCAGTAGCCTGTGTTTTGTTAATTCATGGATAGGGAATGAATGAGGACCGAATGTACTGTGGACTTGACTTAAGTTCGGGCTTGGGGAAGACAATTGAGGATAAGAGTTAGATAGAGTTATCTAAACCTCTTAGTCCTAGTAAGCCCTATGTGTTCAAAGTGGTAAAGCAATACTTGTATATGATTGTTTCTGTTAATGCATATTATGTTGTAATCAATGCCTTATTTATTTAAGCATGTAGCTAGTTAATAGTTTGACTTTGACTTTGTGTCTTGGGTATAAATACCCTTAGAACTCCTTGTTTTAGAACCTTTTGCCTAATTGAGAGATATCAGAGTTCTCATTTTCTCTCTGTGTGAAATACTTTCTGTCTTTGATTGATCCATACACTTTCAATTGGTATCAGAGCAGGATCTTAGACTCAGAGAGTGTTTCTGTGATCATACACAAATTTTTGTGAAGATTATCAAGAAAATTTGATCGATTTCTTGAATTTTTTCAAGAAATCTCGTTTTCTTGAGATTTTTTCAAAAATTCTTTGTTTGTGATCGAATTGCTTCAAGTTTGTGCTCAGTAGATTCATCATCTGTTTTGGAACATCGTTAAAGAAGGATTCGAAGGCTGATTTCAAGATTTGAGGCTTCAATTTTGAGATTTTGTCAGTTTTTGGATTTTTGGTTCGAAGTTACTGTTCGATCGGCATTTTTGTAGATTCAGTGGTTTTCAGAGATTTTTGCTCTCAGATAAAGTGTTCAGACATTGTTTTCGAGCATCTCTGTGAAGGTTATTTCAGTGTTTTTTGCAAATTCAGTGGTTCTCGATCGTTTTTTCGAAAAACTCGCAAGATCTGAAAAGTTCGCAAGTTCATCATTTTTCTCGCAAGATTCATCGTTGAGTGAAGGTTATCAAGAGTTAAGTGTGAATCTCGCAACCCTTAGTTGCGAACTTCAGGATTCTATCTTCGGAAATTCGCAACTGCCAATTGCGAACTTTGTGACTTGAATTTCTTTCAGGGTACGAATTTCAGGATTCTCGCAAGCTTTGGTTACGAACTTTGTACTTGGTGTTTTTTCGGCTTACGAATTTCAGGATTCTCGCAACAGACTCTAACGAAATTTCTGATTCTCGTAACTGACCCTTACGAATTTTTGTGATTTTCGCAACTGTTGATTGCGAACTTTGACACTTAGTCAAATTTTTTTACTGTTCATCTGACCCGACTTTCTGCCATTTTCTGATATTTTCGAACCTGTCTTTTTCTACCCAAAACATACTGTTTATCATGGCTAATCAAGATATGTTGTTCAAAAACGACATCATGATGACTTTGGGCTCGAATACACGACCACCGGTGCTTCTTAATGAACGTGAGTTCCCACAATGGCGTGATCGTTTTATCAATTTCATCGAATCCCAAAGCAACGGCACTAACATAATGAAGTCCCTAATGGAAGTACCATTTGTCAAGCCATATATCGAGGTCCCGGCGACTGCCACGACTCCGGCTACTCGTGAACTGAAAAATCCAGACGATTATATTGTGGACGAAATTTGTCGACTTCAAGCAGATAAAGATGCTAAGTCGTATTTGATTCTTTCTCTACCTAACTACATCTACAATGGGATTGATTGTTACAGGAACAATAACACATTGATGTGGGCTCAATTAGAGAAAATTATGTTGGGTTCAGCGGTTTCTACCCAGTTACGCCAGACTCGATACATGAACAATTTTGAGGGATTCAAAGCAATGGAAAATGAATCATTGAAGAGCGTTTTTGACAGATTTTGGGGAGTTATTAATGATCTGAACAAGATCAAGGTGGTTAAGACCGAGTTGGAAGTAAATCTGAAGTTTCTAAATTCACTCCAGTCTGAATGGAGCAAGACTTGTCACAGGCTGAGGAACGATGTTGGTATATCCACAATGCAGATTCAGGAATTATATGAATTGCTTATGGTTGATGAGGATTTGGTAAAGGCTAAGAAGGATAAGATGAATAGAAAGGCCAAGGGTAAGACAGAGGATCCGATTGCTTTGTTAGCAAAGCAACTTGCAGAAAAGTCATTGTTAGAGAATGCGTTTGATGGAAATGTTGAAGATGACGGAGAGGAACTTGAGAAAGCAATGATATTGTTGACCCAACATTTTTAGAAAAAGTACCGGTCGGGCAACAATAATCTTCGTTTCACATCGGGTTCAAGGAAAGTGCCTAGTGAGACTACTACGTACGTGCCAAAAGTTGATTCTCCAAAGCAGTATGAGACAAAGAAGGATGATGAGAAGAAGGCGGTTATCACATGCTTCAAATGCGGAAAGGTGGGACATATGGCGAAAGATTGCCGGGTGAAGGTTGTCCGAGATTCTTCTTATTACAAGAAGAAGTTAGAGCTTGTGGGGAAAAAGGAGAATGGGAATATCCTTCTCGTCGAAGAAGAATACTTCCTAGACTACTCGGATGACGAGTCCACCAACGAGGGTAGAACCTGTTGAGAAACCAGTGGTAGAAGAGAAAGAAAAGGAAGAAGTTGTCAAGGATGAAGGACAAGGAGATAGTAAGACAGGTCAATCCAGTAAGGCACAATCACTTAGCTCTGATACCACTTGTCAGGATCGATTCTTAACAAGAATTAAACTTCTTAGAAACAGAATTTAGAGAATCTTGCGGAATAGAACTCTAAATCAATTAAAGAACAATCAATAGAATTCAACACACTATATATATCAAACTGTATTACTCACAAGTTTTACACCAAACCTCAATCTTGTTGAACAAGCTCAACAAGACGACTTCTACTTCTCTAGAAATAGGGTTCTTACACCTTGAGGTTAATTCTCTCTAGAATCGTCTTTTTTATTTTCCCGTATTCTAATAGCTATCTATCAATACTATTTATACAAAAGTAATTACAAGATAACTATCAAAAGTAAATTGATCTTCTGAATCTTTGTTAAACATATCTTGATCAATTCCTTCTTTGTCTCCAAAAGTATCGCATACCAAACTTATCAAGTCAGCAGTATTAACAATGATCTGGCTCAGCAGCATTAACGACCTTCAGCAGTATTAACCTTCACAGTCTTCTAGCAGTAGTATCTCAGCTCAGCAGTACTAACCATGTCTAGCAGTAGTAACTTGGTCTAGCAGTACTAACCGTGTCTAGCAGTAGTAATTTGGTCTAGCAGTACTAACCATGTATACGCAGTAGTAATTTGGTCTAGCAGTACTAACCTTGTCTAGCAGTAGTAACCTTGACTAGCAGTAGTAACGAAGAACTGGCAGTAGTAATATTGTCTTAGCAGTACTAACCATACTTGGCATATCTTCAGTTCCCAACAATCTCCCCCTAACTTGACTTTTAGGAAAAGAAGTCAAGTTCTTCAGATGATGCTTCCAAAACTTAGTCATCATATACGCATAGATCAGGACTTAAACCTAGACTCTGATTTGCAATCCTTCTTACCAAGAATCTTCCCATAGCAGAGTCTTTGTTGCAGACCAACTTTACATGTAACATCCCGTTCAGTCTTTTCATGCAGTGTTTGTAGATTTCATCCACCAGATAATACTCCTGATATGTGTTGTCAATTGATATAACATACACTCCACAATTTTCATAGAGCATCCAGTGGGTTACTGCTTGAAAAGGTCTTGCTGTTATGTGCTGAACTACTTCTGGTCTGAACATTAGGCATAGGTATTCTAACACCATCTTTGTGATAGACATACCTCTTTCTGTCAACATGTTGCCATAGATCTGCATGCCTACTTTGAACATCTCTTCCAGGTCAGATCTTGAGCATCTTCTTATGACTTGTCCCCATGTTCTGTAGACTTCAAACTGCCCATCAGCTCTCTTGAGTCTGATATACTCCTTTCTCTCATCTATCAATGTATCCCAGTGACTGATTTCAGGAGGTTTTGAATCTAATGGAGTCACTTTGATTGGTTCAGTATCAACCATAGTGATGTACAAGTCACATTGTTCATTGCTAAGTGATTGTGCCTTACTGGATTGACCTGTCTTACTATCTCCTTGTCCTTCATCCTTGACAACTTCTTCCTTTTCTTTCTCTTCTACCACTGGTTTCTCAACAGGTTCTACCCTTTGCTTCTTTACACCCTTCTTTTTAGTAGCCACAGACTTTGTTCTCTTTCTGCTGAAAACCATCTTTGCATCCTTAGGTTCTTCCTGTTTCTTGGCAGTTGGAGGTGTATCATGTTTGGCTTTGATTAAAGCCTCTGCAACCTCCACTTCTTCTGCTGTAAGCTTCTCTGTTACTGTTTCAGCTTCTGTCTCTGTTACTGCTTTCTTTGTAGATTGAGCAGCATTAACTGTTTCTGCTGCTTGCTTAGAGTCAGCAGCATTAACAGTTTCTGCTGCTACTTCAGTTTCAGGCTCTTTCTCTGTTACTGCTGCTTTTTCTGTTTGGCCTTCAGCAGCATTAACTGTTTCTGCTGCTTGTTCAAACTCAGCAGCATTAACAGTTTCTGCTGCTGTGGTTTCTGCTGCTGTGGTTTCTGCTGCTGTTGTAGTTTCTGCTGCTTTAACAAGCTCTTCCACCTTTTCTGTCTCCCCCTTATTCTGTGCACTGGACTCCCCCTTAAACTGTGCATTATCCAATTCCATCTCAGTCTCCATGTGAACTGTCTCCCCCTCAACTTGTGGACCCTTCATATTCAGTTCTGCTTCTGATTCTGACTCTGACTCCCCCTTTTTGGGAGCATCATCAGTTGGAATTCTTCTTCTCAGCACAAATCTTGCCCTTTTCTTTCTGTGCAACAACTTGGTGACCATCCTTTTGAGCTTCTCAATTTGAGACTGTTGGTAGGTGACCACAGTCTTCAGTTGCTCAATCTCCTTCTTTTGTGCCATAACATCCAAGTTGACATTTCCAATGGTGTCCATCAATTCATCATAGTTATATCTATCCTCACCTTGTTTAGAAGTGTTTACCTTCTTTAAAGGATCCTTGGAAGGTTTAGCAGAAGCCTTCTGCCTAGCAGAAGCACTAACTGCCCCCTTGGTTTCTTGGCACCTGGGTCCTCCTAATGATTTCTCATTTAGAGTTGCCATGGGGAAGGTCTTATTTATGTTACCACTGTCCTTCTCTGTGCTAGCAGAAGTAGTGGCAGCCTTAGCACCCATATGCTCATCCTTCTCCTTAGAGAGCACCTTCTTGGGGTTGGGAGACACCCCTGTGGTTTCCCTGTTGATATTCTCAATTGGAGAATGCTCCAACTGAGGGCTTAAAGGCTTAGGGCTCTGAGTAGGTACATCAAGGGAAGGAACCTTGTGCACCTTTCTTCTTTGAAACTTGTTGGATAAAGCAGGAGTGGGCTTTTGAAGTATGTGCTGGGGGATATTTATAGTGAGTGAAGGTGGGGTTTGGTCATCAGTGGGATGATCTAATGAGGGCCTTGATCCTGATGCCATACCTTCAGAGGGGTGGGACACAACCATCATTGTAGAGAACAATGGTGTGTCAACTCCTTCCGAGTCCCTAGGAAGTCTTTTCATATTTGAAAACACCTTCCCTTTAGGGGATTTGGGTACATATACCTCAGTAAACTGAGGTAAGTCCATCAATTCCTTGTTAATAACTTCTTGCACAAACCTTGGATACATGTAAAAGCTCTTTTTGGATTCCAAGTTTGATACAAGATCATTAAAGATCATTGCTGAAAAATTGTACTTTCTAGCAGTGGATAAGCAGACCAAGGCATATGCAATGGGACTGCTGAACTCACTCCATCCAGTAGTTTTCTTGGAAATACAGTGCATCAGGGTATGAACAAGAAATCTCCATTGGTTGAAAATTTTTGACTTGTAGAATTTAAAAACACCAATGGGACCTTCATACCCCATTCTTTGTAAAGTCGAATATAAGTCATCAGAAGATAGAGAGGTTATACCTGAGGCATCATCCAAGTGAAGAGAGATGCGAATAACCTCCTCTGTGACTTTCAAGGGTTTATCACAAACCCTTGTTCGAATGGTTTTCTGCCCTTCTTCGAAACTAACAGTGGCATTCTCCCAAAATTGTGTCTGATGTTCGATATAGATGGTTGGGCTCACCGTTAGGGCATAGGAGATGTGCGAGGATTTGAGAAAATCGACGATATCGTGGAATCCCGCAGCTTGTTTCGGCTTCTGAAGCATGGCTATTTCATTGTGCTCATCCACAAACTCCATGATTCCTGAGGATTCTTGAAAGAAAAACACAAAGATTCTGGGGAGACTAGGTTAGAACGAGAGAGAAGAAGTAAATGCGAAGAGTCGTTATGAACTTTGGCGGGCAAACAGGGGTATTTATATGCCCTAGATTATCAAAAGCAGTATTAACGACATAAGCAGTATTAACTACTGAGCAGTATTAACTGCAAGGCAGTATTAACTACACAGCAGTATTAACTACCAAGCAGTATTAACTACCTAGCAGTATTAACTACCGAGCAGTATTAACTACCAAGCAGTATTAACTACCAAGCAGTATTAACTACCTAGCAGTATTAACTACCTAGCAGTATTAACTGCACTAGCAGTATTAACTACTGAGCAGGATTAACTGTGCACTAGCAGTATTAACTACTGAGCAGTATTAACTGCAAAGCAGTATTAACTACACAAGCAGTATTAACTTCTGAGCAGTATTAACTACACAAGCAGTATTAACTGCACAAGCAGTATTAACTACTAGAACACAGGCAGTAGTAACTTTGCACTTTGCATTACTAGTCAAACCCTCAAATGTCATCTTACCTTCTGACACATCACCTTTACCACTTCTCTTACCTTATGCAGGATTATTTTCAAAAGTAACATGTCCTCCATCAATTCATTTGAAATATTGAAGGCAGGCCATGTTACCTGTCATGTGCCTAGAGCAACCACTGTCAACATGCCAAATGCTTCTCCCCTTAAGCTGTTGATTGCCCTGCACATCTGATAAATCAATTAGTTTTTGTTGGGAACCCAAGCCGAAGTGGTCTTGGGTCTCCCTTGCTCATCAAAGTACTTGCACTTGGTTTTGATGAGATTTTCAAATTTAGGTACTGCAGTACTGGAGTACTTTGTCAAAATTATTGGTGTAGCAGCACTAGCAGCAGTATTAACCTCAGAAGTACTAACAGTGCTAGCAGTACTAATACTGGGAGCAGCAGTATTGTTAGCAGCAGTATCAGCAGTACTAACAGAGGTAGCAGTATTAACAGAGTTAACACTGCTAGAAGCAGTATTAACAGAGTTAATACTGCTAGCAGCAGTACTATCTGAAGAAGAAGCACTAAAAGTATTAGCAGCACTAACATTGGACTGATTACTAGCAGTATTAACACTGCTAGCAGCACTAACTTTGGAATGATTACTAGCAGTATTAACACTGCTAGCAGCACTAACTTTTGAAGCAGTACTAACAGTGTTAGCAGTACTAACACTGCTAGCAGCAGTATTGTTTTTAGTGCTTTTTGGAACCCACATAGTACCACATTCCTTTTCAGTCGTTTTCTTTATGTGGCTTTTGGGTTTATCTTGTTTCTTTGCCACATTTTTCTTTGCAGACTTTTTATAGCCACCATTCTTTCTGTAACCACCAGGTTTTTGAAAAGATCTTTGAGCATTAAACCTTTGGTTAACAGGATTGAAATAACAGTGTTTGGCTAAATGATTTAGCTTACCACAGATGAAACAAGGTTTTGGCCTGTTGATTCTGTTCAGATCAACTCCTTGTCTCATAGCCCACTGGTTATTCCAGTTCCTTTGATTTCCCCTCTGATTATCATGTTTTTGGGGCTTGTTCTCTTTAGATTTCCTGCAGGAACACTGTTTACAAGTATTAGAGTTCACAACTTTGGGCTGTGTGGAATGAACTCCCTTTTCCTTTTCAGTCCTTTTGATCTGAGTGTTCTTAACACATGGACTTTCAGATTCCTCATCAGAGTCTACTTTGTCAGTCTCATTCTCAACAACTACTGTTTCTTCACAAGGATCTATATTAATCTTTAATTCAGGATCCTTCCTATCCTTGGTCTCTAACAAATCAGACTTAGGAGGTATGTAGTTGTTATTGTAGGGTGGAGGTGTGGCATTGTACCCTATCCCTACTTTCATCTTGTCATGGATTTGAGCCTTAATGATGGTATCCAGGGTTTTAGAAGCACAGGTAAACTTTTCAACATCAAGTTTAACCTTCTTAAGCTATTCTTTTAATTTCTCATTCTCCTCCCCAGACACTTTCAGCTTAATTTCATACTCATTCTTCTCCCACTTCCAATAGTTAGTATCATAGTGGTGTTGAAGTTCATTGGCTTGAAAAGCTCTAATCTGTTCCTCAAACCTTTCTACAATCCTAACATAATCTTTCACATCTTTCTCTAGCCTCTTAAGGTTATCACACATACCCTGATTGTGATCCCTATATCTTTTAACAGCATCAATGCAAGCTTGAGAACAGAGTTTAGATTGTACCTCAGTGGGAATATCAGATACTTCTGCCATAAGAGCTTGATTCTGACAGGCTTCCTCAGCTTGATCACTCCAATCAAATCCCATTCCTTGTTGAGAAACAAGGGCTTGAGAGGAGCTTCTGTTTTGGTTTCCATTTGGAGCCTGTTGATGTGATCCTCCACTTCTGCATTCTCTGGCAAAGTGTCCCATCTTGTGACACTTATAACACTCAACCTTGGACTTGTCAAAGCCTGCACCATCTTCTCTTCTCTGGGAAAAGTTGTTTCTCCCAGTCCTTTTGATGAATTTCTTCACCCTCATTGATAGCATAGCCATCTGCCACTTGATGTCCATCTCTTCCAGATCATCAGCATTAATCTGCTCTAAATCATCATTGATTAGAGAAGAGTGAACATGACTAGAAAAGAATGCTTCTAGTACAGAATCTGTAGTCTTCTCTTGATTAGTTCCACCAGCAGCATTAACAGAACCTGCAGTATTAACAGAATCAGGATTAGCAGCATTATCAGAGGATGAAGATAATAAAGCAGCATTATAAACAAATCCAGATGGCCTTTTCTTGGCTTCAACTTCAGCCTCAAATACTCTCAGATCATTGTAGAGGTCATCTAGCTCTTTGTCCTCCAATTGGTCATTCTGTCTGAATGAGACTGTGTACATGGTCCATTCTTCTCCCAATGATCTAAGGAACTTTCTATTGACATCATCAGCATCCATGTGTACACCCACAGTTGCTAATTCTCCAATCAACTTGTTAAATCTGTCAAAAGTTTGAGTCATAGACTCATTCTTTGCAGACATGAAGTTCTCATATTGTTGCCTGAGAATAGCCTTTTGATTTCTCTTTGTGCTCTTTGTGCCAGTAAATCTTTTCTCCAGAGCATTCCACAACATCTGTGCATCTGTGCAGTGTTGGAATTGATGTTGGTACTCATTAGGAATAGCCAAAAGCAGAGTGCTTAAGGCCTTCATCTCTGTTTGTCTGACTTTCTTTTCAGCATCTGTCTTGGGAGGAGGTCTCTTTCCATCTGCTCCAATCTTTCCTTCATTACATGGGCCATTTTCTATGATGTCCCATATTGCATAATCAGTAAGAAGAATGTACTGCTTGATTCTCAGTTTCCACATGTCAAATTCATTGGGTTTGAGCATGGGAACCTTTGAAACAAGAGTACTGTGAGTATCCATTGAATTGTCCATAGCTTCTAAGATACCAAGGCTCTGATACCACTTGTCAGGATCGATTCTTAACAAGAATTAAACTTCTTAGAAACAGAATTTAGAGAATCTTGCGGAATAGAACTCTAAATCAATTAAAGAACAATCAATAGAATTCAACACACTATATATATCAAACTGTATTACTCACAAGTTTTACACCAAACCTCAATCTTGTTGAACAGGCTCAACAAGACGACTTCTACTTCTCTAGAAATAGGGTTCTTACACCTTGAGGTTAATTCTCTCTAGAATCGTCTTTTTTATTTTCCCGTATTCTAATAGCTATCTATCAATACTATTTATACAAAAGTAATTACAAGATAACTATCAAAAGTAAATTGATCTTCTGAATCTTCGTTAAACATATCTTGATCAATTCCTTCTTTGTCTCCAAAAGTATCGCATACCAAACTTATCAAGTCAGCAGTATTAACAATGATCTGGCTCAGCAGCATTAACGACCTTCAGCAGTATTAACCTTCACAGTCTTCTAGCAGTAGTATCTCAGCTCAGCAGTACTAACCATGTCTAGCAGTAGTAACTTGGTCTAGCAGTACTAACCGTGTCTAGCAGTAGTAATTTGGTCTAGCAGTACTAACCATGTATACGCAGTAGTAATTTGGTCTAGCAGTACTAACCTTGTCTAGCAGTAGTAACCTTGACTAGCAGTAGTAACGAAGAACTGGCAGTAGTAATATTGTCTTAGCAGTACTAACCATACTTGGCATATCTTCAGTTCCCAACACGCCGCCATGTGCTTTATAGGAGACGACGGAAGTGATGATGAGAAGGAGGATGATGAAAGCACTACTGATGAATCTGAGGTACCTTCTCAATTTGATTATGACTTTCTAATTTCACAAATGAATAATGTCGTCACTGCTATCCGATCTCTTAGAACGAAAAGACTATCTGAAAAAGCAATTATTCATGATCAATCAAAATTAATTAAAACGCTTAAAATTCATATTGAAGATGAGAAAATAATTTTGATTAACATGAATAATTTGTTTAATAAGAAAATAGAAGAATTAGAAAACGTTATAAAAATGAACGATGAATCTTTGAGACTTATGACCGAACAAAAAGATAAAATTTCGGATAAAATTTCTGAACTTGAAGAAAAACTTTATGTTCGAGGTCAAACAGAGCAAACGGTTTATCTTAATAAACCAAGGAGTTATACATCCATAAAAAATGGGGTTTAGGTTTTGAAAATCCACATGTTCTAGATGACGCTAAGGAAAAAGTTCCAATGCTTTATGAATTTGATTTATTACATCTAGGAAGGTATGCCCCTCAATTTAAGATAAATTGGACAAATGAAGAAGAAGTTTCAGAATTAGAAAAGGAGAAAAGGGCTCAAACGACCAAAATGCAACTTCCTTTTGTGTACACTAGAGAAAACGTGAAATACACTTCTAAATCCAAAGGATCTAACAAAGAATTATTATCCGATGATTACTTTGATGTTTATGCTAAAAATGCTAAATCTGAGGATAAACCCGAAGTATTGCAAGATACTAAAAGGTATATCCCTCCTTTAGTATTAGAGACCAAAATTGTGAGTCTTGAGAAGAAAATCGCGGATTTGGAATCTAAGTTAGAAAATTTGGAAAATGAAGATGTTAAAAACGATGACGATTTTATTAATAGTAGTGTACAAGAGGATTTTGAAAACGCAAAAACGGAAGATTGTAAAAGTCAAGAATCTCCTTCTTCTTCTAATTCTAAAACTCATTTAGAATCCGATTTTTCTGAAAATGAAAAAGATGATAATTCCGAGGAATGTATTAAGGAACCGGTTTCTATGTTTGATTTTATTAATAATACTTTTTCTTCAAAATCGGAAATTAAATCGGAAATTATAGACGATTCTTTTACGATAAATTCTAAAATTAATAAAACCAAACGTCGTAAAAGAAGGCGGTCAAAGAAGAAGTCAAAGACTCAAGTTCTTAATTCTGAAAATAATTCTGATTCTTCTACTTCTTCTTTTTCAGATAGGCCTTTGAGTAAGAAAGGAAAGCATGTGTGGATTCCAAAACGCATACCAACGGAATCGGCAACTTCTTCTAGTAGTGACATTGATTTTGACGTTTGTAAACCGAATTCATTTGCTTGTTCGAATAAAGATTGTAATAGTCTTTTTAGATATTCAATAAAGCAAATGATTCATATTGCAAATGTTGGTTGGTGTTGCTCGGAGTGTTGTCATTCTAATGGTATTTGTTCTGAAAACGACATTAATTTTAAAATGAAAGATTTTCTTAATACCGATGCCTATTATAATTTTAACAAAGGTAACAAAAAGAAGGGACCCAAATCTATATGGGTACCTAAATCTGCTTAATGTGCTAACTTGCAGCCAAGTCGTTTGTGGTATCTGGATTCTGGATGCACCAAACACATGACTGGCAATAGATCTTTGTTAACTAACTTTAAGGAAAAGGCATGCGGTAGAGTAAAGTTCGGCAACTGTGAAACTTCATCAATTCTTGGATACGGATATGTCGTACAAGGGAACGTAACTGTCAAGAGAGTGAATTACGTCGAAGGGCTAAAGTACAACCTTTTTAGCATTGGTCAATTCTGCGACAAGGATTTAGAGGTAAGTTTCAAGACCAAGCGGGTGGCTGTAAAGAACGACGATGGCAAGGAACTTCTTGTTGGAAAGAGGAGATCGAATCTATACACCATAGATCTCTCATTGGTGAATTCTCCATCCGATGTATGTCTTTTATCGAAAGCCTCAGTTTATCAGAGTTGGCTTTGGCACCGACGACTGGCTCATCTCAACTTCAGATATATGGATAGATTAGCAAAAGGCAATATGGTACGAGGTCTTCCGTCCTTAAAATTCCAAAAGGATCACTTATGCCAAGACTGTGAGAAAGGAAAGATGAAGAAAGCTTCCCACAAACCTAATCCCGACTTCTGCACCAAAGACATTCTTGATATTCTACATGTTGATTTGTGCGGACCGATGAAGACTAGGAGCATTGGGAAGAAACGCTATGTGTTGGTGGTGGTTGATGACTATTCCAGATATACGTGGGTCAAATTTCTGAAGTCAAAAGATGAAACCCCGGCGATTCTCATCACTCTCATCAAGACGATTCATACAAATAAGCAGAAAACGGTTAAGACTGTCCGATCAGATAACGGAACTGAGTTCAAGAACAGCATTCTACAAGCGTTTTATGAAGAAAACGGAATTACTCAGCAATTCTCTGCAGCGAGAACTCCTCAGCAAAATGGAATCGTGGAGAGAAGAAATAGAACACTTGTAGAATCGGCCAGATCGATGCTTGCTTATTCGGGACTTCCTCTTTCTCACTGGGCTGAAGCGGTTTCCACAGCTTTTCATACACAGAACCGGTCAATCATTCATAGGCGCTTCAATAAGACACCATACGAGATCATGAATGGGATAAAGCCGAACGTGAAATATTTTAGGGCTTTTGGTTGCAAGTGTTATGTTTTGAACGACCGGGATAATCTCAACAAGTTTAGTCCAAAGGCTGATGAGGGAATTTTTCTGGGATATTCTTCTAATTCTGCGGCATATCGTGTGTTTCTGTCTACTCCAAGAAAGGTGATTGAGAGCGTTAACGTCAAATTCGACGAATCTCAAGCAATGGTTTTCGGCCAAACAGGACCAGAACCCGATCTGACAGGGATTTTAGCTTCTGAACATAACAACTCAGAAGTTGTTCCTCAAATGCTAAATCAGGATCAAATTTCTAACTCTAATAATTTCTCTGATCTTGATTTATTATTTGAAAATTTCTATGATGATGTGCCTACAACTAACACGAGTGTTGTTTCTAATCTGTCAAACCAGGAAAATGTGAACACATCAAATTCTACTTCCGCTGCAACTCACACAAATGATGATGTTGTTCCTATTATTCCTGAACAAGAGGCACCTAATTCTGAAGCAGAAGTTGTGATTACTGTTGCACCACAAGGAGTACCTGAGGTTGAAGCAACAGTGACAAACGATGACATCTCGTCACCACAAATTCACGAAGAAGAAGCTGAAGTTGTTCAACCGAATGAAGAAGTTTTTCCAACCACATCTGTTGATCAACCGTCAATCGAGGCTTCAATTTCAGATAGTGTTGTTGAAGTATCTCCTCCGATACCTGAAGTCGTATCTATTTCTTCTTTTGAAGGCGACATACCTGATCCTCCACCTCAGATTTTGCAAAGCATTCAAGAAACTGTTGAACCTCTCCCACACACCGCTAAATGGACGAAAGCGCATCCACTTCATCAGATTATTGGAGATCCTTCTTCTAACATGTCTACTAGATCAAAATCCGCGACTTCGAATGAATGTCTTTTTGCATGCTTCCTGAGCAACATTGAACCATCTACAGTTTCAGAAGCACTAAAGGATCCGGATTGGATAATCGCAATTCAAGAGGAACTCAATCAGTTCGAAGCATTAAAGGTGTGGAGATTAGTGCCCAAACCAAAAAGAAAGAGCATCATAGGCACTAAATGGATATTCAAGAACAAAAAGGATAAAGACGGTATCGTTGTTCGGAACAAGGCTCGACTAGTGGCAAAAGGATACCGACAACAAGAAGGGATTGATTACGATGAGACATATGCGCCAGTGGCTCGATTAGAAGCCATTCGGATGTTTCTTGCCTTCGCAGCCTATCGGAACTTCACGGTTTATCAGATGGATGTCAAAACCGCGTTTCTTTATGGAGCACTCAAGGAAGAGGTCTATGTGTCTCAACCTGAGGGGTTTGTCGATCCGAACAAGTCTGAATATGTCTATGTTTTAGACAAGGCTTTATATAGTTTGAAACAGGCACCACGGGCGTGGTATGACGAGTTGTCAACTTTCTTGTTGACAAACGGGTTTTGCAAGGGAGCAATTGATACTACTTTGTTTATTTTTCGCAAAGATCTTGATATTTGTTTAGTACATATTTATGTAGACGATATTATATTTGGTGCTACTAATAAATCTTTATCTAATTGGTTTTCAGATCTAATGGCCTCTAGATTTAAAATGAGCATGATGGGAGAAATCAATTTCTTCCTCGGACTACAAGTGAAACAGCTTCCGAATGGAATATTCATCAATCAGTCCAAATACGTCTTTGATATCCTGAAGAAATTCAAGATGGACAAGTGTTCTACAATAAGAACACCAATGGCACATGGGTCAAAGATTGGCTTAGATTCAGACAGGAAAGCTGTTGATGTTCGCACATATAGAGGAATGATCGGATCACTAATGTATCTTACCGCTAGTAGGCCAGACATAATGTTTGCTACATGTCTGTGTGCTCGATTTCAGGCCAAACCAAAGGAATCTCATAAGGCGGCAGTAACTAGGATTTTTAGATACTTAAAAAGAACTCCGTACTTAGGCTTATGGTATCCTAAGAGTTCTGACTATCAACTTACTGCTTATTCTGATGCAGATTATGGTGGCAGTCAACTGGACCGGAAGAGCACTTCAGGACATATCCAGTTTCTAGGAGATCGGCTTATCAGCTGGGCTTCAAAGAAGCAAAACTGCGTATCTATCTCAACGGCCGAAGCGGAGTATGTTGCCGTGGCTAGTTGCTGTTCTCAAGTCTTATGGATGAAGACGCAGTTACAGGATTACGGATTGCTATACAAGACCATTCCTGTATACTGTGATAGCAAGTCCGCGATCGCCATCTCAGTCAACCCGGTCCAGCACACGAAGACGAAGCACATTGACATGAGATATATAAAGAGTCACGTGGAGAAAGGTACAATTGAATTATATTTCGTACCTACTGATTACCAACTTGCCGATATTTTCACAAAAGCTTTGGATGAAAAGAGATTTAGTTTTCTATTATCAAAGATCGGTATGTTGAATTTGAAAGTTTGAACCTTCACAAATTTAATTCAATGATGTGAAAATATTTCTATTTTCATTTCAGTGAATAAATTGTGTGTCAAGGATTTTCTTTCAAGTAGTCTTGCGATATTTTGAGTTATACTTGTTTCATTTTTCGCTTCTAAGACAAATCGAAAGGTCAGTGACACATGCTTGAAACATAGATATAAGCACGAATTAGTGTAAATCTAGACGTTTTAAGATTACAATGGTCACAAAGCCTATGTGTTTGTTTGATGAATGGAAATGAAAATATAAGCGAAGCACAAAGTTTTTGAACCAAGCGAATGAGATGCGATAAAAAAAAATTCATTTGGTTTGATAGTCTGTACCTGTGGCCTATCTGGTTTGGGAAATTAAGTCCCAAGGGGTACTTGATACCTAGCCCCTAAGATCAACTGGTCTGGGATTGGCCGACCCAAATCCTGCTATAGAACCAGGTAGAAAGCCATGTTCTACTGGTATAGATGGGATTTAGGTATATCGATGTAGCCTTTCTGGTTCGGGAGAGTAAGTCCCAAGGGGTGCTCGTCACCTAGCCCCTAAGGCCAACTGGTCTGGGATCGGCTGACCCAAATTCTGCTATAGGACCAGTTAGAAAGTTACGTTTACGGTATATCTAGGTCTTAATAAACCTTGTGATAAAAAGATGCCAAAGTGCACAAAATAAAAGATGCCAATGAGCACACATCTCTATAAGCTTTGGGAAAATCACAATGTCGCGATAAACTTATAAAATTGTGGAATTTCATATTTCAAATATATAGTGTGAGTATGAGCAAAGTATTCTTTTAGGTCTATGAGATGCATTTACTTGTTGCTAATCTTATTTCACATGCTAACGCAACAAATAGAATTTCTAAGGGGTCTGAAAGTGAACATGTATTAACTTGGTATGCAAGCATGACTTGATTTTAAATCTGGAATCATGCATTTGATTTCATCTGTGATGGAAAACATGATTAATTTCACGGAGTTGAATTCTATTTGTTAGGTGTTCAAACAAAATTTTTTTAATCAGTAGATATGTTATATAAATCATTGTATTTCTTTGATCATGTTTGATTCTTTTACGTGTTGTATTTATCTGTCATGTGTGGAGTCTGTGTTTTATTCAAGGGGGAGAATTGTAAAAGATCCAAGATGATTTTGAGGGGGAGAGACTTCATGGTGTCTTATCTGAATGAAGAAGTCCATAGATTCATATTTTGAGGGGGAGAAAATTCAGATATCTGATTAATAGCTGACTGTACTTCAATTCACAATACTTGTTCAGGTATGACTCCGTGAGATATCTACACAGGTATGATTTCCAAATGCTATTTTAAAAGGAAAATTTGTTTAATGCATTTGTGTAGGGGGAGAGAGAGAGAGAGAGAGAAATTTTATTTTTATACAAAATGCTCATTGTTTTTGAAAAAGTTCTAAAATCAAATATATTACTAATTTTTGAAATATTGAAAATTTTATAAATTTTCTTTAATTAAGAAAATTTATATTATTTGAAAATTTCAAAAATTATAAATATAATTGTATTTTGGTTTTTTTTTTAAAACATTTTGTATTTTGTTTGTTTTTAAAATGAAAGAAGGACTTTAAAAGGGATTTTGACCAATTTTGACTTTCAAATTCCCGGTTTCCTCTCTAACACTGTTCACGATCGTTTTTTGCGAATTCCTCTTCTGATCATCGTTTCTTCTGTGTGATTTCGTGTGTGCTTCAAATCAGGTAAGATTTCGAACCCTTAATCCTTGATATCATGTCTTTTTGTGTTCGATTTTGTGTTCGATTTCATTCATCTAAGGTTCGATTTCGAGTCTGTTCATATGATCAGACTTCGATTTTCTAGGGTTTGTCTCAAAATTAGTCTGTTAAATGTGTGTTTTTGTGTTTGTTTTAGTGATTAAATGTATTTAGTATAGATTTCGATCTGATTAGTTGTATATTTTTGGGTTAATTTTGATTTTCAAAGTCAGATTTTCGCAAGTTCTTTTCTGCGAGTTTTATTTTTCGCAATTGACTCTTGCGAAATTTGTTGATTCTCGCATGTACTTGTTGCGAATTTCATAATTCTCGCAAGTATATGTTGCGAATTTTTAATTTTTCATATATGAGGCTTGCGAACTTCTAAATTTTCGCAATTGAGGCTTGCGAACTTCTCTATTTTCGCAATAAAGGCTTGCGAATTTCAATACTTAAGAATTTTTTTATTTTTTTCTCTTTTTCGTGTTTCACTAACTTTGCTTGTTTTTAAATGTTCACTATTCAGAGGATGTCAATGGCTTCTGATGATGAGAATGTGTCTGAACAAGAGGTTCACGTAGGAGAGTATGATCCGTCTATACAGATATCAAGGGAGAGACCTCTTCCTTCTCAGATATCTTCTGGAGCTGAACTTTCTGCAAGACGAAGCACTCCAAATGATGTATTTCCTCGTGATAGTTTCATTGACTATCAGCCAAACAACCACTATGTCGATTTTGATAGGATAAATCTAAATCCTATCATTAAATCTATTTTTCGTGGCCATCCTTTGTTCTATGCTTTATCAGCCAGATGTGATGTTCCAGAAGTATATGTTCAGCAAGCCTGGAATTCTATCACTAAGATTGTTCATGCTTCGCCTCCTAGATTTCGTCTAGAGATTGATCAGTATACTACTTTCCTGGATTATGCTCGTCTACGTCTGATTCTTCAACTTCCAGAGGCAAACTCGAGAGCAGGAATGACAGGGTTTCAGGAATTTCCATCTGAAGATGAAGTCCTTGCAGGGATTAGGGCTTTGGGGTATGTTGGTCCTCTTCAGATGGTGAGTCAGTTCAAGAAGAACAAGCTTCCGCCTCCTTGGTATACGTTGTTTTCTGTGATCATCAGGTGTCTGACTGCCAAATCTTTTGGTACTGACAATGCTAGTTTGCATTTTCTTCGACTATTTCATGCTGTTGTCTATGATCTACACGTAGATTATGCCATAATCTTTTGGACCGAGCTCAGCGAGATTGTATTTTCCAAGGAAAAGAACAAGACCCGGAATTACTTGCCATATATCAGGTTTCTATCCTTGATAGTTTGGAACATGCTCAGAAGCAACAGAGACATTCCTCGAAGGAATAACTGGACTTCTATGATAGATTATGCGATGATCTCTATTCACAAGCAAAGGATGAATTTTCAAGATTATATGCCTATTCCTCCTGTCCTTATTCAGAGATACGCAGATCCGGAAGATGATGTTGTTGCTTCTTACTGTGAAAATGAAGGAATTGTGATTCCACCCCGTGGTGATCAGGAAGGGAATGTAGTAGCCGAACAAGGGCAACCAGCTGAAGAAGCACTTGCTGAATCCAGTAGCTCCGAGTCAGATCATGCAGATGATGGTGATAATGATGTTAGTGATAATGATGATAGTGATGATGATGAAGATCATGGAGGGAATGATATGGATTTTGGAGAGTCATCTTTCAGAGAACCTATTATAGAAGAACCTTCTGTGACTCATACTGCTGAGACTTCCGAGACGATACCTATAGATCCTCATGTTGGTCATTTAGAGGTGGATGAGCTTGATATTCGGGCAGCTCAGGAAACGGGTATTGCTTCTGCACAGGTTACTACTTCAGTGGTTTTACCAAGGGATGATATACAGCAAATGATTGATTCTATCGAAGATTCTAATATGATGTCTGGGGCAGATATTGTTAGACAGATGGAAGAACGTATGGAAAAGGATAAGCAAGAGCAGTTAACTAAGGCAAGAGCCTTTTTGAAAGGTAAAGGTAAGTTGTCTGAGACTCCGAACATTCCAGTTGCGCCTCCTTTCAGACGTCCGACAGGGGTTGTTATACGTGAATCATCTGATCAGCCATCGGTTCGTCCTGTTATTCGTACTTCACCCCCACTCTTTCAACCTCCGACTTCTATGTCAGTTCGCCCTTCTCTCATAGATCAGTCGGCTTCTCAAGGCACTCAGGGTATGACTCTTGAAGATTCTTCCCTTACAGAGCTTTCAGATGCGTTTTATGCCAGATTATTATCTATTTCTCCACCAGAGCAACAGGATTTAGATCTTATGTCTCTGTTGAGGAATTTTCAGCCACATCCGCCTCCGCCTCCGCATTCTTCAGAAGCAAGCATTTCTCGTCTTGAAGCTCGAGTTGATTCTCTTTCTAATGAATTTCATACTTTCACGACCACTATTCAGAACAGTCTTTCTAGCATCCAACAGGGAATTTCTTTGATGACAGAAGCGTTATCGACTCTATCTGGTCGTGTAGCTAAACACGAAGAAACCTGTCAGACTGCGGCTACTTCGTCTCTCAAGCGACGACATGACCAAGATGATCCGGTTCATCAAGGCCATGAGGGGGAGAATTCTAAGAGACGAAGAGTTGAGGAAGTCATTCAGACCGAAAGAGCTGAAACTGCTGATCACGTCACAGCTGTGGTAGAAAGATCAGAGGCAGATAGAGCTGATTTGATAGAGTCTGTCGGTAAAGACACAGTGATGGTTGAGAGTCATGAAGAAGTAAGAGATGAAGAGGTTATTTCTATAGTTGGAGATGTGATTGATTTGGTTATTGAATCCATGATGGATTCTATTGATGAAAATGAAGTTGAAAGGTTGAAAGAAGCGCATCCAGAATTGATACTAGAAGAGCTACTTGACGAAGTTGATCTCTCGGCTATGGCGTCATTGATAAACTATGAAGAGCCTGAGAACGTCAACAACCTTCAGCTAGTCGTATATGTGAATCCAAATTATGCACCGTTATTCATGGAAGTTCCAGAATCTTCTAATGTGCATGAGTCTGAATCTTATGAAGACATGAGAAACTACTTCGCCAACTTCATAGAGATTGATTCTGAAGATGACGAACAGACGAAGTTTGACAAAGTCTGGAAGATAAAAGAAGAAGATCAAGATGACATTATCGTCATTTCAGATTCTGAAATCGAAGTAGATGTTGATGTGAAAGACTTAGAGGAAGTTGGAATGTTATACGGAGATCTTTCCGACACTGATAGACCTCGATCTTCAGTTTCTGAGTCATCTATTCCAGATAATTCTATTCCTGAAGTTCCAAAGCAACAAGTTCCTCCGATTGATCCGTCTTCCCAAGCTCCGACCGCCACGGCTTCTCAAAGTACGTTTGAACAGGGTGAGTCGTCTAGAGTTAACCAGGAGACTCCTGATTTTACTGTTGTTCCTCCTTGTATTCTTCGACCAGGTCCCGGGCTAAACAGACCGCAACGTCTTCAACTGCTTGAAGAAAGACATCGGATTACCAGAATGCGTTCTGCTTTTCTTGAAGATTCTGAAAGAAACTTCTTTGTCAGGAAAAGGAGAAGAGTGAATATCTATGCTATTCTGGGAGTCGAGAAAGAAAAAGATTGGTTTCAGTATGAGTACTTCATGTTCATCAAATGCAATCGACGTGGTAAGTTCTTTTCCTATTCAGAACATGGCATTGTTAGGATATTGAAAGTGGAGATGCGTACTTTCGTTAGGATTTGGTATCCATACTTTTATGTGGAACGACGCAACTGCAACAAATACGATTTTCAGAAGCAGATCTCAGTGATCTTTCGATAGACGATATTGAGGTAATATACCAACAGTTTCGAGAGATGACTATTCGACCGGATGATATTCTCAGGGCAATGGAAGCTATCAGAAGATTTATTCGGCGACAAGTTCGTTTTTATATGTGCTTTGATTTTCAGCTTGCAATTGAAAGTCATCAACCTGTTGTAAATGTCACTCGTCCGGATCGAAATCTTCCTAACATCAATGATTATCCACTTTTCACTATTCTTGAAGACCCGTATGGTATTGTGTATCAGAATCAGTTGAGAGAACGCTTATTTCTAAGATTTGATGAAGTTGGGAAATATTCAGATGGTACGTTGAAAGTGATAAGACTTCAAGTGATGAACAAGCTGAATGCTGCAATGAAGATTTTCTTAGAGACAAGGCGAAGAATTCAGTTAGAGATTCCAGAGATCAGACTCCTGCGTAGGGTGATCGCAACGATTGATGAAAGACTGGATTTGAGAAGAACTCTGAGACGCTTAGAGGTTTTGATTGGCAAGAACCGCCAACGAACTCTTTTTGAGCGCCATTGATTACAAAGGGGGAGATTGTTAATGCATATTATGTTGTAATCAATGCCTTATTTATTTAAGCATGTAGCTAGTTAATAGTTTGACTTTGACTTTGTGTCTTGGGTATAAATACCCTTAGAACTCCTTGTTTTAGAACCTTTTGCCTAATTGAGAGATATCAGAGTTCTCATTTTCTCTCTGTGTGAAATACTTTCTGTCTTTGATTGATCCATACACTTTCAGTTTCAGATTCTGTGGAATTGAAGTGAAGTTGAATTGTTTGAGAAAAAGCTTGGAGATCGTTTTGATAAGACAAACAAGTGAGTTTTTATTTAAAATGTTTTCAACTGGAATACATATATGTGATTGAGTGTAATAATGTGCATACGTTATTTATATGAGTATTACACTGCATGGGTGCTAGTTGGCCGGGCTTAAGACCGGTGAAAGTTGGTTGTACAGAGGGACAGTGGTGTTGGCTGTATTTAGTACAGTGGTGTAAACTAATTAATTGGCTTGCTACCAATTAATATGGCCAAGAGAAAGAGAAAGAGATGGAAAGATACATGGTGCATGAGTCTTATTTGGTATTCTTATGTGAATGATGTTGTGCAAATGGTTTTTAAACTAACGGGGATTTTCTCACTAGACCTCAAGGTCTAACCCTCATTTTATTTAAAATATGTATTCCAGCTCGCGGATCGAGTATGAACAAATAAGAAGGTTAAAACTGCGAATAGCTTTTGGAGGACTAACTAGTTGAAGACTATGATGTGTTTAGTAGATATAGTATGTTGTTAGTAATGATGTAATCTACTATGTAAATGTCTGTAATGATATATTAAATGTTTGTAAAAGGCTAGGGGACCGTATTTGCTATTCAATGTATCTCTTGTTTTAACGACGTTATGCAATGTATGCTATTTGAACTATGTATGGGAAACCGGGTCGTTACAGATGGTATCAGAGCCCTAGTTTAAGGGATTTAGGTATTAGTATCTGTACCTAGACTTAAACTGCATGTGAAGTAGGATGTCCCTATTATTGTAGAACCTGGGGATGTTAAATATAAAAAGGTAGAAGGAACATCATGTAAGGTAATTTCAGATTTACACCTGGCCAGTGTAATTATGATCTTACAGGTACATGTTGAACTGGAATACCTTGTTATATGGGGTATGTGCTTAAGTGTATATTAACCTTGTCTGAATCAACAAAATGGCAAGTGGTACGAGACAAACAAATCGGGAAGGAGGAGGAAACCCGAATAGAACCAATCCAACAGCCGGAGGAAGGGGAAGAGGGGGAGAAAGAGGTAGAGGTAGGACTGGAGGCAGAGTACAGGGGCGAGGCACAGAGTTTGTTACAAGAGATGACTTGGCTGCTGAGATGGGAAGATTACAAGCCAATATTCAAGCCATGTTTAACCAGACGCATAATACTGAAACGGAAAGACCAGATCCTAACTTGGAAGACGAGATGCCTATCACACCTATTGTCGTATCAGTACCAAGAAGGTGTGACTATAAGATGTTTTTAAGCTGTAAACCACCAACCTATGGAGGGGATAGAGATCGACTGAAGGCGATGCGGTGGCTGAAGGAAATTGAAGTTGTATTTAAAACCAGCAAATGTGCGGAAGAGGATAAGGTGTTATATGGAACTGCAATGTTGAAGGCAGATGCTTTATATTGGTGGGAGGCTCTTATTTACTCTAAGGGATCTGATGTATACTCAACCTTTACTTGGGGCGAATTCTCAAGGGCATTCAAAGAACAGTTTTGTCCTCAAGCAGCAGTCAGACAATTGGAGGAGGAATTCCTGAGCCTACAACAAGGGAATTTATCAGTCAGAGACTATACTGCCCGTTTCCTAGAGAAGTCGCGTTTTGGAGAGTATTATGTTGCCACGGAGAAAACGAAGATGGAAAGGTTCATATTCGGATTGAATTCGGAAATTCAAAAGTTAGTGACTGCAACGAGACCTGATACCTTCTCAGCAGCAGTAAATGCCACGGAAAATGTGAAGTGGGATAATAGGAGAGATGCTGGTGATAAAAGTATGGGAAAGAGAAAATGGGAAGGACCACCACATGATCCGAAAAAGTCCAGGTTTCAAAGATTCGATAGTCGTCCACCTTTTCAACCAGTTGAAAGACCTTGCCCAAAGTGCCACCGTTTTCATCAAGGAAGTTTCCAAGTGGATCCTAGAAACTATTATACGTGTGGAAAGATCGGTCACATTGCTAAAGACTGTCGGGTAGTTCGATTTTGTTACTCGTGCAATTCTCCTGATCATCTTCAGTCTGATTGTCCACTGGGGAGAATACAATCGGGTGGTACGTCAGTAAGACCAACGGGTGTCAGACCAGTAGTACCGAGACTAGAACCAGCAAGAACGAGGGGTCGTACATTCCAAATGGCAGCAGAAGAAGCGGAGGAAACTCCGGATGTGGTTACAGGTACATTTTTCATAAACTCTACACATGCTAAAGTGTTATTTGACTTCGGTGCAAACCGATCTTTTGTATCTCCTGCATTTGCTGCTTATCTGCGTTTGAAGCCTAAAGTGTTAGAACATGCCTTACTGGTAGATACTGCAAATGATAACCAAGTGTCGGTTAAAGAAGTATTTGATAGCTGTGTCATAAATATAGAAGGGTGTGGAGTACCGATACAACTATTTCCTATAGCTTTGATCGAATTTGATGTGGTAGTGGGGATGGATTGGTTAGCTGAAAATCAGGCTAACATAGTATGTGATAAGAAAATAATTAATGTGGTATTACCTAAAAAGGGACCAGTAGTGATTTATGGTGATCGTAGAAATCAGCAGTCTTGACTTATATCTATGATAAAAGCCCGTAAGTGTGTGAATAAGGGTTGTCAGAGTTATTTAGCTTATGTGATAGATATTAAGCCAGAAAAGAACAAGTTGGAAGATATTCCGATTGTTAGTGAATTTCCGGAAGTGTTCCCTGAAGACTTGAATAGTCTTCCGCCCGTTAGGCAAGTAGAGTTTGGTATAGATCTGATTCCTAGAGCCGCTCCTGTAGCCCGTGCACCGTATCGTCTGGCACCTCCAGAGATGAAAGAAATGATGACACAACTGCAAGATTTATCCGATAAAGGCTTCATCAGACCTAGTTCTTCGCCGTGGGGTGCACCAGTGCTGTTTGTGAAAAAGAAGGATGGTTCGATGAGGATGTGTATTGATTATCGGGAACTGAATAAGCGTACGATCAAGAACAAGTTGGTCCTATACATGTGACCCGCTATCAGGAAAAGAATTGCAATAGCTAAATGATGGTGTGCAGTATCGGTTAGAATCGATGACCTCTTTGATCAATTGGTTGGAGCTTGTTATTTCTCCAAGATTGATTTAAGGTCTGGTTACCATCAGCTGAAGGTGAAAGAAGAAGATGTTCTGAAAACTGCTTTTCGCACAAGGTATGGTCATTATGAATCCTTAGTGATGCCGTTTGGATTGACGAACGCTCCAGCTGCTTTTATGGATTTAATGAATCGGGTATGTAAGTCGTATCTCGATAAATTTGTAATTGTATTTATCGATGATATACTTATCTATTCTCGATCTAAGGAAGAGAACGCGCAACATCTTCGTTTGATTCTGGAATTGTTGAAGAAGGAGCAGTTATACGCTAAGTTCTCTAAATGTGAATTCTGGCTACGGGAAGTTCAGTTTCTGGGGCATGTTGTTTCCGAAAAAGGTATACAAGTTGACCCGATGAAGGTAGAAGCGATTGAAAAGTGGGAACCGCCGAGAACGCCAACCGAAGTACGTAGTTTTCTGGGTTTAGCCGGCTACTATCGAAAGTTTATAAAAGACTTCTCTCGTATTGCCACGCCTTTGACTAAGCTGACTCGAAAGAATCTGAAGTTTGAATGGAAAGCAGAACAGGATGGAGCATTCCGGGTACTGAAAGAGAAACTCTGTAGCGCGCCGATACTAGCATTATCTGAAGGTTCCGAGGACTTTGTGGTCTATAATGATGCTTCTAAGTTGGGATTGGGTTGTGTACTAATGCAGTGTGGAAAGGTTATTGCTTATGCTTCTCGTCAGTTAAAAGACCATGAAAGACAGTATCCTACACACGACATGGAACTGGCAGCAGTTGTATACTGATCATAAGAGTCTCCAACATCTTTTCGATCAGAAGGATCTAAATATGAGGCAAAGAAGATGGCTAGAATTGGTGAATGATTACGACTGTGAAATCCTTTATCACCTGGGAAAGGCGAATGTGGTAGCTGATGCACTAAGTCGTCAAGAAAGGAGTGGAACAATAAAAGCTATTTCACTAAGGGCTGAACTCTTGCCTAACATCTTTGACGAACTGCTGAAGTGTCAAATAGAAGCTTATCAGGAAGAACATTTGAAGTCAGGACGATTAGTGGGGATATCAGCATTGCTTGTAAAAGATGATCGTGGGTTGTTGTGTCTGGGGAACAGAATTTGGGTGCCTCGTTTGGGTGGTTTACGTGATCGGGTACTACAAGAAGCTCATCAATCTCGATTCTCTATTCATCCAGGTACGAAAAAGATGTACAAAGACCTGAAACAATTTTATTAGTGTCCTGGGATAAAAAGAAGCATTGCTCAACATGTGGAAGGTTGTACTACTTGTAAGAAGGTAAAGATTGAACATCAGAAGCCGTTTGGGCAGTTATAGCGTTTAGAAATACCGATGTGGAAATGGGATCAAATTACTACAGATTTCATCACGAAGCTACCAAGGACTCTGAAGGGATTTGATGCCATTTGGGTGATCGTTGACAGATTGACTAAGTCTGCACACTTCCTACCGATAAAAGAAACTGATTCGTTGGAACGATTAGCCAAGTTGTACATCAACGAAATAGTAACCCGACATGGAGTTCCAATTTCGATTATCTCGGATCGTGACAGCCGTTTTACCTTAAGATTCTGGAGAAGTTTTCAAAAGGAAATGGGAACGCAGATAAAGTTAAGTACAGTGTATCATCCTCAAACTGACGGTCAGAGTGAACGCACGATTCAGACTTTAGAAGACATGCTTCGAGCTTGCATTGTTGACTTTGGGGGATCGTGGGATAAGCACTAGCCACTGATAGAATTTGCCTACAACAACAGTTACCATTCCAGCATACAAGCGGCACCGTTTGAAGTTCTGTATGGTAAAAAATGCCGAACGCCTCTGTGTTGGAGCGAAGTGGGAGAGAAACAGTTAGCAGGGCCAGATATAGTTCAGTTGACCGCGGATAAGATTTCTCAGATTCGGGAACGTTTGAAAGTGGCTCAAGACAGACAGAAAAGCTACGCCGACCGACGCCGAAAGCCGTTAGAATTCCAAGTTGGAGATTTTGTGATGTTAAAAGTCTCGCCTTGGAAAGGAGTCATTCGATTTAGGAAACAAGGTAAACTGAGTCCGCGGTACATTGGACCGTTTGCAATAACAGAAAGGATCGGGGAAGTAGCCTACAGGTTAGACCTTCCGCCAGAATTAAGCAGGATTCATAATGCGTTTCATGTATCAAATTTCCGAAAGTGTTTGGTTACGCCAGATCAGGCAGTTTCTCTGCCCGACATACAAGTTGATGAAAAGCTGAATTATGTGGAGGAACCTGAAGCCATAGTGGACCACAAAGTTAAAGTGTTGCGTAAGAAAGTAATCAGACAAGTGAAAGTTCAGTGGAGACATCATAGGGGTCAGGATGCTACATGGGAATCAGAATTAGAAATGAGAACTAAGTACCCGCACCTTTTTGCTTAAACCGAATTCCGGGACGGAATTCTTTTAAGGGGGATATGATGTAATACCCCGGGTAAGTTCGTTAGTTAAATGTTAGTTCCGTTAAATTTATTTAATTATATAATTAATGTTTAGGGTAAGTTTGGGTTAAATTATAAGTGAAGAGTGTTTTGGTCATTAGTGATAAGTTCAAGGACTAAAGTAGTAAAATGGTTGATATTACCTCTTGATGAAATTAGATATTTCATAAAGTCACAATTATCCAGAAATCAGTGTGTGCAAGTGTGTGTTTGGAGAGAAAAAGAAGAAGAAAGAAAAGGAAGGGTTAAGGCTCCATTTGGTCTACTTAGAAGTGATTTGAAGGTATGTTCCTTTATAATTTATGTTTGTAATTGCTTTTGGAAGGTTTCTATTGGATTAGAATAGTCAATTACACATCTGGTATTGATTCAGTAGGATTCTGGGTAGAAAATGGATGAACAGTCAGAGGTGTCCGGACACTATGAATGTGTCCGGGTGATTTTGTTGGTAGTGTCCGGGTAAATTAGTTGGTGGTGTCCGGATGGTGTTCTAAGGTGTCCGGGCGAGTCTTTTATCCGGGTAAGTTCCTTTTTCCTATGTTTTCCGGATAGAATTGCGGTATCCGGATTACTTTGGTGTCCGGATGACGTCCGGATTGTATAGGTTGTCCGGAAAAGTCATGATGTCCGGAAAAGTTGTGTTGTCCGGATAATTTAAGGTATCTGGATACTTTTGTTGTTTGGTTAAATTGGGGAGTTTAGATGCTTTTAAGTATCCAGTAGCCTGTGTTTTGTTAATTCATGGATAGGGAATGAATGAGGACCGAATGTACTGTGGACTTGACTTAAGTTCGGGCTTGGGGAAGACAATTGAGGATAAGAGTTAGATAGAGTTATCTAAACCTCTTAGTCCTAGTAAGCCCTATGTGTTCAAAGTGGTAAAGCAATACTTGTATATGATTGTTTCAGATTCTGTGGAATTGAAGTGAAGCTGAATTGTTTGTGAAAAGCTTGGAGAACGTTTTGATAAGACGAACAAGTGAGTTTTTATTTAAAATGTTTTCAACTGGAATACATATATGTGATTGAGTGTAATAATGTGCATATGTTATTTATATGAGTATTACACTGCATGGGTGCTAGTTGGCCGGGCTTAGGACCGGTGAAAGTTGGTTGTACAGAGGGACAGTGGTGTTGGCTGTATTTAGTACAGTGGTGTAAATTAATTAATTGGCTTGCTACCAATTAATATGGCCAAGAGAAAGAGAAAGAGATGGAAAGATACATGGTGCATGAGTCTTATTTGGTATTCTTATGTGAATGATGTTGTGCAAATGGTTTTTAAACTAACGGGGATTTTCTCACTAGACCTCAAGGTCTAACCCTCATTTTATTTAAAATATGTATTCCAGGTCGCGGATCGAGTATGAGCAAATAAGAAGGTTAAAACTGCGAATAGCTTTTGGAGGACTAACTAGTTGAAGACTATGATGTGTTTAGTAGATATAATATATTGTTAGTAATGATGTATGTTGGTTCCCGTTTTGCTTAGACAAGATTAACAGATCTATTAGTTCGAGTTTATGTTTGATGCGGAAGCGTATTTGAAGAACTAACAGATATGTTTGATAGATTTGAACACACAATATAAATAAACAGTGATCAGAATATGATATCTCAAAGTTTACTGAGTTTCAATATATAGCAAGAAAAGATTCAAGAACAGTGAGTATGCAAAGCTTAAAACAGATATGACTCTCAATGTGCATAAGCTATGTGTTCTTGTGTTGATTTAACTATGATATATCGATTGGGAAGAACTCAACATGAATCTTCCTTTTATACTACTACAAGGGGACCATAAAGCATGAGCTACTGTTTAGAACGGATGGCATGAACAGTTGAACGGATGGCATGAACAGTTGAACGTGTTGTATTGCATTTAATGTCGCAGACGTCTATTATGTACTAAGCCCTATTGAATCCACTCAGAGTTTGACACGTTGAAATTGGACAGGACACGTTGTCATGCAAGTTGATGAACAGGTCCAGGAACAGTAGCAAGATATTATAAATATCTTCCAAGTCTTTAGTGAGGACCGCAGAGGCTCTGTAAAGTGTTACAGAGGTTCTGCGGTATGGTCCTTTGTAGATCAGTCTTCACCGGATTCCGAGTCTTTGGTCTTCTTTGCGCGTATGACAGAGCTTCTGTAGCTTCTTGACCTTGATCTCTCGGTAAGTTCGGCAGAGCCTCTATAAGAGGCTTTCTTCACTTAGCCTATTTTTCACTACTTGAAAATACTTCTATGATTAGGAAGATTGAAGCTAACAATGTAATCTACTATGTAAATGTCTGTAATGATATATTAAATGTTTGTAAAAGACTAGGGGACCGTATTTGTAATTCAATGTATCTCTTGTTTTAACGACGTTATGCAATGTATGCTATTTGAATTATGTATGGGAAACCGGGTCGTTACAGTTTCAACTAGGTTCAAATTTATTTCCCACCGAATTGCCCACAACGGCTTCTTGGTGTTACTCACAACAAATCCTCGCTTAGGCATAAAACACTTACACCCAATTGAAGGCCTAATTTACTAGAGTGGCTTCTGACCACTAGACTTAAGTTGCCTCCTAACCTTAAGTGATCCATACCTCCCCAATGACGGATTCGAACTCCCCAATCACTCCACATCCACGTGTTCTTAAATTTTCTCTTCAAACTAGCCCAAAGTTTAATCACCACCGAAATCAACCAAAACCTCTGAATTCCAAATATTCCCGCCACTGGACTAGCATTTAATCCTAACGGATTCCATTAATTCCAACACTAACGGTCATCACTGACCCATCAATTTCACAACTCCAAAGATACGTCCAAATATCAATTATTCATCCGACATATTCTCTTTCCACACAAGGAAAGTCATTTCACTAAGTCCACTTATCACAATTGAAGCTCTTAAGATTACTACAACCATTACCATCATTCCTTTAAAATCGGACTAAAATCCTCCGCTTACACTAACGGTGCTTGGCCTCAAGACCAAAAGTTGACACCTAGTTATACCACCAAACTTTGAATCACAAACTCAACACCCGAGTTTCACTCGTCGAGCATTCTTACAAAACCAAGGTTATCAATATGGTGTCTACCGGGTCCTACACGTCCCTCATGCGAAAACTGACCAAGACCCAAAGCTAAATTGCCAACGAGATGGTTACGACCAACCTCAAAGTAAAATACCGGGAATCTAACCCTTCAGCTACAAAATATTTCGATCCAACAAACAATGCTACTTGGCCTACGGTACCAACACGCATTAAAATACTCATCCTTCCATTGACGAAGTTCTACTCACACTTACTTTTAACCAGGGTTACTTGACCTTTCCAGGGTCCTAATGAGTTCAAGGCTCTCAAGTGTACTATTTAACAAATATGCCAATCGAAAACTTTTTATTGAAATTTTCAACACAAAAAATTTCATATCAAGTTAACCGCAGGCATAAAACTACTACTATCAATTAGGTAGTTGCGTAAAAATGGATACACTCGTCCCACATATGAAAATCATCTTGAAAACCATTTTACCAAAATTCAAGTTATCAACAAGGCGTAAAAGTATGCTCGACAATCTTATGAAATGGACCGCCACGTTCTTAGCATAGATTTATTTAGGTCATGCACGTAAAGAAATTCTCATACTTTAAATAGTGTACAACAAAAAGATTTGTACGTATTTCAAAAAGAGTTTAAACGTCCTCCGACTCCCCAAAATCCCTTTTCAACCATAAAATGACATGAAATCAAATTCACCAACAAGGTTCGCACACATACCAGCTTATTTCACAAAAACGGTGAAATGATCCATAAATATGCTTTGGTTAAGACACAAAATGATTTGCGTTAGTTCCAAGTCTAAAACAAAATCACTACGTGTTCATCATTCGAAGATATTGACTAAAACGTCGAGAAGAAATCTCAAGTTGGAGTATGTACGCAAACTTGTAATACTCTCTTAGTAGTTTTCTTGAAACAAAATTACATGCATCAAATCGTTCATAAAAAAATTTCAAAAGACGAAATTCTTTAAATCAGTAGTCAAAATTTCTCATCTAGTCATATAATGACATAAGAGTGAAACACTTCTGACAATACCCACACATTAATGTGTTTTCCCAAAACTTAGGGGAAAATAAGTGTTTGTAATTGGTTGTCACCAAAAAGGGTTTAAATCGACTTCGAATGTCGAATCATACAACGGTGCGTATTAATGTTCCAAAAATTTAAGCAATCCCACGCACTCTAGGTTAGGACAAATAACTTTTCCAAAATTCCCATCACGGAGCATTTACACCAAAATTTCACACTCGCAATATAAAACGTTGAAATGACAATGTTTCAAATTTACTCGTTAGAATACTCAAAATACCCATTTTTTCCAAAACCAAAAAGGTTTACAATTTTCCAAAATGCTCATCAAATCAAAGTTGACCGAAGTTCAACGACTCACACATTTGTGTTTTCAAAATGTTTCGTATCATAAACCGTGCATAAACCCCACGATCTTAAAACGTATCTTTGACCATATGACCCTCACTCATGCAATGCATTAATAAAACATTTTCATTCATGATACATTTATCGAAGCTTTCGAGGGTTAGTGACTACCAAATTGTGCACACCCTTAGATCAATACCATGCGTTTGCAAGAAAGGACAATAAATAATCAACTAGTCAGAAGCACATAAAGCAAATTGTTAAGAAATACAATCAGTATGTTCTTTCATACACTACTCACGCCACGTATATATCAATCCGTACAATTGAATAAATCGCAACAAAATGTGCTAATACAAATCTTTGAAAGAGAAATCACGCGACACCAAAGTTCCAAAACATTCCATTTGGCCGCCTTACGGCTTAAATAGCACTTCTCAGTAAAACCCGAATGAGTCAAAATGCCCAAAATAATCCAAAATTAACACATGCAATAACTAAAGTATGCACTTTACAAAATTGCACCCACACGACACAAAACGTCGTAAAACAAAACTCTATAAAACTCCATGGGCTCAATTGCCTCAACTTAACCAAATGGTGCCAAACCTTTCGCTTCCAACAACCAAATTGCATAACGCAAACCATGACTAAAACGTCAAAACCTCCAAAATTCCCCTTTTGTTGTAACCTAATATAAACAACACTTTTCGACAAAACTTTCATCAAATAAATTCCCCAAATAAAACTTGACATAGACATAATGGAAGATAACTTTCCGTCCAAACCTTAACATATGTGGAGGAGATCCATTGTTAAAGCCATAAGCCGTAGTTACTTGTCCAACATCTTAAACAACATCAATAATATGGATAACATTGTGCTCAAAAGTAACGTTGGGCAATCAATAAAATAAAACAAGTTCCGACGAAGTCTGCAATTCTCGCAAATAAACAATTTTCATTCATGTTCAAAATCATGATTTAAAATCTTGTGTGTATGTTAACCATTTTCTGAGATTTTGTAACTCAATCCACAGGAGGATTCAAAACACAAGAAATAGTTGATACAATTTATTTCAAAAAAAATTATGTGCATGAATTTAGTCGGCACTCAACGTCTCAACCCATACTCCTCCAAATCTCTCCGGTCACACTACCGTCATCCGGATGCTCACACATCTTAAGGCAAAGTTGAGAATTTCATTGATTAACCTTACGGTTTTTCCTCGAATCAAAATCGGTTCAATAAGTCTATGGTTCTAACCCAACCATCAACCTTGACCCGAAACGGTCCACTTAAAGCCAACATCATGCTTACTGTCACCCTAAGTGACTAACACTAAAATCGTCAATCTTTTCCAACGACTATTCGCTTAAAAACTTCTTCACTACCCCAACGGTCATCACCTTAAAGTAGTTCAAGTATGCACATGTAACTAGTAGATTCACCATAACACTGACCAGGTGCAATTATGAACGTAGCGTACATGATTATCCTTGTTACTCTTGATGCGATTCTCGTTTCTAACGACTCCATTAACCTCAAAACATCCTATCTTAATGTGCTTAATGGTGAAATTTCACTCTCATTTACTTAAAAGAATGCTAGTTTGAGTCTAGGTATCCAAAATCAACACCTAATTCTCTCAAACTTATGTTCTGATACCAGCTTGTAACACCCTCAAAATTGGAACGAGCAACTAACTTTAATTTCAAAAAAATAACCAAAAGAGAATAAAATCATTTCTACGGATCATCCCTGAAAATACCTCGGAATTTGAAAATCATAATCTCCACAATAAATAACTTAAAACGACGTTACTTAACACAACACAAGTTGCTAATCCCAAATAAATGTGGAAGACTTCACTAACCAATATCACCTCTCGTGCACTCTACTAGCACTCGCCACTTCACAGTGTAGCTAAAGCTACTCCCAACCTGAGCCTGTTGCACATTCCGATAAATAAAAAGGGTTAGGCTAACGCCTAGTGAGTTCAAGAGTTTTATCATGACTATATAAATTCATAAATCGAGAGGGATGTAGTTTTAGTCATGATTTCAAAAGAATTTACTTTAAATGCAAATCGCCCATTTTCCAACTCACACAAATCCCGTGCTGAAAGCTTAAATATAAAACGATTTCCAAAATGGACTCATTCCCAAAACCGACGTGAAAGGTGAGATAGCATACGATTGAATTCATAAATAAATCTCCCATATTCCAAACATCCCCAAACATGGATGAAACATAACCCATAATTCATATAACGTGGGAAAACAAATTCATATAATATGATACGTCACCGAAACATGGATAAACACAAATACCCAAAACAACACCTTTCGGTGACAGGGGAGGCCCGTATACATTGCACGTAACGGAACACAAAAGTAGGTCACCTACTATGCAATAAAACACACACGTGGATTACTCTCGTAAACTGAGCTCAATCACTCCAGATCTATTGCCCGCGAGACTAGGGAGCCCCCAACTTCAACCACTCCAAGTCTATACATTGGGTCACTCCAAATCCACAACAGCACATTTGGGATTACACCTTACTGCCCATGAGACGACGCCCGGCCATATAGGTCCACGCCTTACTTATCATGGAACCCGATGCCTATCCCGTGCCAAGCACATATGGAATTACACCTTACTGCTCATGAGACGACGCCCGACCAAATAGGTCTACGCCTTACTTATCATGGATCCTGATGCTTATTCCGTGCTACAAAAGAGAAACTAACGTCTCGTAAACTGAGCTCAATCAATCCCGATCTCTTGCCCGCGAGACTTGGGGAAACTCAAATGCCTATGGATCCATAGCTAACAAGGTCTAAAACATTACACGACCCCAAAAAAATAAACAAGTGCATTCAAAACATGCAATTCCCCAATAACGTAAACCATGATCAAAACTCAACCTTGAGCTATCAAAACTGGACAAATGTCCTAAAGACTTCACAAAATCCAATACCGAGCCACAAGCTCAACTGACTTAAAAGATAGTTCATAAAAAGTCATAAAATGACATTAAACGTAGCAACACACACCTTTACCAATAAATACTTTGAATCCATGAAAACCCGAAATAAAACCTTGGGTTGGGAAACCCTCTTTTTCTAAAGGACTCGCACCACTACATTTTCAAATCATCCCATGATGTACTAAATGCATATTTCCAAGATATACACAAAATGCATTTTCATAACAAGTAGACTCCATTTATAACATAAATCCATAACCCATTTTCATGTATGATTTATCTATCACATTTTCCCAAAATTCCAAATGTAAATATTTTACCATATTTACAACCATAAATACTTCAAATGGTTAAAACCCACCAAATAATTCAACCATTGATAATTTTCATGTAAAACACATAAGTATTCGGAAAAATAACATTTTGGTATGTACAAAGTTTTCATAAAGCAACTTGAACTCACCTTGCTAGATTTAAGCTAAATCTGGATTTTCCCCTAACGTAAGCTCCTTTGATGCAACCCGAATCCTTAGGCCAAATCTTTCAAAAAACCTAGATCCACAAGTTTCCAACCATAAGTATTCATCCCCAAACACTTAGAATCATTCCCCAAACATTTTGCATCCAAAATCCCAAATACATCAAAACCCTAATCTTCATAAATGAAGGAGAAGATCACCTCAACCAAATACAACCAAAATCATCCACAATACCCCAAAATAGAAGGAAGATGAAAACAACAACAACCTAGCATTTGGGTAGAGGAATATTACCTTTATCACTTGAATCTCCAAACAAAAGCTCTTAATCAACCAGAAAAGCTCCAAGATTCCATATCTTCAACAATGGTGGAAGTGGGTATGGTTTGGGTGAAGAAATGAGGAAGAAGAGGAGAAGGGTTTGTGAGTTCTTGAGGAAAATCAGCTGAGAGAGGGAGAGAGAGAGTGAGTTAGGGTTTTGATAGTGAAAATGAGGAGAGAGAGGGAGAAAGGGCTTAAAATACCCAAAATAACTCATCAGACAGGTCGCGGACGTCCGCATGGCCCTTCGCGGACGTTCGGCTTCGGCTGAACCAAATCCATCCCAAAACCTCTATTGCTTCCGCGGATGACCTGCGGGCTTCCGCGCCTCATGGACGTCCGGCTTGCCACCCGCTGACGTCCGTGACTCCAATTTTGGTTCTCCAATTTTCAAGGTGTTACAAGGGTTTCATCAATTCTCTCTCCCTCTTTATCCGAGTCCAACTTGCAGCCCGAACAATTGGACTAACAACAGCATTACAATCTTCCATTTTAAATTTCTTTAGAATTTCAGCGGCATACTTTCGCTGAGAGATATGTATGCCATGGGCCATTTGCATGACTTCAATTCCAAGGAAGAATCTCATCTTCCCTAAATCAGACATTTCAAATTCTCTTTGCATAGACTCTTTGAACTCTTGCAATAATATAACATTATCACCAGTATATATAAGGTCATCTACATATATATTGATAATTAAAATGTTACCTTGTGGATTTCTCTTCATGAACAGTATTTGCTCATTCTCACAAATCTCGAAGCCTTCCTTGATGAAGTAGGTTTCTATACGATTAAACCAAGCCCGTGGAGCTTATTTTAATCTGTATAGTGCCTTGTGAAGTTTGAAAACTTTATGCTCACTTCTCTTGACTTCATACCCTTGAGGTTGCTCAACGTATACATCCTCCAGCAATGCTCCATACAAGAAAGCCGATTTTACGTCCATTTGGAAAATCCCCCAGCCCCTTTGAGTAGCCAATGCGATCACCAATCTCACCGTATCCATTCTGGCAACCGGAGCATAAAACTCCACGTAATCGATTCTATATATTTGAGAGTAGCCCTTGGCCACCAACCGGGCCTTGTATTTGTCGACTTTTCCATGTTTGTTCAGCTTCGTTTTGTAGACCCATTTTACACCAATGCATTTAGTGTTCCTAGGTAGCTCAACAAGTTCCCATGTATGGTTTCTTTCTATCGCTTCTATTTCTGCGTTCATGGGGATTCTCCATTTTTGCTCTTTTCTGCTCCTTCAAACGTTACTGGATCATGGTGGTTGAGCTCCACTATACTCTTCTTCAAAAAGTTCACTTCTGGTGACATAGTCACTGAGATAACGCGGCTGTCTTCGGGACCGACCCTCCCTCGCTCCTGCATTTTTGGTTTCAACAACCTCGTCCTCTCTGTTTCCAGCATGGCTATCTTCAACATCTTCATGGTGATCTTCATCATCTACTTGGTTGTCTTCATCATCAAAATACTCTTCTGAGTCTTCATTATCGTTCCATGTTAACTCAGGTCCAACTTGATCACCATGATTTGTTTCCTAGATCCATTGCTTATTTTTCGAATATCACATCTTTACTTGTGATGATCTTCTTTGTTTGAGGATTGAGCAACCTATAACCATTCGATTCTTCACTCAAACCTAGCAAAATACAAGCAACACTTTTGTCATCAACTTTACCTCGTTTTTCATCAGGTACGTGCACATGTGTGAGGCATCCCCATACTCTGAAGTGTTCGACAGACGGTTTGGTGTCGCTCCATGTTTCTTGTGGTGTAACGTCCTTTAATGTGTTAGTGGGACATCGATTTAGGACGTAAAAAGTCCAGATTACGACCTCGGTCCAGAATCCTCTCGGCATCTTCTTGGCTGCCAACATTGTTCTCACCATATTCATCATCGTTCGGTTTTTTTGCTCTGCCACACCATTTTGCTGAGGCGTGTATGCAGTTGTTAATTGTCTAAGTATTCCATGCTCTCTACAGAATTCCTTGAATGAATCTGATGTGAACTCTCCTCCTCTGTCGGTCCTCAAAGTCTTAATCTTCTTCCATGTTTCCATCTCAACCTTTCTTTTGAAATTCTTAAAACATGTAAGTGCTTCTGATTTTTCAACAAGTAAACAGGCCTATGCTTTACGACTATAATCATCAATAAAACACAGTACATACCTCCTTCCACCATTTGACATTGGGGTAATTGGTCCGCAAATGTCAGAGTGCACTAATTCTAAGATTTCTTTTGCTCTCCACATGCTTCATTTTGGAATGGCTCTCCTGTGTTGCTTTCCGACCAAACAATCGGTGCAAGTGTTGTTGTCTACATCAAACTGTGGCATTCCTCGAACCATCTCCTTTTTTTGTAACGTCTTCATTCCTGAGTTGCTTAAATGCCCATAGCGTTCATGCCACAACTTGGACAATTCTTCTGTGATTGAATACAAGCATCCCACAGTCTTTTCTGCAGCATTCACCTTCGATTGATCGAACAACGTGAACATTCGATTTGTAGTCATCGTGCTCTGAAAAAGCAGACCTTTTTCTGGGTGATAGGTCTTACATGCATCAGACTTTATGAGGATCGACAAACCTTTCTCTTGAAGCTATCCTAAGCTTAATAGATTGTTCTTAAGCTCAGGAACATAATATACTTCACTTAATACATAGACAACGCCATTCAATGTTAGTTTGACATTCCCTTTGCCACTTACCTCCATTCGAGTGTTGTTTCCAAGCTTGACTGAGCGAGAAAAACTCAGGTCCAGGCTTGTAAACTTCCCTTTGTCTCCGCACATATGGTTTGAGCAACCCGAATCCAAAAACCAGACGTTTTACTTCCTCGTTTCATCAGTTTGTGCCATGAGCAAAATTTCATCGTTTTCTTCAAACTCTGTATAGTTTGCCTCCCTGTTCCACTTTAGACATTCATAGTGGAAATGTCCAAGATTATGACACTTGTAACAGTCCACCATCGTCTTGTTAAATGGCATTCTTCCTCTACCTTGTCCTCTTCTTCTCAAATTCGATCTTCCTCGACCTCGACTACCGGTGCCTTCTACATAATTGACCTTCAAAACTTGTTCTTCTTCATTGTCTTTATCATGTCTTTTGAATTTCTGCTCATGAACTACAAGTTTGCTTTGTAATTCGTCGATTGACATTTTCTCGATGTCTTTGAACTCCTCGATGGATACCACTACGTGTATGTACTTCTCGGTGAGTGTCCTTAATATATTTTCTACTATTTTGACATCCGGCATTTATTCTCCATTGCTTCTCATCTGATTAGCAATCGCCATCACCATCGCAAAGTATTCGGCAACGGTTTCACCGACTTTCATTTCTAGAACCTCGAAATCCCTTCTCAGCTTCTGCAACATGGACTTCTTGACACATGTGTTCCCCCCGAACTTCTTCTTCATGGATTCCCATACCTTCTTTTCATTACCCCTATCAAGGATTTGTTCAAACGTTACCCTATCAATTGCTTGAAATAGGTATTGTTTGACCAGTTGATCCTTGCATCAGGCTTCTTCCACCTGCTTCTTTTGCACATCTGTGAAACCGCTGACGGATGCCGACTCTTGAAATCCTCTTTCGATCACATTCCATAACCCTTTAGCTCTCAATAAGTCCTCCATCAACTCACTCCAGTGCTCGTAGTGCTATCAAAGTGTGGCACCTTCATCTTATTTTCACTCATCTTCTAGTATAGTATTCAAGAAGTCTCTCTTCAGATCGATCTCGTTTCTCAACCTCACTCTGATACGAGATTGTTAGAAAAGGTACTCAGAAAACTAGAGATCAAATCTTACTTAATTGCTGAAACAACTTCAAATAGTCCTAAAAAATAGCAACAAAACTCCTAAAAACTGAAGAATGGGTTTATTCAAAACAGAAAAGGGAGACCAAGTAAAACAGCTGGAAAACGTGACTCAAATCATTCCTTCAAAGACTTCTCATTCCTTAATCTCCTCAAACATACAGATGCAAGTGTGTGAAGCATCCATTGTTAGAGTGTTTTCAGCAATAGTATCAACTCCTTTAAGCCTTCTCTTTCCCTAATCCCCTCAAACATTCAAATGCAAGAAGTTTACTTTTAGGAAGTTTACTACTGATTGGATATTGTAATCAAGTCAATGTGGGGGATGTGGCCATGAAAAATGAATGAATACATATGCCAACTGTGATATTATGGTTTTCCATTCCAATTTATGTACATTTTCAAGTCACTTATAATTGATGGAGTGGAAGAGCAGGTTAATAATTTGTTGGGGTTGTGGGCTATAACGAAGGATTGTTTATTGGAGTCTCCAGATTGATAAGGCTTGGCAGCAGTCGATTATGTCGACCATGACTCGAATTCAACCTCAACTATTGAGTTCAACTCACCGATGTCGTCTGACACCATAGCAACTCCGTCAGAACTGAAATCAATGTTTGTTCTTGGGAATTTTGAACATGAAATTTTGTGGGAGGTCGGCGGTAGGGGAGGCCGAAGATGCGTCGATGATGTTTTGGGGAAGAAGAGTGGGACTTGCTTGATGGCCAGCACATATGGATCAGTTTATATCTAATTCATCTTTTAATTTAATCATGGATGATGTGGTATTCTTATATTCCATGTAATGTTTTCTTTAAATAATAATTTTGCCACGTCAACTAAGGCAACTGGTTACCTGTTAAATCGGTAAAGGAGACCCTTAAATAAACAAAAAGTTTGATCTAAACCTCTAAATGACGATTTTAAAAATTGCTTCCCCAAAATAGGAATTAGGTGAAAGTTGGTTCCATTTTGATGCAATTTTTCCATTAATAAAACCATTATTTCTTTTAATATGATGTAGAGCGGCTAGCAATAAGGTTCGAGGAACAAATGGGTCACACTGCAAAAACAAAACAGCGCCTATCAGTGCTTTCACTGAGACTTGACTCTTGGTAAAAGTACTGATGACCATTGTTCCAGAAACTCTCGCCGCCAACTATTCCAACCTCTACCGGTAGTTACACCGAGACTTAAGTCCCAGTACAAGTACCGCTGACCACTTTCCTTTTTTTAAGTATTATCTTTTTCATAGTTAGTTTTGGTTTATGATTGTGTTTCTTTCTTAGTTATCTCTAAGTCTAGTTATAAATAGGATTAATTGCTTTAATGTATTCATTAAATATTCAAGTTTAATAATAGTTCACTCTTAAATTAAAGAGTTTTTATCATTTTCTGGGTTTACATTTGTAAACTCGTTCATCGTTAGCGTTCGACGTTTTTCGATCATTTCCACGTTTTCCTACTGCGTTAGTTTTAAAACGCTTTTTTATCAATATATCACTCAATAGTAGTTTTATTCAAAACGAATTTCATCCAAACTTATTTAACTAAATAACGGTTTCATCCAAAACAAATTTTCACCCCAACTTATTTCACCCAATAATGGTTTAATTCAAACATATTTCACTCAATAATGGTTTCATCCAACTAATGATTTCATCTAAAATTATTTCATTCAAATAGTTATTTCATCCATTAATGATTTCGCTCAAATCATTTTCACCTAATTTGAATTTCATTCAAAAGACGGTTCATCCATGAGGCAAAATCACATGAAACAAGATTCATCTTATAACATTTCATCCTTATATCCTTGATTACATTTTCATAAAGTATTTTCCAGGAAAAGAAAATGTAACACCCAGAATTTTCGGTAAGGATTTTGAATTATTACTTTAATTATTATAAGTATGGAAGTAGTGTAATACCCCGGGTAAGGTCGTTATTTAAACCCTCTTATCGTTAAATTGAATAAGTTTATAATAATATATTTAGGGTAAAAATTTGGTTAATTTGTAAGTTTAGGGTGTTTAGGCTATTATTGATTAGTGTAAGGGCTAAAAGGGTAAATGTGGATAGATATTATCCTTAGAATGTCCAGGAAATCTTAATTATTCAGCAAAAATATCAAAGGGTGTGTGTGTGTTTTGGAAGAAAAGAAGAAAGGAAGAAAAGCTAGCTTAAGAGATCATTTGGTGTACTTGGAAGAGATTACAGGTATGTTTCCTTTACAATTTATGTTTGTAAATGTTAATAGGAAGTTTCTGTCGGATTAAAATCATCAAAATCGATCTGGTATAAATCACAGTCGGATTCTGGGTAGAAATAGGGCAAACAGTCAGAGGTGTCCGGACACTATGAATGTGTCCGGGTGGTTTTGTTGGGAGTGTCCGGGTAACTTGTTGGTGGTGTCCGGATAGTGTTCTGCAGATTTCCGGACGAGTTATTTATCCGGGTAAGTCTTCTTTTCATTAAGTTCCGGTTAAAAATGGGTTACCGGATAGTATCCGGATTTCTTTAGTGTCCGGATGTTAATCGGATTAGTTGTGCTGTCCGGAAAAGTTGTGCTGTCCGGAAAAGTAGTGTTGTCCGGATAAACTTTGGTTTCCGGATACCTTGGCTGATTGATCAAATTGATGAGTTTAGATGCTTTTAAGTGTCCAGTAGCTTGAGTATTGTTAATTCATGGATAGGGAATGATCTAGGATCGAATGTACTGTGGACTCGACTTAAGTTCGGGTTTGGGGGTAACATTTAGGGACTAGAGTGTTTTAGAGTTCTTAATCTTGGTAAGACTTGTGTGATCAAAGTAGTAAGACAATACTTGTATATGATTGTTTCAGATTCTGTGAAATTGAAGTGAAGCTGAATTGTTTGAGAAAAGCTTGGTGGACATTTTGATAAGTCAAACAGGTGAGTTTTTACTTTAAAAACGTTTTTAAATGGAATACGTATATGTGTGGATTGGGAATGAAATAGTTGATGACTATGTGTTTATATGTGAATTATAATATAGTGAGGTATTATATTTACATAAGTATTATAATATGTTATAATACGTTGGCCGAGTTTAAGACCGGTGTGTTTGGCTATAGAATCTGTATAGCGTTGTTTGGCTGTAGATGTTGTACAGCGTTGTATATTATTAGTTGGCTTGCTACCACTAATATGGCCAGGAGGAAATGAGAAGGAAAGGTACACGATGTGTGAGTTTAAATTGGATATATGTAACTATGTGGCGTGATTTATATGATTGAAGTTTGTATAAATGGTTTTTAAACTAACAGGGGTTTCTCACTTAGACCAACAGCTCTAACCCTCATTTTGTTTTAAAAATATGTATTCCAGGTGGCGGATCAAGTAAGGGCAAGTAAGTAGAGTATGAGATGGATGGCTAGTAAGGAAGACTATAAGACGAAGCTTTTGACTAATTTAGTAGTTGTAATGGAATGTTAAGTGTTATGGATGCAAATAGCACAAGGATTGTATTTAAAATGTTTTCTTTCTATTTGTAAAAGACTACCGGACCGTACATGTAAAGTGAAGTTTGTTTGTTATATCTAATTGTGTTATATTGTGTGATATGTCGTGTATATGGGTTAAGGGTTGTTACAAATGGTATCAGAGCCTTAGTTTAAGGGATTTAGGTATTTGTATCTGTACCTAGACTTAAACTGCATGTGAAGTAGGATGTCCCTATCATTATAGAACCTTGGGATGATGAAGTATATAAGGTAGAAGGAACATCATGTAAGGTAATTTCATATTACACCTGGCCAGTGTAATCGTGATCTTACAGGTACATGTTTGAACTGGAATACCTTGTTATATGGGGTATGTGCTTATGTGTATATTAATCTTGTTTAAATCTACAGAATGGCAAGTGGTACAAGAAATTCGAATCGAGGAGGAGGAAGAAATCCAAACAGAACTAATCCGCCAGTAGGAACAGGGGACAGGGGAGGCAGAACAGGGGGCAGAACTGGAGGTAGACTTCGAGGTGGAGCTAGAGGTAGAACCGGAGGTAGAACTCAACAAAATAGTACGGATTTCATTACCAGAGCTGATTTAATGACAGAAATGGGGAGATTACAAGACAATATTCAAGCTATGCTCAACCAAGCTCATAATACTGAAACAGAAAGACCAGACCCTACTCTTGAAGAGGAGATGCCAATTACCCCAACGGTCTTACCGGTAATGAGAAAATGTGATTACAAAATGTTTCTTAGCTGCAAGCCTCCGACATTCTCAGGGGATCGGGATCCGGTGAAAGCAATGGGGTGGATGAAGGAAATTGAAGCCATTTTTAAAACGAGTAAGTGTGCGGACGAAGATAGAGTATTGTACGGGGCAGCCATGTTGAAAGGAGATGCGTTGTATTGGTGGGAATCGTTTATTCATTCAAAAGGACCCAATGTTTATTCTACCCTCTCTTGGGAAGAATTTGTGATAGTCTATAGGAACGCATTTTGTCCCCAAGCAGCCGTCAAACAACTGGAAGGAGAATTCATGAATTTGCAACAAGGAAACTTATCTGTTCGAGATTATACTGCTAGCTTTTTAGAAAAGTCTCGATTTGCAGAATATTATGTGGCTACGGAGGCGATGAAGACAGAAAGATTTATCTTTGGGCTGAACTCAGAGATTAGAAGGCTAGTGACTGCAAAGGGACCCGATACCTTTTCAGCTGCAGCGGAAAATGTTGAACGAGATATGAGAAGAGATACGGGAGATAAGAGTATTGGAAAGAGAAAGTGGGAAGGACCACAATATGATCCGAAGAGGTCCCGATTTCAGAGGTATGATAATCGTCCGCCGTTTCGACCAGCGGAAATACCATGTCCGAAGTGCAACCGTGTCCATCAAGGAAACTGCCAAGGTGATTTGCGAGCATGTTATAAGTGTGGGAAGACTGGGCACGTCATTAAGGATTGTAAGGTAACGCGGCTATGTTTCTTATGCAATTCTCCGGATCATTTCCAGTCAAACTGTCCGCGAGGGAGGATGCAGCAAGGTGGGTCATCAGGCAGGCCAGCAAATGTTAAACCAGTAGTGCCAAGACTGGAACCGCCAGTAACCAGAGGTCGCGCATTTCAGATGACTGAGAAAGAAGCGGAGGAAACTCCAGATGTGGTCACAGGTACATTTTTGATAAACTCTACACGTGCTAAGGTGTTATTTGATTCCGGTGCAAACCGATCGTTTGTGTCTCCTGCATTTGCTGCTTGTTTGTGTTTAAAACCTAAAGTGTTAGATCATTCTCTATTAGTAGATACTGCAAATGACAACCAAGTGTCGGTTAGTGAAGTATTTGATGGTTGCGTGATTAATATAGAGGGGTGTGGAGTGCCTATACAATTGTTTCCTATAACTTTGATAGAATTTGATGTAGTAGTGGGAATGGACTGGTTGGCTGAGAATCAGGCTAATATAGTGTGTGACAAGAAGATAATAAATGTTGTATTGCCTGAGAGAGGACCGGTAGTGATTTATGGTGATCGTAGGAATCATCAGTCTTGCCTTATATCACTAGTAAAGGCACGTAAGTGTGTGAATAAGGGTTGTCAGAGTTACTTGGCTTACGTGATAGATTAAAGCCGGAAAAGATTAGGATGGAAGATATTCCTATCGTTAGTGAATTCCCTGAAGTATTCCCTGAAGACTTGAACAGTCTTCCGCCAGTTAGACAAGTCGAGTTCGGTATAGACTTAATTCCTGGAGCCACTCCTGTAGCCCGTACACCGTACCGTTTGGCACCTCCAGAGATGAAAGAGATGATGGCACAACTACAAGATCTATCCGATAAGGGTTTCATCAGACCTAGTTCTTCACCGTGGGGAGCACCAGTGTTATTTGTGAAAAAGAAAGATGGGTCGATGAGAATGTGTATTGACTACCGAGAATTGAATAAGCGCACGATAAAGAACAAGTATCCGCTACCCCGAATTGATGATCTCTTTGATCAGTTAGTTGGAGCTTGCTATTTCTCCAAGATTGATCTAAGGTCCGGTTATCACCAGCTGAAGGTTAAAGAAGAAGACGTTTTAAAGACTGCTTTTCGAACGAGGTATGGTCATCATGAATTTTTAGTAATGCCATTTGGATTGACGAACGCTCCAGCTGCCTTTATGGATTTGATGAATCGGGTATGTAAGTCGTATCTCGATAAATTTGTAATTGTTTTTATCGATGATATTCTTATCTATTCTCGATCCAAGGAAGAGCACGCGCAACATCTTCGTTTGATTCTAGAGCTGCTGAAGAGGGAAAGGTTGTATGCAAAATTTTCAAAATGTGAGTTCTGGTTACGGAAAGTACAATTTCTGGGGCACGTGGTTTCTGAGAAAGGTATACAAGTCGATCCGATGAAAGTAGAAGCAGTTGAAAAGTGGGAACAGCCCAAGACAGCAACCGAGGTACGCAGTTTTCTGGGTTTAGCCGGTTACTATCGGAAATTCATAAAGGACTTCTCTCGTATCTCAACGCCTTTGACTAAGCTGACCCGAAAGAATTTGAAGTTTGAATGGAAAGCGGAACAGGACGAGGCATTCAGAATATTGAAAGAGAAACTATGCAGCGCGCCAATTCTATCACTACCTGAAGGTTCTGAAGACTTTGTCGTTTACAGTGATGCGTCTAAATTGGGATTGGGTTGTGTGCTTATGCAGCGTGGAAAGGTTATAGCTTATGCTTCTCGCCAACTGAAGGATCATGAACGGTAGTATCCTACGCACGATATGGAGCTTGCTGCAGTCGTTTTCGCGTTAAAGATTTGGAGACATTATCTGTATGGTTCCAAATGTCAGATTTATACTGACCACAAGAGTCTTCAACATCTCTTTGATCAGAAGGAACTAAATATGAGACAAAGGAGATGGTTGGAATTGCTGAATGACTACGACTGTGAAATCCTTTATCACCCGGGGAAGGCGAATGTAGTGGCAGATGCGCTCAGTCCTCAAGAAAGGAGTGGAACAATAAAAGTTATTTCGATACGAACTGAACTCCTACCCAACATATTTGACGAATTGCAGAAGTGTCAAGTGGAGGCTTATCAGGATGAACATCTGAAATCAGAACGGTTAGCGGGGATGTCAGCATTGCTAGTAAAAGATGATCGGGGGTTATTGTGTTTGGGAAACAGAGTGTGGGTACCTCGTTTGGGTGGGTTACGTGATCGTGTTTTACAGGAAGCTCATCAATCCCGTTTCTCTATTCACCCAGGTACAAACAAGATGTATAAAGATCTAAAGCAATTATATTGGTGGCCGGAGATAAAAAGAGGGATTGCTCAGTATGTGGAAAGGTGTGATACTTGTAAGAAGGTAAAGATCGAACACCAAAAGCCATTTGGTCAACTGCAACGGCTAGAAATACCTATGTGGAAGTGGGAGCAGATTACCACGGACTTTATCACAAAGCTACCAAGAACTCCGAAGGGATTCGATTCTATTTGGGTGATCGTCGACAGGTTGTCAAAGTCTGCACACTTCCTACCAATAAAGGAAACCGATTCATTGGAGCGATTAGCTAAATTGTACATTAATGAAATAGTAACTCGACATGGAGTTCCAATCTCGATCATTTCTGATCGTGATAGTCGTTTTACTTCAAGATTTTGGAGAAGCTTTCAAAGGGAAATGGGGACTCAGATAAAGTTAAGTACGGCGTATCATCCTCAAACAGATGGACAGAGTGAACGAACAATTCAGACCTTAGAAGATATGCTCCGGGCTTGTATTGTTGATTTTGGGGGATCGTGGGATAAGCATTTGCCGTTAATCGAATTCGCTTACAACAACAGTTATCATTCCAGCATACAAGCGGCACCGTTTGAAGTACTGTATGGTAGGAAATGTCGAACGCCTCTGTGTTGGAACGAAGTGGGAGAGAAACAGTTAGCGGGGCCGGAAATAGTTCAGTTAACCGCCGATAAGGTTACACAGATCCGAGAAAGATTGAAAGTGGCTCAATATAGACAGAAGAGTTACGCTGATCGCCGTCGAAAGCCGTTAGAATTTCAAGTTGGGGATTACGTAATGTTAAAGGTTTCGCCGTGGAAAGGAGTCATCAGATTTGGTCGACAGGGTAAGCTTAGCCCAAGGTATATTGGACCATTTGCAATCACTGAAAGGATCGGGGAAGTAGCTTACAGATTATATCTTCCACCAGAGTTGAGCAGAATTCATAATGCATTTCACGTGTCAAACTTCCGAAAGTGTTTAGTTACTCAAGATCAGGCAGTCTCCCTACCAGAGATACAAGTCGACGAAAGACTAAATTATATAGAAGAGCCAGAAGCTATAGTTGATTATAAGGTTAAAGTGATGCGGAATAAGGAGATCAGGCAAGTGAAAGTTCAGTGGAGGCATCATAGAGGTCAGGATGCCACGTGGGAAACCGAATCAGACATGAGAGCCAAATACCCTCACCTTTTTGCTTAACTGAATTCCGGGACGGAATTCGTTTAAGGGGGGGATGATGTAATACCCCGGGTAAGGTCGTTATTTAAACCCTTTTATCGTTAAATTGAATAAGTTTATAATAATATATTTAGGGTAAAAATTTGGTTAATTTGTAAGTTTAGGGTGTTTAGGCTATTATTGATTAGTGTAAGGGCTAAAAGGGTAAATGTGGATAGATATTATCCTTAGAATGTCCAGGAAATCTTAATTATTCAGCAAAAATATCAAAGGGTGTGTGTGTGTTTTGGAAGAAAAGAAGAAAGGAAGAAAAGCTAGCTTAAGAGATCATTTGGTGTACTTGGAAGAGATTACAGGTATGTTTCCTTTACAATTTATGTTTGTAAATGTTAATAGGAAGTTTCTGTCGGATTAAAATCATCAAAATCGATCTGGTATAAATCACAGTCGGATTCTGGGTAGAAATAGGGCAAACAGTCAGAGGTGTCCGGACACTATGAATGTGTCCGGGTGGTTTTGTTGGGAGTGTCCGGGTAACTTGTTGGTGGTGTCCGGATAGTGTTCTGCAGATTTCCGGACGAGTTATTTATCCGGGTAAGTCTTCTTTTCATTAAGTTCCGGTTAAAAATGGGTTGCCGGATAGTATCCGGATTTCTTTAGTGTCCGGATGTTAACCGGATTAGTTGTGCTGTCCGGAAAAGCTGTGCTGTCCGGAAAAGTAGTGTTGTCCGGATAAACTTTGGTTTCCGGATACCTTGGCTGATTGATCAAATTGATGAGTTTAGATGCTTTTAAGTGTCCAGTAGCATGAGTATTGTTAATTCATGGATAGGGAATGATCTAGGATCGAATGTACTGTGGACTCGACTTAAGTTCGGGTTTGGGGGTAACATTTAAGGACTAGAGTGTTTTAGAGTTCTTAATCTTGGTAAGACTTGTGTGATCAAAGTAGTAAGACAATACTTGTATATGATTGTTTCAGATTCTGTGAAATTGAAGTGAAGCTGAATTGTTTGAGAAAAGCTTGGTGGACATTTTGATAAGTCAAACAGGTGAGTTTTTACTTTAAAAACGTTTTTAAATGGAATACGTATATGTGTGGATTGGGAATGAAATAGTTGATGACTATGTGTTTATATGTGAATTATAATATAGTGAGGTATTATATTTACATAAGTATTATAATATGTTATAATACGTTGGCCGGGTTTAAGACCGGTGTGTTTGGCTATAGAATCTGTATAGCGTTGTTTGGCTGTAGATGTTGTACAGCGTTGTATATTATTAGTTGGTTTGCTACCACTAATATGGCCAGGAGGAAATGAGAAGGAAAGGTACACGATGTGTGAGTTTAAATTGGATATATGTAACTATGTGGCGTGATTTATATGATTGAAGTTTGTATAAATGGTTTTTAAACTAACAGGGGTTTCTCACTTAGACCAACAGGTCTAACCCTCATTTTGTTTTAAAAATATGTATTCCAGGTGGCGGATCAAGTAAGGGCAAGTAAGTAGAGTATGAGATGGATGGCTAGTAAGGAAGACTATAAGACGAAGCTTTTGACTTATTTAGTAGTTGTAATGGAATGTTAAGTGTTATGGATGCAAATAGCACAAGGATTGTATTTAAAATGTTTTCTTTCTATTTGTAAAAGACTACCGGACCGTACATGTAAAGTGAAGTTTGTTTGTTATATCTAATTGTGTTATATTGTGTGATATGTCGTGTATATGGGTTAAGGGTTGTTACAAGTAGAGGATGGGAAATACTATTAAGGAACAAGTTAGCTAGCTACACCAAAGCAAGCCACGAACGAATCGGGTGGAAAAGGGCATTCGAGATTTCGGTACAATTTCAGCGAAAGTGACCAGCGAAAGTGATAGTTGTCACAATCACGCGTCACTCTCGCCGATTTTGTACCGAGAACTACGGGACCCCGACGAGTATGCCCAGCATAAGTGACAATTGTCACTCTCGCATGTCACTATCGTCGGTCACGTGCAGGGTATAAAAACCCACCTCAGTCGTGTTTTTGAGCAGATTTGTGTTTTGGAGCAACTTCAAGAGGCGATTTTCTGTGTTTTAGGTAAGGGTTCCAAACCCTATTCATCTCTCATCATTTATGACACCCTAGGACGATTTCTTGAGAATTAAATGTCCATTTTAGGTGTGAAAACTCTATAGGGAAGCTTCACGTGTCATCTCATCTCTCACTAGAATTCTTGGATTTTGGGGTTTCAAACTATAAACCTCCAAGGTGAATTCATCCATACTCCTACACATGTTACATGTTTAATCTTTAAGTTTTAACCTTCTTAACTTATCTTAACTTGTTATTTCTTGGATTTATGGATATTAACCCAAAAACCTATTTTGGAGTTTGATTTGGATGGACATGGTTGGGAAGATGTAAACATGATATTTGAGGGTGCATTTATGACTCTTATATGAGTGAGCTACATTTCTTACATATTTTTGTGTTTAATAAAATCTAGGTCAAAATCTAGGTTTTGAATTACTTGGTGATTTTGGCAAGGAAGTGATGGATATTAATTTTCCATGTTGAAGTAATGTTTAAAAAGGATATTTGATGAATTTTGGGAAATTACACCTAAGTGGTATTTTTGTGGCTAAGTCTAATTATGGGAGATTTCTCTATTGTTATGATGGCATTGAACTTCCCCTCTTTGTGGGTGAAATAGACTAAAGATCTGGTTTGGATTGATGTCCCACTAGACTAAAGATCCGGTTTTGGTTGATGTCTCACTAGACTAAAGATCTGGTTTGGATTGATGTCCCACTAGACTAAAGATCCAGTTTGGATTGATGTATCTATAGACTAAATATCCGGTTTGGGTTGATGTCTCAAATACACCAAAGATCCGGTTTGGATTGATGTCTCAATAGGCTACAGATCCGGTTTGGGTTGATGCCCCAATGGACTAAAGATCAGGTTTGAGTTGATGTCCAAGAATGACTAAGACCCAGTTTGGGTTGATGTCCCGAGTGAAATTATATGCGAAAGATTATTATTTGGTAACGGGTGGAAAGTCATATTTTATAATTCTGCTTTATTTATTACACTTATCAATTGGTTGTTCTCAATAAGACTTTAGCCTAACACTTCCTCTTGAAATGACATGTTTAGGAGCTCTTTCTAGTTGTGGGACTTCTCGGGATTAAGGGAAGTGTTGAGAAGAGGTGATAGCATTTTTGTAAAGAGGAATAGCGGTGCACTTATGGTTCTAGCCGAGCATTCTTTTGGAAGTAAGATAGCAACACCCGTTCATAATATAAGCATTCGTAGTTTAATTAGATTAGTAGGTTGCTGACTTGTATCTCCTTTATTGACTTATGTTGTAAACGTCATACTAGTTTTCCCTTTTTGTGTAATTTGTCTACGATAGTTTGGTTAATTTCCGCAAATATTCAGGTTTAAAGTTACCCCAATTTTTAGGGTGTTACAGAAAAGAAGTTACGTATTAGTTAATTAAAATCAGTTAAATTTATTATAATATGTATTAATTAATTAAAAAAGAATAAAAAAGAAGTTCCAGTAATATAAATAAAGTAATTTCTAGGGAAAACAGTTTCTCCGAATGGAATCAATTTATTTTGACAATTTTACCCTTTTCTGGCGAAATTTAATATTCAGTATTTTTTTTTGAACGGCAAGTTAACACACACACACGTTCCCGGGGTATCCAGGCTCCCACTTAAGGATGTCATCCGACTAATCCCCGTCGACCCGGCCGACCCAAAGGATCGACCCGACCGGTCAGGTATAAGGGCCCTATGGACCCCCCAACCGGCCCCGGACCCGGCCCCAAAGGACCCGGCCCAAAGTCTGGATATCGCCTCATGCTCACCGCGGGGTTCGAACCCTGGTAGTTAGGCCTTCCAGCACTAACCCCCCAAGGATGTTACATTGCCACTGGGCTACACATGATTTGATTATTCAGTATTAGTTAATTAAATTGCTTAACATAAATAGCTTCAAGCGATCTCAGTCGATGAAATGAATTCGATTGCGTATAGTAGTTTGAAAATTTTGTACCAATTGGTAGGTTTGCAAATGAAACCACGTATATATAATATAGAGCAAATCAAATAGAAACCGCATATATGTTAGAAACCATATGAATCAATATAGACCCTATATAGTTAACTTACTTAAATATCTTATCAATTGTTTCCTACAAACACTCACTTTCTCGATTTGAAATCACCCGATCCTTGTAATGTTTCATTGGTGAAATGAAATTGTATTCAAAACAGACCAACCCCATGTGTTGTTATGAAACAACACTATAATACTGAAACAGATCAATACGTCATGGTCCAATGTCTAAATAAGAGGATATTATTTTATTCCCTTGAGAGTGTGGTAATGTATCGAGATCCGAGGTTTAAATCTGTAAGGATCGTTGTGGAATTCGACGTGGCCACCATAATAGAGAAGTAAGGGAATTCCAAATGGAAGTTCGTGTTTGGTTACAGGTCGGTGTTCCCTCGAAATGGAGTTGTTTTGTTTAGAAACTTTTGGGAGTTCGATGATCGAATCCATAGATAGTTTACCAATTGAGGCGAATGGTGTGGCAAGTCGTTGGTTAGACTTACACTAAGTTAGAAAATAGTCTTTACCCAGGTGCAATGGTATTGATAAGTTAAGAGACTTTCGAAGACTGAGAGACTTTTTGAAGGAGTTGTATTCATAGTTGATTGCTTGGTTCTAGATTTTGAGAAATAAACTTCTTTTACGGTTGGGAGGATTGTAATGCCTAGAATTTTGGACATTTATCTTGCAATCGTATTCTGTCTGATATTTTGGCCTTAAAATAAATTATGTATCATGTTGCATTGTTGAAAAATGTTATAGGGTGTATCTTATATTAAGTTCTAAGAAAGAGGAATTTGGGTAAGGGTGACTTTTCATGCGAGTTTAGCCATATGAAAACCCACATTTGTCGTGCAGGTTGGTTTTTCGGCCAATTTTTCTAGGGTTTTCTCATTTCTCTCCCACCACTTTCCACTCTCTTCCTCTATTGGCGATTTTAGCTCTTTACGACAGATATTGGAAGGTTTTTGAAGTAAATGCAAGATATTTGGGGTTGAAGAATTATGATGTTTGATTTCAAGATTTTGAAGATGTGAGCTTTTTTGGTGTTTTGAGATCTAGATTGACTTTTATTATGGATATAATATTGTGGTTGAGTTTGATGCATCGCTAGACTTGGATTGAAGATTTAGAGAAAGTTCTTAGAGGAGTTTTTCTTGCTTGTCGGATCTCAAGACTTCGTTTTGGAAGCTAAAGATTGGGTTGGAGTTTAGGTTTAACTTAACCTATTAAAGTGAGTTTCAACTACTTTGTGAAAACTACATACATGTTAAAAACGTTTATTTTGAGCTTTCAAAATGTGTTTCTTGTGATTTTATCATGTGTTGGTAATTATTTGGTATATGTACATCATTGGTACCTTTGATTTTATAAAACCTTGAATGTGTAAATTTGAGTTTTTGAGACATTTGAATATACAAATCACTAGAGTGTGATTTTATCATGTGTTGGTACATATATTTGTACCTTCATTATCGAAACATTGTGTCCACTCCGTGGATTACACAATAAATAGCTACCACTTATTTAAAAAAAATTGCAACCAAAATAATGTGATAACAACCATACCAAAGAGACACATTTCGTTGATGTTTCAAAAAAATAAACAAGAACCATTAAGAACAGCTAACCATGAACAGAACATGTAATTTACTCAGAATTATGATATTAATTTAAAATGTTTAGAGCATCTCCAACAGCTATGCTAAATTGAAAAAAGTGGGATTTTAGCATTTTTGTTGTTCCAACAGTTATGCTATCATTTATGCTAAAATAGAGAAAAAATAAGAGAGATTGTAAAAATCTCTAAATTTAGAGAAATCTCTAAATAGATGGTTTCTACCCAAAACTAATCATTACCCCCCAAAAGTAAAAAAATTGTCTCTCAACTTTCCATATATTGAATGTTTTAATAATATAATCAAATAAATAGAATATTTTAATAAGATAATTAATACTAAAGTTACTAAAATAGCATAGCTGTTAAAGTTGGATGCAACTTTTTTAAAGATTTTAAATTCTTTTACTCTATTTTAAAAAAGAAATTAAGATAGGTGTTGTTGGTGCTTTTACAACAAATAGTTTTCTCTTGATATAAATTGCATGTAAATATGGAAGAAAGAGAAAGAAAGCGATTGAGTAAAAATTTAGATGTGTACGGAAGAAGGAGCATGGGGATCGGGTTTTGTAAACGGGCGGGACCCATCATTTATTGGATTGCAGTCGCAAGTTATGGACGTCAGCATCAATCACATGCAATGGGACATCAACCAAACTATTAAATGTTTTCCATTCTAATCAGAGGAAATTGACGAAAATAGCCATATCAAAAAACCATATTAAGAAAATAGTCATTCCCTCTCCCAGATTGCAAAAATAGCCACGGGTCCGCACTCGAATTCAGTGCGGACCGCACTCGAACCCAAAACGACGTCGTTTAAAGGCTGAAATGATTTTTTTTAAATCTGGATGCGGCACCGCACTTGCGGAGAAAGAGAATGTGAATTGGGATTTTAATTTCCATTTTACATTTTTAACCCCTATACTTATTTACTTATTTTACTTTATACCTTTTAGTTTCATAATTTAATTTTACATTTAACACATATAATCGTTTATTAACTAAAATACGTTTTAATTTTAACAAGTTATATCATTATAATCGTCTCTTCGATATGTTCGAAATGAGCCAAATAATGAATTTTTTTGATTTATATATTTTAATATATCATATACACTAATACACTACATAAAAAATAAGTTTTAAAAAATAAATTTTAACAAATAATTTTAATAAAAAATATTTTAATATATATCATATATGATTATTATGTTAATGCGAGATAAGAGTGTAAAACAAAATTGAAAATACGTTAAAAATGAATTTTAAATATAAAAAATATTTTTTATGTAATGTATATGATATATATTAAAATATATAAATCAAAAAAATTCAATATTAGGCTCATTTCGAACGTATCGAAGAGACGATTATAATGGTGTAACTTGTTAAAATTAAAACGTATTTTTTTAACGTATTATAATTAATAAACGATTATATGTGTTAAATGTAAAATTTAAATTATGAAAGTAAAAAGTATAAAGTAAAGTAAGTAAATAAGTATAGGGGGTGAAAATGTAAATATCAAATCAAAATCACAATTTTGTCGAAAAATTAAAATGTTACACTTTCAACCCCTATACTTATTTACTTATTTTACTTTATACCTTTTAGTTTCATAATTTAATTTTACATTTAACACATATAATCGTTTATTAACTATAATACGTTAAAAAAATACGTTTTAATTTTAACAAGTTACACCACTATAATCGTCTCTTTGATACGTTCGAAATGAGTCTAATATTGAATTTTTTTGATTTATATATTTTAATATATATTATATACACTACATAAAAAATATTTTTTATATTTAAAATTCATTTTTAACGTATTTTCTATTTTGTTTTACACTCCTATCGCGCATTAACATAATAATCATATATGATATATATTAAAATATTTTTTATTAAAATTATTTTTTAAAACTTATTTTTTATGTAGTGTATTAGTGTATATGATATATTAAAATATATAAATCCAAAAAATTCAATATTTGGCTCATTTCGAACATATCGAAGAGACGATTATAATGGTATAACTTGTTAAAATTAAAACGTATTTTTTAACGCATTTTAGTTAATAAACGATTATATGTGTTAAATGTAAAATTAAATTATGAAACTAAAAGGTATAAAGTAAAATAAGTAAATAAGTATAGGGGTTAAAAATGTAAAATGCAAATTAAAATCACAATTCACATTCTTTTTCTCCGCAAGTGCGGTGCCGCACTCCGCAAGTGCGGTGCCACCTCCGCAAGTGCGGTGCCGCATCCAGATTTAAGAAAAATCATTTCAGCCTTTAAACGACGTCGTTTTGGGTTCGATTGCGGTCCACACTGGATTCGAGTGCAGACCCATGGCTATTTTGCAATCTGGGAGAGGGAATGGCTATTTTCTTAATATGGTTTGTTGCTATGGCTATTTTCGTCAATTTCCCCTAATTAGGGGCTCTTTGTTTACCCTTAATAGTTCCATTAAGACGTAATCTTTGAGTCATTAAAAGGTGGATCTTGTTTGATAAGAAAATGGTCTGTCTCTTAAAAGTTTTAATGATTTTATATTTTAGGCTTTCATTAACCATTCAAAGCTTTAATTTCATTCTAAATGATTACTAAACATTCTAAATGATTACTAAACAACCGGATTCTATTTTGTACAATATTATAAGAACCTCTTAATCATTCTAATCACTTAATTATTTTAATTAATAATTATTATTATATTCAATAAATAAATTATAATAGTTACTTTAATTAGCATTAAAACTAAATACACAACGTCCCAAGTTAAGAGTTTTTAGTTATAATTTATTTCATTACCTATCTGAAAATATCATAATATCAATATTGTTTTTAGAATTTTTTAACTTATTGAGTTCACGTAAAACATCAATTGTAAATGTAACACCTTCAATGAATTTTGAACAAGGCATGCATCATACATATGTGATAAGTCATTGTCAAGAACCTAAATATCGTTATGAATATATATCAAAAATAACTTATGGCCAACTTAAACAAAATAATACTAGAGACTTAGACAACTTCATGAGTCTACTTGAAGGTAGTTCTTAACTAAAGTAAAACATCCGGTACTGAGATAAACATGAAGCGTAACTGAAATAAAGTAAGGCAAGAAAATATAGGCTTTCTTTTTGCCTTTGTCTACTTTGATTATCCTACCCCCGAGGTCTCGACCCGGATAGGTGAGGGACACTTTTTGCTTCAAATAGGGAAGCCGACTTTGTATGTCACCAATCAACTTTTAAGCTCAATGAATTTATGGTTTTGATATATTGTTCCGCAAAAAGAGTTATGCATATAAAATCATATCATAAAAGTGTGCATGCAAATAAACTCTTTTTTAAGCTATCATGTCTCCTTGTATGGGATGGGTTATCGTTACTCTTAATTTATAGTGTGGTTTGGATGGGTCTTAAGTCTTACCTAACGTGTTCCATTTTAATCTTAACAAGCATGCCTCTTTGCCCCGGTTCTCGCTATAGTTTTAGCCAAGAACATGGCATGTGAACCCATACGAAAATAAAAACCATTTTGATGCATAATGTGAAGACATTATGTAGCATGCTAAACTATTTATGGAAAATAGGTAAAACACATAACATGCATATTTCTTTTAAAATATAGAAACATGTGTTACATTTACTTATCACAATTGAACATGTTGTTTCACACATAGACATACATCATGTTTAAAAGTCTCGTGAAATGCACATGAATATTCCCACTACTCCAACATGCATCATAACCTACGTAAGCATCTCATAATTAGTAGGCAATGGTTAACCTTTACACATGACATAAAGTGCAATATATACCACACCGCAGAGCAATATATACCACACCGCAGACTCACATTACCATGCCACAAAGTTACATAGTCGAGTGAAGTCCTTCACAAGCCTCATATAGGTGGTACTTTAAGTTGCCTTATATACAATCTAGAACACTTGAAATCAACTTGTTTAATCCTCATTCGTTGGGGCATTTAGATCTCGTCTTTGAAACTCAACTTCTTTAGCATTTCTGGCTTCCCACTCGTGCTAATTAAGAACTTCCATTTTTATGGCATCACGGTGTAGCAACCTACTGTGGTAGGCTAGGCAGTGTTGTGCCCTCTCTAGCCCTTTTTTGTGTATTTGTTTTGTCTATTGTTTATTGTGTTTTTTTCCATTTACTTTTAGATTTATGAGGAAATTAATTATTTTACCCCAAGTTCAAAATTGAGTTACAGATATACCCATCTCTCTCCAACTTTACCAAAATACCCAAAAATCCCGTGAAACACCCCTCGATCGCGGGCTCAGGGGAAAAAAATTCATTTTTAACCCTGGAGTTCTCGATCGCGGACTCACCCAAGTTCATTTTCATTTTCAGGGACCAAAGTTGTAAACTGGACATTTTTCAAGGTGCTCCGCGGACAAACACGCGGACTCCAGGGGTTAAAAATGAAATTTATTTTTTTGAGTCCGCGATCGAGGGATATTTCACGGGTTTTTTTGGGTACTTAGGGTAAAATAATTAATTTCCCAGATTTATGCACCTTACCTTGTAGAAACCGTATGCTCTAGGTTTTAATAAAATTTATGCGTTTTTTTTACTTTGATAAGTTGAATGAGAAAAACAATTGACTAAATATAAATGAAAACAAAGTTCATTTCATTTAAATGCATGATATTAAATCAATATTTGGAACAAAAGTCGGGAAATTAATCAAGGAAATGTCTATTTGTGATATTACAAGAGAGTTTTCAATTTAATATAAACAAAATGATGTTACTATTAATTAAAATATTAAATAGGGTATTGGATCACTCAATTGCAATTAAATATAAAATCCTATATTTTTCAAGCTTTGACCAACGTCTCTTTGAGAATAATAGTTGATAGAAAAAAGCAAGCCAAAAATCACATGACAACAATAGCCGTTACACAACAATGTTATATTTGACCCCATAATTATTGGTCAACTCTTACATTTGGAGATAATAAAATAAATAAATTTTTTATGATTAATGTTACTTGATATTTATTAACTAATTTAAAAGTTAAAATTTCCTTATGCTCCTAATAATTTAAAATAAATAAATTTATAAGTTATTTAAGAAATCCCACATCATTATATGAGTATTGTAACTTCTATACATAATTGAAACATGATTTTTGATTCAAAAATAAACTTGGACCAACTTATACTTGTCAATGTATAAACCATAATTTTAAGTATAAGCATTATTTTCTAATACATTTAGGCAAAATAGTGATTGGTATCTATGTGAATATGGATTCGAAGACGATCTTCCAGTTAAGGGTGAGCATAACCGAGTATCCAGTTGGGTCATTTATTTTTCTCTTGTCAAATTACCCGGGATGATTGGAAGCAAATTGGTCGATGGTAGAGCTTGGATATCCCGGATTTTAGGTCCAATTCAGAGTGGATTGGTTGGTTAAATTCTTTGCGTTTGAAGAAACTGGAGTCGACTTGTTTTGAGGCGGATGTTCTAACAGCTCTTTGGGCTATTTGGTCGTTTCAGAATGAGACTCTTTTTAGGCTTCCTAAGCCTAAGAAAGCGGCGCTGTGGGATAGCATTGTGACTCGGTCGTTCTTTTGGGTCACAAATAGGAGTAGAAAGTCTAACATTAATTGGATGGGTTGGTTACAAAACCCTCTTCGTGCTATCTCTTTCATGTAATATGTTTTCTTCTAGCTTCTTGCTAGTTTTCTTTAATATATATGTCGTCGTTAAAAAAAACGGGTACTCGGCCAAATTTCATGGAACCGGAACCGCTTACATCGGTTCCGGTTTTGGATACCCGCTATCAATTTTTTTTAATTCTTATCATTGCATACAATAAAAATGTTATTTTAAGTTTATTGCAAACTACAAAGTACCAATTTAAAGTAATAAATACAACAAATGATGAAAAATAATCAGATAAAAACTAATTATTATATAAATAAATTAGAAATTCTCACGTATTGAGTCTTGACATCAACAAAACGACATACATAACACATGACATCTTTACGTCAAGACTTAACAAATAAAACATTTGGATCAAAACGAATAAAACACATAACAAAACAAATAACACATCATTAAATATTTAAATATAATAAATATATTGATAAATTTTATTAAAAAATTGCTAGTACCCGTCGGTTCCGATCCTGGATATCCAGCGGGTTTGGGTACCCGGTCTCGACGGGTACCCAACGGGTAACGGTTCCAAAAAAATGAGAACCAGAACCGGAACTAGTGTTAATCGGTTCCGTATTTTAGGAACCGAAACCAATCACATCGGTTCCGATTCCAAAGACGGATACCCAGTTTCGATGCTCACCCTTAATTTTCCTACCCCAAAGTCATGTCCGTTCTTCCCAAACCGTTGGACTCATGGTCATCTATTTTCTCCCCTCTTCAATTCGATGCCCCTGTTTATAATGACAATGGAAACACTAATCAATAATCTTCACTCAAAGAGTTGTGTATAAACAGTAAAGAAATATAACTCAAAGTGATATATGCAGTGGCAAGTTCAAAAAAACTTTATTATTAGGAGCATAATATAAAATAAAATTTAAGTAAAAAAACAATAGCCAAGGAAGCAATGGGTGTTAGGGTACATATGTAATTTTAGGTAAAAAAAAGATCAACTTGCAGTTGCAGCTCATGGATATGATGTGGGCCTTTGCCTCTGACTGGATTACCCATTTACCCCATGCTTTCAATCTGCCCTTCATACATATGTACCTAGGTTTAGGAATGAGATCGGGACGATACCGGTATCGAACCAGTGATATTGAATTTTTTTTGCGACTAAAAAATAGGACCGAAAACTGAACAATATGTACCGGTTCCGTTTCGATCTCGGGACGGGAAAATCGGTACTAGGACTACTTAGGACCGGAAATATGTAAATGTATTAAATGAATATCAAAACCAATCTCAAAGCAAAATATTTTTATAAATATTCAAATGTGTATCAAAACCAATCCCAAACATTCAAAAGTTTAACGATCAAAAGTTCAAAACTAATCAAAAGTTGAACAATTTTCGGTATTCTATTGGGTGTTTTCTTTTAGGAGATGATATATCTTGATTAGAGAAAGATAACGTTAGTTTATTCAAGAGATGATATGCATACTTAAGAAATTTATAAAAACATTGTCTATTAATATTCTGGTTCGGTTTCGGGATTTTTTGGGAAAATCCCGGTACCGAATCCCGAATCCCGATTTTGTCGAATACTTGGAACCGAAAACCGGACCGATTACATCGTACAGGTTCGAGTTCGGTACGGTACCGGTTCGGTTCTCGAGACTCATCCCTACCTAGGTTGGCCGGAAAAAGTAAGAAACTATTTCCAAATCAGTTTTAATTTAAGATCAATATTAACGAAATGCATTGAGATATATCAGATTAATTTTCTTTTAAAGCACAATTTACGGATTTTTTTAGATTAAAAGTGATCAGAAGTTCAATTTTTTCTTACACTCTCACATCAACTCTTATTCTCATACGATTCTTCGTCTCAAGTTTATATATATGTTCATGGAGAAATTCGATAAGTGTATGAGATGATTGTTTACTTATGGACCGTTTACTTAATCACTTACCCGGGTAAGTGCTTACCGGTAAAATTCAACACTATCATTTACTACTCGGGTAAGATTCTAGTCCACCAAAATGGCATCATATGCAACAATTTAGTCGGCAAGCGCTAACCATGGTAAGAGTCGTCGCACTCACTTACAGGGTAAAACTCCCGGTCCTTGCTTCCGCTCTTACCGGGTAAGATTCTTGGTCCTTGCCATATTCATCCGGTAAGCTAAAATGACTTGGTAAACACTTACCCAGATAAGGATTTTGTAAATGGCTAGTTGTTTATCTATTTACTTCTTTTAAAATTTTGACTTCCATTTGTAACTTATAAAACGACATTTTTCTAATTTTAGAAGAAAATTAGAAAATAAAAGAAAATAGTTGTCTTATCTCTTCATTTGATGACAATAACAGAATGAGGGTATTATATCCCCCAAATAATACAAGTGAAATGGAAGGGGTTAGTAGGGCATCCATATACTTTTTTTCATAAGAGTTAAAAAGCGCTATTGAGGTTTTTCAACATAGTGTGGGCAAGAAGGGTTAAGAGCATCCACAATGACATTTTTTTCAATATAAATAAACATGTAATTTTATAAATTTTAATAAATTGATTTTTATAAATGAAAATATAAATGACATCAAAGTGAAAATAATAAGACTCTGAAAACTTTGAAAAAGCTATGAAAAAACTTGCGAAACATATTTGCTATAATGGAAATATGTTGAGGTTTTTCTGTTGTTGAGTTGACGATGATGTATAATGAAAATATGTAAAAAAAAACCTTAAAGTAAAAACCGAACTTCACTATGTTTTTTCACAACTTACTCATGTCACACTCTTTGCAAACTCAAAACCACAACATATTTCCAATATGACAAAAATATCTATCAAGCGTTTATGTAACTTTTTCAAACATTTCGAGGTCCCATCATTTTAACTTTGTACAAAAAACCGTTAACCCGCCTGATATGCGTTCATTTTACTACTTAAACGTTTCATTTTTAAATGCATATCTATACTTTTTGCAAACCAATAATTCATAAATCAAGGCATTTTGAGCAAAACTCGTAACTTTATCACCTGGGCAATTAATTATTGAATTTATAATGTTTTTGCAGCTTGGTGTACACCCTTTGGACGTTTTTTGTTGGAAAAATCCGTGGGTGAAAAAACAGCTAGATAGCAGCATGCTACAGCATCAAGTCGTCTCATGATTCAAAGAATTATAGAAGCTCATTTTGTTGGCTATAAAAGGCCATGAGATCTTGTTGGAAAAGATAGAATTTTCTCCATCACTCCTAAAATCTCTAGATCTAGTTATACTTTTATTCTCCAATCATTTGGGGAAGGTTTAAACTTTAAACTTCCATATATATAAATGTTTAATATTCAGTATTTCGTATCTGCTTTATTTTCTCGCATTTTAATTTTACGTCTTTATATTATTGCATTTTTATTATTCGTCTAGTTATTTTTTTATTATGTCGTTATTATTATTTTAGTCTAGATTTTTATAATTCTCGTAATCTTTTATTTTACCATCGTTTCGTTTCGTTAGTCATCGTAACGTAGTTTTAATCATTATTTTAGTCGTAAATGTTTATTTTCTTCCCTTTAAAAATGCAAGGATTCCGAGCGATGATAGACTAACAACCTTAGTTTGGGTGTGGGGTGAAGTTAAGATTTAAAACCAGTTTTTGATGGTGGAAATTATTAATTAATAATTTTTTCCAACCATTCATTCAAGGTTATATTTATATAATCACTTCTTGACAAGTTGATCATGGTTGAAAATGATTAATGTGTGACGGAATTAGAGAAAAACAGTTGTGACATGTCAACTTAGATGATATGGATATATATATTCGAGAGAGTTATTTAGATACAAGGAGACTTGTTTTCATTCAATATATATAGCTATACAAGGAATAGATCGTGTCATTGCCTAAATTTTCACAATTTTAGAAACATTAGAGTTAATCTATGGATCAGTGTCTTTCTCAACCTCAAAAGAGTGCCTTAGAAAAGCTAATGGTTAGATAAGTTAATTGTAACGTTTCACTCAATTTAATTGTCGAAAATCTTAACGGATCCTTACACTCTTGCTCCTTTTTAAAGAAGTTAATTTGTGTCAAAATAGTTGTTAAAAACCACCCAACAATATTTCTTCAAAATTCTCCATCTGAAATCATTTCTTTTATTAGACTTTTAATATCGTTTTTACACTTTTCCCTATGGATCGATAGTCGGTATTTTACCATTTTATTACTTGTAAAAGACGACAATTGATTGATAAGTGTATACTTGCATTAATCTTCATTTGCATTTAGTCCGAGAGATTTATAACAAATAAATCTCGCAACACCGCCCAACTCAACCCGCTAACAACCCAATTAAACTCAACCCGTCAAACCGCTAAACCACCAACCCGCTAATTAGGAGGGTTGTAATTGGGTAAACATAACTCAACCCAACCCAAACCGCTAACCCGCCGCTAATATATATTATTTCGATAAAATTATATGTGTATATATATCAAGGTTGTTAGTTTTAAGTTTCTTTTTTATGAGTAATTAAGTCTTAGGTTCCACGAACAATTATATACTAAAAGTAATCTTACATCTTACATCGTAATGCATCGTAACGTGCCACAACGTGCCATAACGCGTTACAAAGCAAATCAAGCCTTAGACTGGAGCCATTGGGGTTAACGTGGCGGCAAACCTAAGTCTTGATGCCATAACATATCATAACGAGTTATTTAGAACCATGATATATATATATATATATATATATATATATATATATATATATATATATATATATATATATTACAACCATTATACATTACAACCCAAAGAATTTATACATCTATTAGTCTAATTATGGAAAAGATTATGCTTATCATAGTTAGCAAAGATTAAACAAAGAATATGTTCAACAACTAATTGGAGCCCGGGAGGTCTAATACGACCGCATTTGATTGATGATTGAATAGGATGTTATCATTCAAACTTTTGAAGTTTAATCCTAAGACTTAAGAATTTTAATATATATTTTGGTGATTGTAATAACTAATAACTATGTTGAGTATATATTTTTAGTATTATTTATTGTATTTTATTCGTCAAATTTATTGATATTTCTAACCCATCAACCCAACTCAACCCGACACTTTTGAATGAGTTGGATTGGGTTGAGAGTTTTTAAACTACCGTAATTGGATTGGATTGGATTGTAAAAATGTAAAAAACCACCCAATCTCCGTACACAGATACACCCCTACAGAAGAGCAATCAAAAACATTTCTTTGAAAATATTCAACAAACATCTTTATATTCGTACTTTCAATATTGTGACGTTGACGGCCAAAGCTCATATAAGTTGATAACTAAATATTTGGGAAATTAATTAAAATACCCTAAGTTTGACTTTTTCTTACACCACTACCCTCTCTCGCTCCGATTTTGCAAAAATACCCCACAAACTCGCGATTTGGGCCGGGATCGCGGACCCGGCCTATGTGGCCCGCGATATGGTCTGCGATGGGCCGCGATTGGGGTCTATTTTTCATTTTTGACCCATGTCCGCGATTGGGCCGCGATTTTGGTGTTTTTAGGGTTTTTCACGTGTTTTAGCATGTTTTTACTGTTTTTCACACTTATTGTCTGAGTTGTTTCAATTATTGTACTCGGAAGACCAATTTGTGGCTGCAATTCACTGAGTTGCTTCATCAATGTTGAATTATTGTACTTGGAAGATGAATTTGTGGTTGCAATTCATCTTCCTCAATGAAATTTCATCCATAAATATCAGTAAAATGCAATCCATAATCATTCATCAATTCCATTGTGGTTGCAATTCACATCCATTCCGTCCTTCTTTCTTGCTTTCTTTCTTCATCATTTCAGTATTTTCTTTCTGAGATACTACTGAAAAAATGTGTTCAGCTGTTGCAAAAGCTAAGCCATATTTCTGTTACGATGGTGAATGGGTGCAAAACAACAATCAGTGGAATTTTGCTTATAAATCTAAGCATGGTGTAAAATTGCCAGTAAACTTTACTCATAAGAAGTTTCTTGCATACGCCATGCAAAAATGTGGAATCGAACCTTCTGCTGTTTGCAAGCTAGTGTACAAGAATGATGATGGGTCAATGGTGGAGTTATCCAACGATGGAGATATCTCTGGTTTTCTACAATTTGCAGCCCAATCAGAAAGGCCTCCAGCATTGTTTGTGTATGCCGAAGAGGATGCCGGAGACGATGACGAAGCCCAACTGGAGCCCGATTCTCAATTTCAGGCGTCCTACGATCCAACAGTTTATTCGGATCATACATATGGTCTTAACGACTGTTATCCTGATTTTTTTCCAGAGACGCAACAACAACAAGAAGAAGAAGAAGAAGAAGACCAAGAAAGACGATTTGTTGGAGTTACTGATGACGAAACCCATGTTTTCTCAATGGGTAGATCTGATATAGACAGATCAGATACCGATAGTGATGACGACGAAGAAGGAGAAAAATACACCCATAGTAATAAATCATTTAGTGAGTTAAATGATTATTTTGATATGCCTCCTCTCCTTCCAACCCCGGAGACCCATATACAAACCGACGAACCCGCACCTTATAATCGCAGTTTAAGGATACGTGTATGTAAAATATTTGATACAAAGGATGAATTAGCCACACAGATCGGAATTAAGTTCATCGAAGAGGGTTTCGAAAGTAAAACGGACAAATCCGACAAAGTCAGATACGTGGTTGTATATGGGAGAGAAAATTGTAATTGGAGGATGTCCGCGAGGTCTGTGGGCTCTAAAGGAGGGATGTTTACTGTAACGACCCGGATTCCCAAACATACATCAAATAACATATATTGTATAACATTGTTTCATAACAAAAGATACATCATATAACATGTACGGTCCCTTAGTCTTTACAACCATAATAAGCATTTCATTACAAACTTTTTGCTACTTAATTTACATTATAACTAATAACAAAGTTATAAATACAAAATACTTCATGATCTTCAAAACATAAGTCTTCCAAAAGCTATTCACAGTTTACCCTTTTCACTTGCTCTTACTTGATCCATGACCTGGAATACATATTTTTAAAACAAAATGAGGGTTAGACCTAGTGGTCTAAGTGAGAAAATCCCTGTCAGTTTAAAATCATTTAAACAGACACCATATACATAACACAATTTGAATACCAATTATGACTCATATGCATTGTGTACTTTCCCGACCAACGTGCACTCGTGTAGTGTAATGCTCGTATAAATATAATATACACCTCAGTATATCATACTTCATACATATGCACATTATTATACTATTTATCACATTCTCAATCCACATATATGTATTCCAGTTTGAAAACATTTTAAAGTAAAACTCACATGTTTGCTTATCAAAACGCTTCAAAGCTTTTCTCAAAATGATTCGATCTTTCACCCAGAATTCACAGAATCTGAAACAATTTAAATACAATTATCTCTTTACCAATCGAACCCATATGACTTACTAGAAGACTAAGAACTCTAGATAAATCTATCTAACTCTTATCCTCAAATGTTTCCCCCAAACCCGAACTTAAGTCGAGTCCATAGTATTTCCAGTCATCATTCATACTTTATTCAAGAGTCGACAAAACCCAAAGTTACCGGATACTCAAAAGTATCTGGAATCTCAAAAGTGACTGGACAACCAAAGTTTTTGGACACCATGAAACTGTCCGGAAAACATACGTTCCGGATACCTACAACTTACCGGATGCACTAAACTTTCTGGACATAAAAATTTACCGGATACTAGCACTATCCGGATACTTACCGGAAACATACTCAATCCGGATGACATCCGGAAACCAAGGTAATCCGGATACCATCCGGTATCTAATTTCATCCGGAAACTATTAAAAGAAACTTATCGGATAATTGTCTGTCCGGATACCTTTATCACAGAGTTTTCAGATACTTCATCTTCCGGACACTATCAAATTGTGTCCGGAAACGTCGGTCTGTTCACAAAATCCCACCCAGATATCAATTAAAACTGATACAAATCGTAAAAGTGAGAAATCTAAACCGATAGAAATCTACTACTAACGATTACAAACATAAAATGAAAAAGAACTATACCTCAAAATCACTTCCAACAAATCCAATTGAAGCCCTAAGCTTTCTTTTCTTCTCCTGCTTCTTTTGTCTCAAAACACACACACACACACACTGATTTCTTTGTTTTGTAAAATATCAGGAGTCTTAGGGTATATAAAACCTTAATTTACAAATTTGGGTTTGAACTATTCAGAAATGACCAAAACGCCCTTAAACTTATAAATTAACCCAAACTTACCCTAAACATCCAATTTTAAAGTTAACTAAATTTAACGGAAAATGAATTTAACTAACGAACTTACCCGGGTATTACATTTACCATTACAAAGTTGCACGACGTACACACTTGTTCGAGGACGCAACTGAATCCCAACCACCGACAAGCCAACCAAAGGACTTTGGGCTACATACTCAAACGCAAATTTCTTGATGCTAGCAGGGCATTTCGTCCAAAGGACATCGTCAACGATATAAACCAGCAGTACGGGATCACAATTGGTTACCACCAAGGCTGGTGTGCGCGATGCAGAGCACTACTAATGGTGAGAGGTACTCCCGAGGAGTCGTATGAACGACTCTCTACGTATTAATATAATTTGGAGCTGCAGAATCCAGGTACAGTCACCAAGATAAGGATCGATTCAAATGGACGTTTTGAGTTGTGCTTCGCTGCCCTTGGACCCGTGGTACGTGTATTAACACGTCATATGTTTACACATTATAAATTCTAAAATTTACAAAGGGAAACCACCTACGTTTTTGCAGATCCGTACATTTCTGGCAAATCTGCGCTGTGTCCTGTTAATAGACGCTGTCCATTTAAAGGGGCGTTACTTGGGTATGATGTTCCTGCGGTTTCCATGGACGGGAATAACAACATCGTGCCCGTAGCTTTCGGAGTAGGCAAGTCCGAGACCGGTGAGGAGTGGAGTTGGTTTCTGTCCATGTTGAGACAATGTATCGGAGACCCGGAAGGGTTGGTGTTTATGTCCGACAGGGGTGCTTCTATAAGCGCCGCAATCTCTGCCACGTACCCAAACACCCCTCACGCCCTATGTTGTTGACATTTGGAGATGAACGCCAAAAGCAAGGACAAACGTATTACAACATACCACACCACCTACTGGAATGCATGCAGAGCGTATACGGTTCGAGAGTTTGACAGGTACATGAATGTACTACGAGTTAGTTGCAATCGTGCAGCACAAGTTATGGACGATGCTGGACCGGAGAGGTGGTCGACGACCCATTTTCCTGCACAACGTTATGACATTCTGACCTCCAATAGTGCAGAGTCGGTGAATGCACTCTCCCGTTTTGCTCGTAGATTACCGATTGTACAACTTATGGAGTACTTTCGAACCTTTCAACAAGAGTGGTACCAACTTCGACGTCGAAAAATTGGTGAAATGCATAATAGACTCGCACCAAAGGCGGATGAGATAATTCTCAAAAGGGCGGGAATGGCTGCGACATGGAGGGTAAGCGTAATTGGCTATGGGAAGTACCAGGTCCGGGATAACCGTTTTGACGCGACTGTCGATATGACCGACCATGTTTGTTCATGTCTTGAATGACAATACTCTGGGTTACCGTGCGTTCATGCCATCGCTGCTGCAAGGCATCTGGGTCGTAGAGATTGCAGCGATTTGGCTGTAAATTTCTACACCTCCAAAACTTACCGGGAAACATATCGGGAGGTAATCAATCCAGCTGGACCCCCTAAATCATGGGTGTCTCCACACGACCCCCTTCCGCCATGCTATCCACCGTTAATAACTAAGAACAGAGCCGGGAGACCAAGAAAGAACGACCGACGTCCATCTCGTGGTGAAGATCCGATACAGAGAAAATGTACTAGGTGCCAAGCAGTAGGACATACTCGTGGAGAGTGTCCAACTCCTGCCCCTTCAAGCGTGCCAAGGAGTAGACGTTCAGTTAGCCAAAGAAGTAGCACGCAGGGCCCATCGGAGCTAGAACCACATGGAAGTCTAAGATACGATAGCATTGACCTGAACATTGATTTCCCTTGATTGAGATGATAAATCTTGTATGCTAAGTTGTTAGTTCCAGATCCGTGCAACAATTATGAAATCGAATAGATAAACAATATGAACAATGATTTCAACTGGTCATCCCTGTATTATGCTTTCAATCAGAGTGGTTACAATACAATTCAGAAAAGCAAATGAGACAACTAGCCTATTTTCTAAGGCTAAGCTATCTATTTATATGGCGGGCCCGTGGTTAACAAGCCCACGGCCCGTTCACTAATAGGCTCAAAATAAGGAAATACAAATTACACCCTTGAACTTTAAATCAACATAAATTGACCCTAACAATCTCCCCCTTTGATTTGAAGTTCGAGTTCGCGCTCTAGCTCTCGCCAGTTGTAGACATATCTTTTGCGAAGCGCGAAGTGAATCTCGAACCATCTGATAGCACCGTGGTAGTTGATGTGATCTTCAACCAATTCCAAGGCATTCCGAGCAGTTATTTCATTCGGATTAGGAACATACGAAACCCTTGGATTTTCAGACTCGTGCTGAATGATCTTTCGAAGAGCAACTCAAACTTTGAGGAGTGTGCCGTCGCAGGATCTTTCTACCTGACTGAACCGCAGAAATCTTTTCTCTTTCTGTTCATTAATGAAGACGATCCCAAATTCTGGTTCTAGAAGCATAGCGTTCTCGGGATACATATTCAATTCAGGAGCTTTCAGATTCGGCCTTATCAGATTTACCTTCTTTGCCCTGTTCTCGACAGCCATTTGAAAATTCGTTAGATATGACATCATAATGGTACGGACCAGGTATCGACGAACATCTTCGAGCGCCTTTGTAACTTCAAGCGGTCGGATGGTTCTTGTACGAAGATCTTTCAGAATAGCCAGGAAGTCGAACGGTCGGAGGTGCTGGAAGTCAGCTTCAGAGAATTTCCATTCATTCCCATCTTCACGTCGGATAGGGAATACTAGGTAGACGATTTTCATGATGCGTCTTGAATGGATGTTAAGTACCTCTGTGATCTGATGCTTGGTTCTGACTTGGCTGACTGGAAGACACCGCTGCATTGAGCTGATATAACGCCGTTGGTATTCGAGGTTGAGGTTGTAAATACCAAGGCAAAAGGTCGGCTCGATCGGGCGAAGCTTGTGGACGAACAACTTCTTCAAAGATTCCTCCAGATGAGGGATAAGTACCATGATCTTCTCCCAACGGATTTGTTGCTGAGGAGGGGGAGGAAGATCAGAAGTTGTCGTTTGCAGAGGAGTTATCAGAATGTTGGCAGTAGTAGTTTCAGGTCTTGTTGAAATTCCAGTGGGTTGAGCATAGTGAACGGGAGAAGTACCATAAAAATTCTGGAGCAGGAACTGATCATAGTCGATGTTGTCGTCTTCATCAGTAGGGAATACCAAATTTACCTGGAGATTTACGGCACTGGAGGCTTTTTGATACCATGCATCTTCGGTCTCCGGGTTGGATTCACAGTCTGGATCTATCATATCCAGTAGAGGTCTGTCTGATGAGTCAAATTCGATCAATCCCTGTGTTGAACCCTCGGGCTTTTCAACCGTCGGGTCTTCTTCATCTGATATATCCATATCAATCACCATTTCAGCTAAAGGTAACTCGGCTTCAGGATCTGTTCCGGTTGTAGTAGCCGTAGTTGAAGGTTCCGGTTGAACCACAATTGTAGTTTCAGCAGTGAGGATCTGGGCGGTCTCGTTTAGTCTTTGTCGTTTCTCCCCCTCACGGTGATCAGGATCGTCCTGGTCATCGTGCTTACGTTTCAGACCGCCTGCTTGACTCTTACAGGTTTCTTCGAGTGAGTGGACTCTCTCGGACAGCGTTGTGAGCGCTCGGTTGTAGTCCTTGAGAGTCGAGAGGTAATTGATGTGGAAGGAGCAGTGACCTGTGTTTTCTTCAGAACGGTGATCAGGTCTGCTTCGGGCGAGGCATTGGAATTCTGGAGCAATTGGGCTAGAAGCATCGTCTTGAGAGTTTCCACCGAGTAGGTAGGTGGAGGAGCGGTTTCAGCTTCAACGATCTTCGCTTTGCCTTTGATTAATTTGGCGAGCTCAGCGGCGACATGCAGTTCCATTGCTTCGCGGACAGCCTTGAGGGTGCTGTCCAGGGACCCTTGCGACACAAAGTCTGGGTGAGTAACTCCGGGTTCACTTAGATTACCCGTTGAGGCATCTACCGCGGGGGTAGAGCCACCTACGTTCACAGTTGGCATATCGGTAGTTGTGGTAGGATTTCCCTCCGATCCTTGTGTTCCACCTAGAGGTGAAGACACTACGGTGGTTCCGGTCGAGTCACGAAGATTCTCGACTTGGTGTTGCTCCTCTTGTGTCCTAGCCAGAGGGTTTTCAATAGCAAATGGCTCTAGACTCGATTGTGCACAAAAAGAAGTTGTGACCGGGGGCTGCTGGTCGCTTGTTTCAACACCAGCACTCTCCGAGTGAGAGGCCGGTGGAAGTTGTGCTATATCCCCGTGATGTACTGAAACATCCGTCTTTTGAGAGACGGATGAGTGGATGAGGGGGTCGTGCAATTGCTCCGCTGGGTCCATGGAGTCCTCTTCAATACCCCGTCCCAACAAATGAGACGGGATAGTAGATGTGGCTACCCGGATTACACTCGGTTCGATTCGCTCAAGAGCCTCGTTATCTTTACGGCCCAATCTATCCTGGTTCGCTTTCGAACGCAGTTCTCTCCGGCTCACCTGTTCTAACTCTTCAACTAATTCTCCCTCAGTTATCCTAGATGCTGCTAGAGCAGTTTGTTCAGCACGTGGAGGCGAGTCAAGTGGGATTCCGACAGTGAAATCTGGGTTGGGTCCGATACCATGAGGTATGCGTTTCAGGCGTATGGTATGGTCGGTATCGGAGTCCGTGGAGTCAGATTCCACGTTCTCAATATGTGGAGCGGGTGAAGGGGGTTCGGTAATGTATGGTTCGGTTGAGTGATGAAGTATAGGTCTAGATGAAGTACCGGTGTGGGCTTGGGTAGGGCTGGTTCCCGGTTCCGCTGCACCACTTACACTCGTTCCCCTTCCTCTCACAACTAGCACACCCCGCCCGGCAGCACCTACTTGTCGGGCCCTCCCACCTCTCATTCTTGGACCCTCACGTCTCTCGGGTCTAGGTCCCTGGGCAGGTCCCTCCGGTTCTGGATGGACCATGGGATTCCCTATCTCTTCCTTATAAGCAACTACCCCTGGTGCAGCGGGATCGGCGATGGCTAATAGGGCTTCGGGAATGGGCATGGCTACCGCATTGGAAGGGTTGCGGATAGCCATGTACTGTAAGTGTCTAATGGGACATACCGGGTGTGCAGCACGTCGAGGTATCGCCGGATTAGCGTCCATGTGTTGACGAACTGCAAGCGAGAGGAAACGCGGGTATGGTAGGAACTTCTTCTGCTTGGTACCTCCGATGTGACGAATCGCTTGCACGATTTCACGCCAGATGATCATGGCGAAGTCAACGTGGCGATTGTAGCACACGGCATGAATAAGGCGTAGGAAGTCGCCGGTGCATTGGTCTATGCCTTTCCATCTTGAAGAAAGGCAACGGTTGAGGATGGTGAAAAGAGTGTACCATATCGGAGCCAGGTACTTACGATTGAACGCCGAGGGCCGGGGAAGTGCGAAGTTGTAGCCCAGCGCGCGCATTTGAGCGCATAACGTTTCGTCATTGACGGCAGGATCGTACCGTTCATGGTTGTTGGCGTTGGCCTCGGGAAGCGATAGAAGTCGTCGGAAGGAATCCGGTGTAAGAGTGAACTGCTGATTATCAATTTGAGCAGTGATTGTTTGGGAATTACCGGTCGTCCGAACTTGGGCAGTGAACCAAACTTGGAGAACGTAGATCAAAGGGGCGTCGATAGTGCGAGTGAGGGCCTCACGGAGAGGGTGACGCATCAGTATATCCAGAATAACCTGATGTTGTGGGTTAGGTCTGAATAATTCCGGGTCCAGATAATGGTTGTTTGCCTCCAATTCAGTGCCATGGTCAGGTGCGACCAAGGCATTATCAGCTTCCTCGTCAATGATATCCTCCTCTTGAGGTATTTGCTCTTCTTCCTGATTCTGGGGAGGATTTTGCTGTTGATCCGCCATTAAAGCTGTAAAACAGAGCATAGTTAGTAATTGAGACGAATGACCAACTGTCGGCGCGTACCTGTGCATTATGAGGCTCAAACTGAGATGGATTGAGGACTGGTAGTGTCAAAACAGGTACTGAGATGACCAGCAACAGGGGTGTCCGGACAAAGATAGGAATGCCAAACTTTCCGGACAGCAACAGGGGTGTCCGGGTTACTTGATATAGCGATGGCGCTCTTCTAGTCACGGTAAATCGGGACCTTGACATACGTGAAACCATAGTCTTTGAGTTGCGTCCTCATCCAGATGACTTGGGAACAATAGCTCGCGGCAGCCACGTACTCCGCCTCGGCAGTTGAAGTTGAAACGCATTGCTTCTTCTTTGATGCCCAACTTACCAGGCTATCTCCCAAAAATTGAATGTGACCCGATGTGCTCTTCCAGTCCAGCATGCAGCCCGCGTGATCCGCGTCGGAATAGGCGGATAGTGCAAAACCTGTCTCTTTCGGGTACCACAGACCAAGATCAGCAGTACCACGTAAATAACGAAAGATTCGTTTGACAGCAGTCATATGGGACTCTTTAGGTTTTGATTGATATCGGGCACACAAGAAAGTTGAGAATATAATATCCGGCCTACTTGCAGTTAAGTACATTAGAGAACCTATCATCCCGCGATACAATTTAGGATTCACATCCGTTCCGTGAGGATCGGCGTGAATCTTTGTATTGGGCGCCATGGGAGTTTTCATTGGTGAGGACTGGTCCAGCTGGAATTTCCGAAGAATATCCCGGATGTACTTAGCGTGGTTTATGAATATCCCGGTCGACAGTTGTTTAACTTGAAGACCAAGGAAGAAATTCATCTCGCAAAGCATGCTCATTTTGAAAAAAATTCCCATAAGAGTGGCAAAGTTCTTAGCATATAGGGGACTGGTAGAGCCGAATATTATATCATCTACATACACTTGAACGAGGAGTATGTGACCGTTTTTGTTTTTGATAAATAAAGTCGAATCGATTTTACCTCGTGTGAATTTGGACTTTATCAAAAACTCGGACAACGTTTTGTACCATGCTCGCGGAGCTTGCTTTAGACCGTAAAGCGCCTTGTCTAAAATGTAGACGTGTTCAGGCTTCGAGTCGTCCACGAATCCGTCTGGTTGCGACACATAGACTTCTTCCTCGATATTACCGTAGATAAATGCGGCATTCATATCCATTTGGAAGACTGTGAAGTTCTTGTGTGCGGCATAAGCAAGGAACATTCGGATGGCTTAGATTCTTGCTACCGGAGCATAGGTTTCATCATAATCGATCCCTTCTTGTTGACGGTACCCCTTGGCCACGAGACGCGCCTTGTTGCGTACGACGATTCCGTCTTCATCCTTTTTATTCTTGAAGATTCATTTGGTTCCTATCACCGTTTTGTTCTTTGGACGAGGAACCAGTCGCCATACCTTCAGAGCCTCGAATTGGTTGAGCTCTTCTTGCATAGCGATGATCCAGTCCGGATCTTCAAGCGCTTCGCGTACGTTCGTCGGCTCGATGTTGCTTAAGAAGCCAGAAAATAGACAGAAGTTGGCGGATGCACCTCGTGTTTGAACAGGTGTGGAGGGATCACCGATGATTTGGTGTAAGGGATGAGCTCGCGTCCATTTGGTGGTATGCGGAAGCGGTTGTTGAGTAGAGTGAGACGAGTCCGAATCCACATAACCACCAGAAGGTAGGTCTTGTACCGCTTCGAGTGTTGCAGGTTGATTTCTCGGAGGAGGTGGGGGAGGATTCGTCGATGGTTGGACAACTCCCGGTTCCGAGGAGTTCAAACGTTGATCGGTGGTTATTTCAGAAGACGAATCACCAGTAGTGATCTCCAGATTTGTGATAGGTTCCTCCGGGGGGATAACGGTATCAGTAGATGTTGATGACGACGGTTGTGTTGTCTCCACAGTGATGGATGGCGTGCTTGTAGAAGGCGGCGGACCGGATAGGTGCGGCGAGTCCTCAATACGAGCAGCTTCAAGTCGAGGTTGTGCTGAAACAGTAGGGGAAACATTAAAGATGTCATCATAAAAATACTTAAACAATAAATCTAAATCAGAAGAGTTATCATTTGATGAAGATGCATGATTCGGATTTACTGTCGCTTGTGTAGATCCCGAACTTGGAGGTCCGGAAGCTAACACGCCAGTTAAACCGGGTTCTGAACTGTTTTATTCAGAAGCCAAATCTGCGGCTTCGTCGAATGTCACGTTTATGCTTTCAACAACGGATTTGGTCCGTTTGTTGTAAACGCGATACGCCTTAGCCTGCATGGAGTATCCGATGAAGACTCCTTTGTCCGCCTTTGGGCTTAGTTTGCCGAGATCATCTTTGTCGTTCAGAACGTAGCACGTGCATCCGAACGTATGAAAATACTTGATGTTCGGAACGTGGTTGTTCATGATCTCGTACGACGTCTTATTGAACCGCTTGTTGAGGATGGAGCGGTTTTGAGTGTAACAAACCGTAGACACCGCTTCGGCCCACAGAAATAGCGGCAGGTTGGCTTGGGAAAGCATAGTGCGAGCAGCCTCGACAAGAGTGCGGTTGCGTCGTTCCACCACTCTGTTTTGCTGAGGAGTGCGTGCAGCCGAGAAGGTGTGAGCAATGCCGACTGAAGTTAGATAATTTGTTAGGAATATTTCATATAGATTTGATGTGTCAAAACTTCAACTTACAAGGGTTCGAATTGTAATATGTTTATTTTATAGTTATCCTTGTAAATTCTAGTTTATCTAGGATTCCTAGTTTATCTAGGATTGGTATTTATCTAGTTTCTAGTTTATCTAGGTTTCTAGTATATAAAGAAACCTAGAGATATAGAATTAGACGTTCTTGAAACCCACGTTTAAACAAAAACGTGTAGATGTGTGTGCATGAGCCCCAAGGTTCTTAATCCTAATACTTGAGAAGAAGTATTCGTTTGTTGATAACTTAGGTCAACAAATTGGGGCGTGAGTATGTAATCAGTATGTTTAAATTAATGAACCTTGTTAGCTATACAAATCTGTCGTTTAATTCCGCTGTTCATGTTGTGATTTGTATATGTTTATTCCATGATCTAGAACTAATCATTCTTGAGCTTAAAGATCCGGTTTAGGGTTATTATAAATCCTATCAGGTGGTATCAGAGCACATGGTGCTCTCTGATCTGGAAGAAAAACAAGGTTTAATGGAAGATTTGAAGAGACGAAAGAAGACGAACGAAAGAAAGAAAAATCAGATTTTTCGCAGAAATTTTCTGGAAAATCACAGCCGGCCGTTTCGCCTATTCCCGGAGATTGAACCGTCGGATCGTCGCGATTTTTGGACAGCAGCTTCGGGACACATTGTTTAACATTATGTCTGGTTGGATTGGCCGTACGACATCCAGAACGCTCCCAGAAATTCTCGAAATCCAGCAGTTTTTTTTTTCTTGATAAAAATTGTTCTTCACTCAGAATTCCTCAAAGCCATGAAATCAAAGCCGCGATGCAATGGAGAATACATGTCACACACCATGTTAGGATCATGCTCGACAAAAGGAGGATGATTTTTGTTTGTTTCAAGAAAATTGACACACACAAGGTATGAAGGTTTGATGAACGATAGAGGAAGAATGCTTAAATGACTACCCTTTGATCGTCATCAGTTGATTACAAAAAGGAAGATTAATTAGAGTTTGTTTGAAGAAGAAGTGAAAGTTAGAGTTTGTGTTCTTATCATATCTTTAAAGGTATCCTTCACCTGTTAAAGATAACCCGTGATATTATGAAGATTATTAACGTAATTGTTCGAAGAATGTGACTTCAATTTGACGAAATCTTAGAGAAGAAGATTGGTCGAAGGACAGGGATCCCCTCATTCATGAGAATGACGTTGTTGTTCACTTGGTTTCTACGGGATATAAGACTCAAGGTTTGGTTTTTTACTTCAACTTCAAATAGATAATGGTTGATTTTCTTTACAACGTAATTGATATAACCTCGAAGACACAAGGATGGTTAGCATAAATTCAGGGGAAGAAGAAGTGTTGATCATTCAAGGGGAAGATTCAAGTTTGATAAGTTTTGGATTTGATTATGTCAAAAAGGGGAAGAGCTACTTGAAGATTCTGATGCTAAGTTTTGTCATCATCAAATAGGGGAAGATTGTTAGGAATATTTCATATAGATTTGATGTGTCAAAACTTCAACTTACAAGGGTTCGAATTGTAATATGTTTATTTTATAGTTATCCTTGTAAATTCTAGTTTATCTAGGATTCCTAGTTTATCTAGGATTGGTATTTATCTAGTTTCTAGTTTATCTAGGTTTCTAGTATATAAAGAAACCTAGAGATATAGAATTAGACGTTCTTGAAACCCACGTTTAAACAAAAACGTGTAGATGTGTGTGCATGAGCCCCAAGGTTCTTAATCCTAATACTTGAGAAGAAGTATTCGTTTGTTGATAACTTAGGTCAACAAATTGGGGCGTGAGTATGTAATCAGTATGTTTAAATTAATGAACCTTGTTAGCTATACAAATCTGTCGTTTAATTCCGCTGTTCATGTTGTGATTTGTATATGTTTATTCCATGATCTAGAACTAATCATTCTTGAGCTTAAAGATCCGGTTTAGGGTTATTATAAATCCTATCATAATTGTCTATCGTCTGATTCTTGAACTCCGTCCCATTGTCGGTTCTAATAGACTAAACTTGTTGCATTTTGTTCAGTTGGACAGTCTTCAGGTGGTCGATGATTAGCTCCGCAATTTCGTCTTTCGAACGTAGAAACAGCACCCAGGTGTAGCACGAGAAGTCGTCCACCATCACGAGAACATATTTGTGCTTGTTTATGCTTGGAACACGCATCGGCCCACACAGATCCATATGAATAAGTTCTAGGGTCCGGGTCGTGCTCGGAGTTGCCTTCGGCGGGTGCGGCACTCGCTTCATCTTTCCCATCTCACATGCCCCGTAGAGAAGGTCCTTCACGAACTGAAGGTCGGGCATGCCTTTTACGTGTCCGCCCAGCACCAACTTGTTGATACTCTTGAAATTTAGGTGAGATAGTCTCCGATGCCAAATCCAAGCTTGTTGGGAATTGGCCTTTGACATGAGGCAGACGGGGTTATCGGGCTTTAGAGTTGCGAGGTCGATCGTGTAGAGATTGGTCTCGCATTTTCCAACCAATAGCTCCTCTCCGGTATCGTTGAGGATTCTACACCGTGTCTTTTTGAAGCTGACCTCGAGATTTTTGTCGCAGAATTGCCCGATGCTGAACAGATTGTGTCCCAATCCCGCGACGTGTGATACCTTCTTGATTGTGAACTTATCTTGAACAATGTCACCGTAGCCCACGATCGGCGCCTTGTGGTCGTTTCCAAATCTCACGTGTCCACCGTATTCTTCCTTGTAGTTCGTGAGAAGCTCCTTCCTTCCGGTCATGTGCTTGGAGCATCCAGAGTCTAAGTATCACACATGACCGTGCTGCAAAAACAGGTTAACGGATTTTAGGTACCCAAATTTTCTTGGGTCCTGGAGGGTTAGATTTGGCACCTCTAGGAGGAACTTGCTTTGACACGGCTTTCCCCTTAGGTGCAGGTTGTACACCGTTTGCGGAAACTGGTTTTGGCACAGGTTGCCTCCTTGGTGTAGATTTTACACCTTGTGGAGGAACAAGATTTTTAGCAGGTTGCCTCTTTGGTGCAGGTTTAACCTCAGTAGGAGTAGCCCTCTTTGCATTGGGTTTGGTCTCCCGCTGCGGTTTAACCTCTGATTGGTACCCTCGTTGAGTATGGTGTTTCTTGTTGGTTTTACGAGGGTTTCGTTTGGGTGTATGATTAAACATGTTATGTGACCCATACCAATCATTTAAGTTAATTTCATCAAAATCATTCCAACCACATCTAGAACAAACTAAACAATCACGCGATAATTGAATCAATTGATGAACTGAATTAAGTTTAATCGGGAAAGAAACTTCAAAATGATTCCAATTATTCCAAACACAATTGTCTTTGTTTATTCTAGAATTGAAAGCAGTAGGGAACGACTTTGATGCTGCATCCTTGACAGATTCCTTGTTTAGCCACTTTGGTTTTTCTGGTTTTGCTCGACCATTATTATCTGAAACAACAGGGACAGAATAATCAGTGACTTTTGAAGGAACGGTATCTTTGGTAGGCAATTGCTCGATCTTTTGCCTCGGCTGTGATTGCTGTTTAGAAACAGGTTTAGAAGTAGGTTTTGATTGTGAAATCTTGATCACAGCTGGGGCTTTTGTGTTAGAACTGTTACCCTTTAAAAATTTGACCGGACGATTGACTACTGGAGACAGAAAATCAGTGTGACACGGAAGAGGTTTGTCGAAAGGGAACGACTCAAACTCTCCATCAGAATTGCCTTCAGAGTTCATGTATTTTGAAAAATCAATCTCCGGAATTTCAGGACTTGGATCAGGTGAGGAAGGCGAGGAACACGCTGTGCTTTCGGTTGTGTGCTTTGGGGAATTCGGTGCGGAAGCGTTTGAAAAATCAGAGTTTAAATTCCTTTTACCACGCTCATCTTGAGAAACTTTATTTTCTTGCGAAGAGATATTTCCGATGAAGGCTTTACACGAGGATGTGTCAGATGAGTTAGAGGAAAGTTCAGGTGAAAATTGCTTCGCAGTTTGGAGCAAGTCAAGCTGCACTTGGAGTTGACTATTTATCATATGCTCTTTCATCGTTTCTCTTGTCACTTCAGACAGTCTCGATGAGAGTTTATTGATTTCACACTGAAGAGTTTCCTTTTCTTCATTTGACACACCTTCGGTTTTCTCATATTTGAGTTTCTCAAGTTCCTGAATTAGCGTGTTCTTCTCGTTTTGAAAAACAGACATTTCTTTCTCAAGCGACTCCTCCAACTCAACAATCTTTGCTTCCAAGATGAGAGGAGGAACATAGAGTTTAAACTCGTCCGTCTCATTCTTGGTTGCAGGTGCTTGGTCCTCATCCTTTTTGGAGGAATCCTTGGGCTTAGCAACCTTGTAAGGGTCGAAGTAGTCATTTGAGAGATACCTTTTGTTCTTTTTATAGGAATTATTCAAAGGTTCATAACAAAACGGAAGCTGTATTCCTCGTTTGTGTGCACGCTTATATTCCTCGGTTTTCTCTTCCTTTTCAGGTTCAAGAGGACCAGTCCATTGAATGGCATATTCCGGATACTTTTTATCTAACCCAAAACATGCAAAATCATACAAAGTTGGTGTATACCATCTTCCCTTTTTCAAATAGTGTGGGTTATCATATCCGATACCCCATTCTTTGTTAAAGTACGTGAACTCTTTGGGTTTATTCAGAAAGATGGTTTGATCAGTTTGACCCCTTTTGTGGAGTTTGGTTTCAAGATCAAGAATTTTGGTAACAAACTCCTTGTGCTGAATTTTAAGAGAGGAACATTGATAAACAAGTTCTTCTTTCTCATTCATGCACTGATCAAACTGAGACTGAAGATCAGATAATTTGGCCTTTAAGTCTTTGGGTGCTATTGAAAGGATTTTGCATCTTTCCTTTAACATAGCATTTTCAGACTTATGTTTTTCAGTTAATCGCGTTTGAACATCTAGCTTTTCGGTTAGTGAACTAATCTCAAGCTTTTGTTCTTTAGTGGTGGCCTTAAAGGAATTCACCTGATCAATAAGGGATTGCATATCATTCATAAGCTCTTGTTGAGAAAATTCACATACCTGACTTGTCTTCTCTTCATCAGCTGGAGAGTGATAGCCCATGAAAGCATTTGCACCATCAGAATCGCTTTCATCATCAGAACGACCCAACCAGTAGTCGTTTTCCACGAACATAAGTAGTCGTTTTCCACGAACATAGCTTCTCCAGCTTCCTTCTGCTCAGCCAGTGCCAGTTTGGCCTTGTAGTAGTGAGAATTCTTTACTACAGGCCTTGTGCAGTCTTTAGCAAAATGACCAAGCTTTCCACAGTTGTAGCAGGTCACTGGTTCATCTTTCTTCTTTCTATCATCTTTCTCCTTCTTCTCAGACATGTCCTGCTCATCAACTTTCTTCTTTCCTTCGTGCTTGTCTTGATAATCATGGCGCTTGTTGGAGGCGGTGGAGTAGCGGTGATTATTAGACGTTGGCTTCTTATAGAATCGCTGTTGTTGAAAAGATTTAGTGAGTAGAGCAACAGCTTTCTTGAAGTCAGCTACTTCATCATTCGAGTCACTGTCTTCCTTTTCAGATTCGGAAGAGCTTTGCCTTTGAGCACGTTTAGAATGATGGCCCAAAGATTTCCCTTTCTTTGAGGATATGAGTGTTATAGGATCAACAGCTAGCTTGGTTGCATCTTTCTTCTCGCCTAAAAGTTCATTCACTTCATCCTCGTCTTGAAGAAGCGTCTCATACAGTTCATTGATGTTGAGGTTCTCTATCAAGTTGTTGTGCTTAACATGAGAAGCAAACACCTTCCATTCGGGTAGCAGATTTTTGAGGAACTTGAGCGCGTTCTACGTGTTGGAACGAACAATCTGGTTCTTGTTCAGTTCATTGATAAGTGAGCAGAAACGTTCATATGCTTAAGTGAGAGTCTCGCTGTTGCGCTGCTTGAAACCATCGAACTTGGCTATTGCGTTGTTGATTTTCAGTTGATTGCCAACAACACTCCCACGCATCATTCTAGCCACTTGATCCCACATGCCTTTTGCCGTACCTTTGTAGTTGTCGATAGCTTGGTAAATTGAGTTGGGAAGTGCTTGGATAAGATATCTCTTGGCATGCTTTTCGCCTTCTATTCTGCCGTTTTCCTCGTTGGTCAGATCGGCTTCAGTCTTGTCCTCATAACTAGTCACAGGATTTGCTGCAGTTGGTGCAATGGTCTTCTTCGGCCAAGGAATCGGACCATCTTCAAGAGCTTTCTTGATATACACATAGTTGTCCTTAGATTCAATGAAGATCATGAATCTATCTCACCATTGGCTATACTCACCTTGATAGAGACAAGGTGGTTTGGAGTCGGTCCCAATAGCAAGTGCGTCACGTGAAGTCATCGTAGGTTGCAACGGAGTGATCGTCAGACGTGTAGATTGATTCAAAGAGTAAACCTAACGCAAGGCACTAAGAGTGATCCTAACGCAGGTTCTACGACTAATATGAACTAAGAGTGATCTTACTGGATAGGAATCCAAGTAAGAGATCTGATCTGGAAGTGTCCGGATCAGAAACGGTTCAAATATGCAAAGAGTCCGGATAAGCGAAAGAGTCCGGACAGCTTGAATTTTCCGGATAACTAAGGTTACCGGACGACTAAGGTGTCCGAATAGATTGATGCAATGTAAGACTTACCGGATGACTCAAGGTTTCTTGATAACAAAGGTGTCCATATACAAAGGTGTCCGGATGCAAGGATGTCCGGGAAAAATTATGACCGAGAACTTTGATTTTCCGGAAACAATATTCACCCGGATAGACTAAGTTTAGATACTTACCCGGACAGATGACTTACCCGGAAATATGGAAGAACCCGGATGAATTTAACACAAATGTCCGGACAGTTTATGCGTGTCCGGAAACCACGGCTGTGTTGTCCGGATTCTGCGGCTGTTTGCTCAATTCGATCGAATTTTCGATTAGGGTTGTCCAAAATCGATCCTGGAAGATTAGTAACAATGCCAAACATAAAAATAACACTAACTCAATCGGTTTCAATGCAAAAATAACACCTTTTGATGGTAAAAATCCGATTTTGAATGAAGAACACTACCAAAAACTTTGAACTTAATTTGCTAAATTAACCACTCAAACGATCGAATTATGGTGTGAAAATTTGCAGAAACACTATTAAGTATAATGCTAACACAACCCAATAAACAGAATTGAACAATTTTCTCAGAATCAAAGATTTGAAAAATCAAGAATATGGCAGACGTGAAAAAGTCAAATCTTACCAGAAGTCAATATGAGTGCTTTGAATCGAATCCGTCCGTCTGCTCTGATACCAATTGTTTGTTCCAGATCCGTGCAACAATTATGAAATCGAATAGATAAACAATATGAACAATGATTTCAACTGGTCATCCCTGTATTATGCTTTCAATCAGAGTGTTTACAATACAATTCAGAAAAGCAAATGAGACAACTAGCCTATTTTCTAAGGCTAAGCTATCTATTTATATGGCGGGCCCGTGGTTAACAAGCCCACGGCCCATTCACTAATAGGCTCAAAATAATGAAATACAAATTACACCCTTGAACTTTAAATCAACATAAATTGACCCTAACATAAGTTCTCTTGTTTTTTTATATAACATGATTTTATCTACTTTTGGGCTCATTTCGAAGGTATCGACGAGGCGATTAACTTGTTAAAATTAAAAAATATTTTTTTAACGTATTTTAGTTAATATACGATTATATGTGTTAATATAATAAAAGTGTAAAATGAAAAATAGAAAACTAACAGGTATAAAGTATATTAACTAAATAAGTATAAGGGTGTGAAATGTAACATTTAAAATCAAAAAATTAAAAATCGAGGACAATGTGTGGATCGCGGACCAATATCGCGGGCCACATGGGCCTAGTCCGCGATCGCGGTCCAATTCACGGGGATGTGGGGTATTTTTGAAAAATCGGAGCGAGAGAGGGTAGTGGTGTAAGAAAAAGTCAAAATTAGGGTATTTTAATTAATTTTCCTAAATATTTTTGTTACCTTCAATCTTCCTAATCATAGAAGTATTTAGAAGTAGTGAAAAATAGGCTAATTGAAGAAAGCCTCTTACAGAGGCTCTGCCACTTCCGAAAGATCAAGGTCAAGAAGCTACAGAAGTTACAGAGGTCTCCTACTGAACCTCTGTCTTATGCACAAAGAAGACCAAGACTCGGAACCCGGTGGAGACTGCTCTATAGAAGACCAGACCTCAGAACCTCTGTAACCCTTTACAGAGCCTCTGTTGTTCAGACTGAAGACTTGGAAGATATTTATAATATCTTGCCACTGTTGAAGAAATATCTTGCTACTAGGACCTGTTCATCAACTTGCATGATAGCATGCCTTGTCCAACTTCAACACGTGTCAAAATCTGAGTGGACTCAATAGGGCTTAGTACAACATAGACGTCTGCGCCATTAAATGCAATACAGCACGTACAACTGTTCATGCCATCCGTTCTACTGTTCATGCCATCCGTTCTAACAGCAGCTCATGCTTTATGGTCCCCTAGAGTAGTATAAAAGGAAGTCTCTTGTTGAGATCTTCCTTAACAATCTTAAGGACTTATCTAAGAATCTAAGTTTCATGCTTACACTTTATATCGTCAAACCTGTTAAGCATTACACTTTCACCAAACAGTTCTTAATCTGTTCTTGATGTTCTTATTATATATTGAAACTCAGTAATCTTTGAGATATCATATTCTGATCACTGTTTCTTTATATTCTGTATTGTTTCTACACAAACTTATCTGTTAGTTCTTCAAATACGCTTCCGCATCAAACATAAACTCGAACTAATAGATCTGTTAATCTTGTCTAAGCAAAACGGGAACCGACAATTGGTATCAGAGCCTTCCTTGATTTTTAATATCAAGTGATCCTCTTTGTTACAAGATTTGTGGTAGACATCATTCTGTTTTAACCTGTTCTTCATTTCATTGAAAAGTTTTTGTTTTCCTATCATCTTTCGGTTTATTCGAAAAGTGGTATTCTTCAAAGAAACTATTTTTTCCAGATTAAAACTCCATTAAAGTGCACTCTGGGAACTGTTAAAACCCAGAAAACCTTCCAGATCATCAGACTCATACTCTTTCGTCATATTCTCTTTTCAGAACCTTCGAAACTCTTACAATGACAAATACAAATAACTTTTTCACTGCTGGTTCACTAACCAAGCCTCCTACTCTCCTTCGAGATGAGTATCCTCAATGGAAGATAAGAATGATCCATTTCTTTGAGGGTACTGAAAAATCTCTCGTACAATATCTTTACAACCCTCCTCAAGTTCCCATGACAATAGTACCACGAGTACTAGCTACTGCTGAATCTCTTGAAATCCCTGAACATCAAAAACCTAAGCCAAAAGGAGAATGGTCAGATGAAGATAGGGCAGAAGATGAAGTTGCACAGAAAACAAAAAGGTTATTGATCATGGCTATCCCCAACGAACTTTTTCAATCCTTAGATGCATGCGAAACAGCGCACGATCTTTGGAAAGAATTAGAAAGACAATTGGAAGGGGGTGCTAAAACGCAGAAGAACCGAAGGGCACAATACATAAATGAATATCATGCCTTCAGAGCCTCTACAACAGAATCTCTGCAAACGACGTACGACAGGTTCAACTCTCTCATAAACAAATGTAGAAAGTCTGGCATTCACAGAACCTCGGAAGAAAATAACGTCATGTTTCTAAAAAGCCTGAATGATGAGTGGCTCCAGTTGTCTATGTCTTTACAAACAAACCAAGATCTAGACTCCTGGACACTCTCTGATCTCTATGGAACACTAGCCGCACAGGAGCCTCAAATAGCACAAGCTAAAACACTAACTATTGCACCATACGCATTGGTTAGTAAAACTACAGAGGCTGCAGAGAGACCGAGAAATGAGAGAGCAACAGAAAAGAAGAAGAAGGAGAAGAAGAAAATAGTGATGGTTGATAACGAAGAAGACGAGCTGGTAGAAGAAGAGATAACTCTTGCGTCATTAGCTAAATCCTTAGCTCTGTTGACAAGAGAGTTCAGAGGAAACCAGAGGGGTTCAGGAATTGATCGATATGGCAGAGACAACCGAAGTGATAGAAGAGATGATGAAGAAGAGAAGAATCGAGTGACCGACAGAGGTCAGATGATAGAAATGACCGACAGAGGTCAAGAGACAGAAACTACAGAAGTAATGACCGACAGAGGTCAGATGACAATGTGAGCCACACACAACAAGAATGCTACAAGTGCGGCAAGCCTGGTCATTACGCAAACGAATGCCGAACGGAAAAAGGTGGAGACCGACAGAAGTCCGACGATCATACTGGAAACACTTCCCAAGGTTGTTTCAACTGCGGGAAGCCAGGCCACTTTGCAAATGAATGCAGAAGTAGACCAAATCGTCCACAGAAGGACTCAGCTTTTTACAAAAAGAAGGCCGAGTATTATGCGCAAAAATCCCTAATGGAGAACAAAGGGCATTCTGAGGCAAACAAGGAGGACTTCGAGTCAGACTCTACCTCTGACGATGAATACACCACCAATGCCCTATTCTTTGGCATGGCAAATATCGACTCCGGCACTGACACTGAGGTATCCACTTCAAACTCTACCTTTTGTACTAATTCTGTAGATGATAATTCACTTAAACTTAACATTGAACTGATTGAACTAAAAGAGTTAAATGAAAGCATTCAGAAAAGACTCACCTTTAATGAGAGAGAAGTAAGGCTTCTCACTCAAGAAAAAGGCAGAATTTTTGAAGAAAAGGAAAGAGTAGAAAAGAATTGGAACAAAAATCTAGATCCTTTAAAAAGGCAAATTTCTGAATTAACCTCTGCTCTAAAAATTAAAACAAAAGAACTTTCAGTTTCTAGGAGTGAAACGACTGACATAAGAGCTCTCAAAGAATACTTTCAAAGAGAGAGAGAGGTCCTTTGGCAAGATCTACTCAGAAGAGATGTTTTACTTAAAAACTATAAAGATGCACAGAAGGTGTATGAGAAAGTAAACTCACAAATAGGAAGACGGGGTATAGGGTACGATGATATCACCCTAGGTATTGAAGGCAAAAGAATTAAACCTCTGTCTTCTCTGTTTGTGTTAGGAAAAACAAACAAACCAGATTTTCCAAACTTACTCTCTGTAAGTAAAAGGGCTAAAATCTCTGTGGAACCTCACTTGAGGAAACATACGAAGATGATCAATGTGTGGTTTGAAAACACAGATTCATCATCTTCAACCTCTATCAATAGATGAATCAAACCAAAGAAATATCTGAAAACACAAGATCAGATTGGTATCTTTAAGTTTGGTAAACCAGAGACTCAAACGCAGGTTGCTTTTGTCTGTATGATAAATGTCGAAAAGAAATTATCGGCAGAAGCTCCTGAGTTTAAACCCACCTTTTCAGAAGAAAAACTTAAAGAAACAATTGAAAAGGAAATTTTGGAATATGGAAAACAAACGTCTTAGAAAACTTCTGTACATCTTCTGTAGATAAATTTCTCGCTGAAGAGATCTTATTAGAAACCTCTGCCGTCTATGAAAGTTATTCTACAGAGAAAGAAAGCTCGTACGATACATGTTCGGAAAATCCAGCCTCTGTCGAAAGAGATGACTCAACCTCTGTGTATAAGGACGATTCATCTTCTGACGACTCAGAGACAGATGTTACATCAGGGATAGTTCTCTATGACACAGAGGATGTTAAATTCTCCTCTGAAGTTCTTAACAGAACTATTTCTCCAAAAGAGAAAATCACAGAGATACCTATCTTCCCAGATTTTCTAAACTGGTATTCACAAGTCAAAACCTTTGTTGAGCTTAATATGTTAAATCTTAAAAAGAAGACCTCTGTAGATCCTAAAAGTTCAAAATTTTCAAAACCTTTAAGGCAAATTAACGAAAATCCCACTTGGCAACAAAAGGGAAAATGGCCTAAAGTTAACAAATCTTTTTCCTCTGTGACAATGAAGGAAGATATTCACCACAGAAGAGACTCACAGAAGGCTGGAACTAAACAAAGCTTTTGCAAACAACATTCTAGTATCCATAGATCTTCTTGTAATAGGAAATCTAGTGTTAAGAAAGAATGTAATGCCTCTGTGGCTCAGTTCAATGAATTCAATGAAAAGTTCAAGCAAATCACGTCTCATATTCAATATTGTCATTGCTTTGATCTTATGTTCAAACTAAATAATCACTTCTCCAGTCAAGATTGTTTACTCTCTACTCAAATTCAAAAGTCAAAACCTAAAGAAAAACAATCTGATTCTTCTACAAAAGACAAAATGTATTTCAAGAATGCTAAGGCAAACTTGAAAAATACTAACAATATTGGACCCATGTGGATATGGGTACCTAAGTCTCTGTGATTGTCTTGCAGAAGCGATATGTGCCAATCTGGTATCTAGACTCCGGATGCTCAAGGCACATGACTGGCGACAGAAGTTTACTATCCACGTACAAAGAAACACTCGATGGTGGATCTGTAACTTTTGGAGACGACAAAACGGGACACATCAAAGGCTATGGAGTCATAAAGAAGGAAAACGTTTCTATATACAAAGTTTCATATGTGGATGGCCTTAAACACAACCTACTCAGTGTAAGCCAACTTTGTGATACAGGATTCGATGTGTCATTCAAAAGAACTTTCTGCTCTCTGAAAAGTGAAGACATGGGAATGGAACTTCTGCGAGCCGAAAGAAGAGGTGATCTATATCTGTTGAATTTCAGTTCCAAGAACAAGGACAAAGTTTGCCTTGTAGCCTGCAAAAGTGAGGAAGCCTGGTTATGGCATAACAGGTTATGTCATTTGAACTTTCACACCTTGGATAAACTGGTCAAACTTGATCTAGTTAAATGTTTGCCTAATGTTAAATTTAATAAGGATCATCTGTGTTCTGCCTGTGAAATGGGAAAACTCAGAAGAGCTTCCCACAGAGGCAAAACAGATGTGTCTTGCACTAGGCCTCTGTACATGCTTCATGTCGACCTCTGCGGTCCCATTGCCATACAGAGCCTAGGTGGCAAGAAATACATACTTGTCCTAATTGATGAGTATTCGCGGTTCACATGGGTTGATTTTGTCCGAAGGAAATCAGATGTTCCAATCATCTTGATTAATCTAATGAAAAGAATCCAAGTTCTTTATGAATGCAGAATACAGAAGTTAAGAAGTGACAATGGCACAGAATTTAAAAACTGTGTCATTGAAGCCTATCTTTCTACAGAAGGAATATCACAGAACTTCTCTGCCACACGCACTCCGCAGCAGAACGGCGTAGTCGAAAGAAAGAATCGAACGCTCGTGGAGGCCGCAAGAACTATGCTATCAGCATGCGGATTACCGATGAACTTTTGGGCAGAAGCGATTTCTACCGCTTGTTACACACAGAATCGTTCAACCATTGTGAAAAGACACATCAAGACTCCTTACGAACTGATCAACAAAAGGCGGCCAAACATCAAGTTTTTCCATGTGTTTGGATGTAAATGCTTTGTTTTAAACGACAGAGATTCCAAAGGAAAGTTTGAGGTAAAAGCTGACGAAGGAAAATTCATTGGATACTCTGCCACTTCCAAAGCCTACAGAGTATACCTTACAAAGTCTCGCAAGATCGTAGAAAGCATCAATGTTTCTTTTGATGATTCATTCAAGAAGACTTCTGAGCAAATCAGTTCAGAACTCGGACTTAAAGGGGAATCCTCTGGCATCTCACAAACAAAAGAAGACTTAAACCTTCTATTTCTAGAGATGTTCCACGACGACATTGATCCCTCTGATGGAACAATCAGAGCTTCTGCAGAACAATCTTTTGTCGGTCAAAATCCTACAGGAATGACTCTAACTGGTCCAAATAATGCTTCATCTTCTTCTGTAAATACTACAGATGCAAATGTTGAGGAAGAGTCTACAGAAGATGAAACACAAAGGAAAACGACCACATAAGCTGCTGAAGAACAAACTCCACAATCCACAGAGGAACCAATAACAGAGGATATAGAGGACCAAGTCTATACGTCTTCAGAGGAACAAACTCCACCACCACTCATACCAATCATTCCACAAACTGTAGGATCAACTACAAAGGCACGCACTACGATAGAGGCTACACCAGAAGAAGAAGAACAACAAGAAGCCTCTGAAGAACAATTTGATGACATTGATGACCATCTTCCACGCACAACTCAGTGGACAAAAAGCCATCCTCCAAGCCAAATAATTGGTGAACCCTCTGACACGGTAAAAACAAGGTCTGCCACTGCTAATTTTTGTTTCTTTACAAACTTTATTAGTATGATAGAGCCAAAGAAGATTTCTGAAGCCCTTGACGATCCAAACTGGGTAGACGCCATGCAAGATGAGCTTCTGCAGTTTGAGCGCAACAAAGTCTGGACTCTAGTACCTCTGCCACGGGGGAAACAAGCCATTGGGACTAAGTGGGTCTACAGAAATAAAAAGGATGAAGATGGAGTGGTCATCAGAAACAAAGCACGATTAGTGGCCAAGGGATATAGACAAGAAGAAGGCATAGACTACGATGAGACTTTTGCCCCTGTCGCACGGCTCGAAGCAATAAGATAATTCTTAGCCTTCGCAGCCCACATAGGTTTCAAAGTCTATCAGATGGACGTGAAATCAGCTTTTCTCAACGGTGAAATCCAAGAAGAGGTCTACGTAAATCAGCCACCAGGGTTTGAAAGCTCAAAGTTCCCAAGGCATGTGTACTACCTTGAAAAGGATCTGTACGGACTGAAACAGGCTCCAAGAGCATGCTACGAACGACTTTCTACCTTTCTTCTAGTCAATGGCTACGACAGAGGCACAACAGATACTACCTTATTCTATAAACGTAAAAACAGTGAAATAATGCTTGTACAAATCTATGTGGACGACATAATTTTTGGGTCTACTAATACAGAAGAGTGCAAAAGTTTTGAAAAACTCATGCAAAGTGAGTTTGAAATGAGTATGATGGGAGAATTAACATTCTTCCTTGTACTCCAAGTCAAACAATCATCAGAGGGAATTTTTATAAATCAGGCCAAATATGTCTCTGACATTCTTTCCATGTATAGCCTCTCTGATACCTCTGCCATGAAAACTCCAATGGCCACTGGAAATAAGTTATTCTTAGATCCATATGGCATCTCTGTAGAATGCACTCTCTACAGAGGCATGATTGGATCTCTGTTATACTTAACTGCTAGCAGACCTGACATTATGCATGTCACATGTCTTTGTGCACGTTATCAAGCTAATCCTAAGAAATCACACTATGATGCTGTTAAGAGAATCTTTAGATACCTAAAGGGGACCAAAAATCTTGGTCTCTGGTATCCACAGAACTCTGGCTTTTGTCTTAAAGCTTATACAGATTCAGACTATGGAGGATGCATGCTCGACAGAAAGAGTACCTCTGGGAGTTGTCAATTCCTAGGTGGTAAGCTAGTCAGTTGGACCTCCAAGAAGCAGAATTGTGTGTCAACCTCTACGGCAGAAGCTGAATACGTTGCTGCTGCTAGCTGTTGTTCTCAGGTTCTGTGGATGAAGACTCAACTAAAAGACTACGGACACATCCTATTCAAGATACCCATCTTCTGTGATTCCAAAAGTGTCATTGCCATCTCTGCCAATCTTGTGCAACATTCAAAAACCAAGCATATCGATATAAGGTACCACTTCTTGAAACATCATGTTGAATACGGTACAATCGAGATGCATTTCGTACCCACAGAATACCAACTCGCGGACTTATTCACCAAAGCTTTAGACGAGAAAAGATTCAATTTCTTGGTGGGTAAGTTAGGAATGATCAATATGACGTGAAAATCCTCTGTAAGTGTAGCTTATCTTCTGTAAATATGTGTATAAATATATTGCTTTATTTATTGCTTTGATTGATTTCTCTGTGTAAATTCTCAAATCCTAAATAGTTCTTGAAATCACAGAGCTTCTGTGGGTCTGCTCAGAACCTCTGACGACCCCTACAGAACCTCTGGTAAACATGACCTATGTACTATGCAAAATTTATCCTATTTTGATCCAAGCATAGGTCAAGGGAGAGCAGAAGGAAATTACTTGATCTACAGAAATGGTTAGATCAAGGGGGAGCAAAAGAAACCTTGAAATGATCTACAGAGGTTAATTTTTCAAGGGGAAGCCAAAGAAGAGTGTCGATGAATTTAAATCGTCAGAAGTCAGACATCACTGCCGAGAAAAGAAGCACCAAAAGGTATGTCTCGTACAAAAGGTTTTTGAAAACAGTTTTCTGGGACAAAAAATTGTCAAATACGTCCTAAAAATATTGGGAATATCATTTCAAAAATAAAATTATTAAAATTTTTAATAATTTTTGAGTTATGAGAAATTTAAGGTCATAGAGCTTCTGCTGAGCTCAACAGAAGTTCTGCCAGAACACTGCTCTGTAATCGCAAATTTAACTCGGAAACCGAATACGCACAAATACACACACCATGACCTTCTCGCACAAAACTTTTTCCAAAAAAGTTTTCTCGGACACCAACGTTCAAATATGTCCGAAAAACATTTCTTAATGCAAATCCAAACTTGGATGATCAAAATAGTTGATAGAGTTTTAGTTATGAGAAATTTTCACTCATAGAGCTTCTGCTGGCCCTGACAGAGCTTCTGCAAATTCCTACAGAGCCTCAAAACCTCTGTGAACAAAAATTCTTCTCTAAAATCCTATTAATCCTCTCCAATGCTTTTTACAAATGTTTTTGGTCAAAATAGAACCTACAGAGTCATGATAACAATGAGATATATGAGAAAAGGGTGAAAATCCAAGATTTTCAAAATCACAGATCTTCTGTAAAGCACAGAGCTTCTGTGAATTTGGAGTTTGGACATTTCTGTAAACTGTAACGGTTACTTTTACTGAGAGTGAAAATCATGTGGCTAAGAACAACCCCACGCGCCTAGCATTAATGGGCCGCGCACGACGTCCTGTCATCATCTGACATGGCCTACGTGTCTCATTTTCATTGGGCGTACAAGGCACGTTCTTTTGGAAAATTGAACCCGCCGTTCTAACTCAAGTACGGATTCCAAATATTTATCCATTGCCAAATATTTTACCCTTTCGAATTCTACCGTTTTACCCACCTATAAAACCCAAGCTTACCCTCTCATAAAAATCTTTACGAACCCTCATTCTTCTCCGGCGAAACCCTGCAAAAACCTGCAAGTAATCTTATTCTCATTACCAATGGCTTCATCTTCTCAAGCTATCTCCCCTGAACACTCTCCGGCGAACTCACCGGAAAACTCCCCTGCTCATTCTGAACATTCAGAAAACCCCCACCTCGCCAAAAATGCCGAACAAGAAGATTCCGGCGACTCAGCAGACTTTGCTCCGACCACCCATCTCCAAAACTTTATAGCAAAGGAGCACTTTGAAAAGGTACTACCCATCAAATCAAATAACTGCTATTTGGTCCCCTCACTCACTGCTTTCGGCGAAGCCCATGCCCTTCTTCTACACATCATGGAAAACCATATTCTCTTTCCTTTACTCTCCAGAACCCCAAAGCAAATACCTGTTAGGTATTTGAACCAATTTTGGCAAAGTTGCCGATATGATAAAGATGATTCTCTTATCAAAGGGTACATCTCAAAGCCAGACAAATCTGAATATTTGGAACTCAAGTTCAATAGAACAATGTTTTCTCTTGAGTTCAATCTACCAACAAGGGGTCTTCTAGGACTGAAAAAATATGCAGAACAACCAACAGACGACGAGCTCTGTCGTTTTGTAGAAATGCTTGGGTACAACACCCACCTAAGGAAGAGAAATGACTTCCGCAGAGGCAGACTACCACCTCTGTGGAACACCTTGTTTTCGATCCTCAACAGATGCCTTACAGGGAAGATAGGCAGCATTGACCAGAGCTCGCACCAGATACTAACCATCATGTACGGGGTCTACTACGATCTCCCACTCGATTACTCGACCATCATGTTGCAGGAGATCATCAATACGATCGACAGAAAGAACAACACCAAAAAGGCAAGAGAGAACGATCCTAAGTTTCTACCGCCTCTGCAATTCCAAAGGATATTGGGAGTCCTGTTCGAACCTCTGCTGATGATGCAGAACTGGCCAATGGAAGGGCCAACTCCCAAACAGTTCCCAATGAACAAAAATATCCCCACCGATCATATAGATGGCTACACCCACTGCAGACCTCTGTCAAGGAAGCTTCTGAGCTATGCCACAAACAAAACCCTTAAATTAGAATATATACGCAATCATAGGACTCCAAAACCGAGCCCTGTGACACCCCCGCGTTTAGGTGTCCCCCTAGGAACAATAGTTGCAGAACTCCTCTCTACAGAAGCGAAGGATCAGAAACTGGCAAAACACATGGAAATCCAACTCAGTTTTATGGCCAAACGAGCCGAGCTCATGGGAAAGAAGTCTTCTTCAAAAGCCTCTGCCTCTACCCCAAAAGCAAAGAAGAGGAAAACTGCAGAAGGCACCTCTACAAGCAATACAGAAACTCAACCCTCACCTCCTCATGCCACAGAAGTTGGCTCCTCTGCTCCTCCCTCTTATCCAAATCAAAAGAAAAGGAAATCAAAACCCACAGAAGGAGGGGCACCAAAACCCAAGAGGAGGAAGACCAAAAAGATGCATGGGAAACCACTTGATCAAATGGTTACCATTGCAGAAGAGGCAGCTGCAGAAAAAGTTGGTGAAGAAGAGGTCGCAGAGACCCGGGTCGAAGGAACTGCAGAGGAAGAGATTGCAGAAAAGGAAGTTGCAGAAGAGGGATATCAATCACCTTATCAATCCCCAGATCGATTCGCTCATCAAGGTAACTTAAACGATTTCCTTCAACACCCTGACTTTGCTAACACCCTAAATACAGCTGGGTGGAATGCACCACCACTTGACCACCACACCACAGAAGAACAAGACTTCTCTATCTCTGGCATTGACACCAATCTACAAGAAGATGATCAAACCCCCAGAGATCAACCATCTGACACCCCTAACATTCTACAGAATCCCTTCATCCAACAGGGACTGGACGTCCACAGAAGGAGTCCAAGCCATGCTTCAGAAGAAGGAATAGAAGAAATCAACTTGTCAGATGATGAAACTAGGGAAAGGCTTAGGCTACAAGCAGAAGCTCTATGGAACAGAGATGAGGTTAAAAAGGCCTTAGATAGAATGGGAGGAAAAGAAAAAGGGACAGAAAAAGATGCCGTAGAAGTAGAAGGCACACATCCTCAAACCCCTCCCAGTGCAACCCACACTTCTAACTCCGCAGGTCTAGCTGCAGAAGGAGTTATTGAAAAAGAGTCGCACAACTCGATCCCTACCCAAACCATCCAGCCAGAGGTTATTCTTTCAACCTCTGCGCCCACAGAAACCGGGGAATCCATTCCTAGGGAGTCTCCTCATAGAGACTCACCTACAGTTCGTGATCCATCGCCCCAGATCACACCAGAACATCCTACAGAGGAACTCGTTTCCTCTGCCACGCACAATATAGGGCCAAAACTTCTTTCAGAGAGAAGTAGTGAGCACAAAGACGAAGAGACTCTAGACAAGTCTCCGAGTCAACAGAAGAACATTCCGATACCCACCTCTGGAGTGGATTTGGACACTGTTCTTCGCAGAACTTCTGTAGAGATTGAAACTCTTGTTTCTTCTCGAAGATCAGATGGAAATCCTTCCACCCCCAACGTACAAACAAGGGTGAACGAAGGTGTCCCAGGAGCAGGGACTCACTCTGGAGACGAATGTGTTCCTCCAGAGGTTACCACAGGAACACAAGTATCAAGGGATGAGTTCCAAACCCTTGTCACCTCTGTGAACCAAACCATGAAAGAGTTGCAAAGCTCTTTCACATCTTTTGCAGAGACAACATCGACGGCCTTACTAAATCTGAACACCAAAATGGACAATCTGTCCACAGAGGTGAAATCTGCCATTACCCAGATGAAGTCTTCTGCTGAAACAACTACCACTTCTGCCGCCAAAGAATTCGGGATAGCCGCAACTTCTGCGTTCAAGGATTCAGTCAAACATTTCCTTGAACAACTGAACAAGAAATCCAACAACGCAAAGGGCATTACACCTGAAGATCTACAGAAGGCCCTGAAACACGTACAAGAAGAAGCAATGTGCAACACTGTGCTGATGCAACCTAAAGACTACATGACCAGAGCACAGCTAACAGAGCTCGGGCAGAATGTGATAAACCAGGTCACATAAGTCATCGTCTTCTTCACTTCTGCAAATGCCAACTACGTTAAAGAATTCAGAAAAAGTGTCGGCAAAATGCGCTTCAACACAGAAGCAGAGATTGCAAATCTATTCGGCCTCTGTGATGATGTGTGCGCAAAGTTGATGGCCGCAGGAGCAGAACTACCAAAGAAACCCAAAGCTTCTTGCAGAGCAGAGGGTACTTCTGATAAGGGTCAGGATGACTCTGATGATGACCACCCTGGTCCATCAGATCATCCTGAGGGGGAGAATACAAGGGAGAAAGCTGCGAGCACAGGACTTCCAGAAGCACCAATAGCCGCAGAACCCATCAACCAAGCCCCTCCAGAACAAACCCAACAACAACAAACTCAACAGACTACAGAGACAACACCCATCTCTGTGGAATCAACCGCTGAAGAAACCCATGTACCAGAAACTGCTCAAAAGACCACAGAGGCAACAACCACCCCTGTGGTAATCATCTTGGAAGAAAGTCCAACAAACCAACAACCCGGAGGAACAAAAGCTCAAAAGACCACAGAGGCAACACCCACCTCTGTGGAATTCCCTACAATGTTTGGAGTAGATGTTCAACATCTGTCATCCTTCTCAGAAGAAGATCTTCCCTCCCCAACTACAAAACCAATAGAAAAACCCCAATACATCCCAAGAAGAAAGTCCATTGCCCACAAACCAAAAAGAGCAAAGACCTCTGCTTCTTCTGTTCTAAGAAATATGCACAACACAATGACTGAACGAATGGCGCAAAGAGCAGAAGAAAGACGGAGGTTTACAACATCTTTCTGAATGGCAAGAAGATTCTACATTCCTCAAACCACAGAAACCGAGCTCACAGAAGAAGTCACCAAAGAACCTCGACCAGAGGTTACAGAGCCAATCAAACCAGCAGAACCAACGCCACAAAAGTCCTCTCAAACACAAGTGTCAAAACCTACAGAGGCAACACCCATCATTCCAACAGAAGCGCCAACACCCAAACCTACAGAGGCAACAGGTTCTGAACCTCCAAAGGCCAAAGACAAGGGAAAGGCGAAACTGACAGAAGAGCCCAAGAAAAATAAATCATTGCCCAAGCCTACAGAGAAATTGATGAAGAGCGCCTTTGATGCCTTCCAAACTCCAAAGCCTGAAGAAGAGGACTGGGCATATGGATTGAAACTTCGGTCAGATATTCCACTAACAGGTAGAGCTGCAGAAGTTGTTCGACAGATGGAGAGTCTCAGAAGACAAGTACCACCACCTGGTCCAACATACGAAGAAATGGAAGAAGTGGTATACAAATACCTCTACAAACAACCCTTTCAGACCAATCATCCAACAGATCACGTCACATATCCAAAGATCAGAGAAGAATTTGAGAACATCTTCTCCAGAACAAAGCCAAGAGCCAGAGCAGAAGTCTTCTCAATCCACAAAATCAAAAAGGTAATCTTCTGTAGGTACTCCTTTACAAGAACCTATCCAAGGGTCAGGTACAATCTTTACAGAGTCAAAAGGGTAGACAATTCAGAAACCACCTTCGCTGATGCTGACCTAAGGAATCTGAATCCCTATGATCTACCTGAACTTCTGCAATGGACGAAGGACAACTACAACACAGAGCCAAACACCAGAGCCTATCAAGTGTTGAGAAAAGCAATGAGGGAAAGGCTTCTGATCTACAGTTTGACAGACTTTCAGCTAGGAAAGGATCTTGGTCTCAAACATCTGAACCTTCGGCCACCAGAGGATCGCTACCCACCTGACGCAGTGCCCAACTCAATCATTACAGAACCAAGGTCCGGGTTAGTATTTCAAAACCCACAAGGCGAAGTCAAACTTTTTGTGACCATAGACTGTCAGAAGTACGCAACTAGTACTCTGAACATGTTCAGAGCAAACCTTGTAAAATACAGAGATACCGAGCAAATGGATAGAGACGCTGCAGATGCTTTAATCAGAGAGATTGATGCTACAATCCGCTTAAGAGAACTCTGCGTCAGTTTCTACAACGAGATCAGAGAAGTCGGAAGAGATAACAGAAGCTACAACGATTTCAAAGACGCCAAGATCTGATTCTCAAACAAAATCTCTGTAAACCATTTTAAGTTTATCTTTCATAATACTCAAATGTAAAATGCCTCTGGCATATTTCTGAATGAAAGAACTTTCGAGGTATTGTTTAACCTCTGTCTTATCTAACTTAGCCTAAAGTACTTCAATGTCAAATTTTTATTTTTCACTACTTAGGGGGAGATTGTTAACTTCAATCTTCCTAATCATAGAAGTATTTAGAAGTAGTGAAAAATAGGCTAAGTGAAGAAAGCCTCTTACAGAGGCTCTGCCACTTCCGAAAGATCAAGGTCAAGAAGCTACAGAAGTTACAGAGGTGTCCTACTGAACCTCTGTCTTATGCACAAAGAAGACCAAGACTCGGAACCCGGTGAAGACTGCTCTATAGAAGACCAGGCCTCAGAACCTCTGTAACCCTTTACAGAGCCTCTGCTGTTCAGACTGAAGACTTGGAAGATATTTATAATATCTTGCCACTGTTGAAGAAATATCTTGCTACTAGGACCTGTTCATCAACTTGCATGATAGCATGCCTTGTCCAACTTCAACACGTGTCAAAATCTGAGTGGACTCAATAGGGCTTAGTACAACATAGACGTCTGCGCCATTAAATGCAATACAGCACGTACAACTGTTCATGCCATCCGTTCTACTGTTCATGCCATTCGTTCTAACAACAGCTCATGCTTTATGGTCCCCTAGAGTAGTATAAAAGGAAGTCTCTTGTTGAGATCTTCCTTAACAATCTTAAGGACTTATCTAAGAATCTAAGTTTCATGCTTACACTTTATATCGTCAAACCTGTTAAGCATTACACTTTCACCAAACAGTTCTTAATCTGTTCTTGATGTTCTTATTATATATTGAAACTCAGTAATCTTTGAGATATCATATTCTGATCACTGTTTCTTTATATTCTGTATTGTTTCTACACAAACTTATCTGTTAGTTCTTTAAATACGCTTCCGCATCAAACATAAACTCAAACTAATAGATTTGTTAATCTTGTCTAAGCAAAACGGGAACCGACAATTTTCCCATACAATAAAGCAAAAGGATGATTTGATTTTGACGTGAGAAAGAAATCTCAAGGTTTATATAACATATGAAAGAGTTAAGGGCAATGCAAATTTGGTCTATGTGGTTTTTGTAAAGTTACCTAATAAAGTGCTTGAATTTTTTTTAACGAATGATGTCCTTATAGTTATATTGTTTATAGGACGGTAAACGAATCGAACGAACACGAGCGAAGGTTTATTTGTGTCCGTTCGTTTAACTTAGCCGACCAAACGAAAGAACACAAATGGTAAACGAACAAATTTTTTTGTGTTCATGTTCGTTCGTTAAGAAAATTTGTTTGTTCGTGTTCGTTTATTAAGCATTAAACGAACGTAAACGAACGTAAATGAACATAAACGAACGTAAACTAATGAACTTAAATGAACATAAACAAACGTAAACGAACAAATTTAAATGAACATAAATGAACGAAAGCAAATGAACAAAAAATAACCATTTGTTTTTATCATCGCATTTCGTTCGTGAAATATATAATAACAAAATGAAAAATCGGGTTAACTTAGTAGGTATAATTGAATAAAAAGGAATTCTTAAAAATTAATCTACTTAATGAATTTACATATTAATGTCATACTACATAAACATGTTTGTATATATAAACAAATGTAAATGAACATTAACGAACATAAATGAACGAACGAGACCATTGTTCATGTTTATTCATTTAACTAAATGAACAAGAAAATGTGTGCATGTTCGTTCATTTATTAAATAAACGAATTTCCCACTGAATGGTTCACGAACGGTTCGCTGAACGTTCGGTTCGTTTACAACCCTAATTGTTTATAACGGATAAGGTTCCTTCCTCTAACGCCGTCAAATAATTTTTGTTACTGACCCTCCTCCCTCCCAACTTTCATTTTTATTAAAACAAATGTAGTCACTCCAACTACTATTCAGTTTATAACAAATATGGTCCATCAAAATACTTTCTATTTTTATAACAAATTTGGTTCTTCCCTTAACTTTAATTTTTAGGATTTGGTCCCTTTATTTAATCAATAAAATTTGGGGCACAAACATATATCTTCTAAATAAAATGAGCATAATAAATAAAAAAAATTAAGCTTAGATTTTGTCATTAAAATATTTTATTAAATTATAACGTTTTATATATTTGACATATATTTATTAATTATAATTTAACTATAACAAATCTAGTGTATATTAACTAGTTTAAGTAAATTAGTTAAATATATATTTATTATATATCATTAAACTATAATATTTTTTATATTAATTAGTTTTAGTAAAATACTTAGACTTCTACTTTTATATCTTTTTATCTAACATATTGTCGGATATTTAATTCTAGCTGTTTTTTTAAATGTTAGACTAATTAAAACAAAAAATTTATCAAAATTATGAGCTAAAAACTTCATGAAAATAAAGTTATGATAAATAAAACATTCTAATGGCAAAATCTAAGCTTAAATTTTTTATCTAGTTATTTTTCATAGATTTAGAAGATATATGTTTATTGTCCCAAATTTTATTGATTTAATAGAGAGACCAAATTCTAAAAATTAAAGTTTGAGGAAGAGACCAAGTTTGTAATAAAAACAAAATAGTACTTTGAGGGACCATATATGTTATAAACTGAATAGTAGTTGGAGGAACTAAATCTGTTAATAAAAATGAAAGTTGATGGAGAGAAGGATATTAACGAAAATTAGTTGACGGCGTTAAAGGAAGGGATCTTATCCGCTATAAAAAATTAAACTATAAGAACATCATTCGTTATTTTTTTTTTTCAAGGACCTTATTCATTAGGTTATGTAAACCATAGGACCAAATTTACATTTAACTCCATATAAAATGAAACTTATTTGGACCGACCTTACAATAATTGACCCAAAAACCGAGTGTGTTGTTGTAGCCTATACCGTTTTTCATTCTTCATTCATAAATATATCATGACTTTTGCATCAACCAGAATGGACCCATTAAGACTTTATGAAAAGAAAGGCTCCATACTCCACCACACATCAATTCATCAAAAGGAAGGTGGGTTTTGCCCCCAATCTCCAATGCAACCCACATTTTCCGAGTAACCTCTTAATCAAAACTTCATCTGGGTTCGAATCCTACTGAGAGATTCATTAAAGATAAAAAAAAATTGTTGAGAAACAACAAGATCTTTTTTTTTTCTTAGGCAATCGGAAAATAGAAAAATGGTTAATCTATTTAAGATAATTACGTATTTACAAAATACCGTCTCAAACTTAAAATTATGGTAGAAAGTTATTGGTAACCCAATATTTCACAAATCTGTTTTTTTATAGATGAAAGAGGCAGCAAAACATACAATCTGATGCAAGCTACAAATTACAATATTAATTTTTACCCACTCCACATAACCATCTGTTGTTTATACTTTATATAATCACCAATTTATTTTACTATTATTATCAAACAATCTAATTATAAGGTAGAAATAGAAAATTTATAAATAAAATGAAAAAAAAAAGACATGGTTAAGACAAAGTCAAATGTTAAAACTGATAAATCACATAAAAATTAACTAGATGATAGGAAGCACAAGAGTGCGTATTGGTAGATAATTAAAGACCTGTTGGTGTAGGCGAAAGATCGTGTGAGAAGTTGAGCTTAACATGAGAAACGTGAGAAGTGGATCTGAATTGTTGATCACTTTTAATCAAATCTCTTCCCATGAATTGCTGCTTAGAAGGGAATTGATCCGGTGCATTTGATCCTAATGTGCATCCATTTCTCATCCAATGATTGATAGCCACTTCTCACGCTTCTCACGTTAACATCAACTTCTCGTCGAAACCCAACCCAACCCTCCTGGTGTATTCCTATATATATTGTTATTTTGGTTTATATTTTATTTAACACAATTTACGATAAGTTAGTAATTAATAGCTATAAAATGGTTATTTAAACGGAAGTAGATGGCCTGAAAATAGAGGGAAGAACATCAGAATTTTGAAAGGGTTGTGAAAGAACTTGTTTCTCGGAAGGACTACCTATGTCAAAATAAAACTCTAAAACCGTTCACAATTCTTTCACCCGCCAACCTCCATCTGTCCGGTCCACGTATTAATTATTATTTACTAAGCAGAGGAAAAACTAAAGAGATGCACACATCATTTTATAGAGAAGTTAATTTTCCCACATGAAAGCTTGCCTCGCAATGGGAAAAACGAAGAAAAATATGGGCACGTAGAATATTCATATATGTACGTACGGAGTGGTGTGTGCACGTTTTTTAGAACGAGACTGATTTACAAGACTAAATTTAGTAAAAGGATCTAGAAAAGAAAGGGCAGATGGTAATTTTGCTGTCAGGGTTCACCCTCAGGTGTCCAATCGAAAGCTTTACACTTGCCTTGGCTTTTCTTGATAATGTCATCCAAGTAACGTCTCACATATTTGTCGTTGATCTCAAACATGAAGCACATCCCTTTTATCTACCAATTCAAAACATCATAATGATGTATTAGTTGTGTTTCAAAAGCCGAAATATCATGAGCATAGCGAAATAATAGTTCCTTTATACGTTTTAGTTAAAAAAAGAAACAACAGGTTGGCATATGGTAATCAGATATGACTTGGGCATGACTGAATGGACATATATAGACCATCTGAGAGCAATAGGGAAGATTTCGACTTTCAAGTATACAACTCACAGAAATAGGCATACAAGCAATAAAAGGCTCCGAACTTTGAACTAACAATGATAGTTAAAGTATATTATGATTGTTAACGATCAGCATGAATAGTTTTTTTTACCTCGATCAAACAACTTGAACTGAGTGCAGCCATCTGCCCATGAGCAATTGAGTTTCCATTCATTGAGATTGAACTTTTTCCAAGATTTTTTAAAGTAAATGACCCATCAGTTTCCATCTTTATGGTAGCCTGGTTAGACAAACAAGCTGATAACCATGTGGCAAAATATAAAAAGCAGTATCAAGAAGATACATTTGGTGCCCACATACTCTACTAGGCAGGGTAAATTACATGTGTGATCAATTGAAGAAAACATGCATAGTAAATGCTAGCCATATTCTAACTAAAAACTACTTCTTACTAGCTGTAGTTCTTCTAAAATTTTCAGTTCCCTAGGGAAAAGTCCAATGGCCTTCGCCCTCAAAACTATAATGGGGATATGTACAATTTACAAGTACAATCATGCCAATGAGTTTCTCCATATTGCAAAACTAGCATAATAGACCTGGGTTATGAATCACGTACTCGAGGAGGAAATAGAGAGGGACAGTTTGGTCTTTTGGACGTTAAGAGTGGTGGCAATTTGTTTTTGGAAGCAATAGAGGTTTCAAAATTGATATTTCAAAGATTGTCACCTGCCGTCTAGATATCATGTTGGCACGACCTTCTTTCCGTAGATCAATATCAACATCAGTGTCATCTGTTGATCTTCCAATTGTGACCTGGAACACAAATATTTCTTTTTTTTTTACATTTTGCCTCATCCAAAAAACAGTTAATCAAGCATGCAACAGGTATTCTTGAAAAGCATGCATATTCCATTGCCATAAATAAAAAAATAGAGTACATGCCAAATGTAAACCCCAAATGTAATCCTAATAACACTGAAATAGATAGAAGACATAAATAGCCCCATTCTAATGGGTGTTTGGGATTGCTTATTTAAAGTGCTTATTAACTTACTCCGGTCTGGTAACGGTAATAAGGAGTTTTTAGTGTTTGGATGGGGAAAAGAAGAAATGCTTATACCGGGTTGGCACCGGTAATAAGAAGTTTTTGATAAGTTACTTCATTCTAACTTATTAACTTATTTGAAACAACTTATTAACTTTTTGGTCATTTTACATATATAAGCAATCCCAAACACCCCCTAAAAAACAACTTATCAACTTATTACGTTTTGGTACCGCCATAAGCTAATCCAAACACTTTTTATAGAACTCCGGTTTGACACCATATAAGGTGATAAGCGCTTTACAAAAACGCATAAGTTATTTTAGATAAGCAATCCCGAACACCCCCTAAGACACTCTTTCAGAGCATTGGGCATATATGTTGAACATATCCAACTTGTCACATATAGCCGCATCCACATAACGGTTTTATCAACATGTCAGCAGCCTCATTCCTTGAGCTAACCCAAACTGTCTCGATATGGAGATTCACTTGACATACCAACCACCTTCTCGCAAAGTGTCAATCAACCTCAATTTGCTACGTGCACTTCTGGGAAATGCGTATACCCATCAAACTAACCTCAATATGCTACGTGCACTTCAACTAATGACCAAAGGGTCATTGGCCCAGGGTACCTGGTTTACTGGTAGAGCTCAGGCTTCTAAGAGATCAAGGACCTCACCAAAGGTAAGGAGTGGGCGTGAGTATTTGCCTTATATAAATACTATATACTTCCAAAACAGGATTCAACTAATGGGTCAAATGCGTTAGAAGATTTCAAAAACAATTATTGTTGTTACGGATCAAACCGGTCTTGATGATTAACCCAATCTGGTTATCATCATACTATTATATATTTTCTTACTTGCCTCTTCCAACACTTCCTCGTTACTCATAGCATCTTAGTGCCCCCATTTCGCTATTTAGCTCTGAAAAAGATAATAAATTAAGTAATAATAATAACTTCCATGTTAGGTTGTTACCGTTTTGGTGGAAATCAGAATTGTATTGATCAGAATCTCAACAAGTTCCGCAAGTGACTATACAACTTGAGAGGATGGCAAATTCCCTTCTCAAGAAAATACATTGAACACAATATACTGACTAATATAAACTTAAAAGTTGAAAAAATCAAAGATTAATTGAGAGAACAAGCCTTGACGTCTAATTACTTTGACCCATGCACTAGAAACCAATTATACCAACAAGAGGATGATAAATACTCATAAGGCAAGATTAAGACCCCAGAATCTCAGAAAACTACTGCTACCAAAGAATCAGAAATCAATGGAAGTAGCGGGGGTGGGCCTAGCCGCCTATGTGACTTAAACGAAAGACCTTAAGATAGCAAGCCTCAATTGCAAGAGACAGTTACTAGCATAGCATAGCACCGAGCACGGAGAGCCATGACCTAGAGTCTACAGATCAAATGTGAACAAAAAATTGAATAACACCACAGAAACGAAAAGAATAGCAAAGAATGAAACTTGAAGTTATGCCTCATATCTTCCTTTAGCCTAAAGCCATTGGATAACCAGGAACCCAAAGGTAAATCGAAACCCAATGAACTGCACACTGAATACGCTCCTTGACCACCAGATAAACCATCCCTTTGTATGGGACTGGAATTCAGAGGAATGGTTGGGGAGCTGCAGACAGTGCAGACCGCGTCATTTTAGGGACGAGGGCAGATTCGACATCTGACAGCAGAGATATAGTGAAGAAGGCCACCAGAACAGTCGTAACGGGTTCGTGAAACCTTCCATTAACGGCCAATCATCGTTTTGATATTGGTCATGGTTAAGGTCTGAGCAACTGCTGATAGTGACAGTTAAGGCAAGGTGAAAGTGTGGCGGGCAGGTAATGACACATCTAAATACGCTTCATGTATTCCAGAATCCAGGAAAAAGAAAAATCAGGGGTAGAGTGGTCTTTTCAATTGTGGTTAGTTGGAGAGTTGGTGGTTAGTTGTTACCTGGAGCATGTAGTAGCCCACTTATATAAGTGAGGGACGAGTAGTGTGAAGGGATATCGAATTTGTGTATTGGAATTGGAGAGTGCAAACCTCTCGAATGTTGGTAGTAGGAGTGAATAATAATTCAGCACATTCGTAGATTTCTTTACCTTGTTAAACTTGTCCACATCAGCACCCTCAACAACAGAAAAAATACCTTCTATTTACTCTTTGGAAAGACCTAGCTCGCCGTGTTCTTTTAACTAGTCTATCTTCTGGAAAATGTGATTTAACATAATAACCATTAAAACCTTCATCTTTGTTCCCTAATATTCCACTTCTCTGTGAGGTGTCTGTTTGTCTCAAAATGTGTGCATGTGGGTACAATCTCCATTCCATGGTCACAAAAAGATAGTTGAATATGTGAAGCACTTATAAAACGATGGCTTCCACTATGAAAGGGCTTACTATCTCACTGGTACGTGTTGATTACATTAGCTCAAGTGTCCCATACAGATATCATGAATTTTGCAGCCTAGTTGAAAAAAATGTACCTCGGTTTTCTTGATATAGTAATTGAAATGACGGCCGTAAAAGATGGCAAAAGCTCCAAGAGATGACATGCTTCTTTGCAATGAAGAACGAGCAGTCTGTTCCAGTCTAATGATCATCTTTTTAGAGTGGTTATATTGATTTCTTGTAACTGCAGACAAAAGCAACAATTAACAAAGTCAGTTAACAAGGAGGTCACACCATGGATTGTGCATGTCTAATCTAATCAACGAGACTGGAGGAATATATTTCTTCTACCCAGTCCAAAAAAAATTATCTTTAACAATTATTTTGTCGTCAGATAAGTTAGAAATTTGTAGGCCTAAAAAAAGGTGGCCAGATTCATCAGTTTTTTTTTTGTGGGAAAGCACAGCCCGGACTAATCCCTGGCAATTTTGAAACTTAAAGATGTCTTATCAATGTTGAGGACGTCTGGGATCGAACCCTGGGTAGATGGGATATTCCACCACATCACCCAAGGCGATCAACCACTGCGCTACAACCTGATTGACGATTCATCAGTTATTATAACTTAAGATTCTATTGAGAGTCGCATTGAGTGTACAAACCCACCAGCTCTCACCGTTAACAAATGCATGCCTAGTTATATCGGCCAACAATAAAAAAGAGGGTTTCTTCAACACAAAATGCTAATCATAAGTCGTGTGAAATACCAAGTGCATTACCTTCACTTTTAATACACGACTCCTGAGCATATGCCAAGTCCATTCCAAGTATCTGAAAAATACATCAAGTATTAACAGAGAGGAAAGGACCTCAAAAGCTGTAAGCATAAAAGAGGATAATAAAGTTTACCATAGCTTCAATATCAGAAAAGTGTGGTATGTCACCATCACTATCAGAGTTGTCATGGCCTGATATAGAAGGATTATCCATTGCTTCCGGATCAATCATTTTGAGAGATCCAAATTCTGCACCTAAGGACATTTCACTACATAATGTCGAGGTATCTATACCCTGTTTCCATTTAACAGAAAGCTTCAGCTACATCATCAGGCTACATAATTTAAAATTGATACGACAATCAAACTGAACTAACTAATCTTACAAAATTTACAACAGTTCAATATTTGAAACAGAGTCTTAAATTGTGAGTGTATATTAGTAACAAGAAATCAAAAATCAGATCACCGAATTTCAATTTACTAACATCTTCTGCGAGCACTCTGTCCCCAATAAGCACTGGATTTGTTTGTGTAGGTCGGAATTGACCAGGATTTCTAATCTTATCAGGTTGTCCAAAAAGTGGACGCAAATTTTTGGTATCAGACGATTCAGATTTGAACGCATAACCAACACATGGGTGTGCAAAATCAAATTCTGATGCTAAATTTGGACCAGCCATCTGTGACCGAGTAAAAGATGGTGTTAGGTCTTTTCCTGCACTTAGTCCCTGTTCACCGTCCTTTTCATCGGCAGAGGAGGATAATGGGTCAATAGAATCTGTAGCAATTTGGGGTCTAATGGAAGGAGCAAATGAAGTAGATGGGTGAATCAGCAAGAAAATATCATCATTGCATGGTATTTCTGGGTCTTCTGTATTCAAAGTGCAAATAACTTTCCCTTCAATAAGCTGAAGAGAGTCGGGATGTGATACTGATGTTGACGGCACATCAACCTCCCAATGACAAGCATCTGGCTGATCATGAAATGAGGAATCTTTTGATTCTTCATGACATTGAATGCTAGTACTTGCAACTAACAATGTGGTAACATCAGCATTGCATAATGCATCTTCTGGATCATTTTTAGAAAAATCCAGCATTTGCAAACCAGAAATATCATCCATTGTGTCTTTTGCAACTACATGCATGTAAAGAATATCATCCTCATTTGAGAGGTTCAAAAGTGAATCTGGAAGATCTGCATATTCACCCTCTGGAACAGCAGTACAATTAATATAATCAGTAGCATCAAGTTTATCTCCCAGAACGGACATCGATTGGGCAGCATCATACCCTGGTGAATTCTCTCTTCTGATAACGCCCTCCTCAGGGGGTGCTAATGTTTCTTCTGTGACCAGATTACTTTCAGCATTGTTCACATCGACTGGCATATCAGGTGCAGAGACATCTTCCATTGTCCTCCAGAGAGGGATCGTAGGCAAGGGAGACAAAAATCCCATTGACTGAAACGAAGCACTACCATCTGAACTAGGGGAGATGAAATGATGTTTTCCTCCAAATCCAGAACAAATAATTTGGTTGCTCTCGTTCACTGAACCATAAGTCGACACTAGTTTTGCCTCTGCATCAGTTTCAAAAGTTTTGGCAATGGGAAGAATTTGTGATGGGCGTAGTTCCTCAGTACCCATGCATTTCACGAAGTTATCCGAGTCAACTTTATGAATGTGGGTGTCATTTTTCGGTTCAATACCCGGGTCAAAGGAACCCATCGGATCATTTCTCGACAATGGACGAACATCTTCAGTTAGTTTGTATAGTCCATCTTCCCTCATGGATCCATTTATATAATTATTTTCAACTGAATTGTGGCATCCTACAGTATGAAAGGCATCAGCTGATTTATCAACAACGGCAGTAGTAGCAATGCTCCCTGATGACTCTAAAAAAGCCTGACGCAGGATCTCAATGTATGTTTCCTCAAGCCCCAAATTGTTTGCAAGACAGTCATCAAGCATCGCATCGCCAACCTGAGCCTCAAGATTCAGCGTAATATCATCTTGAAAATTATGTCCCTGCCTACTGTAATTATGATTATTACATTTCTCAACGAAACCTAGATCTGGAGAGTTAAAAGTTTCATTTTTTATCCTCTTTCGCATGGCGTAATATTGTCCGCGGATGCTCCCCCCTTTTCTCTTCTTAGAAGCCTTTTCGCTTTCTTTCAAATCGTGTAATCTACTAAATCTTGATAAAGAATTAGAACCGAATTGTTGAAACTTAACCATGCGAGCTGAAGCTGAAGCTGAAACAGCTGGATCATAAAGAAGAGAATGCCACCGATATCGTAGTTCATATAATGTAAAACCACGAGAAAATTTTACTGCCCCTTTAGCAAGTGCTTCCAGAGAAGCGCCAGCCTATGAAACAAGACCCACTTGTGAGACAAAACAGAAAAAAACTAGACTAGATGATTATATAATATACAATGAAAGTCACATAATGATATGTGTCAACTATCACCATAAAATGCACCCATAACTTCTTCCCCCTCTTTCTTCCAACTAATACTCATTAGCCCAGGTCTAAAGGACACAAATCAAGGTCTAAATGAAAATTCTAGAAAATCTCCTTTGGCACAAACAATTTCACCTCAACCACCCAGTAATCTGCTTCGCTGGACATGGAATAAAACCGGTGGATACTAAATATATAACAATAACTTTGCATCCTTGTCTACTCTTTTTATACAATAACCGATCTAAAGAAAGGTAAGTGACCACTAAAATGATTGATCATAAATGATGCAATGTACACGTCACCCAAAGACAACATTAGTACAATTTCAGCACTCTTTTAGTGTAGCGCAACATGCATGGAACAAGGTTCGCCTAACTACATTAAATCACTTCTGAACCATGCGCAAGAAAACTTACGAGATTTAGAGGAAAATAGAGGTGTCAGAATGAAGTTGCCTACAAGGAACGGAGCACATCCAAATACTGACTACATATAAACTATCAGTTCTCATAAAAGTATGAAAGATGTTGGGAAAAAAGTTTTATAAGTAATGCCCTCACATAAACACATTCATTGTCAGGATAAACCAATCCAACCCAATATATCCCGCTCGAAAGTAGGGTCTGGGGGATGTATACAGCCCTTTCCTCCACCCAAGAAGTAGTGTAGTTGTTTCCGGATTGTATTAAAGTGTTTGAAAAAGGTTTTGGGGAAGACCTTAGTGCTTTGAGAAGTGAAAGACTTGAGACAAATTTGGTAAATTATGACATTCATTGTCAGAATCTAATCCGATTAAGCAAAATTTACGGCAATGACCATCCAAAATTTTCATACCCTCACCATCTTATAGCCGTAGTGTCAGCCAAAGCATAAAAACAAATGTGGCACCAAATTTCCGTTTTATACACCGCATACTCCCTGACACCTTTCAAGGTGGTATATGATGCACACCGTTGTGCATCATGACACCAAATTGACAAAATCACACGAGGAGAACTGTTGATTCAATAACCAGCCAACTTTTGAGAGACTGGTACTCACCTAAATTAACTATGCTGAAGTTTACAAAAGAATATCTGCTTACAACCAACCTATCTTCTTATTTATAGTCTCAGACTCTCGGTCTCACTAACCGCTTACTTTCCCCTCTAACCGACCTAACAACTTGGTCAACAATTGTCCACATGTTCATCAATATGCTGGTATAAGATGTAAAATGTTCATAAACATCTCTTACTCACCAAATACATCATGATCAACATAAGGATATTGCACCAACATAAACAAACTCCTGTCAGAAAATACCTGCCATCCACCAAAATCATGAAACCCTTACAACTTACAAGATACTTTCATTTCATCAAATGAGGTTTTACCCAAACACAAAAAATCTATGATTTGAATCTTCCATTGCAGTCAACATACAAAATGCCAATCCATCTTCACACCAAACCTATATAAATCCTACAGAACATCTATATTCATTATTCCCTTTAAGTTAGACATTCATATATGCCAATAAACATGTTGTCAAGGATATTGCATGTATTCCTCATCTCATTCTACTCTACCATTCATCTGATATAATAAATACATCTTGACTAGATGGACAACCACCAATTTAGATGTATCTACTTTTCATAATTCCCACGGTTGGCAGTACTTGATTTTGCTACTACAGTTATCATTTGCATCAGCTATCAGCCTTCGCCTAAAAATAAAATTGCTGAAACATGTATTTGATCAATCATGACGGTTAGTCCATTCAACCACAAACTAAATATATGTACGCGTATATCACAGGCAGCACTGTATAACGGCATATACCAGATAAAATCACATTCGAAAATCGGTAATTAGACTTAAATTTTGGTTAGGAAACATAAATAAATATCAAAAAAGAATTCAGATGCAGTAATCAGTAATTTAATGCGCTTGAAATTTCGTGAAATTCACAAACCAAGTAACAATACCAGAAAATCATAGAGAATGATATAATCATTGACGGCTAACAATACCATTGGAGTACAAATTCTCAAAAGAAAAACATATATAAAAAGCGATCACTGACTACATAAGACATTGAAACCAAAACAAACTTAAAAACCTCGAGTGAATTCTTTAGCAAGAGGTCATCTTCATGAATCCACGCAGAAGAAACGGAATCAATTCTGTTCATGTTCGCCTCAAGAAAACCCTAACTATTTGTAAAATTTCGGAGTAAATTCAAGAGGAACTTGAAGTTGAAGGTGAAGTCGGAGTAGCAGTGTGTGGGATGAAGGTGTGGAACGTCTCCGTCGAACCGAATTCCACTGTGCGTCAAGTATGTGTGTGAGAGAGACAGGTACAGAGATCAGGTACTCCGGCACGCTTTATTTTAGCATTTTTTAATGCTTTTTTGTATTATAATTTTTTTAAATATACATATGTCTCGTTTAACTTTACTAGTCATCGTACACCCACGATGCAACGGGACGCAATCAATTTTGAAATCAAATACTCAAATCCTTAATCTTATTACTTGTTTTGTATTATTTCTTATCAAATAGGCATTAGCCAAATATGTGTCTGCTGCAATGCAGCTGTATGTAAAATTTTCTTATAAACCAGATATAAACGATTAATGTCACTACCGATTAAGAATCTAAATAATATGTCTGAACAAAACAAAATTACAACTAATGCATCTTATATCTAATTAACTGAGAATAGCTCAGTTATTAATTTTCTTTCATGATATTCAAAATATAAAAATAAAACCAACTATTATTCAGGTAAATTCGGACGATTATAAATTACCATAACATATAATCAACAAATCCTCTCCATTCTATTTGTCAATTTGGCGACCGTTAACGATCATTTATACTAACTACCATTTGTTTCTTTAATGTTACTGTCTTTTTTGTCTTCTCTTTGGCATAGATAGTTTGGCCGAATTCTTAATATTTCATGAGCTCTGGAATTAAAAAGTTTGTACAAACTTTTATCTATGTATAAAACCACACTCACCTGTCAATATTTTGGTAAACCATGTTGAATTGAATACCCTTGAACATAACATAATCACTGTCTCTGGTGCCGATCCTATCCCTTAATTCGAGAGGCTATTTTAGCAATTAAATAAAGAAAAGAACAAAATAGTAGTGTGAATCGAATTGAAGGACAACCTTGGAGAGACCAAGAGGAAGACACATTAGGAGAATAGCTTGGAGTTAAAAATGAAAAAAAAAATCAATGCATCGCACATAATTCGAGTTTAAGTTTCTAACAAGTTGTACTTTAGCAAATCAACAATAGTAATTTGTAAAAATAAAACTTAGATAATTTGGCTTTAGAAAGTTATACCGGATATGTTATAGTTACTCGTATTTAATTCCCAAGGATAGAACACAAACACGAAATCATGAATAAAATCAAGATCGTGACATCCTTTTCTATTTGTATAATATGTTGCTAACACAAAACAATTCATGGAATAGATAACATTGATCTTGAAGAAAAATTATCCCACATCTCCAACTAAAAATACTTGAATGGTTAACTCAAACCCTTAATTCATATTTTCTATTTCTATGGTGTTGTATGTTATCAAATTGAATGCGCTGATATGGTGGTTAACATGGTCGTTTAGCCAAAAGTTAATAATAAAGTTATGTACCCATATATTTGTAAGGCTAATAGTGAATAAAGTTATAACTTGTGGCATTTGGATTTTTTATGCCACTTTGAATAACTATTTTCTTACTCATCAAACAAAAGCCATACTTAAATAAAATATCCAAGCTTGGAAAATTAAAATTTTAATCTAGCTCCATCCAATAATCGAGAAACTCTAAAACAAATAAAATTTATTTATGCTGACAATAAATATGACTCATCAAGTAAGGGGTTTTTTGGTTACTCTTTTATTAGGGAAATTAATTAAAATACCCTAAGTCAAACATCTTGTTACTGAAATGCCACAAATCTCTCCTATCTTACCAAAATGCCCCAAAAATCCGCGGTGGGCCCCGCGATCGCGGGCCCCAGGCCCACGTGTCACCCAGGTTTGCCCACTTTGCCCGCGTTGGTCCCTCAAGAATGCCCGCGGCCCAGCTTTCCCCCCTCAAGAATGCCCGTGTTGGCAGGTTTAGTCCCTGCCCGCGTTGAGAGCCCGCGATCGCAAGCTAACCCGCCACGCGTCGGCCCACGTGTCACCCAGGTTTGCCCACTTTGCCCGCGTTGGTCCCTCAAGAATGCTCGCGGCCCAGCTTTTCCCCCTCAAGAATGCTCGTGTTGGCAGGTTTAGTCCCTGCCCGCGTTGAGAGCCCGCGATCGCAGGCTAACCCGCCACGCGTCGGCATGGGGTTAACCCTAAAATTCTTTGTGAGGCAAACCCTATCTCTTTCTCTTCTCTATCGCCGCACTATATAAGAGGGGTGGGGGGACCAAACCGGCCACACCCCATTTTTTTAATAACTCTCTCAATTTTTAATCAAACTCTCTCAATTTTCTCCCACTCTCTCAATTTTGTCGTGTGGAATACGCGTTCGGGTTTTGTGAAGATGTCTCGTATTACCTCTGTGGTATGTTTTCCTTATGTTTTTTGTTATTTTTTATAATGTTATTTTAAGTTAAGATATATAATTTGTATGTTGTTAGAGTGTTTATAACTTTTGTTATGTTTGAATATGTTCTATGTTTAACATTTTTAAGATATATGATATGTATGGTTTTATGTTTGAATGTGATATTTGTATGTTATAATGTGTATGTTGTTATTGGAGTATTTTTATTAAAAAAATGTTAAGAGTATGTTTTTTTATAAAAAAATTGTTAAGAGTGTTTTTTTATAAAAAAATTGTTAAGAATGTGTTTTTTTATAAAAAGACATTGTTAAGAATGTTTTTTATAAAAAAAATTGTTAAGAGATTGTTTTTATAAAAATAATTCTAAAGAGTGTTTTTATAAAAAATGTTAAGAAGGTGTTTTTTTATAAAAAAAATTGTTAAGAGTGTGTTTTTATAAAAAATTGTTAAAAATGTGTTTTTATAAAAAAATTGTTAAGAATGTATTTTTATAAAAAAAACTTGTTAAGAATGTTTTTTATAAAAAAATTGTTAAGAGAATGTTTTTTATAAAAATAATTCTAAATAGTGTGTTTTTATAAAAAAATGTTAAGAATATGTTTTTTTATAAAAAAAATTGTTAAGAGTGTCTTTTTATAAAAAAATTGTTAAGAATGTGTTTTTTTATAAAAATTGTAAAGAGTGTTTTTATAAAAAAATTGTTAAGAATGTGTTTTTTTATAAAAAATGTTAAGAGTGTGTTTTTATAAAAAAATTGTTTAGAATGTGTTTTTTTATAAAAAAAAATGTTAACTTAGGTCCCTACGGTTTTAAGAATGACAACTTAGGTCCCTAAACTTTTAAGAATGACAATTTAGGTCCTTAAACTTTTAAGAATGCCAATTAGGTCCCTAAACTTTTAAGAATGACAACTTAGGTCCCTACGGTTTTAAGAATGACAACTTAGGTCCCTAAACTTTTAAGAATGACAATTTAGGTCCCTAAACTTTTAAGAATGACAATTTAGGTCCCTAAACTTTTAAGAATGTCAATTAGGTCCCTAAACTTTTAAGAATGACAACTTAGGTCCCTACGGTTTTAAGAATGACAACTTAGGTCCCTAAACTTTTAAAAATGACAATTTAGGTCCCTAAACTTTTAAGAATGGCAATTAGGTCCCTAAACTTTTAAGAATGACAATGTAGGTCCCTACGGTTTTAAGAATGACAACTTAGGTCCCTAAACTTTTAAGAATGACAATTTAGGTCCCTAAACTTTTAAGAATGCCAATTAGGTCCCTAAACTTTTAAGAATGACAACTAGGGTCCCTAAACCGCAACATCTATATATAACACTATGATACGTTGAAATAAAATAAACCGCAGCATCTATATATAACAATATGATACGTTGAAATAAAATAAACTGCAACATCTATATATAACACTATTATACGTTGAAATAAAATAAACCGCACTTTATCTATATATAACACTATTATACGTTGAAATAAAATAAACCGCAACATCTATATATAACACTATGATACGTTGAAATAAAATAAACCACAACATCTATATATAACACTATTATACGTTGAAATAAAATAAACCGCACTTTATCTATATATAACAATATGATACGTTGAAATAAAATAAACCGCAACATCTATATATAACAGTATAACACTATGATACGTTGAAATAAAATAAACTGCAACATCTATATATAACACTATTATACGTTGAAATAAAATAAACCGCACTTTATCTATATATAACAATATGATACGTTGAAATAAAATAAACCGCAACATCTATATATAACACTATTATACGTTGAAATAAAATAAACCGCACTTTATCTATATATAACACTATTATACGTTGAAATAAAATAAACCGCACATTATCTATATATAACACTATGATACGTTGAAATAAAATAAACCGCAACATCTATATATAACAATATGATACGTTGAAATAAAATAAACTGCAACATCTATATATAACACTATTATACGTTGAAATAAAATAAACCGCACTTTATCTATATATAACACTATGATAGGTTGAAATAAAATAAACCGCAACATATATATATATATATAACAATATGATATGTTGAAATAAAATAAACTGCAACATCTATATATAACACTATTATACGTTGAAATAAAATAAACCGCACTTTATCTATATATAACACTATTATACGTTGAAATAAAATAAACCGCAACATCTATATATAACACTATGATACGTTGAAATAAAATAAACCGCATTTTATCTATATATAACAATATGATACGTTGAAATAAAATAAACCGCAACATCTATATATATAACACTATGATACGTTGAAATAAAATAAACTGCAACATCTATATATAACACTATTATACGTTGAAATAAAATAAACCGCACTTTATCTATATATAACAATATGATACGTTGAAATAAAATAAACCGCAACATCTATATATAACACTATTATACGTTGAAATAAAATAAACCGCACTTTATCTATATATAACACTATTATACGTTGAAATAAAATAAACCGCCCTTTATCTATATATAACACTATGATACGTTGAAATAAAATAAACCGCAACATCTATATATAACAATATGATACGTTGAAATAAAATAAACCGCAACATCTATATATAACACTATTATACGTTGAAATAAAATAAACCGTAACATCTATATATAACACTAACTATAACATCTGTGAATGACTATGTAGAGGGATTTCTTTAACATCGACTTGACGCTAAAGTGCAAAGTTGCCTACATCGAGGACTTAAGAAACCGCTTTGGGGGATTAGGTGATCGTGCGGATACCCTTGAGGTTATCTTTAGAGGGACACCGTTCGGGCCATGGATGGATGTGTCTTACTCTGCTGGCGACCCTACGCTAGTACACATGTTTCTACAGTTGGAGGTCGAGGACGCCAACGCTGAGCCGGAGGAGATGCATTTTGATTTCTTCGGCGATCGATTGCATTTTGGGCGTCGTGAGTTCTGTCTAATTACAGGACTACGTTTTGGAGAGGCTCCCCCTTCCTCCCTTAGCAGACTGCTCCTTCGTTCCTAGGGTTTGGGGCATTTCAGCATCTCGTTTGAAGCTGAAGGCAGCCCGGGACATGATGAAAGAGGGCCTTAGTGCCCTAAGCGACGCTGATGCTGTCCGTGTATGCTTGGTGGTGATCGTGGATATGGGCTTCATGGGCCGTGAGTATAGCCAGTATGCTTCCTCGACGGTCCTTAGGGCCGTCGAGGACCTTGAGCTGTTTAACAGCTAACCGTGGGGTAGCCATATCTGGACACATTGCTACTCAATCTTGCACCGAGCCATAGCCAGACGCGACTCCGATCGACATGCAAAGATGAACCTTTGTGGTTTTACATACGCCTTCAAGGTTAGATACGTAGTATAACAATTGTTAATAATACATACAAACTGTTTGGCTTTTCTTTTTACGTACTTGCTCTTCTTGTCTAATTCCAGATATGGATCTTGGAGATGTTTCCCGCATCAATCCGATATTTCGTCAAGCGCGACGACCGAGTACTTAGGGGAACCCGTTGGGACAAGCGTGTTACCCTAAGTAGGTCGCTTTGGGTTCAGTTCTTCAATGAATCTAGACATGTAAGTTCTTTTACTATGTTTACAATTTGCTTACGTTAGTCCCGCTTATTAATTTTTTTTATGTTTTATCATATATTTAGCTGTCACTCTTGCATGTCGCTCGCCTTGAGCCTACTGTCGCCGAGATGGACACGGATTGGTACAGAGACAACGTGGCCTTTATTGACGCAGAGGCGGCAAGGGCTCGACGTCCCTCTCCTTCCACATCTGACGAAGATGAGGAAGGCGACGACAGGCCCCCTTCCGGTGGATATCAGCAGCCCCCTTCCTCCTCCTATCCGCCGCCCCCTTCCTCCTCCTACCAGCCGCCCCCTTACGATCCATATCAGGCGGCCCCTTCCTACGAGCCACAGCGTGGCTGTCATGAGTACCTGTGGGACTACGTCCACGGGCCGCTAGAGTCACGTATACAGTTACTGGAGGGAGTCTACAGACAGTTTAGCGCTGTCCATGTTAGTGTTTAACTTAATTTGTTGGCCACGTTTATTTAGTTTGTATATTAATATTACGTTATAAATTTGTTTTAGCTGTCGAGTACGACACCGATCCCCGCTCCGTTCGGACAGGGGGCACAGGCGACGTTTGCCACCACATCCTATCCGTCATTCCCTGAAAATGTAAGTGACACTGAGTAACCATTATAGTTATATGTTTGTTCCTAAGTTTGTAACTCTTATAATGATCAATGTCACGCAGGCCGGGATGTCGGGGGCCGAAACGACGTTCGCCACTGTTGGTGCAAGTGTACCCAGCTTTAAATATTATGATATATTTTTGGTACACATAAAATCACATCTCCATATTTATTTTGATGATTACAAAACACACCGCATTTTTTTTTGTTATCTAATATTTTATCTGAGTGTGCAGATATTTAAATGATCTCGATAATTTTTTATCTGAAGAATCCAAGTCTGAAGAGTTTCGTCATTTTATTTTAAAATGATAAACACCCTAAAATATTTTATCACTTGGATATTTCGTATCTATATAAATATATTTGAATCAAATATATATATACAATATTTTTTTATATATATTAAATCACTTGATATATATATATATATGCTGTTTGCTACTGTTCATCATCTGTTGCAAGAAGTGTGATCAGCCGAACCACCCTGCGTTGCCTTGCTCTCATTGGACAAAACTTCAGGCGGTATACCGCCAAGGTCTTCGCGGTATACCGCGGGTACTGTTCACCATCAGCATCATCTGCATATGAAGCTTCTTTTGTCAGACAACTTTTTCAGGCGGTATACCGCCATGTGCAACGCGGTATACCGCGGGTACTTGTAGCCGTTGATCTGTTGCAGGTTGACCTTCTCCTTGCAGTGTCCTTTTTCTGACGCAGGTATACCGCGATGGTTTGGCGGTATACCGCGAAATCCCCAAGACTGTTGATCATCCAGTATAAATACAAGCATCCAGCAGCCTTCAATGCTACACCAAACTTCAGCAATAAATTCTCCCTCAGCATTTGATTATTATTCTGCTGCTTTCTTACTCACACTAAATCACTTAAACTGATAAAATTAATTTTTTGAGCAAGAAATCTTGAGTTGATAGCAGATTAAAATCTCTCGATTAGTTGAATCAGCAACACAACTCAAGTGATCAAACTCTCTAAAAATATCCAAGTGATAAACCTTATTCAAGAGTGATTATTCATATTAAAATTTATACCCTCTTGTAAGTGTTTGAATTAGAGTGAGTGATCCACATTAATCTCTCAAAGAAGAGTGTTTCGCGTTTGTTGTATTAAGGTTTGTGTTTCTACCGTAAAGAACACGTTTCGTATTGGATCTCCGAGAAGTGTTATTTTCTCGAGGTGGACTAGCCAACTTTGTGTTTGGTGAACCACTTTAAAAATACCGTTGTCAAGTATTCTCTTTCCCTTATCTATTTACATTTCCGCTGTGCATTTAAATTATATCTGTTTATATAATTGTTGTATATTTACTTGTTTATACTCTGCTTTATTTTTACTGTATTGTTTGTACTGTATTTATTTGTTCAAAGAATTTTTGAAAGAAAAAGATTTTAAATACAACCTTACCCCCCCCTTAGGTTGTCCAACATTTGGTATCAGAGCAGGTCTTTCAAAATATTCTGCATATTTTTCTCTTATTCTTCTAAATGGCTCAACAAACTAATATCGTGTTTTCAAAACCTCCTTTGATAGATACTGAAAAGTTTGGCATTTGGGCCGAGCTATTTGAATGTCACGTGCGTGGCAAAAATCAAAAGATTTGGAACATCATAGAAAAAGGGAATTTTAAACCCACCATTGTGAAAGATGATGTTTATATTGATAAACCTATAGATGACTGGACTACTTCTGATGAAGCTCATTTTTGTTTAAACTTTGAAGCTAAGAATATATTATATGCTGCTTTAACATCTGACGAAATTGAAAGAGTATATACTTATAAAACTGCAAATCAAATATGGGAAAGTTTAAATAATACTCATCGTGGAAACACGGAGGTTAAATCTAGTAAAGTAAATATTTTAGTTCACGATTATGAACTATTCGAAATGAAACAAGATGAGTCAATTGACTCAATGTTTAAAAGATTTAACCTTATTGTGACTACTTTGAAAGGTTTGGATCGCACTTATCCTAACGAGGACTATATAAGGAAAATCCTACGAGCTCTTCCTTCGGAGTGGATGCAAAAGATAACATCCTTAGAAGACTCCCGTGACCTTTCCATAATGAAGATAGATGACTTGATCGGTAATCTTAAAGTGCATGAAATTGCACTTAAAAGAAACAAAGACCGGGAGCAAGTTAAAAAGAAATCAATCGCTCTCAATGTCTCAACACCAAAAGATGAGAAGAAAAAGGAGAAAGCTAGCTCCTCGAAAGATCCATCCGAAACTCTCGATGAAGTCGCCATGTTGGTAAGAAACTTTTCCAAATTTCTTAATAATAATAATAAATTTTCTAACAATGGCAGATTTCAAAGAAACGGTAACTACCGTCGTGGTGGTGATAATCGAAGTCGTAAGTTCCATAAGCGAGACGAAAAAGTTAAGAAAAATGGCGACTCGAGTGAAGACGATAAAGCTAAGCCAAAGAGAGGCTTTTGCTACTCATGTGGTGACAAAGACCACTACGCCAATGAATGTCCGAAAAAGAACAAATTCCAAAAGAAGAAGGAGAAAGCCTTCATTGGAGGCGCGTGGAGCGAGAGTGAAGAAGAAGATGACTATCAAGCCATTTGTCTTATGGCCGATAGCGACGACGAGGTAAAATCTTCTTACTCGGATTACGATAGTGATTATGAAAGTGATAATGAAAATAATCTTGAAGAATTATATGAATCTTTTCATAAAATGGCCGCTCTTGCAAATCGTTACCAAGATGAGAATGCTATGTTAAAAGAAACTGTAAATGCATGTAAAAAGGAAATAAAAAATGTTAAACAAAAATCTGAAAATGATATGGATATAATTGCTAAATTAGAAACTAAATTAGGAGAAAAAGATTTTTGTAAATCTTGTGATGCTTTAAATAAAGAAATTGCATGCTTAAATAAAAAATCACATGAAAATATTATTTGTACAAAATGTGATATTCTTGAGAATGAGATTACATGCTTAAAGGCTAAATGTGCTTCATATGAAAAAGATAACATGCTAGCTAAAGCCTTTGAAAGTAGTAATAAAAAGGTTCTTAACATGCTTAATATGCCTAACCGTATAAAATGTAGAAAAGGCATTGGTTCCAATACTTGTGTTGATAAATGTTCTTGTATACCCATCAAAAGGTTTTATGAATCACCTAAAGTAAATACAAGAAATCAATATGTGCGTAAAATAAATAATGTAAATTATAATACGAGAAAACCGTATGCTCGCATGTACCATGATAAATATTCTAAACCTAATAATAATGCGAATACTTGTTTTTATGTGTATGATAAATATAATCGCAAAATTAAAATGGTAAATAAATGGATTCCAAAAGGAATGTTTAGTAATGATAATCCCGGTGGTATGCGTTTATGGTTTTAAATGTGTTATGTATATATATATAGTTTAAATATATTTTGTTGTATACATTATATATATAAGTAATATATATTCTATGTACTGTTTGTTTACATATATATACGTATTACATATATATATATATAATATGGTGTTTGTTATATATATATATATTAATATGATTTGATGTATTATATATATATATTAATATTGTGTAATATATTATATATATATTTATTCTGTTTTACTTTATATATATGTATGTTGGTTGACTTTTGAAACTAATTGTCAAGGACCCACGAGAAATGGGGACCATAAAAGTTACATCTTCATTATTGTAGATTGACCTTGATATGGACTGGATACTCGATAGTGGTTGCACACGTCACATGACCGGAAACAATAATCTCTTTTCATCATATAAGTCATGTGATGGTGGACAGGTAATTTTTGGAGGAAACTCCAAAGGAAATATAATTGGTAGAGGTACAGTCTCTTGCAATAATGTTCAATTTCTTAATGTGAATCATGTTGATAATTTACATTTTAATTTGTTAAGTGTTCGCCAATTGTGTAAAAATAATACAACTGTTGTCTTCGAAGAAGATTCTTGTAAAATCATAAAAAATGGCAAAGTTCTTTTAAATGGCTTTGTAAAAGGAAATTTATATATTTGTAAAACTGTTGTATCTGATAATGTATGCTTATCTTCTATTAATGATGTTTCTACTTTATGGCATAGGCGTTTAGGTCACGCTAATCTAAGATTAATGCAAAACTTAAAAAATAAGGAGCTTGTGAGTGACCTGCCAAAATTAAAGTTTGATAATCATTTTTGTGATGCTTGTCGTGTCGGCAAACAACATCACGTTTCTCATAAATCAAAAAATGTTATTTCTACTCAAAGAGTTTTAGAACTTTTACATATGGATCTTTTTGGCCCGATGGCTGTTCAAAGTTTTGGAGGAAATTTTTATACTTTGGTTATTGTGGATGATTATTCCCGTTATACTTGGACTTTATTTTTGAGACATAAAAATGAGGCTTTTGAAAAGTTTAAAATTTTGGGAAAACGAATTCAAAACCAACAAGGTTGTACGATTGTTTCCATACGTACGGACCATGGACGAGAATTCGATAATGATGTACAATTTGGTGCCTTTTGTGATAAACATGGTATAACTCATAACTTTTCGGCTCCTCGAACTCCTCAGTCAAACGGGGTTGTTGAAAGGAAAAATCGAACGTTGCAAGAAATGAGTAGAACTATGCTAAACGAACATCAAGTTCCCCAAAAGTTTTGGTGTGATGCCGTTGCTACCGCGACCTATGTGCTTAACCGTGTCCTAATTAGAGGTATCCTAAATAAGACACCCTATGAACTTTACCGAGGTAGAAAACCTTCCCTAGCTCACCTAAAAGTTTTTGGTTGTAAATGTTTCATTTTAAACACCAAATCCTACCTAACCAAATTTGACCCCAAAGCCTATGAGGGAGTTTTCCTAGGTTATTCTTGGAATAGCAAAGCCTATAGAATCCTAAATAAGGAAACCATGGTAGTGGAAGAATCCCTTAATGTTAGCTTTGACGAAAGTCCTCCCAAACCGAGTGCACCCTTAGCAAATGATAATATCCGTGAAGGAGATGCCTTAGCCCAACAACTTAGTACCTTGGATTTAGGTACCCAACCTTCCACAAATAATATTGAATCTAGTGATGCCCCTCCATGCTTTATTCCACAAGGTATAGATGATCCTAACCTTAGAACCGCTCGAGGCCATCCCGTAGATCAAATTATAGGTGACCTAAACCAAAGGACAACTAGATCACAAATCCTTACCCATTGTGCTTTCCATGCCTTTATCTCAACCATAGAACCTAAAACCATAGATGAAGCTTTAGGTGATGAGGATTGGATATTGGCCATGCAAGATGAGTTAAACCAATTTTCTAGGAATGATGTGTGGGACTTAGTGCCTAGCCCTAGTAGTCAAACCATTATTGGCACAAGATGGGTCTTCCGAAACAAGGTAGACGAGAACGGTGGAGTCACACGAAACAAGGCACGTTTAGTTGCCAAGGGGTACAGTCAACAAGAAGGTATAGATTATGACGAAACCTTTGCACCGGTTGCAAGGTTGGAGTCTATTCGAATGCTTCTCGCTTTTGCAAATGCTAAAGATTTTAAGTTATTTCAAATGGATGTTAAAAGTGCTTTCTTAAATGGTATTATAAATGAGGAGGTATACGTTTCTCAACCTCCCGGTTTTGAAAGTTTTGAAAACCCGACACATGTTTATAAATTAAAAAAGGCGCTTTATGGTTTAAAGCAGGCTCCGCGTGCGTGGTATGATAGATTAAAAACCTTTTTAATTGTTAGTGGTTATATTATGGGTAAAATTGATAATACTTTATTTGTGAAATATGTTCAAAATGATATTGTGGTTGTGCAAGTATATGTTGATGATATTATTTTTGGTTCCACTAATGAAAAACTGTGTAATGAATTTTCTGCGAAAATGACAAGCGAATTTGAAATGAGCATGATGGGAGAATTAAAATACTTCTTAGGATTGCAAATAAAACAATGTGAAACTGGTATTTTTATTAGTCAATCTAAATATTGTAAAGATATGTTGAAAAAGTTTAACTTTGAAAATGTCAAACCCGTTGAAACTCCAATGACCACAAATTTGCAATTATCTCGTGACGAGGAGGGAAACGATTTTAATGAAAAGATTTATCGTGGTATGATTGGTAGTTTATTATATTTAACTGCTAGTAGACCTGACATTATGTTTAGTGTATGTTTATGTGCTCGTTTTCAATCTTCACCTAAACAATCTCACTATGAAGCTGTCAAGCGTATTTTTCGATATTTACGAGGTACTACTAATCTTGGCTTATGGTACGCAAAGAAACCCGAGTTAGAAGTAACGTGTTTCGCCGATTCCGATCTTGGTGGATCTATTGTTGACCGAAAAAGTACTAGTGGGGTATGTGCCTTTATAGGTCTCTCACTTGTATCTTGGTTCTCTAAGAAACAACAATCCGTAGCTTTGTCTACCACCGAAGCGGAATATGTAGCCGCCGCAAGAGCATGTGCTCAAGTCCTATGGATGAAACACACACTTACCGATTTTGAGGTACACCTAACCAAAATTCCAATTATGTGTGATAACTCAAGTGCCATAAACTTAAGTAAAAATCCCGTTTTGCATTCTCGTACCAAACATATTGAATTGAGACATCACTTTTTACGAGATAATGTTCAAAAAGGCAAAATCGTGCTTGAAAAGGTTGATTCGGAAGATAATTTGGCCGATATTTTCACAAAAGCTCTTAACAAAAAAGCCTTCTTTAAATTAAGACTTGGTTTAGGCATGCTTGAGTATAACCCTTGATAAATACTAACTCTCAAATATTTCATATTTTGAGGGGGAGCATCTTTCGAGGGGGAGCATAAGCGACCTTCTTAAACCCTTTTTGCTTCGACAAAAGGGGGAGAGAAACCGAGTATGCTCTCGTGTTTAGCGTTGTGTTTGTCATCATCAAAAAGGGGGAGATTGTTGGTGCAAGTGTACCCAGCTTTAAATATTATGATATATTTTTGGTACACATAAAATCACATCTCCATATTTATTTTGATGATTACAAAACACACCGCATTTTTTTTTGTTATCTAATATTTTATCTGAGTGTGCAGATATTTAAATGATCTCGATAATTTTTTATCTGAAGAATCCAAGTCTGAAGAGTTTCGTCATTTTATTTTAAAATGATAAACACCCTAAAATATTTTATCACTTGGATATTTCGTATCTATATAAATATATTTGAATCAAATATATATATACAATATTTTTTTATATATATTAAATCACTTGATATATATATATATATATGCTGTTTGCTACTGTTCATCATCTGTTGCAAGAAGTGTGATCAGCCGAACCACCCTGCGTTGCCTTGCTCTCATTGGACAAAACTTCAGGCGGTATACCGCCAAGGTCTTCGCGGTATACCGCGGGTACTGTTCACCATCAGCATCATCTGCATATGAAGCTTCTTTTGTCAGACAACTTTTTCAGGCGGTATACCGCCATGTGCAACGCGGTATACCGCGGGTACTTGTAGCCGTTGATCTGTTGCAGGTTGACCTTCTCCTTGCAGTGTCCTTTTTCTGACGCAGGTATACCGCGATGGTTTGGCGGTATACCGCGAAATCCCCAAGACTGTTGATCATCCAGTATAAATACAAGCATCCAGCAGCCTTCAATGCTACACCAAACTTCAGCAATAAATTCTCCCTCAGCATTTGATTATTATTTTGCTGCTTTCTTACTCACACTAAATCACTTAAACTGATAAAATTAATTTTTTGAGCAAGAAATCTTGAGTTGATAGCAGATTAAAATCTCTCGATTAGTTGAATCAGCAACACAACTCAAGTGATCAAACTCTCTAAAAATATCCAAGTGATAAACCTTATTCAAGAGTGATTATTCATATTAAAATTTATACCCTCTTGTAAGTGTTTGAATTAGAGTGAGTGATCCACATTAATCTCTCAAAGAAGAGTGTTTCGCGTTTGTTGTATTAAGGTTTGTGTTTCTACCGTAAAGAACACGTTTCGTATTGGATCTCCGAGAAGTGTTATTTTCTCGAGGTGGACTAGCCAACTTTGTGTTTGGTGAACCACTTTAAAAATACCGTTGTCAAGTATTCTCTTTCCCTTATCTATTTACATTTCCGCTGTGCATTTAAATTATATCTGTTTATATAATTGTTGTATATTTACTTGTTTATACTCTGCTTTATTTTTACTGTATTGTTTGTACTGTATTTATTTGTTCAAAGAATTTTTGAAAGAAAAAGATTTTAAATACAACCTTACCCCCCCCTTAGGTTGTCCAACAGCCACCACATCCTATTCTACTATCCCGGAGAGTGTAAGTGACACTGAGTAACCATTATAGTTATATGTTTGTTCCTAAGTTTGTAACTCTTATAATGATCAATGTCACGCAGGCCGGGATGTCGGGGGCCAAAACGACGTTCGCCACCACATCCTATTCTACTATCCCGGAGAGTGTAAGTGACACTGAGTAACCATTATAGTTATATGTTTGTTCCTAAGTTTGTAACTCTTTTAATGATCAATGTCACGCAGGCCGGGATGTCGGGGGCATACACCTCGCAGATGCCGCCGTTCGCCACCACAGCAATCACGGACATCTTTGGCGGTTCGGCCGGAGACTATTACAGCCCGAAAATGCATACTGTAAGTTATTTTGGTAGTTTTGGTTTAATTGTGAACATTTCCTAAAATGTACTTAAAACATCTAATAACTTAATTTTCAGACGGGGTTTCCTATTATCCAGGATCACTTCTCGGAGCACTTCTCAGAGCCGGAAGATGACCCGATGGAGGTTGTAGATCCACCACCACAGGTGACCCCGCTCCCTTAAAAGCGGTCGCATAAAATTTCACAATGGTTTCGTCACCCGTTTGGCCAACAAGGATCTACGACACCACCGGCCGCTAAAAAGCAAGCAAAGAAAGCGGGGGGAAAGAAGGGAGGAAAGAAAAAGGGAAAGGTGTCTTCACCGGAGCCTCAACTGGGGTCGGAAATATTGAGGATGTGTCGGACTGGTCGCCTCCCCCCCCCCCCCCCCCCCTTGATCTTCATCCCTCACTTGAACTTGGAAATCACCCCCTCGTTTTTCAATGTATTGCTGGCCGTTGACCCTTTGGAGTCTGACTTACTGGATGTGGTTAGTATGAAGTTTAATTATAGTCATATAATCAAATATATTTATTTTACATGTCTAACCATCTATTTTTTATGTATAGCACATCGATTGTTGGGTCTCGCTGTTGCAAAGACATCGTGGAACAGACACGAGGTGGACCATGATGTTCAGTATGTTCTTTCATTACTTGTTGATTGAGCATCTAGGTCCCGCCTCCGTGGTTAGATCATGCAATGGCTTGGAAGGGACCTCTTGGGCTCTCCTCGATGTGGTATGTAAATCGTTTTACTCTTATTTTATTTAACTTGTTTTGTTGCTAACTAAGTTGTCTAATATTGTAATATTTCAGGTGTACATCCCTATATGCCTTAATCCCCAACATTGGCTGCTTGGAGTGTTTGAACTTGACGCTATGACCATGACCATATATGATAGCGACAGTGCCAGTCTCTTCATACAGCAATTGGAAGAGCAGATGACAAAGTTTAAAGCTGTGCTATTTGACTTCTTTTGTCGGGTCAAGGATGATAGACGTCGCGATATGACATGTGTCTTTCGCTATAAGTTCGCCAAGAATGTACCCCATCAGGCCGGGATAAATGCGGATTGCGGTGTCTGGGTATGCCGTAATGCCCAAATGTTGATAAATAACAATGAGGTATGGGTACACCCTGACGAGGCCAAGGATGTTGCCAAAGATTTTCGCATACATATGGCGGAGTCTATTTATGAGCATTGTCAAATAGGGCCACGTTAGGTTGTTTATGTAACATTAAATAATTGTTATTTTTAGTATTAACTTATTTTGTTAAAGTATTGTGATTGACTTACTGTTTACTTCATTTGGTTTTTGCTAATTTCATCCATTTACTCAACTTTGAGTATCGATATCTCTTTCACACATACTCCATTTTGGACGCATTATATATCATTTCGAAGCTCTCATATAGGAGAACATAAACCTACTAAAAGTTAGTTATATATAACACATATATATAAATTTAAATGCGTCCAAAGTTTAGTAAAACCCATATTTCCAACACCTAGTAAGTAGGTTTATGAAACTTGCGATAATCCTAATACAGAGATTATTGGATGAACAAGCATTTATTTCTTGATTATTGGTGTATTGGTTCTTGTTGTCTGGAAGTGATTCATATGATGCAAAAATTGGTATCATGTAATGTAGAACAGTATCTATATTATAGAAACATGCATTTGACAGTACCATATAAATCTGATCTAAATTCTCATTAATTAGCTATGTTTGACTACTTAAAGACCTTTATTCAAGAGCAGACGAATATTGCAGTTGCTTTTTCAGTCGAATCTTACAGGCTCTTTTCAAACGAATCTTGCAGTGAACTATTCAGACGAATCACAACTTCCTATCTATCTTTTATACAAACACACTCTCGCTTTTCTTAACACAATGGATGGAGGTTCAAGATCAAGGGGGAATAGGTCGGCGAATGTGGCTGGAACTTCACGTTCGGGAGCCTACCAACCACTGAACGACGGAGCTCGCCGGAGTACCTAGAAGGTACCGGAAACAGGCGAGGAGTGGACAAACTGTGGGCGAACTGCAGCCGATTTTCCATTCACACCTGAGGAGGAAGCAGACTGGGAGATGGCATCCGACAATTACTACTTCGATAATGGCATGAGAACCCCACCAATGTATGATTTTATGCCGACGGGTCTTCGACAAAGTCAACGAATTACTCCCGCAGTGCAAAAAGCCATTGATGAGGCGAACGCCGATATCAAAAAGGTAAAGGGTATGTGGAACCATAACAGGGGGATTCAGCAGGGGAAAATAGAGTATCTAGCGGAGAAGAAACGAGAACTGGCCATGACTAGGGCTCACGTTCGGCAGCTGCAACGAGAGATTAAGGAAGCTGAAGAGGAACTAGAAGAACTCGAATCGGACTACATAGGAATGGAGGACGTGATCAAGGAAAAGGTTAACTTGATCACAGGACTCCAGGACGCCTTCCAGTAATAGATTTATTTGTTTACATGCACTGTATCCGTTTCGGTTGGGAAGATGATTTGCAATAATTTTTATATGATGTTGTTAATTAATTTCCTTGTTACATAACTTAAGTGAATTTCTATATTAAAAACATTAAAATGGAAAGGAAACAATACATTAAAAACCACATAAAATGATAACCTAAAAACTATAGGGACCATTAATGTTTTTTTAAATTTGCAACAAACTTCATGGACCAAACTGTAAATTCGAAAAGTAGCGGGTTAGCCCGCGATCGCGGGGGCCCAACGCGGGCAGGGACCAAAACTGCCAACACGGGCATTCTTGAGGGGGGAAAGCTGGACCGCGGGCATTCTTGAGGGACCAACGCGGGCAAAGTGGGCAAAGTTTGGTGACACGTGGCCTGGGGCCTGCGATCGCGGGCTCAATCGCGGATTTTTGGGGCATTTTTGTAAGATGGGAGAGATTTGTGGCATTTTAGTAACTGATGGTCAAACTTAGGGTATTTTAATTAATTTACCCTTTTATTAATGTTTGTATGAATTACACTGTCTATTTTGATTAAACTACATTTATCTTTGTTTGTTGTTATGAATAAACATGTCATAAATGACTATTTAACCCATCATTCTATATTAAACAGAATCAAAATAACTATTATATTGAATGCAAATTCTAAATAATGAAAAAAATTATGAATAAAGTCTTGATATAACATAACGATAACCACTGGTCATGGATTCAAAACTCACCAAATGGAAGGAGGGTTAAGTTTATTTGTTGTATTTGGCTTTAAATATTACGTGTTGCTAGCTTGCTGTATGTTGGGGTTTTTGAGAAATATGATATTGGCAATAGAAAGAAGAAAAAACTATTCTTCCATGTGGAGCAAAAATAACCCATTGTATTGCATTTACATTCATAAAAAGCACTTAAATATGGGAATTTGTAGATTATTCCTAATCTTGTATCAGGAACCATTTTGACAAATAAAACCAATGGTATAACAAGCAGAAAGATAATTTTTATACAATAGGCAAGATTTTAAGGGGGTGTTTACTAAATGCTTACCCGGTAACCGTTTACAGGGTGAATTTATCTTAGCGGATGAACATGCAAAGATCAAGAATCTTACCCGGGAAGAGCGATGACAAGGATCGAGAGTCTTATCCGGTTAGCTCTTAGCGGATAAATTTTTGCATACGATGGCGTTATAATGGATAAGAATCTTACCCGGTAAGCGCTTCGGAGTAAGTTTTTGGGTAAACGACCCTTAAAAACACATGTCATTCAGGTGATTGTTTCACACAAATAAAACATAACTACAAATAATTGAAAGCGAAACTAAAGACACAAGTAGATCACCTGACTAACGGTGATATTCAGTACAAGAGCATGAAAGCTACATATAGAAACCAAAGAACTCAAATATATACTACATATCACCTTGTGCAGATCCATTGTTGTGATGACAACAGAGTTTAGGTGTTGGGTTGCATTAACCTGGAAAACAATGAGAAGAAATACAAGTGAATGTAATATATGAAGACAAACCAATGAAGATGTTACCTGAGCAGACTTTGCAAAAGAATAATAACATGGATGAGAGCCAATATATAACATGTATATTTTTTCATGCTAAGCTATCAACAGTTTTACAAGTTGTTTTTAGTGTGAAAGCTAACTCTCATGTTTTTAAAAGTTGTTTTTTTATAAAATTTGGACAACATTGTATGCGCACCACAAGAAACAGGGCTAAAAGTTAATATATCCCAGAAATCGATTTACCGAAACGACTTGCCGTCGCTATAACTTGTAAATGAAACGTTTTGTTGCTGAAAGTCACTTTTCCTTGTAGTGGCGGCAAGTAAACAATGCATTGATTTTGAGTCAATCCTTGACAGAATTAGCATAAGAATCTAGTTCAGTGGAAACTGATAGAGAGAATGGACATTGGCAACGCGTGTAAGACGATCACCACTTTCACCAAATAAAAAACCAAAAGGATATTTTTGCATCTTTAGCGACAGTTTCATGGCCCCTGTTCACAAACAATACCAGACGTAAGCAAAAATTTGTTTTGTTCGTAGCATTACTTGAAACGTAAATAATAGTTGAGAAGTACAAATTAATACAATCCAAGATTTGAATAAATGTATAAGAAAAGCGAAGCAATAAAACCATAAAGGTATAAATAATTGACTGCATGCCAATACATTTTGGAGCGTAAAAGAGATGAGCTAGTTCATAAATAAGTTATGAGATTCCTCAATGAATGAAAACGTATCCGTAACCAATTCAGAAAACAAGATTAGACTAATTGGGCGGTCTATCAATTTGAAGTAGCAACCCAGTCACATAAAACAAAAGCATACAAACTATTCCTAACTCATTTTCGGATGCGCATACAAAAAAAATCATAAAACTTAAGCAATTCGGATGAATTAACAAAAACAAAATATTTTCCTTACATCGAACAAAATCATAAAAGGTAAGAAACATTCTTAATCTATGTGTGTACGTAGAGATAAACCTTCACATTCACAGATGAAGATTGTGGGAAGATGGAATCGAGCAGGACAACAAAGACCTCAATAAACCACTATGACACCAACTTGTATAAAATCACTAAGAAACAGGATGCAACCACAACAAACACGAAAGTTGATATGGTGTTGATATCCACCACACCACTGGAAGGAGAAGGTTCCATACTCAAGTATTCATCTGAAGAATCATGTAAATTTCAATATTAATCAATAATTATACGCTATGCTATATGTGAAGGTCTATAGTCCCTTCTTAAGAAATGGTAAACGAAAGTCAGATAAGCTAGGATGACCTTTGACACTCCGGTGCTCCCATCCACCGCCATATTGCCGCCCTGGAAAGTGAGATGGGTGTGATTACACTACAATATTGTGTCCCGATTCCCGGCCGATAACCAAACCTCAAAACACCAAAGAAAATATGTTTAGAAAACAAATCCCAGGAAGCAAAATCGTTGAAACAATATGTAAGTAAACTGTAAAATAAACTGTAACTGAGCATTTTCCACAAAGAAAATCCAGGTGCCAAGTGTTTAAGGTGCTAGTTTCAGTTCCAATACGCCAGTTTTAGAGTCTACCCGGAACTTGTGTGCAAAAACTGTAGCGAGTGTTTTGTTGTTGTGCCGCTCCCTTCTCGGTACCACCCTACGAATCAATCACAATTCAATCTTTTACATGTTGGGGGATTTCGGTACAATATCGAGAGAGAGAAACAGAGTGACGATTATAACTTGGATAAAAGACAGAGATCGCGTGAGAGCTCGCTTTCCGTAAGAGATATTTCGACCCTACTCTGCCCGGGTATCACGAAATTCTCTCGAGGATAATCTCTATTTTTCAGTGTATCGATTAAGGCAGAAATCGACTCATTCTTATACACCTTAGGAATCGTAACCTACACCATATTGATACTGGAAATAATATCTCACTAAATGAGATTGATTGTGCATTAAAATCGGCAGTTACAAACAAGAAGAAACTTCCAGACGCTCGGCGCCAGTCTCCGCGCCGGTAAACAAACAGAGCCTGGCGCCAGTCTTGGCGCCAGCACTGGCCCCGACGCCCAACTCATTAGAACACTTTGTAACATGCCAATCTTAACCGTCCAACAATCCCGGGTTATAGATAGCTTACACGAGTGTGCACTCCACACCTCCTAACTCATGTTATAGCTTAGCTAACAACACCATTATTTTCTTTGTGAATCCAATTACACAAAATGAACCTGATGATTTCACTAAAATCACCAACATTCCTCCCCCATTTTAGTGCAATCCTTGATTCACAAAATAAAAGTTCAATACATGTAAACAAACTCATGCATAAATGAAAATATCTAAAAGATTGAATTTTCATCTTAGTACATTACATATTTCAAATACTCGAGAATCCGGGTGTCCTATGGATTGAACCCGTCAACCCATTTGAGTACCATAAAATAACATAGACATGGATTTAAATGATTCTCTAAAGTATAAACTTGACACTATACAGGCCATGTGTCCTTATCCATTCGTGAGTGCATCAAAGCCAAGTCCAAGCTTCTTGAAGCGGCCACACTTCACACTCATATAGGTAGCTCTTTTCTTCATGCACATGCACATGCATTTTTACAAAAGACCGATTACCTCCTTCACTTGCAGTACCGAGAACATACCGTGGGATGATCATCTTGTGCTCCAATCCCTTAGAGTGAGCTTTCCCATTGAATTCAACTTCTAACGTTGTATTAGAAGGGAATTGGGTATATCACTGTTAGGGATTTAGATGGAATTTAATCCCATCCCTATCACCGACTTGTGAACCAAGTCCCTGGCTAACCCCTTCGTCAAGTGGTCCGCTAGATTTTGTTGCGACCGAACAAATTCAACCGAAATCACCCCATTCGTGATTAGCTCACGAATCATGCTATGTCTAACACCTAAGTGTCTAGACTTGCCATTATATACTTGACTATAAGCTTTAGCCAAAGTAGCCTCACTATCACAACGGATAGAAATGGGTGATATTGATTTCGGCCATAATGGAATTTCATGGACCAAATTCCTTAGCCATTCCGCCTCTTTACCGGCAGCGGCTAATGCCACAAATTCCGACTCCATAGTCGAACTCGTGATGCAAGTTTGCTTCTTGGAAGCCCATGAGATGGCACATCCCCCAAGCAAGTTGTAATACCCGGGTAAGTCCGTTAAATTATTTGACTAAGGGGTTTTGATATTAAAGGGAAATTTGAGATAAGTTATAAGATTTGGGGTGAGTTGGTCATTAGTGAGTAGTTTGTGCCAAAAGTGTAATTGGAGATATAAATATCTCCTACACTTCAATTATCTCTTCAGAAACCTAAACATAGAAAGACAGTGTGTGTGTGCGTGTTCGTAAGGCGAAAAAGGAGCAGCAGTGGAAAGGATCGGTTTGAGCATCGATTGAACGGGTTGAGTTGATTTTAAGGTATGTATCCTTTAGGTTTTATGTTTGTAATCATCAATAGACAGTTCCTATCGGATTAGAAAGCTTAAATCATAGTTGTATAGATTTGATTTGGGTTCTGGATTGGAAAAGCGACCGACTGTGTTCTTGAGACTCCCGGTACCATGGACTCCCGGTACTCTGGGAAGTCCCGGTAGTGTAGTCTCCCGGTACTCTGGGAAGTCCCGGTAGTGTAGTCTCCCGGTACTTTGGGTAGTCCCGGTAGTGTAGTCTCCCGGTACTCTGGTCCCGGTACGTTGTTATGTTTTGTTGTCAAGTCAGAAGGGAAAGAGTATAAGTGAAACATTTGAGGGCCGAAACTTAGTAGGCTTTATGTGTTTGGCTAGTAAAGCGATATATGTATCTTAATTGGTTTCAGATTATGTGGAGTCAAGGTGAAGGATAGGATCTTTTTTAAAGGAACTTGCAAGTGTTTTTGGATAAGCGATCGAGGTGAGTTTACTTTAAAACGTTTTCAACTGGAATACATATATGTGTTTATATGTGTATGTGAGTATGTGTGAAATATATATATTGTATTTATATCGCACGAAACGAGTATAGGTGAGCCGAATTATTATTCGGCGGGGCTGTATGGAAATACAGCGGGGCTACATGTAATTGCAGTGGAGCTGTAGGTAATTGCAGCGGGGCTGTATGTAATTACAGTGGAGTCGACTGTATTGTACAGTGACGATAATTAGTTGGCTTGCTACCGACTAATGTGGCCAGGGAAAAGAAGATGAGATGAAGAGAGATACACGGTGCACGAGTCCTAATGTGGTATTTATATACGTGTGGTATATGCGTGCTTATACGAAAGGTTTTATGTAAACTATTTTGATACAAAGTATTATGTGAAAAGAGTTTTATATTGATTTTGGAAAAGACCAGGATTAACTCACTAGACCCGTTTGGTCTAACTCTCATTTTGTTTTCAAAAATATGTTTTCCAGGTCGAGGCATTGATAGCGGCAAAGGAAAGAATAAGGTGTAGACTGCTTCTGTGGACCGATGATGATTAGGAAGATGTTATGTATTTTGTAGTTACGAAAACAAAAGGGACCGTACTTGGTTTATTATGTAATCTTTGTTGTAATTCAATGATATGCATGTATGTTATGTATTATGATGTATGTTATGGGATTTGGGTCGTTACAAATGGTATCAGAGCCCTAGTTTAAGGGATTTAGGTATTTGTACCCGTACCTAGACTTAAACTGCATGTGAAGTAGGATGTCCTTGATATATTAGAACCTTGGGATGCTAAGTATAAAAGGTAGAAGGAACATCATGTAAGGTAATTTCAGATTACACCTGGCCAGTGTAATTGTGATCTTACAGGTACATGTTTGAACCGGAATACCTTGTTATATGGGGTATGTGCTTATGTGTATGTTAACCTTGTTTAAATCTACAGAATGGCAAGCGGAACACGAAATTCGAATCGAGGAGGAGGAAGAAATCCGAATAGAACTAATCCGCCAATAGGAACAGGGGACAGGGGAGGTAGAACTGGGGGCAGAGTCGGAGGTAGAACTGGGGGTAGAGCTGGAGGTCGAGCCAGAGGCAGAGTCCAACCACATGGTACAGAGTTCGTTACCAGGGATGATCTAATGGCAGAAATGGGAAGATTACAAGCTAATATCCAAGCTATGTTCAACCAAACTCACAATACTGAAACAGAAAGACCAGACCCTACTCATGAAGAAGAGATGCCCATTACATCTACTGTCGTACCAGTAGTGAGGAAATGTGATTATAAAATGTTTTTAAGCTGTAGACCTCCGACCTAATCAGGAGACAGGGATCCCGTGAAAGCAATGAGATGGATGAAGGAAATAGAAGCTATTTTCAAGACAAGCAAGTGTGCGGAGGAAGATAGGGTATTGTACGGGGCATCAATGTTAAAGGGGGATGCTTTGTATTGGTGGGAATCTTTTATTCACTCTAAGGGATCTGGTGTTTATTCTACCCTCTCTTGGGAAGAATTTATGATAGCCTACAGGAATGCATTTTGTCCCCAAGCAGCCGTCAAACATCTGGAAGGGGAATTTATGAACTTACAACAAGGAAACTTATCCGTTCGAGACTACACCGCGAGATTCCTGGAAAAGTCTCGGTTCGCAGAATACTACGTTGATACGGAGGCGATGAAGACGGAAAGGTTTATCTTCGGGTTAAATTCGGAAGTCAGAAAGTTAGTGACTGCAACAGGACCTGATAACTTCTCAGCCGCAGTAAATGCCGCGGAAAATGTGGAACGAGATATTAAGAGAGATGCTAGTGATAAGAGTGATGGGAAAAGAAAATCGGAAGAGATGACACATGATTCAACGGAGTACGAAATTCAGAGGTTCGATAGTCGCCTACCTTTTAGACCAAATGAAAGACTATGTCCAAAATGCAACCGCGTACATCAAGGAAATTGTTATGTTGATCCTAGAAGTTGTTATAAGTGTGGAAGGGCTGGACACGTCGCTAAGAATTGTCGTGCAAATCGATTCTGTTTATTCAGTCAGACTGTCCACAAAGGAAAATACAACAGCGTAATACGACGGGGAAACCAATAAGCGTCAGGACGGGAGAGATACAAAGGTCTGAAGAACCGAAAGCAAAGGGACGAGTATTCCAAATGACAACGCAAGATGAGGAGGAAATTCCGGATGAGGATACAGGTACATTTCTAATAAACTCTATACGTGCTAAGGTGTTATCTGACTTCGGTACAAAGTGGTTCTTGGTATTTCTGTGCTTATATTGCTGATCTGTGTTAGAGACATATTCAGTTAGTTTCTATGGTTTTGATGGAGTTCGAGGAAGTAGTGATAATTATTCGTATCCTTTCGCTTAACCGAATTCCGGGACGGAATTCTTTTAAGGGGGAGATAATGTAATACCCGGGTAAGTCCGTTAAATTATTTGACTAAGGGGTTTTGATATTAAAGGGAAATTTGAGATAAGTTATAAGATTTGGGGTGAGTTGGTCATTAGTGAGTAGTTTGTGCCAAAAGTGTAATTGGAGATATAAATATCTCCTACACTTCAGTTATCTCTTCAGAAACCTAAACATAGAAAGACAGTGTGTGTGTGCGTGTTCGTGAGGCGAAAAAGGAGCAGAAGTGGAAGGATCAGTTTGAGCATCGATTGAACGGGTTGAGTTGATTTTAAGGTATGTATCCTTTAGGTTTTATGTTTGTAATCATCAATAGACAGTTCCTATCGGATTAGAAAGCTTAAATCATAGCTGTATAGATTTGATTTGGGTTCTGGATTGGAAAAGCGACCGACTATGTTCTTGAGACTCCCGGTACCATGGACTCCCGGTACTCTGGGAAGTCCCGATAGTGTAGTCTCCCGGTACTCTGGGAAGTCCCGGTAGTGTAGTCTCCCGGTACTTTGGGAAGTCCCGGTAGTGTAGTCTCCCGGTACTCTGGTCCCGGTACGTTGTTATGTTTTGTGGTCAAGTCAGAAGGGAAAGAGTATAAGTGAAACATTTGAAGGCCGGAACTTAGTAGGCTTTATGTGTTTGGCTAGTAAAGCGATATATGTATCTTAATTGGTTTCAGATTCTGTGGAGTCAAGGTGAAGGATAGGATCTTTTTGAAAGGAACTTGCAAGTGTTTTTGGATAAGCGATCGAGGTGAGTTTACTTTAAAACGTTTTCAACTGGAATACTTATATGTGTTTATATGTGTATGTGAGTATGTGTGAAATATATATATTGTATTTATATCGCACGAAACGAGTATAGGTGAGCCGAATTATTATTCGGCGGGGCTGTATGGAAATATAGCGGGGCTACATGTAATTGCAGTGGAGCTGTAGGTAATTGCAGCGGGGCTGTATGTAATTACAGTGGAGTCGACTGTATTTTACAGTGACGATAATTAGTTGGCTTGCTACCGACTAATGTGGTCAGGGAAAAGAAGATGAGATGAGGAGAGATACACGGTGCACGAGTCCTAATGTGGTATTTATATACGTGTGGTATATGCGTGCTTATACGAAAGGTTTTATGTAAACTATTTTGATACAAAGTATTATGTGAAAAGAGTTTTATATTGATTTTGGAAAAGACCAGGATTAACTCACTAGACCCGTTTGGTCTAACTCTCATTTTGTTTTCAAAAATATGTTTTCTAGGTCGTTGCATTGATAGCGGCAAAGGAAAGAATAAGGTGTAGACTGCTTCCGTGGACCGATGATGATTAGGAACATGTTATGTATTTTGTAGTTACGAAAACAAAAGGGACCGTACTTGGTTTATTATGTAATCTTTGTTGTAATTCAATGATATGCATGTATGTTATGTATTATGATGTATGTTATGGGATTTGGGTCGTTACAAATGGTATCAGAGCCCTAGTTTAAGGGATTTAGGTATTTGTACCCGTACCTAGACTTAAACTGCATGTGAAGTAGGATGTCCTTGATAGATTAGAACCTTGGGATGCTAAGTATAAAAGGTAGAAGGAACATCATATAAGGTAATTTCAGATTACACCTGGCCAGTGTAATTGTGATCTTACAGGTACATGTTTGAACCGGAATACCTTGTTATATGAGGTATGTGCTTATGTGTATGTTAACCTTGTTTAAATCTACAGAATGGCAAGCGGAACACGAAATTTGAATCGAGGAGGAGGAAGAAATCCGAATAGAACTAATCCGCCAATAGGAACAGGGGACAAGGGAGGTAGAACTGGGGGCAAAGTCGGAGGTAGAACTGGGGGTAGAGCTGGAGGTCGAGCCGGAGGCAGAGTCCAACTACATGGTACAGAGTTCGTTACCAGGGATGATCTAATGGCAGAAATGGGAAGATTACAAGCTAATATCCAAGCTATGTTCAACCAAACTCACAATACTGAAACAGAAAGACCAGACCCTACTCATGAAGAAGAGATGCCCATTACATCTACTGTCGTACCAGTAGTGAGGAAATGTGATTATAAAATGTTTTTAAGCTGTAGACCTCCGTCATACTCAGGAGACAGGGATCCCGTGAAAGCAATGAGATGGATGAAGGAAATAGAAGCTATTTTCAAGACAAGCAAGTGTGCGGAGGAAGATAGGGTATTGTACGGGGCATCAATGTTAAAGGGGGATGCTTTGTATTGGTGGGAATCTTTTATTCACTCTAAGGGATCTGATGTTTATTCTACCCTCTCTTGGGAAGAATTTATGATAGCCTACAGGAAAGCATTTTGTCCCCAAGCAGCCGTCAAACATCTGGAAGGGGAATTTATGAACTTACAACAAGGAAACTTATCCGTTCGAGACAACACCGCGAGCTTCCTGGAAAAGTCTCGGTTCGCAGAATACTACGTTGCTACGGAGGCGATGAAGACGGAAAGGTTTATCTTCGGGTTAAATTCGGAAGTCAGAAAGTTAGTGACTGCAACAGGACCTAATAACTTCTCAGCCGCAGTAAATGCCGCGGAAAATGTGGAACGAGATATTAAGAGAGATGCTAGTGATAAGAGTGCTGGGAAAAGAAAATCGGAAGAGATGACACATGATTCAACGGAGTACAAAATTCAGAGGTTCGATAGTCGTCTACCTTTTAGACCAAATGAAAGACTATGTCCAAAATGCAACCGCGTACATCAAGGAAATTGTTATGTTGATCCTAGAAGTTGTTATAAGTGTGGAAGGGCTGGACACGTCGCTAAGAATTGTCGTGCAAATCGATTCTGTTTCGTTTGCAATTCCCCTGATCATATTCAGTCAGACTGTCCACAAAGGAAAATACAACAGGGTAATACGACGGGGAAACCAATAAGCGTCAGGACGGGAGAGATACAAAGGTCTGAAGAACCGAAAGCAAAGGGACGAGTATTCCAAATGACAACGCAAGATGAGGAGGAAATTCTGGATGAGGATACAGGTACATTTCTAATAAACTCTATACGTGCTAAGGTGTTATCTGACTTCGGTACGAAGTGGTTCTTGGTATTTCTGTGCTTATATTGCTGATCTGTGTTAGAGACATATTCAGTTAGTTTCTATGGTTTTGATGGAGTTCGAGGAAGTAGTGATAATTATTCGTATCCTTTCGCTTAACCGAATTCCGGGACGGAATTCTTTTAAGGGGGAGATAATGTAATACCCGGGTAAGTCCGTTAAATTATTTGACTAAGGGGTTTTGATATTAAAGGGAAATTTGAGATAAGTTATAAGATTTGGGGTGAGTTGGTTATTAGTGAGTAGTTTGTGCCAAAAGTGTAATTGGAGATATAAATATCTCCTACACTTCAGTTATCTCTTCAGAAACCTAAACATAGAAAGACAGGGTGTGTGTGCGTGTTCGTGAGGCGAAAAAGGAGCAGAAGTGGAAAGGATCGGTTTGAGCATCGATTGAACGGGTTGAGTTGATTTTAAGGTATGTATCCTTTAGGTTTTATGTTTGTAATCATCAATAGACAGTTCCTATCGGATTAGAAAGCTTAAATCATAGATGTATAGATTTGATTTGGGTTCTGGATTGGAAAAGCGACCGACTGTGTTCTTGAGACTCCTGGTACCATGGACTCCCGGTACTCTGGGAAGTCCCGGTAGTGTAGTCTCCCGGTACTCTGGGAAGTCCCGGTAGTGTAGTCTCCCGGTACTTTGGGAAGTCCCGGTAGTGTAGTCTCCCAGTACTCTGGTCCCGGTACGTTGTTATGTTTTGTTGTCAAGTCAGAAGGGAAAGAGTATAAGTGAAACATTTGAGGGTCGGAACTTAGTAGGCTTTATGTGTTTGGCTAGTAAAGCGATATATGTATCTTAATTGGTTTCAGATTCTGTGGAGTCAAGGTGAAGGATAGGATCTTTTTGAAAGGAACTTGCAAGTGTTTTTGGATAAGCGATCGAGGTGAGTTTACTTTAAAACGTTTTCAACTGGAATACATATATGTGTTTATATGTGTATGTGAGTATGTGTGAAATATATATATTGTATTTATATCGCACGAAACGAGTATAGGTGAGCCGAATTATTATTCGGCGGGGCTGTATGGAAATACAGCGGGGCTACATGTAATTGCAATGGAGCTGTAGGTAATTGCAGCGGGGCTGTATGTAATTACAGTGGAGTCGACTGTATTGTACAGTGACGATAATTAGTTGGCTTGCTACCGACTAATGTGGCCAGGGAAAAGAAGATGAGATGAGGAGAGATACACGGTGCACGAGTCCTAATGTGGTATTTATATACGTGTGGTATATGCGTGCTTATACGAAAGGTTTTATGTAAACTATTTTGATACAAAGTATTATGTGAAAAGAGTTTTATATTGATTTTGGAAAAGACCAGGATTAACTCACTAGACCCGTTTGGTCTAACTCTCATTTTGTTTTCAAAAATATGTTTTCCAGGTCGAGGCATTGATAGCGGAAAAGGAAAGAATAAGGTGTAAACTGCTTCCGTGGACCAATGATGATTAGGAAGATGTTATGTATTTTGTAGTTACGAAAACAAAAGGGACCGTACTTGGTTTATTATGTAATCTTTGTTGTAATTCAATGATATGCATGTATGTTATGTATTATGATGTATGTTATGGGATTTGGGTCGTTACACAAGTACACCCAACCACTCGTAGAAGAGTGATCTTCCAAATTGGTGATCCAACTTGCATCCAAATATCCCTCCAATATTGAAGGAAACCCGACATATGACAAACCATAATCAATGGTTTTCTTCAAATATTTGAATACTCGTCTTATCGCTTGCCAATGATGAATACTATACCTACTCAACTTTCCTATGGCAAAAGCGATATCCATCCTAGTGCTTGTCATGGCATACATCAAGCATCCAATAGCCTTTGAGTACTCGAGTTGTGACACCGCTTCACCCAAGTTGGGCATAAGCTTCACACTCGGATCCCATGGAGTACTCACCGGAGAACAATCAAAGCAATTAAATTTCTTTAATACTTTCTCAATGTAATGAGATTGCGTAATTGCAATCCCTTTGTTCTCACGCTTGATCCTTATACCAAGGATCACCTCCGCCTCTCCCATATCTTTCATGGAGAAACTCAACGACAAAAACTCTTTGGTTTTCCCAACTTGATTTTGGTCGGTGCCAAAGATCAACATGTCGTCAACATATAAGCAAATGATTACACCGTTACCGATGTGTCAAATTTGTTATATAGACACTTGTCCGCTTGGTTTATCATAAAACCGTTGGACAAGATAACCTCATCAAATTTCTGATGCCATTGTTTGGGTGCTTGTTTTAGCCCATACAATGATTTTACAAGTTTACATACCTTATGCTCCATCCCGGGCATAACAAAACCTTCCGGTTGTTTCATGTAAACTTCCTCCTCCAAATCACCATTCAAGAATGTCGTTTTGACATCCATTTGGTGAATCACTAAATTGTGGATAGCTCCTAAGGCTATCAACAATCTAATCGTGGAGATCCTTGCTACCGGGGCATAGGTATCAAAATAATCGATGCCTTCCCGTTGCCTAAAGCCTTGGATTACTAATCGAGTTTTGAACTTGTCGATTGATCCATCCGCTTTCATCTTCCTTTTGAAGATCCACTTGCATCCCAAAGGTTTACAACCCGGTGGCAAGTCCGATAATACCCAAGTATTATTCCCCATGATGGAGTCCATCTCATCATGTATTGCTTCTTTCCAGAAAGCAACATCTTGAGACTTCATAGCCTCATCAAATGATTTTGGATCCTCCTCAACACTATAACAGTAAAGGAATTGAGACCCAATTTCATCTATTGATCCCTCTACCAAGTATACATGGAAATCGGGACCAAAGGATTTTTCAAGCCTTCCTCTTTTGCTCCTTCGAAGCATCGGAGATTCGGTTGGAACAATTGCTTGTTCTTTAACCTCACTAGTTTCACTAGTTCTTGGAACTATGTCCTTTGGCCTAGGCATTGAAGAGAATCTAGTCTCATCAAAAATTACATCTCTCGATTCTATAACGGTGGGAATCGCTATAGAATCATTAGGTTCAATAACATAGAACCTATAAGCTTTGGAATGCTCGGCATATCCAACAAAGATGCAGTCAATACCTTTCTCACCCAAAGTCTTCCTTTTGGGTTCGGGTAGTCGAACCACCGCTCGACAACCCCAAACTCGAATATAACTCAAGTTAGGCCTTTTCTTGAACCAAAGTTCATATGGGGTAATCTTGTTCCTTTTATTGGGAACTCGATTCAGCGAATAACAAGCTGTTAGCATGGCTTCACCCCAAAATCCATCAAGCAATTCATTTGCAACATAAAGCAATTCATAAAGCAACATAAAGCAATTCATTTGCAACATAAACAGAATTTGAAACAAAATTCTTTTTATTCAAATTCAAATTCAACATAAACATATTATTTAGCAAATAACCAAATCCAACAAAAGAGCCACCCTTTGACAAGATAAACTTGTCGGACTCATAAACTTGCCTATATCCTAACTTATTCAAGATGCTACCGGAAACCAAATTCTTTCGAATTCGTGGTACAAACAAAACATCTAAAAGTTCAACTATTTTGCCAGAACTAAATTCTAGCCTAACTAAGCCACGACCAAGAATAGGAGCACTCGACTCGTTCCCCATGTGTAGCATTGATCTGTCTTCAACCGGTTCCAAGGAGGTGAACCAACGGCGATCCTTGCACACATGACTTGTAGCACCCGAGTCGATCCACCAAGCAACATCATCATCCTGCACATAAAAAGATTCGGATATTAGTGGTACATAATTTAAATTTGAATTAAAACCAAAGTCAAAATTCTGACCTTGCCGTGGGTTTTGATCCTTGGATCCTTGCCCACCACCACTTGTGCTCGCTCCATTCTTACTCTTGACAACCCGACAATCTCGCTTGAGATGGCCGGTCATCCCACAGGTCCAACAAGTTAATTTAACCTTTTTATTGGGCCCTTTCTTGGCTTCATTGAACTTCCGTTTTCCCTTGAAGTTGTTAGATTTTTCCTCTTCCACCATGTTCACCGAAGGTGCGGAAACCTCTTTTATCTTAGGTTTCTCAGCCTCTTGCGCCCGAAGAGATTCCTCTATGCGCAAGTGACTACCGAGTTGTACAAGGGACAACTCTTCTTTCTTGCGTTTCAACATATGTTTAAAGTCTTTCCAAGAGGGGGGCAGTTTATCAATAATACTCGATACGTAGATGGATTCGTCCATCTTCATATCATGTTGAACATATTGTCCGAGTAAGCGTAGGAGCTCATTGTATTGCTCCATCACCGGCCTTGAGTCCACCATCTTGTAATTATTAAAATTACTAGCCAATAACTTCTTACTAGAAGCATCCTCCGCCATGTATTTGGACTCGAGAGAGTCCCATAGCTCTTTGGCAGATTCAATGTTTTGGTAGATATCAAAGAGGGAGTCACACATACCGTTCAAGACGTGGCCACGACAGATGTAGTCGTCGTTCTCCCATTTGCCGCGATGCCGAGTCATCTCCAACGTCTCGTTTTCCATCACCTCCGGTATCGGGGTGCTCAGCACGTACACGACCTTCAACGTCGTCAACAAGAAGTGCATCTTCTTCTGCCATCTACGGAAATCAACGCCTTCAAACTTCTCCAGTTTTGTAAACGTGGACGTCATATCTCTCACGGACTGATCACTCACCATCTCTTCTTCACGATGAACAAATATCTCTTACGATTGTTGGGGGATTTTGGTACAATATCGAGAGAGAGAAACAGAGTGACGATTATAACTTGGATAAAAGACAGAGATCGCGTGAGAGCTCGCTTTCCGTAAGATATATTTCGACCCTATTCTGCCCGGGTATCACAAAATTCTCTCGAGGATAATCTCTATTTTTTAGTGTATCGATTAAGGCAGAAATCGACTCATTCTTATACACCTTAGGAATCGTAACCTACACCATATTGATACTGGAAATAATATCTCATTAAATGAGATTGATTGTGCATTAAAATCGGCAGTTACAAACAAGAAGAAACTTCCAGACGCTCGGCGCCAGTCTCCGCGCCAGTCAACTGACTTCAGCATCAGCGCCGGTAAACAAACAGAGCCTGGCGCCAGTCTTGGCGCCGGCATCAGCGCCAAAACACATTCCAGAGCCTGGCGCCAGCACTGGCCCCGACGCCCAGCTCATTAGAACACTTTGTAACATGCCAATCTTAACCGTCCAACAATCCCGGGTTATAGATAGCTTACACGAGTGTGCACTCCACACCTCCTAACTCATGTTATAGCTTAGCTAACAACCCCATTATTTTCTTTGTGAATCCAATTACACAAAATGAACCTAATGATTTCACTAAAATAACCAACATTACACCACCATAAATTTCCAACAAATAAATACTAAATCAAATAAGACATATTAGATTCAAAAGAAAATCTCGAAGGAAATAACATTCAGGATAGAGTTACAAAGAAAAAGCGAGAAAAGGGCTATACCTGTAAGGAAGTGATCGAATAATTGCATGAGAAAAACAATCAAAATCAGACCAAATTTAATGACAATTCCCTTTGATCTTCCTGTTGGGCTCTGTAACTCTAAATGCAGAAACAATCGATTACGACAATTAAAAGAGAAAAACGGTATCACTAATTTTCAAGAAAACTCAAAATTCCATGACCTTATTTTGGAGAAAAAGAAAAAATTAAGAACAAATTGTGCAAGAAATCAATAGAGAACAAGAACCTACAAAATGCTTGGTTCGACAATGCTCACTTACAATTTAATTGCCAGTAAGTACCCGAATTTTTTCACTTACACTTGGTTACAATTTAATTGCCAGTAAGTACCCGAATTTTTTCACTTAAACTTGGTCTTATAGAACTTGAAGTCCCGACAATCATATAAGACAATTAACCACTAAACCACCAAATATAACTTCATCATAAAAGAAATGGATCTGAATTAATAACTGTAAGAGAAGTAGCAAAGGACTCAAACCAACAAGAAAATCTCACTATATTTGTTGAAAACTTGAAGAAAAGATGGAAGCCAGAAACAAAATCGCAACGCTAACGAACCCCCATTTACCAAAACAATAATTCAAACGAATTCAAGCAAATAGCTATCTCCAAAACTGAAAGAATGGAAAACATTGTAATCTAACAGATCAGTAACTCATGGTTCGAACTTTAAAAACCCTAGATTGTTCAATTGAGATAGTAGAAAAAGAGGCGCAAACCATGTGGAGCGTTTGATTGAGCAGAGAGGCTTGCAATTAGGGTAAAAGAGAAGAAATGAGAAACCAGGGAAGGGAGATGTCGTTGGAGAGGGGTTTGTGAGATCGTGGAGAAGGAAATGGGAGCGGGAGGTCATGGAAACCAGATAATCGGGAGAAGAGGAGAAGAAGTAGGTCGTGGTTTAGAAAAATAACTGATGTTTAGAAAAACTGAATGCTTAAAAATAACTGTTATTCCCTTTTTATAAAGTAGTATAGATATTTTAATTTTATTTACTTTCCATTCATCTTTTTTATCTGATAGAATTAATTACAAACATGGTTCTAACGGGTTGTTTGACGGTTGTTGAATGATTAAGGGGCTCTTATAATATAGTGTAAAATGAAATATGGTTGTCTGGTTTGTTCATAATGAAATTAGAACACTGAATGGTTAAGGGAGGTTCAAGATACAAAATCATTTAGAGAGTTTTAGGACCATTAAGAGACAGACTTTTTTTTGCCAAACAAGATTCACCTCTTAACGATTCAGATGTTGCCTCTTAATGGAACCATTAAGAGGTAAACAATAAAACAAGCAACCCCTAAATAACTAAATATGGTACGTTATGGCGTCAAATCTTAGGTTTGCCGCCTTATATAAATTTAAAGTTTTCTACACTATTATTCAGAACACTGACACACGATTGTGTATGTGTATACATACATAGGGGACCTTCTTTTGAGAACCTATAAAATTGTGATAACTTTGAGAACTAGTGTATCATATGCTAATTCGTATGATATTTTTGCATCTAAGACTAGAATTTAGAATATTAATCAACATATATTTTCACAATGTGTTTGTTTCACATGTATGTGGTTCACAATGTGCACATTTTTTACGTGTTTGTGAAACAAAAAATACACATAGAAAAGTTTCACATTGTGAAACAAATACATATTAAACAATCACATTCTGAAACAAATACATATGAAACAACCACATTGTGAAACAAATATATGTTAATCAATACACTAACTACTACTCTTACATGAGAAAAAATCATATGAAAAAACCGTAAGGTAGAAGTTCTCACGGATCTCACAAAAATTTGACTTCTCAAATGATTAAGCCCCATATATATATATATATATATAGAGAGAGAGAGAGGAAAGTTCAAATGAAAACTCAAATTCAATTGTAAACATGAGGACAAATCTCGTCCATTGATCGCAGCCATATTTAAGTCATTCATAAAATTCAGCTTTAGGGGTATTTTCGTCAAATTAGAATGAGCGCATCCTTTATTGACTTTTTATTTTCTTTTTTAATTAAAAAACTTTTACCCCCTTAAATTTTAAAATAAATTATCTCAAAAATTACTAACATTTTAATCAAACAAATTACATCAAAAAAACGAGAATTTCGTGCTCTTCGATATGACATCCATCATGCTATAGTTTTTTTTTCGTTTTAACCGTTTTTACGTGAAATCGTGTATATGTGTTATATTCAGAGTGAATAAAGGTACATTTATTCAGTTTTGAATATTTACCTTTATTCAGTCTGAATATATAGAGTTATTCAGACTGAATAAATGTACAAAATTTAAACATTTATTCGTTTTGAATATCTACCTTTATTCAGTCTGAATATAACACATATTCAGTCTGAATATAACACATATTCAGACTGAATATAACACATATTCAGACTGAATATAACACATATTCAGACTGAATATAACACATATTAAGACTGATGTATTTATATGTGTTCTTCAGTTTTTCGTTTTTTGAGGTTTTTCTTTGAACCTCCCTCTCTCTCTCTCTCTCTCTCTCTATATATATATATATATATATATATATATATATATATATATATATATTGTGTGTTTCAATTGTAAACCAAACAATTATAACAAACTATACAAACCACTATATATATATAAAAGATTATGAACTTAGGAATAAATTAAAACTCAAACGGAAATCATTTTAGCATGCCCCTCTGCAAGTGATCTATTATGATCATTCAAGTAACCAAGATCTCGTATTTGATTTCGTTTATTATGTTCCATTAAATGTTAACTGTGCAAGTATGATGTTTGTCAATGGGGTACACCTTTTAATGGAGGAGAATACTGGATGATGAGCAGCAGAATGTATATGGATCAGAAACCTCGATGATGGGTAGTTTAGGAGGACCTTTTGAATAATTACACCATTTTTGTTTATTCAAACCTCATTTTCATGCTTACCTTTCTTTGATATAAATACATCAGTTTGAATATGTGTTATATTCAGTCTGAATATGTGTTATATTCAGTCTGAATATAACATATATACACGATTTCACGTAAAAAACGGTTAAATCGAAAAAAAACTATATCATGATGGATGTCATATCGAAGAGCACGAAATTCTCGTTTTTTTTGATGTAATTTGTTTGATTAAAATGTTAGTAATTTTTGAGATAATTTATTTTAAAATTTAAGGGGGTAAAAGTTTTTTAATTAAAAAAGAAAATAAAAATTTAACAAAAATAAGCGTTGATTCTAATCTTTCCAATTTTACCCCTGCGCACTAAATATTCATTAAGCCATGGACAGAGTTTTCAACTTATTTACAAAATTGCCACCGTGTTTTTTTGCCATTGATCTCTTCACCAGATTATTAATCAACGACTGTGGTTTGTCCTCACGTTTACAATTGAATTTGAGTTTTCATTTGAACCCACCCATATATATATATATATATATATATAGAGAGAGAGAGAGAGAGAGAGACTTCGTAAAATGCAAATGTTGCATTTGTTGCACACCTTACAAACCAGTGTGTATATGTGAACAATGTGCATATACATATACATATGCATATGTGCAAGAATATACATATAATGCACATACATTCATATGGGATGAGGGAGGTTCAAGGGAAAACCTCAAAAAAATGAAAAACTAAGGAACACCCTGGTAGCCTTTCATCTAGACGGTATGCATTTGTGCATACAGGTAAATTAAGTTGTTTTTTTGGTTTTTATGCACTTGTGCATAATGCATATGCACAAATGCATGTTACAATTTACCTTTATGCACAAGTGCATACCGCCAAATGAAGGGCTACCAGAGTGTTCCTTAGTTTTTCGTTTATTTAAGGTTTTTCCCTGAACGTGACCCCATATGGGATAATGCACATTGTTTTGTAAGGGGGTGCAACAAATACATGGTTTGTATTTGATTTGTATCCTATATATATATATATATATATATATATATATATATATATATATATATATATATATATGCCGCCTTAGCGAACGCCTTGAAAAATGTCGTGGTCTGACCATAACTCATAAGGCTTAATGTTTGACCTCATCGACACGTCACGTCTCACGTCATTTAGAACCTTGATTACAAATTATAACATAATTATTTATAATATGATGTCAACTTTAATAACTATTTTGTAATTACTTTTTGTACTAATAGTTTTTGTAACTAAACTTTTATTCAGAAATTATTTTCATAATTTTTTTTCGCAAATCGTTTTTCTAAATCTGGATATTCTTAAGTTTGTCAACAATTAAAACTAAAACAAATTAGTGGCTTTCGTTCATGTTACACATGCACATCATTAAAACAAATCTCACAGAATACCAGAAATACAACAATCAAAGAAAAAAAAAATACACAAACCCAAGTTCTTTTTATTTTATTTTAAAGCAAGCATAACATTACCATATCACCAAATATCTTACACACAAAGAACTTAGGTTTGTTATTTTCTCTTTGATAGTTATATTTTGGAGTTTTGTGATATTTGCCTTAATGGTATGAGTATCTGATAACTCTCGTTTTTTGAGAGTTATTTGTTGTTCAAAACACCCAGTTGTATGTAATTTTTATACCCATTTTGCTTATTTCCCTTTCTTTTGGTCTAAAAAGTTTGCAAAGGATAATAATAAACCAAAGAGTAAAACATGCTAAAAAATTATCACTTTTGACAGTGGTCACAGTCATACCACTGTAGGCAGATCCATCTTAAGATTATGAAAGATATGGACGAAAATTTAAAAAAGAAAGCAAGGGTAAATTCAGTTTTTGGATAAGACTTTGACCAAGGAAGAAAGAGGTGAAGTGGAAGGACTTTTGGTTAAAGGATGGTGTATACATTTTGGGTAAAAGGGTGTAGCAACCCACGTTTCTTCCACTATATAAAGAAGGTTTCCTCAACATTAGAAAACACCTCTTGGAGCTTGAAGAGCTCTTTCTTTCTTTCTTTCTTTATAGTTGTAGTTAGTCTTTATTTTCTAGTCTTAACATTATATTGTCTTTGTAATTCTTGTATTTATTTCCTTGTATTGTAAGACTTTAATTATTAATGAGAATGTTTCTTAAGTATTATTCTACTTTTTTTGCTTTATTTACTTTCATTATGAGTTAATCACCCTAATGGGTGTGGGTGTAAGCCAAACTTAAGACTACGTAAGCATTTGGTTGTTGTCTTTTCTACTAAATCTTAATATTGGTCATTTGAGTCGGAACTTATACTCAACGCGGATAAGCCGGTCACTTTGAAGTGTTAATATTAGATCTTGACCTCGAGAGAGGCGGATTCGAAATACGGCTTAGTTGATGCACAAAGATTTGAGAGAGTCTTTGATAACCACGTCGAGAGACGGGTTTTGTATGATTTATTAAGGTTCAAACGCTGATCGAGATTTATATCACAAAGAGATTTAGGTATAAATCTTCATATTGGTAGAACTTGACGTTAGAGTTAAACTTAATTAAATCGGCGAGATTAAGATTCGGCAGAAGTGGGAACTTTGTGGCCAATGTTCATAACAATTCACTTTTGAGAGATCGGGATTCTTATGAACACCTTCGTGGCCCAAAGCTTCTGACCATTTTGCTTTTACAATTGTCTTAAGAAAAACTCATACCCACGCCCTGTTTAATATAAAAAGTTTATCTCTTTACTTTAATTATTATAACCAACAACAATTAATAATATCACAACTCAAACAAGTACTAGAAGTTCATGAATGTCTCAGATTCTTAGTTGACCAGTCCCTGTGGAAACGATCTCGGTATTACCACCACTTTATTACTTATAGCGATCATAGTGTTTGGTGTGCACTTGCACTACCACTATGGTAACATTGTGGTCACTTTGTGGACCTATACAATTTTCTGCTATCAAGGTTTTGGCGCCGTTGTCGGGGACTGGCGTGATTTTACATCCTAAGATATTGACTTTCATTCGAGCCTGAGTTACTTGTTGTTGGTCCCAAAGAGGTTATACAAGTTTGTAGAAGGGGGGGTTGAATACAAACACATGATTTTTACTTTTCTAAATTGTTTATTGATATGTATCAAACAATTTACAGTTTGTTGCGGAACAAGATTACAGAATAAACCTAATCTAAACAAACTATGAGAATCACTAAGATTTCGTGCACTAGAAATAGGATAGAGGGAAAATATGACACTTGAGAAAAGTATTCTAACACACAGATTCATCAAGATAAGGAATGGCCGAGCACTTCAAAATGAAGTAGGGTTTCCTTTATATACTGCATGCATTTAACGCAAACCAGTACACCTTTACACATGGCAGCCTCTGGTTGGTTGCATGTTTTGACTTTAGTAGACAACCTAGTGGCCGCATGAAGAACAGTGTAGAATCAGAGTTGGTTGTACGATTTTGGACAAAAGGGATGTCTGTTCTGACAAAATCGTACGGAGGCGTGCAAGGAGATAAGACAATAGTTGCTTGTAGAGGAGGTTTCATGATCAGCGTTCGATGAATGATTCTTTATCAGCGAATGATAAAGTTCAGCGTTCGCTGAAGTCTTCTACTTGAAACTTCACGTTGAGTGGACAAGTCTTGGCTTCGCTGATATCCACATCAGTTCATTAGTAGACTTAGTCGCTGGTTCTTTGGCTTGATCTTCGACTTCAGCGTAGAACATGGTTGACGTGAATCTTGTCTTCAGGGATCATAAGTAAACAACATAACTTATCAGCGATCATCAGTAAGGCTGAACAGGCTCAGGGCTCACTGATAAACATTGTTCGCTGAATGTATAAATCAAAGAACGAGAGCTTCCTATCAGCGGTACTAAACAGACTTAGTATTTATCAGCGATAGTGAAACTCTAATACATATTGTCTACTTACAATTTTCACTAAGTGTTTCTCAGGGTCATTATCAAATCACTGAGGGTTTGGATCAATAATCTCCCCCTATTTGATTATGACATAGCAATAAAAGAAAATTTCTAAGTAAGAAAACATAAGGATAAAAAGTACTCATAAAATATTTGTCCCATTTACTGTTTTCAGGGATCTTTTTAAGTATTGATGGAGTAAAGTACATTCACTGGAATTTTTCATTAAACTTCGTATCAGTTACAAATGGAAGTAGAAAAATTACAAGTACAACAAATAATAATTACAAGTACAGAAAAGTTACAAGAATTACAAAAAGTGATCCTATCAGCTACTTAGGTTCTTTCTTGACGAGTTCATCAAGAGTATCAGTCTCTGGAGTCATCCAATCAGGGACAGTGACTCCCTGTTCCTTTCTTTTCTTGGCTTCGCGGTAGATTTGGGGTTTTAGGAGTGATCCAAGAAGAATGTGTCTGTATTCGCCAGTAGAGTAAATCTATGAGTTATTCGATTAGAGTTTTGTATAACTCAGAGATGCGTTGAAAGCATTCACGACCAGTGAAGGAATAGAAGAAAATACCATAAGGTTCGCTGATAACTTTACCAGGGACGAAATTTTCAGCGGGAGGTAGAGATATGTCGAGTCCGAAGAGGTCAGGGTTGGGGCCAAGAACTGCTTCACGAGAGAAATCAATCCCTGTCTCGTTTCTTATTGTCGGGCCTAGAGAGGAAGGAGTCTTCTTCTCCTTCCTTGGAGCAGCTCGTTTCTTCTGAATTGGTGGAGGTGGAATATCAACCTCTGAGGTTACTAAGTCAATCAGCCTGTTTATGGCTTGTTGAACATAGGTCTTGAAAGTAGAGTGGGATCGCTGAACTGCGATTCTCATTTCCAACCATTCAGGGAAGCCGAACTTATCCAGGTCTGACATGTAGCAAGTTCTGAAGTAACCGTTTTCTCTTACTACTTGGACATGAACAATCGGTACCTTTTTATGATATTTCATAGCATATCTCCCTTTCGCGTTTACATCGCTTATCCTTGATGCATGTTGTCTGTAGTGGCACATCTTCTTACACCAGTCGAGTGTGGTGTCACTGACTTTGGTCTTTTCCTAGTGGATCTTATGTGCGTCCTTCATCAGTTTCTTTTGAACAGGAACAGGAAACTTTTTCAGGGCTGGATCATCAACTGAACGTTGAGCAAGTTCTAAGGCATATTCTTTATCTTTTTCTTCAGCCTTCTTTCGTTCAGTGAAGAGTTTCTCAGCTCTGAGGGATTCAACAATTTCCTTTTTAGATAGGATGTTGAGATGGGTAGGAATGAATCGCTGATCCTCAAGCTTTTGAATCATAGCTGCTTTTCAGTTCTTCTTCACTTAGTTTTTGAGGAGCCAAGGAAGGTCTTCTATCGTGTGTGAGCAGCTCTTCTTCTTCTTCTTCAAAAAGGTCATCGGTCTTAGCGAAGTCTGAGACCGGGATTATTTCATCAGCGCTCGGGGCTGGGATTATTGGAGTTGTAGTAGGAGCTTCAGCTTGACCCTCAAGCAGGAGAGAGGACTAGTTGGAACAAAACGATCACATACGTAAGATCATTTGGGAAAAGAGATAGAGAAAGAATGAGGTTAAGTGTATAGAGTCTTTATGGAGAGTAGAACTGAGGTTGAGAAGGGATAGATGAGGGATGCAGTGTAAGGGAAGAGAGTATATGTTACCTGATAAACCGGCTTTCTGAGAAGGATAGTCAGATTGTCTTCAGCAGCGATGCCTTTGTTTTTGCCTTTATCGGCTTCAGTCGCTGGAGGTTTAGTTCTGGTCCCCTCCCCTGATTCTTTGATAACTACCCCTTTTTGAGCAGGGGTCTTTCTGGGTTTGGGCTGGAAGAAGAAGTCGACATCATCATCATCTTTGGGTGATAATGAGGGTTCGTCATCATGAAGATCAAGATCTTCATCGTCTTCCTCTTCTTCAACTTCTTCTTCAGACTCAACATCAAGTTCTTCGACATTCTCCCCCTCAGAAGTTGTGTGTAGGGAGAATTCGGTTTCCTCAGGGTTTTCATCTCCCTGAGGTTTTTCAGCATTTTCAGTAATAATACCCTCCCCCTCAAAAACATGGGAAAGGTCTTCTTGAGTGTTCTCCCCCTCTTCCACATGTTGAAGAGGGGAGGCATCAGCGGTAGCAGCAGCAACAGTACCAGTTTCCCTGTCTTCGTGGCTAGAGAAGCTTGATCGTTTTTCAACCGCTGCCAATCTGTCTTCTAGGCCAGATATAGCAGGGCTGATTTTCTCCAGGGTTTCCCAATCGACCTGAGTAAATTGGGAAGGAGGAACTGTTGGAGCATTCAGTCGATCCAGGATTTGTTGGAGTAGAGTATTGGCTGTACCCACTGATTGGGTAAGGATGCCCATCTCCGCCTTCAAAGACGACACCTCTCCCTGAAGGTTGCCCACCACTGTCTTCAGCGTTGTTACTTCGCTGGACAGTGTGGTGAAGTTATTGGAGAGGTTGTAGTTGGTGGTGTTCAAGGTGTTGAGGGAGGAGGAGTTGCCGGCGAGAGCTGTAGCCAGATTAGAAAAGCCCCCTTCCAGCATTTCAGTGCTGGATGCCTTGTCTTTAACCTCAGTGGTGAGTTTCTTTAAAGCGTCCCCAACGTCTGTAACCGCTGAGGAGTTGGTGGAGAGAGTGGTGGTTAGAGAAGCCACCTTATTCGACAAATCCTTGATGGAGTTGTTGATGGTGCCTAAATTAGGACCTGTAAAAGAGAAAAACTTATGAACAAAGGAAAACTCAGAAGTTGGGTTTTTAGAGAGAGAGGTGTTATGAGTTTTATGTATACCCGCGGGTGTGTTGGTGAAGTCATCGAATTCCCGGTGACCAGTAAAATGCTCGAAGTCGTCTTCCAGTGTTGGTTGACGCTGAGAGCCCGCAGGTCCTTGATTTTGATCTATCAATCGCTGTAGATCATCAGCCGTTGTGTAACTCAGGTGAATGACGCCTGAGGTTGAGAGTGGGGGAATTAAGAAGTTTGGAGTGACCAAAGAAGATGAGGGAGAAACAAGAGTTGAGAAGAGGGATTGGGTGGCAGATTCAGCGTTGGATCCGCTGAAGAATACTTCAGCAGTACTTGGAGGTACTGAAGAAGGGGGGGTCTTGATCCAAGATAACTTCAGTGTCTTGAGGCACTGAAGAGGGTGTAGAAGAGGTTGGTTCAGCAGATGTGGAGAAGCGTTCCACGAAACCATCCAGCGTCTTCTGTAGAGAGACAGACGCTGAGTCTTCAGACTGGGAAGGCTTGGGGGGTTGCTCCTTAGAAATCTTATTGGTCTTATGGATGCCAAGTGGGGTTTCAGATTGTTTTCTCTTTCAAGATGGAGTGGTTGGTGCGGCCTGGGTACCAGCGGTTGGGACGAATGCTATCGAGGAGGTAGCCACAGAAGTAGAAGAAGTAGGAGGGCGGAGAAGAGGTAAGAGAGTAGAAAGACGTACCTCATTGGAGAGTGGCTTGAAGTCCAGTACCTTAGGGCCGACCTGGGACAACCTCAGGTCTCCCACTTTAGGGTACTGATCCCCAAGTGCTTGATTGAAGAGAGCACAGAGGAAGCGAGGATAGGGGACATTCGCTGACTGCTTCGGTTCTTAGACCCTCTCCATCATGTCTTCGAAGATTATCTTGGCCCAGTCTATATGGAGCCCTTTCATCAGCGCATATGCCATAGCAGTCTGGGGTTTTGAGGCCTGATCAGTTGACCCAACTTTTGCTGTCATACAGCTGATGAGATGTGCGAAGATGAAGTTCATCTCGCTTGGCATTTTTCTTTTCAGGATGGTTGTGATCTTCTTCTCAGGGAGGTCATCTCTCTCTGTGTTCCATTTGTACTTCATTGCATCCAGAAATGCAATGATTTCGGCTTTACCTTCCGTGGATTTGACATTAGGTAAGGAAACGAAGCGTTTATCTTTTGAGCTTCCAGGGAGATTGAGAGCAGACCTGGTAGACCCTGGATTGATCTTTGCTTCCCCAAACTCGGTTTCAAAGAGGATTACGTCCACCATTTTGTCAGGGTTCTTGGTGGAGGCAACCTGAGCTCTTCTGGCAGTGTACCAGAATTGGGCAAACAAGTTCTTATGGGCTGGGGGTTTGATTGTCAGTGTTGTCGCCAGAGGACAGGACTTGAGGAAGTTTACATCATCATGAAGATGAGTGATCTGTTTCTTTGGGGGGAAGTTGAATAGGGCGTAAGGATTGTTACCATGGAATGTGATTTGTTCCATTGAGTGACCCATGTTTGGAGCTTTGGTAATTTCAGTCTTGTCAGAAGAGGTAGGAGATGCAGTGTTGGTAGAGTCAGTAGTTGCCATTTCTGTTCATACAACACAAAGATGAAGAAGATGAAGAAGATAAAGAAGAGTTCTTAAAATGGAGAAGTTTCCAAAATAAGGGTTTTTAGGGTTTTACAGTTTCCATTTAGAGAAAGAAATGGAAACTAGGGTTTTCTAGTTTTGAAAAGAAGTACAAAACATAGTGAAAATTCTTGTTTTCCAGTTTCCTTTTATGGAAAGGATTCTGGATAAACGTATGAAAGTGTCAAGTTTAAGATTTTGAATATAAACTCGAAGAACAATCTGTAAGCAGATTGTGGGCGTAAAATCATGAATAAAACGATTTTACTTTTGAGAAAGTTCTTTTGTTTGATCTTTTAAAAACAATAATAAGATCAAAAACAAGTTTAGGAGATGGAAAATAAAAGAAATATTAACCTGTTTTGTGATGTAGAAGAAGATAAACAGGTTCTTGAGAAAATAATCTGAATGCAACAGTGAGTTTTTGCTTTAGAGAGTAAGTTCGCGTAAGAGGTAAAAATATAAACTCAAAGGGTTTATATAGTGAGAGTAGAGAGAGAAAAACTAAGAGCGGGAAAAGTTTTTCATGATGACACGGACACGTCCCTTAAATCTTATTGGACAAGGAAACGAAACGGGCGAACATGTCAGACAAAAAGGCGTGCCATGGTTTATCCAAAGGATGACGTCATAAACGTCCTTTCATATTTTAAAGTGTCTCTGAGGGTTTTAGAAAAACTCAGGGACATTTTGAAAATAGAGAAGCACTGAATAGAAATATCAGTGTAAGTTTTAGAGTTTCAAAGTATTACTGAAAGGAAGAGATATTCAGCGATGCAATTTGTTTTGAAATTCTACATACTGAAGCGAACGTCAGCGATTAAGAGAGAGAACATACCTTGATATCAGCGAGTCAATTTTGTTCAGAGATTAGATGATTAATAGGGGTATACAAGTTCATTTTATCACTGATCAAATGCTAACCGCTGAAGATTTTACTCTTCTAGGTTCAGCATTCCATGCTCGCTGATGAGAAAGTTGAATCTTGTCTCATCAAGAGGTTTGGTGAAAAGATCAGCTAACTGAAAGTCAGTGAGAATAAAATGAAGTTCTATATCACCATTCATCACATGATCTCTGATAAAATGATACCTGATTTCGATGTGTTTGGTCCTTGAGTGTAGCACTGGATTGTTTGCTATGGCGATGGCCCTAGTGTTGTCGCAATAGATTGGAATTTTGGAGAGCTGAAGGTCATAGTCAAGTAGTTGATTTCTCATCCACAAGACCTGAGAACAACAGCTTCCAGCAGCTACGTACTCAGCTTCAGCGGTTGAGGTGGACACTGATTTTTGCTTTTTACTTGTCCAACTCACCAGCTTTCCACCCTGGAGCTGACAGCCTCCTATGGTGCTTTTCCTATCCAACTTGCATCCTGCAAAATCACTATCTGAATAGGCGATTAGATCAAACCCCGAGTCTTTGGGATACCAAAGACCTAGGTTAGGAGTACCCTTAAGGTATTGAAAAATACGCTTTACAACGATCAAATGAGATTCCTTAGGTTCAGCTTGATATCGTGTACATAAACAAGTTGCATACATAATATCAGGATGGCTAGCTGTAAGATACAGAAGAGAGCCGATCATCCCACGGTACGTTGTCACATTAACAAGTTTCCCTAAAGGATCTTTGTTAAGTGTCAGCGGCGGTGCCATTGGGGTTTTCATAGCTGAGCTTTGAGTTAAATCAAACCTTTTCAGCATATCTTTAACATACTTACCTTGGTGAATGAAAGACCCTTTTTCATTCTGCTTGATTTGAAGACCAATGAAATATGTCAGTTCACCCATCATACTCATTTTATATTCAGCTTTCATTCTTTCAGCGAAACGAGTACATAATTCAGGGTTAGTAGAACCAAATATAATATCATTGACATATATTTGAACAAGAATGATATGACCTTTTACTTTCCTGAAAAATAGAGTTTTATCGATTTTACCACACTCAAATTTTTCAATATGGAGATAAGTAGAGAGAGTGTCATACCATACACGAGGAGCTTGCTTTAAGCCATAAAGTGCCTTATCCAGCTTATATACATAACCTGGATGCCTAGGATCAGTGAATCCTGGAGGTTGTTCCACGTAGACTTCTTCATTCAGCCTTCCATTGAGGAATGCTGATTTCACATCCATTTTATATACTTTGAAGTCTTTGTGAACAACATATGCTAAGAATAGACGAATGGCTTCGAGTCTTGTCACTGGGAAAATGTTTCGTCATAATCTATGCCTTCCTCTTGTCTGTATCCTTGAGCAACAAGACGAGCCTTGTTGCGGGTTACAGTTCCATGTTTATCCAACTTGTTTCGATAGACCCATTTGGTGCCTATCACTGACTTGTCAGATGGTCTTGGAACGAGATTCCAAACTTTGTTTCTTTCAAATTCTGTCAGCTCTTCTTGCATAGCGCTGACCCAGTTTGGATCTCTGAGGGCATCATCTGTTTTCTTTGGTTCAATCAGAGAAATAAAGTTAACAAATAAACAAATGTTACCTGCACTTCGTCGAGTCTGAACACCAGCGTTTGGATCACTAAGAATTTGATCAATGGGGTGATTTATAGTCCATCGCTGAGTCGGAGCATGATTCGCTGAATCAATCTGAACTTCTGGAGGAGCTGAAGAAGAGGCTTCAACAACTTCTTGTATTTCAGGCAAGAGAGGAAGAGGTTCGGATGTCATTTCATTCACTGGTTGTTGAGAAGTAGATGGTATGTCTAAGGTAGATGGTTCAGAAGCTGGCATAGTGTTGAGAGGAACAGCTGAAACCCATGAAGATTCAGCTTCACTTGTCTGCATGCTTGAGATGATAGTAGGATCATCATCAGCGGTAGGACTATTAACTTGAGGGATAGGAGCAGCTTCTGAATCACCAAGCTGAGAAAACATCCATTGATTCAGTTCTTCAGTATCAGCAGAAGGTCTTGAGTTCACTGATCGGGATTCGTCAAAAGTGACGTGGATTGTTTCTTCTACAGTTTGTCTTCTTCGATTGAAGACTCTGAAGGCTTTAGAGACTGAAGAATATCCAAGAAAAATCCATCATCAGCCTTGGGATCAAACTTTCCAAGGGCGTCTCTGTTGTTCAGTATGAAACACTGACATCCAAAGATGTGAAGAAAGCTAATTGAAGGCTTTCTCCCATGGAAACGTTCGTAGGCTGTCTTTTTGAATCTTTTTGACAATCAGCGACCTGTTTTGAGTAAAACAAGCAGTGTTGACAGCTTATGCCCAGAACTGAGTAGGTAGATAATAATCGCTGAGCATTGAACGTGCATCTTCGATGATCGTTCGATTTCTTCTTTCAGCGACTCCATTTTGTTGCGGTTTTCTCACTGAAGAAAGGTTGTGAGAAATACCCTTGCTTTCAAAGAAGTTATCAAGGGAACTGTTTTTGAATTCAGTCCCATGATCACTCCTTATTGAGCGAATGGTCATATTGTTCAGGACTTCCATTTTCCTGACGAATGGGATGAGTTCTTCAGGGGTGTCACTCTTAGAACGGAGAAACATAACCCAGGTATAGCGAGAGAATTCATCAACTATGACCAGTGTGTATTTCTTTCCAGCGAGGGATTGTTTGTTGACAGGACCAAACAAATCCATGTGAAGAAGTTGAAGAGGAGATGATACTGAGGAAACTTCTTAGACTTGAAGCTTGCTTTGGTTTGTTCCCTTTTTCACACGCTGAACATAGAGATTCCTTAGCGTATGAATGTTGAGGTAGACCAGTGACCAACTCTTTTGAAGAAAGAGTATTCAGTGTCTTGAAGTTGAGATGAGATAGCCTTTTATGCCATAGCCAGTTGACATCAGATGAGGCTTTTGAGAAGAAACAAGAATTCTCAGTGGTTGTCGAGTCCATGTTTATAACATAAACATTTTCCAAACGGTATCCGCTGATAGCGATCTTCTCCTTTTTGTCAGTGACAAAGCAGTATTCCTTAGTGAAACATACTTTGTAATCCTTGTCACATAGCTGACTGATGCTCAGAAGATTGTGTTTCAGTCCTTCAACATATGCGACTTTTCTGAAGGTTATTGTACCATTAGAGAGTACACCAAACCCTCAGGTATAGCCTTTTCTATTTCCACCAAATGTCACTGAGGGACCTTTCTCTTCCTTATATTCAGCGAGCAGGTTCTTTTTGCCAGTCATATGTCTAGAGCATCTGCTATCGAGATACCAGATACCCTTCAGGACCTGCAAACAAACGAAAATTAGTTTGATTTGGGCACCCATTTTACTATGGGTCCACATTTGTCTGTGGTGGTAGAGGAAGTGGAAGGTTCAACAATCTTCGCAGCATTTGAAGATTCAGCTTCAGGACTAGTCTTCACTTTGGTTAATTTCTTAACCTCAGTGGTTGGTTTCACCTTAACCTGATTTGCACCAGGATTGGTCTTCTTTGCCTTAGGGGCATCCTTCTTTACCTTGGCTAATTTCTTAGCCTTGGTAGTTGTGGGGCACTTACTAGCAATATGATCGGTAAGTCCACAGTGATAACATTCCCAATAGCTAAAAGTAGCTTTAGGACCATAGGAATTTTTATTTGAAATTTTCAAATGGGCAGGGCCTGTACCAAGAATACCTTTAGCATCAGATCTTGGAGGAACCTGAGGTTCATCAAGATTCTAAGCTAAGAAATTAAGCATGATCCTAGGAGTGGATCGCTGAGCATGCTCATGAATCTTATCCTTAGAAGTTGAGGGTTGATTAGCTGGAGGTTTAACATTCTTCAGCTTTGGCACTTTGGTATTCTTCTGAGGTTTTTGGAAAACAATTTTCTCTTTTCCTTTCAGTTTAGAACTTGAGGTAGAGGTTTCCTCAGGAATGGGAGTTTTAGAAGAGGAACACTGATATGAGGAGGTGTCAGGGATAGAGGACACGAACATTCCAAACTTAAGCATGGAACGATCAGTGGTTGGTTTTTCAGCGTCAACTTTGTAACCAAGACCATGTTTGTCACTCAGAGGAATATGAGCACCTAATATCTCAGTGATCGTTGCTGAGGATTTACACCATCCTTCAACATTAGCCTTTTCATCCTTTAATGCAGTGATAGCATCTTCTCGTTCGATACAAATGATTTGATTTATACAGACCTGATCTTTCAAATTTTCTTCTATTTTAGAAAGCTTTTGAATTTCTAAGTGACACTTCTTAAGCTGTTCAGCGAGATCAATATTTAATTTTTTAGCTTTGGTCTTGCCATTCATGGCATCGTATAAATCAACAGTCAAAAGATCGACGGTCCGACGTCTTTCGATGTCACTAAGGGCTGAAGTTTGAGTATCAGTGAGAGAGTTTGATACCTGAGAGGTGGAGGTAGAAGTAGAGGGAATTTCAGTTTGTTCTTCCTCTTCTTCTATTTGAGCCATGAGGTAGAGATTGGCCTCATCATCATCTTTAGAGTCAGATGATTCTTCATCAGAAAGATCCCAATCATGATCTTCAGCGATCATGCCTTTGCCTTTCTTCTTAAAGATTTTCAGCTTTGCATATTTTTCTTTCAGCTTCTTGTACTTGTCATCTCTAGCCCTGGGGTTTAAGGATTTCTTGTAGGAAGAAGATGAGAGTTTGAAGACTTTCTTAGAGCTGCATTCACTAGGAAAGTGTCCTACTTTTTCACAGTTAAAGTAGGTAGCAGTAGCCTTATCTACAGGGGTTGAAGATTTTGGCTTGTCAGTGAGTGAAAGAGGTTTATTTATTCTGAAGTTACTCTTTCTGGCGAATCTCCTTAATGTATTAGTCAGGAGTGCTAGTGACTCATCAATTTCTGAAGGATCAGCTTCTGATGAGTCATCAGCGTTAGATTCCAACTCAGTGATAGTAACGGTGGGCGCTGAGTAGGCATTAACTTTAAGAGTAAAGCAACAAGTGTGCTTTTGGATTCTTTTACAAGATGACACGACTGCTCATGATTGAGCATAGTGCCAAATAAGTTAGAAAGGGTCATTGATTTCAGATCCTTTGAGAGCTTAAGACACATTGAATAATTGTCCCAGCTTTCAGGAAGACATTCCAAAAACTTTTTCAGGATCTCAAAGTTAGAATATTCCTTTACCAACAGTTTTTAAGTCAACGATTAAACAGTTAAAACCTTGGTGAACTTCAGAGAGAGTTTCATTCTTACCACAAATGAAGCTTTCGTACTGTCTTACCAGGTTAATCTTTCTTGAATCCTGGACTTCAGATGTACCTTCATATTGAACACATATTGTGTCCCACATGGCTTTAGAACTCTTCAGGTTCATGACGGAGTGGTAGACTTCATCAGGAAGAGCCATAGAGAGAATAGATCTGGCCTTAGTGTCGATAGCCACCTTCTTCTTGTCTTCATCTGTCCACGTGTTAACTGCCCTGGGAATGATTCTTTCAGGAATGGCAGCTCTAGTAGCAGTGCCTGGAACTTCAGGGTCTATCATGACGGGGACATATGGACCATTTTCGATGTAGTAAGGCATAGTGGGATCTACACCTTCCAAGAAGAGCATCATCCTATTTTTCCAGAGATTGAAGTTATCTTTGGAAAATCTAGGGGGTTTTCCAAGAGAACCATTATCGATATAGTTTGTGTTTGTGGTGTTAGCCATTTTAGAAAATAGCAAGGAAGAGAAAAGAATATAGTATGAGCAAGATCTTGTTTATTAGATTAAACAAACTGCTCTGATACCACTTGTTGTTCCCAAAGGGGTTATACAAGTTTGTAGAAGGGGGGGGGGGTTGAATACAAACACACGATTTTTACTTTTCTAAATTGTTTATTGATATGTATCAAACAATTTACAGTTTGTTGCGGAACATGACTAAGGAATAAACCTAATCTAAACAAACTATGAGAATCACTAAGATTTCTTGCACTAGAAATAGGATAGAGGGAAAATAAGAACACTTAAGAAAAGTATTCTAACACACAGATTCAACAAGATAAGGAATGGCCGAGCACTTCAAAATGAAGTAGGGTTTCCTTTATATACTGCATGCATTTAATGCAAGTCAGTACACCTTTACACGTGGCAGCCTCTGGTTGGTTGCATGTTTTGACTTTAGTAGACAACCTAGTGGCCGCATGAAGAACAATGTAGAATCAGAGTTGGTTGTACGATTCTGGACAAAAGGGATGTCCGTTCTGACAAAATCGTACGGAGGCGTGCAAGGAGATAAGACAATAGTTGCTTGTAGAGGAGGCTTCATGATCAGTGTTCGCTGAATGATTCTTTATCAACGAATGATAATGTTCAGCGTTCGTTGAAGTCTTCTACTTGAAACTTCACATTGAGTGGACAAGTCTTGGCTTCACTGATATTCGCATCAGTTCATTAGTAGACTTAGTCGCTGGTTCTTTGGCTTGATCTCCGACTTCAGCGTAGAACATGGTTGACGTGAATCTTGTCTTCAGGGATCATAAGTAAACAACATAAGTTATCAACGATCATCAGTGAGGCTGAACAGGCTCAGGGCTCACTGATGAACAGTGTTCGCTGAATGTATAAATCAAAGAACGAGAGCTTTCTATCAGCGGTACTAAACAGACTTAGTATTTATCAGCGATAGTGAAACTCTAATACATATTGTCTACTTACAATTTTCACTAAGTGTTTCTCAGGGTCATTATCAAATCACTGGGTTTGGATCAACACTTGTTTCACAACATTTTCCGTGTTGTATGCCACGACTACAACACGGTGAACTTTTGCCTCTTGACCCTGAAATAGAAAGAACTGTTAAAAGACGTCGACGAGGTAGAGGTAATCGTAATCAGCAAAATCGCACCATGGCTGAAGTAGAGGGTAATCCTCCGCCACCACCTCCACTTGTGGAGACTATTGTCGAAATTGCTGATGACAAAGATAGAAAAATAAGGGACTATGCGACACCCGACTTTGATCAATTAAAATTGGGAATTATTAGGCCCAACATGGTAGCACAGACCTTTAAACCCGAACCAGTAATGTTTCAAACGATCCAGGCAATGGGTCAATTTGGGGGATTACCTTTGGAGGATCCACACTCACATTTAAAATCATTTATAGAAATGACGGATGATTTTCGTATTGCTGGAGTATCTCCGGAAGCCTTACGGCTGACACTCTTCACTTATACATTAAGAGACAGAGCCAAAGCCTGGGCTAAATTCTCAACAACCATAATCCATTAATATATGGGCAAGGCTAGCTGAAAAGTTTCTAAAAAAATACTTTCCTCCAACACGAAAAGTAAAGCTTAGACATGATATCATGAATTTTCGGCAAGAAGATGACGAGGCAGTCTCGGATGCATGGGAAAGATTGAAGACCTGATTAGGAAATGTCCTCATCATGGAATCCCCTACTGCATCCAATTAGAAACATTTTATAATGGCCTCTCTAATGCTGCTAAAGTCATTCTCAATGCCACGACTGGTGGGGCTTTTGTTTCTAAGATTTATAATAAAGGATATGACATTTTGGAGAAAGTTGCCAATAATAACACTGAGTATCAAACCCTCGGGCCATTACTCCAAATAATGCATCGGGAATTCATGAGATCGATGCTATTACCGCTTTAAATGCACAAATTGTAGCTTTAACTAATTTGGTAAAAAATAATTTAAATATTAATGAAACAAATCAAGTGCAAACTATAAATGAATCTTGTGTATTTTGCGGTGAAAGTCATGCTTTCGAAAATTGTCCGGGTAATCCCGTCTCGGTAAACTATGTTGGAAATCATTCTATAAATAGTCTGTTTTCCCAAACATAAAATCTGAATTGGCGGAGTCACCCAAATTTTTCTTGGTCAGGAAGTCAAGGACTTCAACCCCACGGGGCAAGTCAAACTCCAAATCGACCTCACAAATGCACGCACCTTGTCCACCAAATGCATTGAAAGGTAACGGTTCACTCGAATCTTTGCTTAAAGGTTTTATAAACCAAACCAATGCAACTTTGAAAGGATTTGAGACTCAACTTGGTCAGTTTGCAGCTGATCTTAAAAATCGGCCACAAGGGACTTTGCCAAGTGACACTGAAATCCTAAGGGAACTCACAAAGAATATGTTAAAGCTCTAAGTTTGAGAAATATAGAGACCATAGATGCATGTGAGAGCTCAAATCTTCCAGGAGTATTTCCAGCACATAAAGCATATTCTACTGCCAAAACAACAGGTGAACCCAGTTCCAGCACTGCCCAACTGCCAACACATACGTCCCACAGTGGTAAGACTGTGCCCACTTCGCAACAGAAAAAGTCAACCCCCACAGACCTTGACCTACGAGACTTACCCTTTCCAGAAAGAATGAAACCAAAATATGTGGACACACAACTTAAGAAGTTCTTGGACATCTTTAAGCAACTCCACATTAACATACCCTTGGTAGAAGCTCTCGAGCAAATCCCAAGCTATGTTAAATTTCTAAAAGACATTCTTAATAAGAAAAGAAGATTAAATGAATTTGAAACTGTCGCCTTGACCAAAGAATGTAGTGCGCTCCTTACTTGTAAACTTCCTCCTAAACTCAAGGATCCGGGAAGTTTTACCATCCCATGTTCTATAGGAGGAAAAGAAGTGGGTCACGCATTATGTGATTTGGGAGCAAGTATAAACCTCATGCCCTTGTCAGTTTTTAATAAGCTAGGAATAGGGGAAGTTCGACCCACCATTGTCACACTACAATTAGCGGACAGGTCTTTGGCTTATCCCAAAAGTAAAATATAAGATATCTTGGTCCAAGTCGATAAATTCATTTTTCCGGCCGATTTTCTAGTATTAGATTATGAAGCCGATAGAAACATTCCCATCATTCTAGGACGACCATTTCTTGCAACGGGAAGAACCTTAATTGATGTGCAAAAAGGAGAATTAACCATGAGGGTAAATGATCAACAAGTCACTTTTAATGTATTTAAATCGCTTAAATTTAATGGAGAAATAGAGGACTGTTCATCTATTTGTACTTTAGGTTAGGGGTGAGCAAAACCCGACTTATCCGATCTACCCGACCCGACCCGAATATCGACCAAAAAACCGCAACCCGAATAACCGATCCCCGACTTGTTAAACGGGTAAGTAGGATCGGGTTGGGGTTGGGTTTACCCCACCCGACCGACCCGAATATCCGATAATTTAAAAAAATAGTTTTTATTTTATAAATTTTATATTTTACAAATATAATCATATTTGATTTCACGATTTCATTTTCATTTTTCAGACTTTCAGTTTTCACTTTTCACCCTAAAACCCTAAATCGGCAAATCGCGATCGCCAGTCGCCACCACCCACACCCCCCCCCCCCTCGTCGGCCATTCACCATCACCGCCGCTGCGCCGCCCACCGCTGCCTTCCATCGCCGGCTATTGTCCACCACGACTGTCCGCTTCCATCAACGACCCTCTCCACAGTGGTAAGCTTCTAAGTTCTAATTTCTAGGGTTTTTATATTTGGTGCAAATATAAGTAAGTATATGTGAGTGAATTTGATGTATTTTGCAGTGTACATGTGTTTACATGAGTTTTTGTCCACATCTTTACATGAGTTTTTATCTTGCAGAGGTTAGAGATACAGTTGCTTTAGGTGCTCAAAAGAGGATCAAGAAGGTTAGTTAACTTTTTTATCCCTGGATTTACTTGTTAATCTTAAAACTATCACTATAATGAAGTCATTCAGACATTCACTTACAATAATTCACTAATGTGCATTTAGTTGAAAGCTTAATTATTATTGCTCAATGCTCACTATACTTGGGATTTGAACTATTCAATTTGTGTAATATTCTGAACTTTATACGTTATTTATTTACGATAGATATTGTAAGTTTATAATTGAAACTTGAAACTGTAAGTTTATAATTGAAACTTGAAACTGTAAGTTGAAATGTTGAATACTTGAATTGAAATGTTGAACTTGAAACTATAATGTTTGTTTGATGTTTGAAATTAATAGATTTGGAATGGATCAATTCGAAGTCAATAGTAGTGCACCGCCACCACCGGAAACAAAAAACGTAAAGCGGCGGAAAAAAGATCAGTTTATTGGGAGAACTTTGAAGAAATAAAAGATGACCAAGGTAATACCATAAAAGGAAAGTGCAAGTATTGTGCAAAAACATACGCTGCTGACCCTAAAAAGCACGGGACTTCCTCCCTAAAAAACCATGCCCTTGCATGCCTTAAAAATCCTCAGGCAAAAGAGACTAGACAGTCCATGTTAGCATTTGCCTCAAATTCTCAAAACGAAAGCGTGTTGACTAATTGGTCCTTTAATCAAGAGAGGGTTAGAAAAGCAACTGCTAAGATGATTATAATAGATGAACTACCTTTCAAGTTTGTAGACGGTAGGGGGTGGAGACAGTGGGTTCAAGAAGCGTGTCCGATGTTCAGAATACCTTCTAGATGGACGATTAATAGAGACATATTTTCCATTTATTATGAAGAGCGGAATAATCTTAAAAAGTTTTTTAAGGAACACTCCCAACGGCTTAGCTTAACCACAGATACTTGGACATCCGTGCAACAGATCAATTATATGTGCATAAGTGCACATTATATTGATTCCCAATGGAGATTGACCAAAAAAATAATATCTTTTGTGCCAATCCAATCGCATAAGGGGGATGCAATAGCTAGAGCGTTAGAGATTTTTTTAGTTGACTGGGGCATCAAAAACATTTCTACCATCACGGTAGATAATGCAACTTCTAACAATGTTGCCATAGGGTTCTTGAAAAACAAACTGGTATCTTGGGGGTGTTCACCTGTTAGGGCACAACACTTACATATGAGATGTGTGGCACATATTTTTAATTTGGTTGTCCAAGATGGGTTGAAGATGGCAGATTCACCTGTTAAGAAGCTTAGAGAGACTGTTAGGTGGGTTAGGGGTTCGCCGGCTAGATTGTTCAAGTTTAGAGAACTGGCTACGTTACTTGGGGTGGAAGAAAAAAGTTCTCTTTGTCTTGATGTTCCTACTAGATGGAACTCAACTTATATGATGCTCAGGAATGCCATCCCTTATAGAACCGTGTTTGAAGCATATGATGGACATGAACCCTCGTTTAGGTCGGATTTGGGTGATTCTATGTTGGCGGATTTTGATTGGGTGTATTTAGAGAGCTTCATACCCCTTTTGAAGACCTTTTATGAGATGACGCTAAAAATCTCAGGCTCTCTGTATATCACTTCCAATTGTTACTTTACCGAGATATGTGATTTGGAGTTCACGCTTGCGGAGATGATTGCTTCTCAGAATTTGACTGAAAAGGTACATTGTTATGATTTATTTTATTATTTACATTGTTATAATTTAGATTGTTATAGTTTATTTACATTGTTATAATTTATTTACATTCTATAAACAGAATATGGGTATCAAAATGAAGGAGAAGTTTGATAAATACTGGGGTGATCCGGATAAGATGAACTTGGTGATTTTCTTTGCCAATATTATGGATCCAAGAGATAAAGTGGACTTCATGCCATCCAAGTCGTGTACATTGTTTGGTGAAGAAATAGGTGAAGCGTGCTTTCGGAAGGTAAAGACTCAACTCACTTCTTTGTTTGAGGATTATTTGCAAGAATTTTCTCTACCTTCCCAATCCCAAACCCAACCCCAAACCCAATCGCAATCGAGACAAGGACCCCCCCCCCTCTCTCTTGGAAAAGAATCAAAGTCTAAAAGTTTTTTGAAGAAGCAAAGAGCTGAAAGTGGGACCGCAGATAGAAAAATGAATGAGTTGGATGTTTATCTAGGAGAGCAAACTGTGGATGATAATGGGTTAGACTTTGATTTGCTTAAGTGGTGGAATATAAATAGTGTACGCTTTCCCATCCTTTCCAAAGTTGCACGAGATGTCCTTGCCGTCCCCATTTCTACCGTTGCATCCGAATCGACTTTTAGTACAAGTGGGCGAGTGTTGGATAATTTTAGGAGTTCTCTAACTCCTAAAATAGTTGAAGCACTTATCTGTACGCAAGATTGGTTAAGAGGCCCTGTTGAACCAGTTGCGGTGGAAGAAAACATAGAGGATCTTGAGAAGTTTGAGAAAGGTACGCGTACGATATTAATTTATGAGTTTGATAATTTATAGATTAAAATAAACACTTTAAAGTTTAAAATTTGTTGCTTTTAATTTTAAAACGTGCAGAAATGGAAAATTTGAGGCTTGGAACTTCTTCAACTCGTGTTACTGAAGATACTCCTAGTACACAAGCTTCAAACGATTTTTTTGAAGTTGATTCGACAGATTCGTGATTTGAAGGTACGGCCGTACGGGACTATACTACGACTTTTTTGGTTTATCATTCTATATTTCTATTTATGGTTATTGATTTTTTTTTTGTTACTGTCTTACCAAACTATTTGGATGTTTGATCACTTGTTCTGTTGTTCACTTACAGGATTGGTTTGGATGTTTGGTTGGAACTTTAGGAAGTCGGAAGTCGGAACACATCTCTAATCTCTTGGTTTGATGGTTATTTGGTTATTTGGACTTTGGTTTGGTTTGGTAATTGGTACTTTGATAGTTTGATTGGACTTTTTTGGTTTGGTTTGCTAATTACTAATTTATTCGGTAAACTTTTAAACTTTGGTAATTGGTAGTTTGGTATTTAAAGTTTTAAACTTTTAGTTGGTTAATTTTAGTTGGTTAATTACTTAATTTATATATAATTATATATTGTAGACTTGTAGTTTGGTATTTAAAGTTTTAAACTTTGATAGTTTCATAGTTTGGTTAATTTTACTAGTTGGTTAATTTATATATCTTGCCGAAAAACCGAAAAGTGTGAAATTTGGGCTAAAAAATGGGTCAGAACAGAAGTCAGGAATACTGGGCTGAAAAAATGGGCCAGAAGTCAGGCCCAAACCCGGGTGACCCGACCGACCCGAACCGTACCCCGATATACCCGATATCCGATATCCGAAGGGTATATCGGATGGATTTCGGGTGCAACACACACACCCCGATCCCCGATCGGGTTACGGGGTTTGGGCCCCGATCCGCCCGACCCGTCCGATTGCACAGCCCTATTGGGAAGTGGTTTTAATTCTAAATCAGGTGCTTTTATTATAGATGGAACTTGGGTTGCTCTATCTTTGAAATCAAGTTGTTCAAATGCATTTATTACTTCTATTAAGTCATCTTCCGAAATGTCTTCTACTGTAACCATAGTGTAAGCACTTTGGGAACAGTCTATAAAACTTACGTCTAACTCTTCACCTAAACTCACCGGAGCAGAGGCGGACTTGGATTTTTTTCCATATGGCGGCAACAATTGATGAATAAAAAAAATATAAATTTTCAACAAAATCATGATGGCTCAGTTGACTAGTTTCTTGCATTTTTAAGGAAAAGTCAGGTTGATTCTTACATATCTTAATGAACATGCATGTATTTTAACAGCAACATGATTCAGACCTCGCTATCTATTGAAAGCAAAACTTTAATTAAGCTCTATAAAGCAATTCAGCAAGTTTAAATCTATATTGTAAACGTAGTTAAAAGACACATAGGCACACGATGAAACATTATATACCAAAAGGCCTTTGGCCTAGAGGTATATGTGCCTCTTTCCTCCTAGAAGGTCAGGGGTTTAAACCTTACCAAATGTGAGGAGGGTGTGTGAAGCTATGATTGGTCCCATCGTACACGTTTGCCCACCCTACTATTTTGGATTGGTCTAGAAGCTACTAGAAGAAGTGGTGGTGAGGATGCTTCAATTTAAAGGGAATGGGATTAGTTTTGTCATAAATGGAGACGAGCTACACTACACGTTGGGTTGTGCACATTCAATGGATGGGATTACGTATTTTCATGTGGAAGTTTCAATTTTATATCAAACACTTGGAAAAGATTTGAGTTTTGAAAAGTTCAACTGTTATTAAAGTGTGTTTCAATTATATATAATGACTTAGGGTGTGTTTGGTTCGACCACTACCGATTTTAACCACCATTGAACCATTGTCGACTACTACCGTTTTGGACCACCGTTGACCATCATCTATCTGAACCTTCAGTGACCACCATCGTCGATTTGAACCTCCGTCAACCACCACCGATTAACACTGTTCTGAACCACCACCGATCGGAACCACCACTATAAAAGGGTATTTTGGTTGTTTATTGTTTGCTCATTCCAAATTCTAAAGCTACATTCTACCAACCAAACAGACAGATTCCAAATCATTTAACAAATTCTATCCCAATTCATGTCAACCAATGGACGGTCAAATTTCATTCCAATTTGTTTAAAATCAAATTCGTTTGACATATTCCATTTCTTTACAAACATTCCTCCATCCAAACGCGGAGAGATAAACAAGAATTTCTGAAAATTTAATACAATTAATGATTTTACATTTTAATGACAGTATATAAGTATATTTACATATATAAACAAGTGTAAACGAACATAAATGAACGAATGAGGTCACTATTCATGTTTGTTCAGTTAAATAAAAGAACAAAAAAATGTATTCATGTTCGTTCATTTATTAAATAAATGAACTTTCTGTCGAACGACTCGTTGAAAATTCTGTTCGGGTACAACCCTAACTAGTATATATTTATAAGCGCAAACCAAGAGGACCTTATTATTAAAAAAAAAATTAATCAGATAACAACAAAAATACAATTTTTTAAAGGCAAAGCAATAAATTAGATTATCAACACAACAAAAATACAATTAATATTATTTAATATACTTTATTCATTAAATAATTATTTTAAAATAAAAAGTGTTGATTAAATAAAATATTATATCCTAATTTATAAGATGTTTTAATTCAACAATTTTATAGTTATGTATTAAAAAAACTAAAGTAATTTTTAATGTTTAATATAGTTTTAATCTATTTATGTATTGATTTATTAATAAAAATCATAAAACTATATTAAAGACACAATATTTAATAAAATGTTAAATCATTAATCTAAATGCAGAACCTTTATTAAATATAAAACATTAAAACTTCCATGGTGTCTTCAATCATATTCGAAAAGATAGACATCATACATCGTTGGAAAGTTGCGGGTGCATTATATAAACCAAATGGCATATGCCGAAAAGCAAAAGTTCGGAAGGGACAAGTGAAAGTGGTTTTCTTTTGATCCTCGGGTGCAATGTGAATTTGGTTGTACCCCGAATACCCGTCCAAAAAACAATAAAATTCTTTTCCGGCCAATCTATCTAGCATTTGGTCAATGAAGGGTAAAGGAAAATGGTATTTTTTTGTTGCTAAATTTAATTGCCTATAGTCCATGCAAATTCTCCACCCGGTGACGGTCCTTGTGGGGATAAGTTCATTTTTTTCGTTGGTGATTACCGTGGTACCACCTTTCTTTGGTACACATTGCACCGGACTTACCCAACTACTACTAGAAATTAGGTATATAATACCCGCATCTAGCCACTTCAAGATTTTTTTCTTTACAACTTCTTTCATGATGGGATTAAGTCTTCGTTGAGGTTGCACTTTGCCAAGGTTATTTTCATCCAAAATGATCTTATGTTGGCAAAGTGCCGGACTTATCCCCTTGATATCGGCTATTGTCCATCCTATTGCTTTTTTGTGATTTTTAGTAATTCTATCAACCTTACCTCTTGATCACCACTTAAGTTAGAAGAAATGATTACAAGTAATTTTTCTTCTTCCATGAGATATGCATACTTAAGATGGTTGGGAAGTAGGGGTGAGCAAAACCCGACTTATCCGATCTACCGAACCGACCCGACCCGAATATCGACCAAAAAACCGCAACCCGAAAACCCGAGCCCCGAATAACCGATCCCCGACTTGTTAAACGGGTAAGTAGGATCGGGTTGGGGTTGGGTTTACCCCACCCGACCGACCCGAATATCCGATAATTAAAAAAATAGTTTTTATTTTATAAATTTTATATTTTACAAATATAATCATATTTGATTTCACGATTTCATTTTCATTTTTCAGACTTTCAGTTTTCAGTTTTCACCCTAAAACCCCAAATCGGCAAATCGCGATCGCCAGTCGCCACCACCCACACCCCCCCTCGCCGGCCATTCACCATCACCGCTGTTGCGCCGCCCACCGCTGCATTCCATCGCCGGCTATTGTCCACCACGGCTGTCCGCTTCCATCGACGGCCCTCTCCACAGTGGTAAGCTTCTAAGTTCTAATTTCTAGGGTTTTTATATTTGGTGCATATATAAGTAAGTATATGTGAGTGAATTTGATATATTTTGCAGTGTACATGTGTTTACATGAGTTTTTGTCCACATCTTTACATGAGTTTTTATCTTGCAGAGGTTAGAGATACAGTTGCTTTAGGTGCTCAAAAGGGGATCAAGAAGATTAGTTAACTTTTTTATCCCAGGATTTACTTGTTAATCTTAAAACTATCACTATAATGAAGCCATTCAGACATTCACTTACAATAATTCACTAATGTGCATTTAGTTGAAAGCTTAATTATTCTTGCTCAATGCTCACTATACTTGGGATTTGAACTAATCAATTTGTGTAATATTCTGAACTTTATACGTTATTTATTTACGATAGATACTATAAGTTTATAATTGAAACTTGAAACTGTAAGTTTATAATTGAAACTTGAAACTGTAAGTTGAAATGTTGAATACTTGAATTGAAATGTTGAACTTGAAACTATAATGTTTGTTTGATGTTTGAAATTAATAGATTTGGAATGGATCAATTCGAAGTCAAAAGTAGTGCACCGCCACCACCGAAAACAAAAAAACGTAAAGCGGCGGAAAAAAAAGATCAGTTTATTGGGAGCACTTTGAAGAAATAAAAGATGACCAAGGTAATACCATAAAAGGAAAGTGCAAGTATTGTGCAAAAACATACGCTGCTGACCCTAAAAAGCACGGGACTTCCTCCCTAAAAAACCATGCCCTTGCATGCCTTAAAAACCCTCAGGCAAAAAAGACTAGACAGTCCATGTTAGCATTTGCCTCAAATTCTCAAAACGAAAGCGTGTTGACTAATTGGTCCTTTAATCAAGAGAGGGTTAGAAAAGCAACTGCTAAGATGATTATAATAGATGAACTACCTTTCAAGTTTGTAGACGGTAGGGGGTGGAGACAGTGGGTTCAAGAAGCGTGTCCGATGTTCAGAATACCTTCTAGATGGACGATTAATAGAGGCATATTTTCCATTTATTATGAAGAGCGGAATAATCTTAAAAGGTTTTTTAAGGAACACTCCCAACGGCTTAGCTTAACCACAGATACTTGGACATCCGTGCAACAGATCAATTATATGTGCATAACTGCACATTATATTGATTCCCAATGGAGATTGACCAAAAAAATAATATCTTTTGTGCCAATCCAATCGCATAAGGGGGATGCAATAGCTAGAGCGTTAGAGATTTGTTTAGTTGACTGGGGCATCAAAAACATTTCTACCATCACGGTAGATAATGCAGCTTCTAACAATGTTGCCATAGGGTTCTTGAAAAACAAACTGGTATCTTGAGGGTGTTCACCTGTTAGGGCACAACACTTACATATGAGATGTGTGGCACATATTTTGAATTTGGTTGTCCAAGATGGGTTGAAGATGGTGTTGATCCAAACCCTCAGTGATTTGAAAATGACCCTATCTTAAATACTTAGTGAAAATTGTAAGTAAACAATATGTATCAGAGTTTCACTATCGCTGATAAGTACTAAGATCTTACAGTACTGCTGATAGGAACTCTCGCACTTTTAGATTAAACATTCAGCGAACACTGTTCACCATATCGCTGAGTCTGTTCAGTCCTTATGGTGATCGCTGATAAGTTAGTTGTTTACTTATGATCCCTGAAGACAAGATTCACGTCAACAAAGGTTCTACGCTGAAGTCGAAGATCAAGCTCAAGAACCAGCGACAAGTCTCCTAATGAACTGATGCGGATCAGCGAAGACTCAGATTTGTCCACTCAACGTGAAGTATCAAGTACAAGACTTCAGCTATCGCTGAACTTTATCATCTGCTGAATAGTAAATGATAATCGCTGAATCAACGAAAGCTGATCATGAAGTCCTCCGTACAAAGTACTTTTGTCTTAACCTCCCTTGCACGCCACCGTACGAAATGTCAGAAAAGAACCTCCGAAAATCTGAAATCGTACAACCACTCTGACACTACACTGTTCATTCATGCGGCTACTAAGGTTGTCATCAAAGGTCAATGACATGCAACCAATCCGCTAATGACACGTGTAAAGTATATACTGGATTGCATTAAATGCATGCAGTATATAAAGAGATGAACTCACTTCATTTGAAGTAACTTGCTAACTCTGGACAAGTTCAAATCTCTCAAGATAGGATTTTATTAGTAATCTCCTTATCTTTCTTAGTGCAAGAAAACCTTAGTGTTCCAACTTGTTTAGATTTAGGTTTATCCTTAATCTTGTTTCCGCAACAAGCTGTAAATTGTTAATGATTTATCAATAAACAATTTAGAAAAGTAAAATAGTGTGTTTGTATTCAACCCCCCCCCCCCCCCCCCTTTCTACAAACTTGTTTAAGCCTTTCGGGACCAACAAGTGGTATCAGAGCAGATTTGTTTAATCTCATAAACAAGATCTAATCTAAGATATTTTCTCTTCCTTGCTATTATCTGAAAATGGCCAACTCAAACACAAACACTCACTATATCGACAATGGTTCTCTTGCAAAACCCCCTAGATTTTCCAGAGACAACTTCAACTTATGGAAAAATAGGATGACACTCTTCTTAGAAGGTGTAGACCCTACTATACCTTACTATCTTGAAAACGGTCCACACATCCCTGTAACGATTGATCCTGCCGTTCCAGCCACTGCAACTAGAGCTGCTATTCCAGAAAGGCTGATTCCAAAGGAAATCCATCATTGGACCGATGAAGACAAGAAGAAAGTGGCTATAGATACAAAAGCCAGATCCATACTATCCATGGCCCTTCCTGACGAAGTCTACCATTCCGTCATGAACCTGAAATCCTCGAAGGCCATGTGGGACACAATATGTGTTCAGTATGAAGGAACGTCTGAAGTCCAGGATTCAAGAAAGATCAACCTGGTAAGACAATACGAAAGTTTCATCTCTGGTAAGAATGAAACTCTCTCTGAAGTACATCAACGTTTTAACTGCTTAATTATAGATCTTAAAACGGTTGGTAAGGAATATTCTAACTTTGAAGTTCTGACAAAGTTTTTAGAATGTTTACCTGAAAGCTGGGACAATTATTCCATGTGTCTCAAGCTGTCAAAAGATCTAAGATCAATGACACTCGCTACCTTATATGGCACATTGCTGAATCATGAGCAATCTAGCCATCTTAAGAAGAATCTTGTAAAAGATTCCAAAAGCACCCCTGTTGCTTTAATCTCAGAGGAACCTTCTACTCAGCGACCCGTGGTCACTATCACTGAGTTAGAAAGTAACTCTGAAAGATCATCAGATTCTGATTCTTCAGATGATGAATCCTTGGCTCTCCTAACTAAAAAGTTCAGGAGATTCGCCAAGAAGAAAATGTTTAGAAAGAACAAAACTCTTTCTATAGCTGACAAGCCTAAGTCATCAGCTTGTGTTGATAAGGCTACTGCTACTTGTTTTAACTGCGAAAAGACAGGTCATTTCGCTAACGAGTGCAGGTCAAAGAAAATCATGAGACCTTCAGCCTTTACAAAGAAATCCTTTGTTCCAAGGAATAAAGACGACAAATACTTAAAGCTGAAGGAGAAGTATGCAAAGCTGAAAAGCTTTAAGAAGAAGGGAAAAGGCCTAATGGCTGACTATGATTGGGCTGCTTCTGATGAAGAAGCCTCATCATCTGATTCTGAAGATGATGAAGCAAATCAATGTCTCATGGCCAAGATTGAAGAAGAGGAAGAAAGTTCAGACATACCCTCCACTTCAACATCTGCCATTCAGGTATCACCTTCCTTCTTTACCAATATTGTAAATATTGATGAAGCTGATAGTCTCCGTAAAATCGAACTACTGACTAGAAGCTTATACGAAGCCATGAACGACAAAGCTGTGGTTGAAAACCAAAATCTTGATCTCGCTGAAAAGCTTAAAAATTGCCACCTTCAAATAGAAAAGCTTTCTAAATTTGAAGAAGATTTTAAAGATCAAGTCCATTTAAATCAGCTAGTCAAAATTGAACGAGCGGAAGCTATCGCTGCATTAAAAGCTGAACAAGCTACTGTTGAAGGATGGTGTAATTCTTCAACAAAGATCACTGAGATAATTAAGGCTCAGATTCCTCTGAGTGATAAACGTGGTCTGGGTTATAAATATGATACTCAAATACCAACCACTGAACGTTCAATGCTTAAATTTGGAACGTTCGTATCCTCAGTAGCTGACACTTCTTCATCTCAGTACTCCTCGTCGATTACACCAATCCCTGAGGAAACTCCTACCTCCTCAAAAGGTAAGGAGAAAATGGTTTATTCAAAACCTACATCTGTCTCTAAAGATAAAGGTAAAGGAATTGTAATTTATCAAAATCCTCAGAAGGGTACTTTAGTACCTAAGCTGAATGCTTCCAAAGCCTTAGTGATTCATTCATCTGTTTCTAGAAATCAGACCTCTGGATCAGTTCAGCGACCTACTCCTAGACTCAGAGTAGATGTCCTTGGTAAGAAATCTGAAGAACTGAATGTTCGTCCTATTTCAAAAACCAATAGTGTACTTGGTGCTGGCACTTCTAATTCCAAATTAAAAGCTCAGCACACAAGTGGTCCTAGAACTAATTTTAGTTATAGGAAATGTTATCACTGTGGACTTACCGATCATATTGCAAGTAAGTGTCCCACAGCCACCAAAGCTGATAAGATAGCTAAGGTGAAGATAGCACCAAAGAAGACCAAACCAGTTGCAAGTCAGGTCAAGGTGACTCATACCGCTGAGGTCAAGAAATTGACCAAAGTGAAGAAAGACAAAGCTGAATCTTCAAATGCTGCGAAGACTGCTGAACCCATTCCAACCACTTCCACTGACAAACGCGTATACATGGTGAAGTGGGTACCCAAGCAAAACTAATCTTCCTTTGTATTGCAGGTTAAGAAGGGTATCTGGTATCTCGATAGCGGATGCTCTAGACACATGACTGGAAAGAAAAGCCTGCTCGCTGAATACAAGGAAGAGAAGGGTCCCTCTGTAACTTTCGGTGGAAATGGAAAAGGACACACCCGAGGGTATGGTGTACTTTCAAATGGTACAACATCCTTCAGAAGAGTCGCATATGTTGAAGGGCTGAAGCATAATCTTCTGAGCATCAGTCAGCTTTGCGACATGGATAACAAAGTGATTTTCACCAAGGAATCCTGCTTTGTCTCTGACAAAAAGGAGAAGATAGCTCTCAGCGGTTATCGTTTGGAAAATGTTTACGTTATAAACATGGACTCAACAACCACTGAGAACTCCTGTTTCTTCTCAAAGGCATCTTCTGATGTCAACTGGCTATGGCACAAGAGACTCTCACATCTCAACTTCAAGACACTGAATACTCTTTCATCCAAAGAGTTAGTCACTGGTCTACCTCAACATTCATACGCCAAAGAATCCTTATGTTCAGCGTGTGAAAAAGGGAAGCAGACCAAGGCAAGCTTTAAGTCCAAGCAAGTTTCCTCAGTGTCATCTCCTCTTCAACTACTCCATATGGATTTGTTTGGCCCCGTTAACAAACAATCCATCGCTGGAAAGAAATATACGCTGGTCATAGTTGATGAATTCTCTCGTTATACATGGGTAATGTTTCTCCGTTCTAAGAGTGACACCCCTGAAGAACTCATCACCTTTGTTCGGAAGATGGAAACTCTGAACAATATGACTGTTCGCTCAATAAGGAGTGATCATGGAACTGAATTCAAAAACAGTTCTCTTGATTCCTTCCTTGAGAGCAAGGGTATTTCTCATAACTTTTCGTCAGTGAGAACACCACAACAAAACGGAGTCGCTGAAAGAAGAAATAGAACAATTATTGAAGCTGCACGTTCAATGCTCAGCGATTCTCACCTGCCTACTCAGTTTTGGGCAGAAGCTGTCAACACGGCTTGTTTTACGCAAAACAGGTCGCTGATAGTCAAAAGATTCAAAAAGACAGCCTATGAACTCTTTCATGGGAGAAAGCCTTCAATCAGCTTTCTTCACATCTTTGGTTGTCAGTGTTTCATACTGAACAACAGAGATGCCCTTGGACAGTTTGATCCTAAGGCTGATGATGGAATCTTTCTTGGATACTCCTCAGTTTCCAAAGCCTTCAGAGTCTTCAACCGAAGAAGACAAACTGTAGAAGAAACTATTCACGTCACGTTTGACGAATCCCGTTCAGCGAACTCTAAACCGAACGCTGATACAGAAGAACTGAATCAATGGATGTTTTCTCATCTTGGTGATTCAGAAGATGTTCCCACTACTCATACTCATACAACTGAAAATGATGGTCCTACTATCATTCCCAATATGCAGAATAGTGAAGCTGAAACATCTTGGGTCTCAGCTGTTCCTATAAATACTATACCCGCAGTTGATCCAAATGTCTCAGAAATTCCATCTATTTCTCAGCAATCAGTGAATGAAGTGACAAATGCAAGCATTCCTCTCTTAGCTGATTATCCAGAAGTAGCTGAAGCCTCATCTTCAGTTTCTCCAGTTCAGACTGCGTCAGCGACGCATGCTCCGGCTCAGCGATGGACTGTAAATCACCCAATCGATCAAATTCTTGGTGATCCCAACGCTGGTATTCAGACTCGTAGAAGTGCAGGTAATATTTGTTTATTTGTTAACTTTATTTCTCTAACTGAACCAAAGAAAATAGATGATGCCCTCAGAGATCCAAACTGGGTCAGCGCTATGCAAGAAGAGCTGACTGAATTCGAAAGAAACAAAGTTTGGAAACTTGTTCGGAGACCAACTGACAAAACAGTGATAGGCACTAAGTGGGTCTATCGAAACAAGTTGGACGAACATGGTACTGTAACTCGCAACAAAGCTCGTCTTGTTGCTCAGGGATACAGACAAGAGGAAGGTATAGATTATGACGAAACCTTTGCTCCTGTAGCAAGACTTGAATCTATTCGTCTTTTCTTAGCATATGCTGTACACAAAAACTTCACTGTACATCAAATGGATGTTAAGTCAGCGTTTCTAAATGGAAAGCTGAATGAAGAAGTTTATGTGGAACAACCTCCAGGATTCTCAGATCCTAAGCGTCCAGGTTATGTTTATAAGCTGGATAAGGCACTTTATGGCTTGAAGCAAGCTCCTCGTGCATGGTATGACACTCTTTCTACGTATCTCCACCTTGAAAAATTTGAGAGAGGTAAGATTGACAAAACTTTGTTTTTTAGAAAAATAAAAGGTCATATCATTTTAGTTCAAATATATGTTGATGACATTATATTTGGTTCTACTAACCCTGAGCTTTGTACTCGTTTCGCTGATAGAATGAAAGATGAGTATAAAATGAGTATGATGGGTGAACTAACATATTTCCTTGGTCTTCAGATTAAGCAAACTGAAAAAGGAACTTTTATAAATCAGGGAAAGTATGTTAAAGATATGCTGAAAAAATTCGACTTAACTGAAAGTTCAGCTATGAAAACCCCTATGGCACCACCGCTGATACTTGATAAGGACACAAAGGGTGTTCCTGTCAATGTCACGCTGTACCGTGGGATGATCGGCTCACTACTGTATCTTACAGCTAGCCGACCCGATATTATGTTTGCAACATGTCTGTGCGCACGATATCAAGCTGAACCTAAGATATCTCATATGAAAGCTGTAAAGCGAATCTTTCGATATCTTAAGGGTACAGCGAATCTAGGTCTTTGGTATCCCAAAGATTCAGGATTCGATCTAACCGCCTATTCAGACAGTGATTTTGCAGGTTGCAAAATGGATAGGAAAAGCACCACAGGAGGATGTCAGCTCCTGGGTGGAAAGCTGGTAAGTTGGACAAGTAAGAAGCAAAACTCGGTGTCCACTTCCACAGCTGAAGCTGAGTATGTAGCCGCTGGAAGCTGCTGTGCTCAAGTCTTGTGGATGAGAAATCAACTACTAGACTATGATCTTCAGCTCTCCAAAATTCCAATCTATTGCGACAGCACAAGTGCCATCGCTATAGCAAACAATCCAGTGCTACACTCAAAGACAAAACACATAGAAATCAGATATCATTTTATCAGAGATCATGTGATGAATGGTGATATAGAACTTCATTTTATCCCAACTGATTATCAGTTAGCTGATTTGTTTACCAAACCTCTTGATGAGACAAGATTCAACTTTCTCATCAGCGAGCTTGGAATGCTGAACTTTGAAGGATAAATCTTCAGCGGTTCACATTTAGTCAGAGATACGTTTATACATTCTTGTATAGGCTCTGGATAAAATAAACTAGTACAATCCATTTCATCATCTTCTCTCTGAATAAATTGGGTTAAACTGATATCAAGGTATGTTTTCTCTGACAAAACGCATGAAAATGCAAGATTTCAAATTCTTTCATCGCTGAATAATATTTTGAAATTTCTTAAAACCCTCACTGATATTTCTATTCAGTGCTTCATATTTTCCAAAGAGTCCCTGAGTTTTTCTTTCAAAACCTCAGAGACAACGAAAGAATGTGAAAGGACAGTTGTGACGTCATTGCAACGGATAACACCAGGCACGTTTCTTTTTCTGACACACGTTTGCACGTTTCGTTGTCTATCCAATCAAATGCAAACACGTGTCCGTGTCATGATGAAAAACTTTCCCGCTCAAGTTTTTCTCTCTCTACTCTCTTCCTATATAAACTCTCTCAAAGTTTATATTTGTCTTTTATGCGAATCAATCTTTCTCCGCAAGAAAAGAACACTGTTGCATTTTGTGCTCTCGATCTTCAAGAACTGTTCATCATCTTCTTCATCAAACTCAAGGTCAATATGTTCTTATCTTTTATCAAATGCAAATAACTTGTTTTCGATCTTATCATTGTTTTACACAAGATCAAACAAAAGAACTCAAAAATAAAATCATTTTCTTTCATGGTTTTATAAACACAACCATTTCATGGTTGTTCTTCAAGTTTTAAATCTAAAATCTTAAACTTGTTCTTCTTTCGTATCCATTTTTTTTAAAAAAAAACTGGAATACAAGGCTTATAGGTGTTATATTCGTTTTTAAAAAAAAAAAAAAAACAAGAAAAACCCTAATCTTCATTAAGACTTTTTTGTCTGAATGAAATGGACAAAATTCGAAAAATCTTAATGGAAATTCTCTTTCCACATTAAGATATTTCTTATTTGTTAACATCTTTGGTTGAACTGATAATACAGTGAAATGGCAACTTCAAAGCTGAATGTTACCGCTGAGTCCATCTCCAGTGATTCTGAGGAACTGGAAATCACCAAAGCTCCTCAGGTTAAGTTTGAGCTGGATCAACTAGACTGGACAAAGGCAAACAACCTTTCAGCGCTTCTCGAGTTTCCTCCTCGGAAGCAGGTATCCCATCTAGACGACGCTGTGATTTTTTTGAAGAATAGCCCCATATACACAGCACTGACAATCACACCTCCTGCCAGTCAGCGTCTATTATCCCAATTCTGGTACTCTGCCAGACACACCAACCTACCCTCAGCCAAAGATCCATCTAAAACCATCGACTGCATACTCAGCGATACTGAGTATGGCACCATCAAGATAACCCCCGCAATAATCCGTAAAGCTCTGAAATTCCCTAACGCTACCTCAGAAAATCCTTTCATTCCATTTCCTGACCACAAGAAGCACGCTGACAGGGAAGAAATCATTGCTTTCCTTGATGCGATGGGTTACATCTGGGAGACTGGAAGAGACAAGCTACCTGAGAAGAAGCTGACGCTGATAAAGAAATCCAAGATGCCCAGCGAGATAAACTTCATCTTCGCTCACCTGATCAGCTGCATGACAGCGAAATCCGGATCTTCTGATCAAGCCGCTCAACCTCAGCAGGCCATGGGTTACGCACTGCTGAAAGGTCTCAACATTGACTGGGCCTCCATCATCTATGAAGACCTCATTCAACGTGTTGATTCTGCCGCTGACCGACCAGCATGGGTTCCTTACCCGCGATTCATCAGCGCCATCTTTCAATATGGCCTGAAGGACAGCTATCCTGAGGAGGGTGATCTGAAACTCTCTCAGATTGGCCCTAAAGTTCTCGACTTCAAGCCTGTCGCCAACGAGGTACGTCTCTCTACTCTTCTCACTCTTCTTAATTCTCCGCTTTCTGTGGCTCCTTCAGCGACAATACCCATCGCTGATACCCCGGCCACAAAATCCATTCCTTCTAAGAAAAGGAAACAATCTCTTACCCCTCTTGATTCCAAAAGGATCAAGAAAACCAAGGAGCAACCCCAGCAGTTGCATGCTGAAGACTCCTCAGCTCATTCTGAAGAGCTGAAGGAAAGTTCCGTGGTACGCTCTGCCACACCAATTCAAGCCATCCCTTCTAAACCTACTTCAGCGTCCCTAAACGCTGAGGTTAGAACTTTGGAATCTACCCAACCTTCGTCAGTCTCTCAAAAGACTGATGAAGTACTTCTCAGCGAATCCAACGCTGAACTTGAACCCCAACCCCAATTCTTATCCTTCGCTCCTCCCTCTACTTCTTTGGACACTCCTCCAGTCAAAACTGGAGATGCCATCATTCAAGAAGCCGTTGAAGCTTCTCAGCGAATGACGAAGAAAGGACCTGCAGAGATCTCCATTCCTCACGGAACTTTTGAGGGAGATATGGAACACTATGGAGGGACTCGAAACTTTGATGAGTTCGTCAACGCTCCTGCAGGTACAGATCCCACCTTAAACACTGTAACTAAACCTGAAACTTCTGAGCTTTCCTTTGTTCACAAGTACTTATATGTTACAGGTCCTTTTTTTGGGAGACATCAACCAGTCTCTGAAGTCTATGGAGATGAAACTTACGGATCTCACCACCGGTCTATCAAATAACTCTACAGCTGTAACAAACGCTGGAGAGAATCTGACGAAGCTGACTACTGTGGTGGAAAAGAAGGCCTCCTCTGATGACATCAAAGATCTTGATAAAACTCTCGCCGACTTTGCCAAAGTGCTCTCCGACATCTACACTGACTACACCAACCTCAAATCATCAGTTTCCACCATTTCCAGCGAAGTTACAACGCTGAAGAAATCGGTTGGTACACTCGAAGGTGATATGTCAGTGGTCAAGACCGACTTGGGCTCAGTGAAGACCGACCTTGGTTCCGTCAAGACAATGATCGAGACGCTGGTGAACAAGGCAAATAATCCAGCTCCTGCTCCGGCCCCTGCACCTGTTTTGGACTCATTCACCGCAGAGGATCGCCAAGAGCTGAAGAAAATCACGCCTGCTATTTCTGGCCTAGAAGACAGAATAGCTAAGCTTGAAGGTTGTGTGAAAATCTCTGGCCCAGAAGACAGAGACAACACCAATGCTGAATCTACCCATTCCTCCCCCGCCCATCATGAGAAAGAGGGGGAGAAGAGCGCTGAACAGGAGAAGAGCGCTGAAGACCTTTCCCATGATGAATCTATCAGGGGAGAGGGTAATGAAGATCGGATTACTGGACCTCAGGGAGATGAAAACCCTGAGGGAACCGAGAACCTCGCCTCTATATCTGAGGGGGAGCAACTCGATGAAGATGCTGAGGAATCTGAAGCAGAAGAAGACGAAGACTTCGACATCCCTGAAGCTGAACCATCCTCCTCTCCAAGGAACGATGATGATGATGAAGATGACGATGATTTCTTTGTTGTCAAACCTGCTCCTCGAACCAAAGCTCTTAAAGGTATTTCAATAAAAGAACCTTCAGGGGAGAAGACAAAGACAAAGCACTCAGCCTCTGGCGCTGAGAAAAGCAAAGACAAAGGCATCGCTGAAGATGATAATCTGGCGATCCTACTTGCAAAGCCGATTTGTCAGTCCTCTCCCCTGTTTGAGGATATCGCTGAAAAATCTGTTGCGACTTCACCAATAATTCCAGCTAACGCTGAAGACATAATCCCAGTCTTAGATTTAATCTCTGAGACTGATGAACCAGAAGAACAACCTCTCTCGCACAGAAACAGACCTTCCTCAGTTGCTCAAAGGCTGAGTGAAGAAGATCAAAAGAGGAGAGAAGAAATGATAAAGCGATTCGAGGATCAGCGAATCATCCTAAGGCGCGATCAACTACCTTCAGTTCCTCCTAAGTTCAGAATTTCAAAAGCTGAATACCAAGATCATCTCAGAGCTGAACGCCTCATCGCTGAAAGGAAGGAAGCTGAAGATAAAGACAGAGAATACGCCATCAAGCTCACTCAAGAATCTGTCAAAGACCCCAAGCTGAAGCGTATTCCCATTCAAATCCAACGAAAGCTTTGGGAACAAGCCCAGAAGATCGTGGAAAAGAAAGCTGAAGTTTCTCAGACCACCCTGATCTGGTGTAAAGAGAAAATCCACTTCAGATATCGTCCAGCGAAGATCAACAAGGTATTCATCTCTGGAAGAACCTCCGTCGGAGTACCTATTGTTGACATCAAACTGTTCAGAGAAGATGACTCATCTGAAACCTTTCGTGCTGACACTGTAAAAAGGTATGGTCTCTCTGAATGGCTGGAGATGAGGTTAGCTATCCAACCGTCAAAATCTAAGTACAAGGATCATTTCGAAAAGCTGATAAATAGACAGATCGATTTGATATCTTCTTGTGTGGATATTCCTCCTGTTCCTGATCTAAAGCCGAAAAGAAAAAAGGACTCTCCAAGGAAGAAACGTCAAGATTCAAACTCAGGTCCTGTCATACGAAATGAAACTGGAATTGGTTTCTCTCGCGCTGAAGTACTTGGTCCTGATCCTGATCTATCTGCCCTTGATGTCTCTTTGCCACCATGTGAACTTTTCGTCCCTGGTAAAGTCATCAGTAATCCTTATGGAATATTCTTTCTTGACTACGACGGACGTAAATGCTTTCAACGGATCGCTGAGCTTCCAATCACTCCAATCGAACAGCTCAAAGATCTCATCTATTGGTGCGACTTCAGAAAAGACATTCAGGCACGACACCTAAAACCCTTGATTTTTGAAGCTGCTCTGAAGCTAAAGAATAAAGGAGAAAAGGTTCCTGACTGGATGATTCCAACTGAAAAGACAACCCTTGATGAACTTCTCATTAAGGAAGAACCCTTTGAAGGCTGACAACAATCACCATTTTCTCTATTGTATCAGTCATCCTTCAGTACTTGTAATTTATTTCGCTTGTACTTATAATCTTTCTTATTCATATTGTAACCTGATTCAAAGATTTAAAGAAAGATTTCAGCGAATGTACTTTACTCCATCAGTACTGAAAAGATCCCAGAAAACAGTAAAAGGGACAAATATTTTATGAGTTCTTTTTATCCTTATGTTTTCATTAAATAGCAATTTTCTCTGTTGCTATGTCATAATCAAATAGGGGGAGATTGTTGATCCAAACCCTCAGTGATTTGAAAATGACCCTATCTTAAATACTTAGTGAAAATTGTAAGTAAACAATATGTATCAGAGTTTCACTATCGCTGATAAGTACTAAGATCTTACAGTACTGCTGATAGGAACTCTCGCACTTTTAGATTAAACATTCAGCGAACACTGTTCACCATATCGCTGAGTCTGTTCAGTCCTTATGGTGATCGCTGATAAGTTAGTTGTTTACTTATGATCCCTGAAGACAAGATTCACGTCAACAAAGGTTCTACGCTGAAGTCGAAGATCAAGCTCAAGAACCAGCGACAAGTCTCCTAATGAACTGATGCGGATCAGCGAAGACTCAGATTTGTCCACTCAACGTGAAGTATCAAGTACAAGACTTCAGCTATCGCTGAACTTTATCATCTGCTGAATAGTAAATGATAATCGCTGAATCAACGAAAGCTGATCATGAAGTCCTCCGTACAAAGTACTTTTGTCTTAACCTCCCTTGCACGCCACCGTACGAAATGTCAGAAAAGAACCTCCGAAAATCTGAAATCGTACAACCACTCTGACACTACACTGTTCATTCATGCGGCTACTAAGGTTGTCATCAAAGGTCAATGACATGCAACCAATCCGCTAATGACACGTGTAAAGTATATACTGGATTGCATTAAATGCATGCAGTATATAAAGAGATGAACTCACTTCATTTGAAGTAACTTGCTAACTCTGGACAAGTTCAAATCTCTCAAGATAGGATTTTATTAGTAATCTCCTTATCTTTCTTAGTGCAAGAAAACCTTAGTGTTCTAACTTGTTTAGATTTAGGTTTATCCTTAATCTTGTTTCCGCAACAAGCTGTAAATTGTTAATGATTTATCAATAAACAATTTAGAAAAGTAAAATAGTGTGTTTGTATTCAACCCCCCCCCCCCCCCTTTCTACAAACTTGTTTAAGCCTTTCGGGACCAACAGATGGCAGATTCATCTGTTAAGAAGCTTAGAGAGACTGTTAGGTGGGTTAGGGGTTCGTCGGCTAGATTGTTCAAGTTTAGAGAACTGGCTACGTTACTTGGGGTGGAAGAAAAAAGTTCTCTTTGTCTTGATGTTCCTACTAGATGGAACTCAACTTATATGATGCTCAGGAATGCCATCCCTTATAGAACCGTGTTTGAAGCATATGATGGACATGAACCCTCGTTTAGGTCGGATTTGGGTGATTCTATGTTGGCGGATTTTGATTGGGTGTATTTAGAGAGCTTCATACCCCTTTTGAAGACCTTTTATGAGATGACGCTAAAAATCTCAGGCTCTCTGTATATCACTTCCAATTGTTACTTTACCGAGATATGTGATTTGGAGTTCACGCTTGCGGAGATGATTGCTTCTCAGAATTTGACTGAAAAGGTACATTGTTATGATTTATTTTATTATTTACATTGTTATAATTTAGATTGTTATAGTTTATTTACATTGTTATAATTTATTTACATTCTATAAACAGAATATGGGTATCAAAATGAAGGAGAAGTTTGATAAATACTGGGGTGATCCGGATAAGATGAACTTGGTGATTTTCTTTGCCAATATTATGGATCCAAGAGATAAAGTGGACTTCATGCCATCCCAGTTGTGTACATTGTTTGGTGAAGAAATAGGTGAAGCGTGCTTTCGGAAGGTAAAGACTCAACTCACTTCTTTGTTTGAGGATTATTTGCAAGAATTTTCTCTACCTTCCCAATCCCAAACCCAACCCCAAACCCAATCGCAATCGAGACAAGGACCCCCCCCCCCCTCTCTCTTGGAAAAGAATCAAAGTCTAAAAGTTTTTTGAAGAAGCAAAGAGCTGAAAGTGGGACCGCAGATAGAAAAATGAATGAGTTGGATGTTTATCTAGGAGAGCAAACTGTGGATGATAATGGGTTAGACTTTGATTTGCTTAAGTGGTGGAATATAAATAGTGTACGCTTTCCCATCCTTTCCAAAGTTGCACGAGATGTCCTTGCCGTCCCCATTTCTACCGTTGCATCCGAATCGACTTTTAGTACAAGTGGGCGAGTGTTGGATAATTTTAGGAGTTCTCTAACTCCTAAAATAGTTGAAGCACTTATCTGTACGCAAGATTGGTTAAGAGGCCCTGTTGAACCAGTTGCGGTGGAAGAAAACATAGAGGATCTTGAGAAGTTTGAGAAAGGTACGCGTACGATATTAATTTATGAGTTTGATAATTTATAGATTAAAATAAACACTTTAAAGTTTAAAATTTGTTGGTTTTAATTTTAAAACGTGCAGAAATGGAAAATTTGAGGCTTGGAACTTCTTCAACTCGTGTTACTGAAGATACTCCTAGTACACAAGCTTCAAACGATTTTTTTGAAGTTGATTCGACAGATTCTTGATTTGAAGGTACGGCCGTACGGGACTATACTACGACTTTTTTGATTTATCATTCTATATTTCTATTTATGGTTATTGATTTTTTTTTGTTACCATCTTACCAAACTATTTGGATGTTTGATCACTTGTTCTGTTGTTCACTTACATGATTGGTTTGGATGTTTGGTTGGAACTTTAGGAAGTCGGAAGTCGGAACACATCTCTAATCTCTTGGTTTGATGGTTATTTGGTTATTTGGACTTTGGTTTGGTTTGGTAATTGGTACTTTGATAGTTTGATTGGACTTTTTTGGTTTGGTTTGCTAATTACTAATTTATTCGGTAAACTTTTAAACTTTGGTAATTGGTAGTTTGGTATTTAAAGTTTTAAAGTTTTACTTGGTTAATTTTAGTTGGTTAATTACTTAATTTATATATAATTATATATTGTAGACTTGTAGTTTGGTATTTAAAGTTTTAAACTTTGGTAGTTTCATAGTTTGGTTAATTTTACTAGTTGGTTAATTTATATATCTTGCCGAAAAACCGAAAAGTGTGAAATTTGGGCTAAAAAATGGGTCAGAACAGAAGTCAGGAATATTGGGCTGAAAAAATGGGCCAGAAGTCAGGCCCAAACCCGTGGGACCCGACCGACCCGAACCGTACCCCAATATACCCGATATCCGATATCCGAAGGGTATATCGGACGGATTTCGGGTGCAACACACACACCCCGATCCCCGATCGGGTTACGGGGTTTGGGCCCCGATCCGCCCGACCCGTCCGATTGCACAACCCTACCGGTGATAACGGGTGATTTGTGTTGAAATATTTTAAAATCCTTCTTGATTAAAATAAAAATTATAGACACTCAAAATTCTTTGATACATACGTGTATATATATATTTAATAAAGCACATATATATTCCATATATTTATATATGTTTCTGCTGCCTCTTCACAGGAGCATCATCCATCAATGTGCTCCTCCACCAAAATTATTGAAACAATATTTAGTTAATTTAATATGAAACATATACATCAAAAACTACATTATATATATGACAAATCTCGAGGGCTACGGCCCCTTCTCAAAGAGGCGAACTTGGCAAACTTTTCATAATTTATGAGTTTAAACAAACTCTTATTTAAGATGTAAACCATAATAAGATAAGTATCATACAAATCGAACCTATCGTCACCACAAATTCGAACTCAATAATAATTATAATACAAAATAAATCTCATCTTTGATGGACTTCACAAAACTCGATTCTATCCTTCTTGATAGAATCGATATACAGAAAGGGGTAGAAACATAATGTTCATACAGTGAACACAAAACTAAAGACATAACATGAATATAATACCAACCTGAAAATCGTCGACATCGTGAATTAAAAATTGTACGGATTGAATCATGTCCTTAAAGGTTTTATACGACTACCCTTTTCGCTGTGAGTCTCAAAGTCGCAAAGCCCCAGGATTTGATATAGTTGAAATCGATTATCAACAACAATGATAGTCGATTTTAACAAAGATGATGCAGAAAACCGGTAGAACTCTTTTCTTAGGAAGATGGAAGGCACAATAGAGAGAAATTATATAGAGAGAGATTGAGTTTTCTTAGAGATTGATTATCAGGAGATAGTTTTAACTTCTATATATATTGGGAGAGTGATTAGGATTAAACTAATCACTTCCCCTTTTTTCTCTAATTTCTCCCCAGGAAAAGGAGATACAAGGGAAAGTGGGAGACTTAGTCTCCAACTTAAAATTATCTCTTAATCATTAAAAACGAATTTAGAAAATATCTGAAAAAATAATTCAGATAAGTAACATAATTATCGATTAAATAACATCTATTATTTATACAAATAATTATTTATTTCTTTCTATAATTTTCACTAAAAAGAATGTGCTGTGCGTCACTTCACAGCCACACATGCGAGTCCTTCCACTCACAACCCCCACCATGAGCCCACCAACTTGTTCAAGACCCACTTGAGAGAAAAGACTTATAAAGCCCTTTGTTATTAGTATTCCTACCGATGTGGGATGGAAGAAAACTTCCAAACTCACAAAATCTCCAACAATCCCCCACCAGGTTGGAAAGTTTTCTGACATTCATAGAGGATGATGTCACGGTGGTGTCACATAGATTAAACCCCGTTTGATGTAAGTATGCAAGAAGGGATCAATTCATTGGTATCCTTAGGATTTAAACCTTGAATCTAATGATCACTTCGGCTTATTCACACACATCATCTTTCCTCTTTGCATTCTCACTGAGCGCGAATATGGCCATGCGCTAAATCCTGTTTCATGACTTTTGAGAGAGAAATCACAACTCTCCAATTGAGGCGGTGTTGGTGATTATGAAAAGAAACACAAAATAAACATATATAATAACGCAGCGGAATAATCACCAAAAGGATCAACGTATTGCCAATATAATTAAACTAGAAATACAAATAACGATATACCTTTGTAGGGTGATTTGTACACCAATCGGGATCTACTTGTGTGCTCTTTTGAAACCAAGCATTCAATGGAGAATGCCTCTAGAGTAGTCCACACTACACCTCCTTGATCACCACCGGATGCTAGTCCTCCTTAGTAACGGATCTTGTAGCTTCAATTAATCAAGAACGAAGCTAGAAGATCAAAGTGGAAAAACCCAAGAGAGGGCTAAGGGTGGGGCGCCGATTTTAGAGAGAGGAGAGGAAAAATTAGGTTAGCTTAATTAGGTCATTAACATTTCTATTTATTAATGAACCCTAAAGCTACATTGGGCCTCTTAAAGGTTCTCCCTAGTAAATCTTCATGGGCCTTGAATTAATTAAGTTAATAGGCTAGCTATTAACTTAAATCCAATACAAACCCATTAATCCACTATTAATGATTTGTGCCCATTTAATTACCCCATGTTACTTAGGCTATTAATATAATGTAAATACAATAATTACATTATATATTAAATGGTATCTCAGTGTATTGTGTGTGACCCTATAGGCCCATGTGTATCTAGCCATATAATTATATATTATGACACGAGCATATTCCAACAGGCGGCACCACCTCTTAGTCATATAGGCAAAGTTCTATAACATCTTCGTTGCTAAGATGCCTCTAAACTTTGTTAAGAGATTAACTCAACCTTATTCTCGGCAACGCCGTACTATCATATACCGTACATAGGTCTATCAATTTTGATAGTACCTTCTATCAATTAAATGACTTGTTATTACCCTTTAAACTTGGTAGATAGGAGCACTAAATCCAAGTTGGGTTACCATCACTAATTGATTCTGCGTGATTTTAGACCCATGTCTCCGGTAGTTGACCCATCAAGACTCTCGTCAGAGGATTGGTTAGCGGATCTGTCAAGTTTCCACATGACTTGACAAACACAATATAAATGGTACCATTTTCGATTGATTGTCTCTCATAATTATGTCAAAGACTTATGTGTCTTGTTCTCCCATTATACACAACCTTGTAAAATTCTGACATTGTGGCCTCACTGTCACAAAGCATGGGAATCAAATTAGCTACACGAAGCCATAAGTTTATATCTGTTAATAGATATCTAGTTCACTCGGCCTCTTTGCGTGCAACAACTAGGATAATGAATTCGGCTTTCACAGTCGAATGATCTATACCCATTTGTTTCTTGCTTCCTCAAGAAACCCGCCCTTCCGGCTAAAGTTCAAATGCCCCTACTTGTGGATTTGGACTCACTTAAGTGATATACTCAGCTGGTATAGTACATCACTCATAGAATTTTAGAGTGTCTCTAACTCAAGTTTCACCCTTGAATCGAATGAAGAGACGAACTCCTTGCGTTCAAATATTAGAACTTAGTCAGATTCTTCCACTATAAATCTCAGACTTTTCACCCAAGAATGATGAGTACTTATCCATGATCTTTCATCTTAAAGTTTGAGGATAAGTGGTATGTTCTCATATATTTCATCTAATATATCTACATGCACTAGTCATCGAACATTGTGCCAAATGACAGGGAGTAATAGTCGCATCAAATCTCTCATGCCAATGTTGAGAAATTTGTTTTTATTTGTATGCAGACTAGATAAGTCTACATTTTGTGGATTCTTGTCTGGACTGTACAACCTTCCAGTTTACTCCATATAAACCTACTTGTTTATTATTCAATTGAATGAAAATATTTTTCATTCATTTGATGAATGTGCAGTCCTTCAACGACTGATAGTGATATAATAGTTCATATAAAACTTATTTTAATAACTAGATCAAATATGTTCTTTAGCGATCTGTCTTAAATGAAAACGATCATACCAGGTACATCAATTCATTGTGAAAATAAAACTGTTCAACGTTCCAATTATTCAATTACTAAAAACAGATCTACATAAGACTACTAGCTGGTCGAAGTCCAATGTTCCTAGCATGCTCGATATGTTTGGTACAAGACATTGGCTTCGTAAAAGGATCAGCTAAGTTGTCATCTGTGTGAACTTTGAGAAGACGAATATCACCCATCTCGATAGCCTCTCGAATGTAGTGAGCCTTCCGGCGAAAGTGTTTGGCGCCCTTTTGAACTCCAGGTTCGTTGGCTATGATAATGGCACCAGAATTATCGCAGTACATATCCATGGGTCTTTCATTACTGGGGACAACGCCAAGCCCAGAAATGAATTTCCGTATCCAAACAGCCTCCATTGCAGCTTCGGAAGCAGCTATGTATTCAGCTTCTGTAGAAGACATCGCAATAGTGCTTTGCTTAGCACTCTTCCAGTCAACAGCGCCTCCGTTCATGACGAAAACGTAGCCAGTCTGAGATCGAGAATCATCTCGATCTGTTTCGAAACTAGCATCTGTGTAGCAAGTAACACTGAGCTCTCTTTCTATATCACCCCATAAACAAGGAACATATCTTTGGTATTTCGAAGATACTTCAGTATGTTCTTAACAGCAGTCCAGTGACTTTCTCCTGGATTCTGTTGGTATCTACTCGTAAGGTTCTGAGAGAACGCTACATCAGGTCTAGTGCACCTCACTGCATATATGATGGATCACACAACCGAAGCATAGGGGATTCCCTTCATCAGGTGTGGAGGGTCCCTGAGTCTTACTCAAGTTTACATTGTGTTGCATTGGAAGACTTCCACGTTTGGAAGCATCCATTCTAAACCGTTTTAGAATTTTGTCAATGTACGCACTTTGACTTAAACCAATTAACCGCTTCGATCTATCTCGATAGATCTTGATTCCTAGGATGTACGCCGCTTCGCCTAAATCTTTCATGGCAAAACATTTTCCAAGCCAGGATTTGACATCTTATAGCATTGGAACGTTGTTCCCCATGAGCAATATGTCATCAACATATAAGATTAGAAAAACGACGATGCTCCCACTAGCTCTCATATATACACATGGCTCATCAAGGTTTTGAGTGAAACCATACGTTTTGATTTCCTCATCGAACCTTTTATTCCAACTTCTGGATGCTTGCTTCAGTCCATAAATGGATCTTTGAAGCTTGCATACTTTCTCGGGATGTTTCGGATTCACAAAACCCTCAAGTTGCACCATGTAAACATCTTCATCAAGGTGACCGTTCAAGAAAGCGGTTTTGACATCCATTTGCCAAATCTCATAGTCATGGTACGCTGCTATGGCTATAAGAATCCTAATAGCTTTAACGTCAGCAACAGGCGAGAAGGTTTCTTCATAGTCAACCCCGTAGGTTTGAGTGTAACCCTTTGCTACTAGACGAGCTTTATAGGTGTGTACATTGCCATCCATGTCGGTCTTCTTCTTGAAGATCCACTTGCTTCCGAAAGTCTTGCTGTTCGGAGGAAGATCAACCAAGTTCCAGACTTGATTGTCTTTCATGGATTGCATTTCAGCAGTCATAGCTTCAAGCCATTTATCGGATTCTAGATCCAACAATGCAGCTTGATAGTTAGAGGGTTCACCATGATCCCCAAAATTCTGCTCCTCAACATCAATATAATAACTATATCGTTTAGGTGCTCGAGGTGTCCTTGCAGATCTACGAATGGGAATTACATCATTCTGTGGTTCAACATCTGCATGTTCAACCTCAGCGTGATGTTCGCTAGTGTCACCAGGAGGTTGCGCATCTTCTTTTTGAATCTCGTCAAGGTCTACTGTGCTCCCACTTGCTTCTTGTAAAATGAGACTGTTCTCAAGAAACTCAGCATACCGAGCAACAAATATTTTGTTTTCGGGTGGGTAGTAGAAATAGTAACCCATTGTTTTCTTTGGGTACCCTACGAAGATACACTTGATAGATCTAGGCTCAAGTTTGTTTGGTGTGTCTCGTTTGACGAGAGCCTCACAACCCCAGACCTTCAAGTAAGACAGATTAGGGACTTTCCCATGCCATATTTCATATGGTGTCTTATCAACCTTCTTTGTCGGAACCATATTGAGTATGCGAGCAGCAGACTCTAGAGCACAACCCTAAAAGGACAGTGGCAAAGTAGTTAGACTCATCATGGATCGAACCATGTCTAGCAAAGTTCGATTTCTCCTTTCAGATACACCATTATGTTGTGGAGTGTATGGAGGAGTTAATTGTGAGACAATCCCACACTTAGTCAGATGGTCTAAAAACTCTTGACTCATATACTCTCCTCCTCGATCAGATCGGAGAGCCTTAATAGTCTTGCCGAGTTGATTTTCTACTTCACTTTGAAAGGCTTTGAACATTTCAAAGGCTTCATGTTTATGTTTAATCAAGTAAACATAACCATAGCGACTGAAATCATCAGTGAAAGTGATGAAGTAGTTAGCACCTTCCCTAGACACAGTTCTAAATGGGCCACATACATCAGTATGTATGAGTCCAAGAAGATCTTTGGCTCTTTCACCTACATGGGAGAAAGGTTTTCTTGTCATTTTCCCAGATATGCAAGAGAGGCATTTATCAAACGACTCATCATCGGATGACTTTAGAAGCCCATCGTGTTGCAGCTTTATAATGCGTTTCTTGCTTATGTGGCAAAGACGGCAGTGCCATAGGTAAGTTGAATCCAAATTACGTTTGGATTTCTTAGTGCTACACGTGTATATAGAACTATCGTTTGAAACAAGATTATCCATGTCAATTTCAAAAATATCATCACGAGGAATAGCTTTAAAATAAAATATATTATCCTTAGAAACCGAAATGCCATAATCCGTAAATACATGGATAAAACCATGTTTCTTCAAACGAGAAAGCGAAACAATACCCCTAGTAATAGTAGGTGCATAATGACAACTGTCTAAAACAAGAATCAATCCATTCGGGAGGATAAGATCAAAGCTCCCTATAGCTTTAACAGTTGCACGTATTCCATTGCCTACGTACAGGTCCAAAGCTCCGTCGTTTAGCTTTCTACTTCCCCTTAGTCCCTGCACATTATTACAAATGTGAGTTCCACAACCGGTATCATAAACCCAGGATTTACTAGGGAAAGCATAGAGTTCTATAGTGAAGATACCTGATGTGCTAGCTGGGGTAGCTTTGTTCTTCTTCAACTCTGCCAGGTAAGTAGGACAGTTCCTCTTCCAGTGGCCTATCACTCCACAGTGATGGCAGGTGGCGTCCTTTGCAGGGTGCTCCTTTTTAGCAGGTGGGGGGATCTTAGGTTTAGGTTTATAAACATGTTTACCCTTGCCACGACCCTTGCCCTGTGCTTGCGGTTTGGATTTCTGGATTTTTCCTTCCCTGATTGCTAGAACAGTAGGAGCTTTCTTAGGCATCCCTTGCTCTGCAAGCTTCAGCATAGCATGCAGTTCAGAGATAGTCTTCCCCATGCTATGCATGTTATAGTTCATAACAAACTGGTCATAGTCCTTGGATAGTGAGGTAAGAATCAAGCTCACTCCAAGAACTTGTGGCATGGGGTAACCAAGACGCTCCATACGGTCAAGATAGCCTTTCATCTTCAAGACGTAAGAGCTAACTGACTGATCATCCTCCTGTTTACAAGCGTGGAATGCTTTGACTGTTTCAAACAGTTCCTGTTCTGCCTGTTGTTGAAACATAGTTTTCAACTCTCGTAACATCTCAAATGCTGTGAGTTCCTCCATGTTCTTTTGGATCTCGGGGGTCATGCTCACCAGCATGAGAGCAGCTACTTCTTGTTGTTCGTTAAACCTACGGGTGTAGGCTGTGCGAACTGCAGCAGAAGCAGTGGCAGGAGGTGCCTCAGGTAAGGCCTCTTCCAGATGGATCAACTTATTTTCAGCTCCGAGGACGATCCTCAGATTTCGATACCAGTCGATAAAGTTGATTCCTGTCAGTTTCTCTTTTTCAAGAACTGACCTGATAGTTGAGTTGCTTAGGGTTTGATTTGTTGTTGACATCTACAGACATACAAAGTTCAAAATTAGTAATTTCAATAATTAATCCTTTTTTTTTAAATTAACTACCCAAGTTTTACTTTTAAAACAATTAATTTACGAAAAAGGCTAAGATCCTCATTGAGGTTCTATCATCACATCAGTTGATCTGCTAGCAATGATAGATTCAATAGGTAGGTGACGTTTACCAATTGCATTACAAGTGCAATTCTTAGATCCTTATGGGACCCATGGCATCTAGTGGCCGAGCTACTAGTGTCAAGCTGGCTTGTTTAGTCCCATCCTTGCCTCGGGTTAAGGTCTCACCTGCTTAACTCGATTAAGTCAACCAATTTGAAATCATGTGAAAATAGATCTAGGTCTCACGCATAGACAATAATCACATCGGGATTACAATTCAACCTAGGTCTCACGCATAGGCAAAAGGTAATGGCGAGGGATTTCAAGCTAAGTGGACGGCATGACTTAAAATTGTGACGGGTATAGTATTTTGATAAAACGTGTCAAAAAAAATGTACGAAAGAAGCATGCATTCTTCATTCGTAGCATAAGTTAAAAACATTTCTTAACTTGGATTCTAATTTGTTTTATTTTATGTGTGTCGAGATGTCCATTTAATATATAACCTATATGAGATATTAATTAGCTTGGACATTACATAAATTAAATAAACGATAAAACTCTTTTAAGCGTTATTTATATAAAACAATAGATTTAAGTTTCAAATCCAATTTAAACTTATATTAACTAAATCTTTAGATTTAGTTTTAAAAGTGGTATGTGTTTAATTTTATGTTTGAAAATCCCATTTGCAAGTTATAATATCAAAGACATAGATAACAATGCAACATAAAAGAAAATAAACACACAACCAAAATGTGCAAAACCTCAACCGATGAACACCTATGCTTGATGTCGTGAGCCATCACACGGACCAAGAGGGCAACTAAGGACGGGCCAACATAAACCCTTTTTGGGCTCCCACTTGCTCCAAGACTATCAAGAGCAAGTAGAACCCACAAGAACATTCGAACACAAAACTGTCTGGAAAAACGCAGCAGCTTCGGGGCCCGAAACGACATGGAAGGAGTCTTCCCCAATCGAAACATCCCTCTGCAAAATTGTGCCCCTACGTCTTATGGAACTCCAGCAACAAGAATCAGCCCAATCCGATGTGCCAAACTCCGGGAAATCCATTTTTCGCGCCGGCTGTCCAGCAGCTCCGAAAAATGCTTCTCGTCTCTAACTTGTCGCCATTCGATTCCGAGCAATGGTTACAATATTTGATAAAATACATATATCTACTACTAAATCAAGAAAAAAAAATTGCCTAAACTATTACAACCCAAAAACTCGACAAATAATTAAACAAAGCACACAAACGGTCAAGGTTTTCATCGGTTTTGCACATCAACATAATAATACAATATCATTAAGATTGTTGGCTTGGTCCATGATAAAAATGCATGTTTTACCATGGATCTAAAACACTTACAATAAGTAAAAAAAACAAGCCAACGAAAACGAAGAAAAACTACAATAATTAATCTACGATTAGTATATGTAACTTGTGGCTATAGGATTTTAAAATACATTATTTTAGACCGAACGATGGTCGAAATTTTCAGAAAAAAAGACTTTAGTTTTAGCCACTTTTACATATACAAGTTAATCATATGGCACATACGATGGCTCTGATACCACTGTTGGTGATTATGAAAAGAAACACAAAATAAACATATATAATAACGCAGCGGAATAATCACCAAAAGGATCAACGTATTGCCAATATAATTAAACTAGAAATACAAATAACGATATACCTTTGTAGGGTGATTTGTACACCAATCGGGATCTACTTGTGTGCTCTTTTGAAACCAAGCATTCAATGGAGAATGCCTCTAGAGTAGTCCACACTACACCTCCTTGATCACCACCGGATGCTAGTCCTCCTTAGTAACGGATCTTGTAGCTTCAATTAATCAAGAACGAAGCTAGAAGATCAAAGTGGAAAAACCCAAGAGAGGGCTAAGGGTGGGGCGCCGAATTTAGAGAGAGGAGAGGAAAAATTAGGTTAGCTTAATTAGGTCATTAACATTTCTATTTATTAATGAACCCTAAAGCTACATTGGGCCTCTTAAAGGTTCTCCCTAGTAAATCTTCATGGGCCTTGAATTAATTAAGTTAATAGGCTAGCTATTAACTTAAATCCAATACAAACCCATTAATCCACTATTAATGATTTGTGCCCATTTAATTACCCCATGTTACTTAGGCTATTAATATAATGTAAATACAATAATTACATTATATATTAAATGGTATCTCAGTGTATTGTGTGTGACCCTATAGGCCCATGTGTATCTAGCCATATAATTATATATTATGACACGAGCATATTCCAACAGGCGGCACCACCTCTTAGTCATATAGGCAAAGTTCTATAACATCTTCGTTGCTAAGATGCCTCTAAACTTTGTTAAGAGATTAACTCAACCTTATTCTCGGCAACGCCGTACTATCATATACCGTACATAGGTCTATCAATTTTGATAGTACCTTCTATCAATTAAATGACTTGTTATTACCCTTTAAACTTGGTAGATAGGAGCACTAAATCCAAGTTGGGTTACCATCACTAATTGATTCTGCGTGATTTTAGACCCATGTCTCCGGTAGTTGACCCATCAAGACTCTCGTCAGAGGCTTGGTTAGCGGATCTGTCAAGTTTCCACATGACTTGACAAACACAATATAAATGGTACCATTTTCGATTGATTGTCTCTCATAATTATGTCAAAGACTTATGTGTCTTGTTCTCCCATTATACACAACCTTGTAAAATTCTGACAGTGTGGCCTCACTGTCACAAATCATGTGAATCAAATTAGCTACACGAAGCCATAAGTTTATATCTGTTAATAGATATCTAGTTCACTCGGCCTCTTTGCGTGCAACAACTAGGATAATGAATTCGGCTTTCACAGTCGAATGATCTATACCCATTTGTTTCTTGCTTCCTCAAGAAACCCGCCCTTCCGGCTAAAGTTCAAATGCCCCTACTTGTGGATTTGGACTCACTTAAGTGATATACTCAGCTGGTATAGTACATCACTCATAGAATTTTAGAGTGTCTCTAACTCAAGTTTCACACTTGAATCGAATGAAGAGACGAACTCCTTGCGTTCAAATATTAGAACTTAGTCAGATTCTTCCACTATAAATCTCAGACTTTTCACCCAAGAATGATGAGTACTTATCCATGATCTTTCATCTTAAAGTTTGAGGATAAGTGGTATGTTCTCATATATTTCATCTAATATATCTACATGCACTAGTCATCGAACATTGTGCCAAATGACAGGGAGTAATAGTCGCATCAAATCTCTCATGCCAATGTTGAGAAATTTGTTTTTATTTGTATGCAGACTAGATAAGTCTACATTTTGTGGATTCTTGTCTGGACTGTACAACCTTCCAGTTTACTCCATATAAACCTACTTGTTTATTATTCAATTGAATGGAAGTATTTTTCATTCATTTGATGAATGTGCAGTCCTTCAACGACTGATAGTGATATAATAGTTCATATAAAACTTATTTTAATAACTAGATCAAATGTGTTCTTTAGCAATCAGTCTTAAAGAGAAAACCGAGAAAAACAATTAGGGTGTTGTGCTTTTTAAAGAAAATCTCCCTTAAAATATTTGGGTCTCTCTCCCTTTTTGTTATTGGATCAAAACTCAAACTTTTGATATTAGTTGAAAACAACAAAGTTTAAATCTTTATATAGATAGAGTCCAAACTTTACTTATTAGGGAAATAAAAAACGAATAAAGCTCAAAACTTCATTACTCAAGATGGAATTTTAATAAAACTAGAATTTAAGATTTCCAAACACCATACTTGATGAGTTTATCCTTCGCGATAGATTCAGCGAAAGAAAAAGAAGGAGAAGTAGACTCCTTTACTCGGTGAATAAACATAAAATGCAGTGTACATGAAGATTAATACTAACCATCTCTTAAAGTATGGCTTCATATTAAGTCGTAGTATCATTTTGAAGCAAAAACCGTGAAAGTGATCTTACTTATCACTTTCTTATGTGTCAAATACTAGAGAATCATCTTCTGTATCTTCTCTTCACACTCTTGTACTTCTTTGTGGTTCGTTAACCTCATTTTCGAACTATCACATTATGTACTTAAGAATCCAAGAACAACATTGGTTTCGAGTTTTCAACTTCTTTTGAAAACTAGTCTTCTAAGAACTCCTCATCTTTGAAAATTGTTTCAGATTGTTTTATAAATCTGATGGGTCCAAGACATAGTTGACCATTACAAGACTGATTAACTTCAAGCCTCATGTGTGATACCATTATCTTCGCATAATGTATCATGAAAATTTTGATATGTTTACCACCTCTGACTGACTTTGATTTCTGAGTTGATTTTGAACTTTATCTTTCGGTAATTTAGATGCATCAAAACTTCATCTTTTGAGTGCAATAAAATTATAGGTAAATGATAAACCGAATAAGAGAACTCCCAAAGAGATAGCCTTTTCTTTCACGGGTAAAAGTTCAATTTATTTTGCAAATATTGAGAAAAATCAACTCGTTTATCGATGTATTTCAAAAGAAAACTCTTGGTAAGGTTAAACCTTTTTTTCACACTTTCAAGTTCTTTGTAATAATTTAATCCTTAATTTGGCAATGTGTTTTAACATTTGTTTGCACTAGAATGTTTATATCTCGATAATTGAAAATAGCAAAAAATGTTCATAAAGAATAATTTAAACCAACACCAAAATATAAATAAAGAAAATACATCAATCACTCATAGTAGAATCAGAATTTTCTCCAACTGATGCAAAGTCACTGTCATCGGTGGTGGAGTTGTCGATGGGATAGGGGCACCCATGATCGTAATCCGAGTTGAGATCCAGGCGATACATCCCACCTTGGAAGTATCCTTTCCCGACGATTTTCTTTCTTTTTCGAAATATTGCTTTTCGTTTCCTGAATGTCACTTCATACCCACGTTTGTCGAGTTTACTCACTGATATCAGGCACTTGTGGATAGATGGCACATGAAGCACATTGCTTAGGGTAAGATCATCCCCAGTCGCAAAGCACATGCTTACCATACCCACGCCAATGACCTCAGCCTTTTCTCCATTTGCCATTACCACTTTCTTTTTATCTCGAACTGGCAAGTATGACAAAAACTTGTCCTCAGAATCGCACACATGCACAGTGGCGCCAGAATCTATATACCATCCTCTAGCAGCAACTTGTCTATCCATCTCGGTAACCGCAGCAATCCCTTGTCTTGTCTCTCCACGGACTTGACTTTTGCTTGGTCTTTTGAGACGTTGCCCTTGATTTGGCTTTCGACCAGATCTTTTAAAACCTTTCTTTAGTAAACCCATAAACCGGCCGAGTTTCGTGATTGACAAGTTTCCGGATCTCAAAATTAGAAAAAAGGATAATTAAAAAAACAGTTCAACAACGTAGAACTTTTAATTAAAATTGTGCACTCTAATTGTAAGAGATTTGACTATATTTGACGTATAGTCAAATCACAATAATCTTTAACCTTTATTCACAAAATTCAAGCCGTAATAATAAGCTTGAGACTTTATTAAGAAAGTCATATAATCAATAAAGATGACGACCTAATTAATAACGTAAATGATTCAATAATAAATAGCCAATCCATTTGAAGTCCGGAAAATTTTGTTCAATCATAATTATCCACACTAGTTACATATATCCTTCGCGATAGATTCAACAAAGAATTATCCACTTACAATTTCTAGATTTAACATTGACATAATCTAGAAACTTGTAATACATTAATTAAAGTAATATACTATATAAAACCTTTAAAATTGTTGAAATATTTTAAAATCCTTCTTGATTAAAATAAAAATTATAGACACTCAAAATTCTTTGATACATACGTGTATATATATATTTAATAAAGCACATATATATTCCATATATTTATATATGTTTCTGCTGCCTCTTCACAGGAGCATCTATCAATGTGCTCCTCCACCAAAATTATTGAAACAATATTTAGTTAATTTAATATGAAACATATACATCAAAAACTACATTATATATATGACAAATCTCGAGGGCTACGGCCCCTTCTCAAAGAGGCGAACTTGGCAAACTTTTCATAATTTATGAGTTTAAACAAACTCTTATTTAAGATGTAAACCATAATAAGATAAGTATCATACAAATCGAACCTATCGTCACCACAAATTCGAACTCAATAATAATTATAATACAAAATAAATCTCATCTTTGATGGACTTCACAAAACTCGATTCTATCCTTCTTGATAGAATCGATATACAGAAAGGGGTAGAAACATAATGTTCATACAGTGAACACAAAACTAAAGACATAACATGAATATAATACCAACCTGAAAATCGTCGACATCGTGAATTAAAAATTGTACGGATTGAATCATGTCCTTAAAGGTTTTATACGACTACCCTTTTCGCTGTGAGTCTCAAAGTCGCAAAGCCCCAGGATTTGATATAGTTGAAATCGATTATCAACAACAATGATAGTCGATTTTAACAAAGATGATGCAGAAAACCGGTAGAACTCTTTTCTTAGGAAGATGGAAGGCACAATAGAGAGAAATTATATAGAGAGAGATTGAGTTTTCTTAGAGATTGATTATCAGGAGATAGTTTTAACTTCTATATATATTGGGAGAGTGATTAGGATTAAACTAATCACTTCCCCTTTTTTTCTCTAATTTCTCCCCAGGAAAAGGAGATACAAGGGAAAGTGGGAGACTTAGTCTCCAACTTAAAATTATCTCTTAATCATTAAAAACGAATTTAGAAAATATCTGAAAAAATAATTCAGATAAGTAACATAATTATCGATTAAATAACATCTATTATTTATACAAATAATTATTTATTTCTTTCTATATTTTTCACTAAAAAGAATGTGTTGTGCGTCACTTCACAGTCACACATGCGAGTCCCTCCACTCACAACCCCCACCATGAGCCCACCAACTTGTTCAAGACCCACTTGAGAGAAAAGACTTATAAAGCCCTTTGTTATTAGTATTCCTACCGATGTAGGATGGAAGAAAACTTCCAAACTCACAAAATCTCCAACAATTTGCAGTTCCAACTAGGAGGGCGACAGTTGCAGGCTGAGAAGAAAAGATAAGATGATACTTATTGGATGCAAGTACGGGAAAGACCGAGAAGAAGAAGAGAAGATATTTGTTCGATTTGACAACAAGAAATATCGAGAGGAGGAAGATGGGAGGGGAAAGAGAATGACCAAAGTTGGTTGGGGCACCGATGCGGAAGATTATATTATTAAAATATTTCATACATTTAAAAAAAGTACTATTTATTCTCTTAAACTTTAATTTTATAATATAATATTTTTTTTATCTTTCGGGGTAATCATTCTTGAAGGGTTTTTTCATGTTTGGAGAATTTTACACTCTTTCAAAATCACCAAAATTTACATTTTGAATAATTCGTTAGAGATCTTTGTAACATCTCCAACATATTCTTTAAAATAAAAAAATTATAACTTTTTTTTCTCCAATAATTTTTCTAAAGAGTTCTCTAAAATAGATAAAAACAAAAGATAAAATAAAGTTATTTGCATTTGGAACTCTCTAAGATTTATGATGTGTTCTCAAAACATATTTTACGATGAAAGGCAATGAAAGTAAAGGAGTGAAAGATGAGGAAAGTAAAAAAAAAGACCATATAATATTAAAACATTTTAATATAATATTGAAAGATGTAGATTCAAGAAAATAAAATAAAAAAGAAAAGAAAATTAGTATAATTAATTAAAAATGGTAAAATAAATAAAAAAGAGTAAAAAGACCATTTTATCCTCGAGCTTAACTGAGTTTTTTTAACAGAGTTAACGATAAGGGACCACTTTCAAAGCATTTTGCAAACTGAAGGGATGAAAATTGCAGTTATTGAACCATAGGGACGACTTTCAAAGAAAGTGGTATACCACATGGACGAAATTTGTAGTTTACTCTTAAAATAAAAAAAGAATAAATATAATCTCTAACATGAATTATAATATTTTTTGTAGACTTATTATCAAAATATGTTTTTTAAGTTATAAAAAAATAACTAATCTCATTGGTGGAAATGAATAAAAAGATGCATCTATCTCTTTTTATATTAAGTTTTATAGAGTATCTCCAATAAATCCTCCAAAATATAGATTTTTGCCACAAGAGATTCTGCAAAATATTCTATAAAATGAACAAAATAGAAGAGAGAGAAAGCTGAAATACTTCAAATTTGGAAATCTCTAAGGCCGTGCGTACCGCCATCGGGTACCACGGTCGGGTTCACATCGGGTTGGGACGGGTAGTCCGGGTACACGGTACGGGTACCGCGGGTTCAGTGGGTGCGGGTAAGAGTGGGTTCGGGAACCCGGTCCTAATTTTATTTTATTTTTATTTTTATTTTTTTAAATATAATCGGTGGGTGCGGGTAAGAGTGGGTTCAGAGTGTATGATAGGAAGCGGTACTCCACTTTAGGGTAAGGAGGGTAGGAAAGAGAAAAGCTGATGTGGCGCTGAGGTGACATCAGGGTTCAGACTTCAGAGGGTAAGATAGGAAGCGGTACTCATGGTCTAACAATGATTAACTAGAAAAAAATGAATTTTTATTCTGTCTACCAATCAAAATCCTTGAAATCAAATGTTTATCAGAGAGAAATAATATTTAATTAATTGATTTAAATATTTTATTAATAATTTTGTAATACTCAAAAGAGAGAAGCTGTTGGAGATGACATATTTTTTCTTTGAAATTTTAGCTTATGTTTTTTATTGAAGATGATATTAGTTTTTCTATTTTAGAAATTAATATAGAGAATTTTTTTTGAAGTAAAATAGAGAACAAAAACTATATTTTCTTCATCTTCAATAATTTATCTTAAATTCTAAAAAATAAACAATGTATTGAAATTGACTTTTTAAAGAAATTATAGAAGAATGTGGTGAAAATTTGCAAAGTTTTTCTACAAATATACCACCCGAAAGAAAGAGCATTCACATCAATCTTGCTAGATGCCAGATAAGATGGATATGTCATGTAGATGGAAATACATTTTACAGCAAGGTCAATAACAATGTCAACTAGATAAAACAATTCAATTTTTATTTAATTTAATTCATTTTTTAGTTTGTTTATACATTAATTATTAATATTTTTATTAAATTTAATTAATTTATTAATTGTTTGAACATTACTTTTTATTATTTTTATTTTTCTATTTACAATTTATTTTAAATAAATGATACCCTTTATGGAATGTTCTTCATTTAAATTACTAATTTGGTTACTAAAATAAATAAAATAATTAATATAAAAATATTATGAAAATACAAATAAAAATATTATATTTACACAAAGTATAGTAAAACAAAACAAAAAATAAAATTTTATTTATTTTCTATATTTTATAATTAATTTATTATTTATATTACAATTATCTATATTATTTATATTATAAAAAATCATATTTAATATTTTTTGTGATATTATAAATTATTAAATTATGTAAATATAAATCATAAAGTAGTTGTTGGTTTGGGAGTGTTAGAACCAATCCAACGATCAACAATACACAATACTATAAAAAGAAAGTTAACAGAAAATTGAACCAAGATTAGGGACAGAATTAGAACCTTAACGGTGGAATTGAATCTTCTAGAGAGAATCTTCAGATAGAGGCCTGCGTAGAGCAGTGTCCTAAGACGAAATTTCGCCCCCAATCGTGCGTTGGTGATCGGACGTCGTCTTGAGGATACAACTATCTAATTGGATTGATGCACGTCAATCCAATTCCATCGAATTGATAATACGTTTCATGAATGTGTAAAACAAGTTTGCAGTATTTGGAGGGTAATTTTTCGTGTGTCAAAACTGGAGGGAAAAGGGTATATATATAGACTAACACCCTTAACCGAAAGAAACCACCAGGAACTGCCACAGAGGCCGGCTTCTGTTTCACAACATTCCAGTGTCTTGCGCGGGTCTTCGCGCGTCTCGGGTCGCGCCGTGAACCGCGCTGTCTACTGTTGACTCGATCGATGAATCTCGACCCCAAGAGCCCCGAGGCCCAAGGCCCAATCTTTGACATTTAATATATATATATGTATATATTTAAGTCAAAGAGAGCCCACTAAGAACACTACATTCCAAGCCCAAGCAATTAAATGATTATTTTAATGCTCTTTGGTTTGTGTTTATTAAGTGTTCCAAATGTTGCCTTGGTTCCTATGTGGGACTAAGTTTCTCATAATATTTACTAAGTTCCAACAGGGAGTGGGGACCATTTTTGAAAAAAGTTTGGTCTTCCATTGATGTGGAAGATGTTATTGCAAAACTGATGTGACACTTTAAATATGAGTTTGGTCTTTCACTTTTGTGGATGGTCTAAGAGCATCTCCAACGGATTCTCTAAATTTTTTCCAAAATGGAGAACCAAAAGTCAAAATCTCTAAAAAAAATTACATTCATCTTCAAAGATTCTCCATTTTGGAGAATCCAACATTGATTATAATAATAAAATATTTCATTTATCAATTAAAATAGTATTTCTTTATCTATTTATTTTTTTTCAAAGTTTTTTATTGTTGCTTTTATTTAGTAATCTTTTTTGGGGTTATCTCCATATTTGGAGAAAAACTCTTTCTCTCTCGTACTTTCTCCATTTTAGAGATAGTTTCGAGGAAACTGTTGGAGCAAAACTAAAGCTCACAATCCTTTTAAGATAGGTTTCGAATGGCCTTATTCGCCTCTGGCCAAGACATTCATGCTTGAGTTCGATTTAGCACCGGGCCAGTTAATGCCGCAATTATGGCGGGTCATACAAGTGATCGAGCGCCTTACCAAAGACTGGGAGTCTCCCATGAATGTGCGCGATCTTCTTTTGGCTTATCAAGTCAAGAGGGACGGATGTCTTCGCTACAGCCTGTTTTCTAGGCATAAGGGCGATCGTACCCTGGTCTTGAAGACTGCGGTTAATGACCGTAAGTGGAAGACCAGGTACGCATTCGTGCGTGTGGCGTCGCTAGACCCTGACAGTGATTGGATTGGGGCCGGCTAGAACATGTCGGGTGAGATTTTTGCTTTTTGTCGTGTGTCGTGTGTTAGTTTTAACTTGTTTCTAACTTGTCTTTTATGTGTTGACAGATATCAAATTCGAAGACGTGAAGCCCTATGCTAACTCTCAAGCAAAGATCGAGAAGTTCTTAGAGTTTAGCGCTATCGAACGGTCGTTTTTCACACGACGCCTGGTGGACGACGACGACAAAGACTTAGTGTATCTGGGAGAGAATCGAGAGGAGAGACGTGAGGAGGAGACAGAGGAGAAAGAGGAGTCGAGATAAAAAGAAGAAGAAGAAGTCGAAATGACCGGTAAATGCTCTTTACTCTTTTCTGTTCGACCTCGATCCTTTCATTTATATCTGTCGTGTAATGCTCTTTTCGCTTCTTATTTTTCAGGAGAATCACAGGCGAAGGTGTCGTCTGCGACTGCCAAAAGGGCAGCTCAGGCCGAACTTGCCCGTAAGGGCAAAGAAAAAAGGAAAGGGACCTCGACCACCGGGTTGGGCGTCTTGAAGAAAACGAGGATGACGCTCCCGAGGGAACTGTTAATGCCAAAAATCGTCCAAAAGGATAACTTAAGGTTGATTGTGGAGCTTAACAACTAAAGAATAGGAATCTTTCGACAAAGCGTACGACAAGGACATAAAACGTAAATGAGACATAGATTTTGGTAACTACAGAGGTCGTCGCTGCACTATGGTCGCCAAACAGGGGCGATATCCTTATGTTTCTGGTGTCGATCGTACAGTGATTACAATACAAATGAAAGAAAGATTTTAAATGTAAAGTAACAAGTGTATCAAATGTAAAAACTGGTGCGTCGTGTGTAAAAACAATGTGTCGTGTGTGAAAGTCGTGCGTCGAGAGCGATTCTTCGAGAGAGAGTTTTTTGCTTCGAATGTTCTTGAGAGTTCGGTTGATTCCAGATGTCAGTGATGTGAAATGTGTGATGCACCCCGGAATGACGATTGAGCTTGGTATTTATAGCCTTCGGGTGCATTAAATTGATTCCTTAAATGCTTCGTGTAACGGTCGTAACGGCCATTGGGTTAAATGCTCGTAAAGGCCTTCGTCGGTTATAGCCGTTGGTCATTTAATGACATTGATTCTTGCATTTAAACACTGAAACGTAACAGAAATAATGTACGTTAGTCGGTCGAGGTCGCATGGTTCCATACGACGGCCGTGTGAGCTTAGACGACGTCATGGTCGAGTGTCGTGAGGTGGATAACTTTCGATTTCAACTTTGATCAGGGGATAAAGTATTATGATTTTACCTTGTTATGAAAAAAGTGTAACAAATGTTTTTTCCTATTTTGGTCGTTGTTGAGACGGGTGAAATTTTACCCAAACAGGAACCGTCTTCAAAGGCTGACGACTCGTCGAGAGTCGTCACGCCTGAGAAGGCGAAGGTATCGGTCGCATCACCAATGAATACGAAGACGTCTTCTGGTGCGATCGATGCGACGCCCTTAAGTTCTGCGCCGCCGGCGAAAACAATGACGCCTTCAACTGCCACATCGACCCCTTCGTCGGCCGACAAGGGCAAGGGTCATGCAACTGGAGAGGCGGAAGTCATGACGGTCAACTTTACGTTGCCGTCAGACTTTATGGCCGACAATGTACTAGACGGGACGAGGCTATTTCCCCATCTAGGGAAGTATCAGCTCCCCTCTTTCAGGGAGCGTTTCCGAGGGGTCTCGGTCGAAGAGACGGGGTCCCATGTTGCCGGATTGGCGTTCATGGTAAGTCTCTCTTTCAAGACTTGTTTTTCTTTTGTAATTTAAAACTTTGTCGAGTGCTCACTAACGTGTTCCTTATGTTTTTCAGGCGTTCCAGTCCTCCCTTGCCTTGCATTCCGAGATGGAAAAGATAAGGGGTCTGGTGTCTTCTGCTCACGAGAAGGGGAATACGGCATTGGACAGGGAGAACCTCCGTCTGAAGCAGTCCCTGGCCCTGATTGTTGACCAAAGGGCAGAGCTGGACAAGACTAAGGAATCTTTGGCAGCTTGTGAAAAAGAAGCCGAGGATTCCAATTCTAGGGTGGCGGAGCTGGAGGGAGAGGTGAAAGAGCTACGGGACGAGGCGAAGTCCGTCTTTGCCTTGGCTCGACTGACCGCCCGGGCGGCGATCATGCGACAGCACCTGTCGGGGAAGAATCCTCTTGCGTCGGCGTCGGATGAGCTGGCCTTCTACTTGGCCAATGTCGGGTCTGAGAGGGATCTCGACTCCGAAGACGAGAAGGAGGATGAGGAGGAAGACGCGGACGAAGGCTTCAAGGGCGAAGCTTCTGGCGAGGACGTGGCTGTCGATCCTCCCCATCCTTAGAAAAATTCTAGTTTGTTTTTTATCACTCGACCGTTGGTGGTCGAGTTACTTGGATGTAATTGACTTTTTGTGAATGAAAAAATATTTTTCTTACTCACTGCTTTGTCTTATACATTTGTGCAATATAAACATTCATAAAAAAAAATGAACATCGAGACGTGCGATACAAGCATTCACTGTAACACATCGACTTTAAGTTAAAATGCGGTCCGCAAGATCATGAGACCTTTAAGTCGTGTAAAGCAAATATAGATACATGCGATTTAGACACTTAGTAAAACATGAAAATTCTTCTAAGTAAAAACTTAGATCGTGAAGTCATTAGATTTTGTGATCGCATCATTAAGTCGTGCGACAAATTTGAATCATGCGTCCCTGCGATAAGGTAGTCAAGTCATATAGTAGACTTGTTTGCTTATGTCGTGTGGCCCTGCGAAGGTGTACTGAAGTCGTACGATAGACTTAATAACTTGCGTCGTGCGATCCTGCGATAGAACAATGTCAGAGATTGGTCGTTGGCTAACCAACGACCCTCCGATGCTTAAGTCAGTATTCGTTATTGTTAATGCCAAAAATCGCACCAAAGGGACAACTTAAGGTCGATGTGGACTTAATCAACTAAAGAAAGGATCTTTCGATGAGACGTGCGATGAGGGAAAAAATAAAAGAAACAAGGGATTTGATGACGTAAGAAAAACCTCAAGCGAGAAAAAAACCTGCGGACGACAGTGGGTGTCGTCGCTGCACTATGGTCGCCAATCAGGGGCGACGTCCTTGGTACTGGCATCGGTCGTACGATGATTACAGTACAAATGAAGGAAATACTTCGAAATGCAAAGTACAAGTGTTTGAATGTAAAAACAGGTGTTTGTCGTGTGTGAATACAAAGTGTGAACTTCTGGTCGAGGGCAGTTTGTCGTGCGTCGAGAGCGATACTTGAGCTTTCCTTCGAGTGTTCTTGAGTTCGCTGTAAGGTTCTGGCTTTCAGTACTTGATCTCCAGAGTTTGAATGTTCTTTGCTATGAGTTTGGATGATTTTCTCAGCTGTTTGGTGATGTTCGCTGATGTATACTCGATGTTCACTGATGTATACTGGATGTTCCTTGATCTTCTTTGAAATGAGGCTTTAGCTTGTCTTTTATAGTCATCGCGTCATTAATTAGCTCCATTAATGCTTTGATCAACGGCTACAACGGCTGGAAACGGTCGCCGGAGTGATTATCCATAATGCTCTTCGTCCGTTACGGCTGCTTGTTGTTAATGGCCTTGACTCCTGCATTAAATACTTAACAAACATAACAGTCAAGGTTAACGTTAGCTTTGTTCGAAGGTGCAATGATCTTACGCGATGGTTGTACGGGACGGGCGATGCTATGGTCGTGCGTCATGGGAGACGTACGACTTACCTTTTACGGGAGACGACGGATGTTTTATGGGTTCTTGTCGAGACCTTATCTTAATACAAGATTTGGATTATAACGTGCGTCTTACCTGCTCTGGTCGTGGTCGTACGACGTGATTTTTTGCCCAAACAGTTTGCCCCCAAAATTTAAAAATTGAATGTCAAATTTAAGTTCTAAATTTTGCTTGTCGAACGCTCAGACTTGTGACCTGGGTTGAGGGACTTACCTGGTTGTCGTGGAACTGGACCGGTTCGTCTTTAACTGAACGAGAAGTTGAAAAAGGGAACGAGGTCGTGACGTCATGGTGACACACGATTGTGCTTACCAGCTTTCGATGACAGGTGTCGACGATCCCTGTGGTCATACGAAAGGACGGGGATGCGCGGCGATCATCAAAGGGCTCGACCTGACATGATCGACTGCATAAATAAAGATTACGATGGATCTTTTCTTGGCGATTTTTGTTCGATTAGAACTTGCAAGGATCTTTGACCTAATTTAAGTTTTTCTGAGATCATATAAGATACGACCCTCCAGTTTGCGTATGCGTCACAAGTCTATTGCTAGAAAGCCTAGAAAAAACTGGGATATCTGGGGCCTCTCGGAAGTGCAAATCAATTTAACGGGACTGGCAATGTCGACAGAGCCTAGAAACACCATTAAAAACGAAGAAGATCTCGACGACTTTAGAAGTCTAGCGAGGATTCCCATGGGGATTACTGTAAGCAAGGTTGGCAAGGTTCGACCGGAAATGTGCCCCAAGGGGTACATTGTTATATACGAAAACCCGTTCAAAATAGGCTTTCACTGGCCATATTCGCCTTTAGTCAAAGAATTCATGTGTGAATTTGATCTTTCGTCGGGGCAACTGATGCCCCAGTTCTGGCGAGTTATCTTGATCATCGAAAGACTTACCTCCAACTGGAATCCACCGATGAATGTGAGGGACCTTCTGACGGCGTATAAGGTCAAGAATGACCGGTACCGTCGCTATAGCTTGTTTTCAAGGTTCAAGGGTGATCGTACTCTGATTTTAAATACTGCGGTCAACGACCGTGGATGGAAGAAGAGGTATGTATTCGTACGGGCGTCGACGCTGGACACTGATAGTGACTGGATTAGGGAGGGTTGGAATATGACGGGTGAGCCTTTGATTGTACGTTTTCATGTTATTCTGTTGCTCGATTGTTTCTTCGATTGATCTTCTTTTTTATACGTAGATATTGATTTCGATAAGGTAGAGTCGGATGATGCTTCTCGGGCTAAGATCGAAAAGTTCTTGGAATTTAGTACTGAAGACCGGTCGTACGTCACGCGTCATTTGATAGACGAGGATGATGACACTGTTTTCTTGAGCGACATAATGAGGATGGGTCGAGAGGAGAAAGAAGAAGAGGAGGACTCTGAGAAGACTGAGGAGGAAGAGAAGAGCAAAGAACCAGAGGTAGAGATAATTGGTAAGTACCCTTTTGTCTTCTTTTCGCTTGACCTGGTCTTTCTCTGTTCTGAATCGTCTAATTTCTTTCTTTTACCGTACAGGTGAATCTCAAGCACAGGCGACGTCTTCTGTTGCTAGGAAGATGGCCCAAGTCGAAGTAGCTCGCGAGGTGAGTGAGAAGGACGTTTCGACAACTGGGTCAGGAGTCCTGAAGAGAAAAGAGGTCCCGACAGCCGGGTCGAGCCTCTTAAAGAGGATAAAGGTGTCCGTTCTGAGGGAACCGTCTTTGAAGACGGGTAACCCATCGAGGGTTGCCTTGTCCAGGAAGGCGAAGGCGTCGGTTGCGACCGGCGCGAAAACTGTGGATACTGTGCAACTGGCGACGATGTCTCCCGTCGTCCTATCCGGCCCTTCATCGGCCGACAGGGGCAAAGGCGCGCAGAAGGGACCTTTGGGGGAAACGACGGTCAACTTTACGTTGCCGTCGGGTTTTCTGGACGACAATGTCTTGGACGAGACGAAGTTGTTCCCCCATTTGGAAAAATATTTGCTTCCGTCTTTCAGGGAGCGTTTTGACGGGTTTTCTTTCGAGAAGAAAGAGTTCCATACAGCTGGACTCTTATTCTTGGTAAGCCTTTCTTTCAAGACTTGTCGTTTTTCGTTGTCGTTGTTTACTAATGCCGCTCATATTATGATTCTTCAGGCGTTCCAAGCTTCCCTGGCATTGCATGCCGAAACGACGAATATACAGGTTTTAACGGCTTCTGTTACCAAAGATGAAGATGCAGCGTTAGCTAAAGGGAAAGCTGCTTTGGAGCATGAAGAAGCGATGTCGGTGCGCCTTGACCATGCTCTGGACGAATTGGATGCCCTCAGTCATACAAGAGACGAGATAAACTCGCGTTTGAAGGAGTCCCTGATTTTGATGCGCGACCAGAGAGAGGAGCTGGAAGGGATGAAGGAATCCGTAACCGCGAAGAGGAAGGAAGTCGAGGGAATCAAGGCTAAAGTGATAAATTTGAAGAAGGAGTCTGATGCGTTGAAAGACGAAAATAAGTCATTCTTTTCTTATGCTCGACTTACTGCGCGTGCGGCAGTTATGCGACGTCACCTGCAGGGCAAGGATCCTTTGGCTTCAGCGTCAGATGAGCTGCGTCTCTTTTATGAGAGAGTCGGGACCGAGAGGGATCTCGACTTGGATGATGAGAAGGATGCTGAGGAAGAGGTGGCAGGCGAAAGCCTTCAGGACGGGACTTCGGGCATGAATGCGATGGATGTTCCTCTTTTAATTTAGGAATGTTATTTTGTTTTGCTTTGCTGCTCGATTGTTGATGGTCGAGCGTGTACCTGACGATCTTTTCAGTAAATGCACTTTTTGTTTGAACTTGTGTTTTCATATACTTGATAAGCAAATATCACATCGATGGAATGTAAGATACATAGGAAATCATGCGACTAAGGCCTTTATTGTAATACGATGAGAATAACGTAAAACACATATAAGAACACGCGATTAAAGCATCCATTCAGGGTATAAAAGCTAAGAAACGTAGATGTAAGTTATTTAGGCTTTGCGATTGTACGACGAGATCGTACGAGGAATTTGCATCGTATGCCCTTGTGGAGGGATGATCAAGTCACAGATTTGATCATGTATGTCGTGCGTCCCTGCGAATTTAAAGTCATATAGTAGACTTAGTGATTATTGTCGTGCGATCCTGCGATAATCTGTCGTGCGATTCTGGGATAAAACGATGTCGGGGGTTGGTCGTTGGCTCACCAACGACCCTCCGATGCTTAAGTCAGTAAATGTTTTGTGAGAAAAAATCTCGTATGAAAAAGAGTTAGAGAACGTACCATTTCAGACTCTCTCTATTTGCCCCCTGTCTTTTATTACCGTATCCTTTTCGGGAGGAAAAGATAGGTTTAAATGACAGAATGACACGGGGAAATATTGTCCTGCGGTCGACTATGTTGTCGTGCGACGAGGCACCATAGTATATTTATCCCTGTGGAAAAGATATTAATTTAGGGATAGAAGAAACGAACCTGTCGAGAGCCTGATCTTGTGATTTTAGTTTATTTTCGCGGCTTCAAGGTAGACTTGTAGCATTCACGAGCGACTCCTGGATTCCCCATGGCGTAGGGAATTTCAATTGACAACTTTTGCATGCTCGGGGGTCCACGGTCGATGGCTATTAGCTGGAACAGCGACATCGTCGATGATATCCTTGAGATTTCCTTTCGGGAAATGATATGCTAGTTCCTTCTTCAATGTGATACAGTCGTCTGTCGCATGACCATGATCGACATGGAAGTCGCACCACTTTGATTTGTCTTTTTTAGCATCGTCCAGGTCGGACTTCTTTGGCCATCGAATGGTCACTTGGGAACTTTTCAGAGCTTCGACTAGGTCCTTTGTAGATCCTTTGAATCCGTAAGAGGATATCTTGGGGTACTGAGTGAACTTAGTCGCGGTCTTGGCCTCTGCTTTCGTCTTGAAACGAACATTTGAAATTTTGCGCGCTGGCTCTATTCTGGAAACAGCCTTTGTCTTGAACTCTGGCTTTCTGACGCCTAACGACTTCTTGTCGTCAGTGTGCTTGCGACGAAAGGCGACATCATCTTCGACCCTCATATATGCTAAGGTTCGAGCTCGGACGTCTTTGAAATTCTCTGGGGGATACTTGGTCAGATCGATATATAGACCTGAACTATCGTCTAGACCACGCTTATAAGCTTCGATCGCAGTTTTGACGTCACAATTGCGGATACTGATCATTTCGGCATTGAATCTATTGAAATAACTTCGAATAGACTCATTAGCTTTCTGCGCGATGTAATATAGATCGCTGGTCTGCTTCTCCATCTTACGACTGCTGGCGAATTGCTGGGAGAATTGATTAACCAACTCAGCAAACGACCCGATGGACTTGGGTTTGAGATTGATTAACCATTGGAGAGCTGGACCAGTGAGAGTTGCTCCAAAACTCTTACACATGCATACTTCCTGGTACATAAATGGGATCGAGATTGTCCACATGAGCTGCTTGTATTGCGCGACGTGCTCAGTCGGATCAGTCACACCAGAATGTTTGGGAGTGAAGGCAGGAATGTTATACTTCTTTGGGACCTCGACGGTGGCAATCTCATCGATGAAGGGCGACGCCTGATATCCCGAGCGAGGCTCGGCGTCGACGGGCACGGCTGCCCCAGGCAACTTGGCGAGCAAGGAAAGGACGCGCTCATTTTGGTCTTCTAACATCTTCAAACGCTGGGCGACGGGATCGTTAAGATCAGGATTTGCCCCTGTCGAGGGATTGATCCCTGGGCTAGTGCCATTACCATGCGACAAACCATTAGTGTCCCCGTTGAACGGAACAGAATATGGCTGCGACCCATATTGGAATTGCTGCGGTCCATTCTGAAACGATTGTGGTCCCTGCTGGAGAGGATGCGATCCACCGTGGAGTGGCTGAGATCCACCTTGAGGTCCATTCTGAAATGGCTGCTGAAATGGTTGCGACCCCTGCTGGAAAGGCTGCGACCCTTGTAATGGCTGAGACCCATTATTCACGGGTGGTGGCCTTATGTGCTGAGGAGGAACTGTCCCAAACTGAGGATTTGGGTTGAACGACCCTGGCTGTTGATTCTGCACGGATGAATCTGGATTCGGGACAAATGGTCTAGGGCCATTTTGGTCGAACGATCTTGGAATTGGGTTCTGCACGAACGGCCTAGGATCATTTCGAGGCCCAAGAGGATTTCTTAACCGCGCGATCTCCTCAGCTGCTCTGCGATTCTGCTCTGCCATTGCATTGAGCTGATTCCTGGCGACTTCGAGCTCCTGATACATCTGAGCAACAACTTGTTGTGGATTTCCAGGGGCTGCCATTGTTCCTGCAATAGAGAGCAGAAAAAACTCCAAGAAACTGTTAGTAGGGTGCACGTTCGTCGAGGATTTTCTCTAGATGTAGTCCCACGGATGGCGCCAAACTGTTAATGCTAAAAATTGCACCAAAGGGACAACTTAAGGTCGATGTGAACTTAATCAACTAAAGAAAGGATCTTTCGACGAGACGTGCGATGAGGGAAAAAATAAAAGAAACAAGGGATTTGATGACGCAAGAAAAACCTCAAGCGAGGAAAAAACCTGCGGACGACAGTGGGTGTCATCGCTGCACTATGGTCGCCAATCAGGGGCGACGTCCTTGGTACTGGCGTCGGTCGTACGATGATTACAGTACAAATGAAGGAAATACTTCGAAATGTAAAGTACAAGTGTTTGAATGTAAAAACAGGTGTTTGTCGTGTGTGAATACAAAGTGTGAACTTCTGGTCGAGGGCAGTTTGTCGTGCGTCGAGAGCGATACTTGAGCTTTCCTTCGAGTGTTCTTGAGTTCGCTGTAAGGTTCTGGCTTTCAGTACTTGATCTCCAGAGTTTGAATGTTCTTTGTTATGAGTTTGGATGATTTTCTATGCTGTTTGGTGATGTTCGCTGATGTATACTCGATGTTCACTGATGTATACTGGATCTTCCTTGATCTCCCTTGAAATGAGGCTTTAGCTTGTCTTTTATAGTCATCGCGTCATTAATTAGCTCCATTAATGCTTTGATCAACGGCTACAACGGCTGGAAACGGTCGCCTGAGTGATTATCCATAATGCTCTTCGTCCGTTACGGCTGCTTGCTGTTAATGGCCTTGACTCCTGCATTAAATACTTAACAAACGTAACAGTCAAGGTTAACGTTAGCTTTGGTCGAAGGTGCAATGATCTTACGCGATGGTTGTACGGGACGGGCGATGCTATGGTCGTGCGTCATGGGAGACGTACGACTTACCTTTTACGGGAGACGACGGATGTTTTATGGGTTCTTGTCGAGACCTTATCTTAATACAAGATTTAGATTATAACGTGCGTCTTACCTGCTCTGGTCGTGGTCGTACGGCGTGATTTTTTGCCCAAACAGTTATGATGGATAAAAATCGTATGAAAAAAAAGGGTTTAGAAGAAATACCTTTTCATATGTGTTACATTCCAACTACGTGGGACATCTTGATTGTCGAGGGTTTGGAGCCGATAGGCGCCTTTACCCACGACTTCTGAAATACGATAAGGACCTCCCACTTGGTGGAAAGTTTACCTGCATTGAGCTCTTGAGTGCTCTGGAACACTCGTCGGAGGACGTGGTCGCCTTCTTGGAAGACTTTTGCTTTGACGTTCTTGTTGAAATGTCGCTCGACCGCTTGCCTCTGCGATGCCATTCTGATCAGTGTTGATTCTCTAAGTTCTTCAAGGGCGTCGAGGTCATAACTTAAATCAACCAAGTTATGATCGACGGAACTATGCCTCGAGGTTGGGAGCTGGACCTCGACCGACAGAACTGCTTCACAACCATAGACCAAAGAGAAAGGGGTTTGTCCTGTGGACGTGCGGGGCGTCGTGCGATTTGCCCACAGGACCGAAGGGAGTTCTTCGACCCATTTTCCCTTTGTAGCTTTTAATCTTTTCTTGATCGAAGCAATAATGGTCTTATTGCTCGACTCAACAAGTCCATTTGCCTGTGGATACCTGGGTGTCGAGGTCATCAGCTTGATGTTGCGGTCTTCACAGAACTGTCGAGTCCTGTTGCTTATGAACTGGGATCCATTATCGCAGACAATTTCGGATGGGATCCCAAACCTGCATATGATGTTAGTCTGGATAAAAGAGACGACTTCCTTGTCCTGAACTTGGGAAAAGGCAGATGCTTCTACCCATTTAGAAAAATAATCCGTAAGTACAAGAAGGAATACCTTTTGCCCGGGGGCAGGTGGTAACTTGCCGACAATGTCCATCCTCCATCTCATGAAGGGCCATGGGATCAATGTCGAATGTAAAGGTTCAGAAGTTTTATGGGACGTACCTGAATGTCGTTGACAGGGATCACAATTTTGGACGTACCTAATGGCGTCTTGTCGCAGTGTTGGCCACAAATACCCCTGTCGAGAGATTCGATTAGCCAAACTGCGACCTCCTGAGTGATTTCCACACTCCCCATCGTGCATTTCTTGAAGGACCTTCTGAACTTGATTCTTGCTGATGATGCATCTCAGGTTTAAGCCTGTCGACGATCGTCGATAGAGTCTATCTCCGATCACGACATACCTGGATGCCTTGAACCTGACTTTCCGAGCTTCCATCTTGTCTTCTGGGAGTTGGTCGTGCATAAGAAAATTTCTTATATCGCACGGCCAATCATCTTCTTGGTTTTTCGATCTGGACGACATTGTCGTTTTCGATGGACGATGTCGCCAGGTGGATCATAGGAATGATGTCGAATATTGGTTCGACTAGAGCAGACCCAAGGTTTGCTAAAGCGTCGGCTTGAGTATTCTGGTCCCTTGAAATCTGTTCAATAGAAAATGATTTAAATTTTTCTGATTTTTCTTTCGCTACCCTTAGGTACGCTGTCATCTTTGAAACTTTGGCTGTGAATTCTCCATTCATCTGGTTTACAACCAGAAGAGAATCGCTTTTGACATGTAGCGCGGTTGCCCCCGAGTCGTGGGCCATATTCATTCCCACGATCAGGGCTTCGTATTCGGCTTCGTTGTTGGTGGTTTTGAAGTCGCATCGCACGGAATACACCATCTTTCCCCCTATGGCGACTTTAAGACGACGCCTAGTCTTGAGCCCCTAGTGTTGGATGATTCGTCGACATGTAAGGTCCAAGGCACGTCGTCGTGAGTCGCCACAATAGATACCTCGAGCTCTGCTTCTTTTTCCAGTTCAGGACTGAAATCAGCAATGAAATCCTCCAAGGCTTGCGATTTGATCGCGGTCCTGGGTTTGAAATCGATGTCGTAACTGCTGAGGTATATGCTCCATTTCGCCAAACGACCTGTCAACTCAGGTTTCCTCAAGACAGACTTAAGAGGAAAGTTAGTCACGACAGTAATCGGATGTGATTCAAAATAGTGTCGCAATTTCTTTGCGGCTGTAACCAGTGACAAAAGCAATTTTTCCATAGAGGAGTACCTGGTTTCAGCGTCCAAAATAGATTTACTTACATAGTAGATCGGCAGTTGCTGCTTTTCATCTTCTCGTGTTAGGACGGCACTTACTGCGTTAGGACTGACAGCTAAATATAGCTGTAAGACTTCATGATCGTGAGGCTTTGACAACAAAGGCGGCGACGTCATGTATTCCTTTAATTTTTGCAGTGCTTGCTCATGATCGTCGGTCCAGTCGAAGCCTTTATTTTTCCCGAGGACATTGTAAAATAGATGACATCTATCTGAGGATCGAGAGATAAACCTGTTCATAGCTGCCACCCAACCAGTGAGCCTTTGGACTTCTTTGAAATTTCTCGGAGATTTGATCTCGATGATAGCTTTAATCTGGTTGGGATTGGCCTCGATCCCCCGACGAGTGACCATATAACCCAAGAATTTCCCGGCACTGACACCAAAGGAGCACTTCGTCGGGTTGAGCTTCATGCTATACTTCCGAAGGATGTCGAACGACTGCCTTAAATGATCGACGTGGTCGATTGCTTGCTTTGACTTGACGAGCATGTCGTCGATGTATACTTCCATTGTGTCGCCAAGATGATCTTTGAACATTTTATTTACCAGACGCTGGTAGGTAGAACCTGCATTTTTTAAACCGAACGACATAACTTTATAACAATAAATACCTCGATCTGTCATGAATGCGGTTTTTTCTTGGTCTTCGACGTGCATCAGGATCTGATTGTATCCATGTAACACCCTGTTTCCCAATTTACGCGATTTAACTGTCTCTTTTGGGGTTGAGTTAATTTTTGGGTCGTTATGTACGTGTTCAGGAATCTAGGGGCCAGTTTATCAATTTTGTAAGATGAGGGTGTGTTTTGGCATGTATGTAAAGGGGATGGAAACCCTAAACACCCTCATTTACAGCCATTTGTTTCTTTAGCAAAGAAGAGAGAAAAGAGAAAGGGATTTTCGGAGTTCTTGTGAGCTGCTGTGAAAGACCGACCGATTCTCCTTCGTTAACCGTTGGATCGTCGTGAAATTTGGACAGCGACTTCACGACCCTCTAATCTACATTCTGACCGGAGGGATTTGGCATCGGAGTTCCCAGTAGAGAGAACCAAGTGTCCGAAGTTGCTGTATTTTCCAGGCGAAAGATTTGGTGATTTTGGAAGATTCAAGTTGTGAAAGGTTCTAGGAGGATTGTTGTTCGCGGTCTAGAATTGCAAGGTATGTGTATTATGTTTAGAAATCAATAGAAATGGGGTGTATGAAATGGGATGTTTGGCAAAGTTTTATGGTATTTGGACTATCCTAGCTATGTCATTTCGGGATGAGAGTTGGGATAGAATTAGAGTTCCATTTTTGGGCTTGTTATGATATGTGTATGTATGAATGTTATAGGTGGTACGAGGTGATTATTATACACTGTGAAGTACTTGGTAATTGACATCTTGACAGGTGAGTACTCTACCTATATTATGTAAGTTATGTGTATGTAGTTGGATTGCATGTGTGATTATGTGTATGTTGGCTTTGCCAAAGGAAAGAGTACCTATGGTGGTAGTAATACCCCTAGGGAATATGTTATGTATGAAGAGGCCTGGTACCAGTGTCTAGTTATGACCTTCCTTATTGGCTTTGTGCCTTAAGGAATGGAAGGATGTTACATGTATGTGATTGCTATGTTTATGCGAGTATGTATGCATGATGATATGTGGTACAGGTGCGTGCTCACTAAGCGAAAGCTTACCCCGTTGTTATTCATCTTTTAGTGGCAGGTACATCTTCGAAGAATAAAGGAAAGGCTCCAGCTTGAAGCTTTTGGATTTGCGGCAGCTCAGCAGCTTATATTTTCTTTTGATGAATGATAGTTTTGGATTCTCTAAGCTTTTCAGTTGAATATTGTTTGTCTCAAACTTATTGGTTTTAAGTGGCAAACTTGTACTCTTTTCTATAAGATTATGGGATTTTATCTAAATGTTTTAATTACAAATCTTCCGCTGTATTTTAATGTTACTTTCCGTTAAATGAGTGTTTTAAAGATAAGGGATGTTACAGTTGGTATCAGAGCCTTGGTTTAAGGGATTCGGGCATTCACAAGTGGTGAGTGTTTGAACTTAAACCCAAGTGCTCAAGTTTTCAAATAAGTAACCTTTAAAAAAAAGCTGTTTCGTGTAAGAAAATGGTTTATAAGGAAAGGGTGTTTTAAAAGAAAAAGTTTTCACGGCTGAGCTGCGGTCCAGAGCATCAAGACGGGGGTGAGCACACTATTCCATATTAGGATTTACGATAAAGCATGTTCAGTTTTGTGAAAGACCAGTTTTATAACTGTATTGGATGAGTAATTATGTTTATGTATGCTAGATATGGTCAATGTGACAAGGTTATGATTTCAAGTATGTTTTGTTGATGCATAATGTGAATTAGAATATGATTACAATGTTTATATGATAAGTGGTAGATATGGAAAATGTTGTGATATATATGTTAAAGGTACCAACTAAGCTGGGAATTGGAACCTTAGTGACGGTGTTGAGTCTAAACATGGAGGGTGTAATTATAATGGTATAAGGGCCCATACCATTGCAATTACATTGTACATGCCGGGACTTGATATAGTTGCAAAAGAATTCTATGAACCAGACAAGGTTGAGGGTTGGGTAGTAACATGCTAGAAAGGGATTTTGTTAAGAGAGTATAAGCAGAAGGTTTCTAAGGAGCATGTTAGAAAGAAAGACAACTAAGCTAGGACCTCTGGACTATGCTAGGAGTTTGCTCAGGGGGGGGGGGGTGTAGATGAATTATTCTAAAGTATCATGTTTATGTATCAGAATGGTGAACACTAGAAGGCAAGGCAAGAGACCAATTATTGAAGAGGATCAGGAAATTCCTGATCTGAGAGGTGTGATCGCTGCTGAGGTCGGGGAGGTTCTTCACGAGTTACTCCCAAGTCTCTTTGAGCAGGTAAAGCAGGAACTGGCTAATGAAATTCGTAGTCAGGTAGAGGCAGCTGTGGCCAGCAGGGCCAGTGGATCAGGGGGCTTGTCAGGCGTACAACCACGGGGGACAAGCTACAGAGATTTCTCGGCCTGTCAGCCGCCACAGTTTGAGGGGCAGAAGGACCCCGTAACCAGCACTCGTTGGATAGCTGAGGTGGAGGGTGCTTTCCGCACCAGTTTTTGTACCGAGGAAGTCAAGGTTCGCTACGCATCGAACCTTCTGAGGAAGGCAGCGAAAGACTGGTGGAACCTTATTGTTCGTGCTCGGACGCCAGAACAAGTGGATAGCATGACTTGGGAACAGTTCAAGGAACTGTTCATGGAACAGTATGTGCCCCAAATTGAGGTAGAGAGACTCACAAATGAGTTTCTATCTATGGAGCAAACTACGGAGTCGGTGAACGAGATCACTGACAAGTTTTTGGAGCGGTCCCTTTTCTGTCCTGAGTATGTCAGGAATGAAAAGGCCAAAATGTACAGATATGGGAGAGTTTTGAAACAGGAGATTAGAGAATTTGTTGTTATGGCAAGGTGCACTGATTTTCAGCAGATGCACGAGGCGGCTCGGGCTAGAGAGCTCGAATTAGAGAGCCAAAGAAAGACAAGAAGGGCAGAAACGGTTCAGACTCAACCTCAGCAGACTAAGAGGTTCAAAACTGGGAGTCATAAACCGGAGGTAAAGAAAGAGTTCAAGAGAGAGCATCCCCGCTGTGGGAAGTGTGGACGACAGCATCCGGGAGAATGCCGTATGGGCTCCGGAACCTGTTACAAATGCGGGCAACCGGGTCATATCAGTCGAGACTGCAAGGCGACCGCAAAGATATGTTTTAAGTGCTACAAGCCGGGCCATTTTGCTGACGAGTGCCCAATGAATACCGGGTCGGTCCAGAACTCGGGAACCACACCGGTGAAGATGCTAGAGGGTGGATTGGGAAAGAAGAACGACGCACCCAGGACTCGGGGGCGAGTGTTCCAGATGACCGTAGATGAAGCAAAGGAGGAGCCAGATGTCGTGACAGGTATTTTTCCTGTTAATGCATCACATGCCCTTGTCTTATTTGACTCGGGAGCTACTAAATCTTTTGTTTCTTTATCGTTTTGTAAAGACTTTGCTATTGTAAAGTACAAGTTAGAGAGTCCGCTAGAAGTAGAAATAGCGGACGAGGAGTTTCGTTTTGTGAGTGATGTGTATAAAGGTAATGTAATAGAGATAGCCGGAGTGAAGTTTAGTATAGATCTTATTCCTATTGCGATGAGGGAAATAAATGTAGTAGTTGGGATAGATTGGCTTAGTCGGAATGGAGCGCGCATTGATTGTGAAAAACAGCAGGTAGTGATTCGAACCCCAAGTGGGGGAGAATTAACTATCTCGAGCGAAGGAAGAAAAGGGGTACCAAAGGTGTGCACTTTGGCCAAAGCTAGAAGATATGTGCACCATGGTGGTAGCAGTTACTTGGCGTATATTGTTGATGAACGGGAGGAGAAAAAAAAGAGAACAGTGGCAGATGTACCAGTGGTCAGCGAGTTTCCGGATGTTTTCCCGGATGACTTGCCTGGCATTCCTCCCGGGAGGCAAGTGGAGTTCCGAATAGACTTGATTCCGGGGGCGGCACCGGTAGCAAAGGCTCCTTACCGTTTGGCACCTCCGGAGATGCATGAACTGTCTAAGCAGCTGGAGGAACTGTTGGATAAGGGTTTCATCCGCCCCAGTAGTTCACCTTGGGGAGCCCCTATCCTTTTCGTGAAAAAGAAGGACGGGTCGATGCGGATGTGCATCGACTATAGAGAGCTTAACAAGCTTACGGTGAAGAACAGATACCCGTTGCCGAGGATCGACGATCTCTTCGATCAACTTCAGGGAGCCGTTTGGTTCTCTAAGATAGATCTTCGCTCAGGGTACCACCAGTTGAAGGTCGGGGAAGAGGATGTTCACAAGACAGCGTTCAGAACCAGGTACGGGCATTTCGAGTTCATCGTGATGCCATTTGGACTGACGAACGCACCGGCGGCATTCATGGATCTTATGAATAGAGTTTGCAGACCGATGTTGGATAGGTCAGTCATCGTGTTTATAGACGATATACTGATCTACTCCAAGTCGAAGGAGGATCATATGGAGCATCTACGAGAGGTTTTGGAGATTTTGCGTAAGGAGCAGTTATATGCAAAGTTATCCAAGTGTGATTTCTGGTTACAAGAGGTTCAATTTCTTGGACATCTTGTGAACCGAGAGGGTATCAAGGTAGACCCAGCGAAGGTGGAGGCAGTGATGAAGTGGGAAACCCCGAAGACTCCCACTGAGATTAGGAGTTTCCTTGGATTAGCCGGGTACTACCGCCGGTTCATCCAGGATTTCTCCAAGATAGCAGTTCCGTTGACGAAGCTGACGAGGAAGAACGAACGTTTCGTTTGGGGAGAGGAACAGAAAACAGCGTTCGAAACCTTAAGGAGAAAGTTATGCGAGGCTCCGGTGTTGACACTACCGGAGGGAGTTGAAGACATGACAGTCTACTGTGATGCGTCTTATCACGGGCTAGGCTGCGTTCTTATGCATTGGGGAAGGGTGATTGCCTATGCGTCTCGTCAACTGAAGACGCATTAGGTGAATTACCCGACTCACGATTTGGAGCTTGCGGCAGTGGTGTTCGCTCTCAAGTTATGGCGGCACTACCTGTATGGGGTGAAGTGTACTATCTATACGGACCACAAGAGTCTTCGTTATTTCATGGATCAACAGAATTTGAACATGAGACAGCGGAGGTGGTTGGATGTGGTGAAGGATTATGATTGCGAGATTCTTTATCACCCGGGGAAGGCAAATGTCGTAGCGGATGCCTTGAGTAGAAGAGCGAGTAGTGTTCTATTTCGGGTACCGTTGATGAGACTAACAGTATCAACGTCGCTTCACGACTTGGTAAGAAGGTCTCAAGAGGAAACGATCAAGGGTGAGAACCAGAAGAAGGAACGGATAAAGGGACAGGTGGATCAGTTAGTGCCCGACAGTCGAGGTCTATTGACTCGGTACGGTCGGGTATGGGTTCCAGTATCGTGTGAGGCAAGGCAGACACTTCTGGACGAGGCGCATAAGTCAAGGTTCTCTATCCATCCCGGTGCTACTAAGATGTATAGAGATCTGAAGACTGACTACTGGTGGCCGGGGATGAAGAGGGACGTGGCTAAGTACGTGGAGAAATGTTTGACTTGTTTAAGGGTCAAAGCAGAGCATCAGAGACCGCACGGGAAGTTACAGCCATTAGAGATACCAGAGTGGAAGTGGGTGCATATAACAATGGATCTGATTACCAAGTTGCCTCGAACACCTAGGAATCATGATGCCATTTGGGTGGTTGTAGATAGGCTGACAAAGAGTGCCCATTTTATCGCGATCCGTGAAAGTTCATCTGCAGAAAAGTTAGCTGACATCTATGTCAGTGAAATTGTAGCAAGGCATGGGGTACCGATAACAGTGATATCAGACAGGGATGTTCGGTTTACGTCGCGGTTTTGGGGGAAGTTCCATGAAGATTTGGGTACGAGACTTCAGTTCAGTACAGCCTTTCACCCACAGACGGACGGGCAAAGCGAGAGAACAATTCAGACTCTTGAGGATATGTTGAGAGCCTGTGTTTTGGATTTTGGGGGCAGCTGGGATACGTATTTACCGTTGGCTGAGTTCTCATACAACAACAGTTTCCATGCCAGTATTGGCATGCCTCCGTATGAGATGTTGTACGGGAGAAGATGTAGGACTCCTATCTGTTGGGGAGAGGTAGGCCAGCGGGAGTTAAGCAGCACAGAAGTGGTTCAGAAAACGACGGAAAGTATTGAGATGATTCGGGATAGGCTACGAACCGCACAGAGTCGTCAAAAGAGTTACGCCGACAAGCGAAGGTCGGATCTGGAGTTCAACGTGGGAGATAATGTTTTGTTGAAGGTATCACCTTGGAAAGGGGTGATCCGATTCCGGAAGAGGGGCAAGCTAGGCCCTAGGTTTATCGGACCTTTCAAGGTGATAGCACGGGTTGGGAAGGTTGCGTACCGGCTGGAGCTTCCGCCGGAACTCAGTCTGATACACAACACCTTCCACGTATCTCAGTTGAGGAAGTGTTTAGCTGACGAGTCGGCGCATGTCCCTATAGATGACATACAGGTCGACGAACGGTTGAATTATATTGAGAGACCGATAGCAATCTTGGAAAGGAAGACCAAATCCTTGCGAAACAAGGAGATCAGCTTAATGAAAGTTCAGTGGGAACACCGAAAAGGATCAGAATGGACATGGGAACCGGAAGCTGAGATGAGATCGAATTATCCGGAACTCTTCCAAGTCTGATCGATTTCGAGGACGAAATCCTGGTAAGTGGGGGAGAGTTGTAACACCCCGTTTCCCAATTTACGTGATTTAACTGTCTCTTTTGGGGTTGAGTTAATTTTTGGATCGTTATGTACGTGTTCAGGAATCTAGGGGCCAGTTTATCAATTTTGTAAGATGAGGGTGTGTTTTGGCATGTATGTAAAGGGGATGGAAACCCTAAACACCCTCATTTACAGCCATTTGTTTCTTTAGCAAAGAAGAGAGAAAAGAGAAAGGGATTTTCGGAGTTCTTGTGAGCTGCTGTGAAAGACCGACCGATTCTCCTTCGTTAACCGTTGGATCGTCGTGAAATTTGGACAGCGACTTCACGACCCTCTAATCTACATTCTGACCGGAGGGATTTGGCATCGGAGTTCCCAGTAGAGAGAACCAAGTGTCCGAAGTTGCTGTATTTTCCAGGCGAAAGATTTGGTGATTTTGGAAGATTCAAGTTGTGAAAGGTTCTAGGAGGATTGTTGTTCGCGGTCTAGAATTGCAAGGTATGTGTATTATGTTTAGAAATCAATAGAAATGGGGTGTATGAAATGGGATGTTTGGCAAAGTTTTATGGTATTTGGACTATCCTAGCTATGTCATTTCGGGATGAGAGTTGGGATAGAATTAGAGTTCCATTTTTGGGCTTGTTATGATATGTGTATGTATGAATGTTATAGGTGGTACGAGGTGATTATTATACACTGTGAAGTACTTGGTAATTGACATCTTGACAGGTGAGTACTCTACCTATATTATGTAAGTTATGTGTATGTAGTTGGATTGCATGTGTGATTATGTGTATGTTGGCTTTGCCAAAGGAAAGAGTACCTATGGTGGTAGTAATACCCCTAGGGAATATGTTATGTATGAAGAGGCCTGGTACCAGTGTCTAGTTATGACCTTCCTTATTGGCTTTGTGCCTTAAGGAATGGAAGGATGTTACATGTATGTGATTGCTATGTTTATGCGAGTATGTATGCATGATGATATGTGGTACAGGTGCGTGCTCACTAAGCGAAAGCTTACCCCGTTGTTATTCATCTTTTAGTGGCAGGTACATCTTCGAAGAATAAAGGAAAGGCTCCAGCTTGAAGCTTTTGGATTTGCGGCAAGCAGCTTATATTTTCTTTTGATGAATGATAGTTTTGGATTCTCTAAGCTTTTCAGTTGAATATTGTTTGTCTCAAACTTATTGGTTTTAAGTTTCAAACTTGTACTCTTTTCTATAAGATTATGGGATTTTATCTAAATGTTTTAATTACAAATCTTCCGCTGTATTTTAAGGTTACTTTCCGTTAAATGAGTGTTTTAAAGATAAGGGATGTTACAATCCAGAATAAGCATCCATGAACGTCAATAGTTCATGTCCTGCTGTCGCGTCGACCATGGCATCGATATGTGGCAGTGGGAAAGGGTCTTTTGGACAAGCCTTGTTGAGATCTGTAAAATCGATACAGACCCTCCATTTGCCATTTTTCTTTTGAACGACCACGACATTCGCAAGCCAATCGGGGTACTTAACTTCTCGAATTTTCCCTGTCTTGAGGAGGTTGTCGACCTCGTCATTTATCACCTTGTTCCGTTCAGGAACAAATTTTCGCCGCTTTTGTTTGACAGGCTTAAATGACGGGTCGACATTGAGATTGTGGGAAATGACGCTAGGGTCTATACCGACCATGTCTTCATGCGACCAGGCAAAACAATCGGCATGTTCCTGCAAAAAAGATATAGCTTGTCTTTAAGGCAGGGGTCGAGAGACGAACCTACAAAGACTTTCTAGTCAGGCTTGCTCTGGTCCAAGACGACTTCCTCCAGGCGAAATTCGTCGGCTGTCCCAGGAGCATCCTGGACCTGTAATTGCTAGATGGACTGCTTCTGCGGCTTCAGGGTCGTCTTGTAGCAATCGCGGGCGACCTTCGGCTCACTTTTGATCTCCTGGACTCCCCACAGCGTAGGGAACTTCATGGTCTGATGATACGTCGAGGGAACGACTTTCATATCATGGATCCACGGTCAACCCAAGATGATGTTATAGGCCGACGAGCAATCGATGACATTGAACTTGGTCTGCTTGTTGATTCCTCCGGCGTAGACAAGCAAGGTGATCTCTCCAAATGTACTAGTCACGTCTCCATTGAAACCGACTAAGGTTGTCGAGCGTCGGGTGATTTCCGATCGATCGATTCCCATGGCCTTGACGGTATCAAGGAAGATGACGTTTGCTGAACTGCCTCCGTCGACCAAGACTCGTCGGGTCAGACAGTTACCAATCGTGAGTTGAATAATCAACCCGTCATGATGCTTCTGATACGAGTCGTCGAGGTCGTCTTGGTCGAATGTGATCTTCATGGCTTCCATCTCCAGGTCTCCTCTGGGTCTTGATGAACGAGGGGTAGGTCGATCGTCAGGTGCTTGGCTGGCGTGACGTTTGGCTGCAGAATACGTCAGACTGCAAACGTCAGAACCACCAGTTATGCAGTTGACGACCTTTGCATGATATCTTTGAGATTGCCCTTCGGGACGTGATAAGCCATCTCCTTTTTGAGAGCTATACAATCGTCCGTCGCATGGCCGTGGTCGACGTGGAAGTCACACCACTTCGACTTATCCTTCTTTCCATCATCTCTGTCGGATTTCTTCGGCCACCGGATGGTCGCATGGACGGTCTTCAGAGCCTCGACCAAGTCCTTAGTAGTCCATTTGAATCCGTAGGAGGATATCTTAGGGTACTGAGGAAATTTGGTCGCAGTTTTGAACTCCGCCTTCGTCTTGAATCGGACGTTCGAGATCTGTCGTGCGGACTCTGACTTGGATACTGCCTTCGTCTTGAACTCTGGCTTTTTTACACTTAACGACCTCTTGTCGTCAGTATGCTTTCGACGGAAAGCAGCATCATCTTCTACCCTCATATATGCCAGCGTTCTTCCTCGGACATCTTCGAAATTCTCTGGAGGATACTTGGTCAGATAGGTGTATAGCCCCGAACTGTCGTCTAGACCGCGTTTGTAGGCTTCGATCGCGGTCTTGACGTCGCAGTTGCGGACACTGATCATCTCTGCGTTGAACCTATTGAAATAGCTTCGGATAGATTCACCGGCCTTCTGCACGACATAATATAAGTCGCTGGTATGCTTCTCCATCTTGCGACTGCTTGCGAACTGCTGGGAGAACTGGTTGACTAACTCAGCAAACGACCCGATGGATTTAGGTTTGAGGTTAATCAACCATTGGAGGGCAGGACCTGTGAGGGTCGCCCCGAAACTCTTGCACATACAGACTTCTTGGTACATATGTGGGATCGAGACCGTCCACATTAGCTGCTTATATTGTGCGATGTGCTCTGTCGGATCGGTTATCCCCGAATACTTGGGCGTGAAAGAGGGGATGATATACTTCTTCGGGACGTCGATGGTCGCGATCGTGTCTACGAAAGGCGACGCCTGATACCCCGAACGAGGCTCGACGTCGACGGGCACGGCTGCCCCCGATAGCTTAGCGAGCAAGGACAGGACTCACTCATTCTGGTCTTCCAACATCTTCAACCGCTGGGTGACGGGATCATTGGGATCTGAATTCATTCATGTTGGGGGATTGAATCCAGAACTGGTGCCATTTCCATACGACGAACCATTGGCGTCCCCATTGAAAGGGACGAAATACGGCCTCGACCCATTGTTCATGGGTGATGGCCTCAGATGCTGAGGAGGAATCGACCCGAACTGGGGATTTGGGATGAACGATCCCTGCTGCTGACTCTGACCGAACGGTCCTGGATTCTGAACGAATGGACCAGAACCTGGATTCTGGACGAATGGTCTTGGGCCACTCTGTGGTCCAAACGATCTATTCGGATTTCTGAGCCGCGCGATCTCTTTAGCTGCCCTTCAACTCTGCTCAGCAAGGGCATCGATCTGACGGCGCGCATTTTCAAGCTCCCAATGCATCTGGGCAATGATCTGCTCTTGGTTTCCATTATCTGCCATTTTCCTGAAAAAGAAAAGAGAGGAAACTCCAAGAAAACGTTAGTAAGACGTACGTTTGTTGAAGACTTTCTCTAGATGGTGCCCCACGGTGGGCGCCAAACTGTTAATGCCAAAAATCGTCCAGAAGGATAACTTAAGGTTGATTGTGGAGCTTAACAACTAAAGAATGGAAATCGTTCGACAAACAGTACGACCAGGACAAAAAAGTAAATGAGACACAAGGAATTTGGTGACGTGGAAAAAACCTCAACGAGGAAAAAACCCGCGGACGACTATGGATGTCGTCGCTGCACTATGGTCGCCAAACAGGGGCGATGTCCTTATGTTCCAGGTGTCGAGAGTATAAACGATTACAGTACAAATATTAGAAATAATGCAATTGATAAAGTAAATAAATGTGTCGTGTGTAAAAGTAGCGTGTCGTGCGTCGTCTGTTCGTGAGAGAACTTTGCTTCGAAATGTTCTTGCTTATGCCGTAGATGATATTGAACTCCGATGTGCGCAAATGGTAATTTGTATTTATAGTCTTCGAATGCTTTAATGATTCCATAAAAGCTTCAGGCAACGGTCGTAACGGCTGCTGGGTTTAATGATCATAATTACCTTTGTCGGTTACGTCCGTTGGCCATTAATGACATTGATCCTGCATTAAACAGTGAAAACATAACAACAATATCGTATGTTAGTCAGTCGAGGTCGTGAGGTCTTTTACGACGGTCGAGTGTCGTGAGTAAATTTTGTTTTAAACTTTGGACTGTAGATAAAATGTTTTATGACTTTCTTTTATAAAAAAAGTGTAATAAATGTTTTCTCTTTTTTGGTCGTAGTCGAGACTGGTAAAATTTTACCCAAACAGATATATATATATATATATATATATATATATATATATATATATATATATATATATATATATATATATAGGGGTGGTATCTTTTGCAAACCAGTGTATTTGTACAAACTCGTACAAACCATACCTAGCTTTATGATTTTGTAAATTTGGCTTCATGAATATATGTATATATATTTTGGCTTCATGAATATATAATTTGGCTTCATGAATATATCATTTGGCATTTTTTACTAATTTTTTTACAAAAATAAGGGTATTTTAGGACTCCATCGAAAAAAATTAGTTAAAAATGCCAAATGATATATTCATGAAGCCAAATGATATATTCATGAAGCCAAAATATATATACATATATTCATGAAGCCAAATTTACAAAATCATAAAGCTAGGTATGGTTTGTACGAGTTTGTACAAATACATTGGTTTGCAAAAGATACTCAGCCTATATATATATATATATAGTTTTCTTGATGTATGTATGTGTTCTTGATTTACAGGCTTATCATCAGGAAAGAAACAATGGAAGAAATTCTGGAAATTCATTTGGGAATTCAACTCGGATCCCATGCGAAGGTGAAAACACAGAAGAGGGAGGTTCGATAGGAACTGGACAGTGAGGGCCTCGTCGGAAACTGAACTGGACAGTGATGGCGGTCGGGGATTTTTGATCGACTTCAACAAGGGTCTCGACATTAACCAACAAGTTTTTTTGATTGATTCCTCAACAGGTCTGATCGAGTTCAGTGTGTTCTTGTGCGCATGTCTAGCTGAAAATCCACCGCCCATTGTAAGATCTAAATCGAGCTCCATATTTGACATCGACTTACCCTCCTAGCGCCGCTTCATTAAGATCCTCGGTCTACTCTTCTGCCGTCAGGGAACAAATAGTCGATCAGGTTATGCTAAGGTGTTATGAGACTTAAACGATGTGTTTAATGGGTCTGAATAGACAAAAATGCCTCTGTCACTAACAGAGAAATTAACGGAGTTAGTGACGAGGGACCACTTTCACAACAAAATGAGAACATGATTTATAGAGTTACCAATGTATAGGTCCCACCTTCAAAGATTTCGGTAAACCACAAGGACCAAAATTAGAGTTTCTCGTCATTTGAAAGTTTGAGATAATTTTCTATATTTGAAGTTTTCTCTAGGTTTATTTATCTTAGAGAATAAGATATGTAATATATGAAGCAATGTAGAAAACAAAAACTTATTTCCCATATTTTAAAAAATCTATTGCAGATGTTCTAATAATATAAGAGCATTCCCAACAAATATGCTAAGGTTTTTCTAAAATAGAGTAAAAAGATTTAAAATGTCTAAAAAATTTGCATCCAACTCCAAAAGCTATGCTATTTTAGCTCTGGTTTTAAGTATCTAATTAAAATATTTAATTTATTTAATTATATTATTAAAATATTCAATATATGAAAATTTGAGAGAATAAAAAGTTTGCTTTTTTGGGGGTAATAATTAGTTTTGGAGGGATCCCATGAGATTTCTCTAAATTTAGAGATTTTTAGAGCATTTCCAAGAGTTATGTTATTTAAAAAAAAATAGAGTATCAAAATTCAAAAATTTCTAAAAAAATTGCTTCCAACTCCAACAGCTATGTTATTTTAGAGATTATAGTATTAATTAAAATATTAAAATAATCAATACATTAATAAAATGTTATTTTTTTCTTTTTAACCTTTTAATTCAATGTCTCTTATTGATGGAAAGAATAAAATATTATTTCTCTTTTCTCTCTTCTCTAGTTTTAGCATACAAGAAAATTTCTTTAAATTTGAAGATTTTTACCTTCTCTCTTATCTTTTGATTATTTTCTCTATTTTAGCATACAAGATAACATAGCTGTTGAAGTAAAAATTGCTAAAATCCCTATTTTTTCTATTTTAGCTTACCTATTGGAGATGCTCTTACAATCTTTTTCCTCATTTCACTATTTTAGTATAAATGATAGCATAGTTGTTGGAGCAATAAAAACAATAAAATTCAATTTTTTTTCTATTTTAGCATAGCTATTAGAGATGTTCTAACATGTTAATTAATACACAAATAGATTAAAAGAAATTAAATAATATAAAATATATATATTATATTTTGGATTTTTTTTGGGAAAAAATTTATACTAATTTGTGATTTTAAATAATTATTACACATAATATAAATAAAATAAAATTGATTAACTCATATATCCAAATAAAAAATTTAAAATAAACACAACAAATAAGTAAGTTGTACTTTTTGCCCTATATATTTCAATATATTAGACTCACTGGCATAATTAAAACATGCACCACTAATACAGGTAGTTGTTGCAGAGAGCAGAAAAAGAGAGAGAAGTAATGGCGGAGGACGATCACGGGATGCGACGGAGCGTGGAGGAGCTACGGCGGACGTTTAAGAGCGGTAAAACTAGAAGCGTTGATTGGAGAAAAGAGCAACTTCGAGCAATTCTCAGACTTATTCATGAAAACGAAGATCTGCTCTTTCAGTTGCTTGAATCGGAACTCGGCAAACATCCTGTTGAATCTTATCGCGATGAAGTAAGTCGTAATTCAACTATGAAATCTCTGTTAAACATACATACGTGGTGAAGTTTATGAAAAATTTCAGGCAGCGGATGTGAATATTCATGTTAATTTAGAGCATCTCCAACAGTTTTTCTATAATTTGTTTAAAATAGAAAATCAAATCTTAAAGTCTATGAAAAGAGTTACATTCATGATTCGATATTTTAGAAATTTTAACACAAGTTATATTAATATAATATTCTCTAATTTATCTTCTTAATACACTTTTTTTAAAACTTAATATAAAATTATAAAAGTTCAATCTTATTAGCAGGATTAAATAAAATAATTATTTGTATATTTCCTACCATCAAGTTTTAGAGAATTCTCTAGACTTGGAAAAATTTCAAGTTTTTTCTATTATAGCAAACAAAATAGCAGTAGGAGAGGTTTAGGAAACAAAAGCTCAAATTTTCAATGTTAGCAAAGCTGTTGGAGATGCTCTTAGGACACTGCCGTACTGGAGTCACTCTTGATTGTGTGATTCAATATTATAAATTGATGTCGAAGAAATTTCTTATGTGATATAGTTTGAACAGTTTGATATGATTTGTATTTTTTTATAATGTAATTAAGGTATTTTTTCCATGAATATTTGAAGTAATAAAGTGATTGAGTTGACAATTAGAAAATCAAAGGTGAAAAATGGACTAGAATTTGTGATATTGCAAGTAATTTTTTAATTAAGGGTTGGTTCAGCAGTATGCTTTTGCCTGAATTGATTTATTTAATACTCTTACAGATTGGGGTAGTGAAGAAATCAGTTGACCATGCATTGAGCTGCATTGACCAATGGATGTCCCCAAAGAAGGTTTGTGAGATCCTTCTTGATAGGATTTATAAAAACCCTAAACCGGATCTTTAAGCTCAAGAATGATTAGTTCTAGATCATGAAATAAACATATACAAATCACAACATGAACAGCGGAATTAAACGACAGATTTGTATAGCTAACAAGGTTCATTAATTTAAACATACTGATTACATACTCACGCCCCAATTTGTTGACCTAAGTTATCAACAAACGAATACTTCTTCTCAAGTATTAGGATTAAGAACCTTGGGGCTCATGCACACACATCTACACGTTTTTGTTTAAACGTGGGTTTCAAGAACGTCTAATTCTATATCTCTAGGTTTCTTTATATACTAGAAACCTAGATAAACTAGAAACTAGATAAATACCAATCCTAGATAAACTAGGAATCCTAGATAAACTAGAATTTACAAGGATAACTATAAAATAAACATATTACAATTCGAACCCTTGTAAGTTGAAGTTTTGACACATCAAATCTATATGAAATATTCCTAACAATCTTCCCCTATTTGATGATGACAAAACTTAGCATCAGAATCTTCAAGTAGCTCTTCCCCTTTTTGACATAATCAAATCCAAAACTTATCAAACTTGAATCTTCCCCTTGAATGATCAACACTTTTTCTTCCCCTGAATTTATGCTAACCATCCTTGTGTCTTCGAGGTTATATCAATTACGTTGTAAAGAAAATCAACCATTATCTATTTAAAGTTGAAGTAAAAAACCAAACCTTGAGTCTTATATCCCGTAGAAACCAAGTGAACAACAACGTCATTCTCATGAATGAGGGGATCCCTGTCCTTCGACCAATCTTCTTCTCTAAGATTTCGTCAAATTGAAGTCACATTCTTCGAACAATTACGTTAATAATCTTCATAATATCACGGGTTATCTTTAACAGGTGAAGGATACCTTTAAAGATATGATAAGAACACAAACTCTAACTTTCACTTCTTCTTCAAACAAACTCTAATTAATCTTCCTTTTTGTAATCAACTGATGACGATCAAAGGGTAGTCATTTAAGCATTCTTCCTCTATCGTTCATCAAACCTTCATACCTTGTGTGTGTGAATTTTCTTGAAACAAACAAAAATCATCCTCCTTTTGTCGAGCATGATCCTAACATGGTGTGTGACATGTATTCTCCATTGCATCGCGGCTTTGATTTCATGGCTTTGAGGAATTCTGAGTGAAGAACAATTTTTATCAAGAAAAAAAAAATGCTGGATTTCGAGAATTTCTGGGAGCGTTCTGGACGTCGTACGGCCAATCCAACCAGACATAATGTTAAACAATGTGTCCCGAAGCTGCTGTCCAAAAATCGCGACGATCCGACGGTTCAATCTCCGAGAATAGGCGAAACGGCCGGCTGTTTTCCAGAAAATTTCTGCGAAAAATCTGATTTTTCTTTCTTTCGTTCGTCTTCTTTCGTCTCTTCAAATCTTCCATTAAACCTTGTTTTTCTTCCAGATCAGAGAGCACCATGTGCTCTGATACCACCTGATAGGATTTATAAAAACCCTAAACCGGATCTTTAAGCTCAAGAATGATTAGTTCTAGATCATGGAATAAACATATACAAATCACAACATGAACAGCGGAATTAAACGACAGATTTGTATAGCTAACAAGGTTCATTAATTTAAACATACTGATTACATACTCACGCCCCAATTTGTTGACCTAAGTTATCAACAAACGAATACTTCTTCTCAAGTATTAGGATTAAGAACCTTGGGGCTCATGCACACACATCTACACGTTTTTGTTTAAACGTGGGTTTCAAGAACGTCTAATTCTATATCTCTAGGTTTCTTTATATACTAGAAACCTAGATAAACTAGAAACTAGATAAATACCAATCCTAGATAAACTAGGAATCCTAGATAAACTAGAATTTACAAGGATAACTATAAAATAAACATATTACACTTCGAACCCTTGTAAGTTGAAGTTTTGACACATCAAATCTATATGAAATATTTCTAACACTTCTTGTTTTCTCAGTTACAGAAGATCAGTTCAATTTTATGATGCAATGCATATGCACATGAATTACTCTATAATTTGCTTGAATGAGTGTTACCTGTAAGATTTAAAACTATAACTTACTTTACTGGGTAAGATTGTAGTCCATCAAAATAGCATCTATGCAACTATTCACCTGGCAAGCGCTTATAAGGTAAGACTCTCCATCCTTATCATCGCTCTTATCCGGTAAGATTCTCGGCCCTTGTTAGTACTGCGTGCTGTTCATTGATCAGCTAAAACTAGCATATTAATGATTTCATTCATATGATGTGTATACTATCATTGCATATCATTAATTGCTTAAGCTAAAACTCATAGCTAGTTTGAAACAAATCACAGCAAAAACTCAATTATGAATTGCATATTGTTATCTGATTTTTACCCATATCTGTGGCTTAATTATGTTACTAATAATCAAAGGGTAAAAACATTTGTGAGCAGGGTCGGCTACCGCTACTTTTCTTCCCAGCAAGTGGCAAAGTGTTGCCTGAACCACTTGGCCTAGTCCTCATCATTGGTTCTTGGAACTTCCCCATTTGTATGCAAGCTTTAGAGTTCTTACACTTGGTGATCAAAAGTCTTCCCAGAACCTTCATAAGCTTAATGAATCAGACACATATTTTTTGCAGCATTGACATTGGACCCGTTGATAGGAGCAATATCTGCTGGTAACACAGTTGTACTAAAGCCATCGGAGTTAGCCCCAAAATGTGCCTCTTTTCTTGCCAACATATTGCCAGTTTACTTGGACCCCAAAGCCATTAAAGTTATGGAAGGCGGAAGGGAAGTAGCTAGCCAACTATTAGAGTATAAATGGGACAAAATATTCTTTACAGGTATATAAACAACCATGAAAGTTGAGTGACCACTTTATCTATTTTGCCTTCTTATAACTCAGAAACTGTTTTTGCTTAATTATTCAGGGAGTACAAAGGTGGGAAAAATCGTCATGTCTGCAGCTGCGAAGCACTTAACTTCTGTCACTTTAGAGCTTGGAGGAAAATGTCCTGCAATCTTTGATTCTCTCCCTAACTCCGACATGAAGGTTTTCAGTTTTCTTTTTATCTTATGTGTGTGCCAGCCCATGTAGGAAATGCATTTCCCGTCAAGCGCAATGTAGATGGTAACAATCATTTTTGGGTTAGTCTCATCTTTCTGTATGAATATTGAAAACAATCAAAAGGTGCCCACTGAATTCTGGGCCTTTTGATGGAACGGTAATTCAAATAGCAGATTAAAACACGTTGATTCGCTAGGAATATCCGTGGCTAATCTCTTCTAGGACTCGTTGATTCGAAGAATATCAAACCTAGGCTTCATATTCGAATTCATAGAACTCAGAATTTGGGATGAAATCAAAAGTCTTCCAATATCCACCATGAGCATCCAGATTACATAAGCAACATATAAATAGGAGGCCCAAAACAAAACGGGCCTGAAAATGATTATGGGCCAAACATTAAAAGGCCAACGAAAATGCCAAAAAGGGAGTAAAAACACGAAAATGTCCAAAAACAATAGTAAAAAAGCGGTTTTTGGGTTCAAAACTCGGTTCGCAGCCTAGCCACGGCGTGCGTCTCGTTCCATCAAATGGACTGGTCGTGGGCCTGAAACGGAGCCCCGTAGTCCAAGTTACGGCCGTTTAAGCGCGACCCTCTTTGGTAGCCCGATCATGGGCTTCCCAAAAATAATAAGGCCCGCTCCTCCACGCTAAGGCCTGCATCACCTTCCCTATTATGGGTTTTAAAGTCTGCTAAAGGGGGTGGGGGTTAAGGGATGAGCCCTGTGAATGCATTTGCTATGCCATTTTTCTTGATTATGATTGTCTTTTTATAGTATTTGTTGGATTCCCACATTGGCTAGAATTGGACCATTTACGTTCTATATATGTTGGAACCTCCATTCTCTCCTGAAGGGCTCTTTTAAAGAGTAATATATGGGGTCCCACATCTTCAAACAATATCTCATATATGAAAGTAACTTGTGGTGTTTCAAAGGTGGCTGCCAAAAGGGTTGTTGGTGGAAAATGGGGCCCTTGCTCTGGACAAGCTTGCATAGGAATTGATTATTTGCTTGTGGAACAAAAGTTTGGCTCCTCTCTGGTATTTGTCATCTTTCTCTTACTGCTACTACTGTTTTTGTAGAAATATATTAAAGGTTCTTTTGTCCAATTTATCAGCATTTTTTTTTATTAAATTGTTCTTTATGCACTTTGTTTTCTCATTCTAGATTGAGCAATTGAAGAAGACCATTAAAAGATTTTATGGGGATGATGTGAGAAACTTGAAAAATCTTGCTAAGATTATCAACAAGACCCATTTTGATAGACTGCGAAATCTTCTTAAAGATCCTGCTGTAGCAAATTGTATCGTTTATGGTGGTTCGTTCGATGAATCAAATTTGTAATGGTCTTTCCTTTGTCCTTTAAGTTTTAATGGTAATTTTGCATCTAATTATAACACATTTTTTGGGCCAATTGATTACAGGATTATTGAGCCAACAATCCTGTTAGATCCTCCACTAGATGCAGAGATCATGAATGAAGAGATATTCGGCCCTTTGCTTCCCGTTATCACTGTAAGAAAGAATCTATATTCTCCTTAATTTTTTTTACATTCTTTGGTCTCTAAAGCTGATTGTTACAACAGTTGGATAACATTGAAGAAAGCATTGAATTCATCAACTCGAAGCCAAAGCCTCTTGCTCTTTATGCATTCACCAAAAATGAAAAATTCAAGAAACGGATTTTAGCAGAAACTTCATCCGGGAGCGTGGCTTTCAATGACACCATGATTCAGGTACTAGCATCAACCATATATATATATATATATATATATAGGGAGAGGTTCAATGAGAAGTGCTAAATGTATGAGAAGTAGAGAAGTGATCCTAGCCCTTCATCTGGTCAACATTTGTGGCTTTAACTGTGAAGCACCGGATAATTCCTCGTATGGTCTACAGAAGATAGAGGGGGTAGTTTCATAACTTTTACAAATAGTTAGACGGTAAACAAGTTTATATGTGAACATGTGTGATTCACATACGAACTATATGTTCATATGTGAACCTGTTGATTAGTTCACATACTAATTAACTGATTCACATATGTACCTACGGGTTCATATGTTCATATGTGAATCAGTTAAAATAGCTCATATGTGAATTACAACATATTAACGTATAGTTCATATGTAAATCACACAGGTTCACGTATGAACCCGTTTGCCGCCTATTTGTAAAAATTACGAAACTACCCCTCTATTTTTTGGCATAGCCGCAAATTTTGACGATCTTGACCGTTTTCTCATATATTTAGCATTTCTCATTTGAACCTATGGCTATATATGTATATATATATAATATCCGAGTCGAAAGTAGGCTCTAATTGCTAAATTACACATAACTCGATATGCAGTTTGTGTGCGAGGAGTTACCATTTGGAGGGGTTGGACAGAGTGGTTTCGGTAGGTACCATGGGAAGTACTCTTTCGATACGTTCAGCCATGAAAAAGCAGTTTTGGAGAGAAGCTTCTATTTTGAGCTCGAACCAAGGCATCCGCCATGGAATAATAACAAGTTGGAGTTCTTAAGGTTAGCATACAATTTTAATTATGTGGGATTGCTGCTACATCTCTTGGGATTAAAGAGGGCATAGAATGAAAGCAGTTAATAACATATTGTATAAGAAAGAGTGTGAGAAATGAGAACTTGTATGCAAACACCATAACAGCCCAACTTGAGACATATGAAATATTATTATAATTCCTACAACTCATCATATATTTATTATTAAAGTCTTATCTTTTAACCGTGTTAACTTGCGTGGAACTCGACTGATTCTATGTGCCCGGAGGGGGCTTCACTGGTCATCGTTGAGGTGCCTCTGTTTTGTTTCACCTTTCTTTCTTAACAAATTTTAGCTTTCAAAGAAATATACAAAATGTGGAATTTATTGTATAATGTCAATGACATGATACAATGAGTGACGGGCTCAAATAAGTGCAAATGTTTAGGGCTTAGATGGATAAAAATTAACACACGACATATTTCAAGTTTATATTCTCTCTTTGATGATGTGTATTTATTTGATTGGTGGACAAGAATGGAACGTGATAATTTAGGACATAAGACTTTTATCAGAGTTAGGACCTGTTTGTTAGTAGCTTAATGAGTTTAATGGGACTCACAACTTATTCGGTCAGCTATACACACTGTTCTAAAAGGCTCGCCACGACAGCCGCCATGGCGCGCCGTGGCTTAAGGCTTGTGTCTCACGCCACGTTATGTTTGTGGCACGCCATGACTTAATGTGCGGTATTTTATAACGCAATATTTGATTTTTCTTTACGTTTTTAATGTCTTGTTTGCTAGTTTTTAATATATAACCTAATTTAACTTGGTTATTGTCATTGACTCATCGATTAATAGTACAAAACACATGTTCTTATATATAATGGTATATATTATATAGAGATTTGCCGCCATAAGTCACGCCTTGATAAATGTCATGGCACGCCGTGGCTCCTAAGGCTTGAGGCTTGGCCTCGCCGCCACGCCACACCTCATAGAACCTACTATACATCACTTTTTGAGTGACTAATAAATATAGAAAATGACTTATTCAGTAAGCTTTTAGGGGGAACTTTAGGCCGCTAACCAAGTTTTTCCAAATCTACCCCTTCAAACTAAAATATATATATGCTCCTCTCATCTATAAGAAACACTTTCAAACAAAAATCTTTCCAATCTATAAAGAGAGATTAATCCATATAGACAACTTTTTTTATACAAGACTTAATATAAAATCAACCAAACAACCCCTTAGATACATAATATGAGTAGAGGGTTCAAAGTTTATTGTACAACATCAATGACATGATACAATATTCAGGGGGTGTTTGGGATTGCTTATTTAAAACAACCTATGCTTTTATGTAAAAGTGTTTATTAATTTATGTGGTGTTAAAATGGAGTTTTAAAAAAAATGTTTGGATTAGCTTATGGTGGTACGAAAATGTAATAAGCTAATAAGTTGTTATTTAGGGGGTGTTTGAGATTGCTTATACATGTAAAATAATAAATCAAAATCTCATAAGTTGTTATTTAGGGGGCGTTTGAGATTGCTTATACATGTAAAATAATAAATCAAAATCTCATAAGTTGTTTCAAATAGGTTAATAAGTTACAATGAAATGGCTTATTAAAAACTGCTTATCAGCGATGACAAAACGGTATAAACAGTTTTTTTCTCTCATCTAAACACTAAAAACTGCTATATAAAATGATAAAACAAAATAAATTAATAAGTCATCTAAATAAGCAATCCCAAACACCCTCTTACGTGTATTTATTCCCCTCATTTTTACACAAAAATCCAATATTTGACTCAATATATAATTAACTGAAAATATTTAACTAAAATTCAAATATCTGTAATGTTTTAAGATAATAATCTAATATATAAAAAAATTACATGAAAATAGGGGTGTTCGTGTTGCAGTTTGATGCGGTTTAAGTCAAAACACAAACCACAAAAAATTGCATCATGTTGCGGTTTATGCGGTATTAACCTAATGCATTTCAATCCAATAATTATAAAATTATAACTTCAAAATAAAATTGACGATAATGTTTCTATATTCCGTACAATGAAAAGTTCAAATATGTACAAAATGCGTAATTAAAAATAGTGTAACGCAAACTAAATTGCTTAATAATTAATCCAAATACATTTGAAAAGTTAAATTCAAAATAAATTCGACCGTGATGTTTTATTAAAAAAATAACTCAAGTAAGAAATATGTTTCGTACAACTTAAAAGGAAAACTGAGAAATTAATCAATATTTGAGTCAAAGGTTGATTACTGGCCATCCCGACCGGCTACACACGAAATCCACTCCCTATGAACCACATGTGATGAGACATTTTAGAGCTGACTCAACAGCTAACGCTAGCGAAGAGGGTTCAAACCCGTATCCCACAATATTCGAACTTGAATTTATTATGCATTAGAGCAAAGTCACTCCGCGCCGTTGCCAACCTAGCTACACGTCCGAGAGCAATAAATAATCAACAATATATCAACTAATTTCATTTGATAAATGGTTATGTATTTATGTAACATGTATAAAAATATGTGGTGCGGTTAGGATTTTAAATCACAGTGCGGTTTAGGAAATGCAAATCACACCATAAAAGCTCTAAATGCATCTTACAGTGCGATTTTAAAGATTTATGCGGTTTAGATGGATACCCTTAGATGAGAATATAAACTTGAATTAACTCTGTCTACAATTTTGGGTTTTCTTCCTTGGCAAGATGACCAATATTTTAAAAAATCCATTCAAATATGTGGTTTTCAATAAGGATTTGAACGTTGGGATATTTTATGTTAAATACAATACATAGAGGGACTAAAATTGTAACTTTGTTGATTATTCTTCCATTAGACGTCTCTGATTGGTTAAGAAGCGTACAGAGTATATGGACGCCTTTTCCACTCAATATCCTCCGTTTCAACGATCGCTATCGTCGCCGGCTTCAAATCACCACCGTTTTCCGATTCTCCAACATCATGGTGGCGTCGGCCGTCGATCGGCCATGAGACTCATCACACTTCAACGAATCACTACCTCTCTTAACCGATCTCATCGAAATCGAATTCAACTGCCTCTCAAAAGCACAATTTATCTCGATCTCAGATTTGAATTTAATTATAACAGCATCATGGATGATTCTGGTGCTAAAAAGGAAATCCGTTCAGGTGATGATTTGAGTGTTGTTAAGGATACAAAGGAAACGGAGAAGTCTCCGGAGATCCCTCCGCCGCCGGAGAAACCGTTGGCGGGAGATTGCTGTGGCAGCGGATGTGTTCGGTGCGTATGGGACATCTATTACGATGAGCTCGAAGAATATAACAAACTTTACAAAGGCAAATCTGATTCTTCAATCGGATCGAAGGTTTCTTAAACATTTTGCAGAAATTATTCTATTTTTGTGACTTATTATAGATTTGTTTGATGTTCATTTAAACATTTTAATTGGATATCTCTGTTGTAATTTTATGAACTTCGCTAGGTGCTGGATCTGTCAATGCACCTGCGATACCAATTGATTGAAGATTATTGTTGAAATTGGATGAATGATACAATTTAAAACTCACGAGCTCGTAAAAGTTTATTTCTAATTTGATTTTGTGGCATTGATGGTGATATTTTCATGTGAATTGTAAAAGATTTTAGGGGAATGATGTGAGAATCTTGAAAAATCTCGCTAAATTTGTGAACAAACCCTATTTCGATAGACATTTGAAATCTTCTTGAGATTCTATACTTGATGCAGATGTCACAAATGAATATGTATCCAGCCATTTGCTTCCAATTATCATCACAAGAAGCAGTTCATAATCTCCTTTTCATTATTAGGTGTTTCGAAGGCAGTCCTGGTCTAAGCTATGCCCATGTTACAACTGTTGGGATAACATCAAAGAAACCACAAAGGTCATCTTGTCTAAGGGGTCGTTTACACAAAAACTATACAAAGGGTAAGGCAAGACATTAAGGCAGGACACACAGAGGAAAAACTAAGGCAAAAACACATCCCTTAGCTACACGTCCTCACATCTAGTGCTACTCTAGTCTTCCGTCACCAAGTACTCCATTTAGTCCAAGTTACGAAAATTTTACATTGTGTTCCTTTGCAATCCCAACTAACATTGCAGTCAAGTTTATTTTTTTTTTTATCAAATTTGTGCTTAAATTGGTTAGAAATGCATCATGTATTCAGATTAGATAGTCTTTTATACATTTAGCATTTCTAAAAACCGGTTTAGGATTGTACTTCAATCTTGAGCCAAGGCATATGCCATGAAATGATTAATATGAGGGGTTACTAACTGGTTTAGACCTTGGGTTTGTTCACCAGAGATAACCATTTCTACTCAAGGTTCTAAATGGCGTGACGCGTCGCGTGGCGTGGCGGCGAGGCCAAACCTCAAGCCTTAGGAGCCATGGCGAAGCCATGCCGTTTTTAAAACGTGACTCGTGACGTCAAATTTCTAATTCATATGTAATATTGTATATAAAAACATATGTTTTGTAGTGTTACTCAATGAGTCAATAGTATAAGCGAATTAAATTAGGTTACATATTAATTTTTTTGCAAATAATACAGTAAAAAAGTAAAAAAAAATCAATATCTCAATATGAAAACTGGGCGTTAGGCCATGGCGTGCCACGGGCATAATGTGGCATGAGACACAAGTCTTGTGCCATGGTGGCTGTGCGGCGAGGTTTTTAAAACAATGTTTCTACTACCCTCAACGCCATAAGAGGGTTTGTCTGACTGTTAACTTTAGAGGATTACTCGAGGTGCGTACAAGTTGAGTCAGACACTCATAGGTACCAAATTGATTTCAAGAGTGAAGCTGTTAAGGCTAGCATACTAGTTTTAATCATGTGTTACTCCTGTTGGGATTGGGAAGAAGAGGGCATCGACTATTTGAAGATAAAGTTGCAGAACATGAAGTTGCAATGGTTATAATTTTTCTTTTTCTTCTTTGGGAGAAAACTTATCATTATTTTTCTTTCAATTTGTTCGTTTCTCTCTTATAAAAGTTTCGAGAAAACATTTTCTTTTTTAACTTTCCTCTTTTTTCCTTCTCTTTTTTTTCCTTTCATTCATAAAAAGAGTTTCCAGAACAAACATCAAGATTTGCAAAGATTGATGGAATCCACAATCTAAGAACATCTCTAACAATTTTTGCAAAACCAGGAAATGGAGATTTGGAGTTTTGCCATGTTTTTTACTTTTTTTTGTCCAATAGATTATGTGCCCGTTGGTTAGTGGCATCTGGAATTGCCGTATTTGGCTTAAAACAAAGTCCGGAATTGAAATCCAAACATTGGATTTAGAATCCTTGGAGTCGTTGGTCTTTCACAAGGTTTCATAGGATTTGTTTGTAATAATGTTTTAAAATATAATGAAAACATCCATTTTGTAATAATTAATTAATAAAAGGTAATTTATAATTTGTTTTTGTGAATTATAAACAAACCAAAAAAATTCCAAATCTTTCCACGAAATCCCAATTCCTAAAAAATATTCTATCAAACTAAACACCCCCTAAAAGTTTCTCCAAAATAGAGAAATTAGGAGAGAGAATATGATCTCCAAATTTGGACAGGTTTCTAAAATTTATTGCAAAGAAATGTATATTTTTTATTATTTTGAATTTGAATGTATTACCATTTTATATAGAATTTATTTAAAGTTTTAAATGTATTGAATGTTATAATGATATAATTAACGTTGAAATTTCTAAGATGAAGGATCTGTTAGGTGTTGAAAGTAACCTTTTTAAATTTTTTTAATTCTTACCTCTTTATTTTGAAGAAATTATAGAGAATCTGCTGGACATGCTATAATAACAGAAGAACGATAATTAAAAATTGCATACTCTTTGCCTTTGTGCATACCTCTTTTTGCATTTCCAAATAAGCCACATTCCATAATTTCAAGTACTCAATTTACAATTTGGAATCCTTGTATATCAGGATCAAGAAGTTGCTGCATATGTGGTTGGCCTCCATGTTGATTTTTGAGCACTGATTATTCCTTCTTGGTTATTTGTTAATGTTGAATTTACTTCCCAATGCATTGACTTCAAAAGCTTCTCGATTTCCCTTATCATGCTCGACTCATCCCACGCGATCAAGTTCCCTCCTGGTCTCAGAATTCTATCGATCTCCGCCATTACAGGTGCGATCTTGCACCTGCATCAACCATACACAAATTCATGTAATTATCAATTAACTTAGCAGCTATCTGTAAATGTATCTGGAGTTTCACTACAACAAACATCAGGTTTACAAGACGCCAAGTGTCTTAATAGACTGCTTTAAAGCACTTAAACTTATAAGACCAATCATCTGTGTATCTATGGCGTAAGGGCCCCATTCAAAGAAAAAACGAAGGGAAATTTCTTAGGTAAAAACATAATTTTTTTAACTTTCTACCTTAGTTCCCCTGGTAATTTATCGTATCGGCCCCATCAACCAAAAAAAAGTGCATGGAAATCAAACAAAAAAAACCCTCCCGAAATCAATAAAAAAACCCCGAAAAACTCTCAAAAAATGGACAAAAAAACTTAAAATCCATTGAAATCAACCAAAAAGTACTTTAAAAATCCCTCGAAACTATGGATTTAGGCTAAAAATACATCAGACAACTTTACGGGCATTTAATCTACCTTAAAGATGCCCCCACTAAAGGAAAAAAAATTATGGATCCGCCACTGATCCAATGTAAAAGTATTACAATACGATGTTTTTGGACGTCTTAACAAGTTTTTTAGGACACTCTTGACATAAAGTGTCCTATTAATTTATTTATGACATTATTTGAAAAAATGTCTTATAAAAAGATCTATTCATAGGACACTTTATTCTAAAAGTGTCCCACTAAACTTATTGTAACATTTTTAAACATGACACACAATTGTTTGATTCTATATACTTAAGTCTTACAAACTCAATTTTGTTGTAGTGTTTGTTCACTGAAATCACCTTTTTTTCAACTTGGAAAACAGATGATCTGCATGGAGAAGATCGTAGGTCCGAGGATACGTGCTAAAAGACTCGCACCAATCATGGTAAATCCCGAAAAGACCCCTCTCAAATATTATTGGGAGTGTATCAGGAGCATCCATGTTCACCACATTTAGTACCCATAACCTCAAGTCCTTAAGTGTTGCAGCAAACCTGTAACCATAGTTTTAACACGAAATCTAGATTCAGCCATTTTTGAACTCCAGGGGACTAATCGATAACAACTAGAAATTGCTGAATGGGTTGGTTCAGAATGATTAAGTGGTCAGAATTATGATATAGTGAAATTTGGTTGTTTGGTAATTGTCCATAATGAAATAAGGTCGCTGAATGGTTAAGGGAGACCATAGATACAAAATCATTGAGAGGGTTTTAGAACCATTAAGAGGCAGATTGTTTTTTGCCAAACAAGATTCACCTCTTAGCGATTCAGAGGTTGCCTCTTAATGGAACTATTAAGAGGTAAACAAACAGCCCCTAAGAAGATCAGTTATGAAGAAGAATGGTTAGTTTAACACTTACCCACCATAAACAGCTCTCATGTCCATAACATTTCGTATATTGGACCAGTTAATCCCTAGATCACTCATGTATGATTTGCTAACCACCCCTTTCCAATGTTCATAATCCGCTTTAAAATCGTTTGGAGCTGGTTTTCCGTAGATTCCTGTTTGGGATTTATTTAACCAGTATGGAGGTTTTTGAACTCGTTCCGGCAATTCCTCAGGCCAATGTGAACCTCTCTCTGTGTCCATTGTTGGCACCTTGTGCATACATGCCTGTAGAGGCATGTACCTACCAAACATCGTACAAATCAAAGACTGATATTACAACAAAATTGGTTTTATAGGACGCTAAATATGTTTAAATGTCCTAATAGACTGCAATAAAATGTGTTGCAGGACATTTTTGGGTGTCCTAACAAGTTTTTTAGGACACTTTCGAAATAAATTGTCCTAGTTGTCTTTTTATATGACGTTATTTGGAAAAATGTTGTATAAAAACAACTGTTCTATAAAAATATGTGTTAATATTTATAGGACACTTTGTCTTATAAAAAGGATGTTTTATTTAAAAGTGTATTATAGAACTTGTTAGGATGATTGAAAGCGTCCTATCAACTTATTGTAACACTTTTACATAGGACAAACAGTTGTCTGGTTGTGTAAAGAAGTTTATTAGGACATTGAAACATATTTGGTGTCTTGTAAAGCCGGTTTTTGTCAAAAAGACGAGAGTGCTTAATTGGTTAAGCAAACTTCTACTTACCAAGCAGCATCGGGATCATCATCTGGTCTACATATGGCAGGTTGTTGTTTCTTTCTTTCGTAGTAGCATTCATTCGAGTCTGGTTTACGGTAGACCGCGACTCCAATTACATTCAACTTGTCCTTCTTGATGGTCACAAGCTCCCAGCACATCGCCACCGTAAGGGCAGACATCTCTAACCGTACAATATTTAAAGTAATAAATCAATAGGCAAAGGGTCGTGTGAGAATTTGATGTTAATGTAAGAAGCGTGAGAAGTGGATCTGAACCGTTGATCACTTTTAATGAAATGCCCACCCATGAATTGGGCTAAAAAGAGAATTGATCAGGTGCATCTCATCCTAATGTGCATCGATTTCTCATCTAACGGTTAATAACCACTTCTCACGTTTCTCACGTGAACCTCAATTTCTCACCAAAACCCAACCCTAAATCATCAAGTATGAAAGTTGATATGAAAATTTGTAATGAATGATACCTTTCCATATCTGCACATCTTCTTCAAGTGTTCGATAAACAGGCGGTGCTGACCAAACAAAGTAACCTCCTGGGCGGAGCACACGGTTAAGCTCCAAAAGAAGGATGCCACCTTTAACACAAACAATAACAACAAAGTTCAGTTCGGTCCTTTGGTTAAATGACCTTTTGACAAGTTTTTATTTTTTATTTTTATAAATCCATGACCATGACTTTCTGATAGCTTTGAGAATGCCATTGCCATATATACACTACAAAAAAATCAGGTTTATAGGACACCAACAATGTCTAAGTGCCCTAATAAATTGCTCTATAGGTCTTACATTTATAGGACAAAATAAAAATAAAACGACATATCTAAAAGTGTTGTAATAAGTATAACACGTTTGTTAGGACATTTTTGTTATGAACCAAGCTCTCAACCAGTTAACAACATGATCAAAGGAAAGAAGAATCAGTAGTATGATTAAATGGAAAGTAAACAGGGAACAAACTAGCATTCGAGAGGCTAGCACTCTTCTAAGAACACTCTTAAAACACATCTTTTTGCAGGACACTTGTTATTATAAGACACTTTTTCAAATAGTGTTTTACAAAATAGCCAATACAACGTTTCACTTTAAAAATGTCCTATAAAGCTTGTCAAGATGCCCAAAAACGTCCTATAAACCTATTGAACACTTTTACACAAAACGCTTTATCGTTTGATCCTATTAACTTAAGTTATATAAAACAGTCTATCAAGACACTTAAAAGACATTTTTACCATCCTATAAACCATATTTTGTTGTAGTGACAAAAATGTCTAAAAACCCGCCAAAAAGTTGTGTTACGAAAGATTGTAACACCCATGTTTGAGGTAATGCATACTCAAAGAGTTGATTTGGGGAACCTTCTTTGTGCCAAGGTACTTTACAACGAACACAATGTACTAGATCAAAAACTCTGCTCGGAAATGGTAGGCGCTGAGTGCCCATGACAGCGGAAACTGCTGGTATCCCTCTTTCTAAAGCAAATTGGATTTGAGCTTCGTGTTCATCTTTAGGGGCGAACGACATTGTTAGGACATCTCTATCGAAGAGGTAACCTCCAAAACTCGCCACACCACACCCTACGTCAAGAACTACCCTAGTGTGCTTCCCCCACGAAATCTCAGGTACTGCCTGCAGTCCTTAGAAAGTTAATTGACGAAAAGATATTCAAGTTTTATAAAAAAAAATAGATCTTTACATTACAACAAAATCGGCTTTACAGGACGTCAGATGTGTCTAAATATCTTAATAGACCACTTTATAGGACCTTAAGTTTATAGGACATGACAACTATGCATCCTATATAAAGGTATTACTTTATGTTGATAGAATACTTTTGAGTTTTGAGGGTCCTAGACAATTTTGAAATCAAATTAGTTCTTTTATATGACATTTTTTGAAGAAATTTATAAAATCAAATATTCTGTAAAAAAATGTATTTATAGGACACTTTTCAATATTGTCCTATAAAAAAACTAACATGACATTTACTACAAAACAAATGACTTTTACCCACAAAATTCACCCTGAGAAATTTGATCATCCAGAAAATACCAATAGTTCAGTAGAATCCGATGTTTTTCGAGAAAATACTCATGGTTCACCCAGCGAACCCAGAGAATCCCTGGGTAATCTGTCACTGATTTGCATTACCCACCAAAAATTTACCCACCACCTTTTGTGACGAATCACCCTTTAGCGATAAATTTCCCAGGTAAAATTTCGTAGGTAAAAGCCTTTCATTTAGTAGTGATTTGTTAGGATATCCCACAATTGTTTGGTCCTATAAACTTAAGTCCTATAAAGCAGTTTATTAGGACATTTACATATTTTTGACCTTCTATAAAGTCAATTTTGTTGTAGTGTCAACATGTTGAGTATAATTGTATATAAGTTTGTTCTTACCTCTTGTAGAAAGTCAATATAACGGAGAGCACCATGCATAAACTGAGCTCCACCTCTAGGGAAAGTCACGAATTCCCCTGCCACCTTCACCCAGTTCTGGCTCCCCTTTTCGTCGAATAAGGCCTTGTATGGCACATTATGGAACCATATCTGGCATTTACATCCTAAATTTCGTTAAATACTTTTGATTATTTGTGCATAGAGTAAAACTTATAGGGTGCATTTGGCACACATACGGAACTGGACAAGCAAGAGTGAGGTAAGCGTATGAAAGAATTCTCGAAGATCTTAGGGTTCTAACTTGAATTGGGCAGTTTAGTAATTTAACAATCTTGTACGACTTTCTTGTTTTCTGTTCCACCTATTTTGGTGGGACAAAAGAAAAAAATGTTTTCTTGTCCCCACTCAAGTCATGTTCTGTCCCAGTCTAATGTCGTGTCAATCAGGAAACTACTGCACTATTCCGTGTCCCTACAAGAAAAAAGGGTATCGTGACAAAATTGACGGACAAAATCTGTCACAATTAGTGAGGGATTAGCGACGGAATGACCACCAATCCAGTCCGTCACTAATTAGTGATGGATTTTGTCCGTCACTGATTAGGATGGATTAGAGACGCAATTCATTATATTTTGTTTTAAAAAATAAATAAAAACGAAAATCCACGTTTGCGTCGCTAATCAGTCTAGCGATAGATTAGCGACGGAAACATAGATTTTCATTTAAAAAATAAATGAAAATGAAAATACATGTTTTTGTCGCTAATTAATGATGAAGCGACGGAAACGTGGATTTTCATCTAAAAAATAAATAATTGAAAATCCATGATTGTCGGAAGTCAGGAAGAGCAATCGGTCGCTGATTAGGCGTCGCTAATAGTGACCCTCGTTAGTTTGTTGCTAATGATGGCCATCGATAGTCCGTCGCTCATGGTGGTCGTCGGTATCACCCACCACCATTTCAGACTTTCACTGACAAATTAGTGACGGATCAGCGACGGAATTTTCCGTCAAGGGTCGATTTTTTGTATTGTATACCAAACGCACCCATAATGAACCCCCACGAAAGTATCTTCTATATTAGAGTATATATTAATACTTTATCTCTACTTTCAGGCCATGGAATAGGTGTCCTATAACCCTTTGGAAGAGGAACAAGGCACATCGGAGCCTCCTTCGGGCAATGTCTCTCCTGGTGCTCGTTGTGACTCCAACGATGCAAATTTCTTATCCATATCTCGTTGTCTAAACAAGGTATGTAATCCGTACCAGTGCTCACATTGCATAACTCCCATTTATATCCATACATATCTATGTTAGCCGTAACCTTAATATCAACCAACGTTTGGTTCTCAAACTCATTTGGTATCCCGAAAGAATGCTTTTTAACCATAGTTAAATTCTCCGTTTTAGAAAGCTTTTTAGGTGTAGTTATGTTGGCTATTGTGGATTCTATCGATATCTTTGCTTGTTCCATTTTCTTTTTAACGTCTCGTGCTTCACGACTTTCTACTTGGGCTCGTGTTTCGGCCGCTATTGAGTGAGATTCTATTGGTCCGTCATCTTCGCGTTGAGTTTCTTCTTTTTCTTTTTCTTCTTCTGTGATTTCTTGTTGATTATTCTCCTCCATTCTTTTTTGTTGTTCTTCATCGGCGATTTCTTGTTCTTGGTTGTCCTCCAATTCCCTTATGTCATCTTCTTCGCCACCGGACTCTATTTGTTTATTATCCTCGGTATCACTTTGTTGATCGTGTTCGTTTTCTTCCGTGTGTTGATCATCCAACTCTTGAATCTTTTGCTTTTTCTCCACTTCGTCTTCGATTACAGAACTCGAAATTTCCATTTCTTGTTCATCTCGCGCCTCCTCTTGGTGTTCTTCCGCCTCTTGTTTCCCAACATCACTATCGTTCAAACTCTCGCCATCATCATCATCATCATCGCCATCACTCGTGATTTCGGGCTTTACTTCAACTTCAACTTCGGTTTCAGTTTCATCTTTCTCCACCTTATATTTATCATCACGACTCACTTCTTGAATCGTCTTTGGATCAATACCCGCTTTCAATCCATCATCATGCTCGATATTATCCATAGGGAAACCACGATGTTTGTCTTCGGAATCACTAATATTAATCGATAGATCAACGGGTTTATTATCTTGAGGAGTAATCATAGCATCAAAAGGGACTTTACGATGCCACTTTATATCAAACGAGGAGTGGTTATTGATCCGATTGGCGGTTTTTGGCGGAGAAACGATGGAGTTGGAGGTTAGTATCCAGAGACCTAAAGCACACACGGACACAAGCACGACTGTTGTGACGGTGGATGAACAGGAACCACCGGCGGCGGATGATCTTTTGTTACCGCGAGGTTTTCCGATCGGCATTGTTGGTTCATGGGTAGAGGAGGGAGTAGAGTTGATGTGAGGGAAAAACAAGAAGAAAGGTGAAGGAGAAGATTGAGCATGGTTTGTGGAGTTGGAATGGTCTCAAGATCCAAAATAATTGGAGAAATTTGTTTGTTTTCCTTCCCATGTCTTTTCCTAATCATGCCTAATGACTATATTTATATTTTTTTCTCTTCCACTCGCATTTATTTTATAATAGGAACCCAAATTTGATTAGGAATACGAGAATCGTTTCATGATAATATAGATGTATCATGAATCTCATATTCATGATGAATATGTTACAATATTCATGATAAATAACAAGTTCATATTTATCATGAAGACGTTTCCGGTTCCTAGATAGGTTTCTAAATGGTTGTTTGTTTGTATATGACGTAATAAGCTTAATGGTGTGGTTGTTTGTTTATAGATTAATGATTAAGCCAATTTGGCAAACATGGTCAACCATCTTTACCTTGCTTCGTGGCTGGTTGGTTGTTTTCATGGATTAAGTTAGTGGTTGTTTAGCAACCTTTGGTGCCGGTTTTGTATTTATATCAACTAGGTGTGGATCGCACGATGACGAAATCTTATGATCGAAATTACATGGTGTAGTTTGATATGTTGTGTAAATGTAACTTTTTTTGTGGTATGGTTTACCCGATTATAGAGTCGATGACGTTGGATGTGTAGAGCATTGTATAAAATTTAACGTGAACGTTTCCATGACAAAAAGTAGCATTAATTACTATGATCCATTTCAAGAAACTTGAGAAATGATCAAGTCTTTAAGGTAAAGATGACTATATAACGCAAAATCCAACAACATAATAGCTGATTTGTCTACTCACTGCAAGTACATGTTACATCTCTAACTTTATCTTGTATTCACAAAATTAGTATGCAAGTGAGTGTTGTTTTATAAAATATAATTTCATAAATAAAAAAATAACATCACAGCTATAAGTATGCTAAGAACTATTTATTCTAATTGCCAATATGCGTGTAGCTCAGTTGGTAAAGGGTGAGGGCATCTTTGTACAAAAAGCAGAAGGTCTCGGGTTCGAACCCATGACACCCCATAGCCACAACCACTGAGTGAGTCAGGTATGCCCCCACATTATGGATAGACAACCGGTTGGGGTTGCCGGTATCAACCTTTTTGTACAAAATCTTTTATTCTAATTGCAATTGTATAGGGTTGGTGACAGTTATTAAATAAATAATATGTGTCATTATATATATATATATATGAATGTAATTGAATTTACCGTTTTAATGTTTCAAGGAACAATATTGTCAAATGTTTCAAGGAACAATATTGTCAAAAACTTCATGATGTTTTTAACCAAGTTATGATCCTCCATCCCATCAGCAACATTAAGTATGGTTAAAATAAGGAAAAAGATATACATGTAAACTTTTAACTTGGCAAATAAAACAAATATTTGTATATCCATCCGAATGAATTCAATGTGATCATAGAGAATGTATTCATTAATCACTACCTTCACATAATTTATTCCAAAAAAAAATTGTAAAAACCTTGGCTTTCCCAATCCTATTAGTCAATTGAATTGCACTGAGTGAATATTTGGGCTACAGTTGCACCCTTTATGTTTATCTTTCCCATAACGACATCTTCTAAAATTCACATAAGCAGAAGTTAACAAAAGACATGTGTAATTAATTATTCAGTAATGAAGTACATTACATATGTCTAATGGAACCAGACATACAAACATAAGGCACATGTTAACCATGAAACCAGAGTAATTCAAAAGGTATACAAAATAATAAAATCCCTTGGGCAATTGGTTAAGATGAAATGTAGTTATATTTTGGTATTATTAGTTTCAATATGTGGGCAATTGGTGTAATAACCCGAATTTCTAGTACGTAATGAAAGTTTAGTGACTAAAGTCTAAGAAATTAAAGTTAAGTTAAGGGGGCCTTTGTGCAAATTATGAAAGGTATAAAAGGTTGCCAAAACCCTAGAAGCCCATTGTGTGTGTGTATGTTTGGCGGCTAAGAAGAAGAAAAATGAAGAGAAGGAGAAACTTTGGAGAAATCTGATTTATGGAAGAAAGCATTGAAGGAAAATTCATTTAAACTCTTCTCCTTGTTTCTCGTGATCATCTCTTCTGGGTTGTCTAAGATTTTGGAGGAAAAAAAACCTTTAAATTCATTGTGTTCTCCACCTTAATGTTCAAAAAGGGAATTTTGGGTTTTTGATGTGTAATGATCGATTTAGAGGTATGAAAATGGATTAAGTGCGTGTTTATGATTGGTGGATGAACCCTTATGAGTGTCTAATCGAGCTTATAGCAGAAAATGGGTTTTCAATCACTTTTGGAAAAATGGTTTTCGTCCATCCCATAGTTTCCGGACGTCGCCCCGTCCGGACAGTAGTGTCCGGATAGGGGGGGGGGGGGGGGGGGGGGTTCCGGGTGTTGTTCTTAGTGCCCGGGTGTAAGGGGTTTCCGGATAAGTCATAGTTCCAGATGAAACGTCCGGAAAGCGTGGTAACCGTAGGAAGTGTCCGGACCATTATCCGGATAAGTGTCCGGTAAGTATAAGTGTCCGGTAAGCATAAATTGTCCGGAAAGTAGAGTTGTCCGGAGAGTAGAGTTGTCCGGAAAGTTGAGTTGTCCGGATAGTTAAGTTGTCCGGAAAGTTGGATGATCAGCTTATATGTTTTATCCATTCATTCAGGAAAATCGATTGGAAGTCGGGAACAGATTAGAAAGGGAAGTAAGAGCACCAGGTGAGTTTTTCTAACTAAAATACGTGATTTTACGTGTTTTCCAAAGAAAGCGATTGTATGGAAATGCCATGTTATTTTACATGATTTTACGTAAATGAAAGTTAAACGCTTTTCTGATTATGGTCCGTTTACGAGCATGAACTGTTTTACAACTGTTACGCAAGTTCTCCATGAAATGTACGTTTTATTTCGAAAGACGGTTTTTAGTAATATGAAATGATGTGCAAGGATTTCACGCTTGTGATTTACGTTATGCTATGTGTATGCTATGTGAAGTCGGTCTGCACAGTGGGATCTGAGCACCTCGGGATCCGATGATCCCTTGGGCTGATGTGATGAGCTTGTAGGAGGGAATTCATTTCCTTCCTACTCGGATATGTGACTAGCTTGTAGAAGGGAATTCGTTTCCTTCCTACTCGGATAGAGGGGAGTCTGCTCGGGCCCCGATATGAGGCGAGAGGGGAGTCTGCTGGGGCCCCGATCGCGGTTACCGATGTGATCCTTAAACACTGTGCAGTACCATGTTTGATGCCTATGTGGAAAATGTTAAGAGTTTTATAAAATATTTTTTATAATTTTGATGTACACTGTTTATGGAGGGAACTCACTAGACCTCATGGTCTAACCCTCGCTTTTCAAAACTAAAACCTTTTCAGGTAAGCATATAGTAGGAGGCTTAGGTAAATGAGCAAGCGCAGGATAGAGTACAGATGCAGTTAGAGACAGTGCTGGTGCCACTTGTAGTAGTACTTGTTCTCAGTTGTGTATAGGTTGTTTCCGCCAACCTAAGTTTTAGATTGTTGTAATGAAAGCTTGGGACCCAGATTTGTAAATGTTATGATTTATTGATATGTATGTTATGTTATGTTTTTGGGACGTTACAAATGGTATCAGAGTCATAGTTTAAGGGATTTAGGTGACCGGACGGGGCTAAACTTAAACTTGGGAGTAGAAATCACAACTGAGAATCAGGAAATGCGTTATGAGGACACTATTATAGAGATAGGACTAATAGGGTACTGAGGACTGTCATGTAAGGTAAGTTTGAGATTCCACCTAGCCAGTGTAATTGCGAACTTACAGGTACATGTATGTGCTTAACCTGCCTTATTATTCCGAAGTGGTAGTCAGAAGCTAGTGTTTATGTCGTGTTCCAGTACTTTAGAATATCAGCAAGATCCCTGAGGGGTAGACTGAGACCCCTTGTTGGGGAAATTTCATGAGAAGTCATTGTGATGTGATGTACGTATACATCGTAGAGAAGAAATGTTGTATGGAGTGTTACGAGTCGTCTAGAGGTAGCTCTTCGTGGATTCGGAGAGGAAGAATGCTTGAGTTTGAGTAAGACTCCTGTTTCGGGAGAGTCCCAGTTCTAGAAATCATGGGATAGATCAGTCAGGATGGTAAGGAAAGACAGTGTCAAAACCTTGAAGATATCAATGGAGCCCTGACTTCTTGGTCGAGCTTTCCATTGGCAGGATAAATGAAATAAGATACCTATAGTGAAATGAAACCATGTAGAAGTGGAAAGTGAGATAGTTGATCAAAACGAAATAGTATGAAAGGGTTGAGTAAGTGAGATGTGGAAAGCGTGTTCAACAAGTTATTGCATGACCGAGAGGGCGACCATTGGTCATAGGTGGAGTGTCAAGGATAAGTTGCGTAAGTAAAGCGGTTGACCTTGTTAGGGTGAGTAGTCTTCAATTGCAAGTAAAGTCTCATGCATGGCGAGCTTTTATGTAACATGAAATTTTCACGATTTAAGTTAAATGTGTAAATATAAATTCTGATCGAAAATGAGTCAGAATGTGCACGCGTATGCTTAAAGAAAAGGTGATTTTCTTCACATTGCACATTGAAATTTTGAGCTTAACGATTTGCAAAATATCCCACTCTTTTCATGATAAGTCAAATTTGTTGCAAAAGGTCAAGAAAATGGTTACCTGCAATTCATTTATAACCAAAATGCTTATTGACCTATTGATATCATACAAATGAGTGTGAGAACCGACTGGCTTACTTTGTGTCGGTAATTCTGTCAGAATTGTGTCATATGAAAAGATTTTCATTCAATATATCACTGTCGTAATAACATCGTTCGGATTGAGTTAAGATTAAGGTTCACGGGAAGATGCATGCAAGCGATTCTCGAATCGTTGTGCAGGGCATTGAAGTTACAAGAGTGTTGGGGTCATGTGTACCCAAGTTGTTTTCAAGTGTTTTTATTTAAAATGATAAAATGTACGAAATGATTTATCTACTGCGTTGTCATGCATGAAGGCTATGAACTCACTAGGTCGTAAGATATTACATGTTAAGCTAAGGAAGAACTTCAAGAGTGGAAAAGTGTCGGACAAATCAGGAAAGAATGTTGTAGCTTTAGTATTTGTGTTCAAGAGGAAAGGTGAACAGTGGTAGAGTCAGAAGTGGATTATAGTATCGGTTGTATGAGGGTTTGCACCCTTGTTCGGTAATTGGAAGTACGGTTGTCAAGGGACGGTTGTGTCCGGAGGAAGGACTTGAAGCCTTCAAGGTGATGGTTTTAGCAACTCGTTATGAGTAGTGTGGCGAGAAAGAATGAAATGTCTATGGCGTGGGAATATGAGTTTTGAGGTGAGCTTGTAATGTTGATGTTACATGAGTATGATTCGAAAAGAGGGAGACAGATCATGAAGTTGATTATGATATGTTGGAAGGATTATGTTCCGTAAGGAACCCATGTTAGAAAGTAAGTTAAGAAAGCAGTTACAGGTTGTCTGTTGTTGTAGAAGTCGACAGTTGTGTATGGTGACCGAGGCCGAAGACTTGAACCAGAAGGTTGAAAGTTGATAGAACACCTTGTAGGGGTGTTAAGAGGATGAGGAGCTATTGTTTTGAATAAGCGTTCTATTTACGAGGTATGGAGGGTTAGTAGAATGATGAGGTATGTAGCACGAGCGAAGCGAGTATGTAGATTTTATCGTTCAGTGAGGGACTGTGTCCAGTTTATGTAAGGGCTCGGATCGTATAGAGCGAGCAGAAAGATTACATTTGAGCTAATTGGGAACTAGGGAGTTATAGTTCAACTAGAGTGAGAAAGGACAAAGTAGCGAGATAGACTCGATTTTTATGCGGGAGGATTTGAAGGCGAGTTTGAATTGTGTATGAATGGCCATGAGAGTTTTGGTCTGCAGTGTGATGTTATGAGTGAGGAATGTACAGTTATGTAGTGGGAATAATTGCCAAGTTAAATGTGCCAGCTAGCGTCGTAGTGATGTGATGTTAGGAAAAGAGCAAGCATCAGATAGAAGCCTTTTTGGGGGTTTCAGATGAGGTGTTCGAGTTGTTAACCAGGTTGTTGGAGCACGTAGGGTGTAAGTTGACGATGTTATATGATTATGTTCGGGATAACATCACGGAGTGGTGGTGGGTAGTTACCCAAAGGAGAAACCAAGTGTTTTTAGTTGTAAGAGTCGCTAAGTAAGCATATTTTGGGATCATTGGAAGTTTAAAGAAGATGATGGGTGTATTAGTCAAAATGTGGTGGAATAGATGTGAAATCCTTAAAGAATGTGAGCTGTTGCTTATGTGTGAACGAATTGTCTGAGAAAGTAAAAGTTGGAGTTTAAAGAATGTATAGTGACGTCGAACTTTGGTGTCAGTTCGAGGTGATTTGGTCGAAAGCCTTAAGTTAGAATTTTAGTGCAACCGTTTGGTTATGTATAGTAATGAAAAGCATTTTCAGCTTGGGAATTGTCGGAAAAGAGGGGCGAGTAATGTTTGTGGGCAGTGCTCCACGCTAACGTGAGGAGGTGAAGACAGTATGTCGGAATAAGTAAGTAAATCGGAAGTAGTAAACTTGACAGTAATGCCGATAGGTGCAGTGTTGTGTAGATTGTCATTGATAAGTGTGCAAACTTTTTGAAAGAGTATTGAGGAAGCAAATTGTGTATGATTTTGTGCAGGAAAGAAGTGGATAAGACAACTGAATGAGTTAAGTTAGTGACTTTGTGAGAAATGTTTGAATGATTTGGTCGTCCAGTGATTAAGCTAGTGAGAATAGCATGGTGTGACCAGGGTTACTCCTCCCAGTGGAGTGAGGATAACCGGAGTTATGTTTTATATGACTGAATGAACGTGGCAATCAACGAAGAATTGATGTACTTCAGGATAAGTTTAATTCGAGTAGGTGAACACTTCAACGATGGGTTTGGAGGTTCTTACTCTTAGTTACGTATAAGTATGGAGTGGTGAAGTGGTGAGGATGCGAGTGATGGTTGACGAACTGTGGTCGAGATGGTCCGAGAAAGGGAAATGTTATTTGCATAGACGATTGTTGGTTGGGAGAAGTAATCTAGAATTTCTTGTATTACGATGAAGGAACTCTGGGTTGCGAGTTGTCGGGATGTACAGGGTTGGCCTTGTGCCTAGACGTCAAGTGAGTGATTGTTTCTTGGTAAGAGAACATCGTGTTGTGGCGGGGGATTCCGTCAAGTTCCTCCTTAAAGGAAGTAAAGATGCACGAGAAGCCTTATTTAATCTTCTATTGTCTAGATCGATCGAGTAGGAACAGTAGCCTACGAGTTAGAGTACCGTAAGAACTGAAGGGAATGCACCCAATATTCCATGTTTCGAATTTAATGAGGTGGGTGACTGAGTCAGAGTGTGGCTTTACTTTGGAGAAGTCTCAGTTTTGGTGTGGGCAAGATACCCGCGTCTTTTCCCAATAAGGAATTCCAGGGACGAAATTCTTTTAAGGGGGGAGTGTTGTAATAACCCGAATTTCTAGTACGTAATGAAAGTTTAGTGGCTAAAGTCTAAGAAATTAAAGTTAAGTTAAGGGGGCCTTTGTGCAAATTGTGAAAGGTATAAAAGGTTGCCAAAACCCTAGAAGCCAATTGTGTGTGTGTGTATGTTTGGCGACTAAGAAGAAGAAAAAGGAAGAGAAGGAGAAACTTTGGAGAAATCTGATTTATGGAAGAAAACATTGAAGGTAAATTCATCTAAACTCTTCTCCTTGTTTCTCGTGATAATCTCTTATGGGTTGTCTAAGATTTTGGAGGAAAAAAAACCTTTAAATTCATTGTGTTCTCCACCTTAATGTTCAAAAAGGGGATTTTGGGTTTTTGATGTGTAAGGATCGATTTAGAGGTATGAAAATGGATTAAGTGCGTGTTTATGATTGGTGGATGACCCTTATGAGTGTCTAATCGAGCTTATAGCAGAAAATGTGTTTTTAATCACTTTTGGAAAAATGGTTTTCGTCCAACCCATAGTTTCTGGACGTCGCCCCGTCCGGACAATAGTGTCCGGATAGGGGGGGGGGGTTTCGGGTGTTGTTCTTAGTGTCCGGGTGTAAGGGGTTTCCGGATAAGTCATAGTTCAAGATGAAACGTCCGGAAAGCGTGGTAACCGTAGGAAGTGTCCGGACCATTATCCGGATAAGTGTCCGGTAGTATAAGTGTCCGGTAGTATAAGTGTCCGGTAAGCATAAATTGTCCGGAAAGTAGAGTTGTCCGGAGAGTAGAGTTGTCCGGAAAGTTAAGTTGTCCGGAAAGTTGGATGATCAGCTTATATGTTTTATCCATTCATTCAGGAAAATCGATTGGAAGTCGGAAACAGATTAGGAAAGGGAAGTAAGAGCACCAGGTGAGTTTTTCTAACTAAAATACGTGATTTTACGTGTTTTCCAAAGAAAGCGATTGTATGGAAATGCCATGTTATTTTACATGATTTTACGTAAATGAAAGTTAAACGCTTTTCTGATTATGGTCCGTTTACGAGCATGAACTGTTTTACAACGGTTACACAAGTTCTCCATGAAATGTACGTTTTATTTCGAAAGACGGTTTTTAGTAATATGAAATGATGTGCAAGGATTCCACGCTTGTGATTTACGTTATGCTATGTGTATGCTATGTGAAGTCGGTCTGCATAGTGAGATCTGAGCACCAGGATCCGATGATCCCTTGGGCTGATGTGATGAGCTTGTAGGAGGGAATTCATTTCCTTCCTACTCGGATATGTGACTAGCTTGTAGGAGGGAATTCGTTTCCTTCCTACTCGGATAGAGGGGAGTCTGCTCGGGCCCCGATATGAGGCGAGAGGGGAGTCTGCTGGGGCCCCGATCGCGGTTACCGATGTGATCCTTAAACACTGTGCAATACCATGTTTGATGCCTATGTGGAAAATGTTAAGAGTTTTATAAAATGATTTTTATAATTTTGATGTACACTGTTTATGGAGGGAACTCACTAGACCTCATAGTCTAACCCTCGTTTTTCAAAACTAAAACCTTTTTAGGTAAGCATATAGTAGGAGGCTCAGGTAAATGAACAAGCGCAGGATAGAGTACAGATGCAGTTAGAGACAGTGCCGGTGCCACTTGTAGTAGTAGTTGTTCTCGGTTATGTATAGGTTGTTTCCGCCAACCTAAGTTTTAGATTGTTGTAATGAAAACTTGGGACCCAGATTTGTAAATGTTATGATTTATTGATATGTATGTTATGTTATATTTTTGGGACGTTACAATTGGCCCAATTAACTTATTTGTTAGCAAAAGTTTATACTTCATCAAATCAGATATGTAACTTATCTAAGTATGACCATCACTCTGTAGTGTTTATAAAAAAATTTGCAAACAACCTTCTGCCAAACAACTTTTCCCATTGCATTAATATGTACTCTTGAGGTACCCCAAATATTCCAAAACCAGAAAATCCCACAGCTTAACCATATATCGATATATGCTTTACACATAGCTACATTACATGTTATACAAATACAATGTTCGAATAACAAACAAGATTTTTTAAATCTATCATGGGTGTCTATTGAACATGAATGAAATACAAAATCCTACCACGTAATTTAGAGTTTCAATTCATCACATAATCGTGAAGGTTTCATTCCCTAAACTGTTTGGGGACTTGATCCAGATATCTACCACCGTCGAGTCACACAAGACCTCTGAAAGGAGCATTTACAAAGTGGGTAACAAATCAATATTTTAACAAAATAGAAGAGACTACCGAACTGTATTGAGATGAGAAGATGGAGCGTCTGGAAGAGAGGTAAAAAATGGAAATAGAAAACGAAAAATCCCAATTTCTTTGAGAAATCTAGAATTTAAAATTCTGAAATATATATGAAAAGTTTAGAAAAAACCAACGACCTTTCGTGTTTTGATTGATTAAGTTCTTGAACTCTTTTTTAATAAAAAGAATCATTGAACCTTTCATTTTTAACGATGAAGTCCTAAACATTCTTTGAATAAATAAACCATCGAAATTTTGAAATTGGTTAAATAAACATTTTAACGCAAAAGAGCTACATGTAGCTAGCTAGAAAGGTTTAATTTAAAGTAAAAAAACAACATAAAATCAATTTTACATTTCCAAATTCGACGTCATTCGATTGCCTGACACCTACACTGTCTCTCCGCCTCACCACCCACCGGCATCCACTCTCTAACACAATCCATTTCATTTTCAATTTTCCTCGATCTCGCTCTTTTTTGCCAGTTTTTTTCATTTTCAATTGGGCAAATTGCAAAGAAATGTAACCTACTTTATCATCATTCCTATTTTGGATAACATACTTGTAAAACTTTCATTTTGATACATGAAAAGAAAATTTTAGAACATTTAAGTACCTAGGGTATAACCCTTAACCGGTTACCATGCTGACGTGTAACAACCCAAAAACTGAAATAAAGCATGACAATTAGCAAATAAACATCCAGCCAAATCGGACCCAAAATTTCACTGAATACATCCAATATCAAAAATAGGTTTACGGAACAACCTATACACAACCGAGAATTTCTAGACAAAACTCGAAATAAAGGAAAGTAATTATAACTATCAGCAAATCCTCGCTCCTAGTTTAGGCCTTCTCCTTGCCCTTGCCCGAGCCTCCTACTATCAGCTTCCCTGAAAATGGATTTAGATTTGGAAAATGCGAGGGTTAGACCATAAGGTATAGTGAGGTCCCTCAGGAGATCTCTACGCCACAACAAAGTTTAAAACATTTCATAAACAAATAAAATGTCGACAATTATCTATCGTCCACAGGAACAACGTTTCAGCTTTGGCACACTGAAGTCCCATGCATCGGTGACGACGTGTCAGTCTCATACTGCCTTATTGGAACACTCCTTCCATGGCATAAACGGGACACCCCCCGGTATGAGTACTGGTGGGACACACCCCCGACTTAGCTGCAACATGCTCACTCACAATGGTATGCATACACAAAACATGTTCTTCATGAATATAACACACATGTAGCTTTATAAATAAAACAGGTAATGTAGTCCATAACATCTCGCATATGTAAAATAACATAAGTATTATCACATTTTCAGTTAGAAAAACTCATCTGTCCTTGTTCCTCACTTCTCACTTACGCTTCAGATCTCTAGGCGGAATACCTATGGAACAAGAGTGGTTAGTCACTCATCCCGACCTTTTCGAAATATAGTCTAACACACAATCTGCCTAACCGGTCATTCCCTCTACGCCCAGAAACCAAGTTATCCGGAAACAACCCGGAACTCCCGGTCTGGACACCCCTATCGGAAACCTTATCCGGACTCTTCCGGAAACCTTATCCGAAATCTTCCGGAAAACCACATCCGGACTCTTCCGGAACCCACATCCAGACTCTTCCGGAAAACCACATCCGGACTCACAAGGTTTTTATCGAGCAAAACCAAATCGTAAACCCAAATCGCAACCCCCCCTTAAGGATTCCTCGTCGAGACGGTTCAAGACTCCAAAATCTCTAAAGGAACACATAATACCTTGCTATAACTATTAATCGGTCAAAACTTATTCTCACAAACATCAAATCAAAGATTAAACACTTAATTTCTCAAAATGGGTCGATTAACAGCAAGGTCTCCAAAATCCTAACTCACAACCTTAGAACAAAGAATTACCAAGGGAAAAAGGAATAGAGGTTACCTTCTTGACGCTGAATTCATCTTCCACGATTTTCCTTCTTCCCAAGAGTAGCGAAATTGAATTCTGGATTCTTTCTTTCCTCCCAAGTTGTACGCCGCCAAGAGAAAAATGAAGAATATGGTTTTGTGCCAATCATTGCAGATTTTTATACTCCCTTTCTTAAATTACAATCCAACCAAACCCCGCCCCCCCAAGGTTGAAGAATCTCAACTTTTCCCACAATAATTCCCATTCTTCTCATTTAGAACCCCGATTATTACATGACGTGACTGATGATATGGCATACACGTCAGCATTATTTGATGACGTTGATGTTGATATGAATTTTAATATAAAAATGTATTTTATTCGATGTCTCTTTAATTTCTATTAAAATAATTTAAAAACCTAATTAATATCTATCTATATACACCCATATACATCAAACATCGAAAGACTACCAGTCGACCATAACTTTCTGGGAGGCCTGTGCATCGGTCGGGTCGGGTCGAGTTCGGCCCAAAAAACCCCAACCCGATCGGGTTTCGGGTGGATGATACAAGCCTCGAAACCCGTCCAAAGTATTGTTCGGGTTTCGGGTGTATCGGTTCAGGTTTCGGGTTTCTTAACATGAAACAAATCAGAATTCAAAGTTCAAACACAAATCTGAATTCAAAGTTCAAACAAAAAATGAGAAACTTACATTTGTGTAAATTGTGTTCCTTCGATGACAAATCTGAAACAAAAATTACAAATCTGAAGAACCAAATCTGAAGAACCAAATTACAATAAGGACATTATGTGACGAATCTATTAGGCCATCTTGGATTGTGAAGACTTCAATTGAATTGCTGTGAGGAGTTGGTTGAACTTTTATGATTCTGCCATTAGAGTAGTGGTTTCTGAGATTTGTTGGTAGTGTAAGGAACCATGTTTTGGGGTCTTGTTGGGTGGTTAGAGAGGAAATTGTGACGAATATTAGGGTTAAGAGAGAGATTGAGATAGTAAAGTAGAACCAGAAAGTGAAAGGGTTTGGATTTGATGATTTGGGTGATTGTGAAGATGGTTTAAGTTTGGGTTTTTTGGTGGGTTTGTTTTGAGATGAATGTGATGAGTCTGGTTCTTCTGTTAGGATAGCCATTGATGGGAAAACTAGAAATAGAAAAATAGAAAATTAGAAACAGAAATTATAAATATATATTTACGATTTATTGAAAAAAAAATATTTTTTTAAAAATTTCGGGTGTCGGACGGGTTCGGGTTTGGGAAAACCCAACCCAAACCGAACCGTAATACCCGATATATACTTTCGGGTTCGGGCAAGTTCGGGTTTCGGTTAATCGGGTGGCTCAAGTTCGGGTACATCGGGTTTCGGGTCGGTCAGGTTTTTTCGGGTCGGTCGGGTTTTTCGGGTCGGTCGGGTTTTGCTCACCCCTACTTTCTGGTGACCGTCTCCGACCTTTATTTCATGCCATCGTCTCTAGACATCTCCCGCCTCTAACTCCACCCCCACCATAGAGAGCTTCCAACAATACATCGGCCTCTATCTCTTGCAATCGTCTCCGCTCACCGTTTCATGTCACCATCTCCAGCCTCAAACTCCACCTCCACCATCACGAGCTTCCAACAATACTTATGTCCTCAAGAGCTTATGAAGTTCATTCTTACATCCATAACATGGGGTGAGCCAGTCACACAAACCCATCAGTGACGACTTCTTGCCGGAGACGGAGATGATAGCTGAAGATGGTGGCCGGCGGTGTAACACCCTAAAATCAGGGCCAATTTGAACCACAAATATTAACAAGATATAACAGAATATCATCCGAACTTTCATAAATATAAGAAGAGAATTGACTATGAGGGGTCACATTTACAAATATTGAATTCTCCAAATAACCTATTAATCTAATCATGTCAACTATAATCAGATTAATTGGGTTATCTAAGCAATCCATCAAAAGCCTCATCTCGTTAGCTAAATTCTTCGCTTATCTCAAAAGTTGAATACTTCAGAAGCTCTCGTCCCACATCCCATTACTTCCCTGAGCCTGTACTTGGTAAGAAGATTTAATTTGAACAATTAGGCTTACGCCTAGTGAGAACATCCAAATTCAAATTAAAATATTAACAGCTTTGAAAATTCAGATATCCAAAGCATATAAACAAACCTGTTCACCACCATTCTTACCGTACACGTGCTCATCTCAATGACGGGATCATACCCGATCCCATGGATATGACTAACATTCAGAAAGTCATATTATCACAATCAAGAGCCTACTACGAATCATGGCAGATTCTAGATCATTGCTCTTATCCAAGAAATTACAAAATACTTTATGCCTATTTCTTGTACTGGAAGTAGAGATTACAATTTACTTTATGTCTATCTCTGCCCTTCCCATAGAAATCAGGAATTACAATTTACTTTATGCCTATTCCTCGTTTCTTATCACCTCTCGAAATGGGAATTACATTCCACATTATAGGTCTCATCACCTCTCGAAATGGGAATTACATTCCACATTATAGGTCTCATCACCTCTCGAAATGGGAATTACATTCCACATTATAGGTCAACGGGAATTACAAATTACTTTATGCCTATTCCTCGTTACAATACCTATCAGTGCCTATGGATCCATTACACTTACCTGTGTGTGTGTGTGTAAAAATAACATACCACACTACAACTCATAACACTTCAATTTTAAGAACATCGGATAACCTATTGAATCCTTAAATATTCTCCGACTGAAAATTATACTTGGAATAGCATTCCGAAATCACAATCCAAAATGAGATAATAACTTCAATCAAACTCATATCCTAAAAATAAAACCATTTTGGACCCTAAAACCAAATTTCCGGAATTAATTATATTACCGGATCCATACACACAAGGCCCACTTCCGAATTTGATTTATTACCGGATCTTCAACAAAACCCAATTTTCCGGATTTAACTTATACCGGAACCAACCTTATACCGGAATCCAAACATTTACCGGAACCCAAGTCAGTTCCGGAAGCCCAAGTCAAACCCAATTAATTCCGGAAGTTTAATAGTTCCGGTACTACCCAATGTCAAGCCCAATTCCGGAAGTTTAATAGTTCTGGTACCCAATTGTCAAGGCCCAGTTCCGGAAGTTTAAAAGCATACCGGGTTTCGGCCCAGTTCCGGAATTAAAACATACCGGGCTTCGGCCCAGTTCCGGAATTCCTTATTTCCGGGACTTCGATATATGCATTCGATTTACGTCAAATTTTGCCGAATAAATTCACCTTAAAACAGTTTATTGATTCGTTTTATTTCCAAACAGATTTACCAAATCATACAGACAATTTATATACTTCATCTAATTCAATTTTCAACCGCTAATGTTTAAGATGAATAGATGAACTCACCTGACTTAAAGTGAGACTTGATAGAAACCTTCTCTGCTTCCAAATCTTTTCCAAACAGATTCAGTAGCCTAATTAAGGATGATTCAAATTGAAATTCTAAACTGGTCAAAAATTTAAAGAAGAAGATTGAAAAATTCTTACCACAAGAACCCTAAATTTAATCCCTTTACCCCTTTTCTCCTTCTTTCGTTCTCTGCACTTGACCGACTCCAAACACTGATTTGAGATAAAGTATCTACATCAGTTTACCCTCTCAATAAGGTAATCTCAACTATTGAGAGTTGACCAAACAGACCCCTCAAGTTAATTTCAACATTAACTTTAACTTTGATCAAATTACAATTTCAACCCTGGAGTTAATTATTACAAAAAGTCCACAACTTAAACTAAATTACAAATTGATCCCATTTATATTATAATAATACAATGGAAATTTGAGGTGTTACAGGCGGGGTATGGCTATGGTCTCGGTGTCTTGTCACACTTGGGTTGCTTATAGTTCTTACCCAACCAAACATCTCTTTTCATCTATGAGACACCACTAATACGAGGTCGAAGATGGTGACAGAGATGGTAACCGGCGACGGAGGTCGGAGATTGTGACCGGAAATGAAGACTGGAGATGGTGGTCGAAGATGGTTACCCGAGGCAGAGGCCGGAGATGGTGGTCACGGTTACCCAGGTAGTTAATTGTTCCAACCTTTTTATCTTAGATACCAAAATGAAAGTTTTAAAAGTACGTTACCTAAAATAGGAATGAGAACAAAGTAGGTTACATTTTTATGCAATTTGCCCTTTTAAGTTTTCCTCTTTTTGATCTATCTATACCCACTCCATCAAATCAATATATATATATATATATATATATATATATATATACAGGGAGAGGTTCAAAAGAGAAGTGCAAATATTTTGAGAAATAGAGAAGTGATCTTGGCCATTTATTCGGTCAAGATTGGCGACTTTGACCGAGAAGCAGCGGATAATTTCTCGCATGGTCTGCACAAGATAGAGGGGCAGTTTCGTAAAAAATACACGAGACGAGTTCATATATGAATCTGTGTGATTCATATATGAACCTTTGTATTCATATATGAACATTTGTAATTCACACATAAACTCTTTTTAACTAATTCATATATGAACCTTTGTGATTCATATATGAATCAGTTAATTTGTTCATATGAGAAGTAGTTAAAAAAAATTCATATATGAATCACAAAGATTCATATATGAACACAAAGGTTCATATATGAATTAGTTAAAAAAATTCATATATGAATCACAAAGGTTCATATACGAACACAAAGATTCATATATGAATCAATTAATTGGTTCAACTGATTCATATATAAACCTAGGGTTAATTAGTTTCATATATGAAATACAAAGGTTCATATATGAAATACAAATGTTCATATATGAACCTACGGTTAATTAGTTTCATATATGAAATACAAAGGTTCATATATAAATCACAAGATTCATATATGAATTCGTTATAAAGAGTTCATATATGAATTACAAAGGTTCATATATGAATGTATAGTTCGTATGTGAATCACACAGATTCATATATGAACCCAGCCCGTGTTTTTTGTAAAAGTTATGAAATTGCCCTTCTATTTTTGGAACAGCCGCAACTTTTGACCAATTATAACCGATCTTGACCGAATAAATAGCCAAGATCACTTCTCTATTTCTCAAAATATTTGCACTTCTCTTTTGAACCTATGACTATATATATATATATATATATATATATATATATATATATATATATATATATTAAAGGAGAAACCAAAACCAGTGATGTGGCATCTCCTAAACACTACATGCCTACTTTTTTTTTAGATTTTAGATTTTTTAAAATATTTGATATGTTAAAGATCTTAATGTCCCTCTATGAAAAATGTTTTTTTCACTTAAAGGAGGGTAGTTTGGTAATTTTGGCACCACTTTATATAACTTTCATTACCTAAACCATTCATCTTCCTATATTAATAATTTTTTATTGCAATTTATGTTAATAAATCATTTATTTCCATTTATTTATGTTATTAACCATTCATATTCCCTCACTCATCTCAGGAGCATAACCCACAAGCTAAAAGAATATTTGTGTATTGTTTTTTCAAGTATTACATTGTTTCTCACAAAGGAGTCGTGTACAATTATAAATTGTAGTTTGTTATTTTGACAAATCATGATCCGGGTTTGTTTTATTTGATAAAAATTGATATGTTTTTCTATTAATTTTTATGTTTTTAGTTGGATCATGTGTTTATTATTTTTTATAATACAATGAGTTGATTGTTTTTGTTTGTTTGGAATTAGTAACTAAAATATATGCATAGTAAAGGCTTTAACAACATTCTTCAAGATTTTGTTCTTTTGATAAATTGGAAACTGTAGTTTATGTTTTTGATGAATCATGGTGTTAGGTTCATTTTATTTGATGAACGTTGACATGTTTTTTCTATTGATTTTGTGTTTCAGTTGCATCATGGACCATGTATTATGATTTTATCTTGATGAGGTGGGTGTTTTTTGTTTGTTTCAAGTTAACAACTAAAACTTTCGTGTATTAAAGGCTTTAACAACCATAATATTGTCATTATTTACAAAGTTAAGTTGACCTTTTTGAGGATGTTTTGTTTAGCCAAACTGGAAGTTATGATCATGTCCTCTTTACCCATCCCCATGATATGTGTTTGAATTATTATTTTTAAAGTTAAGTTTATTGACCATATGTAACGTCCCAAAAACATAACATGCAATAACATAGATCAAGCATTCGAATTACATAATTAACTTGTCTTTAAAACATCAATAACATATACTAAACAAAACTTGACAGCGGAAGTCTCTAAATCCACAGCCGAGAGCTCTATCTATAGTCATCATAGTCAAAACTTGGAGTCGCTCTAAGCTCCAAATCCTCCATGCCATCTCTTAGTTCTTATTAAAAGAATCCGTAACACGCTTACCTGAAAATGGTTTAGTTTTTTTGAAAAGCGAGGGTTAGACCAAAAGGTCTAGTGAATTCCCTCCATAAAACATTTATCACAGTATAAAATCATTTCATTGAAAACAACTCATATCCTTCACATAAGCATCAATCAAGGTTCAACACAGGGTTTCAGGGATTGCATAAGCTACCACGATCGGGGCCTAACGGACACCCTCTCGGCTACACCGGAGTCCAAGTGGACCCCCTGTTCATTCCTTCATGTAGGAGGAAACGAATTTCAACCTACAAGCTAATCTCATATGCCCAAGGGATTAGCAAATCCCTAGGTACCCTGATCCCAATGTGTAACCAACTCCACATAGCATACACATAACGTTTTGAAATCACATTTAAGTAAACTTTAAGCATCATTTCATTAGCTGAGTAAACATGCGGTTCATGGAAAACATGCATATCATTTATTAAACAGTTCATACTCGTAAAAGAAACCATGATCAGTAAAACATAGTACGTCATAAAAGGGTTGAGAGAACTCACCTTTCGCTAGCGCTGCAAGCACTCCTTAAATATCTTCAAGCTAAACCAACCGAACACCTAAGGCATTAGATTCGAATCAGTTTAAACGGTTCAACCCTACTGTCCGGTTAACACTTTCCGGATACAGGTACTCTCCGGACACTAACACTTTCCGGACGCACGAACCTTCCGGACACTGAGGACATTCCGGGCGCTTGGCACTTTCCGGACACTAATATCCGGACTCTAGACCTTTCCGGACATAACCATCCGGACACCAAAGCCTATCCGGATACTTCATCCACCCGGATACTAATGAAATCACCCGGAAACCCCCACTGTCCGGACGGGGCGATGTCCGAAAACTACGGACTGTTCGAAAAACCATAATCTAAAAGTGATCAATAACTCATTTTCTGCCTATAATTCGATTGGACAAACATAAGGGTTCATCCACCAAACCTAAACACCCACTTAATCCATTTCAAACCACCAAAATCGACACATTGAATACAAAACCCAAAATGCTCAACTTAAGGGTTAAATAGGTGAAGAACCCATTAATCCCTACTGATTTCAGCCCCAAAATCTAGACAATAGAGGATAAGAAACTAGAAATAGACAGAAGAAGATGATTAAGATGATTACCTTAGCAAATCCCGTCCTTAATCAATAATTTCTCACTTTAGCTTTCTTCCTCCTTTCTCCTCTTAGCCGCCAACACACACAAACACCAAAAATACTGATTTTAGAATAAGGGTGCCCTAGGGATTTGGGCCCTTATAAACCTTTCTCCAAATTGCATAAAAGTCCCTTAACCAAACTTTCATTCTTTTCATTCTAGACACTAAACTTTCAACCTACTAGAACTTGGGTTGTTACACAATATGTAGGTAACTGATCACATTAAAACAAACTTTATTTCATTATGTATTTTCACTCAGGTTTTTCTTTGATTATCTAACTTACGTTCATAAACACCATTTATTACAATTGTTGTCATCGTTTATTTTTTATTTTTTGAAGAAAACTACGTTGTTTATTTATATGAAGTGAGGTGTATTTGTAGAGAAATAGGGAGGTTTTATTGTTTATATTTTATTTTTTTGCTAATTAATTATGTAAAGTTGAAAGATTTGAAAGATGTAAATGATTATTAGATGTTAACACATGTTTGTGTTTGTAACATGAATCAACATACAGTCAAAAATTTAAATTACAATATTATAAATAATGAGTTTATAGTGACTTACTTCATTTTTTTCTTTTTTTAAAGTAACCCTGATGTCTACAACAATAATGAGAAATATGGTGTCCAAATTCAAGTATTTGTTAAAGCAATGTGGAAATATTTAAAGTTGTTGCGTGTTTGGAAAGTTATAGGGTTGTTAATTCAAAGTTTGAAATCATAATTAAAGATCTATGTCGATTTCAATAACATTGCACATTCTTGATCCATTATGTGGATACCTTTGTTCTAAAAAGAAACATCAATAATTTTGAATGTATTTAAATTTCATTTGAACTTTCAATAGTTAATTAATTTTTTTGTTTGATAATTTTATTCATTTAGTAATGACATTTATAATAGGTATCAAACTTAATAGAAATATTTTCATCTTCAAGGTAATATTCATTTTTTATGGAATTTTTGTTTTCTTTTCATCAACTATTGTACATGTCTCAAAATTATTCAACAACTATTAAACATTAAATAATTAACATAAAACACAAATTAACCGTCGCGCAACGCGCGAGCCAAAGACTAGTTGTTGTAAAAGAGGAATAATCGAAAGACAAAAAACAAATAAAAACGAGGGAGATCAATGCAAGGGCCAATAACGGCGATAAACGGTATGGAGAACGGACGTCGGTTGGGCGGAGAGGGGTAACGATGAGGAGCAATGTCGTTGAGTACGAGGGTTTGAATGACGTAAGATTTGGAACCGTAAAAATGATTTACATTTTTTTACTTTAGGTTACAAGTAGCTTTTTAGATTAAAAAGATGTAGGTAACCAATTTTTAAAAGTTCGACTCTCTATTCAAAAACAATATTTTGGGCACTTAATCATTCAGAATGAGAAAGTTCAACGAGTTTTTCATTAAAAAAAAGTTTAGTGACTTAATTAATCAAAATGAGAAAGTTCGAAGGGTTTTTCTAGAGGTTCAAATAAGAAAGTTAAATATGAGAAAGAAATGTTAAGGAAGGTCATATGTGAAAATTTAAAAAAAAAATCCATCTGAAGTTGCATATGTGAACCCATGTGGATAATGTGTAACAGTGTAAGGTTGGTTCAAACATGCATTTCCAAATAGCTTTTTTCAAAATGATTCACAAATGAATTTTCTCTTTTTACCTTTTTCGGTATTTAGTCTTCTTATTTGAATCGGCTCTTATGTATATCCTATATATATATATATATATATATATATATATATATATATAGTTAGGGTTCGGTTATTTTACAAACCAATGAAATCTAACAAATCGTACAAACACATTCAACCAATCATTTTTTTTCTTAATTATGAGGGTTGATTAATCAAGAATACATGAAACAAATTTTATCAAAATGAGAAAAACATGATTTTTTTTCATTTTTACATAGAAACAAAAATATATGAAACAATTCCATCAAGAATATAATTATATGTAATAGCTTCATTCAATTAAACAATGAAAACGACAGTTTATATGGTTTGTTAGATTTTACTAATCTGTAAAATAACATTGGCCTATCTAGTTATATGTACAAATGTCGTTATATATACAAGTAAAAAGTGTATATTTGATAGGGGTGACAAAAAGTGACACAACCTGTCAATCCAACCCGAACCCAACCCAATATTAGTAGGTTGAGTTGAAATTTTCAACCCATTTAAGTTAAATGGGTCAACCAACCTAACCCAATTAATAAATGGGTCGGGTTGGGTTGAAATTTTCGACCTGATTTCAAACAATTTACAACCTGTTTTTAACCCATTTACAACGTGTTTTTAACCCATTTACAACCTGTGTAACCCATTTATGACTTTTTTAATTTATTATCATTATTTAATTATAATTAATAATAAAAAAGTAAAAAACTAAATATGATTCCACTAAAGTCTAAACAGAACTCCTTCGGTCATTCCATTTCAATATTCCATCGTTCAAACTTTCAAAGTAAACTCTCTAAACCCTAGTCGACACTTCCTTCCAGTTCCAGCCAAGAGATCGACGCCAACCCTTCCACGCCGGCGACGCCATTCCACACCTGCCCTTCCACGCCGACGACCAACGAGCAATGACTTCCCTTCGATGCTAGCCCTTCGACCCTCGTCTCCTCTCCTTCCTTTCCAGTTTCCACTTTCCACGGTAACAATTTGCTTATTCTGTTTGCTTCTTTTGCTTATTCTGATTGCTTCAGTTTGTTTATTCTGTTTGCTTCCAAATCCACGGTAACAATTTGCTTATTCGTGAGTCGGTAACAGTTTGCTTATTCGTGAGTCGGTAACAGTTTGCTTATTCTGCTTTCTTCTTTTGTTTTCATAGTAATCTATTGATAATACATTTAATAATCAGATTACCTGTGAAGTTTATTAATATGTGAAGTTTGCAAGGCTGTATTTAGTAATTGATATGTGAAGTTTATTAATCAGATTGAAAACAAGGTTGTATGTGTATTTTAGTCCTTTTTTATTTTATTTAAAGTTGTCAAATTAAATGCGTCAATCTAGGTTCAACCCATTTTTTAAACAGATTGGGTTGAGAAAAAAATCATAAACAGGTCAACCCGCTACCAACCCATTTAAGTACCAGATTGGGTTGGTTTAAAAATCTCAACCCATTTACTTAAATAGGTTGGGTTGGATTGAGGTTTTCAACCCAATTAATAAATGGGTTGAACCTGAACCCAATCCAACTTGACCTATTTACACCCCTGATATTTGATGAGGAGGTGATTATGTTGATTAAGAAACGTAACTAAGTATGATCATTGTCATCTAGAATCCATAATCACGTGGTGAAATCTTAACCAATTGATTTAAACAGACCTTTCTATGGTCACTAATTGCACACTAATAAATTATGTTTTGGCTTAGAGTTAATTGCATTCTCATTATTCTTTGTCATTAGTTAAAAAAAGATTATGAAAATAATTTAAATCTTAAGATATATACTTAATTATTGGCTGGAAAAAGGCTAATTATATACAAATCATTTTAAGTTTAATTGTTGTATTTATTGTCTTATCTATCTGTGTTTATAACCAATAATTTTGTATATTATTTTCTTGAGTTAAATGCATATTTGGTCCTTGTATTTGTATAAATTAACGGTTAAGATCTTTAGAAAGAATATTTAACTTGGAGCATCCCTATAATTTTATTTTTATTACTAGTATCATCCCTTATACTAACGCCTTCAATTAAACTTTCAATAATAAGGGGCAATTTTGGCCATTAACCATCCTTCTCCCTCAAATTTCATTTTATATAACGGATTTGATCACTCAAACTATTTTTCATTTTTACAACATATTTGGTCCCCTCACCCTCACCCTCACCCTCAACTTTCATATTTAGTATTTGGTTCATCCCTTAAATCAATAAAATTTGGCGACACGTACATATATCTTTTAAATATACTGAGCAAAATAATTATCAAAATAATATTTTATTTAACCTAAACAGCTTCATGAAAGTAATAGATGTTCATAAAAAGATAAAATACTTAATGACAAAACTTAACTTTTAAATTGCATCTCATTTTTTTTGCTCACTATATTTAAAAATATATGTATACTTGTACCACCAAATTTTATAGACTAAAAAAAGGGAAACAAATCCTAAAAATGAATGTTGAAAGAGGGACCAAATTTTAAAATGAAAGTTGAAGGAAGGGCCAAATCTTAAAATGAAAGTTGAAGGAGGGGCCAAATCTTAAAACGAAAGTTGAGAAAAAAACCAAATATGTAATAAAAATGCAAAGTAGTTTGAGTAACAAAATCCGTTATAAAAAAATTAAAGTTCGGGGAGAGAAGGGTTAATGGACAAAGTTGCTTCCCACTAATGAAAATTTAATTGAAAGACCATATCTATTTTAAAAATAAAACTAAAAAAATATCTTGTAATAAAAATTATTTTCCAGATCTTACTTGTTAATTTATATGAACCAAATTTACATTTAACTCTCTTATATTTTGATTCACTTTTTAATAGATCGGGCTTTTATTAGGACCATTTGAATCAAATTCTTTTATATATTAGGGTTTTATATAGGACTCGTTTGATTATTTATAGGACTCATTTGATTATTTATAGGACGATTTAATTTTATATTTTAATGTTGTTAATTATTATTTTTAGTTAACTCTAGTAGGGGTGAGCAAAACCCGAACCACCCGATTGAACCCGACACCCAAAGAAGCCGAAACGCGACAATCCACCACTTGAACCACCCGACCCCGATTAGTTTGATCGGATAATACAAATCGGGTTGGGTTTCCATTTTCTAAACCTGAACCCGTCCGAAACCCGATTAAGTTTAAATTTTTTAAAATTTTTAAATTTTTATATAATAAAGATAAATAGGATTTCTCATTTTGGGGGTGTTTGGGATTGCGTTTGAAAACTCCTTCTCCTTATTTGATTATTTATAGGACTCATTTGATTATTTATAGGACTCTATATATGTATGTATGTATGTATGTCTATATATGTATGAATGTTTGTATGTTTGTATATGTATGTGTGTATACATATGTACATGTATTGCTTATATGTATACAATACATACTATACATATACATATGTATGCGTGTATATGCCTACATATCACATATGTAAGTATGTGTATGTCTATACATATATTCACGTGTACATGCATATGTGAAGTTGAAATAAAAAGTAATCAATAATTGAGATCCCTTTTAATAATATATACATTCTGATCAACTAACTAGTACTAGTCGTCAATTCTTCTCACATTAAATATGATCATGCATATATATATATATATATGTATATATATTTGCGCATGTATTCTTATGTTTATGTATGTATGTTGGTTACTAGTTAACCGCATATGCGATATCGATAGAAGATGTATATGTGTGTGTATATATCGTATGTATATGTATATATATAAATGTTAGGATTAAGTTACTAAAACTCAAAAACTCATCTTTAATTCGTAGCGTATATCATTTTGTAATAGTTTTGGTCTCTTATTGTAATGACCGTTAAAATTTTCCGTTAAGTAAGTTGATATCAAGGGCATTTTAGTCATTTTAAATCTAGGTCATATGGTTTAAAAACCCATATTTAGACGGGTGATGGCATGAATTGACAAAAAAAAGTTTAAGATGACTAAAATACCCCCTGATCTAATTGGACTTTAACAGAAAAAGTTAACAGTCGTTAGAAAGAGGGAACAAAACCGTTATAAAACGTTACAATTTCATAACGCTTTTGGTCCCTCCTCCTAACGGTCCTTAACTTTTTCCGTTAAGTCCAATTCGATCGGGAATATTCCAGTTCGGTCTCTCTAACTTCTCACCATCTCGACCTCACCTTTTCGACCCACTTCCCTAAGTTGCTACCCTCTCTGCCCACCGTGCTTGTTATTGGCTGCCACCGTTCCACCGCCGTCGGCCACCAGTACAACCACCGTTCCACCGTTGTCGGCCACCAATACGACCACCGTGTTGCTCTTGGCTTCTCCACACGAAAATGAACGGTATCCTCATTTTTCTTGCGTATTCAACAATTTTTTATTTGATATATGTACAGTGGGGTAACTAGCTAGATGCGTAGATGGAATTCTCATGAAACAATTCGGGGTTAGAAAATGTATATTGAGAAAACTCACATGACGGGTTCAAGATGTGTAAACGGATAACTGAAATTGGCCATGTGAAAGTTCTTTATGCATGAACACATGTTATAGCTAATAATTTCGTATGGTTTACTTCTTTTTGACTGAAAGGTCTAGGTTCGAATTATAGTAACAATCTGTTTGCAAAAATGCAAGGAAATTACCGCATATCAGATTTCTCCTAACCCTTGTAAATTACATGGAGCCTTGGTGCTCTATTTTATCACTGTACATTAACGGTAGAAACTAGAATGGGTATTGGCATTCAATGAACAAATTATATACTAAAGTTGGGGCACATGAAAAAATTTGAAACATGTCTTTAAAATAAATTTTCTTATGTTAACTTCATTATAGATGACCATAAATTATTAGTTTAATATTTTAGTCATAATAAATAATTGGGTAATGAAACGAGTCTTAAAAGACTTTGTTAGTGATTTTAGTGTCATCAATCATTTTGGTGTAATAGTGATATACTTGAGATCGATTAATGGTGCCCCTATCATCTTTTATCGCCATAAGGTGGGGTCTAGGTGTAACACCCGAACTTTTCGGTAAGAAACTTTGAACCTATTTGCACTTACGCATCTTTTATCTTTTATATGTGGGTCTAACCAAATAGACGTCCGCATAGGGCTTAGGCCGGACGTCCGTGCCCAGCCAGAAGTCTGCATGGATCCGTGGAAGCAGCAAAAAAATCCTAGAGTCTGGTCTGGTCAGGTCGAGGCCGGACGTCCGCATGGCTTTCCAGCCAGACGTCCGCATGACGTTTGACGACTTTTTACCCTTTTCACTTTCCAGTTTTTCCTTTCTTCTCTCCTACTTTAACCCAAATCGATCAGATCTCCCTCTCACTCCCTCATTCGGTTTTTCCCCAAGAAACCCCAATTTCTCCCTTTCCCATCCACCTTTCTCTCCCAAACCAAAACCCACTCCATCCTTTTGAAGATTTGGAAGCTTGAAGTCATTTTGTAGCCCTAGAGGTATGCTATTGGAGAATTCAAAGTGGCGGTTAAGGTAATATCACTATTTCTCTACATATAAAACTAGGGTTTTGTGGTCTTTCACTTTCTCTTCCATATTGTTGGGACTTGGTGTGACTTTGGAGACTTTTTGGTCAAAAATATTTGTAGGGAGCTTGGAGTTAAAATATAGAAGGTTTAAGTCTTCATTTAATAAACTCAAGTTTAGGGGTAAAAACCTAGATTTAGCCTAAATCTAGCAAAACGAGTTATAGTTGCTTTGTAAAACTATATACATGTCAAAATGCACCTATTTTGGAGTTTTGAAAGTAAATCCATAAGTTCACTTTATTTTCATGGGTTTTGTGAATATTTGTACACTTGCACATATTTGAGTTATGAAACCCTTGAAAATAGTTTACAATGTTTATGTGGTTCTTGAGTCACTAAAAAGGGGGATTTTGACCTACCAAACAAGGTTCTTGAATATTGGAGGTTTTGGACAAAAATATGAAATTAGTATCCTATATGTGAAATTTTGGAGTACAAAGGGGTTTAATGGAATTATTGTAAGAGTTGAGGTTTTAATAAAGTATTATTGAGTTATGGTTCACTTTGGGACTTCACCCAACTTAAGAGTTTAATATTTGAAACTTTAAGTTCTTTGGCTTTAAAAGTGCGAGTTGTTGGAGACGGTCACTCTTTGATTTATGAATATTTGGAAAAGTGTGAACCTTACGGTTCGGGCCTTTGGCCATTTATACTTGGAGAAAATACCAAATTTGGGGAAGTTGTACATCGACTTATGTAGCCATATTGGCTTTATTTTTATCGTCAAACGTTTTACGATGCCTTATGCCTTAATGAGTTTTGGGGACGTTGTCCGGTTTTAAATGGCTCAATGTGGAGCATTATATGGAAAATGAAGGTATTATACAAGTGTTGGTTATTACATGCTGGGAATGCATTAGTTCATTCATTTGGAGTCATGTATTGTTTAGACTGTAATGCAATGGATTCATAGGCATAGGAGTCGGTTTGTTCAACGTGGAGTTTTGATATCTATGTTTGAGTCTAGTAAGTGGGCCCCAAGTCATGTTTGATTTGGAGCTTGCGGTGGTGCTCATAGGAGCCATATACAGAGCTAAGTCTTGCGGTAGTGCCCATGGTGAGCCGGATACGGAGACTTGTGACTTTTCTTGTAATGCCCCGATTTCAAAAAATGGGTGTCATTCCTTTATTTATACAAAACTTACAATTTACAAAACCTTAATTTATTTCATGTTTCAATTATTACATCAAGAGTTAAAACATAGCGGAAACGTATCTTAAAACTTGTAATACAATAAAGTGAAAAACATTCTTTATTGAACTTTGTAGAACTATTTCATGAAGTCCTTCTTTACTCCTTCCCCGAGATGCATACATGAAGTATATATAAGCTTTAAGCTTAGTAAGTAGTCATGGTTTCATGAATAAATAACTTTCATAATACTTGTCAATTTATAAAATACTTGTCATGCATAAAACATTCTTTTGAGATCTCACTTGTCACATGTAAGTATGCCATACTTGCCTTGAGGTTCAATAATCTCAAGGTCCATAAAGGCTACCCCATAAGGTCCGTTTGCAAGACGTCCCTTCTTGTAACATATCCCGTACGTTGGATGTTATGGTCATACATAAGATGTATAAAACTTTCATGCCTTGAATTTAAAATACATATGCTTGTATCATAACATGTCATCATATACTTTGTTCATAAAATTGTTTCATAATTTCATGTACAACAAACATGTCAAAATATCTTATCAAGACTTTCAGTATGTATAAAAATAGTTTCATGTAGCACGTATGTATCTCAAAAATCACATAACGTACTTACATTTATTAGGTCTTACTTTTCCCTTGATCTTCTACTTCAAGCTTAGTAGTATATTAAGAGAGAGAATTTTTGGTATCAACTCAAATGCTTTGCTTCTACCTCTATTTATAGCTAAGCACAAGGCATCAACAACTTGTTCCTCTTGCTTTCAAAATTGTATTCTTAGAAGGTTTTGACACCTCACACTTTAGGATAAGAGGATTTGACACATCGTGCTTCTAGGTTTCTTTGTCGAGCTTTTTGATTGCCATATAATGCATTTTAGGATGTACTTGCTATTAGTTAGGTTTGACATATCATGCTTCATAGCTTCTTTTAGATATTAAAAAAAATACAAACTTAACACATAAAAATACATCATTGTTCTTTTAGAAGTTCTTCAAGTTGATGTCCGTACAATCTCCGTTGTGGTTCGCTCATTGTCGAAGATGAACGTCATATTTATATTCGTCAATTTGATGATATAAACGATGATGTTAATTTTACTATAACTACGCCTCAAATCTCTCGTAGCATACTTCCCGAGTACGAAAACTATCTCCAAAATCACATACAAGTACGTAATCGGTCAACGGATCATTGTTTACAATCAGATTTGATTGAAGAGATTTGGCAAAGATTTAGAGAAGAAGAAAATGACGATTAATGTAATATTTTTACTTTGTATTTTAATTTAATGTTTTATAAATAAAATAAAATATTTTATTTAATTAATTAATTTTATTTTATTTTATTATAGGTTATTTAATTAATAAAATATTTCATATTAAATTATAGTAAAGAGTATTTAATTGTAGTGTTGTTGTTATTTGATTAAAATATAGTTTTTTATGATGAGGTGTCACATTTGCAATTGGGTGAAATTTCATTGTTGTGGGGTATAATTTCAAGATAATTGCATAGCTGATGTGGCCCATTTGCAATTGAGATGAAATTTCATTGTTGTGGATGCTCTTAGACCAATTGGTCTAAGTGAGAAAATCTCTGTCAGTTTAGTAATCATTTTGTAAAACACAGATATACAACAAGTATTTGAATACCAAGTATGACTCGTATGCACTGTGTACAAATCTTTCACATAGCCATATTAGTTGGTTGCGCTAAACCAACTAATCAATTTACTCCGCTGCACTAAAATACAGCCAACTCTGCTGTCCCTCCGTACAGCCAAACTCCACCGGCCCTAAGTCCGGCCAACGTGCACTCGTGTAGTGTAATGCTTATATAAATACAACATATAACTCAATATATCATATTTCAATCATAAGCACATCATTACACTACCTACCACATAATTATCCAGTATATATGTATTCCAGTTTGAAAATGGTTAAAGTAAAACTCACCTGAAAACAATAACGCAATTAACACCTTTTCTTGAACACTTGGAAGAACCTTACTTTTCTATCAACTTCCCAAAATCTGAATTACACAAAATACAAATAACCATTTACCACATAAAACTCAATAACAGGCTAAGAATCCTAAATAAGGCCCCAGAAATGTCCCCCTTCGGCGACATAGCACGGGGGTCCCGCTACTTGTAAGTTTAATGAAGGCTACAACTGTGGGAACTTTTACTGTTCTTAATGGAATCATAATTCTTGTATTTAAAGGCTTAAGACTTTGAATTTTAACTAATATAGATGTATGGTGTTACATTTATGGTGAGACTCATCTAGAGGTCGAGTAGACACTATGGTCATTTGTATATCTTATGGTGGTTGCTTAAAGGAGCCGTACACGGGGATCCATGACTCGAAGTGAATCTCGCAAACGTTGATAAGTGGTTAAACTTTCGGTATCCGCCACATTCGATGGAATCGGGTCTCCCCCGTCACCGAAATGTGGTATTTGTGGGTATTCCCTTACCCATACTTTTGGTGTTGAAATGTACAAATTTAAATTATACAAATGATGAATTTAGTGAAGCACACCGTGTGTGTGTTTTGGGGAAATTTAAATGTCAGACGTTTATTAGGAACGAATTTTTATGATAATTTGGAATAGTATCTTGTGCACGTTTTAGGTGAGTATGAAAGGTTGATTTATTATTAAAAATACTATAATGGATTTGGGGTACAAACCTTACAGTCATAACTCTTTTATAAGTTCTACAACTTATGGATAAGTCGTATTTATGGTAAACTCTTGGTTTTAACCACTTTATGTTTATATAATGGAAACTGCTTTAACTCACTAGGCGTTAAGCCTAACACTTCTTCTTTTCGGCATGTATATCAAGTCTTAAATGGATCCAAGTGACGAGTGGATCTTGGTAGAAGTTCTGGTAGGATGGCTTTAGAGATGTCATCCGGTCATGAGAAGATAGCAGATTTGGTGGCTTTAGTACCACCGACTGATCTTATTCCCATTTGCGGGACTAGATAGTTCCATTAGAACTCTGATACGTGTTGTGGTGTTCTTTACTTTGTAAACTATTTGTGGGACTAGATAGTTCCATTAGAACTCTGATACATGTTGTGGTGTTCTTTCCTTTGTAAACTTTAGATACTTGTTATTTTGAGTTACGTATTTAAAAGATTTTTGGAAGTTTCAAATTGTCTCTATTTTTAAACTTTAGAGATGTTACACAAGGGGGTCGGGACCCTTGCGGGTTCCAATGGGCAGACTCCTTGAGGGTGAAAATTTCACTAAGAATAAGTATGTGATGGAGTCTAAAAATTTCACTAAGAATAAGTATGTGGGTGTGTATTCAGATATTTGATTCTTTTGATCAAAGTTATGAAGTTTCCCTAAAAATGGTTAAGTCTTAAGTCTGGACCATGTGACCAAACTTAGGTTATGTGCATTAAGACTTAGGAATTTTGACTACGTCTTAACTCTGAAAAAAAAACCCTAATCATAGAACTAGGCTAATGTACTCGAGTACTATAGCCAGCTTCTAAGATGGGGCTGCCTTCAAAACATTCCCAGGCAACCCCAATCTTAGAACTAGGCTAATGTACTCGAGTACTATAGCCATATTCTAAGATGGGGGTTGCTACTCAAATCCATCCCTGGTAACCCCATCTTAGAATCTGGCTATAGTACTCGAGTACATTAGCCTAGTTCTAAGATTTAAGATTGGGGTTGCCTGGGAAGGTTTTCGGGACAACATAGTTAGAGATATGGACTATGGAACCAAAGTTAAGTGCACTCGGACGTCGACTCTATAGAATTGGACTTCGGACCTTAGAACTCCGATTCGGGTGTAACTGCTCTTCAATCTTATCCATTAATGGTTATAAGATATAACCGTCCATAATTGTCAATCTCTCATATAAATACATAAAACATGATCTGATGAATATATATATATATATATATATATATATATATATATATATATATATATATATATACGAAAGTAGTGCCTCGTGTATGAAAATTTTGGATTATCCCAATCCTGATTTTGTGTAAGTCAATGCATTAGAGGGTCAACTATAGTATTTGGAAAATGATTAGCAATTCACGGTCCAAGATTTTATCCAAGTATTGATTAATCACAAACCCAGAATTCCCAAAAGACTTTTTGAGCTTTGACTGGGCCTTGATTGGACCGATTTCCTATTAATCGAAAAATTGATTTCCAGGCTCTGACATGACTTTTCTTTGGGTTCAAAATAAATAATCGAAACAGGTTTCACCTGTGAGTCCTTGTGCCACGCCTCTTTTTAACTTGTCTTAAATCATAATCGATTAAAAAACGGTTAACTAGTCATTTGTGCACCTCTAAGCACTTTGATTATAATGTTTTAATGAATATATGTTATATATATGGTCCCTTCTTTTGTTAACCAAAGTTTTAGTGTTAATCTTGTTAACTAATATGGACCAATCATATTCCAGCGTTTTATTTGGTTTAATATCCTAGTTGTCAAATTAAAAAAAGGGTAGGATTGATATTTGACTCTTGAATTAATTATGGGGTATACCATTTCTTTAATTTTCGTATGGATAAACATGACATGTTTTCAAAATTCCTATCTTATTATTTTATTTTTATTTTCAATAAATTTTATTTGAAGATTTCTAGTTGTCTTCAACTTTTCGATTGTTGGTGCGTTATGAATTGGTGTTACTTCTATGTTTTTGTAATGATATTTTGTTGAAAAATTGAAGAACATATCATATTATTCTTCGTTTGACACCATTGGTGTGGTATATGCACAGGAATTAAAATGGAATCAATGTGCAAGTATGAACATTCACTATTGTGCATATATGAACATTCTCTATTGTGCATATATGTACAGGACCTAGAACTGAAACATATGTGCACATGACTTAAAATGGAATCAATTTGCAATTATGCACAGTCTGTATTGTGCAGATATGCACAATACTTTAAATGGAATAAATGACAATATGTATTGTGCATATGTGCACAACACTTATAATGTAATTAATTCACAATTATGCATAGTCTGGACGCTTGATGATCGCGGTTGAAGAAGATTGGGGTCGCTTTCTTTATTTATCTCTTATTTCGTTCTTTAACTATTTTATTTCGCTTTCCTTATTTATCTCATATTTCCTTCTTTAACTATTTTATTCATTTTACTATTTTACCCCTCTTCATGTATGCACAACTTAGGTAGAGCGTGAGTTTTTTAATTCATTGTCTTAATTAAGTAAATAAAATCCAAGCTGATAGTGTAGCTTTGAAAAGAGGTAGTTGATGGTTGTTAAGAAGTTAGTTAGTTGTTATGATGATGTCATCAATACTTTCTCATTAGTATAAATAGCTTTGTATTTCATCACTTTCATAATAAGAAACACATATCACTTTCTCTCTCTTCTCTTTCTCTCTCTACCTCTTTTATATTTCCTATTATGGTATCAGAGCTTAGGCTCTTTCTCTTCTACAATTCTTTTTCAAATATCATATTCCTCTTCTGAATTTACTTTTCTCAAAGATGTCAGAAGCTACTCAAGAGAGAAATTCAAACAACTTCGATCCAGACTACTTCTGTATGAACAAAGATTAAATAATCAACAGTCAGAATCTGTTACTGTTTCTGCCATGGATTCTCTAAAGATAAGTGATTCTCTTCCACATAATAGTCTCAAAGAACCTCAAGCTACTATTACGTGTCCGATTTGTCAAAAACAGGGGCATTTTGCAGACAAGTGTTACTTTCGGTACTCAAAAAATAATAAAGGAAGAGAGAATGGAGAAAGGTGGAATAATGCTTCTAGAAGTCAAAATAGAGGATTTGGGAGGAATGTTGCTGGAAATCGTTTTAGAGGAAGTCGATTTGGAAGAACTGGAAGTCATCAGTTTAATCCAATTTCTGCTAGAAGGAATTTCGGTCAACAACAGTTGCCATCGTCATCTTCTTTTACTTCTCAGCAGCCACACTTTTCTCAATTCAATTATTTCGGTCAACATCAGCTGCCATCGTTATTTTCATTTACTTCTCAGCCGCCACACTTTTCTCAATTCAATCAAGAAGAAACAGAATCAGGGCTTACTTATGGATCATATGAGTTTAATCAAACTCATGGGCCGAATGCTTCACTTGGGCCGCTAACAAATAATTTCCAGCAGCATGTTAATTCTCTTGGGCCAAATGTTTCACAAATTGGATCTGATTCTTCTCTTGGGCCTGCTACTTTCTATAATGGAAATTATGACAATTCAAATGTTGGGCCTGCACATTTTAACAAATGGGGAAAACAATATGGCACTTCGGAAAACTTTTCTGATACATGTGCTATGATTGATTCTTGGATTCCTGATTCGGGTGCTACTACACATATGACACCGAATTCAAATCTTGTACAAGGTGTTGTTGCTTATACGAGGCCTGAAAGAATGGTTGTAGGTAATGGACAATCTCTTCGTATCTCACATATCGGTCATGCATTTATTTTTCTTCCTAAATGTCGTCTTGTGCTTAAATATGATCTAATTGTGCCTGAGCTTACTCGAAATTTATTATCTATTTGCCAATTAGTGGCCGATAATCCTCTAACTGTCAAATTCTCATGTTTTGGCCTTTCTATTCAGACTCCAATGGGAAATTTACTCCACCACATTCCGCATAGACATAGGAGCCTCTATTCACTCATTGTCACAATGTCTATTTCTTCAGATTTGTGGCATACTCGTCTCGGTCATCCATCCGATTATGTACTTCAAAAACTTCATGTTCCGTTTGATTCAAATAAAGTGAATAAAAATTGTAATGCTTGTAGCATGTCTAAAATCACTAGATTAACATTTCTTGTTCACAATTCTCGAAGTAAAAATCCTTTGCACTTAATACATTCAAATATTTGGGGTCTCTCTCCCGTTGTTTCTCGTACCGGGTTTCGTTATTTCATCACTTTTATAGATGACTATAGCCGTTTCACATGGTTATATCCATTATCTAGTCGATCTCAAGCCTATGACTCATTTTGTCATTTTAAAGCTCACGTTGAAAATTTATTTTCAACAAAAATCAAACAATTTCAATGTGATGGGGCTCCTGAATTAACAAAAGGACCTTTACGAAAATATCTTGACGAGTCCGGAATTTCTATTCGAATTTCATGTCCATATACTCCACAACAAAATGGAGTTGCCGAACGTAAAAACCGACATTTGTTCGAAATAGCTCGAGCTTTATTAATTCATTCTTCTATACCAAAATCTTTTTGGTATGATGCATATGCTACTTCGGCATTTTTAATTAATCGGTTACCGTCTAAAAATCTATCTCACATGTCTCCGTTCCAACTTCTATTCAATCAACCACCGGATTATGGTTCGTTACACACATTTGGGTGTCTATGTTATCCGTTTCTTGGTTCCACTCGTCAAGATAAACTTTCTCCAAAATCCGTGCCTTGTATTTTTCTCGGGTATGCTCCTCATCACAAAGGATATCTTTGTTATGATACTTGTTCATCCAGCACATATACATCAAGACATGTTCAATTTCATGAATATGTTTTTCCATCTATCATGACAAATCTCCTACTACTCCATCCATGGTTAGTTTACAATTATTTTCAAATCAATCAAATTCCATGCACGAAACAGATTCTAATTCTCACATGTATCCTATCTTGAACTCCTCTCCTTCGTCTCCGACTCTAAATATTCCATCAAGTCTTCCTTCTCATCCTATGGTCACTCATACTCGTGATCATACACGTTGTCCTAAACAATTTCCCGATCATGTTTTTTATAATGCTCAAACTCAATTTCTTCCAAATTCTGAACCTCAGATTTTTCCCAAGCACAAGAATGGCCTGTATGGTGGGATGCTATGAGAGAAGAAATGACCGCACTCCACTCTAACAGAACTTGGGTATTAGTTGCACCTCCTTCTGGTGCAAATATAGTGGGATGTAAATGGGTTTACAAAATCAAGCGACATCCGGATGGTTCTATTAGTCGCTACATGACTCGTTTGGTAGCCAAAGGTTTTCTTCAAACCGGGGGTATTGATTGTACCGAAACTTTTAGCCCCGTTGTTAAACCCACAACGGTTCGATTGGTTTTATCGGTTGCATATTCTCGAGGATGGGATATAAGGCAAGTTGATGTGAATAATGCCTTTTTACACGGAGATCTTACGGAGACAGTTTTTATGGCTCAACCACAAGGTTTTGTTGATACTACTCGACCCAATCATGTGTGCTTACTTAAGAAAGCACTCTACGGCTTGAAGCAAGCACCTTGTGCGTGGTTTGCAAAGCTATCTCATACATTACTTACCTTGGGATTTAAACAATGCGTCTCCGATACATCCTTGTTTGTTTATTCTAAATCTGATATTCTAACCTATGTGTTGGTGTATGTAGATGATGTGATCATTACACGAAATTCTTCAGTGTTTGTCTCCGACTTGATTAAACAATTGAATGCTAAATTTGCCTTAAAAGATTTGGATCAACTCAATTATTTCTTGGGAGTGCAAGTCGAGTTCTCAAATAAAGGCCTTCATTTGTCTCAAGAAATATATCTTCTTGATTTGTTGAAGAAAACTGGGTTAAGCGATTGTAAGTCGATTTCGTCTCCCGTCTCACCCGGTAGACAATTATCACGGTTTTCAGGAATTCTTCTTTCAGATCCAATCTTATATCGAAGTACTGTGGGTGCTTTACAAGACCTTGCAATTATGCTTTACAATACCTTGCAATTACTCGGCCAGAAATTGCTTATGCGGTTAGCAAAGTTTCTAAATTTTTACAAACACAGACACATCGACATTGGGAAGCCGTTAAAAGAATTTTACAGTATTTACGAGGTACGAGTTCACATGGGTTATTAATTCAAAAATCCTCTTCTTTTGAGATGCATGCTTATTCCGATGCCGATTGGGCCAGATGTCTGGATGATAGAAGATCAACTAGTGGGTATTGTGTTTTTGTTGGACCCAATTTGATTAGTTGGAGTTCAGAGAAACAACATATTGTGGCTCGATCAAGTACGGAAGCCGAATATCGTGCATTAGCCCTTGCATCCACCAAATTATGTTGGCTTCGGTCTTTGATGACGGAATTACAATTACGGCTCGATTGTGTACCGACAATGTGGTATGATAATATTGGAACAACCTACTTGGCTATGAATCCGTTTTTTCATCAACGGACCAAGCATATGGAAATTGATCTTCATTTCATCCGAGACATGATAATTGCCAATCAATTACATATTCGGTTTGTTCCAACGGCCGTTCAAATTGCTGACATCTTAACCAAAGGTTTAACGTCTACTCGTTTCTCTACCTTTAAGTCTAAGCTTCACATCGTTCCACGTGTTTCACTTGCGGGGGGATGATAGTGTAGCTTTGAAAAGAGGTAGTTGATGGTTGTTAAGAAGGAAGTTAGTTGTTATGATGATGTCATCAATACTTTCTCATTAGTATAAATAGCTTTGTATTTCATCACTTTCATAATAAAAAACACGTATCACTTTCTCTCTCTTCTCTTTCTCTCTCTACCTCTTCTACATTTCCTATTACTAGCCACTGATCTAACAAATGAACGATTGTGATTGGTTAACACGATTAACACTAATGGTTTGGTTAACAAAAGAAGGGGACCCTATATACAATTTACAAAAATTGTTTTAAACAATGTGCATTGGATAATATCGCTATCATGTTACGAAATTTGCAAGGTAATTTCATGATTAGAAGTCATAATATGAAATGTTTAGGTGATTTAATGAATAGAGGTCACGAAAGAGTAATCAAGATGTCGATTTGCACCAAGGTAATTTATCTAGATTAAATTACGAAACATGAACAGACGCCTAGATCAACGATGAAATTGCAATTTAAGGTGAAAGTGCCTACATCCAATGTTGTGGTTAATCGTGAAACTTATATGCTTTGGTGTATGCACTGTAATACCCCGGGTAAGTTCGTTAGTTAAAATCTCCTTTCCGTTAAGTTTTGTTAACTTTAAAGTTGGATGTGTAGGGTAAGTTTAGGTGAAATTATAAGTTAAGGGTACTTTGGTCATATTTGAATAGTTCAAGCCAAAAGTGTAAATTAGGTTTGATATACACCCTTGTAGACTTCAGATATTTCACAACTAAGAAATATCAGAGAGTGTGTGTGTGTTGGAAACGAGAAGCAGAAGAAGAAGTACGGTTAGGGCTCAGATTGGATTCGTTGGAAGTAAAATTAAGGTATGTTTCTTTTATGTTTTGTATTAGTAATCGATGGTACTAGATTTCTATCGGTTTAGAATTGTCAAATTTGTGATTTGTAATAGTTTCAATCGATTCTGGGTAGAACACCGACTGAGTTCTTGGGAGTCCCGGTACTTGGGAGTCCCGGTACTTGGAGTCCCGGTAATTGGAATCCCGGTACCATGAAGTCCCGGTATAGTGAACTCCCGGTATAGTTAACTCCCGGTGATCGAGACTCCCGGTACCAAGGAGTCCCGGTACTGAGAAGTCCCGGTACTTTGTGTAGTCCCGATAGTTTGCTAAGTTTAGTGATACAGTTGAGAACAGGAACTGATAGGCTTTATGTGTTTGGCTAGTAAAGTGGTGTATGTATCTTAAATTGTTTCAGCTACTGTGGAGTCGAGGTAAAAGATAGAATCAAATTGAAAGAAGCTTGCGAGCGTGTTTGATAAGCAAATCAGGTGAGTTTTGCTTTAAAACGTTTTTGAACTGGATACATATATATGTGTATATATATATATATGAGATGATTATGTGGTAGGAATATGATTATGTGTATATAAATGACAATATGATGTAATGAGATATATATTGTATTTATATAAGCTTTGCACTACATGAGTGCACTTTTTGCCGGGTTCCGGTGTGCGGACCGGTGTGTTGCCGGGTTCCGGTGTGCGGACCGGTGTATTGCCGGGTTCCGGTGTGCGGACTGGTGATGTGTCGTAATTTCAGTACGGCGTTGATAATTTATTAGTTGGCTTGCAACCAACTAATATGGCCATTTGTGGAGGAATAAGTTGGGAGGGATGTACACGATGCACGAGTCTTGATTGGTATTTAAATACGTGTGATAAATGTGTGTTTTGACAAAGGTTGTATATAAACTATTTGGATATATGGTTTTATATAATATGGTTTTATAACGGGTTTTGAAATAACAGGGATTAACTCACTAGACCCGTTTGGTCTAACCCTCACTTTGTTTTCAAAAATATGTTTTCCAGGTCGAGGAATTGATAGCGGCAAAGGAAAGAATAAGGTGTAGACTGCCTTCGTGGACCGATGTTGATTAGGAAGTTTTATGTAATTTGTAGTTTCGAGACTAAAAGAGACCGTACTTGGTTTGCTATGTAACTTTTGTTGTAAATCAATGATAAGTATGCATGTTATGTATTATGATGTATGTTATGGGATTTGGGTTGTTACATGCACATATGTGATTAATTTCACATGAGAGTAATGTTGCATTGATTTAAAACCATCATGTATTTCTCTAGGCTTCTATTTAAAAAATGTAATGTGCATCTCAAGATGATTGGTGAGCGCGTGGGTACAAAATCTGTCAAGGTTATGAAATACATGGATGTCGGAGGAATAGTCGAGAACAAGAAAGTTGGTTACGCATGCAAAAATATGAACTTTGGATATACGATAGAGTAAACTAAAATGTTGGTCTTTAACCACAAGGGTTCGAATCCAGGCGTTGGCAACTTGTGGCCACTAAGGAATTATCTCAGGGCTGCATGCTTAGCAGTCAATCAGTGCGTCAGGGATTAGTATAGGCAAAGCCTAGGATACCCTTTCAAAAAAAATGTTGGTCTTTATTGTTTACACCTAGCAACAAATAACACCCCTAAACTTCAGTTAGTACAATAATAGGTTAATATGGTTTGCATTTTGTTTTGAAAAAAGGTCCTTATGTCTAAGACCATTTGTCAAAGTTTTGTTAGTTAAGGGGCACTTTTGTCCTTTTACCTTTTTCACTTTTTTCCTTTAAAAATGTATACCATCAAATTATAGCATCAAATAATCAATGGTTTTTGGCCTTGCAATGGATCTTCTCTATACATATAGTTTTATTCAATCTACGCTCTCTTTTTTCAAATTTATATATTTCCCCAATTCTAATCATCTCTTTAACAATTCGAACAACTACCTTTACCAAACAAAAAAATCGAACAACTATTTATCCTCCATCATTTTCTGTCATCAGTTCCCTAAGAATATTCTAGAAAAAGCGTGTTTTTATCACATTTCTTCGTCTTTCTCACTATAAAACAGATGGATGTATCAATGTGGTTGTAGTTTATGTTTTAAGGTAAATGTTGATGGTGTTTTTTGGTTGCTGGTGATGGGTTGGTCACAGTTTTTAGTTGCAAGTGGGCCACAAAAATAGCGGTGGCGTTGCACGTGGGGGTTGGTCATGTCGAGGGTGGTGGGTTGAGATGGTGTTTCATGAATGTGAGGATAGTGGTGATGTTTTTGGGAATGACGCTAGAAACAATAGGTCGACTTGGAGGGAGGTGTGGGGTGGGTGGTGTAAAAGACAAAAACAAGAAAAGACAAAAACAGGAGGTAGAAAGACGAAAACTACCCACATTTAACTGGAATTTTAATAGAGTTAGACACAAAGACCCTATTAAAAGCAAATTACAAATCTACAATGACCAATATTGTACTTACTAAAGTATGAGGACATTGTTTGTAGTTGAGTATAAATTACAGGGACCAAAAATGTAGTTTACTCTATACGATATAACAGTGGTCAAAATTATTTAGAAGTCTTTGGTGTGAATTTAGCTTAAAATAATTACCAACATCGGAGTTTTTAACATCAATAAAGTCGTCATTGCTTCCTTAGCCAGGCTCTCGTTACCATGGTGATCGGCTTTTAGTTTTCTGTTTTGATGGAAAGGTTTAGAGGGTGTTTGGCGAGGTATTGAAGGGTAAGGAATGAGAATGATAATAACGAAAACTGTGATTTGGTTTGATATAATATAATGGGCACATTACCCCAAACCCATTAATTTCCATTCTTGATCAATTTAGGGGGGAATGAAAATCATATTTCCGCTCAGTCCATTTCTCATGTGTCCCTTCATCTCTCGATGTTGAATGGAAAATCTTATTCCCGCTCATTCCTATTCCCATTCTCCTGCATTCACATTTGCATTTTCATTCTCATTCTCATTCCTTTAACTGAACCAAACACCCCCTTAGTTTTCAATGCATGATGTTGATGCATTAGCTTTTTGGGTCCGATTTTAGTTTCATATTTGGCATTGGATGGTAATAATACCACTACTTAATGAAAAACTTTTATCTACAAAGTTTTCCTTGGAAATTTGTTGCTAAAGTGATGATTTATCACAAACCGTCACAAAAGTTGGTGCAGAGATTTTGATGGGAAACTAAAATGAGTCCAGAGCTCTGATTTATTATTTTTTTGAAAACATCGGATTCTACCGAATCATTGGTATAATGGTATTTAGTAGGTAAGTCGTCGGTAATCACTGACTAAAATTTCTCTGGGTGATTTTTGTAGGTAAAAGTCATTTGTTTTGTAATGTATAATGATTCAGTTTTTCCAGTAATAATGATAACCATGATGGCATTAGCTTACAGTTGACGATAGAAGGAAGGGTTTTGCAATATTCGAGACAGACAACAACATGAAGATGTATATAGTTTTATGAGTTATTGTTAAAAGAATAAAGGAAAATACCAATCTTGTCATCTATTGAATAAACTAAGTTATTTTTATATTCTTGTAATCGTGCGAGGACTAAATGTGAACATTGCTGAAAGAGGTGGACTGCGCTTCAAGTATTATGATGAAAAAGGGTAGGGGAGCAATATTAAAGAATTAAAGGGTTTTATGGCAAAGGACTCATTTGCAATTTATGATTGTTATATATTGGTTGCTATTCTCATTTTTAGGTTATAGTTACCGGTTTACGTTTTCTCTCATATTAGTTCTTCTCTCTTTAGAAATTAGGGTTTTCTTTATGTTTTGAATATCTTCAAATCTCTTGAAGATAATCAGAGAGTGAGTGGTATGTAGTGAGGTTTCTTATGTAAGTAATCATTGTTTGAAAGTGTGAGTGATTATGTAGTGAGATTTGTTTTGTATGTATAATCATTTTTCAGAGTTTATAAAATACAAGTTTTAGTTTATGTTTTGTACATGGTTTCAGAGCTATCTGGTTCGATCTTCGTCGATCTTCACATTATCGACGAGTACTTCTGGTATGTTCTTCATTTTTCCTTCAACTCTGAAAACGTTTTTCAAAATCACAGATTTGACGTTTTTCTGTAATTTCCATCTGGTATGTTCTTCATTTTTGTTTAAATCTTAGATTTTTTTTCTTAAATCTCAGATCTGTTGTTCTTCTTATGTTCTTTAATCTGTCTCATACGGATTCTGACCTTGTGGTCCTAGTCCATTGATGTCAGATGCTGTTTTATCTCTTAGAACCACGGATCTGATGTTTCGTTGCATTTTTCTGTCTAATTCATACGGATTTTGACCTTGTGGTCCTTGTCCATTGTTTTCATAACCTTTTTTTAAAATCAAAGATCTGTTCACTTTCAGAATGTACTTCACATGTTTTTCGTTTCACTTATGTTAGATCTGTTCCATACTTCCATTTATTGTTACTGAGTTGTGTGGATCTCTGTTCATTAACCTTGATTCATCAATTTTAGTTGTTTTTTTGTTACATGAAGTGTGGATCTGGACTCTGTAGTCCTGGTTCACCTTCCTCTGTTGTGTTCATTCAGGGTGCGTTTGGTACACCGGACAGGACAGGACAGAACAAAGATCATTGTCCCATGTTTGGCTGGACTTTTATGTGGAACAGACAGGAACAAAATGAAACAAGCTGGAACAGTCCTGTTCCACCCCTACCCTATGGAACAAGCTGGAACAATGTGGAACAAACTTATGTTTTACCAATATAATCTCAAAAGAAAATATAATTCTCTTCTAAGACATCAAATACACATTCTATTTTATATTTCATTCATTCTTTAAATTTTATTTATTTGTATTTTATCGAATGTTATCTGTTCTGTTCTGTCCAGTTCTGTCTACCAAGCGCTGAACAACTTATCTATCCTGTTCTATTCTGTCCTGTCCCGTTCTGTTCTATCCTGTCTGCGTACCAAACGCACCCTCAAGGGTGAATCTGGACTGTCTAGGCCCGATTCTTTTCCCTTTTGCTATACCTTGCTTGTGCATGTGTGGATATGGATTTTTTGTTTGATACTTGGTGCTCATTCTCTGTTAGTTTTAAGTTTTTTAATCTGTATTTCATATATCTTACCAGATTTGTAGTGATGTATACTCTCTGTGTGACCTGATCCTTTCTGTTTATGATAGATCTGGTCACGTAGCCTCCCTTATCCGTGGACGTGTATACCTTCATTAAATCTGGTCACGTGCTTCACGTGTTTTTTGTTTGTTAGCATTTTTTTGTATCTGTGTCGTTCAGAGTACATGATAGAGAACGGATCCTTGGGTCAGTTCTAAAATATCGTTATTGCTCTGTGACGATTGCAGATCTCTTTGAATCTTGTGTTGTGGAGGTTTGTCAAGAGTTGTAGACACTGTGTCCTTCAGGTTCCTGGATCTGAACAAGTGTGTACCTATCCTTGTCTCTCTCCTCTATCTACTGTGTTCAGGTTTGTTTCCTGTGTTGTTGCTTGTTAGATCTCTGCCTTTACAGAGATCTCTTTCCGCTATGTTACTTTTTGGATACCCACCGTAAGTCATCTCTCTTCCTTTCTTTGTGTGTATCTACTCTCTCTCTCTCTATTCTTTTTTGGGCACCTTTGTGTTTGGCTTGACCTACCATCTTCGAGTGGCAAGGAATCATGTCATCTATCACTTAGGTGTTTTCCCTTGTGTGGTTTTTTGCTTTCATCATTACTGGTACAGAAGCTCCCAAAGATCCAGAGTCACAATCCTTGATTGCAAAACTGGACTTTGGCGACCCTTTCTACCTTTATTCCAGTGACACCTCTGTTGTGTCCATTCTTAATATGAAGTTAACCGGAGCTGAAAATTATAAAGTCTGGTCTTGTGTTATGGTTCTGGCTTTGGAAACTAAGAATAAACTTAGATTTGTTGATGGGACTGTTCTCCGTTCCATTGATAATGATGTCCTAGGTAAACAATGGGACAGGTGTAACTCGGTAGTCTTATCTTGGATACTTGGATCTATTTCTGAGGAGTTGTATGTTAGTCAAGTGTTTTCTAAGATAGCCTCTGATGTTTGGCTGGAACTAAAAGAGACTTATGATAAAATCGATGGTTCTGTGACTTTTAATCTTCATCAAAAAATAAATTCCATCACTCAAAATAAGGTTTCTGTTTCCGATTATTATCATAAATTGAATGCTTTATGGAAACAATTTGATGCCTTAGTTAAACTTCCTTCTTTTTCTTGTAATGCTTCCCATGAATTTTCTAAGCATAATCAACTTTTAAAACTTATGCAATTTTTGATGGGATTGGATGATGTCTATATGCAAATAAGGAGCAATATTTTGACCACAGATCCTCTACCCACTGTCAAAACTGCTTTTTCTCTAGTGTCTAGAGAAGAGTCGCATCGCGGTGTGACTCGTTCCTCTTCAGACTCTAAAACTCAAAACACTGCTTTCTTTAGTAAACCTGTCGATAATAGAAAAAAATCTAGAAAACCCCCTTGCTTTGTAAACATTGTGGTGTGACTGGTCATACTATAGAAAGATGTTTTAAACTGATTGGTATTCCAAAGGATTTTCAGTTTACAAAGACTAAGTCAAATCAATTTATTAAAACTCCTTCTAGTAATGCTCGCACTACTGAAAGTCCTGTTAATGGTTCCAATTCATCCAAGTCTCTCACAGAAGAGAAAATCAACAAGTTACTGTCTCTTCTGGATCAGAAACAAAATGAAGGCTTATCTGTCAATATGGCAGGTAATGTTTTTGCTAACATAGCTCATAGTTCAAAGTTTTCTCACTCTGGATGGATTATTGATTCTGGAGCTAATCAACACATGACATCTTCTACTTCTCATCTTGAAACGTTATTGATATATCTGATTTGAACTTGAAAGTCACTCAACCTAATGGCAATGAGGCTAAAATTATTAAAATTGGGAATTATAGAATGAATAATAATGTTGTGTTGTTTGATGTGCTTGTCATACCTGATATTCATGTTAATCTGCTTTCTGTTCATAAACTTGCTAGAGATAGTAAAATTTTTGTTGGCTTTGATGAGTTCAAATGTTACGTGCTTCAGGGTTCTCTTCCCAAGAGAATTGTGGGGACTGGTAGTGAACTTGGAGGCCAGTATTTCTTTGATCAGGTTTCTAAGGGTGAGATGTTTAATTCTAAGTTGTTGAATAATAAAACAAATACTTCTAATATGTCTATTTTCTGCTATGTTTCTCGTCAACTTTGGCATAGTAGGCTTGGACATCTTGCCGATCAGGATCTTTCTTGCTTAAAAGGAAAATTGAACCTAGGAAGTGACTATCATTCTCCTCCTTGTGACATTTGTCATATGGCAAAGCAAACTAGGGAAAAATTTAACCTTAGTAATCATTCTTCCACTAGTCTAGGTGTGTTAATTCATCTGGATTTATGGGGACCTTATCGTATTCCCAGTAAAGACGGGTATAGATATTTTTTTAACTATAGTTGATGACTTCACTAGATCTGTTTGGGTTTATTTGTTAAAACATAAAGATGAAGTGTTTGATAATGTTGTTTCTTTTCACAGTTTGTTGATTACCCAATTTGGAAAACATGTGAAAATTTTCAGAAGCGATAATGGTACTGAGTTTGTTAACAATAAATTAGGTGAGTTTTTTAAATCAAAAGGAATTTTACATCAAACTACTTGTGTTTACACACCTCAACAAAATGGGTTTGTTGAACGCAAGCATAGACATCTTTTAAATGTTGCTAGAGCCTTGATGTTTCAAGGAGATATTCCGTTAAACATGTGGAATGAATGCATTTTAACTGCTACATATCTTATAAATAGAACTCCTTCCTCTGTGTTAAATGGAAAATTTCCTTATGAACTTGTGTTTGGTTTTGCTCCTGTGCTTTCACATTTAAGAAATTTTGGTTGTTTGGGTTTTGCTGTTAGACCTAATACTTCTGACAAATTTGCTTCTCGTGCTGAAAAATGTGTTCTTCTTGGATATGCTAATTCTCAAAAGGGATATAGACTTTATAGTTTGGACACTAAACAAATTGTTGTTTCAAGAGATGTAAAGTTTTATGAAACAATTTTTCCTTTTAAAATGAGAGCAAACAATCAAAATCATGACACTAGTGGCATTAATTCTTTAAATTTCTTTGATAATGTTGTTATTAAAACTAATGACTTGTCTTCTGAAATGCCCTATGATGATTCAAGGGATGTTTGGGTAAAATTTCACCAGTCTCGACCACGACCAGAAAAGGGAAAATATTTATTACACTTTTTTATGAAAAGATAAAATCATAAATACTTTATCGACTGACCAAAAGTTTAAATCGAAAATTACTCACGACACTCGACCGTCGTAAGAGACCTTACGACCTCGACCGACTAACGTAAGACAACTGTTACGATATTTATGTTTAATGCAGGATCAACACCATTAATGATCAACGGATATAACCGATAAAGGCAATTACGAGCATTAACTCTCGAAGGCCGTTACAACCATTACTCAATGATTTATGGAGCCATTTAAAGCCACGAAAGCTACATAAACCAGAGTTCCATCACCATTTGCGGGGAATCTGATTCTAAGAACAAGGCACTTGAAGTAAAACTCTCTCTCCCTCGAAAGTATACGACGCGCGACTTATACCCACGACGCATAGTCCTTACACACGACGCACTTGTTTTTACATTCGACACACTTGTTTACTTTACAAATTAGTTCATTTCTATCATTTGTATTGTATTCTTTGTACTCTCGACACCTGGAACATAGGGACATCGCCCCTATTTGGCGACCATAGTGTAACGACGACACCCACAGTCGTACGCGGGTTTTTTCCTCGTTGAGGTTTTTCCCGCGTCACCAAAATCTTTTTGTCTCATTTACATTTTCTGTCTTTGTCGCACTGCTTTGTCGAACGATTTCTATCTTTAGTTGTTAAGCTCAACAATCAACCTTAAGTTATCCTTCTGGACGATTTTTGGCATTAACAGTTTGGCGCCCACCGTGGGGCCCCATCTAGAGAAAGTCTTCGACAAACGTGCGTCTTACTAACGATTTCTTGGAGTTTCCTTTTTTTCTGTTTGAGGAAGATGGCAAGTCATCAAGAGCAGCTCATTGCCCAGATGTATCAGGAGTTGGAGGCTGCGCGCAATTAAATCAACACCCTTGCTGAGCAAAGTCGAAGGGCAGCTGAGGAAATCGCGCGGCTGAGGAATCAAAATCCGAATAGATCGTTCGGACCGCAGAACGGTCCAGGACCATTCGTTCAGAATCCAGGTCCAGGACCGTTCGGTCATAATCCGCATTAGGGATCGTTCATCCCAAATCCCCAGTTCGGACCAATTCCTCCTCAGCATTTGAGACCACCTCCTCTGTATAATGGGGCTCAACCTTACTTCATCCCTTTTAATGGGGACGCTAATGGTTCATCGTATGGAAATGGCACCAGTTCAGGGATTAATCCTCCAACCTGTGTGAATCCCGATCCTAACGACCCCGTCGCTCAGCAGTTGAAGATGCTGGAAGATCAGAATGAGCGTGTCCTATCTTTACTCGCTAAGCTACCGGGGGCAGCTGTACCTGTCGACATCGAGCCTTGTTCGGGGTATCAGACGTCGCCTTTCGTTGACACGATCGCGACAGTCGACATCCCGAAGAAGTATAACATCCCCGCCTTCACATCCAAGTATTCAGGGATAACCGATCCAACAGAGCACATTGCGCAGTATAAGCAATTAATGTAGACGGTCTCGATCCCGCATATGTATCAAGAAGTGTGCATGTGCAAGAGTTTCGGGGCGACCCTCACAGGTCCTGCCCTCCAATGGTTGATTAACCTCAAACCCAAATCCATCGGGTCGTTCTCTGAGTTAGTCAACCAGTTCTCCCAGCAGTTCGCCAGCAGTCGCAAGATGGAAAAGCAAACCAACAACTTGTATTATGTCGTGCAGAAGGCCGGTGAATCTATCCGTAGTTATTTCAACAAGTTCAATGCGGAAATGATCAGTGTCTGCAACTGTGACGTCAAGACCGCGATCGAAGCCTACAATCGTGGTCTAGACGACAGTTCGGGTCTGTACACCGATCTGACTAAGTACCCTCCCGAGAAGTTTAAAGATGTTCGTGCGAGAACCCTAGCTTATATGAGGGTGGAGGAAGACGCTGTCTTTCGTCGTAAGTGTTGGTTCCTGTTTTGCTTAACAATGATGATTCTATCTAATAGTTCAAACAAGATATAATGCGGAAGCGTTTTTAACGAACTAAAAGATATAATAAGGTAGAAGAACACACTATATCAAATACGTGAGATGTAAATAACACAGATAAATAGCTCAATAACCCATTGTATATTGATATAAATAGAACACCAAGAACACCGATGATATAACAAGAATTCTGTTCTAATGGTGTGTGTGTCGTGCAAAGCTTAATAGAAGAACTGAACATGAGTCTTCTATTTATACTACTTCTAAAGGGGACAAGCTCTAGACAATAAGTACTGAAGGTACAAAGACACTATTCAAGTACTGTTGCAGGTACAACGTTAATTAAATGTGCCGGCTTCTACTAAGGCTAAGACCCATCAGAGTTTGACACGTGGAGTTGTCAGGTCACGCCTTGTACGAATGATCTTCAGGATCTTCATACAGCAGAAATCATGAGAAGCACGATTGTCCTTGTATAGAGCTCTAGTCTTTTATACCACAGAGGCTCTGTCAAGTATGACAGAGGCTCTGTGGCCTTGTCCGCATTGAAGAGTCTTCTGGTGATTCTTTACTTCGGTCTTCTCGGTTACTCGGCAAAGCCTCTGTCGAAGACTTCTATACTTAGCCTATTTTCCAATACTTCTATAAACAGAAAGATTGGAGCTAACAATCTCCCCCTAAGTATTGAAAAATAAAAAATTGAAAAATGCAAGGTTTTCTAGGCTAAGTGCATGATAAGAGGTGTAACAATGTACCTCAAAAGTTTTTTACTTTTCTTTCGTACAAAATTATGACAGAGGCACTTACACTTGATTACATTATGAAAGGAAAGATTTGCAGAGGTTGGTAGAGGATATCAGACGTTGGCGTCTTTGAAGTCGTTGAAACTTCTGTTGTCGAATCCAAATTCTCTAAGCTCTTGATAGAAACTAATGCAGAGGGTTCTGAAGTTGATTACTTGGTCGATGACCTCTATCAGTCTATCTGCGAGAGCTTGATTCATGACCTCCGTTCCTCTATGCTCCACGAAGCTTGCTCTGAATTCTGTCAAAGTACTTGTTGCATACTTCTGACAGTCCATCTCTACGAACAGTCTTGACTTCCCAGCAGGATCTTGATAAACTAACCCGACTCTTGGAGATGTAATGATCGAGTTTGGTATGGCAGAGGATGGGCAGTTATTTTCTGGTGGTCGGAGATTTAGGTTTCTTACTCTGAGATCTCGTCCTAATTGGAAGTCGACAAGGCTATATAGCAGAAGTTTCTCTCGCATGGTTTTCCTGATCACCCTGTATGCCCTTCGAATTACATCTGTAGTGAAGTTCTCTTTCGTCCATTTGAGAAGGTCGGGTAGGTCGTAGGGACTTAGATTTCTCAGATCAGCATCTGAGAATTGGGTCACGGTTCTGTCCTCCCTTTTGACTTTATAGATGTTATAGGAAACCTTAGGTGTGGTTCTGATTTGAGAAAACTTACAGTATATGACCTTGTCGATTTTGGATTCTGAGAAGACTTGGTGTTTTGGCTTGCGTGTTGTTCTTGTGAAGATGTTCTCGATGTTAGCATGGAAGACGGGATCTTCAATGGTTGGTGGCAGAAGATCTCTGGCACTTCTGTTGTACAGATATCTGTACACCACCTCTTCCATCTGTGGTGGAGGTGCACCAGGTGGAGGCATGGGCCTGCGCATAGCATCCATTTTATTCTTGATTTGGGCCACTCGATCCTCTGTGACTTTTGCCTTCGGATCTAGAATTGGTATGTTTGACAGAGGAGTAGCACCGAAAGCCCAGTCTTCTTCTTCTGGCTTTGGTGTCACATATGCATCAAAAGAGCTCTTCATCAATTTTTCTGCTGGTTGATGCTTTGGCTTCTTCTTCTTGGGTTCCTCTGTCATTATCCCCTTGCCTTTATCTTTTGCCTTCGGCTGTAGATCTTCTTGTAGAGATTGGGTTGCCTCTGTGGGTTTTATCTTTTGGGGTTTTGAGGGCTTTGACGGAGGTACTTCTATAGGTTTTGTAGGGGTTGCCTCTGTTGGTTTTGTCACTTGTGCTTCTGAGGGCTTGATTGGTGATGTGGGTTTTATAGGTGAGGCTTCTGTGGTTTTGCTCAGATGTTTTCTTTTGTGAGCAATGGTTTTGGTTCTGGTTTTGGGTGTGGGAGATGGGGGTTTTGTCTTTTCGACTTCTGGTGTTGGTGAATGGATTTCTTCTGGTTATTTTGGTTTTGGTGATTGGGATGGTTGATCTTCTTCGGAGGATGACAAGATTTGAAATTGTTCACGGGTTGGCACATCTTCTCCGAATACAGAGGTTGTTTCCACAGAGGTGGGTGTTGCCTCTGTGGTCTTCTATTGTTGATCTTGATTAGTTTTAGGTACTTGGGTTGTGATAGGGGTTTCTTCAGAGGGTATTTCCACAGAAGTGGTTGTTGCCTCTGTGGTCTTCTGTTGGTTTCCTCCTTGGGTTTGAGTTGGGGGAACTTGGTTTAGGGGTTCTGTTGTTATTGGTGGTTCTGGTAGACCTCTGTTTGCAACTTTTTCCCTTTGTTTCTCCCCCTCAGGATGATCTGATGGACTATCAGAGTCATCATCAGAGTCATCCTGATCCTTATCTTTAGTGCCTTCTGCTCTGCACGAAGCTTCTGGCTTTTTGGGCGGTGTGGCACCTACAGCGATCATCTTTGCGCATAGGTCGTCACAGAGTGTTGGTCCCGAAGGGTTATACAAGTTTGTAGAAGGGGGGGGGGGGGGGGTTGAATACAAACACACTATTTTTACTTTTCTAAATTGTTTATTGATAAATCAAGACAATTTAAAACTTGTTGCGAAACAAGATTAAGGATTAACCTAATCTAAACAAGTTAAGAACACTAAGTTTCTTGCACTAGAATAAGATAGAAGGAAGATAAGAATATTAAGTATAATATTCTAACACACAGATAGAAAGAAGAAGATGGTCCGAGCACACTTCATTTCTGAAGTAGGGTTCTTCTTATATACTGCATGCATTTAATGCATGGCAGTATTGCTTTACACGTGGCAGCAGCTGAGTGGTTGCATGTCATTGACCTTTGTAGACAACCTTAGTAGCCGCATGGTGCACAGTGTAGAATTAGAGTTTGTTGTACGATCATAGACAAAAAGGGATGTCCATTCTGACATTTCATACGGAGACGTGCAAGGGAGGTAAGACAATAGTACTTTGTAAGGAGACTTCATGATCAGCTTTTGTTGAAACAGATCTTTATCAGCGAATGATAAAGCTCAACGATTGCTGAAGTCTTCTACTTGATACTTCACGTTGAGTGGACAAATCTTGGCTTCGCTGATATCCGCATCAGTTCATTAGTAGACTTGTCGCTGGTTCTTGGGCTTGATCTTCGACTTCAGCGTAGAACCTATGTTGACGTGAAACTTTTCTTCGGGGATCATAAGTAAATAAACTAAATTATCAGCGATCATCTCATAGACTGAACAGGCTCAGAGCTATTCGATGAACAGAGTTCGCTGACTATTTATCTTTAAAGAGCGAGAGTTACTATCAGCGGTACTGAAACAGTCTTAGTACTTATCAGCGATAGTGAAACTCTAATACATATCATTTACTTATAACTTTCACTAAGTGTTAAGAGAGGGTCATTATCAAATCACTGAGGGTTTGGATCAACAATCTCCCCCTATTTGATTATAAGATAGCAACAGAGACAATTGCTAATTAATGAAAGCATAAGGATAAAAAGAACTCATAAAATATTTGTCCCTTTTACTGTTTTCTGGGATCTTTTCAGTACTGATGGAGTTAGTACATTCGCTGAAATTTTTCTTTAAACTTCGTAAAGGTTACAGAGGGAAGTGGAAAAATCACAAGTACAGCAAATAAAATTACAAGTACAAAAGATGTAGACAGATAAAGATAAAAATAATTACAAGGCGATCCTATCCGTCAAAAGGTTCTTCCTTAATGAGAAGTTCATCAAGGGTCTTTGATGTGGGAATCATCCAGTCAGGGACCGTTACACCTGATCCTTTTTGTTCTTTGCTTCTTCTGAGATCAGGGGCTTGAGGTGTCGTGCCTTAAGATCGCGTCTGACTTCACACCAGTATATGAGGTCTCTGAGCTGTTCGATGGGAGTGATTGGAAGCTCAGAGATGCGTTGAAAGTGTTGTCGTCCATAGCAGTCTAGAAAGAAGATGCCATAGGGTTCACTTAAGACTTTTCCAGGGATGAAAGTTTCACCATGAGGCAGGGAGGTGTCAAGTACTGAGAGGTCAGGGTCACGACCAAGTACTTCTTCGCGTGAGAAACCTGTACCTGTTTTATTCCATATAGGAGGACCTGAGTCTGAGGTTTTCTTTTTCTTTGCAGAGGCCCTTCTTTGTTGAGGTGGAAGAAGAGTGGAAGGAGGAATATCCACAGCAGAAGAAACCAAGTCGATCTGAGAATTTAAAATTTTCTCGACATGGCTCTTGAACTTTGAGCGAGATCGCTGAATGGCTAATTTCACTTCCAACCATTCAGAGAAACCAAACTTCTTTAAAGTAGTAGCATAGAAGGTTTCCTTGGTTTTGTCTTCTCTGAATACGTCAATTTCAACAACAGGAACGTCTACAAACAGTTTTCCTCTGGTAAGTACCTTGATGATTTTTGATGGTCGAGATCGATAGTTCAGCATTTCTTTACACCATTCCAAAGTCGAGTCAGATACCTTAGTCTTTTCTTCAACGATCCTTTGGGAATCATCCCATTGCTGACGTTGGACATCAATGGGAGTTCTTTTCAGCGCGGGGTCTTTCACCGATTGTTGGACAAGTTGGATGGCGAGAGCCTTATCTTTTTCTTCAGCTTCCTTCTATTTGGCGAGTAATCGTTCAGCTCTTAAATGATCCTCATATTCTTTCCTTGATATCCTGAACTTTGTGGGAACAGGGATTTTGGAGCGAAGGAGGATGATTCGCTGATCTTCGAATTTCTTTATTATTTATTCTCTCGTTTTCTGATCCTCTTCACTTAGCTTTTGAGGAGCTAATGAAGGTCTGTTTTTGTGAGAGAGAGGTTGTTGTTCCAGTTCATCAGTCTCAGAGGTCAAATCCAAGACTGGGATTATTTCTTCAGCGATAGGAGCTGGAATTATTGTTGGTGTTGTTGTAGGAGCTTCAGCGGGATCCTCAAACAGGGGAGAGGACTAGCTGAAACACAACGATTGTTTAAGTAAGAACATGGGAAGAAAGAGATAGAGAAAAGCATGTGGTTAAGTGTATAGAGGTTTTATGGATAGAAGGATTGAGATTGAGAAGGGATAGAGGAGTGATGCAGTATTAGGGAATAAGAGATATTGTACCTGCCAAACTGGCTTTGTCTAAAGGATTGCCATATTGCCTTCTACAGCGAGGCCTTTGTTCTTGCCTTGATCAGCTTCAGATGCTGCAGGCTTTGTCTTTGTCATCTCCCCTGATTGATCTCTGATCACAATCCCTTTCTGAGCAGGGACTTTCACGACAAGTTGGACGAAGAAGAAAGAGTCATCATCATCATCGTCATCATCATCATCTTTAGGGGATATTGATGGTTCTTCATCCTCAAGGTCGAGGTCTTCGTCATGTTCAGCTTCTTCAGCTTCAGATTCATCATCGTAGGGTTCGGTTACATCAGCAGCAGCTTCAGTTCCCTTATCCTCTTCGAGTTGCTCCCCCTCAGAATCAGAGGGAGGTTTCTCGGTTCCCTCAGGGTTTTCAACTCCCTGAGGTCGTGAAGTAGAAGCAGCAGCAACATTTTCATTTATCTCCCCCTCAGCATTATGGGGAAGATCTTCAGCTTTCTTCTCCCCCTCTTCCACATGACGAGTGGGGGAGGAAACAGATTGATCAGCAGCAGCATTCAAGGGAACATTGTCTTCTAGGCCAGTGAGACCCATGAAAGTTTCAATCACTACGATTCTGTCTTCTAGGCCAGTAATCGCAGGACTGATCTTTTGGAGATCATCTCTATCAGCCTGAGTAAAATGAGACTTTGGGGCGTCCAGGCGATTGAGTATCTGCTGAAGTAGATCTTTGACCGTCGTCACTTCACCCTTAAGAGTACCAACCTCTGTCTTCAATGATGTGACTTCATTGGACAGAGTGGTGAAGTTTGTTGCGAGGGTGGTGTTGGTGAGGTTGAGATTGTTGACGTTGGTGGAAGTTTCAGCGAGGGTGGTAGCAAAAGTTGCAATGCTGCCATCCACCTTCTCCATATCAGCTTTGGAGGCTTTCATGTCAACAACCTCGGTCAGCTTCTTGAGGTTCTCTCTGATAGGCGGGTTCACACCCCCCTAAATCTACCCGCAAGTGTACAGGTCGAAGTCAAGTAATAGTACTAGAAAGTACAAGTATCGAACACATGGAACTAGGAACTAAGTATCACAATTACTATAAGATCTATTAACTGAACGTCGCAACTTTGAGCGGTTGATACTTGACTAATTAAATGCAAGCAAAATAAATCAAACACGAAATAGTAAACAACTTAAGAACTTCAGATAGAGAAAACATTTGAGGGGTGGAAATCCTAAGACTTTCACGTACAAACATTTGACTTAAAACAGTTACCAGTTATTCCCTTTAACGAATGCCCAATCTTTAAAGTCACCATTGTTCTTTCTCAAGCAACAACGGGTTTTATTCTGGAAACACAAGTTTTATCTCTCGATCGCAACTTATGAAACTCAAAACACATTAAAAACAAGATTTAATGAGACTAAGGTTTAATTTGATATCTCTATCCAAATTTCTAACCTTAGGCATGCAATTTCTAGTTCTAGATTAACAATTAATTCTCTCGAACTTAATTGTTCACAACAAATCAATTGTAAATTGGCCAAATTCACAAAAGCATTAAAGTCCAAATCACATGCTTCGTTAAAATAGGAAAAACTGATAAAAGTCTCAAGTTACATGTTCATATGCTTAAATCAAATTCATTCCAACCCCCAACATCTACAAATTAGTTCATGTTGGTGGTGGATTCAAACATAAAGAAAGAAGATGGAAAAACGTGTGCAAACATAATGATAATGAACGTGACAAGTGTAATGGTGGACTCCCTTCTCTCGTGCTCGAATCTACTTGCGTGGTGAACGTCTCCTCGATTGATCCTCTACCGTGGCTCCAAAACCTCCGAAAAACCTCTGGAAATTGCCCCTCCGCTGCTCTCGGTCGTCGTGTGTGAGATATGCCAAGAATGACCTAAAATCCGGAAAAACGCCAAGGTTAAAGGCTGGAACAGAGGGTTAGGCAACTTGTGCCGCGACTTGCAAGTCGCGCGTGTTTCTGAATGTGTCTGGGTTAGCTTCGGGTCCTGGTTCGGGCACGGGTCTTGGGCTTCCGTTGGGCTTCGTTGGCTCTTTTTGGGCTCTTTTCAGCTTCTTGTCTCGATGATCACTGCCTTTTATATAACATGCACATTTCACTCGATAAACCATAAAATCCCGCTTCTTTTCTATCAACACAAGCCAATCTCATTGGTTTGAGAACCAAAAATAACGCCAAAAAGTGGCGTTATCACTCTCCAGCGTCTGTAACCGCTGAAGAGTTCGTGGAGAGAATGGTGTTGTATGATTCCATCTTTGTTTCCAGGGCCTTCAGGGAGGTGTTGATATCCCCCAAATTAGGACCTGAAAAAGTTGAGAACTTATGAACAAAGGAAAGCTCAGAAGTTTTGGGTTGAGAGGGAGGAGTGTTTACGGATTGAGGTGTACCTGCGGGATGATTTACGAAGTCGTCGAAGTTTTGATGACCAGTCAGCATTTCGAAGTCATCTTCCAGTGTGCCTTGACGCATGGAAGTTTCCGCAGGTCCTTTATTTGCATCCATCATCGCTTGTAAATTATCAGCAGGTGAATCATGAACGATGACGGGAATTCCTGAGAATGTTGGGAAAAGAGGTGGAGTGTCCAAAGATAGAGATGGAGGAGTGAAGGACGATAAGATTGGTTGGTTGCGGAGTTCAGCGTTGGATCCGCTGTTAATCACTTCAGTCTGTAGAGAGGCTGAAGGAGGTGGGTTCAGTTTCAAGTTTATAACCTCAGTGTCTAGAGACGCTGAGGCCGGGATGGAAGGGGTGGCTTGTTCAGCTGTGGCGGAGCGTACCACGGAACTATCCAGCGACTCTTTTTGAAGATGAGTCGTGGAGTCTTCAGCATGTGATTGCTTGGGGGGTTGCTCCTTGGTTTTCTTGATCCTTTTGGAACCAAGTTGGGAAGTAGATTGTTTCCTTTTTCGAGAAGGAGTGGAGGGTGCAGCTTGGGTATCAGTGGTATGGATTTCCACTGAATGAGCCGCAGAAGTAGAAGAAGGAGGATTTAGAAGAGATAAGAGAGTAGGAAGACGTACCTCGTTTGCCAGCGGCTTGAAGTCGAGTACCTTAGGGCCAACCTGAGAGAGTCTCTGTTAGAGCATTGTTGTATTCAAGATTTACTGTAAAGTCAATGTACTGTATTAGTTAGTTGTGCCTTTATACCTTGTATGTTATGGGTATAAATAGGCATGTCTAGTTCTTAGTTAGTAGAGAATCTAGATCCCTTTAGGAACAACTTGTAGCATTAGTCATTTGTACTTTGAAGATCAATATATGGATGACTTGTGTACTCTAGATTTTCTCTCTACATCATTCTTGATTACTTGCTAGATTTGGGATTTCACATTTGGTATCAGAGCTAAACAGAAAATTCAAGCAGATCAAAGAGCAAATTGAAGATTTTTTACACTGTTCTTGAAGATTTCGGATCCTTCATTCATCACTGTTCATGATGATTTCTTACCCTTCATCATTTACTGTTCATCTAGAATCATCATTTTTTTATTTTTTGATCTTTTGGATTGATTCTTGACATCATTGCACTCGATTTTCATCCCTGAACATCTTTAATTCAAGGATCTATACCAAAATCTGCACAGAATTTGCAGATCTGATCATTTTATATCTGTTTTTGTTCGAAAACATTTTCTTACTATTTTGGATCATAATTCGATTAAATTGATCGAATTAGGATTTGTGATTAACTAAGAAAGTGTGTGGAATCAAATTTCGAACAAATCTGTGCAAATTTCATAACAATTGATCAAGAATTGAAAAAGTTATGGCTGATTTAGTGTTTTTTAAGTTCGAAGTGCAGAATTCGGATCATTCTTGGTGAATTCGGATCATTCATACACAATTCGGATCATTCAAAGGGAATTCGGAGTGTTCTTGGCATCACAAGTATAGAATTCGACTCAAGAAGCTTTCGAATTCATTGAATTCGAACTCTGTTAAGTTCGAATTGAGTTGAATTCGAACCCTGTTAGATTCGAATTGAGGAGTTGTGGATAAATCTGAGTTGGTTTTGATTTACCAAGGATAGAATTCGATCCCTGTTAAGTCCGAATTGAGTGAATTCGAACCAAGTTAAGTCCGAATTGAGTGAATTCGAACCCAGTTAAGTCCGAATTGGGTGAATTCGAATCCTTCTTCCTCCGAATTCATTGAATTCGAACCCTTATTCATTCGAATTCATTGATTTCGAATCCTTATTCATCCGAATTCATTCAATTCTAACCCTTCAGCATCCGAATTCATTGAATTTGAACCCTTATTCATTCGAATTCATTGATTTCGAATCCTTATTCATCCGAATTCTTGAGAAAAATTTTTATTCCGAAATTTTTTCTATAGTGTATTTCATACACTTTAAGAGCTTTTCAAGAAAAAAATTTATATAAAATTTTTTCTGCTTGATTTTCTGAACGATCAATTATTCTAGCTATTTGAACAGATGTCTGACATACTGGATTTAAATGGGAGAATATGGTATCAGTTAGGAAAAGAGAGAAAATGGACTCTTTCTGATGCTAAAGATGAGATCAAGCGTCTTGAAGGTTTTATTGATAGATACATAACACATACTAATGAAGATGCAAGAAAAATTACAAAGCTCAAGTCTGAGAAAGCTTTATTAGAAGACAAAGTCTCTTCTCTTGAGTCCGAACTGAAAGATTTGAATGACAAGATTGTAGTGCTTGAAGTTACTCAAGAGAAAAATAAGACAATGGAGGAGCTTCAAGGGAGTATAAAGACAATGGAGGAAGAATATGCTGATTTGAAGAGACATATTTTAGACATTTCTTCTTCAAATGAAAATTTTATTTTTAAAGAACAAAATGTTTTACTTACTAAAAGAATTACTGATCTTGAAGTATATATTGCAGGTCTTGAAACAAAGAAAGACAAAGACAACTCAAGTCTGCACGATCAAATCGAGAAACTTCAAGAGAAAGTAACAACTCTTCAAAAAGAAAATGCTGATCTGAAGAGCATTGAAGACAAGAGAGAGAAAATTCTTAAAGAAAAGGAAGTAATTGAACGTAATTGTATAAAACTTTCAAAACAAGTTTCTGACTTTGAGAAAGTTTTATTTCTTGAAAAGGAGAAGTTGGAGAAGGAAAGGGTCGAGTATGAAAAAGAAAAGAAAAGCTTTGAAACGAAGAATGCGAAACTGTCAAAGAAAATTTCTGATCTTCATAAGGACTTAGAAAAGGAAAGACAAGAGCTAGATAAAGAAAGTCAAGAGCTAGAAAAGATGAAGAAAGCTGACTTTCAGGCTAGATGCGTTAAAGACGACTTTTCTAAAGAAAGGAAGATATTTCGGCATGAAATTCATAAATTGACAATGAATTTGGCTGCATTATCGACTGACATCATGAAAGAGAAGAGGGTCAAGTCTAATATTCAGAAGAAGCTTGATTTGGTGACCAAGGAACGGAATGACTTATCTTACAAAGTGAAGTCATTTAACAAATCCAAATGCTATTCAGAATGTCTGATTCGTCCTTCTAATCTATTCTATGATCACTCGGTGGATAATTCTTCCAAGTATCAATATGCTGATCTTCCTTCATATAAGAAAGTTAACATGCAATGGAGAGTAAAAGGTACGTCAACTGAAAAAGGTGAGCCAAAATCCTCTGTTCCCAACAAGAACACTAATCTGAAAGCTAAACCTTTTGCTAATCCTGATTCATTCTATTCCGCAAATCATTTAATCAGGTTAGCACAAAAGAATTTTTGTTGTTCTTATTGTGGTACTAATGATTTTATTAAAAATGAGAGTGTTCAATATTGGTATGGTACTTATCATTTTCCTTCCTATAGAGCTCCGCTTAACAAGCCAGGACCCAAGACATGTTGGGTACCAAAATCTACTTAATCTGTTTTTGCAGATTTAGAAGCAAAGCGTTGAACTCTCGGAAGAAGATTACTTGTACCATTAAGGGGGAGTAAAGAGACATTGGCTTTTGAACATATCAGTTCAAAACCCGTGCTTCAACGACTATGGCTTCTGAACAATTCAGTTAAGGACCCGTACTTCAAAGACTAAGACTTCTAAACAAATCAGTTTAGAACTCACACTTCTCAGGTAATATCCTTAAATGTTATATCCTTTTACTTCAAGGAACAAGTGATGAAAGGTAACATTGGATTATATTTTGTTTCTACCACTTTGAAAACTTGAATCTTTACAAATTTAATTCAATGAGATAAAATTTTCAATTTTCATTCAATGAATTAAATGTGTGCTAAAAGATGATTTTTTCAAGAATCTTTGTATTATCTGAGTTAGATTTGCTTCAACTTTCACCTCTGAAATAAATCGAAAGATAAGCAAAACATGAATGAAATTATGCTGAATGCTCAAAGTTATGTGAATCTGGATATATATAGAATATAATGCTCAAAAAGCCTATATGTCAGAATGATGGATGGAAACGAAAATATGGGGGAAGCACTATGTTTTAGAACCAAGTGATTGAGATATTATTCATATTTTGTGATGGAAATCTGAACTTATATAGAATATCATTTAGTTTGAAAGTTTGTACCTGTGGCCTTTCTGGTTTGGGAGAGTAAGTCCTAAGGGGTGCTCGACACCTAGTCCCTAAGATCAACTGGTCTGGGATCGGCTGACCCAAATCCTGCAATAGAACCAGATAGAAAGCCATGTTTTACTGGTACAAATGGGTTTAAGATATATCGATGTGGCCTTTCTGGTTTGGGAAATTAAGTTCTAAGGGGTGCTCGTCACCTAGCACCTAAGGCCAACTGGTCTGGGATATGCTGACCCAAATCCTGCTATAGAACTAGATAGAAAGTCATGTTTAACGGTATATCTTATTCTTACTAAACTTTTTGATCAAAAGATGCCAATGAGCACAAAATCAAAAGATGCCAATGAGCACAAAAGAAAAGATGCCAATGAGCACACATCTCTTGAAACTTGGGAAAATACAAAGTCGCGATAAACCCGTAAATTTGTGAAAAATCTGATTTTGGACAAATAGTGTGAGTAGAGCAAAGTATTCTTATTGTTGATCCAAACCCTCGGTGATTTGATAATGACCCTATCTTAAATACTTAGTGAAAATTGTAAGTAAACAATATGTATCAGAGTTTCACTATCACTGATAAGTACTAAGATCTTACAGTACTGCTGATAGGAACTCTCGCACTTTTAGATTAAACATTCAGCGAACACTGTTCACCATATCGCTGAGTCTGTTCAGTCCTTATGATGATCGCTGATAAGTTAGTTGTTTACTTATGATCCCTGAAGACAAGATTCACGTCAACAAAGGTTCTACGCTGAAGTCGAAGATCAAGCTCAAGAACCAGCGACAAGTCTCCTAATGAACTGATGCGGATCAGCGAAGACTCAGATTTGTCCACTCAACGTGAAGTATCAAGTACAAGACTTCAGCTATCGCTGAACTTTATCATCTGCTGAATAGTAAATGATAATCGCTGAATCAACGAAAGCTGATCATGAAGTCCTCCGTACAAAGTACTTTTGTCTTAACCTCCCTTGCACGCCACCGTACGAAATGTCAGAAAAGAACCTCCGAAAATCTGAAATCGTACAACCACTCTGATACTACACTGTTCATTCATGCGGCTACTAAGGTTGTCATCAAAGGTCAATGACATGCAACCAATCCGCTAATGACACGTGTAAAGTATATACTGGATTGCATTAAATGCATGCAGTATATAAAGAGATGAACTCACTTCATTTGAAGTAACTTGCTAACTCTGGACAAGTTCAAATCTCTCAAGATAGGATTTTATTAGTAATCTCCTTATCTTTCTTAGTGCAAGAAAACCTTAGTGTTCCAACTTGTTTAGATTTAGGTTTATCCTTAATCTTGTTTCCGCAACAAGCTGTAAATTGTTAATGATTTATCAATAAACAATTTAGAAAAGTAAAATAGTGTGTTTGTATTCAACCCCCCCTTCTACAAACTTGTTTAAGCCTTTCGGGACCAACAAGTGGTATCAGAGCAGATTTGTTTAATCTCATAAACAAGATCTAATCTAAGATATTTTCTCTTCCTTGCTATTATCTGAAAATGGCCAACTCAAACACAAACACTCACTATATCGACAATGGTTCTCTTGCAAAACCCCCTAGATTTTCCAGAGACAACTTCAACTTATGGAAAAATAGGATGACACTCTTCTTAGAAGGTGTAGACCCTACTATACCTTACTATCTTGAAAACTGTCCACACATCCCTGTAACGATTGATCCTGCCGTTCCAGCCACTGCAACTAGAGCTGCTATTCCAGAAAGGCTGATTCCAAAGGAAATCCATCATTGGACCGATGAAGACAAGAAGAAAGTGGCTATAGATACAAAAGCCAGATCCATACTATCCATGGCCCTTCCTGACGAAGTCTACCATTCCGTCATGAACCTGAAATCCTCGAAGGCCATGTGGGACACAATATGTGTTCAGTATGAAGGAACGTCTGAAGTCCAGGATTCAAGAAAGATCAACCTGGTAAGACAATACGAAAGTTTCATCTCTGGTAAGAATGAAACTCTCTCTGAAGTACATCAACGTTTTAACTGCTTAATTATAGATCTTAAAACGGTTGGTAAGGAATATTCTAACTTTGAAGTTCTGACAAAGTTTTTAGAATGTTTACCTGAAAGCTGGGACAATTATTCCATGTGTCTCAAGCTGTCAAAAGATCTAAGATCAATGACACTCGCTACCTTATATGGCACATTGCTGAATCATGAGCAATCTAGCCATCTTAAGAAGAATCTTGTAAAAGATTCCAAAAGCACCCCTGTTGCTTTAATCTCAGAGGAACCTTCTACTCAGCGACCCGTGGTCACTATCACTGAGTTAGAAAGTAACTCTGAAAGATCATCAGATTCTGATTCTTCAGATGATGAATCCTTGGCTCTCCTAACTAAAAAGTTCAGGAGATTCGCCAAGAAAAAATGTTTAGAAAGAACAAAACTCTTTCTATAGCTGACAAGCCTAAGTCATCAGCTTTTGTTGATAAGGCTACTGCTACTTGTTTTAACTGCGAAAAGACAGGTCATTTCGCTAACGAGTGCAGGTCAAAGAAAATCATGAGACCTTCAGCCTTTACAAAGAAATCCTTTGTTCCAAGGAATAAAGACGACAAATACTTAAAGCTGAAGGAGAAGTATGCAAAGCTGAAAAGCTTTAAGAAGAAGGGAAAAGGCCTAATGGCTGACTATGATTGGGCTGCTTCTGATGAAGAAGCCTCATCATCTGATTCTGAAGATGATGAAGCAAATCAATGTCTCATGGCCAAGATTGAAGAAGAGGAAGAAAGTTCAGACATTCCCTCCACTTCAACATCTGCCATTCAGGTATCACCTTCCTTCTTTACCAATATTGTAAATATTGATGAAGCTGATAGTCTCCGTAAAATCGAACTACTGACTAGAAGCTTATACGAAGCCATGAACGGCAAAGCTGTGGTTGAAAACCAAAATCTTGATCTCGCTGAAAAGCTTAAAAATTGCCACCTTCAAATAGAAAAGCTTTCTAAATTTGAAGAAGATTTTAAAGATCAAGTCCATTTAAATCAGCTAGTCAAAATTGAACGAGCGGAAGCTATCGCTGCATTAAAAGCTGAACAAGCTACTGTTGAAGGATGGTGTAATTCTTCAACAAAGATCACTGAGATAATTAAGGCTCAGATTCCTCTGAGTGATAAACGTGGTCTGGGTTATAAATATGATACTCCAATACCAACCACTGAACGTTCAATGCTTAAATTTGGAACGTTCGTATCCTCAGTAGCTGACACTTCTTCATCTCAGTACTCCTCGTCGATTACACCAATCCCTGAGGAAACTCCTACCTCCTCAAAAGGTAAGGAGAAAATGGTTTATTCAAAACCTACCTCTGTCTCTAAAGATAAAGGTAAAGGAATTGTAATTTATCAAAATCCTCAGAAGGGTACTTTAGTACCTAAGCTGAATGCTTCCAAAGCCTTAGTGATTCATTCATCTGGTTCTAGAAATCAGACCTCTGGATCAGTTCAGCGACCTACTCCTAGACTCAGAGTAGATGTCCTTGGTAAGAAATCTGAAGAACTGAATGTTCGTCCTATTTCAAAAACCAATAGTGTACTTGGTGCTGGCACTTCTAATTCCAAATTAAAAGCTCAGCACACAAGTGGTCCTAGAACTAATTTTAGTTATAGGAAATGTTATCACTGTGGACTTACCGATCATATTGCAAGTAAGTGTCCCACAGCCACCAAAGCTGATAAGATAGCTAAGGTGAAGATAGCACCAAAGAAGACCAAACCAGTTGCAAGTCAGGTCAAGGTGACTCCTACCGCTGAGGTCAAGAAATTGACCAAAGTGAAGAAAGACAAAATTCAGCTCTCCACAAAGGAAAATTTTGGATGAGAAATCAACTACTAGACTATGATCTTCAGCTCTCCAAAATTCCAATCTATTGCGACAGCACAAGTGCCATCGCTATAGCAAACAATCCAGTGCTACACTCAAAGACAAAACACATAGAAATCAGATATCATTTTATCAGAGATCATGTGATGAATGGTGATATAGAACTTCATTTTATCCCAACTGATTATCAGTTAGCTGATTTGTTTACCAAACCTCTTGATGAGACAAGATTCAACTTTCTCATCAGCGAGCTTGGAATGCTGAACTTTGAAGGATAAATCTTCAGCGGTTCACATTTAATCAGCGATACGTTTATACATTCTTGTATAAGCTCTGGATAAAATAAACTAGTACAATCCATTTCATCATCTTTTCTCTGAATAAATTGGGTTAAACTGATATCAAGGTATGTTTTCTCTGACAAAACGCATGAAAATGCAAGATTTCAAATTATTTCATCGCTGAATAATATTTTGAAATTTCTTAAAACCCTCACTGATATTTCTATTCAGTGCTTCATATTTTCCAAAGAGTCCCTGAGTTTTTCTTTCAAAACCTCAGAGACAACGAAAGAATGTGAAAGGACAGTTGTGACGTCATTGCAACGGATAACACCAGACACGTTTCTTTTTTTCTGACACACGTTTGCACGTTTCGTTGTCTATCCAATCAAATGCAAACACGTGTCCGTGTCATGATGAAAAACTTTCCCGCTCAAGTTTTTCTCTCTCTACTCTCTTCCTATATAAACTCTCTCAAAGTTTATATTTGTCTTTTATGCGAATAAATCTTTCTCCGCAAGAAAAGAACACTGTTGCATTTTGTGCTCTCGATCTTCAAGAACTGTTCATCATCTTCTTCATCAAACTCAAGGTCAATATGTTCTTATCTTTTATCAAATTCAAATAACTTGTTTTCGATCTTATCATTGTTTTACACAAGATCAAACAAAAGAACTCAAAAATAAAATCATTTTCTTTCATGGTTTTATAAACACAACCATTTCATGGTTGTTCTTCAAGTTTTAAATCTAAAATCTTAAACTTGTTCTTCTTTCGTATCCATTTTTAAAAAAAAACTGGAATACAAGGCTTATAGGTGTTATATTCGTTTTTTTTAAAAACAAGAAAAACCCTAATCTTCATTAAGACTTTTTTGTCTGGATGAAATGGACAAAATTCGAAAAATCTTAATGGAAATTCTCTTTCCACATTAAGATATTTCTTATTTGTTAACATCTTTGGTTGAACTGATAATACAGTGAAATGGCAACTTCAAAGCTGAATGTTACCGCTGAGTCCATCTCCAGTGATTCTGAGGAACTGGAAATCACCAAAGCTCCTCAGGTTAAGTTTGAGCTGGATCAACTAGACTGGACAAAGGCAAACAACCTTTCAGCGCTTCTCGAGTTTCCTCCTCGGAAGCAGGTATCCCATCTAGACGACGCTGTGATTTTTTTGAAGAATAGCCCCATATACACAGCACTGACAATCACACCTCCTGCCAGCCAGCGTCTATTATCCCAATTCTGGTACTCTGCCAGACACACCAACCTACCCTCAGCCAAAGATCCATCTAAAACCATCGACTGCATACTCAGCGATACTGAGTATGGCACCATCAAGATAACCCCCGCAATAATCCGCAAAGCTCTGAAATTCCCTTACGCTACCTCAGAAAATCCTTTCATTCCATTTCCTGACCACAAGAAGCACGCTGACAGGGAAGAAATCATTGCTTTCCTTGATGCGATGGGTTACATCTGGGAGACTGGAAGAGACAAGCTACCTGAGAAGAAGCTGACGCTGATAAAGAAATCCAAGATGCCCAGCGAGATGAACTTCATCTTCGCTCACCTGATCAGCTGCATGACAGCGAAATCCGGATCTTCTGATCAAGCCGCTCAACCTCAGCAGGCCATGGGTTACGCACTGCTGAAAGGTCTCAACATTGACTGGGCCTCCATCATCTATGAAGACCTCATTCAACGTGTTGATTCTGCCGCTGACCGACCAGCATGGGTTCCTTACCCGCGATTCATCAGCGCCATCTTTCAATATGGCCTGAAGGACAGCTATCCTGAAGAGGGTGATCTGAAACTCTCTCAGATTGGCCCTAAAGTTCTCGACTTCAAGCCTGTCGCCAACGAGGTACGTCTCTCTACTCTTCTCAGTCTTCTTAATTCTCCGCTTTCTGTGGCTCCTTCAGCGACAATACCCATCGCTGATACCCCGGCTACAAAATCCATTCCTTCTAAGAAAAGGAAACAATCTCTTACCCCTCTTGATTCCAAAAGGATCAAGAAAACCAAGGAGCAACCCCAGCAGTTGCATGCTGAAGACTCCTCAGCTCATTCTGAAGAGCTGAAGGAAAGTTCCGTGGTATGCTCTGCCACACCAATTCAAGCCATCCCTTCTAAACCTACTTCAGCGTCCCTAAACGCTGAGGTTAGAACTTTGGAATCTACCCAACCTTCGTCAGTCTCTCAAAAGACTGATGAAGTACTTCTCAGCGAATCCAACGCTGAACTTGAACCCCAACCCCAATTCTTATCCTTCGCTCCTCCCTCTACTTCTTTGGACACTCCTCCAGTCAAAACTGGAGATGCCATCATTCAAGAAGCCGTTGAAGCTTCTCAGCGAATGACGAAGAAAGGACCTGCAGAGATCTCCATTCCTCACGGAACTTTTGAGGGAGATATGGAACACTATGGAGGGACTCGAAACTTTGATGAGTTCGTCAACGCTCCTGCAGGTACAGATCCCACCTTAAACACTGTAACTAAACCTGAAACTTCTGAGCTTTCCTTTGTTCACAAGTACTTATATGTTACAGGTCCTTTTTTGGGAGACATCAACCAGTCTCTGAAGTCTATGGAGATGAAACTTACGGATCTCACCACCGGTATATCAAATAACTCTACAGCTGTAACAAACGCTGGAGAGAATCTGACGAAGCTGACTACTGTGGTGGAAAAGAAGGCCTCCTCTGATGACATCAAAGACCTTGATAAAACTCTTGCCGACTTTGCCAAAGTGCTCTCCGACATCTACACTGACTACACCAACCTCAAATCATCAGTTTCCACCATTTCCAGCGAAGTTACAACGCTGAAGAAATCGGTTGGTACACTCGAAGGTGATATGTCAGTGGTCAAGACCGACTTGGGCTCAGTGAAGACCGACCTTGGTTCTGTCAAGACAATGATCGAGACGCTGGTGAACAAGGCAAATAATCCAGCTCCTGCTCCGGCCCCTGGACCTGTTTTGGACTCATTCACCGCAGAGGATCGCCAAGAGCTGAAGAAAATCACGCCTGCTATTTCTGGCCTAGAAGACAGAATAGCTAAGCTTGAAGGTTGTGTGAAAATCTCTGGCCCAGAAGACAGAGACAACACCAATGCTGAATCTACCCATTCCTCCCCCGCCCATCATGAGAAAGAGGGGGAGAAGAGCGCTGAACAGGAGAAGAGCGCTGAAGACCTTTCCCATGATGAATCTATCAGGGGAGAGGGTAATGAAGATCGGATTACTGGACCTCAGGGAGATGAAAACCCTGAGGGAACCGAGAACCTCGCCTCTATATCTGAGGGGGAGCAACTCGATGAAGATGCTGAGGAATCTGAAGCAGAAGAAGACGAAGACTTCGACATCCCTGAAGCTGAACCATCCTCCTCTCCAAGGAACGATGATGATGATGATGAAGATGACGATGATTTCTTTGTTGTCAAACCTGCTCCTCGAACCAAAGCTCTTAAAGGTATTTCAATAAAAGAACCTTCAGGGGAGAAGACAAAGACAAAGCACTCAGCCTCTGGCGCTGAGAAAAGCAAAGACAAAGGCATCGCTGAAGATGATAATCTGGCGATCCTACTTGCAAAGCCGATTTGTCAGGTACACTAAACTTATTTTTCCTTCCCTGATCATCTCTGAAAAATCAGTTATCCATTCCACAAACACCATACACATCCACATTTTTTTTCTATCTTTTCTACCCAAGTTCTTCTACCCAGTTCTTATTTGTAAGATCGCTGCGTTTCAGCTAGTCCTCTCCCCTGTTTGAGGATATCGCTGAAAGATCTGTTGCGACTTCACCAATAATTCCAGCTACCGCTGAAGACATAATCCCAGTCTTAGATTTAATCTCTGAGACTGATGAACCAGAAGAACAACCTCTCTCGCACAGAAACAGACTTTCCTCAGTTGCTCAAAGGCTGAGTGAAGAAGATCAAAAGAGGAGAGAAGAAATGATAAAGCTATTCGAGGATCAGCGAATCATCCTAAGGCGCGATCAACTACCTTCAGTTCCTCCTAAGTTCAGAATTTCAAAAGCTGAATACCAAGATCATCTCAGAGCTGAACGCCTCATCGCTGAAAGGAAGGAAGCTGAAGATAAAGACAGAGAATACGCCATCAAGCTCACTCAAGAATCTGTCAAAGACCCCAAGCTGAAGCGTATTCCCATTCAAATCCAACGAAAGCTTTGGGAACAAGCCCAGAAGATCGTGGAAAAGAAAGCTGAAGTTTCTCAGACCACCCTGATCTGGTGTAAAGAGAAAATCCACTTCAGATATCGTCCAGCGAAGATCAACAAGGTATTCATCTCTGGAAGAACCTCCATCGGAGTACCTATTGTTGACATCAAACTGTTCAGAGAAGATGACTCATCTGAAACCTTTCGTGCTGACACTGTAAAAAGGTATGGTCTCTCTGAATGGCTGGAGATGAGGTTAGCTATCCAACCGTCAAAATCTAAGTACAAGGATCATTTTGAAAAGCTGATAAACAGACAGATCGATTTGATATCTTCTTGTGTGGATATTCCTCCTGTTCCTGATCTAAAGCCGAAAAGAAAAAAGGACTCTCCAAGGAAGAAACGTCAAGATTCAAACTCAGGTCCTGTCATACGAAATGAAACTGGAATTGGTTTCTCTCGCGCTGAAGTACTTGGTCCTGATCCTGATCTATCTGCCCTTGATGTCTCTTTGCCACCATGTGAACTTTTCGTCCCTGGTAAAGTCATCAGTAATCCTTATGGAATATTCTTTCTTGACTACGACGGACGTAAATGCTTTCAACGGATCGCTGAGCTTCCAATCACTCCAATCGAACAGCTCAAAGATCTCATCTACTGGTGCGACTTCAGAAAAGACATTCAGGCACGACACCTAAAACCCTTGATTTTTTAAGCTGCTCTGAAGCTAAAGAATAAAGGAGAAAAGGTTCCTGACTGGATGATTCCAACTGAAAAGACAACCCTTGATGAACTTCTCATTAAGGAAGAACCCTTTGAAGGCTGACAACAATCACCTTTTTCTCTATTGTATCAGTCATCCTTCAGTACTTGTAATTTATTTCGCTTGTACTTGTAATCTTTCTTATTCATATTGTAACCTGATTCAAAGATTTAAAGAAAGATTTCAGCGAATGTACTTTACTCCATCAGTACTGAAAAGATCCCAGAAAACAGTAAAAGGGACAAATATTTTATGAGTTCTTTTTATCCTTATGTTTTCATTAAATAGCAATTTTCTCTGTTGCTATGTCATAATCAAATAGGGGGAGATTGTTGATCCAAACCCTCAGTGATTTGATAATGACCCTATCTTAAATACTTAGTGAAAATTGTAAGTAAACAATATGTATCAGAGTTTCACTATCACTGATAAGTACTAAGATCTTACAGTACTGCTGATAGGAACTCTCGCACTTTTAGATTAAACATTCAGCGAACACTGTTCACCATATCGCTGAGTCTGTTCAGTCCTTATGATGATCGCTGATAAGTTAGTTGTTTACTTATGATCCCTGAAGACAAGATTCACGTCAACAAAGGTTCTACGCTGAAGTCGAAGATCAAGCTCAAGAACCAGCGACAAGTCTCCTAATGAACTGATGCGGATCAGCGAAGACTCAGATTTGTCCACTCAACGTGAAGTATCAAGTACAAGACTTCAGCTATCGCTGAACTTTATCATCTGCTGAATAGTAAATGATAATCGCTGAATCAACGAAAGCTGATCATGAAGTCCTCCTTACAAAGTACTTTTGTCTTAACCTCCCTTGCACGCCACCGTACGAAATGTCAGAAAAGAACCTCCGAAAATCTGAAATCGTACAACCACTCTGATACTACACTGTTCATTCATGCGGCTACTAAGGTTGTCATCAAAGGTCAATGACATGCAACCAATCCACTAATGACACGTGTAAAGTATATACTGGATTGCATTAAATGCATGCAGTATATAAAGAGATGAACTCACTTCATTTGAAGTAACTTGCTAACTCTGGACAAGTTCAAATCTCTCAAGATAGGATTTTATTAGTAATCTCCTTATCTTTCTTAGTGCAAGAAAACCTTAGTGTTCCAACTTGTTTAGATTTAGGTTTATCCTTAATCTTGTTTCCGCAACAAGCTGTAAATTGTTAATGATTTATCAATAAACAATTTAGAAAAGTAAAATAGTGTGTTTGTATTCAACCCCCCCCCCCCCTTCTACAAACTTGTTTAAGCCTTTCGGGACCAACACTTATATGTTTTAGAATTGCATATGCTTGAAGCTAATCATATTTCGCATGCTAGCACACCAAATAGATTTAATAAAGGGGTTGAAACTGAACATTTTTAACTTGATATACAATGATGACTTGTTCTTGCATCCAAACACATGCATTTGATTTCATTTGATTGAAAAATCTATTAAATTTCATAAAGTTGAATTTCTTTTGTAAAGTTTTCAAATGATCAAATGTTTGTTGTTATAAAATGAAATTCAATGAATTTTATTTTCCTTGTGTAAATTTGTTTTAAAATTTGTGCTACAATTTCAAATACTGTACGTTATTGAAATATATGCATACTTTCAGGGGGAGAAAATAAACTGCTCCAGAATTCTTATTTTGAGGGGGAGCAAGGTTATTCTGTAAGGAGGAGATTGTTAGCAATACTCAAAGACACGACTGAAATTGAAAATGGTTTTCGATGATTATGATGCTCACCATCATCGAAAAAGGGGGAAAAAAGTTTAATTTCAATTTCATGTTAAAGAATTTTCAAGTCAAAGATATTTCATGTCAAAGAACTTTCAAGTCAAAGATTCGTAAACAAAGACTGAAGATTGGGGAGAAGGATCATGTGAAGTCCAAATGTTGCTGAATTTGGTTATCTTAGTTCTGAGTGGTTCTCGGAATGCGCTTACACCTAAAAGTTCAACAATGTGGATGGTTGACTTTTCAAGACTTGAAGACAATCTGTTGAAGATTTTATTGAAGAAGGTTGACTTTTCAAAGAAAAAGACAACGACTTTTCATGTTTGTCTGAAGATTCTTTAAAGCTGAGTTCTTAAAGAGTGTCAAAGCATATAGTTCGCCGTGAACTAGTGGAGATAAAGCTATTTGAAGATGGTTTGATAGAGTGTCTGTTGGAGAAGATTGACTTTACAAAGAGCTGAAGACTGCTGTCATATTTTTTAAATCTTGAATCCAAAGGGGGAGATTGTTAGAGCATTGTTGTATTCAAGATTTACTGTAAAGTCAATGTACTGTATTAGTTAGCTGTGCCTTTATACCTTGTATGTTGTGGGTATAAATAGGCATGTCTAGTTCTTAGTTAGTAGAGAATCTAGATCCCTTTAGGAACAACTTGTAGCATTAGTCATTTGTACTTTGAAGATCAATATATGGATGACTTGTGTACTCTAGATTTTCTCTCTACATCATTCTTGATTACTTGCTAGATTTGGGATTTCACAGTCTCAGATCACCCTCTTTTGGGTATTTGTCCCCAAGTACAAGTTGAAAGATGGCGCTGATGAATCTGGGATAAGGAACCCATGAAGGTCTATCAGCCATATCTACTCTGAAAGTGAGGTCGTCATAGATGACTGAGGCCTAGTCAACATGGAGACCTTTCAGCAGTGCATAGCCCATTGTTTGCTGAGGTTGAGCGGCTTGATCAGAGGAGTCGGACTTCGCTGTCATGCAGCTTATCAAGTGGGCGAAGATGAAGTTCATCTCGCTTGGCATTTTGGACTTCTTGATGAGGGTCAGTTTCTTCTCAATCTTCTTGTCCCTTCCTGTGTCCCATGCATAACCCATCGCATCAAAGAATGCAGTGATGGCTTCCCTATCAGCATGGTTTTTGTGGTTTGGGAAAGGAACAAAGCGATTATCTTTGTTGGCAGTGGGTAGGCTGAGTGCTTTCCTTATAATGGCAGGGGTGATTTTTATGGTGCCATATTTGGTGTCACAGAGAATGGTGTCAATGAGTTTCTTTGGGTCTTTGGTAGAATCAAGTTGAGCTCTTTTGGCAGTGTACCAGAACTGAGATAGAAGGAATTTATGAGCAGGGGGTACGATGGTTAGGGCTTTGAATAAGCAGCAGGTTTGTAGAAAATTCACAGCATCATCCAGATGCCTGACTCACTTTTTCGGAGGAAAGTCGAAAAGCGCATAGAGGTTGTTTGAGTTCGAAAAGTCTATTTTCTCCAGCGTAAACTTTACCTGAGTAGCCTTGGTGATAACCACTTTCTCAGTGGTAGGAGTCTTGGGAGTAGGAACGTCAGTAGAGGATGCCATAGCTGTTTATCAGTTCAACCAAAGATCAACAATACAGAAATAGTCTTAATGTGGAAAGATTTTCCAATAAGATGTTTCGAATTTTGTCCATTTCATTCAGACCAAAATGTCTTAATGAAGATTAGGGTTTTCTTGTTGAAAAAGAAATGCAAACCCAGTAAAAGTCTTGTTTTCCATTTTCCTTTAGAGACAAGGATTCTGGAAAAACGAATGAAGAACAAGTTTAAGATTTTGAGTTTTAAACTTGAAGAACAACCATGAAAGGTTGTGTTCATAAAACCATGAAAGAATTGATTTCATTTTAGAAAGGTTTTTTTTTGTTTGATCTGTTAAAAGCAACAAGAAGATCAGAAACAAATTAAAACAGGTAAATAATGAGAATATTAACCTGGTTGTCGAAGAAGAAGATGAATAGTTTTCTGGAAAAACTCGAGTTCAATAAGCAACAGTAAATCTTTTCTTGCTTGGAGAAGAAGATGTTCGCGTAAAAAGAAAAATATAAACCCGAATGCGTTTATATAGTGAAATTAGAGAGAGAGAAAAACTAGAGCGGGAAAGTTTTTCATCATGACACGGACACGTGTTTGCATTTGATTGGATGGAAAACGAAACGTGCAAACATGTGTCAGAAAAAGAACGTGCCAGGGTTTATCCGGTGTGATGATGTCACAAACGTCCTTTCATATTTTAGGATGTCTATGAGGTTTTGAAAGCTCAGGGACTATTTTGAAAAACATGAAGCACTGAATAGAAATATCAGTGTTAGTTTATGAAATTTCAAAGTATCGTTGTTAAGGAAAAGATATTCAGCGATGTGATTTGTTTTGAAATCTTGCATTTACATGCGAATGTCAGCGAGTAAAGAGAGAACAGACCTTGATATCAGCGAATCAACTTTGTTTAGAGAGAAGATGATAGAATGGGTTATATTAGTTGGTTTTATCCGATCGCTGATCAAATGTGAACCACTGAAGATTTTATTCTTCAAAGTTCAGCATTCCAAGATCGCTGATGAGAAAGTTGAATCTTGTCTCATCAAGAGGTTTCGTGAATAGATCAGCTAACTGATAGTCAGTTGGGATAAAATGAAGTTCTATATCACCATTCATCACATGATCTCTGATAAAATGATACCTGATTTCGATATGTTTGGTCTTTGAGTGTAGCACTGGGTTGTTGGCTATAGCGATGGCACTTGTGCTATCACAATAGATTGGAATTTTAGAGAGCTGAAGGTCATAGTCTAGTAGTTGATTTCTCATCCACAAGAACTGAGAACAACAGCTTCCAGCGGCTACATACTCAGCTTCAGCAGTTGAGGTGGACACTGAGTTTTGCTTTTTACTTGTCCAACTCACCAGCTTTCCACCCAGGAGCTGACAGCCTCCTGTGGTGCTTTTCCTATCCAATTTGCAACCTGCAAAATCACTATCTGAATAGGCGATTAGATCAAACCCCGAGTCTTTGGGATACCAAAGACCTAGGTTCGGAGTACCCTTAAGGTAACGAAAGATTCGCTTTACAGCGATCATATGAGATTCCTTAGGTTCAGCTTGATATCGTGCACACAAATAGGTTGCGTACATAATATCGGGTCGGCTAGCTGTAAGATACAAGAGAGAGCCGATCATCCCATGGTACAGCGTGACATTAACAGGTATTCCATTTGAATCATTGTTTAGTGTCAGCGGTGGTGCCATTGGGGTTTTCATAGCTGAACTCTGAGTTAAATCAAATTTCTTCAGCATATCTTTAACATACTTTCCCTGATTAATGAAAGTTCCTTTTTCATTTTGCTTTATCTGAAGACCAAGGAAATATGTTAGCTCACCCATCATACTCATTTTATACTCTGCTTTCATTCTATCAGCGAAACGACTACAAAGGTCAGGGTTAGTAGAACCAAATATAATGTCATCAACATATATCTGAATAAGAATGATATGACCTTTTACTTTTATGAAGAATAGAGTCTTATCGATTTTACCACTCTCAAATTGTTCAATGTGGAGATAAGTAGAGAGAGTGTCATACCATGCACGAGGAGCTTGCTTTAAGCCATAAAGTGCCTTATCCAGTTTATAAACATAACCTGGACGCTTAGGATTTTTGAATCCTGGAGGTTGTTCCACGTAGACTTCTTCATTCAGCTTTCCATTTAGGAACGCTGACTTAACATCCATCTGATAAACTTTGAAGTCTTTGTGTACAGTATATGCTAAGAATAGACGAATAGATTCTAGTCTTGCTACTGGAACAAATGTTTCGTCGTAGTCTATACCTTCCTCGTGTCTGTATCCCTGAGCAACAAGTCGAGCTTTGTTGCGGGTTACAGTTCCATGTTCGTCCAACTTGTTTCGATAGACCCATTTAGTGCCTATCACTGTCTTATCAGTTGGTCTTCGAACAAGATTCCAAGCTTTGTTTCTTTCAAATTCTTTCAGCTCTTCTTGCATAGCGCTGACCCAGTTTGGATCTCTGAGGGCATCATCTGTTTTTTTTGGTTCAATCAGAGAAATAAAGTTAACAAAGAATTTGGATCACCAAGAATTTGGATCACCAAGAATTTGATCAATAGGGTGATTGACAGTCCATCGCTGAGCCGGAGCATGAATTGCTGACTCAACCTGAACTGGAGGGGCTGAAGATGGGGCTTCAACAACTTCTGGAATATCAGCCAAGAGAGGAGTAGGTGCAGATGTCATCACATTTACTGATTGCTGAGGAGTATCCAAGAAAGATTCCATCATCAGCCTTAGGATCAAACTTTCCAAGGGCATCTTTGTTGTTCAGTATGAAACACTGACATCCAAAGATGTGAAGAAAGCTGATAGAAGGCTTTCTCCCATGAAAAAGTTCATAGGATGTCTTCTTGAATCTTTTGACGATCAGCGACCTGTTTTGAGTAAAACAAGCAGTGTTGACAGCTTCTGCCCAAAACTGAGTAGGCAGGAGAGAATCGTTGAGCATTGAACGTGCGGCTTCAATGATAGTTCTATTTCTTCTTTCAGCGACTCCATTTTGTTGCGGTGTTCTCACTGAAGAAAGGTTGTGAGAAATACCCTTACTTTCAAAGAAGGAATCAAGAGAACTGTTTTTTAATTCAGTTCCATGATCACTCCTTATTGAGCGAACGGTCATGTTGTTCAGGACTTCCATTTTCTAGCAAATCTCCTGAACTTATTAGCCAGGAATGCCAGAGTTTCATCATCATCTGAAGCGTCAGAATCTGATGAACGTTCAGAGTTAGGTTCCAACTCAGTGACAGTGATCGTAGATCGCTGAGTGGAAGGTAACTCTGAGAGTAAAGCAACAGGGGTGCTTTTGGAATCTTTTACAAGATTATTCTTAAGATGACTTGATTGCTCATGATTCAGCATCGTGCCATATAAGGTAGAAAGAGTCATAGATCTAAGATCTTTTGACAGCTTGAGACACATTGAATAATTGTCCCAGCTTTCAGGTAAACATTCTAAGAACTTTGTCAGTACTTCAAAGTTAGAATATTCCTTACCAACAGTTTTCAGATCTATTATTAAGCAATTAAAACGTTTGTGTACTTCAGAGAGAGATTCATTCTTACCACAAATGAAGCTTTCATACTGTCTTACCAGGTTGATCTTTCGAGAGTCCTGGACTTCAGAAGTACCTTTATACTGAACACAGATTGTATCCCACGTAGCTTTTGAGATTTTCAGGTTCATGACGGAATGGTAGACTTCGTCAAAAATAGCCATGGAGAGTATGGATCTGGCTTTGGTGTCGATAGCCACTTTCTTCTTATCTTCATCAGTCCACATATGAATTTCCTTGGGAATCAGCCTTTCTGGAATAGCAGGTCTATTCTCAGCGGCTGGAACTGCAGGATCAATTCTTATAGGAATGTATGGGCCGTTTTCAAGATAGTAAGGCATAGTAGGGTCTACACCTTCTAAGAAGAGAATCATCCTATTTTTCCATAGATTAAAATTATCTCTGGAGAATCTAGGGGGTTTTGCAAGAGAACCATTGTCAATATAGTTAGTGTTTGTGTTGGTGGCCATTTTAAGAAATAGCCAGAAAGAGAAATCTTAGTATAGATCAGATCTTGTTTATGAGATTAAACAAATCCGCTCTGATACCACTTGTTGGTCCCGAAGGGTTATACAAGTTTGTAGAAGAGGGGAGGGGGGGGGGGGTTGAATACAAACACACTATTTTTACTTTTCTAAATTGTTTATTGATAAATCAAGACAATTTACAACTTGTTGCGAAACAAGATTAAGGATTAACCTAATCTAAACAAGTTAAGAATACTAAGTTTCTTGCATTAGAATAAGATAGAAAGAAGATAAGAATATTAAGTATAATATTCTAACACACAGATAGAAAGAAGAAGATGGTCCGAGCACACTTCATTTCTGAAGTAGGGTTCTTCTTATATACTGCATGCATTTAATGCATGGCAGTATTGCTTTACACGTGGCAGCAACTGAGTGGTTGCATGTCATTGACCTTTGTAGAAGATCTTAGTAGCCGCATGGTGCACAGTGTAGAATCAGAGTTTGTTGTACGATCATAGACAAAAAGGGATGTCCATTCTGAGATTTCGTACGGAGACGTGCAAGGGAGGTAAGACAATAGTACTTTGTAAGGAGACTTCATGATCAGCTTTCGTTGAAACAGATCTTTATCAGTGAATGATAAAGTTCACCGATTGCTGAAGTCTTCTACTTGATACTTCACGTTGAGTGGACAAATCTTGGTTTCGCTGATATCCTCATCAGTTCATTAGTAGACTTGTCGCTGGTTCTTGGGCTTGATCTTCGACTTCAGCGTAGAACCAATGTTGACGTGAAACTTGTCTTCAGGGATCATAAGTAAATAAACTAAATTATCAGCGATCATCTCATAGACTGAACAGGCTCAGAGCTATTCGATGAACAGAGTTCGCTGACTATTTATCTTTAAAGAGCGAGAGTTACTATCAGCGGTACTGAAACAGTCTTAGTACATATCAGCAATAGTGAAACTCTAATACATATCATTTACTTATAATTTTCACTAAGTGTTAAGAGAGGGTCATTATCAAATCACTGAGGGTTTGGATCAACACAGAGGCCAAGTAGGGTATGGACCTCTGCTTCTGTGTTGAAGCGCATTTTGCCGACGCTTCTCTGAAAGTCTTTGACATAATTAGCGTTAGCAGCAGTGAAGGCTCCGATTAACTCAGTGACCTGATCAAGTATCCCTTGCCCAAGTTCTGTGAGCTGTGCTCTGGTCATGTAGTCGGATGGCTGCATGGCCAGAGTTTGTCTAGTTGTTTGTTCTTGAACAAACTCAAGGGCCTTCTTTAAATCTTCAGGAGTAACGCCCGCAGAAGTTGGCGTTTGAGCTGTCTTCAGTTGTTCAAGTAGGGCTTTCACAGAGCTTTGGAAAGCAGAGGTAGTAGCTTTCTCGAAGTTAGCAGCAGCAGAGGTGGCAGAGGTTGTAGCAGTTGACTTCATTTGGGCTAAGGTATTTTGCACCTCTGTGGACATATTGTCCATTTTGGTTTTCAGATCAGTAATGGCCCTGGAAGTTGTATCTGCAAAAGAATCAAAAGAGCTTTTCAACTCTTTCAATGTGGTGTCCACAGAGGTGATAAGGGTTTGGAACTCATCCCTTGATACATGTAGACTTGGTTTAACCTCTGGGGGAACACATTCATCTCTAGAGTGAGTCCCTGTTCCTTGGACACCTTCTTTCGTCCCTGTATTGACGTTGAGGATGGAAGGATTTCCCTCTAATCCTCGAGCAGAGGCTTTATCAGCCTCAGACTCTATAGAGGTTATGTTAAGGACATTGTCTTGATCCACTCAAGAGGTGGGTACAAGAGTATCCTTATGTTGACTCGGAGACTTGTCTAGAGTCTCTCCGTCTTTGTGCACTCTAAGCTCCTCTGAAGAGCCTGTTGGACCTATAAGTGTGTGTGTGTCAGTTGAAACGAATGCCTCTGTAGGGATTTCTGTTGTGATCAGGGGCGATGGATCACGAACTAAGGGTAAGTCCTTTTGAGAGGACTCCCCTGGAATGGTTTCCCCGGCTATTAGTGGCACAGAGGTGGAAGGAATTTCCTCTGCCCGGTCAGTTTGGGGTGGGTTCGAGCTGTGCTGCTCTTGTTCAATATTACCTTCTGCCACTAGACTGGCGGTATAGAAGTATGGGTTGCACTGGGAGTTGGTTGGGGTTGTGTGCCTCTATTATTCCAGGCATCTGTTCTGGATTCTTGCTCTGTTGGGCATCCTATCACTTCTTCACCATCTATTTTCTCAGCCTCTCTTTCTATCCTACGGCCCGCTGCTTCTACCCTAACTTCTGTTGCAGCTTCTGCCCCCAGAGACTAAGGAGTCGTATATTGGATGAGAGCCAATTAATTGTCGTACATGGAGATGCAGAGGTCCTTCGTTTACCTGGGTATCTTCTTCTTCATCAGAATCTACCTCTGAGACTAAGACTGGTGAGGTTTTGGTGGTAGTTTTAGCCAGATCTTCTGGGCTTGCTCTTAGCACATAAAAACCAGGTTGTGTGAAGGGGTTCTATAGTACTTCTGGAGTCGCAGACTGAATATTCTGTGGGGTTTGGTCATCTTCATCTAAGTCAGAAGAGATTCTGAAGTCTGGAGCTTTTGTTGAATGGTGAGATAGAGCTTCTGCGGTCCATCTAGAAGGGTCTAAAGAGTATGCAATCCCGGGTTGTTGGAGGAAGACAGAAAAATCACCCTGATCTTCTGCATAATTGATGGGTGAAGGTGATTGCAGAGGTTGGTCTTGGGTTTCTTCGACCATTTCTGCTTCCTCTGCGATGGATTGCAGATGAGTGTGGGGTTTCTTGGATTTCTTCTTGCTCCTCCTTTTCTTTGGTTTGGGGGCACCCTGCTCAGAAGACTTATGTTTTCTCTTCTTTTTGTCTTTTGGAGGAGGGGGAGGTGCAGAAGATTCAACCTCTGTTGCATGAGGGGATCGTTGGGTTTGAACATCACTAGTAGAGGTTCCCTCTGTCGTTTTCCTTTTCTTGTGAGCTTTATTCTTCTTCTTGGCAGAGGATTTGCTCTTGGAAGCAGGGGAGAGAATTGTATCTCTCAGAGCATGAAAGTTCCCTTGTACATGTTCGTGCTTAGCCAAGGCCACTGCCCATTCTTCGTCAGACATCCTATCTACAACCCTAGTTCCTAAGGGGACTCCTAGACGCGGGGGTGTCACATGACTCGGTTCTGGAGTCCTATGATCGCGTATGTAGTCTAACTTAAGGGTCTCATCTGCTGCATATCCCAGAAGTGCGGTTGGCAGAGGCCTGCAGAAGTCGTATCCGTCTTCGTGCTCTGTTGGAGAGTTCTTTGTCATGGGATACATTCTGGCCGTTGGTCCATCCATTGGCCATTTTTGTAGAAGGAGTAGAGGTTCTAGAAGTACACCCAAAATACCCTGATATTGCAGAGGAGGTAGAGCTTCTGCAGAGCGTCCTTTGGCCTTTTGGGAGGATATTTTGCGGTCGATGGTGTTAACCATTTCTTGCATCATGAGGGTGGCGTAGTCCAGAGGAAGATCGTAGTACACTCCGTACATAATGGCCAAGATTTGATGAGAAGTCTGGTCTAGACTACCCACTTTTCCCGTTAGGCATCTGTTGAGAATGGAGAAGAGGGTATTCCATAGAGGGGGAAGTCGATTTCTTCTGAAATCATTCCTTTTTCTTAGGGTTGTGTTGTACCCTAACATCTCAACAAACCTGCAGAGCTCTGTGTCTGTGGGTTCCTCTGCGTATGCCTTTATCCCTAGAAGACCTCTTGTTGGTAGACTGAACTCAAGTGAGAACATGGTTCTGTTGAACTTGAGTTCAAGGTGCTTGGATTTGTCTGGTTTTGAGATGTAGCCCTTTATCTGTCTATCTTCTGGGTCAAATCTGCTGCTTTGCCAGAATTGATTGAGATATCTGGCAGGGATTTTGTGGACAGTTTTGGTTAATTTCCAGAATGTGAAGAAGGATGGCATGTGCTTCCCCAAATGCGGTTTTGGAGGGAACCAGGTATTGGTTATTGGGTTTTAAGGGAAGAACACGTTCAAAGTGTTCATGTGCTATGAAGTTTTGAAGGTGGGTTGTCGGAGCAAAATCTGCTGTGTCGTCGGAGTTATCCTGTTCTAGGTTTCCAGCTATTTCTTGGTTCTGAGAATGCTCAGAATGGGATGGGGAGTTCACTGGAGCGTTGGAGGTGGAATCCATTGATGTAAACTTGAAGAAAGAGAGTAGAAAATGGGAGTTGCAGGTATTTGCACAGTTCGCCGGAGAAGATGATGGATATAGATTCGTAAAAGGTTTAAGAAAGAATGGGAACGGGGTTATATAGTGAGGGTAGAAACGGATAGAATTCCGTGGTAAAAGTGAATTCAATAAACATTTGGGGTCCGCACTCGAGTTTTACGGTTGGGGAGACGTTTCAGAGGGATCGTGTGGCACGCACGTCCAAAAAAAATCTGCCACGTCGGATGTGTCAGAGCACGATTAGACGTCGTGCGCGGCTCATTAATGCTTGGCGCGTGGGCAATCCTTCTATCTGGGGTCTGTCACTCGCAGTAAATAACCCGTACTGTTACAGAATTTCCTTAAAAAGTCAAGTATCAGAAACGACAGAAGCTCTGTAGTGGATTGAGCTCTGTGGTCTGAAACCTGCCTTTTATATCTTCTGATGCTTGCACCTTTACCAAAAACGTTTGAAAAATCATTGGAGAGTTTCGATAGATTTTTAGTACAAAATTTTCATTTACAGAGGCTTTGAGGCTCTGTCAAAGCCAACAGAGGCTCTGAGAGTGAAAATTTCTCATAACTAAAAATTTAGAAAACTTTTTGATCATCCAACGTTTTACTTGTTTTAAACATTGTTTTTAGGACATATTTGGAAATTAGTATCCGAGAAAAACTATTTGGAAAGAGGTTTTGTGCGAGTAGCCTTTGAATACCTGGATTAGTCAACATAAGTTTTGTGGTGGAGTGAACTCTATGACTAGAAACCTTCTTTAAGACATTGAAGTTGATTGATAGAGTTTCCGTATTAAATTTGTGGTTTATAGAGGGTCTGTCTTACAGAAGCTCTGTTGAGCTCAGCAGAGGCTCTATGACCTCAAATTTCTCATAACGGAAGGCTCGAAAATCTTTTTGATCATTACTTGTTTGGAATGTATTAAACAGTGTTTCTAGGACGTATTTGGAAATTGATGTCCTAGAAAATTGTTTTTCAGAAAGGATTTGTACGAGTTACTTCCCTTTTGGCTCTTTCTTGTTCGGCAAAGACCTTTACTTCTGTGAATTTGATTGATGACATCTCTTCTTTGGCTCCCCCTTGAATGATCAACCTCTGTAGATCAGTTCAAGGTCTCCTTCTGCTCCCCCTTGACCTATGCTTGGATCAAATGAGATAAGTAGTGCACAGGACATAGGTCAATCTCATCAGAGGTTCTGTGGAGATTGTCAGAGGCTCTGAGCAATTCCACGGAAGCTCTGTTGGTAACAGAACTTTTGATGATTAAGAATATACATACAGAAGAGTTTTAAATATATACATATTTACAAGAGGATCAAGTCTTACTTATAGAGGTTTTCAACTCATGTTTATCATACCCAACTTACTTACCAAGAAGAGGAATCTTTTCTCATCGAGTGCTTTGGTAAATAAGTCTGCAAGCTGATATCCAGTGCTCACGAAGTACATCTCAATTGTTCCACATTCAACATGATGCTTCAGAAAGTGGTAACGGATATCGATATGCTTTGTTTTTTAGTGTTGTACTGGATTGGCAGAGATGGCTATGGCGTTTTTTGAGTCACAGAGGATGGGTATCTTGAAGATAGTGTGACCGTAGTCCTTTAGCTGAGTTTTCATCCACAGAACTTGGGAGCAACATCTAGCAGCAGCAACATACTCAGCTTCTACTGTAGATGGCGACACACAGTTCTATTTCTTTGAAGTCCAGCTTACTAGTTTACCACCTAGGAATTGACAACTCCCAGAGGTGCTCTTTCAGTCTAGCTTGCATCCTCCATAATTTGAATCTGTGTATGCCTTAAGATCAAAGCCAGAGTTCTTCGGATACCAGAGCCCAAGATTTTTGGTCCCTTTAAGGTATCTGAAGATCCTCTTTACAGCAATAAGGTGGTATTCCTTTGGGTTAGCTTGATATATTGCACAGAGGCATGTGGCATACATTATATCAGACCTACTTGCGGTTAAGTATAACAGAGACCCAATCATACCTCTGTAGATCTTGCACTCTACAGATGTGCCATTTAGATCTGAGAATAATTTATTTCCAGTGGCCATTGGGGTCTTCATTACAGAGGCATCAGAGAGACTGAATTTTGAAAGTATGTCGGAGACATATTTAGCTTGATTTATAAAAATTCCCTCTGTTGATTGTTTTACTTGGAGTCCGAGGAAGAAGTTTAATTCTCCCATCATACTTATTTCAAACTCACTCTGCATGAGTTTTTTAAAATCTTTGCATTGTTGTGCATTTGTAGACCCAAAAATAATGTCATCCACATAAATCTGTACAAGCAGAATCTCATCACCTTTTCGTTTGTAAAACAAAGTAGTATTGGTTGTACCTCTGTCGAATTCAATATTGAGAAGAAAGGTTGAAGGTCTTTCGTACCATGCTCTTGGAGCTTGTTTCAGTCCATACAGAGCTTTGTCGAGGTAGTACACGTATTTTGGGTACTTGGAACTCTCAAACCCTGGTGGCTGCTGGACATATACTTCTTCTTGGATTTCACCATTCAGAAAGGCGGATTTTACATCCATTTGAAAAACTTTGAAGCCTCTGCGGGCTGTGAAGGCTAAGAAGATTCTTATTGCTTCGAGCCGTGCGACAGGGGCAAAAGTTTCATCGTAATCATGCCTTTTTTTTGGCGATATCCCTTGGCCACCAATCTCGCTTTGTTTCTAATGACCACCCCATCCTTGTCCTTCTTGTTTCTGAAGACCCATTTTGTCCCTATTGCTTGTTTTCCTCGTGGCAGAGGTACTAGGGTCCATACCTTGTTTCGCTCAAACTGTAGAAGCTCTTCTTGCATAGCATCTACCCAGTTTGGATCATCTAGGGCTTCAGATATTCTTTTTGGCTCGATCACACTGATGAAATTTGTAAAGAAACAAAAATTAGCAGTGGCTGATCTTGTCTTGACCTTTTCAGAAGGGTCGCCGATTATAAGGCTTGGAGGATGGCTTTTCGTCCACTGTGTTGTTCTTGGAAGATGGTCATTTGAGTCATCCAAATTAACCTCTGTTGTTGCACACTGCGTTTCTGGTGCAACCTCTGTTGTAGATGGTACTTCTGTGCTTGTGCTTGGTTCTTCAGCTTGTGGAAGGATTGGTATGGGAGTTGGAATTTGTTCCTCTGAGGAAGTAGAGACTGAGTCTTCATTTTCCTCTGGTATTGATTCCTCTGTAGTCGTTGGAGTTGGTATTTCAGAAGCCTCTGTTGTTGAGTCCTTGGTCGTATCATCTTCTGTTCGCTCCCCCTCAGCGCGTGCATCTGTATGATTAACAGAAGATGATGAAGTATTCAATGGACCAGTTAGAGATATACCTGACTCAGTATGGTTGTTAGAAGATGTTTCTCCAGAGGCTCTGACGGCTCCAGCAGAGGGATCAATATCATCATGGAACATCTCTTCAAATAGAAGATTTAAGTCTTCTGCTCTTGTCTTTGGGATGCCAGAGGATTCCTTTTTTAGACCGAGTTATGAACTGATTTGTTCAGAAGTCTTTTGAAAGGAATCGTCAAAAGACACATCGATGCTTTCTACAATGGTTCGTGATCGCAGAAGATAAACTCTGTAGGCCTTAGAGGTGGCAGAGTACCCAATGAACTTGTCTTCATCTGCTTTCACCTCAAACTTTCCTCTTGTTTCTCTATCATTTAAGAGAAAGCACTTGCATCCAAATACATGAAAGAACTTGATGTTTGGTCGTCTTTTGTTGATCAAATGATACGGTGTCTTGATGTGCCTCTTTACTATGGTTGATCGATTTTGGGTGTAGCAAGCGGTTGATACTACTTCTGCCCAAAAAGACATTGGTAATCCCGATGCTGTCAGTATAGTTCTTGCAGCCTCCACAAGCGTGCGGTTCTTTCGTTCAACCACGCCATTCTGTTGTGGGGTGCGTGCAACAGAGAAGTTCTGTGATATGCCTTCTTCTGTAAGATAGGCATCAATGACAGAGTTTTTGAATTATGTGCCATTGTCGCTTCTTAGTTTCTGAATCCTGCACTCATACAGAACTTGGATTCTTTTCATTAAATTTATCAGAATGTTTGGAACATCTGATTTCTTTCTGACAAATTCAACCCATGTAAATCTTGAATATTCATCGATCAAAACAAGTATATATTTCTTGCCACCTAGGCTCTGTGTAGAGATTGGACCGCAGAGGTCAACATGAAGCATGTACAGAGTCCTAGGGCAAGATACATCAGTCTGGCCTTTATGGGAAGCTCTTTTGAGTTTTCCCATTTCGCTAGCAGAGCACAAATGATCTTTATTAAATTTAACATTTGGCAGACCTTTGACTAGATCAAGTTTAACAAGCTTATCTAGAGTATGAAAGTTTAGGTGGCAGAACATGTTATGCCATAACCAGGCTTCTTCGCTTTTACAAGCAACAAGGCAGAGCTTGTCTTCCTTGTTCTTGGCACAGAAGTTCATGAGGTAAAGATCGCCTCTTCGTTCGGCTCGCAGAAGTTCGACTCATGTGTCCTCTCCTTGTAGAGAGCAGAAGGTTCTTTTGAACATTACGTCGAAACCCGTATCGCAGAGTTGGCTAACACTGAGAAGATTGTGCTTAAGGCCATCCACATATGCAACTTTGCATACGGTTATGTTTTCCTTTTTGATGACTCCGTGGCCTTTTATATACCCCTTTTTGTTGTCACCAAAGGTCACAGATCCTCCATCAAGTTTATCTTTGTAGGAGGATAGTAGACCTCTGTCGCCAGTCATGTGCCGCGAGCATCCGGAGTCAAGATACCAGATTGGCACATACTGCTTCTGCAAGACAATCAGAGAGTTTTAGGTACCCATTTCCAAATGGGTCCAGGTTTGTTAGGGGTCTTCAAGTTTGCCTTAGCATTCTTGGGTTTGGTTTTAGCTTCTTTTGAAGAACCATTTTGTTTCTTCTTACCCTTGAATTTAGTATTCTTTTTGGGTGCAGAGAGGAAACAGTGTGGACTTGAGAAGTGTTGGCTTAATTGATGCATGAGATCAAAGCAATGACGATAATGAATGTGCGAAGAGATTTGCTTGAACTTTTCATTGAAAACATTAAATGAGGGCACAGAGGCATTACATTCTATCCTAACATTTGACCTCCTATTACAAGAAGACCTATGTAGGCTAGATTGTTGTTTGCAAAATCCTTTGTTGAGAGTAGCCTTCTGTGGACCCCTTCTGTGGTGAACTTCTGCAGGTTTCACTGTCACAGAAGAAAAAGATTTGTTATTTTCGGGCCATTTACCCTTCTGTTGCCATGTTAGTTTTTCTTTAATAGGCCTTAAGGGTTTTGAGGTCTTTGAACTTGTTGAATTTTGAGAGGACGTTTTCTTTTGTTGTTTGATTTTCTCAAGCTCAAGAGAGGTTTTGGCTTGTATACACATGTCCAAAAAATCTGGACATATAGGAACTCTTGTGATTTTCTCCTTGGGAGGAATAGTTCTGTTAAGAACTCTAGAGGGTAGTTTGAAATCCTCTGAGTCACAAGGTATTATCTCTGACTTAGAGTCAGTCTCAGATTCGTCAGAGGATGAATCGTCCTCATATACAGAAGCTGAGTCACTTAGGGGGTGTTTGGGATTGCGTTTCAAAACGCCATTTCTCCTTATTGTGTTTCCACGCCGGAGTGCGGTGTTTGGATTGTAAAAAAAACTCCTTATCACGTTCCAGGGAAGGAGATACGGAGTTTTTTGAGAAGGAACTCCATACCTACTTTCTGGGAACGGAGAAAAGCGAAAAGGAGTTAAGCAGAAGTTAAAAATATAAGCACTCCCAAACACCCCCTTAGTTCTCTTTCGACAGAGGCTGGACTTTCAGAGCATGTGCCATACTCGCTTTCTTCCTTTCTTTCAGGGATATCTTCTAAGTCAACAGAAGTTTTCATCGAGGTTTCCTCAGATAGATTTTGGCCATTATTGAAAGTACAGGGGCATTCATAAAAGCTGTTTTCACCGATTTCCAATAATTCCTCTTTAGAAATATGAGTCGGTTTTTCTTCTGTTGAAGCAGGCAAGAACTCAGGTGCCTCTGCCGATAGTTTCTTCTCAGAATCTATAGTGGAGACAAAGGCAACCTGGTATTGAGTCTCTGGTTCACCAAACTTAAAGATTCCTATCTGATCTTGTGTTTTCAGATATTTCTTTTGACAGAGGCTGATGATGGTAGATCTGTGTTTTCAAACCACACATTTACCATCTTCAGAGGTTTCCTTCTGTGAGGTTCACCAGAGACTTTTCGTCTTTTGCTTACAGAGAGTAAATTTGGAAAACCGGGTTTTCTTGTACTTCCAATATGAAATAGAGACGACAGAGATTTGTTTCTTTTGTTTCCTGTGTATGGATCTATATCACAGAAGCCAATTCCCCGTCTCCCTATTTGTGTATTAATTTTCTCATACACCTTCTGTGCATCTTGATATTTCTTAATTAACAGATCTCTTCTGAGTAAATCTTGACAGAGGTCTTCTCTTTCCTTTTGAAAATAATTTTTAAGAGCTAGAACATTCATTCTGTCGCTCTCAGCGTCCATAAGTTCTTTAGATTTTGCTTTTAAGGCGGAGTTAAGTTCATAAATCTTTTCTTTCAAAGGATTTAGGTGTTTGTTCCAGTTTGTTTCAATTTCTTCCTTTTCTTGAAAGATTTTAGCCTTTTCTTGAGTGATAAGTCTAGCTTCTCTCTCAAAGAAGGTAAGCTTCTTCTGAACACTTTAGCATGTCTTTTTAAGTTTTGTGTATTCAATGTTAAGTTTAAGCAAATCAGCTTCTGCTTGATTAGTGTAAGAGTCAGAAGTGGATACCTCACTATCGGAGTTGGAGCTGACCTCTGCCATGCCACAGAACAGGGCGTTCTTCTTTTCTCCTTCGTTAGAGGATGTATCTGACTGCCAGTTTTCTTGATTCACCATGAGTGACTTCTGAGCATAATATTCTTCTTTCTTTTTGTAGAAAGCAGAATCCCTCTGAGGGCGGTTTGATTTGCTCCTGCATTCATTGGCGTAGTGGCCTGGCTTACCGCAATTGTAACATCCTTGGTTCTGTGGAGCGTTGCCAGCTTTGTCATCTGACCTCTGTCGGTCACCACCTCTGTCCATCCTGTCATTCGACCTCTGTTGGTCAATACCTCTGTCGTTCTTGTCATTTGACCCTTCTCTTCCGTAGCTTTCATTACCAGACTTCTTCTGATATCCTCTACTGAATTCCCTTGTCAAAAGAGCTAACGATTTAGCTATAGAGGCCATAGTTGCCTCCTCTTCTTCTACCACCTCCTCCTCTTCACTATCAACGATCAAGATCTTCTTCTTCTTCTCCTTCTTTTCTTCCACAGCTTTCTCCTTCTTCGGCTTCTCTTTAGCTTCTGTAGCCTTACCAACCAGCGCAAGAGGTGCACTGATTTGAGCTTTTGCTTGTGCAATCTGAGGCTCTTGGGCTGCCAACGTTCCATAGAGATCTGACAGAGTCCAGGAGTCTAAGTCCTGATTTGTTTGCAGAGACATAGACAACTGGAGCCATTCTTCATTGAGACTCTTTAGGAACATGACATTGTTCTCCTCAGAAGTTCTGTAGATTCCGAACTTCTTGCACTTGTTGATTAGAGAGTTGAACCGATCATATATTGACTGTAGAGATTCTGTCGGCAGAGCTTTGAATGCATAGTACTCGTTGATGCATTGGGCTCTACGGTTCTTCTGATTTTTGGCCCTACCCTCCAGTTGTTTTTCCAGTTCCTTCCACAGATCGTATGCAGATTTACACGCATCTAGGGATTAGAAAAGGTCATTGGGTATGGCCATGATCAGAAGTCTCTTAGTCTTCTGAGCAACTTCATATTTTGCCCAATCGGGATCTGACCACTTGTCCTTGGTCTTTGGTTTCTCGTGCTCAGGGATTTCTGGAGTGTCGTTTGTGGCAGGTACACGGGGTACTGTGATCATTGGTACGAAAGGAGGATTGTTGATATTTTAGACGAGTTCTTTGTCAATACCCTCGAAGAAATGAATCATTCGTATCTTCCACTGAGGGTACTCATCTCTGAGTAGTATGGGTGACTTGGTTAAAGAACCAGCGATGAAGAAGTTGTTTGTGTTTGTCATTTTGAAAGAGGTTGAGAAGATGAACAGTAAACTTTCAGAAGATCAAGTGGATGTTTCGAATGGTGTTTATAAACTTAAAACCTTTTGAACAATGCACTAAAATGGAGATTTAACCGAAGTAACAGACTGTAAGTTTACCAAAGTCGAACAGGTCGATAATGGCAAAAAAACGTAGGCTGTTTTGAAATAAGTGAAGAACAGGTTAAAATTACTCCAGGTTTCTACCAAAAATCATTGTAAGTGAGGATCTCTTGATATGGAAAATCAAGAACCGCTCTGATACCAATTGTTGGTTCCTGTTTTGCTTAACAATGATGATTCTATCTAATAGTTCAAACAAGATATAATGCGGAAGCGTTTTTAACGAACTAAAAGATATAATAATGTAGAAGAACACACTATATCAAATACGTGAGATGTAAATAACACAGATAAATAGCTCAATAACCCATTGAATATTGATATAAATAGAACACCAAGAACACCGATGATATAACAAGAATTCTGTTCTAATGGTGTGTGTGTTGTGCAAAGCTTAATAGAAGAACTCAACATGAGTCTTCTATTTATACTACTTCTAAAGGGGACAAGCTCTAGACAATAAGTACTGAAGGTACAAAGACACTATTCAGGTACTGTTGCAGGTACAACGTTAATTAAATGCGCTGGATTCTACTAAGGCTAAGACTCATCAGAGTTTGACACGTGGAGTTCTCAGGTCACGCCTTGTACGAATGATCTTCAGGATCTTCGTACAGCAGAAATCGTGAGAAGCACGATTGTCCTTGTATAGAGCTCTAGTCTTTTATACCACAGAGGCTTTGTCAAGTATGACAGAGGCTCTGTGGCCTTGTCCGCATTGAAGAGTCTTCTGGTGATTCTTTACTTCGGTCTTCTCGGTTACTCGGCAGAGCCTCTGTCGAAGACTTCTATTCTTCGGTCTTCTTGGTGACTCGGCAGAGCCTCTGTTGAAGACTTCTATACTTAGCCTTTTTTCAATACTTCTATAAACAGAAAGATTGGAGCTAATAGTAAGCATTCTGACGACAAAATATCACTAAGTGTAAAGAAGCCAGAGTTTAAAGCGAAAGCAATATCCAAGTCAGAGCCTGCACGACACATCTCAAACGTCCGATTCAAGACGAAGGCGGAGTTCAAGACTACGACCTCGACCAAATTTCCTCAGTACCCTAAGATATCCTCCTATAGATTCAAAGGGACCACTAAGGACATGGTCGAAGCCCTGAAGACCGTCCAGGCGACCATCCGGTGGCCAAAGAAGTCCGACAAAGACGACGGTAAGAAAGATAAGTCAAAGTGGTGCGACTTCCACGTCGACCACAGTCATACGACGGACGACTGTATAGCTCTCAAAAAGGAGCTAGCATATCACGTCCCGAAGGGCAATCTCAAGGATATCATTGACGACGTCATTACTTTAGCTAACGACGCTCGACCCTCAACTCCCGATCATGCAAAGGTCGTCAACTGTATCACTGGTGGGTCTGACGTGTGCGGTCTGACGTATTCCGTAGCCAAACGTCATGCCAGCCAGGCACCTGACGATCGACCTACCTGGTACGTGCAAAATATGTGTTTTAATCGCAGTGGGTTGCAAACTGTCCACAGTGGGAAGTGCAAGTGCACCTGACAATATGGTTCTCATGAGCTCCTTTTACAAGTTTCAATTAAAGAGGAAAATAATACTTTGGTTTGGTTGGTGAAATAGCTACTTTTAACGATTTACTAAAGGTTTAAAAGAAGGAATGTAGGTTAGATTTTCCCTAGATTTTATACTAAATACTTGGTCTTTAAAATGATCCTTGTATTCGAGGTGAGCATTTTCGCTAGAAAAGCCCGGTTACAAAATACTCACACCGTTTAGATAAAAATCCCATACTCTTAGTATTTATTGTTTTGTCAACGGTAATCTCAAAGATGGACCTTTTCAGGCCTCAGTGGAATGTGTAGAGACAAATACTCTAAGTGTTTTTAGATACACCAACTAGCTTGCCTACTACTCCAGTGGGATGAGATTAGCTCATTGTGTCGACCTCACTTTCGTAAGTGTCATAAGAATTCTTTCGAATCCCCTAGCATCATCCAAGCTCGTGTCACTGTGTTCTACTCATTTCTGAGTTAAGAACTTTATATTAGATCCTTGCAAGTGATCGGCTTGTTCGCATCCTTGGGCATGAATCGAGAATGAATGACCAAAAGAACAAATATTCCAAGTATAAAGATTACTCAAGCATTTTTAATAAAATCCAGGTACTTCGCCTTCATACATCCCTAAGGATGTTTAGCCCATAACTAAAGTAAAGAAAGCAAAAGAGTAGAAGTTGCACATAATAAACTGAAAGTGACTTGAATTTAGCCCACAGTGGGGAACGAGAATTCGCCCCTGTCACTGTGTATTACGAATTACAAGAAAGAAATACAGAAATTTAAAGTTAACTAATGCAGTAAAATAAAGAACTAAAGTTACACTAATGCAGTAGTTGAGAGAATTCAAGACTAAACAAACAATATCTAGCAAAAACTACTATTTGACTTGAATTGTAAGAATGTAAAAAACATCATCCATTGAATGGCGCCCCAAGGCCTCATTAAATACTAGGAGGAAGGTATGGGCATGGCACAAAACCATGGTTTAGTCCCATGTTTCAGATCTGCAGATTTGCACACCATGCCTTGAATAGTAAACACATTTTCACCAAATGTTGCTTTATAGTACAAGGTTGTTGTACTTTTCACTATTCCTCTTTAAGGAAGGCATGTCCTCCTTTATCTTCATTTGACCTGCTCTTTGACCCATTCTTTTCTCCAGAAATGTTTAAATCCCAGCTGCTACTTTCTTTCTCTTTTTCCTTCTCGTCATCTCAGGAGTGGGGAGCGGAGTGGGCACTCCGCAAGTTACTGTGGATAAAAAACGTGAAAAACACCCAAACTCCACCAAATAATTTATTAAAGACCATGGTTCACTCCTTTTGCTCGTTTTCATGAAATATACCAAGAATGGGGGTTTTAAGAAGTGAAATGGCTAAAATTGACAAAATAAAATGGAAAATAAAAGGAAATAATAACTCTAAAAATAGAGTTATCACAACCTCAAACTTAAATCATTACTTGTCCCCAAGTAATAAAAAGAAAGAAATAAAATGAAAAACAATGCATTTGAACCTTGAGGGACTTACATACTTCTTGACTTGAATGGGCGTTGATCTCCTTCCTTCGATACTTCCTTCGGTCCCAAACTTAAAAACTTCACTTTTGTACTTGACGAAATCTTTCCCTTGTTTACCATTTGATGAATAGGGCTTTCTTGGGTTTGAAGGGTTTATGGCTTTGAATCTTTTCCCAAGGGTTTTGGCAAGAATTTCCAAACATGGACCGAAGATCTGGCTTTGAGATTTTTATTTCAAGAAGTGGGTGTTTAGTATTTTGCAATGATAAGTACGTACACTTTTAGGCTTTATTTGGGTATGGCTATTTTTGTGAAAGTGGGTATTCCGATGGTCCAGAATAGGCACACCATCTTTTTCTGGGAGTGAACACTTTGATGGTCCAGAAAGGCACACCATCAATTTTGTTAGTGACACTTCGATTTTTTCTGCTTTTGTATTTTTGTGTTTTTTTTTCTCTTTTTTTTGGAGGTGGGTATGGTTTATCCACCTAAAACTTAGACTTGACAGTGTCCCCACTGTGGGCAGACTGCAAGTCACTCTGGAAGTTCCCACCTAAAACTTAAAATCTCACAGTGTCCCTACTGTGACATGGAATGAAAGAGCGTAGGAGGTGGTTGGGGGTACAAAAAGGCTTGTGTTTGGAATTGGAAAATGGCCTATATCATTTCACGGGACAAGTTGAGATTTTGTACTTACAAAAGGGACCTTTTTAAGTCGGAAGCCGAAAGTTGTACCTTGAAATGGAAACGAGATCAAACACGCATTCAAACAATAAACATGTTAGTACCCAAAAGTACCTACCCATTGGTAGGATTTTCATGCATCAATATGCCAAAAAGAAATATGTAGCAAACATTGTCAAAGCCTAGCCATAGGCACAAAATATTAAACAAACATAAATTAAAATTGTTTTAGGGAGCAAACGAGTGAAACCATTGTTTTTAACAAACCAATCATGGTGCCGGGGTGGCATCCGGTGAACTTGCGGCGTCGTCCTCTTCAAACTCGTCATCACTGGCATATGTCGGGCAGATATCTTCTGGAAATTCTGGGAGTTGAGCTGCTAACACCGGGGTGGCCTATTTCATAATCTGGCCCATCACCTCATCCCGCTCTCTCGTATACATCCAAAATTTTTGGGTGGCCCTGTTTTGATACATTTGCTCACCTTCCAGCAAATTGATTCAGTACGTGAGCTTTTTTAAAGCTCTCAGGATCTCAGCCATTTGGTTGTTCGAACTTTCTGCAGCGGTTGGACGGAGTGGTGTACGAGGTGTTCGCACAATGTGTTCCTCAGCAATGCCCGCAGTGGGGTTAACAGTCCCCATTGTGGGAATATCTTCAGCAGGCTCGTTGGGAGGAGTGGTGATGTATCTTCCCATTTTGCGGACTGTTGCCACACTGATGTTACTTGTGGAATCAAACCACTGATCCTCCACAACTGATGGTACACCTGCTTCTATCATCAATAGAGTAATAAGACAAGGGAGGGGCAAGATTACCTTCTTTCGGGTTCGTGCTTGATCAATGGCCGCATACATAACAATTCCTACGTTGATCCTTTTCCCAGCGAGAATGCAGTATAATAAGGCACACTTGTGCATTGACAAAGTTGTATCATGTGAGGTTGGGGACAAAGAGGCACGGAGGAATTGGAACCACACAGCGGCCTCGGTAGTGAGGGGGCTAGCGTGTAGACATCTCCTCTGGCCATCTTTATCCCACTGCTTCCCCTCAATTGCTAATTCCCGTAATATGAGCTCCTCATCCGCCGGGGTCATTTTCTTTAAAAACTGCGCAAACTCACAAACTCCCGGGCTCCTTCTTCCCAGAACCCGGTTAATCTCTCCTGGAGTATAATTCACGGGTTTTCCCCGGACTGTTACAATGAATTCCTTAGCTTGAGAGGCCTCGGCGTAGAATTCCCGCACCAAAGAGGCATTTGCGCGGCGATTGGCAGAGGTTATAATCGACCAATCTTGCGCCACAATTCGGTTTTTAATGAATGGGTTGGCCTCAACGAAATCGGGGTCGAAACCCCTCTCTAAGTTCAGTTTCTGTTTTGAAATGCATTCATAGTGGGCAGCCACTTCTGGAGTGGTGAACTGCCTGGGCACCCCACTGGGGGCATGCTCAGTGCCCACTGTGGATTGATGTGGGTTTTTAGCTTGGATTTGTTCATCCCCAACATCAATTTCCATAAAGGATGAACTCAAAGAGGGTTCGAGATTTTTACCTTTTCGTGACCCTTGTCTTTTAGGCTTCTTGGTCGGTTCTTTCTGTGCCATGGTCACCTTAGACCTGGTGACCACTCCCTTCTTCCTCATGGCTCGAAGAATGGGGTTCTCCCCACTCTGGGTATCTTTCAGAACTGCATCCCTCTCCACATCATTTCCAAGCTTGCTGTACTGGTATTGGTAATCTTCTTCAACCTTCCTTTGCAACTCCTCTTCTTCAATAAATAACTCTGCCTCAGCCCTCTTTCTTTCCTCTTCGAAAATCCTCTCTTTTTCAGCCCTAATCCTTGCTTCCTCTAGTCTTCTTTCTTCCTCTTCTTTTCGGATTCTTTCCTCCTCCTCTCTTCGCCTCTTTTCGACTTCCTCTTTTCGTTTTCGAATGGCAGCCATTTTCTGATTGAACTCCTCCTCTAACCTTCTTTCTTCTTCCTCGGCTTGTAATGCCTCGGTATCGAAATGGATGGTGCTGGTGTCCGAGACTCGTGAAGAAGACATAGCCTTCGGGCTTTCGTGTTTAGAGGAACTTGCGTCCGGTGCTTCAGAGGTTATCAGATTGTCGCCGGAGACCGGCGGCGGTTCGTTCAGGTCGCCGGTGATAGTTTCCGGCTGGTGGTCCTCGGTGGTTCTGCGGCGGACCGCCGCACGGGTGGTTGCATCCGGGTTCGTATTCAATCTCTTACTCCTGGCCATTGTTAGGGTTTGGGAAGGATTTGTGATTTTGGTTCGTGAGAGAGCAATGGAGAAGAAGAGAGAGTATTTTGAATTTTCTAGAAGAAAAGTGGTTTTGATAGGAGTTAAGTGGTTTTAGGATTTGAAAAGTTGTGTTTTGCTTTTTGGTAAAGGAGGGAACGGTTGGGAGTAGAAAGAGAAAAGAAATGATGGTTTTTTTTCTTGGAACAAGGCAAAAGGGACAAGTGGCAGCAAAAGGTGACATCTTGTGTAAGAGAAAGGTGATGTATGTCGGTCATTAGGCCACCAAACTTGTCCTTTCATGCGCCAGATTGGCAGTGGGGAACGCAGGGACTTGTTCCTGCCCACTGCGCTGCTTGTTGTTGGCCTTTTCTTCAAAAATCGACAATCTCTCCTACACACATGCAAAACCAACTACCATGCAGAATTAAAAAGACCAAAAATAATAAAAATACAGCAAGCAACTGAAATAAAATATTTACAAGTAGTCCCGATGTTTCTTAACCATAGTGGGGTGGAGAGTGGGATGGAATGTGGGCACTTTCATTCAGAAAATGCTTCACTCTCTGCCCATTGACTTTGAATGTTTGATCAGACTGTGGGGACTTTAACTCCACCGTTCCAAAGGGACTAACCTTGACCACGGTGTATGGTCCCGTCCATCGGGATTTTAGCTTACCCGGAAAAAGTTTAAGACGAGAATTGAACAATAAAACCTGTTGGCCTTCCATGAATTCCCTATGGTTAATTCTTCGATCGTGCCACATCTTGGTCTTTTCCTTGTACAACTTTGTGTTTTCATAAGAGTGGTAACGCAACTCTTCTAACTCATGCAATTGCAAACATCTTTTAATTCCCGCAGCACTCTCACTCATGCTAAGCTCTTTAAGAGCCCAAAAAGCCTTGTGCTCCAATTCAATCGGTAAATGGCACGCTTTGCCAAAAACTAATTTAAATGGAGACATTCCCAAAGGAGTTTTGTAGGCCGTGCGATAGGCCCAAAGAGCATCATCAAGTTTGGTTGACCAATCTTAACGATGTGGTTTAACGACTTTCTCTAAAATACTTTTGATTTCGCGATTTGAAAGTTCGGCTAAACCGTTGGTTTGCGGGTGGTACGCGGTGGCCACTCTATGATGTATATCATATTTAGCAAGGACCGAGGCCATGACTTTGTTTACAAAATGGGTGCCTTCATCACTAATTAATGCCCGTGGTGTTCCAAATCGGGTGAAAATATTTTTATGCAAAAATTTCACCACGGTGTTGGCATCATTAGAATGAGAAGCAACGGCTTCCACCCATTTCGAAACATAGTCTACCGCTACCAAGATATAAAAATTATTGTTTGAATTTGGAAAAGGTCCCATGAAATCGATCCCCCAAACATCAAAAAGTTCTACCTCTAGAATGTTGTTAAGAGGCATTTCGTTCCTTTGTGAAATGTTCCCGGTGCGTTGACATTGCTCACAATTTTTCACAAATTCAAAAGGGTCTTTAAACACATTGGGCCAAAAGAACCCACTTTGTAAAAATTTTGCAGCAGTGCGGTTTCCACCAAAGTGGCCACCGTAGTGGGATGTGTGACAACCTTGGAGTATATGATGTTGCTCACTCCCGTGGACACAACGTCTCAATATTTGGTCCGTCCCTATCTTATATAAGAAGGGATCGTCCCAAACATATTGACGAGTATCATGTAAAAACTTTTTAAATGGTTGTCCACTCATCCCGTGGGGTTTTAGTCCACTTGCTAAAACGTTTGCAATGTCAGCATACCAAGGAATATTATTTTCGTGATGTTGAGCTGCTAGCAATTGCTCATCGGGAAAATTCTCTTTGACCGGAGTGGGATCAACAGTGCCCACTATCTTCTCGAGCCTGGACAAGTGGTCAGCTATTTGGCTGCTTGTTCCTTTCCTATCAACGATCTCAAGGTCGAATTCTTGCAACAATAGAACCCACCTAATCAACCGAGGCTTGGAATCAGCCTTGGTGATCAAGTATTTTATCGCTGCATGATCCGTGTGCACTATTACCTTCGTCCCTATCAAATATGACCTGAAACGATCAAAAGCAAACACCACCGCAAGTAATTCTTTTTCAGTGACAGTATAATTAATCTGAGCTTCAATCAGTGTTTTACATGCATAATAAATGGGGTGAAAGATTTTGTTCTTCTTTTGCCCCCCCACTGCCCAATCGCTTGCGTCACACATGACCTCGAAGGGGAGTGACCAGTCAGGAGTGGTCACTATGGGTGCAGTAACTAAGGCCTCTTTGATTTTTTCGAAAGCATCTCGGCATTCTTGGGTAAAAATAAATTCTTTTTCAAGCTGCAACAGGTTACATAGGGGTTTGGTAATTTTTGAAAAATCTTTGATGAACCTCCTATAAAAACCTGCGTGACCCAAAAAACTTCGAATACCTTTGACTGTTGTGGGTTCGGGAAGTTGTGCTACTACTTCAAGCTTGGCTTTGTCAACTTCCAACCCTCTTTTTGAAACAAGGTGACCTAGGACAATACCCTCTTCTACCATAAAATGGCATTTTTCCCAATTCAAAATAAGGTCGTGGGTCTCGCATCTCACTAGGCTTTTTTCTAAATTTCCTAGGCAGTTGTCGAATGATGTCCCTATCACAGAAAAGTCATCCATAAAAACTTCTATGGTGTCTTCTATCATGTCGGTAAAAATGGCCATCATACAACGTTGGAAAGTGGCGGGGGCATTACACAATCCAAATGGCATTCTCCGGAATGCAAAAGTACCGTAGGGACAAGTAAAGGTGGTCTTTTCTTGGTCCTCGGGGGCGATATGGATTTGGTTGTATCCGGAGTATCCATCTAGAAAACAGTAAAATTCATTTCCCGCTAACCTATCAAGCATTTGGTCAATGAAAGGTAAGGGAAAATGGTCTTTCTTAGTGGCCAAGTTGAGTTGTCTATAGTCCATGCATATTCGCCACCCCGTGACAGTCCTAGTGGGGATGAGTTCATTCTTTTCGTTTTCCACTACGGTCGTCCGTCCCTTTTTAGGGACACATTGGACGGGGCTCACCCAATTGCTACAAGCTATTAGGTAGATGATACCGGCATCTAACCACTTCAAAACTTCTTTCTTAACTACCTCCTTCATTATGGGATTCAACCTTCTTTGAGGTTGAACTTTTGCATGGTGGTCACTCTCCAAGTTAATCTTATGTTGACATAAAGAGGGGCTAATACCTCTAATGTCCGCTATGGTCCAACCAATTGCTTTCTTATGCTTCATCAACAAATCAATCAGACGTTGTTCTTGTTTCTCGCTAAGTTTGGAAGAGATAATAACGGGAAGTTTATTATCCTTAGCGAGATAAGCATATTTCAAGTGGGAAGGCAATGGTTTAAGTTCTAACTCGGGAGGTTGTTCTATTGAAGGGGGTTGAACATTTCTGTCCTTAAAATCCAAAGGTTCAAAGGCAGCCACTATTTCGTTATACTCATCCTCAAAAGTGTCATCACTCTCAAGGTCGGAGTGCTCACTCTCACTCCCCACTGTGGGCACTGTACGTCCCACTGTGGGCACTGTGCAAAGACTGTAGGATCCATAAATCGAACTTAAAGCAAAACAGTCTTCGGTGTCTATATACTTAAGGGATTTAAACACATTGAATGTTACCTCTTGGTCATTAACTCTCATCGTGAGTTCTCCTTTGTGCACATCAATCAAAGTTCGTCCGGTTGCAAGAAACGGACGTCCTAAGATGATTGGGATCTCTTTATCGGCCTCATAATCTAGAACTAGAAAATCGGCAGGGAAGATAAATTTATCCACTTGGACCAAAACGTCTTCTATTTTTCCCTTTGGGTAAGCAGTGGACCGGTCGACTAGTTGTAAAGTCACGGTTGTGGGTCTAGCCTCTCCAATACCTAACTTGTTAAAAATAGACAATGGCATCAAATTGACACTAGCTCCTAAATCACAGAGTGCGTGACCTACTTCTTGTCCTCCTATTGTGCATGGAATGGTGAAACTACCCGGGTCTTTCAACTTAGGTGGGATCTTGCTAGTTAGGAGGGCACTACATTCTTCGGTCAAAGCCACAGTCTCAAACTCATCCAACTTTCTTTTTTTGTTCAAAATATCCTTTAAAAATTTAACATAGCTTGGCATTTGCTCGAGATCCCCTACCAAGGGTATGTTAATGTGAAGTTGTTTAAAATATCTAAGAATTTTTTAAATTGAACATCGGCATTTTTCGGCTTCATTCTTTCAGGAAAAGGAATACTTCGTGGGTCAATCTGAGCTTGTTGTGGTATTGGCTTTGGAACAGTAGGCTTTGGAATAGGTCCAAGAGTGGGAAGGTCAGGGATGTCGGTCCCCACTGTAGGGATCACAGTGACTTGAGAAGTGCCCACTGTGGTGACCACAGTGGGTATTTGAGGCGAATCATCAGACTCAAAAACGATATCTTTCAGATCCTTTCCACTCCTCAGAGTGATGGACTTGACGTGCTCTTTTCCTATCACCTTAGCGTGTTCGGTATCACTAGGTAATGTCCCTGGTGGTCTATTCTTAACTTCAACGGCTAGTTATCCTACTTGAGTCTCTATGTTCCTAATGGCTGCTTGAGTTTGATTCATAAAACCTTTGAGAATAGATTCAATTGATTGTTGAACCTCAGCTGGTTGATTGGATCGTGGTTGGTATGGTTGTGAGGACTGTCCTTGGTGAAAGTTCTGTGAGGACTGCCCACTGTGGTGTGGGGACTGCCCACTGTGGTGTTGTTGAAATCCAGGGGGATTGTGTGGTCTTTGCTGAGTATGACTCGCCCCGTGGGGTTGGAGTCCTGGATTTCCAGCCCAAGAGAAATTTGGGTGGTTTCTCCAACCTGGATTATAAGTCTGCGAATATGGATTGTTCCTCGGGTTGGTCCCTATAACATTAACGGCTTCGGGATTTGCTGGACAATAGTAAAAAATATGCTCCTCTCCACAAAGGGAGCAGTTTTCGGCTAGATGAGTTGCAGAATTGACTTGGCCTCTATTTTGATTCAAAACGATTTTTGTTAAGGCCACTAACTGCGCATTCATGGTTTTGAGCGCTTCGGAATCGATGGTGTTGGTCTTTGGTACTACCGCTCTAGGATTGGACCACTCGGTATTGTTGTTGGACACTTTTTCTAAGATTTGATATCCTTCATTGTAGGTTTTACTCGTGAATGTTCCACCGGCTGTTGCATCTAAGATGATTTTGGCTGCATTGGAAAGACCATTGTAAAAGGTCTCCAATTGGATGCAATGTGGGATGCCATGATGTGGGAACTTTCGAAGTAAATCTTTAAATCGTTCCCATGCATCCGAAACAGCCTCATCTTCTTCTTGCCTAAACAAAATTATATCATTTCGAAACCTTACATTCCTCGTTGGAGGAAAGTATTTTTGCAAAAATTTATCGGCAAGTTCTTGCCAAGTGGTTATCGAGTGAGGTGCATGCGAGTTCAGCCATGACTTCGCCTTATCCCTTAGTGAAAAAGGAAAAAGTCTTAGTCTTAATGCTTCATCACTCACACCGTGTAACTGAAAGGAATCGGTCATTTCCAAAAAAGATTTTAAGTGTGAGTGCAGATCCTCAGTTGGTGATCCTCCAAACTGACCCATGGCTTGGATCATTTGAAACATTACCGGTTTAAGTTCAAAATGGTTTGCTACAATGTTGGGCCTTAGAATCCCGGAGCTTAAATCACTAGCTCCGGAAGTAGCATAGTCCCGTATTTTTCGATCTTTGCTATCGGCAATCGTTATTGTGGTCTCCATGACAGGTGGTCTTTCGGCCATGTTCATAGTGGGGATCACAAGGGGTTGTCGATTTGTTTTCTTGCTTCTTCGTGTTTTTCGCAACGTTTTTCTATTTCAAGATCTATTGGAACCAAATGTTCGAGTTGTCGCCGTGGCATACAACACGAACAGCTTAGAAAAACGAGTTACTCGGGCTCGAACAAAAACTAATGTCTTGAGATTAAAAATCACGCCAGTCCCCGGCAACGGCGCCAAAAACTTGGTACGTGCGAAATATGTGTTTTAATCGCAGTGGGTTGCAAACTGTCCACAGTGGGAAGTGCAAGTGTACACTGTCCACTATGATCGTCACAGCAAGTAATAGTTGGTAAAATACCATAATCGAATCCACAAAGACTGGACAATCAAGACAATATGGTTCTCATGAGCTCCTTTTACAAGTTTCAATTAAAGAGGAAAATAATACTTTGGTTTGATTGGTGAAATAACTACTTTTAACGATTTACTAAAGATTTAAAAGAAGGAATGTAGGTTAGATTTTCCCTAGATTTTATACTAAATACTTGGTCTTTAAAATGATCCTTGTATTCGAGGTGGCCATTTTCGCTAGAAAAGCCCGGTTACAAAATACTCACACCGTTTAGATAAAAATCCCATACTCATAGTATTTATTGTTTTGTCAATGGTAATCTCAAAGATGGACCTTTTCAGGCCTCGGTGGAATGTGTAGAGACAAATACTCTAAGTGTTTTTAGATACACCAACTAGCTTGCCTACTACTCCAGTGGGATGAGATTAGCTCACTGTGCCGACCTCACTTTCGTAAGTGTCATAAGAATTCTTTCGAATCCCCTAGCATCATCCAAGCTCGTGTCACTGCGTTCTACTCATTTCTGAGTTAAGAACTAGATATTAGATCCTTGCAAGTGATCGGCTTGTTCGCATCCTTGGGCATGAATCGAGAATGAATGACCAAAACAACAAATACTCCAAGTATAAAGATTACTCAGGCATTTTTAATAAAATCCATGTACTTCACCTTCCTACATCCCTAAGGATGTTTAGCCCATAACTAAAGTAAAGAAAGCAAAAGAGTAGAAGTTGCACATAATAAAACTGAAAGTGACTTGAATTTAGCCCACAGTGGGGAACGAGAATTCGCCCCTGTCACTGTGTATTACGAATTACAAGAAAGAAATACAGAAATTTAAAGTTAACTAATGTAGTAAAATAAAGAACTAAAGTTACACTAATGCAGTAGTTGAGAGAATTCAAGACAAAACAAACAATATGTAGCAAAAACTACTACTTGACTTGAATTGTAAGAATGTAAAAAACATCATCCATTGAATGGCACCCCAAGGCCTCATTAAATAGTATAAGGAAGGTATGGGCATGGCACAAAACCATGGTTTAGTCCTATGTTTCAGATCTGCAGATTTGCACACCATGCCTTGAATAGTAAACATCTTTTCACCAAATGTTGCTTTATAGTACAAGGTTGTTGTACTTTTCACTATTCCTCTTTAAGGAAGGCATGTCCTCCTTTATCTTCATTTGACCTGCTCTTTGACTCATTCTTTTCTCCATAAATGTTTAAATCCCAGCTGCTACTTTCTTTCTCTTTTTCCTTCTCGTCATCTCAGGAGTGGGGAGCGGAGTGGGCACTCCGCAAGTTACTGTGGATAAAAAACGTGAAAAACACCCAAACTCCACCAAATAATTTATTAAAGACCATGGTTCACTCCTTTTGCTCGTTTTCATGAAATATACCAAGAATGGGGGTTTTAAGAAGTGAAATGGTTAAATTGACAAAATAAAATGGAAAATAAAAGGAAATAATAACTCTAAAAATAGAGTTATCACTACCCCTCGTTCATCAAGACCCAGAGGAGATATGGAGTTAGAAGCCATGAAGATCACATTCGACCAAGACGACCTCGGCGACTCATATTAGAAGCATCATGACGGGTTGATTATTCAACTCACGATTGGTAACTATCTGACCCGACGAGTCTTTGTCAATGGAGGCAGTTCAGCAAACGTCATCTTCCTTGATACCATCAAGGCCATGGGAATCGATCGATCGGAAATTACCCGGCGCTCGACAACATTGGTCGGTTTCGATGGAGACACGACGAGTACCTTTGGAGAGATCACTCTGCCTGTCTATGCCCAAGGAATCAACAAGCAGACCAAGTTCAACGTCATTGATTGCCCGTCGGCCTATAACATCATCTTAGGTCGACCGTGGATCCATGACATGAAAGTCGTTCCCTCGACGTATCATCAGACCATGAAATTCCCTACGCCGTGGGGAGTCCAGGGGATCAAAAGTGAGCCGAAAGTCGCCCGCGACTGCAACAAGACCACCCATGAAGCCGCAGAAGCAGGCCATCTAGCAATTACAGGTTCAGGATGCTCCTGGGATAGCCGACGACTATCGCCTGGAGGAAGTCGTCCTAGACCAGAGCAAGCCTGACCAGAAAGTCTTCATAGGTTCGTCTCTCGATCCCTGCCTTAAAGACAAACTGATTTCCTTTTTGAAGGAACACGCCGACTGCTTTGCCTGGTCGCACGAAGACATGGTCGGCATAGACCCCAACGTTATTTCTCATAAGCTCAATGTCGACCCGTCATTTAAGTCGGTCAAACAAAAGCGACGTAAATTTGCTCCTGAACGGAATAAGGTGATAAATGACGAGGTCGACAACCTCCTCAAGACAAGGAAAATTCGAGAAGTAAAGTACCCCGACTGGCTTGCCAATGTCGTGGTCGTTCAGAAGAAAAATGGTAAGTGGAGGGTCTGTATCGATTTCACAGATCTCAACAAAGCTTGTCCAAAGGACCCTTTCCCATTGCCACACATCGATGCGACAGCAGGACATGAACTATTGACGTTCATGGATGCTTATTCTGGATATAATCAAATCTTGATGCACGTCGAGGACCAGGAAAAGACTGCCTTCATGACAGATCGAGGTATTTATTGTTATAAGGTTATGCCCTTTGGACTAAAAAATGCAGGCTCTACCTACCAGCGTCTGGTGAACAAAATGTTCAAAGATCACCTTGGCGACACGATGGAGGTATATATCGACGACATGCTCGTCAAGTCGAAGCAAGCAGTCGACCACGTCGATCATTTGAGGCAGTCGTCGACATCCTCCGAAAGTATAGCATGAAGCTCAACCCGACGAAGTGTTCCTTTGGTGTCAGTGTCGGGAAATTCCTGGGCTATATGGTCACTCGTCGAGGAATCGAGGCCAATCCCGACCAGATCAAAGCCATCATCGAGATCAAATCTCCAAGAAATTTCAATGAGGTCCACAGGCTCACTGGTCGGGTGGCAGCTCTAAACAGGTTTATCTCTCGATCCTCAGACAGATGTCATTTATTTTATAACATACTCAGGAAAAATAAAGGCTTCGACTGGACCGACGATCATGAGCAAGCATTGCAAAAACTGAAGGAGTACATGACGTCTCTGCCTTTGTTATCAAAACCTCACGATCATGAGGTCTTGCAGCTATATTTGGTTTGTAGTCCTAATGCAGTAAGTGTCGTCCTAACACGAGAAGATGAAAAGCAGCAACAACCGATTTACTACGAAAGTAAATATCTCTTGGACGCCGAAACCAGGTATTCCTCTATGGAAAAATTGCTTTTATCGCTTGTTACAGCCGCAAAGAAGTTGCGTCATTATTTTGAATTGCATCCTATTACTGTCGTGACTAATTTTCCTCTTAAGTCTGTCTTGAGGAAACCTGAGTTGACAGGTCGATTGGCGAAATGGAGCATATATCTTAGCAGTTACGACATCGACTTCAAGCCCAGGACCACGATCAAATCGCAAGCCTTGGCGGATTTCATTGCTGATTTCAGTCCTGAACTGGAAAAAGAAGCAGAGCTCGAGGTGTCTACTGTGGCGACTCACGATGACGAGCCTTGGACCTTACACGTCGATGGATCATCTAACACTAGGGGTTCAGGACTATGCGTCGTCTTAAAGTCGCCACAGGGGGGCAAGATGGTGTATTTCGTTCGATGCGACTTCAAAACCACCAACAATGAAGTCGAGTATGAAGCCCTGGTCGTGGGAATGAATATAGCCCACGACTTGAGGGCAACCGCGCTACATGTCAAAAGCGATTCTCTTCTGGTCGTGAACCAGATGAATGGAGAATTCGCGGCCAAAGATTCAAAGATGACAGCGTACCTGAAGGTAGCAAAGGAAAAATCAGAAAAGATTAAATCATTTTCTATTGAACAGATACCAAGGGACTAGAATACTCAAGCCGATGCTTTTGCAAACCTTGGGTCTACTCTAGTCGAACCAATATTCAGCAGCATTCCCATGATCCACCTAGCGACGTCATCCATCAAAAATGACGATGTCGTTCAGATCGAAGACCAAGAAGATGATTGGTCGTGCAGCATCAGAAATTTTCTGATGCACGACCAACTCCCAGAAGACAAGATGGAAGCTCGGAAGATCAGATTCAAGGCATCCAGGTATGTCGTGATCGAAGATAGACTCTATCGACGATCATCGACATGCTTAAACCTGAGGTGCGTCACCAGCAAGAGTAAAATTCAGAAGATCCTTCAAGAAATACACGACGGGGAGTGTGAAAATCACTCATGTGGTGGCAGTTTGGCCAATCGTATCTCCCGACAAGGCTATTTTTGGCCAACACTGCGACAAGACGCCATCAGGTACGTCCAGAATTGTGACCCTTGTCAACGACATTCAGGTACGTCCCATAAACCTTCTGAACCTTTACATTCGACACTGATCCCATGGGCCTTCATGAGATGGGGGATGGACATTGTCGGCAAGTTACCACCTGCCCCCGGGCAAAAGGTATTTCTCCTCGTACTTACGAATTATTTTTCTAAATGGGTAGAAGCAGCTGCCTTCTCCCAAGTTCGGGACAAGGAAGACATCTCTTTTATCCAGACTAACATCATATGCAGGTTTGGGATCCCATCCAAAATTGTCTACGACAATGGATCCCAGTTCATAAGCAACAGGACTCGACTGTTCTGTGAGGACCGCAATATCAAGCTGACGACCTCAACACCCAGATATCCCCATATCCCCAGGCAAACGGACTCGCTGAGTCGAGCAATAAGACCATTATTGCTTTGGTCAAGAAAAGGTTAAAAGTTGCAAAGGGAAAGTGGGTCGAAGAACTCCCATCAGTCCTGGGGGCAAATCGCACGATGCCTCGCACGTCCACAGGACAAACTCCTTTCTCTTTGGTATATGGTTGCGAAGCAGTTCTGCCGGTCGAGGTCCAGCTCCCAACCTCAAGGCATACTTCCGTCGACCACAACCTGGTTGGTTTAAGCTATGACCTTGACGCCCTCGAAGAACTTAGAGAATCAGCATTGATTAGAATGGCGTCGCAGAGGCAAGCGGTCGAACGACATTTCAATAAGAACGTCAAAGCTAAAGTCTTCCAAGAAGGTGACTACGTCCTCCGACGAGTGTTCCAGAGTACTCAAGAGCTCAATTGTAACATCTCGATTTTGGTATAAAATATTAAGATGAGTTTTATTGATAAATATATGATTTATTATATGATAGATTAATTTTAGAGTTTAACCCCGAATGAGTTACGTTTTTGGTTCTAATTGGAATTATAAGTTAAGCGGTAAACTTTATTTTTAATTTATAAGTTGGAGGGTGTATTTTGTTAATTGAGGAAAGTATGAGGGGCTGTTTGGTTAAGGTGATTAAAGATTAAACATCATCATCACCTCACTCTTTAGAAATCAGCCAAGTGTTATTCCACAAAGAGATAAGATATTATCTTGAGTTCTATGTGTGTGTGGGTATTTTTACGAAAAGAGAAAAGAGAGAGAAACGAGAGAGAGAGAGAGAGAGAGAGAGAGAGAGAGAGAGAGAGAGAGAGAGAGAGACAAGAAAGAAGAAGAAGAAGAAACAGATTTCTTCAGCGGGAAAAGAAGTTAAGAACAATCTGTGGAGCAAAGGTAATCATCCTACTTGAATTCTTCATCTTTGTAGATAAGTTTTTATATGGGTTTAGAAATGGGTTATGATGTTTTTGATAATTATGAGAAATCTGGGCTGATGATTATGTTCTATTAGTAGTCTTAATCATATCTGCATAATTACATAATCATTCATGGTTTAAAACTATAGATTTATGGGTTAAGTATGAATTCAGTGGGTTGAGATAGTTATGAATATCGCAGTAGTGCATTGCGATAGTTATGATGTTTGCGATAGTTATGAATGTCGCAACCTTGGGTTGCGACAAGCTCAATGGTATCGCAATGGTTGGTTGCGATAAGTTTGAATATCGCAATAGTGGGTTGCGATAAAATACTGTGTCGCAAGTAGAAAGTTGCGACAAGGGTCATCGCAGCTAGTTGGTTGCGATAAGAGACGAGAATTTTGAGATATTTATGATTCTTAGTATTTAAGGATCCTGTACAGTAGATTAATACCAGTACAATGTGTATATAGGCATTTCAGATCTTTGGCAGTTGGTGACAGAAATTCATACAATTATAAGAAAGTAAAGTGAGAGTGACGCGACTACTATCAGGTGAGTTCATTCTTACCTTACCCTTTTTATAATGTTTTAAATTATGGTAAGATGCATTTTTTTTTATAATGAACTGTTTTGAATAAATTTCGGATAGACGAATATATGAGTTTTGACTATTGGATTTAATGGGCAAGTGGGTTACAAAAATATTTATATCAAGGATCGTGAGTGATGATATAAATGGTTAGACTTATATTATAAGAAATTGACATATTAAATGTGATTTACTTATACTGAATGATATGAGAGATTTATAAAGGAGATTTGCTCATACTAAATGATATGAGGAATCTAGGTGGTATAAATATGATTTGCTCATACTGAATGATATGAGAAATCTATAATAAGCAATAATCTGTACGAGTACCAATAAGTGTAATGAATCCCTAGACACTGATTTTATTTGATAAGGTAGGATAGGCAAAGTATAATTGCTAATTCCTGTTTATATTGGAAAGTAATGAATAGGCAAAGTAGAATTGCTATTCATGTTGAATGATTGGATAGGAAAAGTAGAATTGCTATTCATGTATAAAGGAAGAATAGCAAAGTATAATTGTTATTTCCGTGTATCCTTGAAAAGATTGAATAGACAAAGTAGAATTGTTATTCATGTAAATGATTGAATAGACAAAGTAGAATTGTTATTCATGTTGAATGATTGAATAGGCAAAGTAGAATTGGTATTCATGTTGAATGATTGAATAGGCAAAGTAGAATTGCTATTTATGTTGAATGATTGAATAGGCAAAGTAGAATCGCTATTCATGTTGAAAGATTGAATAGGCAAAGTAGAATTGCTATTCACGTTGAATGATTGAATAGGCAAAGTAGAATTGCTATTCACGTGAATGATTGGATAGGCAAAATAGAATTGCTATTCATGTAGAAATGAGGGAATAGGCAAAGTAGAATTGTTATTCGTATTGATTGTAGTGAATAGGCAAAGTATAGTTGCTATTCGGATTTGAGTTGTGGAAATATGAATTAGATGAAGTATAAGTATTATTTTCCTGTGATTTCGGTAGATTAAAAATAGGCAACATATAAGTGCTATTTCTATATCCATTTAAAGAAGGTATGATGTTAGAATGTAAGTCTTTAGGCTTGATCAATAAATTAGAATCCGTGATGATTTGTAGTAGACTATTGAATATGGTGTTATGACTTTTTGAGTGATAGTAATACTCAAGGGATTGAGTATGATCCTGTTATTTTGAGATGAGTACGAGTATGGTAAGAACAAGTGTAAGTCAAGTTTGATAAACCTTGTTTACATTGATTTAAAAGTATTATTTTGAAACTGAATGTTCTCACTAGGCGTTAGCCTAATCGTTTCAAATTATATTTTCTTACCAGGTATGAGATCAGGGAAGTAACGGGATGAGTGAAGAGTTTATGGTGACGACAAGTTGATGTAAATTAACTCGTGTCATTATTTTCATTAGTTAAGAACGTTTATGTTATGGATATAGATGCGTAAACCTTTTTAATTCAGGTTTAAATTTACCCTGATTTTTAGGGTGTTACATCAATGCAGGTAAGCTTTCCACCAAGTGGGAAGGTCCTTATCGTATCTCAGAAGTCGTGGGTAAAGGTGCCTATCGGCTCCAAACCCTCGACAATCGAGATGTCCCACGTAGCTGGAATGCAACACATTTGAAAAGGTATTTCTTCTAAGTCTTTTTCCTTCTTTCATATGATTTGTTATTCATCACGACGATTATTGACTTAAGCATCGAAGGGTCGTTGGCTAGCCAACGACCAACCTCTGACCTTGTTTTATCGCAGTATCGCACGACATAAGTTACTGAGTCTATCGTACGACGTGAGTACACTTTCGCAGGATCGTGCGACATAAGCAATCGGGTCTACTATATGACTTGACCACCTTATCGCAGGGACGCATAGCTTAAGTTTATCACGATCTAAGTTTTTTAACATGGAATTTTTTTCACATTTTGGATAAGTGCCTAAGTCGCACGTACTTATGTCTACTTTACACGATTTAAAGATATTACGACTTATGTTCTAATCGTGGTATTACAATGGATGCCTCTGTCGCACGTCCTTACGTTCATTTTTATACGATGTATGTTTACTTGATGAATTTCATAATCGATATTGTATTTACTTACAAAGTGAATGAGACGAAATAAAGCACGAGTTCAACAGTAAGGTAAATTTCATTCATCAAGCGATCGGTTACATCCAAATGGCTCGACCACTAATGGTCGAGCGATAAAAGACATAACTAAAAAAAATTCTAAAGCTGAGGAGGGTCATCGGCCGCGTCTTTGCCTGAAGCTTCGCCTTTGGATCCTTCATCCATCTCCTCCTCCTCGGCCTCCTTCTCTTCATCTGAGTCGAGGTCTCTTTCATCCCCGACGTTCGACAAGAAGAACGCCAGCTCCTCCGACGCAGAGGCAAGGGGATTCTTGCCCGACAAGTGTTGTCGCATGATTGCCGCTCGAGCGGTCAGTCAGGCAAGAGTGAAGACAGACTTCGCCTCATCCTTCAGCTCCTTTACCTCTCCCTCCAGCTCCGCCACCCTGGACTTGGAATCCTCAGCTTCTTTTTCAATCGCAGCCAAAGATTCCTTAGTCTTGTCCAGCTCCGCCCTTTGCTCGGCGATCAGGGATAAGGAATGCTTCAGACGATAGTTTGCCTCATCCCTTGTAGTCAGGGTCCAGCGTCGCTACCCGCACGAATGCATACCTGGTCTTCCATTTGCGGTCGTTGACCGCAGTTTTCAGAACCAAGGTACGATCGCCTTTGTGTTTCTAGAACAAACTGTAGCGACGGTACCCGTCAATCTTGACCTGGTAAGCAGTCAGCAGGTCGATCACGTTCATCGGCGACTCCCAATGCCCGGTAAGTCGCTCGACGACCTGGATAACAAGCCAGAACTGGGGCATCAATTGCCCCGGCGAGAGGTCGAACTCGCACATGAAAGATTTGGCTAGAGGAGAGTAGGGCCAGTGGAAACCTATCTTAAATGGGTATTCGTATATCACGACATACCCAGCAGGACACATCTCCGGTCAAATCTGACCGGCTTTACTTAATGTAATCCCCGCAGGGATTTTCGCTAGGTCCCTAAGGGCGTCGAGATCATCTTGATCTCAAATGGAGCTCGCAGGTTCAGTGGACATTTCTAACCCTGTTAACCAAGTTTGCAGATCAGAAAAACCCCAAAGATCCCAGTTTTCCTAGGTTTTCTAGCGAAAGACTTACGACGCATACAAAGGATGAGGAGTCGTACCTTATATAGGCGCTCTAAGCCTCGAAATACCTAATCGATTCGAAGATTTTTGCAGGTTTGGAAAGGATTCACTGAAGAATGGCAACAAATCGAGAAGAAATCTCACTCTAAAAACTCTCTGAAAGCGTAAACAGGAAAAGATCCACCATGGGTCTCTATTTATGTAGACGATCGTGTCAGTCGAGTCGCTCGATGATCGACACGTGTTGATGCCTTTCCGAAGACTCGACAGATCATCGACACCTGGCAATTACAGCTGTTAGGCACGATCGCACGTCAGCATGACGTCACGATCTTATCCCATTTTTAACTTCCCATTCAGTTGGAATTGGACCGATCCAGTTCCAAGGCAACTGAAACGACTTTCGACATGTGTCACGACCCTAGACGTCATGTTGACAAAAAATTTAAAAATTTGAAATTTGAATTTGCCACTCTGTTTTTAAATTTTTGGGGGCAAACTGTTTGGGTAAAATTTCACCAGTCTCGACCACGACCAGAAAAGGGAAAATATTTATTACACTTTTTATGAAAAGATAAAATCATAAACACTTTATCGACTGACCAAAAGTTTAAATCGAAAATTACTCACGACACTCGACCGTCGTAAGAGACCTTACGACTCGACCGACTAACGTAAGACAACTGTTACGATCTTTATGTTTAATGCAGGATCAACACCATTAATGATCAACGGACATAACCGATAAAGGCAATTACGAGCATTAACTCTCGAAGGCCGTTACAACCGTTACTCAATGATTTATGGAGCCATTTAAAGCCACGAAAGTATATAAACAAGAGTTCCATCACCATTTGCGGGGAATCTGATTCTAAGAACAAGGCACTTGAAGTAAAACTCTCTCTCTCTCTCTCTCTCTCTCTCTCTCAAGTATATGACGCGCGACTTATACCCACGACTCATAGTCCTTACACATGACGCACTTGTTTTTACATTCGACACACTTGTTTACTTTACAAATTAGTTCATTTCTATCATTTGTATTGTATTCTGTGTACTCTCGACACCTGGAACATAAGGACATCGCCCCTATTTGGCGACCATAGTGCAACGACAACACCCACAGTCGTCCGCGGGTTTTTTCCTTGTTGAGGTTTTTCCCGCGTCACCAAAATCTTTTTGTCTCAATTACATTTTCTGTCTTTGTCGCACTGCTTTGTCGAACGATTTCTATCTTTAGTTGTTAAGCTCCACAATCAACCTTAAGTTATCCTTCTGGACGATTTTTGGCATTAACAAGGGATAACTCTCAAAATGAAACCTTAAATCTTGGTTCTGAAAATGATAGCAACCGTGGTCATTCTGGTAGCCTAACTAGAGCTGCTAGTTCAAATAAGTCTGGTAGTACTAGTGGGTTGAATACCCAAGGAAGGACTGTCGGATCTGAGGATCCTGGTAGTCCCAGTACGGTTGCTAATGATCAACGTGCTGCTGAAGAAAATTTAAATGATGTTCATTTGAGTTTCCCTCCTGATGGTGGTTTTGTTGAACCCTCTATTAGAAAATCTAACCGAGTGTCTAATTTGCCTAGAAAATTTTCTGATTATGTGGTAGAAGGTAAAGTTAAGTATGGTGTAGAAAAGGTAGTGAATTACTCTTTTCTATGTCCAAATAATTTTTGTTTTGTAACTACTCTAAATAAGTCTGTAGAGCCCAATAATTTCTTTGAAGCATGCAAAGATCAAAATTGGGTTTCTGCAACGAATGACGAAATGGAAGCCTTGTATCGAAATAACGCCTGGATTTTGACTACACTTCTAACTGGTCGAAAACCAATTGGTTGTCATGGATATATAAAATTAAGTATAAGTCAACTGGTGAGATTGAACGATACAAGGCTAGACTTGTAGCTAAAGGTTATTCTCAACGTGAAGGATTATACAATAAGGAGACTTTTTCTCCTGTTGTGAAGATGGTTACAGTAATATGTGTGATTGCTTTAGCTATTCAAAATAACTGTCCTTTATGTCAATTAGATGTAAACAATGCTTTTCTTTACGGTGACTTAGATGAAGATGTTTACATGAGTCTTTGACAGTGCTTTGAATACACCGATAGACGTGTGCTAATTAAACCTCACCGCAAGTATACAATGAGATCTAATATCGTCTTTCAAGTAACAAAATGGTAAGAACCAAGTATCGTCCCACAGAGATTGGAGTAAAAGCGCAATAAAAGTCTAGTAAAAGAAATGATTTCCAAGGATCAATTCGAAGATTATATTTTTCTGTTGGTGTTTGGAATTATCACATATTATATAACAAATAATAAAGGATAGCAAGGGTGTAAGATGTTGGGGTGAAGTCTAAACATAAATTCCAGTAGACCAATGTTGTAGCATTGCCACATCATTTGTCTCTTAACACTTAAGTTCACCATCTACTTTTCAGGATGCCCTCTCGGGTTTTCTGCAATTCACTGCTGATCTAGCTTCCACTCAACCCATCTCCGGTGTTATGTGTCAGAACTATCAATAGCAAAAGGAGTCATTCCAAGTATATGGATAAACAAATCTCTTTGTTAAAATCACTCTCTCGAGCCAATTCCCATATCAGTTAAGTTGAGGTGTTCTAAGTGGGTCATCTCTGACTCGCACTCTACACTGTTACCATCAAAACAGATGATCAACTTATCGGGCAAAATCAACCAGAAAGAACAGAGGTGACAAATCTCTTTGTCAGCAGCTCTCTCAAGCCTACTTTCTTTGTCATTCGGATTGACGTGCTTATCAATGGTTCATCTCTGACACCATGGCATTTTAACACTTTCAAAGTGATCAACCGTCCTGAAGTAACTTGATCTTTTATAAAACTTAACATGAAATGGTGAACATCATTATTGAGAAACGATACCTACTTTTCATTATGTTTAAAACCTCACCCTTTAATCTCACACCCAAGCTATTAAACTAGCTACTCATACTTGAATATAAATGACAAGAAATATAAATTACAGAAATTAAAGACAGAAATGTAAATGACAAGAAAGTAAAATGTAAGAATTAAAAGACTATAAGTTAGTGCAGCAATGTTGTACCAATGTTGCAGCAACTCATAGCTAATAATAAGAACATGAAGAACAAGATGAAGAACATAAAGTAGAAATGCATAAATTAAAGATGAGATTGTTTTAGATCAGTTTGAGAACTGATCCAAAAGTGGTCTACCAAAATACAATACATACCTCTCCTATTTATACTAAGAGGAGAGAAGGTAACTTGCCTAACTTCTACTATTCAACAAGGTACATGTACTATTACAACACATGCCTTTTATGGACACTAACACAAGCTATCTAAGAGTTTACAAAATAGATCAAGCATTGAATTCAGTTCTTCTAGAACATGGTTGGATGCAGAAAAGTTAGGTTCCCAAAAGTCTTCTCCAACATCTCTCTTCATTCCACAATGCCAGACTTCAATGCTGTAGCATTGGGCAGGGCTGTACTATAATTAAATTCACATTTATCCTTCCTAAATCAGTAAAAGACAGGTAAATCACAAACTTAGCTCCATAAAACAAAAGGTAAAAATAAGTAAACAAAAATGACTCAAATGTTGGGATAAAAAAAATATTCTAACTAAAAAGATAAGAAAACGACACTATATGCATTAAATAAATAATGCATATCAGTCTTCCTCCTGGTTATTTTTCTGCAAGTGAAAAAAGAGTTTGCAAACTTGTTAAATCATTATATGGTCTAAAACAAGCCCCCCGGCAGTGGTATGCTAAATTGTCTGCTTTTTTGCATGATCATAGGTTTATACAAAGTACTAGTGATTACTCTTTATTTACTAAAATCAATGATTCTGTTTATTTGATACTTCTTGTTTATGTGGATGACATAGTTTTAACAGGAAATTGTAGTACTGAAATTGATAAAGTAAAATGTCATTTACAATCAAATTTTAAAATCAAAGATCTTGGTGAATTAAAGTTTTTTCTAGGTATAGAAATTTTGAGAACAGATAAAGGTATTTGTATGTCTCAGCAAAAGTATTGTCTTGAATTACTTGGTGATTTTGGGTATTTGGGATGTAAGCCTATTCGTACACCCATGGACATGAATCTTGTTGTTACTGATTCTGTTGGTTCTGATTTAAAAGACCCCCCTTTAACTGACTTTACTGAATACCAGAAATTAATAGGTAGGTTAATTTACCTATTAGCCACCCGTCCTGACATTGCTTTTGCTGTACATTGTTTGAGTCAATTTATGCATTATCCTCGTCAATCACATCTTAAATTGGCTCTTCGTGTTTTGAGATATCTGAAATGTTCTCCAGGAAAAGGTGTTAATTTCTCATCTTCTTCTGATTTTAAACTGAGTGCTTTTGTTGTTGCGGATTGGGGTAAGTAAGTGTCTCTCCACTAGGCTCTCTGTCACTGGATATTGTATATATTTAGGGAAATGTATGGTCTCTTAGAGAAGCAAGAAACAGTCAACTGTTTCTCGCTCTTCAGCTGAGTCTGAAAATAGGGCAATGGCTTCTGTCCTATGTGAGATTATTTAGGTTCTTAGTATTTTAGCAGATTTAAAATTAGAAAGTCTTCTTCCTGTTGATCTGAACTGTGATAATAAATCTGCTATACAAATTGCTAACAATCCTGTTTTTCATGAAAGAACCAAACATATAGAAATCGATATACATCAAGTAAGGAATAAAGTAACTTCTGGGATGCTAAAGACTGTTAAAATACCATCTTTAGAAAACTCAACTGATATTTGTACGAAATCACTTGGTGTAAATCAACACAACTATTTGTGTTCTAAGTTAAATATGTTGGATCTTTTCCGATGTCAAGATTGAGGGAGAGTGTTAAAAGAATAAAGGAAAATACCAATCTTGTCATCTGTCGAATAAACAAACTTATATTTATATTCTTGTAATTGTGCGAGGACTAAATGTGAACATTGCTGAAAGAGGTGGACTGCGCTTCAAGTATTATGATGAAAAAGGGTAGCGGAGCAATATTAAAGAATTAAAGGGTTTTATGGCAAAGGACTCATTTGCAATTTATGATTGTTATACATTGGTTGCTATTCCCATTTTTAGGTTATAGTTACCGGTTTACGTTTTCTCTCATATTAGTTCTTCTCTCTTTAGAAATTAGGATTTTCTTTATGTTTTGATTATCTTCAAATCTCTTGAAGATAATCTGAGAGTGATTGGTATGTAGTGAGGTTTGTTATGTAAGTAATCATTGTTTGAGAGTGTGTGTGATTATGTAGTGAGATTTGTTTTGTAAGTATAATCATTTTCAGAGTTTATAAAATACAAGTTTTAGTTTATGTTTTGTACAGTTACTAACAAATTTGATGATATTGGTTCGAAACCAAATTCTAAACTAAAATACCAAAATTACAAATTCAAGTCAGTTTAACGAGCTACAATGAAAACTCCGAGTTTTTGTTATAAAAAATTTGTAAAGAATGAAATGGTTAAAAGATAATTCATTCAGAAAATATAAAATATAATGAAGGATTATCAATAAACTTTTTACCGACTTGTAATTTAATTTATTAACCAAAAATAAAAGAAACGACAGTCTTGTTAATTGTCGTTTGTATTAGATAACTCGCCTACTATCCACTCTTTATGGTTCATTTTCGCTCATTAATTGTCGCTTGTATTAGACTATTAGTGAATGTTTGTGTATATTTGAAGATTATTTGAATGTTTGTGTATATTTGAAGATTATTTGAATTTTTATATAGGTAATGATAAATGGTACAACATGCTATTAATGCTCGACGTGTTAAGTGCATCTAGATCTAGTTGGTAAACATGTCAATTTAATTAATTTGTAATTCAATTTTTAAGATGTTGATACAAAACCGTATCAATAATCCAATATGTACCAACCGAAAAAAGTTGGTACCAATTTAGTTGGTACCAAGTATAATTGATTGGTACATGATATAATATTTTATATACCAATTGTAATTGGTTAATTGATACATGGCATATAAAAAAAATATGGTACCATACCACGTTTACCCTTAGTATTTTATGAGTAACTTCTGTAGTATTTATTTGAAAAAAAAAGAACTAAATAGTTAGGTGATTAATACATAATAGGTTGGTCCCCGTAGTGTCACTTAATTAATTAGCATAGAGAAAGTTTCTCCACATACATTTAATTATTGAATTTTTAATAAAACTACAACTATTTGTATTAATGTCAATTATTCACTTTTGAATTCTTTTGCTTTCTTTAAATCGTATTTTATTATTTTGCTTTATGCTTTTGTAGGAGAAAAGACACCTACATGCATATTGATGCTCCAAATTTTGGGAACACTATATATGCTAAATAGTGTATAATATATATATATATATATATATATAGGGTCAAGTTCAAGGAAAAATCTCAAAAAACAGAAAACTGAAGAACATCTTAGGAACCCTTCATCTGGGCGGTATACACTTGTGCATACAGGTTATTTGTAACATGCATTTGTGCATATATGCACAAATGCATAATGCACTTGTGCATAAAACCAAAAAGTCAACTATTTACCTGTATGTGCATACCGTCCACATGAAGGGCTCCTAGGGTGTTCTTCAGTTTTTCGTTTTTTTTAGGTTTTTCCTTGAACCTCCCTATATATATATATATATATATATACCAATTCTTTCATAAGAATGGTGAGAATATAAACCTTCATCTATCATGAATGTAAAGGTAATTGAAGATACGATAAAGCTTGTTAAGATGGTTGAAGAAACGAGAAAGTTTGTTAAGATGGATGAAGATTAACGAAGACCCATGTTTTTTGTGAGTAGTTAGACGATGGTAGATGAAGGTTCGTGTTCTTTCCTAAGCCGCCGGATTAAAAAAACTCATCCAAAAGTTTAGAAAGTGTTATCGTAAAAAAATGTTCTCACATGATCCCAACTATATATACTAAGAATCGTGTGATAAATAGCCCTCGGATGGTTTTGTTGTTTGATTGAACGCCTTAGAAAAACACAGTGGTAGAGATGTAAATAAACGAAATTTCGATGGCATGGATATAGGCATGCATAGACCTTGACATACCTTATATATCTTAACAAATCTATACCATGGAGACCTTAAAATGAAAATGCTAAACAGTCATTACAATATGCTAACTGAATCACTTTTCTTACCGTATTAACATAACAAGAGCCAAGAATCTTACCTAATTAAAGCAAAGAACGAGAGTCTAACCCGGTAAATCACTTGGGTTGTGGCGCACTGGTAAACCCTCTGTTAGGACCATAAATATCTTATAAAATAGAAAGTGATATAAAGAAATTATTAGGCTTATTAGTTTGATTGTAAAAACCTTAATAATTGATAAATGGACTTTAGTGCGTTAATGAGCTTGGGCCTTAATATTCATAGGCCTAAGTATATAAGATTTGTTTGTGAGAATTTTAGGTTAGAAGAAAATCATTCTTAATCGTTCCATTACTCCTAATTGTAAACTCTCTAAACGGTTGATACCTTTAAATGAAATAGATGGATGACTACTTGAAATCATTCATTGTTCTTACTATTGATTGTTGATTTGTTTGTTATTTGCACTAATCTGGGATCCACAGCCTTTGGGGTGTAGTGGAAAATCTCATCTACCCAATATTCAAATCCAGGCGATGTCAAAACCCTTGTGGCCATGGAGGTTCACATGCGATGACTCCGACCCATTCATGGTCACCTGGGGATTAGTCGGTGTGCGTAAGCTGGCCCGAAAACCCACGATTACCGACAAAAAAAGGTCTTATCCAATAAGTGAAGTTGATGAGTCGTACTCACAAAAATAATAGATTTATAGAACACCAACAATTTCTATGTGTCCCAACAAGTTAAAATGTTATATTGATCTAAATGTTTGTAATAAGTTTATAGTACGGTTTTGGACGTGTTAACAATATTTTTTTATGATACATTCGATGCAAAGTGTCGTATTAACTACTTTGTAGAACATTTTTGAGAAATGTCCTATGAACACATCTTATTGTAGGGCATTTTTTTCAAACAGTGTCTTATAAATTAGCTAATACGATGTTTTTTTATATTAAAAATGTTTCAAAACTTTTCTTACGACACACACAAAAAACGTTTTATAAACTTATTACAACAACTTTAGATAAGACAATTTATTATTTGGTCCTATTAAGCGTTTTGGTAAACAAACCCTTAAACCTTAACATACATGATATCTCATAAACTTTAACATACCTTAACATGAAAGATAATTAACATTAACATGCATTAAAAATAGTTATCATTCTTAACATACCTTAACTTAAAAACTATGTTAAGGTATGTTAATGTGCCTGTATAGGAAAAAGGATGAAAATGCTCCTCAAACGTGATAGGGTTCTCACTGAAATAAGAGTCCTTACCAGAATTCGGCTATTATATATATATGGTTGGTTATTTTTGTAACCTAAATTATTGTACTAACCTTGTTAACCAAATTATCAGCGGTTGATTTTAACACGAACGGTTAAGATGAACCACACCAAAAAATTAATTATAAAACGTGATGTTTGAGTAATTAATGTAATGAACGAGAGTGTTTAAGGGCAGTTGAGGAAAATCAATTTCTTTTACCCTTTATGAAACACCCTAAAGTTTTGCAATAAATTTAAACCTTAAATTATCAGAGTTTACCACAACATCTTCCAAAACTTTCATTCATAAATGGAGAATTAGTGAAAAGGTTCATAATTACAAGTGAACTATTATAAACAACCTACTAATCTAATCCATATCATACATGATCAGATTATAAGGGTTGTCTACAATATCTTCAAAATATCTTCAATTCCACTAAATTCTCCATTACATCTCCAAAAGTATGATTCTAACCCCTCTTCACTCATCCCTTCGTATCCCTTCACGTGCTAGTACCTGGTAAGAAAATTTAATTTGGAACATTAGGCTTGCGCCTAGTGAGAACATCCAGTTTAAAATCCAAAATATTTATAAGCTTCGAAAACCAAATTTGTAAACAAAGCATATAAAATAATCTTTTCGTAAACTTTCATGACGTACACATAACATCTTTCGATGACGGGAATCATACCCGATTCCATGAATATAACGAATACCAAGTAAGTCATCGCATCATGTTTAAGAGCAACACTACGAATCACTAATGATTCTAGATTCCATCTCATATCCAAGAAATTACAATTAAACCATGTCTACTTCTTGGAGTGGAAGTTGAAATAGCAATTATACCTTGCCTATTCCTCATCTCCCAATAGAAAACGGAAATAGCAATTATACCTTGCCTATTTCACGTTTTCACGTCACAATACGAAAAGGGAATAGCAATTAACCTTGCCTATTCCTCATTTCCAAATAGAAAACGGAAATAGCAATTATACCTTGCATATTTCACGTTTATCAAATAATGCTAGTGCCTATGGATCCATTACACTTACTAGCATACGCACGTACCAAATCAAATCACATATCAAATCGTATCATACTCAAAATTGAGTTATAATTCATATTCGTACTGCTAAAATGATCCAAGGAAACTTATTCCGAAACTTAGGTCCAGAAACAATTCATAAATATATCCGGGAATCAAATCTGGAAAGCATATCCGGTAACATCCGGAATCAAAGGAAATCCGGGTAACATCCAAAAATCTAGTCCGGGAACCATCCTGTTAGACAACCTAGGGGGGTAAGGTTGTATTTAAAACTTTTACTTTCAAAAATTCTTTTATAAAAATATCTTAATAATGTAAATACAACAGAGTATATGAAAACACAACAGATACGTATAAATACAGGATAGTATAAATATAGTAAATAAAGCAGAGTATAAATGCAATGAATATACAATAATTATATAAACAGATATAATTAAATGCACAGCGGAAATATAAAGAGATAAGGGATAGAGATACTTGACACGGAGATTTAGTGATTTACCACAACTTGGTAAATCACTAGCCGAGACACTTCCCGACACGATCCAATAAACGTATTCTTTACGGTAGAATACAAACCAAATACAAAGGAAAGCAATAGGCTCTCAAGCTTCAGCTAATTGAGATATACAGGATCACACACCCGTTATTCAAACACTTACAAGAGGAGTATAACTCACAATGGAAATCACTCTTGTATAATATTTATCACTTGGATATTTTATAAAAACGTTTTATAAAATAAATATGTAGTGATAATATGTAGTATGGAATATTAGTTGGGAGAATAGATGGCTGTTTGTTGTAGTTGTATTTTTGTCTATCTTCTTCATCACCAGCATGCTTCTTTATATATCAGCATCTCCAACGGATATAGGCATTCGCGGTATACCGCCAAATGCACGCGGTATACCGTGCAGTAAAAAGGACACTGACACACCAACGGCTACATGAGGTGGCGGTATACCGCCAAGAGCAAGGCGGTATACCGCCCATGAATAGTGCATCTGACAAAGGAAGCTTTCGGCTGTACCATCTCCACATTAATGATGAACAGTGCTAAGATATGAAAACCTGATTTGAGATTTTGAAAAAATGGTTTAAAGATTATTTTAATAAAAATTAATAAAACTTTAGTTTTAAATAATTTTAAATATCTTTAATTAAAAACAGTTTAGGGTTTTATAAATATCCAAGTGGTATATTATTTTAGGGTGCTTATCATTATAAGGTATAAACAATAATGACGACGTAAAACTTCCGTCTTGAACTCTTCAGATAAAATCTTCGTGTTCTTCAAGAACTGTACACTTGGATAGGATTGTTAGATAAACAATAATACGGTGTGTTTGTAATCATCAAAATAAATATATATAAATATATAGAGATGTGGTACACTTGCACCAACAATCTCCCCCTTTTTGATGATGACAAACACAACCGCTAAGCAAGAGCATATGCGGTTTCTCTCCCCCGTTTGTCAAAGCAAAAAGGGTTAAGAAAGACGGTATGCTCCCCCTCGAGAGATGCTCCCCCTCAAAATATGCATATATTTGAGAGAGCATAATCTCATGGGTAAAGATAATAAAACGCTCCCCCTCAAATTAATAACGATATTAAATTGATGATTTTATAAAATTTGAGGGATAAAATAAGCATAATAAATGACATGAAACAAAATAACCAAAAAGAAACACTTGCACCAAAACGGATCTTAAGGCTTCGATTTTCGGTTAATTTTATGTGATTAAAAAAAATCACCACGTATTATGACCTCGTCAGGAAACACATATTATATCCTCGTCAGGTAACCACGTATTATAACCTCGGCAGGTAACCACGTATTATAACCTCGGCAGGTAACCACGTATTATATCCTCGCCAGGAAGCACGTATTATAACCTCGTCAGGAAGCACGTATTATATCCTCGCCAGGAAGCATGTATTATATCCTCGCCAGGAAACACCTACAAAAGGTAAAGAAAATTTTCGTGGTACCCTTTTCTTATGGGTCCTTTTGACAGTTAGTATAAAACATAAACTGCAAAAAAATATGTTGTCGACATAAAACAAACACGACAAACATACAAAGCCATATAAATGGTTTAAAACCATAAACGCATTCCACCCGGATTGTCAACATTAAACATTCCTTTCGGAATCCATTTTCTAACCATTTTAATTTTACGATCGTATTCATCATAGACGTAAAAAGAAGTATGCGGATTAACATTTTTCTTAGGATTCGCAAACTTATTATTATACATAAACGCATGTGATTTTCTCGACATATAATTCACATAATTCATTTTAGGAACATACGGAGGTTTTTGCGTTTTATTTTTAACAACAAATTTAGGTTTTTCAAAAACCTTTTTAATTGGCATACAATCACATTTTTCAATACACGTATTTGAACCAATGCCTTTTCGGCAATTTATATGATTTGATATATTAAGCATTTTAAGCACTTTATCATTGCTACTATTAAAAGCATTTGCTAATAAGTCATTTTTCTCATGCGATTTACATTTTGCTTTTAAACAAGCAATTTCATCTTCAAGAATATTGCATTTACCACATACAACTTTTTCACATGTTATTTTCTCTAAACATGCAATTTTATCATTTAAGACAGTGCAAGATTTGCAAACAATATTTTCGCATGCTTTCTTTTCTAAAGTGATAACTTTATCATTTAACTCATTTTTGATTTTATTATCACATGCAATGGTTTGTTTACAATTATTCAACTCATTTTGACATAATAATAATTCTTCTTTTAATTTAGCATTCTCATTTTTATAACTATTTACGAGAACAATCAATTTTTGAAAAGAGACATTTAACATATCAATATCATCATCGTTATCACTACAACTAGAATAACTTGAGTATGAAGTACATACCTCTTTCTCGCAGTCGACGATGAGACACGTTTCTTCATTTCTTTGATCTCGGGTTTCGTCTCTCTTTTCTTTTGAGTTTCCACCATAGGTGATGTTCAAGTTCTCCCAAATATCACGAGCAGTTTCAAAGAGATAAACACGCTCAATATCATCGTTAGTAAGAACCGAAAAGAGAAAATTTTTGGCTTCATAATTTAAACAATAATTAGCCTCATCTTCGTCGGACCATTCCGAGCTAGGTTTTTCAACAACTTTGTTGTTTTGAAATTTTGTGGGTTTGAAATTTCCTTTTATAATAATATCCCAAATTTTTTGATTTATCCCACGAACATAACGTTCAAAAGAATTTGCCCAAAGATCAAAATTTTCGAAATCAATAAGAGGAGATTTAGAAAACCAAGTATTTTGTTGAGCCATAACAAAAACGGATTTAAAAAAAAAATTAAATAGACGATTTTTGAAAGCCCTGCTCTGATACCAATTGTTAGACAACCTAGGGGGGGGTAAGGTTGTATTTAAAACTTTTACTTTCAAAAATTCTTTTATAAAAATATCTTAATAATGTAAATACAACAGAGTATATGAAAACACAACAGATACGTATAAATACAGGATAGTATAAATATAGTAAATAAAGCAGAGTATAAATGCAATGAATATACAATAATTATATAAACAGATATAATTAAATGCACAGCGGAAATATAAAGAGATAAGGGATAGAGATACTTGACACGGAGATTTAGTGATTTACCACAACTTGGTAAATCACTAGCCGAGACACTTCCCGACACGATCCAATAAACGTATTCTTTACGGTAGAATACAAACCAAATACAAAGGAAAGCAATAGGCTCTCAAGCTTCAGCTAATTGAGATATACAGGATCACACACCCGTTATTCAAACACTTACAAGAGGAGTATAACTCACAATGGAAATCACTCTTGTATAATATTTATCACTTGGATATTTTATAAAAACGTTTTATAAAATAAATATGTAGTGATAATATGTAGTATGGAATATTAGTTGGGAGAATAGATGGCTGTTTGTTGTAGTTGTATTTTTGTCTATCTTCTTCATCACCAGCATGCTTCTTTATATATCAGCATCTCCAACGGATATAGGCATTCGCGGTATACCGCCAAATGCACGCGGTATACCGTGCAGTAAAAAGGACACTGACACACCAACGGCTACATGAGGTGGCGGTATACCGCCAAGAGCAAGGCGGTATACCGCCCATGAATAGTGCATCTGACAAAGGAAGCTTTCGGCTGTACCATCTCCACATTAATGATGAACAGTGCTAAGATATGAAAACCTGATTTGAGATTTTGAAAAAATGGTTTAAAGATTATTTTAATAAAACTTTAGTTTTAAATAATTTTAAATATCTTTAATTAAAAACAGTTTAGGGTTTTATAAATATCCAAGTGGTATATTATTTTAGGGTGCTTATCATTATAAGGTATAAACAATAATGACGACGTAAAACTTCCGTCTTGAACTCTTCAGATAAAATCTTCGTGTTCTTCAAGAACTGTACACTTGGATAGGATTGTTAGATAAACAATAATACGGTGTGTTTGTAATCATCAAAATAAATATATATAAATATATAGAGATGTGGTACACTTGCACCAACACATCCGGAAAAAGTATCCGGAGTTCGAGTCCGGAACCATCTGGTAAACTAATCCGGAACCAAGTCCGGAAGCGATCCTGAAAAGTACCCGGAAATCAAATCCGGAAGTATCTGGAAACCCAAGTCCAAACACATCCGGAAAACCCAAATCCGGATATACCGGAAAAGCCATCTTCCGGATTTGTTCGATATCTATCTGGTTATTTTCGATTTACACCTTGTTCCATAAAATCATGTATACCAATTCTCTTAAACATGTTAATAGGTTCATAAAACCATTTCAAATTTAGCTAACCACTTTTGAAACATAAAAACATGCTTTACACAGTAGGATGAACTCACCTGAACCAAAACTCAAACTCAGAGTTTGAAATTTAACTCAAATCCTTTCCACAAACATATTTCAATAACCTAATCGAAAGCTAACTTAACTTGATTATCATTTCTTAAGTTATTGAATTGAAGAAGAGTATCGAAATTCTTGTCGTACAAAAACTCGGTCTTTCTTCCTTTCTTGGAACCGACTTTTCAGGAATGAAATTGAGATAATTCTCAATTTGACCGACTATCCTGATTTATACCTCAATACAATTCAAATTTGACCTTATACTTTCAAAAATGATAAAACTAACCCCAAGCTTCACATTTTATAATTAGTCCAAACACCTTGGCTAATTACTCTTTTGGCCCTTCAACATTAAATTATAACATATCTTTTAAAATAACACCTTCCAATATTTTAAACGTTCTTCCAAAATAAACGTACAATAGTTATGGAAATGTCGAGGTGTTACAATTCTCCCCAACTTGAAAATGATTTCGTCCTCGAAATCTGAACTATACAAACAAATGAGGATACTTATTCTTCATATCCTCTTCTACTTCCCAAGTTATGTTAGCACCTCTATGATGTTTCCATTGAACTTTGACCATGACAACGTCCTTATGTCTTATTTTATTAGTTGTTCTTTCCAAAATGCTTCTGGTTCCTCAACACAGAGACTTTTCTCATCCACTTTTATTTCAGAAAGTGTTATAGCATTTTCCTCTTCGGCTAGGCATCTCCGAAGATAGCAAACATGGAAGGTATTATGGATTCCTTCCAATTCAGGTAGCAGCTCTAACTGATATGCTTCAAGTCCTACTCTCTTGGTTATTGTGAAAGGTCCAAGAAAACGAGGAGTCGGTTTTCCACGCTTCCCAAATCTTATGATGCTTTTCTACGGGGATACCTTTTACATCACCCGCTCCCTAACTTGAAATTCTTTAGGTCTCCTTTTCTGATCAGCGTAATTCTTTTGTCGATCTTGAGCCTCCTTCAAGTGCTTCCGAATCTCCTTAACTTTATCAGCCGTTTGTTGCACAATTTCGGGACCAGCAAATTGCTTTTCTCCAGCTTCCAACCAACATATTGGAGTTCTACACTTTGGACCATATAAAGCTTCGAAATGTGCCCTTCCAATATTGGAACGATAACTATTATTATACACAAACTCCACTAAAGGTAAATGTGTATCCCAGTTACCTCCAAAATCAATTACACAAGATCTTAGCATGTCTTCCAGAGTCTGAATTGTTCTTTCACTTTGCCCGTCCGTTTGTGGGTGATATGCTGTGCTCAAATTCACTCTCGTACCCAACTCTTCTTGTAGTGACTGCCAAAATCTTAAAGTAAATCCACTATCACGATTTGATACTATAGACTCAGGGATGTTGTGTCTTGATACCATTCATCAATTTATAACTTGGCTAGCTTATCTATTGGTGAAGCTTCTTTCATTGGTAAGAAGTGAGCACTTTTAGTTAAGTGATCCATGATTACCCAAATGGTATCGTTACCTTTTAACGTCTTTGGTAACTTAGTCACAAAATCCATGGTAATCTTATCCCACTTCCATTCAGGAATTTCCAAGGATTGTAGACTCCCATAAGGCCGTTGATGTTCGACCTTTACCAACGAACACGTCACACATTTCTCTACAGTGCCACGTCTAGCTTCATAGACGGCCACCAATAATGTAGCTTTAAATCTCTATACATCTTAGTACTTCCAGGATGCATAGAATATTTGGACTTGTGGGCGTCTTCGAGAAATAATTCCCGATTTCCTCCAATCTTTGGCACCCAAATACGGCCTTGAAAAAGTTTGACTCCTCGACTATCTTCAGTCAACTGAAGATGTTGTTTAACCATAATTTCACTCTTAAGATTTTCTTCTAATAAAGCTTCCATATGTGCCCCTTTGATCTTTTCAATCAGACTTGACATCACATCAATTCTGGTATTGGTCGCTTTCAAACATCCATTGTATTCTTTTCTACTTAAGGCATCAGCTACTACATTTGCTTTACCAGGATGGTAATGCAATTCACAATCATAATCCTTAAGTAGTTCTAACCAACGTCGTTACCTCATATCCAACACTTTCTGATCAAAGACATGTTTCAAACTTTAATGATCGGTGAAAAGAGTGCACTTCGTTCCATACAAGTAATTTCGCCATAACTTCAAAGCAAATACTGCTGCCAGTTCTAGATCATGGGTAGGATAATTCTTTACGTGCTCTTTGAGTTGTCTTGATGCGTAAGCAATCACTTTGCCGTGTTGCATCAATACACACCCCAAACCATCTTTGATGCATCACTATATACTATCAAATCTTCTGTTCCTTCCGGTAGTGCAAGGACATGAGCTTCACATAACTTCTTTTGTAAAGTCCTAAAAGTTGACTCTTGCTTTTCAGTCCATACAAACTTTACATTCTTCTGTGTTAGAACTGTCAGGGAAGAGGCAATCTTAGAAAAGTCCTTTATGAATCTTCGGTAATAGCCTGCCAAACCCAAGAAACTCCGTATCTCCGATGAGTTCTTCGGTGTTTCCCAATTCATCATTGCTTCTATCTTCGTCGGATCCACTTTGACTCCTTCAGAAGTGATTACGTGACCGAGAAATTGCACCTCCTTTAACCAAAATTCACATTTGGAGAATAAACAAGTATGTCATCTATGAACACAATAACTGACTTGTCTAAGAAAGGTCGACACACTCTGTTCATTAAATCCATGAACACAGCAGGAGCATTTGTCAACCCAAAAGGCATAACAAGGAATTCATAATGCCCATACCGCGTTCTAAACGCCGTTTTGGGAACATTTTCATCCCTTACCCTTACTTGGTGATAGCCCGACCTTAGAACAATCTATGAAAAACATCACGTGCCTTGAAGTTGATCGAATAAGTCATCAATCCTTGGGAGTGGATACTTATTCTTAATGGTCACTTTGTTCAATTCTCTGTAGTCAATGCACATTCTCATAGTGTCATCCTTCTTCTTGACAAATAACACTGGAGCTCCCCAAGGTGACGAACTTGGCCTAACAAAACCCTTTTCAAGCAGTTCTTGCAGTTGAGACATCATTTCCTTCATTTTGGCCGGTGCTAATCGGTATGGTGCACGTGCTATTGGTGCCACTCCTGGAACAAGATCAATCTTGAATTCTACTTGTCTTTCTGGCAGTAAGCCTGGAAGATCATCAGGAAACACATCTGGAAATTCACATACCACCTTTATATCCTCCATTCGCTTCTTCTCTACATTATCATCCAATACGTATGTTAAATACAATGAACATCCTTGTATTAAACACTTACGCGCTTTGGCTATCGAAATCAACGGAACATCCCTTTTTCTCTTTTCCCCATAGATGAGTACAACATCATTTTCGGGCATAGGGATCCAAATTAATTTCTTAGCACAAAGAATTTCTGCCTGATTACTCACCAACCAATCCATACCAACGACTATATCGAATCCACCTATTTCCATCAAAATCAAATGCGAATTCCTTTCCTTCCACCATAGTTGTACAACCCTCAAGTCTTTCCCGAACTAAGACTTGACCCCCATTAGCTATTTCAACTACTAAGGCATTTTCCAAGGTAGTGACAGACATAACTAACTTTTGATAAAACGATTATGATACAAAAGACAGGTTGGCACCACAATCAAATAATACACGTGCAGGTATAGAATTAACAAGGAATGTACCAGAAACTACATCTGTCGATTCCTTAACTTCTCCCGCCGTCATGTGAAATGCTTGGCCCGTTGGTCTTGGGGTATTAGGTTTCTTCTCTTAATTCCCACTATTCTTTAACTTTGGGAAATCCCTTCGGTAATGACCAGGCTTCTTACATTCAAAGCCGGTTGGTCCTTGAATGGGACAGTTCCCAATTTGATGACCATTCTTTCCGCATTTAAAACATTCATTTCATACCACCCGACACGGACCAAAATTTTTGTTCTTACACTTCTGACACCAGTTCGGTTCTCGTCGAGGTTCAAAACGAGGATTCCTGACAAATGGACTGGATTTCTGATAAGATTCCGATCGACCTTCCCATTTTCTTTTCTCTCCCAAATGAGCTTTCCCCACTCTATCTCTGGCGTAAACTTCCTCTATTTTTTTGGCTTCCTCGATTATTTCCATCAAAGTTAGAGCTTTGGAATTTCGAACTCATGACATCATATCAGTTGACAAGCCTTTCAAATAAGTTTTGATCTTTTCTTTTTCTTTTGGGGCTACATGCCCCACTAAGTTCAGCTTCTCCAGGAAGACACGAGGGTATTCCCTTACGGATGAAATATCCTTCGTAAGCGTTCTAAATTCTTCTTTAATCCGACCCATTTCGTTTTCGTTGCAGTATTCTTTCAATATCTTCCTTTTGAACGATTCCCAAGTCATTACTACCAAAATCGGAGCCGTCATAGTTGATGTTACAATGTTCCACCATGTCAAAGCATTATATTCATAATAAAGAAATGTCTATACGTAACCCAAACACAAAGAACGTACTAAAACGTTCGTTAACCGCCATAACAATTAGAAACAAGTATACTTACGTAACACTATATTCATAATAACAGTAGCTAATTGAAATTATGAACATACTACACATAAGAATTCTCGTTGGCATCATCACAGTTCTTAATTCACGTATTTCCGTCGACTCTAAGACTATCCCATCTTAGTATTTCTACCCAATCTCACAAATCATAACTTGCTCATCTCAGCTTAAGTCTAGGTATCTTACGATCATACCTAGTTCACTTAAACTAATGCTTTGATACCAAACTGAAACACCCTAAAATTTTGCAATAAATTTAAACATTAAATTATCAGAGTTTACCACAACATTTTCCAAACCTTTCATTCACAAATGGAGAATTAGTGACAGGGTTCAGGATTACAAGTGAACTATTATAAACAACCTACTAATCTAATCCATATCATACATGATTAGATTATATTATAAGGGTTGTCTATAATATCTTCAAAATATCTTCAAATCCCTTAAATTCTCCATTACATCTCCAAAAGTATGATTCTGACCCCTCTTCACTCATCCCTTCGTATCCCTTCCCGTGCTAGTACCTGGTAAGAAAATTTAATGTGGAAACATTAGGCTTGCACCTAGTGAGAACATCCAATTTAAAATCCATAATATTTATAAGCTTCGAAAACCACATTTGTAAACAAAGCATATAAAATAATCTTTTCGTAAACTTTCAAGACGCACACATAACATCTTTCGATGACGGGAATCATACCCGATTCCATGAATTTGACGAACACCAAGTAAGTCATTGCATCATGTTTAAGAGCAACACTACGAATCACTAATGATTCTAGATTTCAACTCATATCCAAGAAATTACAATTAAACCATGCCTATTTCTTGGAGTGGAAGTAGAAATAGCAATTATACCTTGCCTATTCCTCATCTCCCAATAGAAAACGGAAATAGCAATTATACCTTGCCAATTTCACGTTTTCACGTCACAATACGAAAAAGGAATAACAATTATATCTTGCATATTCCTCATTTCCAAATAGATAACGGAAATAGCAATTATACCTTGCCTATTTCACGTTTATCAAATAATGCTAATGACTATGGATCCATTACACTTATTAGCATACGTGCGTACCAAATCAAATCAAATATCAAATCGTATCATACTCAAAATTGAGTTATAATTATGTTCGTACTGCTAAAATGATCAAAATATGTTTCATATTCGGAAAACACTAGATCAGGAAAAGCCCATACAAAAACTATCCAAGGAAACTTATTCCGGAACTTAGGTCCGGAAACAATTCATAAATATATCCGGGAATCAAATCTGGAAAGCATATCCGGTAACATCCGGAATCAAAGGAATTCCGGTAACATCCGGAAATCTAGTCCGGGAACCATCCAGAAAAAGTATCCGGAGTTCGAGTCTGGAACCATCCGGGAAACTTATTCCGGTAAACTAATTCGGAACCAAGTCCGGAAGCGATCCGGAAAAGTATCCGGAAACCCAAGTCCAAACACATCCGGAAAACCCAAATGCGGATATACCGAAAAAGCCATCTTCCGGATTTGTTCGATATCTATCCGGTTATTTTCGATTTACATCTTGTTCCATATAATCATGTATACCAATTCTCTTAAACATGTTAATAGGTTCATAAAACCATTTCAAATTTAGCTAACCACTTTTGAAACATAAAAACATGTTTTACACATTAGGATGAACTCACCTGAACCAAAACTCAAACTCAAAGTCTGCAATTTAACTCAAATCCTTTCCACCAACAGATTTCAATAACCTAATCGAAAGCCATCTTAACTTGATTATCAATTCCTAAGAAATTGAATTGAAGAAGAGGATCGAAATTCTTACCGTACAAAAACTCGGTCTTTCTTCCTTTCTCGAAACCGACTTTTCAGGAATGAAATTGAGATAATTCTCAATTTGACCGACTATCTTGATTTATACCTCAATACAATTCAAATTTGACTTTATACTTTCAAAAATGATAAAACTAACCCCAAGCTTCACATTTTACAATTAGTCAAAACACCTTGGCTAATTACTCTTTGGGCCCTTCGACATTAAATTATAACATATCGTTTAAAATAACACCTTCCAATATTTTAAACGTTCCTCCAAAATAAAAGTACAATAATTATGGAAATTTTGAGGTGTTACGGCTTATTAAAACAACTTATGCTTATTTTTAAAAGTGCTTATCAACTTATAGGGATAATAAAGTATTTTGCTTGAATAAGTAAATAAACAGTTTTAAATAAGTTAGAATAGAGTAACTTATCAAAAACAACTTATTTGCGGTGTGGAAAAATCATAAGCAATTTTATTTTTTTCAAATCAAACACTAGAAATAACTTATTTTGCGGTGTGGAAAAGCCATAACAAAATAAGTCAAAAAAATATACCACCGCATAAACTTTTAGCCCCTTTTATAATTGTGCAAATGTATTCACCTCGTTTGAGCCTTCCTCACACACACACACACACACACACACACACACACATATATATATATATTATAGGGTAAGGTTCATATGAGACCAACCTGTTTTCGTGAGGCCGTGAGACCAAAAAATAACATTAAAAAATAGATAACTACTAAAAAATTAATTTTTTATTTTAATTGGGAAAATTGTTGATAGACCCTTTATCCATATCAATTAAATAATAACAAATTAATATAAATAATTAATTAATTAAAATTTGATCTCACGATTATTATAAATAACAGAATTCTCATTTAAGTAGGTCGATATTAAGAGATGAACCTAAATGCTCATTTCGTGTAGCCTCAAAACTAAATTGACATATAGGGGTGCTCAAAAACCCAACCAACCCGATCAACCCAATCCAACCCGACTTAAAATAACTCAATCCGAAGCAACCCGATGTGCAATCGAGTTGTAAAATCTTCAAATGGTATGTATTGGGTTGATATCCGGTTATAATAATTTGAACCCAACCCAAGCCGATGAACCCGATATATATATATATATATATATATATATATATATATATATATATATATATATATATATATATATATATATATATATATATATATATATATATATATAGGCTGGGTATCAAATACAAACCAACTAGTTTGTACAAACTCGTACAAACCATACATAGCTTCATGATTTTGTAAATTTGGCTTCATGAATGTATATATATATATATATATATATTTTGGCTTCATGAATATATAATTTGGCTTCATGAATATATCATTTGGCCTTTTTAACTAATTTTTTTACAAAAATACCCTAAAATACCCTTATTTTTGTAAAAAAATTAGTTAAAAATGCCAAATGATATATTCATGAAGCCAAATTATATATTCATGAAGCCAAAATATATATATATACATTCATGAAGCCAAATTTACAAAATCATGAAGCTAGGTATGGTTTGTACGAGTTTGTACAAACTAGTTGGTTTGTACCCGATACCACCCCTACATATATATATATATATATATATATATATATTTATATATATATATATATATATGCAAATTGAGAAAAACAGATATGTTTAAGATTTAAGAAATATGCAAATTGGAGACGTCAAGTTATTTGATCATATTTGGTTTAGACATTTTTATATGTAGTATCTAAATATTGTCTGAATTATCGGTTGTATTTTAAAGACATGTTTCCTTTATTTTTATGTTTCTAATTTGGATTTTACCTTGTATAAACACAACCCGACCAACCCGAACGGGTTGGGTTGGGTTGAAATTTTTTCAAACCGCTAACATTGGGTTGATGTATCAAAATGCCTTCAACCTGATCAACCCAACTGGTGAGCACCCCTAGTTATACTATATATATATATATATATAGTGATCCCGTAAAATATCGCTCAAGTATTTGGGTTTAACACCCAAAAACCATAATACTCTAATTTACTCAATAATCTCCAGAATGACCATCTCAATGATCTCCAGAATATTCAAAAAAAATGTACAAATGAACATTTTTTTTGAATATTCTGGAGATCATTGAGATGGTCATTCTGGAGATTATTGAGTAAATTAGAGTATTATGGTTTTTGGGTGTTAAACCCAAATACTTGAGCGATATTTTACGGGATCACTATATATATAGTTGACATGCAAAGTTATTTTCTTCTTCTAGAAAAAATTGATTAGGTTATGATACAATTGGAACCGATCGGAAAGTTACAACTCTTAAATTATGTGTCTGAACACGCGTATATACGGGTCTTCTATTCTTATTTATTAAAAAAATTATTATAAATTTTTTATGACATTAGTAAATATTATAGTTATGGGCAAATAAATGTATTGCGTTTTTATTTTCAACTAAAACATGAATTAAGATGTTCATAATTTGTGGTCACTGAATTTTAATCAGGGCTGATGTCTTACAGTCATAATTTGTCAATAGATTAGTTTAGACATAGTCTAAGACATCATTTCCAAAAAAAATATGAAGAAAAAATTATAGATTTATTGCAGGGAAATTAGCCTAACTAATTATTTTAGACTGATAAATTGATCTTCTCTAGTTATTTTTTTTGGAAGGCATAGCGACATCGACCCTTTCGATCAACTACCACGAACACAACGCACGCACGCACCGACGCACGCCTTCCCGGCGGTATCGGACATCCGAGGGCTGTCCACTAATCCGCCGTTGTCCCGGCCCAGCTTACGCTGGACCTAAGGCCCAACCACAGGCTGGGGGGGGGGGGGGGTAAGCCCAGTCAAAGACTGGACCACCCAAGGACTGGGTACTCCTTATGCCCTCAATTGCCTCCCCTTAGAATCGAACCCGGGTAGACTGGAATATTATTTTATCTTCTCTAGTTATGTCTTTCTCATTTTGACTAAGCTGTATTATTTTTCCATAAATTAGATCCGCAGTTTGCAGACCTACTTAAATTACACAGAAAATGAATTTGATCAATTTTAAAAGAAAATGCGGACCTAAGCCTAAAAGTTACGGACCTAGGTTCACGATTACGGATGTGAGTCTAAAAATTGTAGATGTAATGATATTTTAGTAAAATTAAAAAACAAATTGATAAAAAAAACAATTTAAAAGTATAAAATGATATTTAATCAAATTTTCTAAAGAAATAAATAAAATACTTTTTTTTTCCGTTTTAACCCATAATCCATATGGTGGTGTCTTTCTAGTTGATTCAAAAAAGGAAAGTAGCGGGTTTTGCGGGGCAAAAGAAGCAATGTTAAAAAAGGCATGACACGTGGCCTAAACATACACCGTTAGATTGCATGCCATTATTTTACCTTATTTACCTTCATCATCTCTTCGCATGTTTGAATTTTTAAAACATTTTTATCTCTTTGTCATCCATCTTGTGAGATTTCTACATTATTGTTTCATGTAGAAATGTTAAAGTTCACAATACACAATCTTCCAACTCCCACATGTTATTAGAGATGGTGAAAAATCGGTTTTGGCCAGATTTAAATCGGTTTCGATTACAAATAGTAATGTCGTAATCGGTCCTGATCTCGGTTTTACTCCGGTATTTCTGACCAAAATATGAAGACTCGGGTAAACTTTATAAAACTTGGTTATGAGAGCCGGTCCTGGTCCCGGACGGGCCCAAACCGGTCTCACTTGTATTTTTTATTTTATTTTTAATTTGATTTTTAACTTATAATAAACACTTTTTGAAGAATTTGGTCAATCTTATACACTAATAAATATGTTTTTATTATAATTGGGTCTATCAGATTTACTAAAAAAATAGTTATTGTTTAAACAAAATACATTTTATTATAATTAGGCAATCAAATACACTAACAACTATATTTTTATTGAAAAATATACTAAAGAATACATTAAAATACATTTCATACAAAAAAAACCTAGTCATGCGTTGTTTTTTTGATGAAAATCGTAACCGATTAAGGACTGGCGGGCATAAACGGTCCCGCATCGGCCCGGTCCTCCTTCGGTCTAGGGTCGTGTCGGGCCGTTTCCATTTGGCCATCTCTACATGTTATGGATGATATTCAAAATTATTTTTAATTTTTAAATTACACTTTGTTGGTCCTGGACCACAATGACTCACACATAAAAGTGTTTATAGAAATGGGTCGAATACAAACACATTAAGTTTACTATTGTTTTGGATTTTAGTTTTTATTTCAAACAAAAAATTATAGGTGTATTCCAGAAGATGGTAGGCAAGATCTAGGGTGATAAATTTACCTACTCAAAAAGAGAAGAAGAAAATTATCTTTCAATTCCAAGAGATTTAGAAAGCTCTCAAATTTTAACCCGGAACTTACTTTGAAGCTATCATAGAAAAATTCTTTCAAAATTGGTGATTTGCAAACTAACATAATGAAGACCTTTTATAGCCTCCATTGCATTAAATGCGCTCATCGGATTTGTTGATCCATACATACTTGCACTTTTCACTTTAGCCTTTTGAGGTTATGTAGACAAGTGTTAACCCTTTCCATCCCTTCATATGTAGAGGGAACATTAAAATATGACTAACATTATTAAAATAATGTTTAGAACATACTTTAACTGACATGTTTTTGCATGTTCCCATACTAGGATGAGATTCAGGGAGAGTTCGTGAACCAAACTTGTTGGACAAGTTTGCACTTCGAATTTCGGCTTACTAGTAGTAGTATTTGTGAGACTACATATTGACTGTATCTTGAGCTAACCTTCTTTTGGCTAGACGACAAACCAATCCACTTTGGTGACAATCTGACGACTTTTCAACTAATCTTTGATTTTGCTGAAGGCGAATGTACACTTGTGATCAATCAAGATAGTTACAAGACCTTTATAAGTAAAAATCCTATTTTGTCTATTCTGAAGTATAAACTATACAACAATTTTCAATTATAGAAATTTATGAAGAAGAGTTTTGTGGGGTAATAAATGCTTGGAATAATTCAAAGGAGTATTTAAATTAAAAGTGGTTGATAATCCGATGGTTGCCTTATATGCATTCTAGGCGTCATATAAAGCCAATTTTGTTATAATGAGAAATGTGGCATGCATTGCCTTAAATGCATTATAGGTTGTCTAAACTCGTCGAAGGAGAAATGCAAGAGCCAAATGATGAAGAAGATAAAGAAAATATTGTAACTTTATCTTTTACGGATATGCCAAATTACATGGTTGTGTCCTCTTAGTTTTCCAAGCATAAAAACTAGCCAAATTTATAAGATAAGTGCATGAGAAATAGCTATCAAGAGTCGACATATTTCAAGTTTTCAAGCAATACCGTTGTGCGTCCACTACTTACTTATTCTAGATTCAATTCCTTACGTCTGCTTTTGTACTTGAGTATAAGGTCTGTTTGGTTGGTTTCCTTGTATGGATTAATCTGTCTGTATAGATTGAGATATCTTGTTGTTTGTTTGTTGTGTTGAATAAACGGTCTGAATGTTAGAAATGATGTAACACCCCGAAAATTGAAAAACGGAATTTTAGACTTGCGGACGTCCGCATGGGCGCAAGGCCGGGCGTCCGCGTCAGTGCGGAAGTCCGCGGCTTATCCGCGGAAGCAACATAGAAAATTGGGGTTTCGGTCAAGGCAAGGTCGGACGTCCGCATGGCTTCCAGTCGGACGTCCGCGATGTATCTCATGAGATATTTTTGGCTTGCTTTTAAGACCTTTCCCTCTCTCTTCCCTCACTTCATTTCACAACCCTAAATCAGTTTCCTCTCTCTCTCTAAATCGATTCTCTCCCAAGAAAACCCTAAACCCTTCCTCCTCTTCTCCACTCAAATCAAACCCATTTCAACCATTGTTGAAGATACGGAAGCTTGAAGCTTTTGTGGGAGACTAGGAGCCTTGCTTTGAGGATTCAAGTGATGAAGGTAACCTCTCTCTCTACCTAAAAGCTAGGGTTTTGTTGATTTCATCTTCTATTTCTATTATGGGCTTTATTGGGGTGATTTTGGATATGCCTGGTTAAGGAAACCTTCTCCTTCTTCATCTATGAAATTAGGGTTTTGGTATAAGGTGAGATCTTGATATAAAATGTTTGGGGAATGATTCTTTATGGTTGGATGTGAATATTTATGGTTGGAAACTTATGGATCTAGGTTTTTGGAAAATTTGGCTTGAAGATTCAAGTTTCTTCAAAGGAGCTTACGTTTGGGGAAAATCTAGATTTAGCCTAAACTAGCAAGGTGAGTTCAAGTTGATTTGCGAAAACGTTATACATGCCAAAAATGTTATTTTCCAAGTTTTTGAAGTATATAACTCTATAAAGTTTGTAAAACACCCATATTTGGGATTTGGATATTTTGATGTGTAGAAATCATAATTATGTCCTTAAATGATTGATTGCTCAAATGGAGCTTATTTAATGGTTTAATCATGTGGGTATAGTTTATTTTATAAACCATTTGGGAAAATGCACATTTTTGTATCATGAGTCGTTTTGAGAATTATAAGAGTATGATTCCATTTTGGGAACCCATTTATATTAATCCGTGACGAGTTTTGGGTTAATGAGGATTTTATGGTATACGTTTACCTAAACGACGTTGTAATGCGTTTATATTTTGAGGACCGTTATTTATGGTCTAATGGGTTTTGAACATTTTGCTCGGTTTTGACTTTGAGGAAGTCTTGGGGACATTTTGTTCGATTTCGATGGCTCAATGTGGAGTCTTATTTATGGTTTGCATTTATTGCAATATATTGCATATTATTGCATATTATTGATATTTACATGCTCGAGTGCTTTAGTCATTCTGGGATGGGCATGCTATTGTAGACTGTGTTGCATTGGATCCATAAGCACGTAAGTCAGTCCTTATTTGATGGTCTACTGGGTGTTGTGGGATTGTACCGGGCCCCATGTTTTATGACCTTTACTTTTCAAGGGTACACTAGGAGGGCTGAGTCTGGTTGAGTTGTCAGGTATGATTGACGGGCGTTTATGACCTTCTCCATGTCGGGGCAATGACATGGTTGTATCCCCGCTTGTGTCGAGCCTTTGGTGGTATTCATGTTAATATTCCGCTAAGGTTAGCTGTCTCTTTGGGTGTGTCTTGAAAGGAGTCGTATGGGACACTTGGGCTGTTATGTCGTGAAGTGTCGTACGATTAACATTGTATGAGTGGCATACTTTTGTGTTCCTCCACTCTCAATGGATACGAGTCTCCCCCTTCGTCGGCCAACATTACTTGGGATATTTGTTGGTCCCGAAGGCCTATACAAGTTTGTAGAAGGGGGGGGGGGGGGGGGTTGAATACAAACACACAGATTTTACTTTTCTAACGTGTTTATTGATAAATCATTAACAATTTACAGCTTGTTGCGGAAACAAGATTAAGGATAAACCTAAATCTAAACAAGTTGGAACACTAAGGTTTCTTGCACTAAGAGAGATAAGGAAATTACTAATAATAACCTATCTTGAGATAAGAGATTGAACTTGTCCAGAGTTAGCAAGTTACTTCAAAATGAAGTGGGTTCATCTCTTTATATACTGCATGCATTTAATGCAAGTCAGTATACACTTTACACGTGTCATCAGCTGGTTGGTTGCATGTCATTGACCTTTGTTGACAACCTTAGTAGCCGCATGAATGAACAGTGTAGTATCAGAGTGGTTGTACGATTTCAGACAGTCGGAGGTTCTTTTCTGACATTTCGTACGGAGTCGTGCAAAGGTGGTTAAGACAAAAGTACTTTGTACGGAGGACTTCATGATCAGCTTTCGTTGATTCAGAGTATCATCATTTACTATTCAGCGAATGATAAAGTTCAGCGATAGCTGAAGTCTTGTACTTGATACTTCACGTTGAGTGGACAAATCTGAGTCTTCGCTGATCCGCATCAGTTCATTAGGAGACTTGTCGCTGGTTCTTGAGCTTGATCTTCGACTTCAGCGTAGAACCTATGTTGACGTGAAACTTGTCTTCAGGGATCATAAGTAAACAACTAACTTATCAGCGATCACCATAAGTACTGAACAGACTCAGAGTATTATGGTGAACAGTGTTCGCTGAATGTTTAATCTAAAGAGCGAGAGTTCCTATCAGCGGTACTGTAAGATCTTAGTACTTATCAGCGATAGTGAAACTCTGATACATATTGTTTACTTACAATTTTCACTAAGTATATAAGAGAGGGTCATTATCAAATCACTGAGGGTTTGGATCAACAATCTCCCCCTATTTGATTATGACATAGCAACAAAGAAAATTGCTATTTAATGAAAACATAAGGATAAAAAGAACTCATAAAATATTTGTCCCTTTTACTGTTTTCTGGGATCTTTTCAGTACTGATGGAGTAAAGTACCTTCGCTGAAATTTTTCTTTAAACTTTGTAAAGATTACAGATGGAAGTGGAAAAACTACAAGTACAACGAACAAATTTACAAGTACAGAAGTTGTAGACAGATAAGGATAGAAAGAATTACAAGGCGATCCTATCCATCAAAAGGTTCTTCCTTAATGAGAAGTTCATCGAGGGTCTTTGATGTGGGAATCATCCAGTCAGGGACATCTACTCCTTGATTCTTTTTCTTCAGAGCTGCTTCAAAAATCAAGGGCTTCAGGTGTCTAGCTTTGATGTCGCGTCTGACTTCACACCAGTATATGAGATCTCTGAGTTGTTCGATGGGAGCGATGTGGAGCTCAGAGATACGTTGAAAGTGATGATTTCCGTAGTAGTCTAAAAAGAATATACCATAGGGATCACTTACAACTGTGCCAGGAATGAATGTTTCTCCAGGTGGTAGGGAGGTGTCAAGCGTTGAGAGATCGGCATCAGGGCCAAGAACTTCAGCACGAGAGAAACCAATACCCGTTTCATTTCGAATAGGAGGACCTGAACCAGAGACTTTCTTTTTCTTAGCAGAGACTTTCTTTGGTTGAGGAAGAGTAGGAGGAATATCCACAGCAGATGAAAGCAGGTCGATCTATTTGTTTAAGATCTTCTCGACATGGATTTTGAACTTTGAGCGCGATCCCTGAATGGCTAATTTTGTTTCTAACCATTCAGAGAGACCAAACTTTTCTAAGGTAGCAGCATAGAGGGTTTGCTTGGTTTTGTCATCTCTGTAGACATCCACTTCAACAACAGGAACGTCAGCGTACCGTCTTCCTCTGATGTTTCCTTGATTATTTTGGATGGTCTAGATCGATAGGTCAGCATTTGTTTAGCCCATTCCAAAGTCGTATCAGAGACCTTAGTCTTTTTTCTAACGATTTCTTGAGCATCATCCCATAGCTGACGTTGAACATCAATGGGAACTCTTTTCAGCTTGGGGTCTATTATTGATCGTTGAGTAAGCTTGATGGCGTATTCTCTGTCTTTTTCTTCAGCTTCCTTTCTTTCAGCGATGAGGCGTTCAGCTCTAAGGTGTTCCTTGTATTCAGCTTGAGAAATTTTGAACTTTGGAGGAACTGAAGGAAGTTGATCACGCTTCAGAATGATTCGCTGATCCTCGAATCGCTTTATTATTTCCTCTCTTCTTTTCTGATCCTCTTCACTTAGCTTTTGAGGAGCTAAGGAAGGTATGTGTTTGTGCGAGAGTGGCTGTTCTTCTGGTTCATCAGTCTCAGAGATCAAATCTAAGACTGGGATTATTTCTTCAGCAGCAGCTGGTATTATTGGTGAAGTCGCAGTTGTGGAACCTTCAGCGATATCCTCAAACAGGGGAGAGGACTAGCTGACAAACCGGCTTTTCAAGCAAGATCGTCAGATTTTCATCTTCAGCGACGCTTTTGCCTTTGCCTTTCTCAGCTCCAGAGGTTGAGGGCTTTGTCTTTGTCCGCTCCCCTGAAGGTTCATTTATCGAGATTCCCTTGATAGCTTTGATCTTTGGAGCAGGTTTGACGATAAAGAAGTCATCGTCATCTTCGTCATCATCATCATCATTCTTTGGAGAAGAGGATGGTTCATCATCAGGGATGTCGACGGCTTCATCATCTTCTGCTTCGGATTCGGTTTTATCAGCTTCTTCTTCGAGTTTCTCCCCCTCAGATACAGAGGCGAGCTTCTCGATTTCCTCAGGGTTTTCAACTCCCTGAGGTCCAGCGGTGGTTTCTTCAGCATCCTTCTTCTCTCCCCTGATAGATTCATCATGGGAAAGGTCTTCAGCGCTCTTGGAGAGATCTTCAGCGCTCTTCTCCCCCTCTTTTTCATGATGAGTGGGGGAGGAATGGGTTGACTCAGCAGCTTTGGTAGGTTCTCTGTCTTCTTGGCCAGAGATACCTATACAACCTTCAATCTTTGCTAATCTGTCTTCTAGGCCAGATATAGCAGGATTGATCTTCAAGAGAACATCACGATCAGATTTGGTGAAGCTCTCAGGTGCAGGAGTAGGAGCAGGGGCAGGAGCATTCGCTTTGTTCAGTAGCCGCTCGATCATAATCTTCATCGAACCAACGTCAGTCTTTACAGAGCTTAAGTCAGTCGTCAGAGTGTTGACATTTGTCTTCGTAGCAGACATATCTCCCTCTAGTGTTCCAACCGATGTCTTCAGCGTTGTTACTTCGCCGGACATGGATGAAACTGAAGTTTTGATGGAGAGGTAGTCTGTGTAGATGTCAGCGAGCACCTTGGAGAAGTCGCTGAGAGTTTTATCAACTTTCTTTATGTCATCTGTGGAAGCCTTCTTCTCCACCACTGTTGTCAGCTTTGTAAGGTTCTCTCCAGCGTTTGTTACAGCTGTAGAGTTATTTGAAAGAGTAGTGGTGAGACCTGTCAGCTTTGTCTCCACGGACTTCAGAGAGGCGTTGATGTCTCCCAAATTAGGACCTGTAACAGATAAGTACTTGTGAACAAAGAAAAGCTCAGAAGTTTGGGGTTTAGTTACAGTGTATATGGTTTGATTTGTACCTGCAGGAGGATTGGTGAATTCATCAAAATCACGGGTTCCTGAGTAAAGTTCCATATCGTCAGCTAAAGTACGTTGACGTATGGTCATCTCTGCAGGTCTTGTGCCCATCACTCCTTGAAGAGTATTTTCTTTAACTTCTGGAGGAATGACAGGTGCTTCAATGATAATTGGAGTAGAGTCCAAATGAGTAGAGGGAGGAGCGAAGGATAAGAATGGAGGTTGGGTTCTGAGTTCAGCGTTGGATTCGCTGAAAATCACTTCATCAGTCTTTTGAGAGACTGAAGGAGGTTGGGTAGGTTCCAAGTTTGTAACCTCAGCGTTTAGAGACGCTGAAGTTGGGATTGAATGGATGGGTTGTTCAAGTGTGGCAGAGCGTACCACTGAACGTTCCTTCAGCTCTGCAGAAAGAGCTGAGGAGTCTTCAACATGAGATTGTTGGGGTTGCTCCTTAGTTTTCTTGATCCTTTTAGAACCAAGTGGGGTAGATGATTGTTTCCTTTTCTTAGAAGGAGAGGATTTTGTGGCCTGGGTATCAGCGATGGGTATTGTCGCTGAAAGAGCCACAGAAATAGAAGAAGTAGGGTTGAGAAGAGTTAAAAGGGTAGAAAGACGTACCTCATTTTCACCTGGTTTGAAGTCAAGTACCTTAGAGCCAACCTGAGAGAGTTTCAGGTCACCCTCTTGCGGGTAACTGTCCTTCAGGCCATATTGGAAGATGGCGCTGATGAATCGGGGGTAAGGAACCCATGCAGGCCTGTCAGCGGCAGAGTCTACTATTTGCACCAAGTCATCATAGATGAGAGATGCCCAGTCAATGTGTAGACCTTTCAGCAGAGCGTATCCCATTGCTTGCTGAGGTTGAGCGGCTTGATCAGAAGAGCCGGTCTTTGCAGTCATGCAACTGATAAGGTGAGCGAAGATGAAGTTCATCTCGCTGGGCATTTTCGACTTCTTTAGCAGGGTCAGCTTCTTCTCGGGCTTCTTGTCTCTGCCCATTTCCCATACATAGCCCATTGCATCAAAAAATGCAATAAGAGCTTCTTTGTCAGCGAGTTTCTTATGGTCAGGGAAAGGAACAAAAGGCATTTCTTTCGTAGCGTTGGGAAAGTTCAGAGCTTTGCGAATGATGGCAGGTGTGATCTTTATCGTGCCATACTCAGTATCGCTGAGGATACAATCAATTGTTTTGGAGGGATCTTTGGCGGATGGTAGCTGAGAGTGTCTGGCAGAGTACCAGAACTGGGATAGTAGTAGCTGACTTGCAGGAGGTGAGATGGTCAGGGCTGTTGAAATGCAGCAATTCTTTAGGAAATTCACAGCATCTGTCAGGTGTGTGACTTGCTTTCGAGGAGGAAACTCGAGAAGCGCAGAAAGGTTGTTTATTTTGGTCCAATCTAGTTGTTCCAGAGTGAACTTAACCTGTGGAGCCTTGATAATTTCCACTTCCTCAGAGTCAGTGGAGATGTTCTCAGCTGTAGTAGGAATGTTAGACGATGCCATTTCTCTGTATTATCAGTTCAACCAAAGATGTTAATAAATAAGAATAATCTTAATGTGGAAAGATTTTCCATTAAGATGGTTCAAATTTTATCCATTTCATTCAGACACAAATGTCTTAATGAAGATTAGGGTTTTTCTTGCTTTTAAGAAACGAAATATAAAACCCATTTATTCTTGTTATCCAGTTTTCTATGAAGAATTAGATTCTGGAAACGAATGAAGGACAAGTTTAAGATTTTGCATTTAAACTTGAAGAACAACCATGAAATGGTTGTGTTCATAAAACCATGAAGGATATGATTTCATTTTTAAGAAGTTCTTTTGTTTGATCTTGTTAAAACAATGAGAAGATCGGAAACAAGTTATACGCATTTGAAAAATAAGAACATATTAACCTTGATGTTTGATGAAGAAGATGATGAACAGTTCTTGAAGTTTTGATAGCACAAATGCAACAGTGAATTCTTTCTTGCGGAGGAAGATTGATCGCGTAAAAGAAAATATAAACCACGAGTTTGTTTATATAGAGAGATTAGAGAGAGAAAACCTTGAGCGGGAAAAGATTTTCATCATGACACGGACACGTGTTTGCATTTGATTGGAAGTTTGAACGAGACGTGCAAACGTGTGTCAGAAAGAAGAACGTGTCGGGGTTTATCCGTTGCAATGACGTCACAACTGTCCTTTCATATTCTTTTAGGATGTCTCTGAGGTTTTGAAAGCTCAGGGACTCTTTTACAAACATGAAGCACTGAATGAGAAATATCAGTGATGGTTTGTTGAAGAATTACACCATCCTTCAACAGTAGCTTTTTCAGCTTTTAATGCAGCGATAGCTTCTGCTCGTTCGATTTTGACTAGCTGATTTAAATATACTTGATCTTTAAAATCTTCTTCAATTTTAGAAAGCTTTTCTATTTGAAGGTGGCAGTTTTTAAGCTTTTCAGCGAGATCAAGGTTTTCGTTTTCAACCACAGTTTTGCCATTCATGGCTTCGTATAAACTTCTAGTCAAGAGATCGATCTTACGGAGACTATCAGCTTCATCAATATTTGCAATATTGGTAAAGAAAGAAGGCGATACCTGAATAACAGAGGTTGAAGTGGAGGGAATGTCTGAACTTTCTTCCTCATCTTCAATCTTAGCCATAAGGCAGAGATTGGCTTCATCATCTTCAGAGTCAGATGATGATCCTTCTTTATCAGAATCAGCCCAATCATAGTTGGCCATAAAGCCTTTGCCTTTCTTCTTAAAGCTTTTCAGCTTTGCATACTTCTCTTTCAGCTTTGCGTATTTGTCATCTTTATTTCTTGGAACAAAGGATTTCTTTGGGAAAGCTGAAGGTCTAGTGACTTTCTTAGATCTGCACTCGTTAGCGAAATGTCCTGTCTTTTCGCAGTTAAAACAAGTAGCAGTAGCCTTATCAACAAAAGCTGATGATCTAGGCTTGTCAGTTATGGAAAGAGGTTTGTTCTTTCTAAACATTTTCTTCTTGGCAAATCTCCTGAACTTTTTAGTTAGGAGAGCCAAAGATTCATCATCATCTGAAGAATCAGAATCTGATGACCTTTCAGAGTTACTTTCTAACTCAGTGATAGTGACCGAGGGTCGCTGAGTAGAAGGTTCCTCTGAGATTAAAGCAACAGGGGTGCTTTTGGAATCTTTTACAAGATTCTTCTTAAGATGACTCGATTGCTCATGATTCAGCAACGTGCCATATAAGGTTTAAAGGGTCATTGATTTTAGATCCTTTGATAGCTTGAGACACATAGAATAATGTCCCAGCTTTCAGGTAAACATTCTAGAAACTTTGTCAGCACTTCAAAGTTAGAATATTCCTTATCAACAGTTTTCAGATCTATAATTAAACAATTAAAATGTTGGTGAACTTCAGAGAGAGTTTCATTCTTACCAGAAATGAAGCTTTCGTATTGTCTTACCAGGTTGATTTTTCTTGAGTCCTGGACTTCAGACGTTCCTTCATACTGAACACATATTGTGTCCCACATGGCCTTTGATGTTTTCAGATTCATGACGAAATGATAGACTTCGTCAGGAAGAGCCATGGATAGTATGGATCTGGCTTTTGTATCTATAGCCACTTTCTTCTTATCTTCGTCGGTCCATTGAAAGATTTCCTTAGGGACCAGCCTTTCTGGAATAGCAGGTCTATTCTCACCGGCTGGAACTGCAGCATCAATTCTTACAGGGATGAATGGACCATTCTCGAGATAGTAAGGCATAGTAGGGTCTACACCTTCTAAGAAGAGTGTCATCCTATTTTTCCATAAGTTGAAGTTATCTCTGGAAAATCTAGGGGGTTTAGCAAGAGAACCATTGTCTATATAATTTGTGTTTGTGTTGGTGGCCATTTTCAGATAATAGCAAGGAAGAGAAATATCTTAGATTAGATCTTGTTTATGAGATTAAACAAATCCGCTCTGATACCACTTGTTGGTCCCGAAGGCCTATACAAGTTTGTAGAAGGGGGGGGGGGGGGGGTTGAATACAAACACACAGATTTTACTTTTCTAAATTGTTTATTGATAAATCATTAACAATTTACAGCTTGTTGCGGAAACAAGATTAAGGATAAACCTAAATCTAAACAAGTTGGAACACTAAGGTTTCTTGCACTAAGAGAGATAAGGAAATTACTAATAATAACCTATCTTGAGATAAGAGATTGAACTTGTCCAGAGTTAGCAAGTTACTTCAAAATGAAGTGGGTTCATCTCTTTATATACTGCATGCATTTAATGCAAGTCAGTATACACTTTACACGTGTCATCAGCTGGTTGGTTGCATGTCATTGACCTTTGTTGACAACCTTAGTAGCCGCATGAATGAACAGTGTAGTATTAGAGTGGTTGTACGATTTCAGACAGTCGGAGGTTCTTTTCTGACATTTCGTACGGAGTCGTGCAAGGGTGGTTAAGACAAAAGTACTTTGTACGGAGGACTTCATGATCAGCTTTCGTTGATTCAGAGTATCATCATTTACTATTCAGCGAATGATAAAGTTCAGCGATAGCTGAAGTCTTGTACTTGATACTTCACGTTGAGTGGACAAATCTGAGTCTTCGTTGATCCGCATCAGTTCATTAGGAGACTTGTCGCTGGTTCTTGAGCTTGATCTTCGACTTCAGCGTAGAACCTATGTTGACGTGAAACTTGTCTTCAGGGATCATAAGTAAACAACTAACTTATCAGCGATCACCATAAGTACTGAACAGACTCAGAGTATTATGGTGAACAGTGTTCGCTGAATGTTTAATCTAAAGAGCGAGAGTTCCTATCAGCGGTACTATAAGATCTTAGTACTTATCAGCGATAGTGAAACTCTGATGCATATTGTTTACTTACAATTTTCACTAAGTATATAAGAGAGGGTCATTATTAAATCACTGAGGGTTTGGATCAACAATATTACGTGTCCTTGTTTTATTATCGTTGGTCTTGTGCGATTTACTGCAATTGATGACTTTAATATTGGATTTCCCTCCATGTATGTTAAAGTGTGAATGAAGCAGGTCATTTCCATATTTATGGTAGTTGGACTTCATTACATTTTACGTTCGCGTGAGTATTTGTTCGTATCATGTTTTGGTGAAGTATTACATTTATATGGATTATTCTTCCATGATTTATGGGTTGAGTGTTTTGTCATCAACCGTGTTTGAAGGTTTCTCATAATATGGATTTATTCACGTTTTGAGTGAGTTGGGATTGTAATTCATTTTGGAAAACGCTTTATACCTTTTGGGAACTTTTCTCATAGATTTTGGGTGCGTTGTAAAATGAGTCATTTACATCTTTCTCATAAATTCTTTTGGAAATCATAAACTATGTCATAAACTTTCATTCAAAGAATTATTTAAATCATGTTATAAACTCTTGAACTCACTAGGCGTTAGCCTAACCCTTTTTATTTGTCGGCAGGTTGGGAGTAGTTCTAGTGACACTGTGAAAGACCGAGTGCTAGTAGTGTGCTCGAGAGGTGAATTGGTTAAGTGAAGTCTTCCGCATTCATCTTTGGGATTAGCAACTTGTACTTGGGTTAAGTAACATCCGATGTGGTTTTAGTCTTTGTAATGAAATTTGGGTTATAACTTGTTGAGGTTAATCGTAGACTTTAAATTGAGGTATTTCCCGCATTAGTTAAAGAGAGAAATTCTATTATTTTGGATGCATTATCGAAAATTTTATTTAGTTGCTCTTTCCCAATTCGAGGGTGTTACAAATGACTATTTTACTCTTTATAATAAACACATTGAAAACAAATATATATATCAGTTCAAATATGAAGTAGTAAACCATCTATTATAGCCAAATCGAGCAGCAAAAAGGAGGGGCAACAAACAAGACGAGATGAGATGGAGGGGCAACAAACAAGACGAAGAAGAAAAGGATGAGAGAATATCCATGGATTTTTTTCTTTCCTGTAAAAATCAAAAACAAATTAGATGAGATACCACAAAACACATTGGGTGTAAAAATCATAACCAAATTAGATGAGATACCATAACATAGAGCAACAAAAACCATCCACAATGTAGTGAAAATCGAGCAACAAAATCCAAATCTAACAGCAAAAAGAACATAACAAATCGAGCAACAAAAACAGAGCAAATCAAGCAGTAAAAATATAACAAATCGAGCAGCAAAAAGTATGAACCAAAATCTGTCGGAGGAGAAGACGGCGAGGTGGAGGAGACAGGCTCCGACCGGCAAGACTAGGAGCGATTATCTTTAGAAGACGAGAGAGACATGGAGGCGTGAGATTTGAGAGACTTTTTAGGATCTATGTATTTGGAGAAGGGTAGGGTTGGAAATGTTATGTCTGTGTGGACTAAGCATACCCTTAGAAGCTGAGCAAATAAGCTTCTCACTAAATTATTAAGCCGCTTCCAAATACGTGCATATCGATGACCGAATAAGTTAGAGCCTTCATTAAACCCAATAATCCATTTCCAAATAGGCCCCAAGTTAGTGTTGGTTGAATGAAGACACTGTAAGAGTGAGTTAGGGTAGAAATATTTTTAGGCAATATATCACTTGTTGATCTTTTTTTCATTCTCTAACACTATATTGAATTGTAATGAGAAAGTTTTATTAATAATATTTGAATGTACGATATTCACGTCCTTCTACAATGTTATTGCTTTATTGTTACTCTACAAAACCAATAAGTTTTGGGAATATCCCCATTTTTTCGTAGGTCCAAGAACTACATTTATGATTTGATTCACAATTGTTATATTAAAATAGATGGTTGATTTGGATGAGTTTACTTATTCTCGGTTTTTTAATATTTTCTCTTAAACCAACATATATAGTGGTGATAAATCAAAATTCCGTGAGAGCACTAAGATGAACTTTGTAAGCGGAAGATCACATAAATTAATGAGTGAATTACACTAAATGGTCCCTCGTGAATAGCTGCTTTTCAATTTTCGTCCCACGAAGCTAATTGTACATTGGTGGTCAAAAAATCGTGTTTTTAGCCCAAATATGTCCCTCTCACTAACATCGTTAGTCTAGGCTCTTTAACCCAATCACGTACCCTTAACGTGAGGGGCATTTTAGTCTTTCTACCCAACTTCTTCTCCACCTTCTTCTTCAACAAGAACACCATCCATCGCCACCCCCTTCCACCATCGCCGCCACCACCACCACCATCTCAAGAAATCAAAATTAAACCATAAACGTATCTAGATTTCAAAATAAAATTATGACCCCATACATAAATCAAAACCCAAATTAAAACCACACAATCTGTCTAGAAATGATTTCAAGAACAAACCTAAAGATGTAAAGATGAAGAACAAACATGAACAACATAAACTCCGCCGATTTCTGAAACCTGGAAATACAAAAAGTCAAGAGCAAGAAAATTTCATGAACATAACCCTAATATTAATGAAATCAAGAACACAAAATTAGTAATCAAATCCATAAATGAAAAGTATCAGATTTATATACAAGAAATAACCCAAATAACATGTACATATACAATCTCTGGAATTACAAACAAAAATCAAAAGCCAAAACCAAAAATCGAAGGGTCTGGTGCACTCGGGTTCCAGACTTCAGATGAAGGGTCTGGTGCACTCGATCGAGTTCCAGCTTCTGGTTTCAGGGTTGGGATTCAACAAGTAGTTAGGGCGGCGGTTTTTGATTTGCTTCGAACCAAGCTTGGAAACTGAAGGGATTTAAGGAGGGAGGGTGACGTTTCCAGCTTCTCGATCTCTCTCGATGAAAACCATATCCATCTGGAGCTCATCTGGATCCACCACGATCTGGATCTCTTTCTTTCTCTCTTTCTCTCTCTCTCTCTCACAATGACACCAAACCAGAATCGTTTGGAATTTGGGTTTTGATTTCAGGTTTGGAATTTCTTGAATGATGATGAAGGATAGAGAGATCTTAGGTTTGGAGTTTCTTAAATGATGACGCACATCACTGATGAAGATGATAAATGGTGCAATTCTGATGAAGGAATAGATTGATGGCTTATCAAACCCTAATGGATTAATATAATTTCTTTTTTTGTTAATATATTATAATATAATAGTAAGATTGATCCTTTTCTTTCAGATCTTAGTTCATATCTGACTTCATTTACATCTCAAGAATCCCTACAGATCTGGTACTAGCCCCGTTGCAAATATAGTGCTTAGATCTGTACGGAGTATGTGAGTTCTTATTTTTCGTCATGCTTCTTAGATCTTAAAAGTTTTTAGAGTCGCTCTTAGTCTGTTGATATCTGTGAATTCTTGATGCATTATTTTTCGTTTCAAGACTGTAACAATAATAATAAATCTGCTTTGCTTATTACGTTTTGTTTCTTCTGTTCAGGTGAGATCTGTGGCCTTCCTCGGGCCCCACCTCCTTTTGTTTGTCTGTGTTACTACATAATGTTCTCTTAATTCTTCTGGTGTTGGTTATTTTGCTTCCGCTGTATCTCCTTTGTCAGGATTTTTCTCATCAAACTTGAAGGTTTTGAGGTTCGGCTTGACCTAGCACCCTGAGTGTTTTAGGAATCCTGCCTTTGTTCACCTCAGATTCCTTCGTGTTTGTTGCATCATTGTAATACCCCGGGTAAGTTCGTTAGTTAAATGTTAGTTCCGTTAAATTTTTGTTAACTTTAAAGTTTAAGGTTTAGGGTAAGTTTGGTTAATTTAAAGGTTTAAAGGTGTTTTGGTTATTTTGGTTAGTTCAAGGTCTAAATGGTAATTATGGTTATATAATACCTTAGGACTATTCAGATATTTCACAAAACTAAAAATCAGAAAGTGTTGTGTGTGTGAGAGAAGAAAGGAAGCAAAAGAAGAAAAGGAAGCTAGGGATTCAAACTTGTATATTTGGAGGTGTTTTGAGGTATGTTTCTTTACAATTTATGTGTGTAATTACTAGTAGATGATTTCTGTCGGATTAGAATGATCAAATCTGGACTGGGGTTAAAATCAGTAGGTTTCTGGGTTGAATTTGTGCAAACCGACAGAGGTTTCCGGACACCATGAATGTGTCCGGATGGTTTTATTGGTAGTGTCCGGGTAGTTTGTGGGTGGTGTCCGGTTAATGTTCTAAAGGTGTCCGGACGAGTTCTTCATCCGGGTAAGTTCTATTTTTCTATGTTTTCCGGATAGAATTAGATACCGGATGGTATCCGGATTATTTTGGTGTCCGGATGACGTCCGGATTGTTTATGTTGTCCGGAAAAGTCTTGTTGTCCGGAAAAGTCATGCTGTCCGGAAAAGTTGTGTTGTCCGGATAATATGTGGTATCCGGATACTTTGGCTGTTTGGTCAAATTGATGAGTTTAGATGCTTTTAAGTGTCCAGTAGCATGTGTCTTGTTAATTCATGGATAGGGAATGAATAAGGACCGAAAGTACTGTGGACTTGACTTAAGTTCGGGTTTGGGGAAGACAGTTGAGGATAAGAGTTAGATAGAGTGTCTAAAGCTCTTAGTCCTAGCAAGCTCTATGTGTTCAAAATGATAAAGCAATATCTGTATATGCTTGTTTCAGATACTGTGAATCGAAGGTGAAAGCAGAATTCTTTGTGGAGGACTGAAAAGAGTGTTGTTAAGCAAACAAGTGAGTTTTTACTTAAAATGTTTTCTAACTGAAATACATATATGTGAATGAGTGTAATAATGTGCATATGGTGTTTTTATGAGTATTACACTGCATGGGTGCTAGTTGGCCGGGCTTAGGACCGGTGAAAGTTGGCTGTACAGAGGGACAGTGGTGTTGGCTGTATTAGTACAGCGGTGTAAATTGATTAATTGGCTCGCAACCAATTAATATGGCCAAGAGAACGAGATGGAAAGATATATGATGCATGAGTCTTAATTGGTATTCTTATGTGAATTACGTGAATGATGTTGTGCAAATGATTTTCAACTAACGGGGATTTTCTCACTAGACCTCAAGGTCTAACCCTCATTTTGTTTTAAAAATATGTATTCCAGGTCGCGGATCGAGTAAGAGCAAGTAAGAAGGTTAATTGCGAATAGCTTTTGGAGGACTATGTAGTTGAAGACTATGATGTGTTTAGTAGATAGCATGTTATTAGTAATGATGTAATCTACTATGTAAACGTTTGTAATGATGTACTAAATGTTTGTAAAAGACTAGTGGACCGTATTTGTTATCCAATGTAACTTTTGTTTTAACGACGTTATGCTATGTATGCTATTTGAACTATGTATGGAAATTATGGGTCGTTACAGATGGTATCAGAGCCCTAGTTTAAGGGATTTAGGTATTAGTATCTGTACCTAGACTTAAACTGCATGTGAAGTAGGATGTCCCTGTTATTGTAGAACCTTGGGATATTAAATATAAAAAGGTAAAAGGAACATCATGTAAGGTAATTTCAGATTACACCTGGCCAGTGTAATTATGATCTTACAGGTACATGTTTGGACTGGAATATCTTGTTATATGGGGTATGTGCTTACGTGTATATTAACCTTGTCTGAATCAACAGAATGGCAAGTGGGACGAGACAAACAAATCGAGAAGGGGAAAGAAATCCGAATAGATCCAATCCAACAACCGGAGGAAGGGGAAGAGGGGGAGAAAGAGGCAGAGGCGGGACTGGGGGCAGAGTACAGGGGCGAGGCACAGAGTTTGTTACGAGAGACGACTTAGTGGCTGAAATGGGAAGATTACAGGCAAATATCCAGGCTATGTTTAACCAGACTCATAATACGGAAACGAAAAGACCAGATCCTAACTTCGAAGACGAGATGCCTATCACACCTACTGTCACATCAGTACCAAGAAGGTGTGACTATAAAATGTTTTTAAGCTGTAAACCACCAACTTATGGAGGGGATAGAGATCCAGTAAAGGCGATGCGGTGGCTGAAGGAAATTGAAGCTGTATTTAAAACCAGCAAATGTGCGGAAGAGGATAAGGTGTTATACGGAACTGCAATGTTGAAGGCAGATGCTTTATATTGGTGGGAGGCCCTTATTGTCTCTAAGGGATCTGATGTATACTCAACCTTTACTTGGGGAGAATTCTCAAGGGCATTCAAAGAACAGTTTTGTCCTCAAGCAGCAGTCAGACAATTGGAGGAGGAATTCCTGAGCCTACAACAAGGAAATTTATCAGTCAGAGACTATACTGCCCGTTTCCTAGAGAAGTCGCGTTTTGGAGAGTATTATGTTGCCACGGAGAAAATAAATATGGAAAGGTTCATATTCGGATTGAATTCAGAAATTCGAAAGTTAGCGACTGCAACAAGACCTGATACCTTCTCAGCAGCAGTAAATGCCGCGGAAAATGTGGAGCGGGATAATAAGAGGGATGCCGGTGATAAGAGTATGGGAAACAGGAAATGGGAAGGACCTCAGTATGATCCGAAAAAGTCCAGGTTTCAAAGATTCGAAAATCGCCCGCCTTTCCGACCAGCGGAAAGACCGTGTTCGAAGTGCCACCGTTTTCATCAAGGAAGTTGTCAAGTGGATCCTAGAAACTGTTATAAGTGTGGAAAGATCGGTCATATTGCTAAAGACTGTCGAGTAGTGAGATTTTGTTACTCGTGCAATTCTCCTGATCATCTTCAGTCCGATTATCCACTAGGGAGAATACAAACGGGTGGTACGTCAGTAAGACCAACGGGTGTTAGACCGGTAGTACCAAGGCCAGAAGTACCAAGAGCAAGGGGCCGTGCTTTCCAGATGACAGAGCAAGAAGCAGATGAGACTCCCGATGTGGTTACAGGTACATTCTTAATAAATTCCACACGTGCTAAAGTGTTATTTGATTCCGGTGCAAACCGATCGTTTGTGTCTCCTTAATTTGCTGCTTATATGCATTTAAAGCCTAAAGTGTTAGATCATGCTTTAATGGTAGATACTGCAAATGATAATCAAGTGTCGGTTAAAGAGTATTTGATAGCTGTGTGATAGATATAGAAGGGTGCGGAGTACCGATTCAATTATTTCCAATAGCCCTGGTTGAGTTTGATATGGTAGTGGGAATGGATTGGTTAGCCGAGAATCAAGCTAACATAGTTTGTGATAAGAAGTTAATAAATGTTGTGTTACCTGAAAAGGGGCCGGTAGTGATTTATGGTGATCGTAGAAATCATCAGTATTGCCTTATATCTTTGATAAAAGCCCGTAAGTGTGTTAATAAAGGTTGCCCGAGTTACTTAGCTTATGTGATAGATACTAAGCTAGAAAAGAATAAGTTGGAAGATATTCCGATTGTTAGTGAATTTCCTGAAGTGTTCCCTGAAGACTTGAATAGCCTTCTGCCCGTTAGACAGGTAGAGTTTGGTATAGATCTAATTCTGGGAGCCACTCCTGTAGCCCGTGTTCCGTATCGTCTGGCACCTCCGGAGATGAATAAAATGATGGCACAACTGCAAGATCTATCCGATAAAGGTTTCATTAGACCGAGTTCTTCGCCGTGGGGAGCACCGGTTCTGTTTGTGAAAAAGAAGGATGGTTCGACGAGGATGTGTATTGATTACCGGGAACTAAATAAGCGCACAATCAAGAACAAGTATCCGCTTCCTAGAATTGATGACCTCTTTGATCAACTAATTGGAGCTTGCTATTTCTCCAAGATTGATCTGCGATCTGGGTATCATCAGCTGAAGGTTAAAGAAGAAGACGTTCTGAAAACTGCTTTTCGCACCCGGTATGGTCACTATGAATTTTTAGTGATGCCTTTTGAATTGACGAACGCCCCAGCTGCCTTTATGGATTTAATGAATCGGGTATGTAAGTTGTATCTTGATAAATTCGTTATTGTGTTTATCGATGATATACTTATCTATTCCCGATCCAAGGAAGAGCACGCGCAACATCTTCGTTTGATTCTGGAACTGTTGAAGAAAGAAAAGTTGTATGCTAAATTTTCAAAATGTGAATTCTGGCTACGGGAAGTTCAGTTTCTGGGGCATGTAGTTTCCGAAAAAGGTATACAAGTTGATCCGATGAAAGTGGAAGAAGTTGAAAAGTGGGAACCACCGAAGACAGCAACGGAAGTACGAAGTTTTCTGGGTTTAGCCGGCTACTATCGAAAGTTTATAAAAGATTTCTCCAGTATTGCCACGCCTTTGACTAAGCTGACTCGAAAGAATCTGAAGTTTGAATGGAAAGCAGAACAGGGTGAAGCATTCCGGACATTGAAAGAGAAACTGTGCAGCGCGCCGATACTAGCATTACCTGAAGGTTCCGAGGACTTTGTGGTCTATAGTGATGCTTCTAAGTTGGAATTGGGTTGTGTATTAATGCAGCGTGGAAAAGTTATTGCTTATGATTCTCGTCAATTAAAAGATCATGAGAGACAGTATCCTACGCACGACATGGAGCTTGCAGCGGTTGTCTTTGCGCTAAAGATTTGGAGGCATTATCTTTACGACTCTAAATGTCAAATCTTTACCGATCATAAGAGTCTCCAACATCTTTTTGATCAGAAGGAACTAAATATGAGGCAAAGAAGATGGCTAGAACTGGTGAATGATTACGACTGTGAAATTCTTTATCATCCCGAGAAGGCGAATGTGGTAGCTGATGCACTGAGTCGTCAAGAAAGGAGTGGAACAATAAAAGCTATTTCACTGAGGGCTGAACTCTTGGCTAACATCTTTGATGAACTGCTGAAGTGTCAAATAGAAGCCTATCAGGAAGAACATTTGAAGTCAGAACGGTTAGTGGGTATATCAGCATTGCTTGTAAAAGATGCTCGTGGGTTGTTGTGTCTGGGGAACAGAATTTGGGTGCCTCGTTTGGGTGGATTACGTGATCGTGTATTACAAGAAGCTCAGCAGTCTCGTTTTTCTATTCATCCAGGTACGAATAAGATGTATAAAGATTTGAAGCAATTTTATTGGTGGCCGGGAATCAAAAGAAGCATTGCGCAGTATGTGGAAGATTGTACTACTTGTAAGAAGGTGAAAATTGAACATCAAAAGCCGTTTGGTCAGTTACAACGATTGGAAATACCAATGTAGAAATGGGATCAGATTACTACAGATTTCATCACAAAGCTACCAAGGACTCCGAAGGGATTTGATTCTATTTGGGTGATTGTTGATAGGTTGACTAAGTCTGCTCACTTCTTACTGATAAAGGAAACTGATTCGATGGAACGCTTATCCAAATTATACATTGACGAAATAGTAACTCGACATGGAGTTCCGATCTCGATTATTTCTGATCGGGATAGTCGTTTTACTTCAAGATTCTGGAGAAGCTTTCAAAAAGAAATGGGAACACAGATCAAGTTAAGTACAACATATCATCCTCAAACTGACGGTCAGAGTGAACGAACGATTCAGACTTTAGAAGATATGCTCCGGGCTTGCATTGTTGACTTTGGGGGATCGTGGGATAAACATTTACCGTTAATCGAATTTGCCTACAACAACAGTTATCATTCCAGCATTCAAGCGACACCGTTTGAAGTTTTGTATGGTAGAAAATGTCGAACGCCTCTGTGTTGGAATGAAGTGGGAGAGAAACGATTAGCGGGGCCAGATATAGTTCAGTTGACTGCGGATAAGGTTACTCAGATTCGGGAAAGATTAAAAGTGGCTCAAGACAGACAGAAAAGCTACGCAGATCGACGCTGGAAACCGCTAGAGTTTCAAGTTGGGGATTTTGTAATGTTAAAAGTCTCACCTTGGAAAGGAGTCATCCGATTTGGGAAGCAAGGTAAACTTAGCCCGAGATACATTGGACCGTTTGCAATCACAGAAAGGATTGGTGAAGTAGCCTACAGGTTAGATCTTCCGCCAGAGTTAAGCAGAATCCACAATGCGTTTCATGTATCAAATTTCCGAAAGTGTTTGGTTACGCTAGATCAGGTAATTTCTCTACCAGATATACAAATTGATGAAAAGTTGAATTATGTGGAAGAACCAGAAGCAATAGTTGATCACAAGGTTAAAGAGTTGCGGAACAAAGTAATCAGACAAGTGAAAGTCCAGTGGAGACATCATAGGGGTCAGGATGCTACATGGGAATCAGAGTCGGAAATGAGAGCCAAATACACTCACCTTTTTGCTTAAACCGAATTCCGGGACGGAATTCTTTTAAGGGGGAGATGATGTAATACCCCGGGTAAGTTCGTTAGTTAAATGTTAGTTCCGTTAAATTTTTGTTAACTTTAAAGTTTAAGGTTTAGGGTAAGTTTGGTTAATTTAAAGGTTTAAAGGTGTTTTGGTTATTTTGGTTAGTTCAAGGTCTAAATGGTAATTATGGTTAGATATTACCTTAGGACTATTCAGATATTTCACAAAACTAAAAATCAGAAAGTGTTGTGTGTGTGTGAGAAGAAAGGAAGCAAAAGAAGAAAAGGAAGCTAGGGATTCAAACTTGGTATATTTGGAGGTGTTTTAAGGTATGTTTCTTTACAATTTATGTGTGTAATTACTAGTAGATGATTTATGTCGGATTAGAATGATCAAATCTGGACTGGGGTTAAAATCTGTAGGTTTCTGGGTTGAATTTGTGCAAACCGACAGAGGTTTTCGGACATCATGAATGTGTCCGGATGGTTTTATTGGTAGTGTCCGGGTAGTTTGTGGGTGGTGTCCGGTTAATGTTCTAAAGGTGTCCGGACGAGTTCTTCATCCGGGTAAGTTCTATTTTTCTATGTTTTCCGGATAGAATTAGATACCGGATGGTATCCGGATTATTTTGGTGTCCGGATGACGTCCGAATTGTTTATGTTGTCCGGAAAAGTCTTGTTGTCCGGAAAAGTCATGCTGTCCGGAAAAGTTGTGTTGTCCGGATAATATGTGGTATCCGGATACTTTGGCTGTTTGGTCAAATTGATGAGTTTAGATGCTTTTAAGTGTCCAGTAGCATGTGTCTTGTTAATTCATGGATAGGGAATGAATAAGGACCGAAAGTACTGTGGACTTGACTTAAGTTCGGGTTTGGGGAAGGCAGTTGAGGACAAGAGTTAGATAGAGTGTCTAAAGGTCTTAGTCCTATCAAGCTCTATGTGTTCAAAATGATAAAGCAATATCTGTATATGCTTGTTTCAGATACTGTGAATCGAAGGTGAAAGCAGAATTCTTTGTGGAGGACTGAAAAGAGTGTTGTTAAGCAAACAAGTGAGTTTTTACTTAAAATGTTTTCTAACTGAAATACATATATGTGAATGAGTGTAATAATGTGCATATGGTGTTTTTATGAGTATTACACTGCATGGGTGCTAGTTGGCCGGGCTTAGGACCGGTGAAAGTTGGCTGTACAGAGGGACAGTGGTGTTGGCTGTATTAGTACAACGGTGTAAATTGATTAATTGGCTCGCAACCAATTAATATGGCCAAGAGAACGAGATGGAAAGATATATGATGCATGAGTCTTAATTGGTATTCTTATGTGAATTACGTGAATGATGTTGTGCAAATGATTTTCAACTAACGGGGATTTTCTCACTAGACCTCAAGGTCTAACCCTCATTTTGTTTTAAAAATATGTATTCCAGGTCGCGGATCGAGTAAGAGCAAGTAAGAATGTTAATTGCGAATAGCTTTTGGAGGACTATGTAGTTGAAGACTATGATGTGTTTAGTAGATAGCATGTTGTTAGTAATGATGTAATCTACTATGTAAACGTTTGTAACGATGTACTAAATGTTTGTAAAAGACTAGTGGACCGTATTTGTTATCCAATGTAACTTTTGTTTTAACGACGTTATGCTATGTATGCTATTTGAACTATGTATGGAAATTATGGGTCGTTACAATCATGCCTACCGAAGAAGAAGCTGTGATAGACCCCAATGGTAACACTGGGACCTCTAAGATCGCTAAGCTTGACTTTGGCTATCCCCTATACTTACATCCCAGCGATACTACTGGGGCTTCTTTAATTCACCTAAAACTAAATGGGACTGACAATTACAAGGTCTGGTCCTGTTCTATGATCCTCGCTCTTGAAACTAAAAATAAACTCGGATTCATAGATGGATTTTGCCCTAGACCTACCACTGACCCCGTCCTGTCTATAAAATGGGACAAATGTAACTCTGTGGTCCTATCTTGGATCTTAAGCTCTGTTACTGAAGAGCTGTTTCTGGACAAGTTTTCTATAAAATTGCGTCTCATGTCTGGCTTGAACTTAAGGAAACCTATGATAAGGTGGATGGCTCCGTTACTTTTAATCTACATAAGAAAATTAACTCTCTAACACAAAACGGGTCATCCGTCTCTGATTATTACCATAGGTTAAATTCCCTATGGAGACAGTTTGACGCCTTAGTCAAACTTCCTGCCTGCACATGCAATGCTTCCCACGACTTTTCCGAACATAACCAGCTTCTAAAACTCATGCAATTCCTAATGGGTCTAGATGACATTTACCAGCCTGTAAGGAGTACAATTCTCACCTCTGATCCTCTTCCCTCTATAAAAACAGCTTTTTCCATTATTTCAAGGGAAGAGTCTCACAGAGGAACGTCTAGCTCCTCCACTAGTAAAATACAATCCTCTGCCTACTTTGGTAAAGCTTCTGATAACAAGCGTAAGCCTATACGACCACCAAATCCAAATCTTTTATGTAAACACTGTGGCATGATTGGCCACACCATAGAAAGGTGTTACAAACTTATTGGATTTCCCCCAAAGGATTTTCAAAGAAAACCAAATGTAAATGGCAATTTTAGACCATCTTCCAACAATGGATGAAATCCACACACACTCTCGTCTAAATTTTCATTTCTTGCATTTTCTTATGAATGTTCTTCACTTTCTTCTACATTTCTTTAATATTGTTAAAAATCATCTTTACACATCTTAGTGTTTGTAGATTTACCACCATAACACTTGCATGTTAGTAAAAAGGTGGTGAATCCATAATCAAACCCATGTTAAGATCAAAAATGAACCTTTAAACACATGCATGTAGTTTTCTTGAAAAATCCATACCCTTTTGATTCAAAGGTTTCATGAGTGGATCTTTAAATCCATTAAAAACATGTTTTAACCAATATGCATGAGCTAAAAATACACAATTTTATGATACATGATGAAGATCTTGACATAAACACCAAAAAGAACCATTTTCAAGATTTATAAAAGATTAGATGATGGGTAAACTTGCATGTAGTTTAAATGGCTCAAAAACATGTTTTGGAACTGAAAATAAATGTATGGGGATGAGTCAAATCGTATTTTGCATGCAAAGGAATATGAATTTTGGGTAAAAAGTCAATATAGGTGCACATGCACAAATGGTGGTTTTGACAGCTTGCTGCCAGATTCCACACCTCTTTTCAAAAAGTCATATCTCACTCAATACTACTCCAAATTAAGTAATTCTTTTTCTGGAAATTATTTTTATGTGTTAGGATTCAAACCCAAGTGGTTTCACTCAAAAACTCAAAGATTTCGTCTACCAAACAGTCTTCACAAAAACAGTGCACAAACAGCAACGTTTTCTGTCGAGTTTTACGTCAAGTATTTTTTTCACGTACTTAAACACTTCTAAAAATTATAAAACTTATGCCAAAAAATTTCTAACTCATTAAACCACTTGGACATAAAATATCTTGACCAAACTATACCTGGAAGTTATCCAAAAATGGACACAAAGTGACACCAAAATCTGGACAGCAAAGGACAATTTTCTTGTTATGATTGAAAGTTAACTCTTGATCCCATTTCATCATTTTATGATGAAATTGTGAAATATATATATATATATATATATATATATGTACACTATATATTTATATATTTATGCATTTTATATACTCTTGATCCCATTTCATCATATTATGATGAAATTGTGGAATATATATATATGCTATATATTTATATAATTATGCAATTTATATACTTTAAACCCTTTCCATCATTATTATGATGAAATTGTGGTATGTATAAATATATATATGTACTATACATTTATAAAGTTATGCACTTTAAATACTTCATCTTTACATTTTGAACATTTTTATCATTCTTATGATAAAATTTCGGTATATATATATATACTATATATAAAGTCTTTGGACCCTTTTCGTTACTTATTATGACGAAATTGCGGTAACTTTAATCTAACAAGAATGAAGCATACTTATGTTACGATTACAAATGTTGGTAACTCCATATGATTTATAATATTTAAATCACAATAAAGGCATTTTATGACGATTTGGATAGTTAGTACCGAACCTTCAAAATTAAAAACTCACTAGTGACCTTACGTTCATAGGTTTGAAGTAGGATCATCTCGAAGTACTTGTGGGAGATTCCCGGATTCTATCGCTTATCAAGTGAGTTATCACAGCCCCTTTTTCAATATTTTACATATTTGGGGTGAAAAGCATGTCGTTATTACAACTACTTTACGCACCGGTTAACTCGTTTTCTTGAAAATGTAAACTTTGCTATACTCTTTTATGCTCTATGGTATGTATAGGTTACGCATGTTGTAAGTTTTTGAGCTTTTCTCTATCGTACGTAAGTCCCCATTTGACTCTACGTTACCCGTTTAACTCACGAGTGTGAGCCGTTGGTAATTATGGATAGCGCTATTTGGTTGACACCCCACTCACAAGTCGCGCTTGTTTGAGTGCATAATTATTGTTGTTCGTGCGCATTGTTGACGATAGAACATGCGTTGGGGCGGCTGTCATATATGTCGGGTAACGGACTCACTACTTAAACATAATACATACTATTTCCATGTGCAAGTGTTTTCATAACCGGTTGCCTTATCCACTTGTGCGGATTTAAACTATTTTGTTATGATAAACAATGTTGTACTCATTAAACCTGTGATCTCACCAACTAGTGCATTAGTTGACCTTTTCATTGACATGCTTTTCAGGAGAACGTCTTTAAGGTTGGGATTTAGGAAGGCTACACGTGATGAAGCTTTCTTCATTATCTTTTAATTATGTCATTTCCCTTTTTGAAAAACGATTGTAAAAGACAATGTCTTCATCTTTTGAATGTATTTTGATGGTTGTTGTAATCCTGTAACTCTTGCTATGAAACTTGAGCTGCACATCCCGTGTTTCCGCTTTAGCGGGGTGTGACAGACTTGGTATCAGAGCCAAAGGTTATAGAGAATACTGGTTTTCCTTTGGAAAACTGCAACTATAACCAAAAACGGGAAAGAACACTTAAATTACTAAACATGTTGCTAGTATAACTAATTCGGGTATTGCGTCATCGGTCTTTAATTAAACAAAGCCTGATCACCTATGTTTAATTAGAGAAAGAGTAATGCGAGATCGAAAATGGATATACTAGGAATATGTGTGTTTTCGCACTTGATGCTTCACGTTGTATGCCTAGTATGAGCGTAGTTATTGCCTATAGTATGCAATAGTATAGTGCGCCTAGCCTTTATATTTGCGCGATAGTAATGTTATACACTCTTACTTCAGTATCACTATGTCATTATCTTCGTCGCACTCTCACTCTTCTTACTCGGCCGACGAGTCGGGTTATATCACTGGTCGACCGCGAGTCAACCCACCGAGTATCCGGGAAGATGAGGATCCTAGGAACACTGAATCGGATCAAGAGGTGACAAGCGAGCGAGATCCTTACGACGGACCGAGAGTGTCACCGACCTCGGTACTACCCCAACCGACCCCAATAATTGTCCAACCGAACCCTAGAGGGCCTCGTACTAGGCAAACGGTGAGAAAAAGCGTCCCGATCCCGAGACGAGTAACGCTTAGGTCAGAACGTCCGGAGGCGCCGGAGCTGCCGCGTATAATCATCGGCATGCCAATCGGACGGGTGTCCGGAATGTCTTGGGCGGAAGAGCAACACTTAAGGGCAATGACGACCGAACTACACGGCTGTCAGGTGAGGGTAGCTTACCAAGGACATGTCTTAATAGAACTGGTGGAGCTAACACACCTATTGTCCAATGTTTCGACCCAGGTTTTGGAGAGCGTTAGGACGGTTAGGCGGACCGCGATAAGGGCGAAGCTTGCATGAGTGATTGGAGGAGTAGTACTCACTATACTTGTGTTGATGATCTTGATAGTTGTGTACTTGGGATGGTTATGATTAGGATGATTAATAGTTTGGCAGCTTTTGATAAGACTTTTGGGTTCAAAGGAAAACATTTTCTTGTGGTTATTATGAACTTAGTATTTTGGGTAATTTTAAGTGATTGGTCGTATTAGATCTAAAAACTTTAGTATTGATGTAGGATTAACCTCGAAATTTTGATATTAGCGGCATTATCTAAAAATAGGAATGAATTTTTATCTTGATGTTATCGGGAGCACGGATAGGAAGGTAGTGAGAAATTTCGGAGTAAAGGCTCAGGACTCTAGGCAGTTCAATGGTCCACTCCCAAAATTCAACCTTCATCATGAGGGAGCCTGCCCCGTTTGTGACAATTGTAAGCGGCCAGGTCATCTCACCAAGTTCTGTAGGATGGAAAAGGGTTTCAATGACGGGAGAAGGGCATGTTTCGAGTGCGGAAGTCCGGATCACTTCCGGAATATGTGCCCGAGATTTTGTAGGAGGCCAAACAATAACAATAATGGGAACCAGGCAAGGCAAGCCAATCAAGGAAATCGTGAGAGGCACGATCGTCTTTGTGTTGATCTTCAGATAATCTTCTAAGTCTTCAGTCTTCATACCACACAGGCTCTGTCAAGTTTGGCAGACGCTTTGTGGCCTTGTCCTCTGTGAGAGTCTTCAGTTTAGTCTTCACTTGATCTTCTATCGGTGTCTTGGCAGAACCTCTGTCAGTGTCAACACTTAGCCTATTTTTCAATACTTCTATACATAGTAGAAATTGGAGCTAACAAACTTTGTATTGAGCTGAATAGCACCCGACCTTTTATACCTTTGTGTAAGACTTAGGTTATTGAATTGTTGAAGTTGTTACGATTTTATTATCGAGGTGTTTCTAATGGTGGTTTGTATAAGGAATTTGTCCTTGTTTTCTTTTAAATCAAAGTTTTTGTTTAGTTGCTCTTTCCAATTTTGAGGGTGTTACAATATATATATATGTATATTGCCATGTGATGCCAAATTGGAACATATGTTACTACTGGCAATTTTTGGGAGTTATCTAGTTCATTTTGATTATATTCATTAAGGGGCTTTATGCATTAGAATACATGCACGTCTCTTAAAAATTGGATTTATCCATAGGTCGAAATATATTACAATTACAATTTTAAAATTCAAACGTGTAGAATTTTAAATTTGCAAATGTGCATATTTCTAGAATTGCAAATGTGCAGAAATATAAAATTGCATGAATTCTATTTATGAACAATTTGTGACTCGTTCCGATTTGTTATGAACTAACATAAAACTGATGATGAATAGTTGTATGTCAGTGAACTTCCCTTCTTAGGGAAAATCCATAAGAGGATCAGAAGGAAAAAATAAATTGGACAATTTCAGTCCTAAATTGTGGAAAGAGGAAAATTGTGACCCGATGGTGGTTCGTGGCATATGAGGTCACTTGTTATGTGAACAATATCAAACTTGATGTTGACGACTATTGCACTTTGACCAAGAAACACGTGGTATTGGTTGACGCTCATTACAATTGGAACAATATAACCCATATGCTTTATTGGGAAGATTTTAACCTTTAAATGATATTCTTTATGTTTAGACTGTACGACAAGGTTGGTATGGACAAGCAAGTTTGTCGATGATAGGCACTTTGTGCTACTTAACTCTTGTGTTAAGGATTTTAGGTCCTTTGATTGTATTGCCAAAGGACACAGGCAAACGATTCCACGTGTAATTTAAGTATCTACACATGGTTAGTTTTCGTGTATTCAAAGGTAAAAGGAAATTGAACTTTACCTTTTGTCGATTTGACAAAAAAGAATATATATATATATATATATATATATTAAGTAAATTTGCTATTGAAACCACATTAGTTCTGATTGGTGATGGTATCGAACTCAGAATTTGAAATGGCGAGAATTGTGAATAGTTCCACAGAAAGAGGTCGTGGAAAAGATCTCGAGACCAAGTCCATGGGGCGGTTGGTCTCTTAACCCAAGAAACGAGAATATCCACTTCTTGAGGATGGTTCTTGGATTCGGGAACTAACCAACTCCGATCTGATTTTGTTGAATATCAAAGTGTCATGAGAAATGTGGTATTGATCAATCGACACCGATTAAGGGTTATCGGCATGGGAACGGTGATATTAAGATTCACAACTAGAAAGACCTTGACTTTGAAAGAGGCCCTTCATGTTCCTGACGCATCCAAAAGCCTTGTATTCGTGGGAATACTGACTAGAGAAAGATATGTGATAGGATTCCATTCTTGAGCGGTGATATTAGGGTGAGGTGGTACATTAGGATACTATTAAGATGTCAAAAAGTGAGAGCTCTGGGGCTAGTAACGTTGTTTAGTTTATCTTCGATGTATTTTGGTTTCAAAATAATTTTAAAACTATGTCGATGGAAATTTTTATTACCGATTACATCTATGTTATTTTTGACTTTTTGAACAAATGTGTAAACATATGTATACGAACTTGGTTGTTGGAAAAGGAAAAAAAATGTACATCGAGGAAGATAAACACGATATCCCATAATATAATATGTTTTAAAATGTGATGTTGGGAAATGAATCCAACATAAGGTGAAATAAGAGTTGACCGGATGATTTTACCGGAAACTTAAAGGCACAATGCCCAAGTGAACACCTAAGATATTACGAGAATAAGAATAGTGAGTCTTGGTTTAATCTTGGTCCAATATGAACAATTTTCTACCTAGCTTGACTCTCAACAAACTCTGGAATCCGAACCCAATGTTCCAGGCTTCAATTCCTACTACTCGGTCTCAATCCGGTTCGGCCCAAAAATAAAATTATGGGCCTTAATTTTGTTCTGGATCTCACGGCCCAATTGAAAATACTTCCGGATCTTTAAATTTGATCTGGATCTCTTCGGCCCATCTCAAATCCGGGTTCCATTAAGTCCAACTCCGGATCCTACTTTCTTAAAACTCCAATCCGGATCTGTTATTAAATACCGGAACTATGGCCTAATACATTAATAAATTCCGGATCAGATTTCAATACCGGAGTTATGGCCCAACAATCGATTAAATAATTCCGGATTCATTAAATAATCCAATTCCGGTTCCTTTGTCATTTATGGCCCACTTTAGGTTCTTGCTTTAAGCCCAAGTCCGGATCCCCTTAGCCCACATTCTGGTTCTTTCGATTTATTCCGGATCCACGGTTCAAATTAAATAGTATTCCGGATCCTTATGGTTTGGATTCCGGATCACGGCCCTTTTGATATAATTCCAGATCCCTTAGCTTGGATTTCGGATCTCACTTTGGCCCATTCCGGATCCATTAGGATTCCGGATCCTTAAAACAATACCAGATCCCATTAAATGGCGATGCGATACTGAAAACATTAGGGCCTAAGATTAATCCATTTCCATCGATTATTAAATCCCTTTCTCACAAAATGAATATTCTTAACACCATTAATCCGTTTAAAGCTTCCATTATAATTTTTAAGCAAAAACTCACAAATAACCCAAACCCAGTAACACGTTCTAATCTAGGGTGTGAGAAAAGAGATTACCTAGATGCTTAGATTCAATCTCCCATTTCTTCTTCCAATTGCAGGTTGATGATGTTTCCTTCTCCAATTTGCTCTTGAACAATTTCTTTCCTGCTCTTTCTCTCTAAGCCGTCACACTCACACACACTCACACACAAAAGATTTGCTTCTAGGGTTTTGAGTCCAATAAGAGAGCTCTTATACCCTCTTAGCAAAATTACAATTCAACCCCTAGACCTTAAAATTATGAAACTTCCTTCGCGTAACTTATTACGTTTAAATAAGGATCTCGGTTATTACACACTCTCTCTCTCTCTCTCTCTCTATATATATATATATATATAGGGTTGAGTTCATTTGTTCACCTTATTTTTTGTGCTAACTTTGTTAACTCAAATCTTAAAGATTGATATTGTATTTGATGGCTGAGATCAAAACCATTCAAGCATTAACTACTAGGGGTGTGCAGAAAGTCAAAACAAATCAATAATGTAATTCATTTTACAAGTTTTTATCATGAAGATTGATTATATTTGTACGTTATATATACTCATTAGGTTTTTCATTTGGTTATTATACTTAGTGTATATATACGTAGGATACAAATCAAATATAAACCACGTATTTGTTGCACCCTTTACAAACCAATGTCTATATATGCATAATCTAAGATACATATATGCATTATCCCATATGAATGTATGTATGTCTATTATATGTATATTCTTGCACGTATGCATATACATATGTATATGCACATTGTGCACATATGCAAATTGGTTGTTCACATATGCACACTATGGTTTGTAAAGTGTGCACAAAATGCAAGGTTTGCATTTTACGAAGCCTCTATATACGTATACATAGAAATATATAATTAATCCTCGGTATCGGGGATGAAGGGTATCCCCATCCATGGTTTATAAATTCAGGGATTCTCCGTCCCCATCACCAACCCCGGTCAACACGGGGTTTTCCTGGTCAAATTAAGTTCGGGTGTTGATTCCATGGGTTGCATGGTTTTTACCATCCCTAGTGGTATAGCTTGTGAACACCCTGTAAACACCAAATAATCTAATAAAATTAAAATAAAATCTACCATTTTGTAAACCCAACTACTGGCTTGTAAACACACCAAATATCATAATAAAATTATTTATTTATATATTAAGTAAGCTTTATAGGTTATTTTCTTGAAAAACTACTAACTTATGAATTTAGTGAATTATTAATTTACTGCATTTGTCTCAAGTCAAGACTAGATAAAGTATACCTTAATTATGGCTATTAATCCGATGAGTTTTAATTTAACTAAGATATATTACTTCATGTAACCCTATACGCAAAAGAAAGAAATGTCAAACCTCTCTACTCTATTAATTCCCTCCTACAAATATATAACTTATAAAAGTCATGCAATATATGAATTCAAGAAATTAAATCCTTTTTTTGGGATAAGTTTTATATTTCTTATAACATGACGAGAAACATATCTGTTAAAATTAATATGATTTCTGCATACGTCATTACCTGAAAGTGTCAGTATTAATTGACGAGATAATGAAACTCTGTACATACCAAGTTTTTTAATTGAAAAATTTATTATGTAAGACTTATTTTTATGACTTAGCTTGTTGATGAATAAAAAATAGAACTCATAAGATATATACATATATAATTAAGTTTTATTACAAAGTACTAAACAAATAAACTCTCAAAAATGATTTCTACCAATGAGCTTCAAACTATCTTTATTGGAATACCTTTAGAGTTACACATGTAAATACATATATACATATATAATTAAGTTTTATTCTTTAATATGAAAAGATCCAATTGATCCAAAGGAGCCAATTTGATGCAAACCTTGCATTCCAAAAATCTCTGTTTCATATTGTTTAGAAGCCCGCATGTTTAGACTTTAAACATACTACTTAATAACAAATTAATTAAGCACTCTATGAATTAACATCGTTTAGCAGCAATTGTCCTCTGTTTCAAATAGCTAGTTGTCCTTCCCAATTTGAGTCATGCAAAGCCACGTAGATTTTTCTAGTAGTTCTTGAGGACACTGGGATTAGTCGAGGTGCATACATTCTGATGTTGATACCATGGTTAACAAAAAAAATAGCTAGTTATATACACTAGTACTAGTTCTTTTTTAAAGTTGCGTTTATCATCAGTTTTCTTCTGCTGCAAGCAAATCGTTCTAAATCATTTGAGATTATCAACGAGCAATAGAATTTGTCATTACATAATTAACACTACAAAAAATTGGCTTTATAGGACGTGTATAATGTTTAAGCGTTCTAATAATTGTTTTTTTGTTGTTGTTGTAAAACTTAAGTTTATAGAATCAAATCCCATCTAAACACTATAAAACAAATGACTTTTACCCACAAAATTCACCTAGGGATATTTTCGTCCGTGATTACCCAGGATCGATGTTTTTCGAGAAATACCCACAAAATACCAATGGTGCGGTAGAATCCGATGTTTTTCGAGAAAATACTCATTGATCATCCAGAGAATCCCTGGGTAATCTGTCACTGATTTGCATTACCCACCAACTTTTATGAAGGTTTTGTGACGAATAACCCTTTAGCGGTAGATTTCTCATGGAAAATGTGATCCCAGAAACAAGTAATCAAATCATATATGAATCAAAGGGGGTCATCTCTATATTCAATAAGGGATAATCACCAAGTACAATGTGCAATCTAGAGAGCAAATGTGAATGTGTGTACTTGGATGAAATGCATATGGATGACCTAATTAGAAAAGTAGAGAATGCAAACATTATATACCTAGGGTAAACTATGACCCTATTACATATATGGTCCATCTACTTAGTACAATAACATTTAAGCACTAACATTCTCCCCCTTTGTACAAGTAGAGGCAAAGAAATTAGACGTCCACCGGAGCTATATCTTTTCCGAATTCCGAAGATGAACTCGAATCTTCTAAGCGCAATCCGGTGCTCCATCCGGTTAGATATAGCAGTTAGTATTTCTCCAATCAGCTCTTTCTCCTTATCTTTCAACTTCACTGCTCCATTCGCATCTAAACGTAGTCTGCTCTCCAGGTGGATCTTGATTAACATAAATGTACCATCACTGTATTTGTTTGCTTCGATGATCCTCATAAATCTTTTCTTTGAATCCCTATCGAGGTAAACAACTCCCAGATCAGGTTTTTGTAACACGGTGTAGGATTGAAATCCTTGAATATCGGGAATACGTCGGTTCGGAGGTCTGATGTTGACATGGGTTTGGCGAGATTCTAAAGCCATCTGAAAATCTTTCAAATAAGAGAACTTAAGAAAATTACGCATAAACCTTTTAACGCTCTTGAAGGCTGCAGACCACTCGATATCTTTGTTCGGTATACTTCCAATGCAGTTGTAAAGACTCAGAAGATCATCAAGATGTAGACTCTTGAAGTCAGCCTCGGAGAATTCACAAACTGTACCATTCGCCCTTTCTACTGTGAAAATTGGATAGCAGACTTTTGAAAGTCTGTTGGAGTCAATCTTCAAAACCTTCATAATCTTGCTGTCAGATCTCACTGCATCTATCTCTTTGTCTTTCTTTTTCATAACATAAAAGAATTCAATCTTTTGAGGTGTCGGCCAATCTTCTATACCATACACCCTTTCAAGGTTGATCCTCTGAATATCCCTCACAAACGCATCCCTTCTGATGCTTTCCTGGTACGGAGACAAAATCTTCACACGTAGACCAGTAGCCACATATCCTTGCTCAACATCTAATATTCTCTGAAAGACATCCAGTTCAGCATCTAATACACGATCCCTGATTCTTCCTTCGGCTTGGATTCGGACAATCGGAGCAATTACGTGAGCAATAGGAGCAATCGGAGCTTGTGGAGCAGGTGAAGCTTGTAGAGCAGGTGGAGCTTGATCGGAAGTACCCATGCTCTGATCAGTTGTCACTGTCGGTTCAGAATTCGGAGCCTCATTATCAGAATCCTGAGAAGCCATAATAACTCCGGTAACATCAAAAACATCTTGTAGCTCTCCTTTGATCTGGACCAAATTCTTCTCTGGATCCTCATCTGAGTCAATATAGATGAAATCATTCAGAAAATCATCTGCCATCCTCTCCTCCTCGGTTCTATTGTCAACAACCGCAGGCTTTTCAACCCCAGTTAAGACATCAGCTAGAACTTGTATTTCCTCCACATCCTCCATAACTGTATCAGTACCACCCGTTCCTGTTCCCTGTTCACCTGCTTGTTGATGTGAACCCTTAACATTACCAGTAGCTGTCCCACTAGATTCACCAACCCCAACAGATCTCTTCTCCCCCTCATGTTGATCAGACGGATCATGATCATCATGTCTTCTTTTCCGAGAGGCTTCTGCTTGAACACCACATGCTTCTTCGACTACAATTACCCGTGTGGCTAGAGATTGATATCCAGCAAGTAAGGCTTTTGTCATATCTGTGAATGAGTCGGTCATTTTTTGAATTTGTGTATCTGTGGATGTTGAAGCTTGAGGCTGGGTAGATTGACGAAGTAAGGAAATTAAGTCAACCTCTTCAGAAGTACTAGATTCACTTCTGGCTAAAAGGTGGGATAACAGCTCAGATTTAAGCTGGTCTTCAGATATTTGGTGTAAAGGTACAGATGATGGATGTTGTGGGTCTGTTTGAGTTGACTGTGGTGGAGGTTCTGGTGTAGAGGATGACTCAGCAACGCCTTTGCCTTTCACAGCTCTACTCACTTCTTGAGATAGCTTTCTCATCTCTTCTTTCATTTCAGCAGCATGAGCTTTATACGAGTAGCTCAAAGATTTAACAGCTAATTCCATCAGCTTTAGTGGCACAAAGTTATGTGGAGGAGGACCAACCAACGATAGTACCTGTTCAGTTTGTTCGGGACTAACACCCAGACCACTTAGGTTACTGGTTGACATAGCAGTCGAAGAGACTGTATGGCCTATGTTCAATGCTGGCATAGTGTTAGCATTGATAGGTCTTCCGCCCGGTCCTCGTGAAGCACCAACGAAGGGCGAAGACACTCTGGGCGTTCCGGTTGGGGCACGTAAGCCCGCAACTTGTTGAGGTGCCAACATTCATGTCCTAGGAAAGGATGTAGTACCAAATGGTCCTAGACTTTGTGTGCTCTGAATAAATGGCGGTGGCTGGGGCGGGAGCCTACCTGTTTCAATACCAGCAGACACCGAGTGTGTCGCCGATAGCGGTTGTGCTTGATCTCCTGTAGAAAATGAAACATCGGTAAATTGAGATGCCGGCGAGTGACTGAGTGGGGTTGTGCATTGCATGGCTGGGTCCACCATGTCTGTTTCAATTTGCAACGGCGACAGACGCTCGTTGGTAGATGATGTGGCTACCCGGCTTGGATCAGGTAGGGGAGAGCCAGCAGTTAAAACTTTTTCTGGCTCTATCACAGCATCACTCATTTCTTTTCTCCCTGCAATCTCACCACTACCTATTTCTACATTTGCTTATACTTCTTCGTTTACATGTGACGGACCGACAGCATTGGTAGCATTGACAAGGAGTTCAATATTCCATGTAGAATCAGCATCGGAGCTGACAACACGTCTTGGTTTCCGACCCTTGTGTCTTGGAATAAGATCGGTGTCAGGATCATGGTCGGAGTCATCATCATCATCAAACGGAATTGAAGGTTCAATCTCATCATCTTGATTAACTGCATCATCATCAGAAGATGATGCAGCGGCATAAGCTTCATCCCATGATATATCATCATCAAAAATATTCACTGAAGGTCGTCGGGGTGGTGGTTGAACTGGTCTGGAAGAGGATGCATGACCAACAGTCCGTAATCTTCTCCCGACTCTCTTTCTTTTCGTTCTCCTCACCTCTCGTCGTTCAGAAACACCCCCATGTTCCTGAACCCCCTCGACATGTTGACCCTCACCACCTAATGGGTTTGCATCGTGGGGAGGTCCCTCCGGTTCTGGATTGACCATCAATGCATTATCTAACCTACATCTAATAACTACCCCGGAATGTTGGTCAGCATAAGCAAGTAGGTCTTCTTGAAGAACCGCGGTGTGAGCAAAGTCAATATGTGCCGGCATCCGTAAATAGTGCATATATTGGCTTGGGCCTCATGGATGATCAGCACGTTGAGGTATTTGATCATTGTCGACCATAGCTTGATGAATTAAGATCTGAAAGAACCTCTGAAAGGGCACAAAGTTACGTCTCTTTTTCGGTTTGGCCTGTTCCGCGACTAGCTCGATGATTTCGTTCCAGATTAGAACAGCATAGTCGATGTTTCGGTTGAAGGCAAACGCATGGAACATCCGTTGGGTGGGTAAATTCGTCTTATCGACGCCTGTGTGTTTCGAGGTCATACACCGATTGAAGATAGAACATATAGAATAATAAGTTCTCGGAAGGTAGTTTCGTCTGAACTGTGATGAACCGGTAAGAACATGATTTTCTGGATGTTGATATCCAAGACTTCGGATATCGGCAAATAATTGTTCTTTAGGGACCGGATCCTCAAAGTTTTCGGAATAGGGAAGGTTAAGCGCACGTCGGATTCCTCGTAGAGTGAATGTGACATCAAAGTGGTCAACTTTGGCGGAAAAATGTGGTCGTTGATCGGTGGGATGGAACTGAAGTGTACCCCAAAATTGTTGAAGGTAGATGGCCGGTACTAGCTCAACTCGGGTAAGCGCAGTACGTAGAGGATGACCGCAGATGATCTCTATAACAATCTAATTATCAAATGGAACCGCTAGGTCTAGATGATGGTTATTGTCACGGAATCTCAGAAAGTTCGCCCTTGGAAAGATTTCTTCGTCTATGTCATGAGCATTCACGGACGGGTGTGATGAACGATGCGAACGGATGATGGTGTTGCCATCCGAAGCATTGCCATCATGATCAGCCATCTGAACCACTTAACAGATTAGAATAGTGCCAAAGTTGGATTTTGCCTTGAAATTTTTTCCAAAAATTTCCTAAGTCTTGGGCATATCGTAACCAACATCAGATCCATATCGCAGGCAATTGCGATATCGCAGTGTGAAATAGTGACATGGAGTTGTCGCAACACAAGATTGCGATGTGGTCCATGTCGCAACTCACAGTTGCGATATGGTTGAATGTGTGACCATTGCGATATGGTTGAATATTTGAATACAAGAAGGTTGCGATATCTATGAACACTGAACTAAAACTTAAGTGTTCAAGCCCTGATTTCTAATTTTCACACAAATCAAGTTAAAAAACATACCACTCGACTCGCAATACCCACGTGAGTAAACCCTAATCGATTTCTAACACCCTAACAAACACACAGATCGATTTTAAGCAGATTAAAATAAATTTCGAACCTAAAACCCTAAAATCGAACATATCATGCGATATAAAAGACCAAATCGACTGAGATTTGAAGGGATGTACCTCGATATGGATCTGTATGAAATGAACTGATCAAAAACACGAAAAACGGCCTTGAAATCAAAACGTCGCAAGTGACAGTTGAGAGGGTTTTGGAGAGGATTTGGTTGAGATATCGCAGAAAAGTCAAAACCCTAGTATATAAACGATTTTGAAATCAGTGACACGTGGCACAACACGATTGGTCCACGGTTTGACCTGCCACGTGTCATCATATCGCAAGGAACAAGTTGCGATAAGATATTCAAGCGTATCAAAACAGAAGGTTGCGACACGTTACTGTTCACTAGACCATATCGCAATGCACAGTTGCGATATGGAAACCACTTAAGATATCGCAATAGAAGGTTGCGATATAGTACTGTTCACATCTCCATATCGCAGTGCATAGTCGCGATATGGGAATCAGTTAAGCACATTGAGATATCGCAATAGAAGGCTGCGATATCTCACTGTTCATTGTGAAATCGTAATGGAATGTTGCGATATTAATGTAACTTGGACAAATTTCAGATTAAAATTGATCACATTGGAAGATGTCCAACTTCCAATTGATTCAGCACTCAAGGTTTTTTTAAACACAGTTTTCACTCCCCCTTAAATGATGCAAAGATTTTTCAAAATTGTTTTCATCATTTAAGAGTTAGTGTTTAAAGATAAATTAGAATACTTACCTTCACTCCTCGGAAATAGATAAACACAACGAATCAACACATACATGCTAGGTATGCACACTCCCCCTAGATTTGTGCATATGATCAGTTCTATAACTCCCCCTGAAATCAAGAACATACCTTTCGTGCAGATACAAATATCATAACAGATCAAAGATAAGACAATTAAGAAATGAGAAAAGAAGAACGAATTGAAAAAATACTTATAATACAATGAGAATATGACAATTTAATTAACATATATTAAAAATAGAATATGATGAAAATTTTGGTGTATTAATCTAGAAGCAAAGTCTAGATTAAGATACAAACATTTCCATCTATTATATATTTAATATATGAGATTTAAACTTTCATATTAAGCATGCCGAGCTTGGATACGAGAAAATTGAAACGTTTTTCATCCAAGGTTTTGGTAAAAAGATCGGCAAGCTGATACTCAGTTGTAACAAAATATAATTCAACAGTTCCTTTCTCAACATGATCTTTTATGAAATGATACCTGATGTCGATGTGTTTGGTTTTGGTATGCTGGACAGGATTAGCAGATATAGCGATAGCACTCTTACTGTCGCAGTAAATGGGGATCTTCTTGTATTTATACCCATAGTCCATGAGTTGGGTCTTCATCCAAAGAACTTGTAAACAACAACTCGCCGCGGCAACGTATTCTGCTTCCGCGGTTGAAGTTGAAACACAATTTTGTTTCTTTGATGACCTCACAAGCTTGTCACCCCAAAACTGAACATGCCCAGAAGTACTCTTTCTGTCCAACATGCTTCCTCCATGATCAGCATCTGAATATGCAGAGAGTTCGAAGCCGGTTCCCTTGGGATACCACAGTCCAAGATACGGAGTGCCTTTCAAGTACCGAAAGATTCTTTTAACGGCTCCGAGGTGTGACATTTTAGGATTGGCTTGAAATCTAGCACAGAGACAAGTTGAAAACATTATATCTGGACGACTAGCAGTTAGGTACATTAGAGACCCGATCATTCCTCTATAAAGCTTGACATCAGCATCAATACCATCTGGATCTGGACCTAACTTAGATACAGAAGCCATAGGCGTACCGATCGACGTACAGTTTTCCATCTTGAATTTCTTCAAGATGTCAAACACATACTTCGACTGGTTGATAAAGATACCAGTTGAAAATTGTTTAACTTGTAATCCGAGAAAGAAATTAATCTCTCCCATCATACTCATTTGGAATTGAGTCATCATAATGCCCGAAAACCAAGTACAAAGTCCAGGGTTAGTCGAACCAAAAATAATATCGTCAACGTAAATCTGAACTAAAAGAATATCACCTCCTTTGCGTAGAGTAAACAAAGTAGTGTCGATATTACCTTTCACAAAGACAGCGTTTAGTAGAGAGGTAGATAACTTTTCATACCAGGCACGAGGGGCTTGCTTGAGACCATATAGGGCTTTGTCAAGAATGTAGACATGATCTGGATGTTCTTTGTCCACAAAGCCTTCTGGTTGAGACACATACACTTCTTCCTTAAGGACACCGTTCAAGAAAGCGGTCTTCACGTCCATTTGATAGACGGTGAAGTTCTTGAAAGCGGCATACGCAAGAAACATCCGAATTGCCTCAAGACGAGCAACCGGCACGTACGTCTCGTCATAATCTATCCCTTCCTGTTGCCTATACCCTTTTGCTACCAACCGAGCCTTATTTCTCACAATTACTCCGTCTTCATCTTTCTTGTTCTTTAGGACCCACTTGGTACCGATAACTGTCTTACCTTTGGGTCGCGGAACTAGTCTCCACACTTTCAGAGCTTCGAACTGATTCAGTTCTTCTTGCATCGCAATCAACCAATCAGGATCTTCTAAGGCTTGTTGAACTGTTGAGGGTTCAACCTGGCTTAAGAAGAGTGCGTATAAAACTTCATTTGCGGTTGCGGAAGCGGATCTTGTCTTTACTGGTTCAGATACATCACCAATCACCTGATCAATTGGGTGACTGCGTGTCCACTTAGTAGAGTGTGGATGGAGAGATACAGCACCTTCATTGGGGTCTACAAGTGAATGATCCTTATCAAAGTTCAACTCGATCGTCAGTGTCGTTTCTGGATTTGAGACAGGTTGCTTGTCAGAATTGACAATTGGCACAGCCTCAGGAACTGATTCGGTAGATTGTTCAGGATTGTTGTGATTACCCTGATCACCAACAATAGAAGTTGTTCCAGATGAAGAGGCACCACTTGTAGATGCATGTGATATTGCTTGTGGAGATGCCGTTGTTGTGTTCCTTGGAGAAGTTACAGGAGTAGTTGTACCAGTATTTGGTGTAGTCAGTACCGGTGAAGGACCTGACATGTTAGTTTGTACTGGTGGTGTTTCAACTTGAATCCTGTCATTTTCAGATGAAGAGGATTTATCAGTGTTAAAATAGTCATCATAAAAGTGTTCAAACAAAATATCAAGTTCACTTGGATTAGAGTTAGAAGTGGAAGTTTGATCCTTGTTTGAAGATCTAGTCATCATTGGACGGATTTGTCCAGATGCTAGAATTCCTAATATTGCGGGTTCTGTAATGTTTTGCACAGAAGCCATAGCTTCAGATTCATCAAACTTGACATTTATGCTTTCCGTCACAGTTCTGGAAGACTTGAGGAAGATTCTGTATGCTTTTGATGTAAGCGAGTATCCGATGAAGAAACCCTCAACACCTTTAGGACTGAATTTGTTCAGGTTGTCCTTATCGTTCAGCACAATACACCTGCATCCAAAAACACGGAAGTAGTGTATCACAGGTTTCCTATTATTAATTAACTCATATGGAGTTTTACCAAACCGTCGATGAATGATTGAGCGGTTTTGTGTATAGCATGCCGTTGCAACAGCTTCAGCCCATAGGGATAATGGTAGAGCAGCGTAGGACAGCATCGTTCTTGCGGCCTCAACCAGTGTGCGATTTCGTCTTTCAACAACTTCATTCTGTTGAGGTGTTCTCGCCGCAGAATATTGATGGGTTATTCCTAATGACTTGAAGAAGTCATCGAGAGTCTTGTTCTTGAACTCTGTCCCATTATCTGATCTAACAGTCTGAACTGTTTGTTGACGATTCACTTGAAGCTGTTTGATTAACGAGATGATCAAGTCTTGTGTTTCGTCTTTTGAGCGTAGGAACTTGACCCATGTGTATCTCGAATAATCATCGACAATTACTAACACATAACGTTTGGCATGAATACTTTGAGTCTTCATCGGACCACGGAGATCCATATGAAGAATTTCCAAAGCTTGTCTTGTGCTGGGTTCGGGTTTCGGTGGATGAGGAGCACGCTTCATCTTCCCCTTCTCACAAGCAATACAGAAATTATCTTTCTCAAATGTCAGAACCGGTAGACCTATGACTAAATCACCCAACGTCAACTTTTGAATGTAACGAAAGTTGAGATGAGATAGTCGTCTATACCATAACCAACTTTTCTCTAACGTCGCTTTTGACATCAAACATACACCAGTCTTGGGCTTGAGTGTTGATAGATCAATGGTGTACAAATTAGATTTCCTTGAACCAACCAGAAGCTCATCTCCTCCGTCGGTAAGAACAACGCAACGGGTCTTCTTGAAATGGACTTCTAGGTCTTTATCACAAAATTGACCTATACTAAACAAGTTGTGTCCTAAGCCCTCGACGTAATTTACTTTTGTAATCCGCACATTATCTTTTACAATATCCCCATAACCCAAAATTGAAGCATATTGATCATTTCCAAACTTCACTTTTCCACAATCTTGTTCTACAAAATTAACTAGCAGCTCTTTTCTTCCAGTCATGTGGTTTGAGCAGCCTGAATCTAAATACCATACATGACTGGGCTGCAAAATGGAAATTAAACGGTTTTAGGTACCCATTGCCAATCGGGTCCTTTCAGGTTAGTAGACTTGGATTTAACATTTTGCTTTCTATAACCGGTTTTAATATAAGCATTTGAATAAAACCAATGATTATAGTCAGACTTGCAGATAAAATCATCCACACAACAAGAAGCACAACAAGTTTGATCTCGTGCCAAATTAATCAGTTGTCGCATTGAATAAACCTTGTAAGGAACTACAAGTTTTCGTCTATTTCCAACCTCATAATTAATAACATTCGAAACAAAATTGTCTTTCTTGGAATTTAAAACATTTAAAGTAGAGTGGGATGATTTGATCTGGGCCACATCCTGTGTGGACTCCTTTATTCTCCACTCAAGACGCGTGTTGTTTCTCAAATTATGATCTGAAAAACCAGACAAATAAGAGTTGTAAGCTTTTGAATATTGAGTCTGAAAAGAATTAACACGCTTCTTTCTTTTTGTTTTTCTTTTCTTTTTCTGTAATGATGGTTTTGATTTAGATTTAGAATTGTTGATCCAAACCCTCAGTGATTTGATAATGACCCTCTCTTATATACTTAGTGAAAATTGTAAGTAAACAATATGTATCAGAGTTTCACTATCGCTGATAAGTACTAAGATCTTCCAGTACCGCTGATAGGAACTCTCGCTCTTTAGATTAAACATTCAGCGAAACTGTTCACCATAATACTCTGAGTCTGTTCAGTACTTATGGTGATCGCTGATAAGTTAGTTGTTTACTTATGATCCCTGAAGACAAGTTTCACGTCAACAGAGGTTCTACGCTGAAGTCGAAGATCAAGCTCAAGAACCAGCGGCAAGTCTCCTAATGAACTAATGTGGATCAGCGAAGACTCAGATTTGTCCACTCAACGTGAAGTATCAAGTACAAGACTTCAACTATCGTTGAACTCTATCATTCGCTGATGAAGAATGATAGATCGCTGAATCATCGAAAAGCTGATCATGAAGTCTTCCGTACAAAGTACTTTTTGTCTCATCCACCCTTGCACGACTCCGTACGATATGTCAGAATAGAACCTCCTTATTGTCTGAAATCGTACAACCACTCTGATACTACACTGTTCAAACATGCGGCTACTAAGGTTGTCAACAAAGGTCAATGACATGCAACCAATCAGCTGCTGCCACGTGTAAAGTGTAAACTGCAATGCATTAAATGCATGCAGTATATAAGAAGAAGAACTCACTTCATTTTGAAGTAACTTGCTAACTCTGGACAAGTTCATCCTTCTTATCTTGAGATAGGTTATTATTAGTAATTTCCTTCTCCTTCTTAGTGCAAGAAACTTAGTGTTCCAACTTGTTTAGATTTAGGATTTATCCTTAATCTTGTTTCCGCAACAAGCTGTAAATTGTTAATGATTTATCAATAAACAATTTAGAAAAGTAAAATCTGTGTGTTTGTATTCAACCCACCCCACCCCCCCTTCTACAAACTTGTATAACCCTTCGGGACCAACAAGTGGTATTAGAGCGGATTTGTTTAAACTCATAAACAAGATCTAATCTATACTAAGATTTCTCTTCCTTGCTATTTCTGAAAATGGCCACCAACACAAACACAAACTATATAGACAATGGTTCTCTTGCAAAACCCCCTAGATTCTCCAGAGATAATTTTAATCTATGGAAAAATAGGATGACTCTCTTCCTAGAAGGTGTAGACCCTACTATGCCTTATTATCTTGAAAACGGCCCATTTATTCCTGTAAGAATTGATGCCGCAGTACCTGCCGCTGAGAATAGACCTGCTATTCCAGAAAGGCTGGTACCCAAAGATGTTCATACGTGGACTGACGAAGATAAGAAGAAAGTGGCTATCGACACAAAAGCCAGATCCATACTATCCATGGCTCTTCCTGACGAAGTCTACCATTCCGTCATGAACCTGAAATCCTCAAAAGCCATGTGGGACACAATATGTGTTCAGTATGAAGGTACTGCTGAAGTCCAGGACTCTCGAAAGATCAACCTGGTAAGACAGTATGAAAGTTTCATTTGTGGTAAGAATGAGACTCTCTGAAGTTCACCAACGTTTTAATTACTTAATAATAGATCTGAAAACTGTTGGTAAGGAATATTCTAACTTTGAAGTGCTGACAAAGTTTCTAGAATGTTTACCTGAAAGTTGGGACAGTTATTCTATGTGTCTCAAGCTGTCAAAAGATCTAAGATCAATGACTCTTGCTACCTTATATGGCACAATGCTGAATCATGAGCAATCAAGCCATCTTAAGAAGAATCTTGTAAAAGATTCCAAAAGCACCTCTGTTGCTTTAATCTCAGAGGAACCTTCTACTCAGCGACCCTCGGTCACTATCACTGAGTTAGAGAGTAACTCTGAAAGGTCATCAGATTCTGACTCTTCAGATGATGATGAATCTTTGGCTCTCCTAACTAAAAAGTTCAGGAGATTCGCCAAAAAGAAAATGTTCAGAAAGAACAAACCTCTTTCTATAATTGATAAGCCAAGATCATCAGCTACTGTTGATAAGGCTACTGCTACTTGTTTTAACTGCGAAAAGATTGGACATTTCGCTAACGAGTGCAGGTCTAAGAAAGTATCGAGAAACTCAGCGTTTCCCAAGAAATCTTTTATTCCCAGGAATAAAGATGACAAATATTCTAAGCTAAAAGTAAAATATGCAAAGCTGAAAAGCTTCAAGAAGAAAGGCAAAGGCCTGATGGTTTATGATTGGGCTGCTTCAGAAGAAGAAGAATCATCATCTGACTCTGAAGATGATGAAGCCAATCTCTGTCTTATGGCAAAGATTGAGGATGAGGAAGAAAGTTCAGACATTCCCTCTACTTCAACCTCTGCTATTCAGGTATCACCTTCCTTCTTTACAAATATTGCAAATATTGATGAAGCTGATAGTCTCCGCAAAATCGATCTCTTGACTAGAAGCTTATATGAAGCCATGAATGGCAAAACTATAGTTGAAAACCAAAACCTTGATCTCGTTGAACAACTTAAAAACTGTCACCTTCAAATAGAAAAGCTTTCTAAAATTGAAGAAGATTTTAAAGATCAAGTGCATTTAAATCAGCTAGTCAAAATCGAACGAGCAGAAGCTATCGCTGCTTTGAAAGCTGAAAAGGCTACTGTTGAAGGATGGTGTAACTCTTCAACAAAGATCACTGAGATAATTAAGTCTCAGATACCCCTGAGTGATAAACGTGGTCTTGGTTACAAATATGAAACCCAAGAACCAACCACTGATTGTTCCATGCTCTTATTTGGAACTTTCGTATCCTCAGTCGCTGACATTTCATCCTCTCAGTGTTCGTCCTCCAGACCGCCTATCCCTGAGGAAATCTCTGCCTCTTCAAAAGGTAAAGAGAAAATGGTTTATCCAAAACCTACCTCTGTCTTTAAAGATAAAGGTAAAGGAATTGCGTTGAACCAAAATCCTCAGAAGGGTACTTTAGCACCAAAGCTGAATGCTTCTAAAGCTTTAGTGATTTATTCCTCTGGATCAAGAAATCAGATCTCTGGATCTACTTAGCGTGGGTCTATTCAGCAATCTACTCCTAGATTCAGAGTGGATGTCCTTGGTAAGAAATCTGAAGAACCAAGTGTTCCTCACATTTCTAAAGCCAAAAGCTTATTTGGTGCTGGTCCTTCTAATTCAAAATCTAAAACTCAGCATTCAAATAGTCCTAGAACTATTTTTAGTTATAGGAAATGTTCTCACTGTGGACTCACTGATCATATTGCTAGTAAGTGCCCCACAGCCACCAAAGCTGATAAGATAGCTAAGGTGAAGATTGCCCCCAAGGCAAAGAAGACCAATGAGGTTAAGAAATTAACCAAAGTGAAGACTGACAAAGCTGAATCTTCAAATGCTGCGAAGATTGCTGAACCTTCCATTCCAACTGCTTCCACTGACAAACGTATACACATGGTTAAGTGGGTACCCAAGAAAAACTAATCTTCCATTGTGATGCAGGTTCAGAAGGGTATCTGGTATCTCGATAGCGGATGCTCTAGACACATGACTGGAAAGAAAAGCCTGCTCGCTGAATACAAGGAAGAGAAGGGTCCCTCTGTGACTTTCGGTGGAAATGGAAAAGGACATACCCGAGGGTTTGGTGTACTCTCTAATGGTACAACCACCTTCAGAAGAGTCGCATATGTTGAAGGGCTGAAGCATAATATTTTAAGCATCGGTCAGCTTTGCGACAAGGATAACAAGGTAATCTTTACCAAGGAATCCTGCTTTGTCACTGACAAAAAGGAGAAGATAGCTCTCAGCGGTTATCGTTTGGAAAATGTTTATGTAATAAACATGGACTCAACAACCACTGAGAACTCCTGTTTCTTCTCAAAAGCCTCATCTGATGTCAACTGGCTATGGCATAAGAGGCTCTCTCATCTGAATTTCAAGACACTGAACTCTCTTTCTTCAAAAGAGTTAGTTACTGGTCTACCTCAACACTCATATGCCAAAGAGTCTTTATGTTCAGCATGTGAGAAAGGGAAGCAGACCAAAGCAAGCTTTAAATCAAAGCAAGTCTCCTCAGTGTCATCTCCTCTACAACTACTCCATATGGATTTGTTTGGCCCTGTTAACAAACAATCCATCGCTGGAAAGAAATATACACTGGTCATAGTTGATGAATTCTCTCGTTATACATGGGTTATGTTTCTCCGTTCCAAGAGTGACACCCCTGAAGAACTCATCACCTTTGTTCGGAAGATGGAAACCCTGAACAATTTGACCGTTCACTCAATAAGGAGTGATCATGGGACTGAATTCAAAAACAGTTCTCTTGATTCCTTCTTTGAGAGCAAGGGTATTTCTCACAACTTTTCTTCAGTGAGAACACCACAACAAAATGGAGTCGCTGAAAGAAGAAATAGAACAATTATTGAAGCTGCACGTTCAATGCTCAGCGATTCTCACCTGCCTACTCAGTTTTGGGCAGAAGCTGTCAACACTGCTTGTTTTACGCAAAACAGGTCACTGATAGTCAAAAGATTCAATAAAACAGCCTATGAACTATTTCATGGGAGAAAGCCTTCAATCAGCTTTCTTCACATCTTTGGATGTCAGTGTTTCATACTGAACAACAGATATGCCCTTGGAAAGTTTGATCCTAAGGCTGATGATGGAATCTTTCTTGGATACTCCTCAGTTTCCAAAGCCTTCAGAGTCTTTAATCGAAGAAGACAAAATGTTGAAGAAACAATTCACGTCACGTTTGACGAGTCCCGTTCAGCGAACTCTAAACCGTCCGCTGATACTGAAGAACTGAATCAATGGATGTTTTCTCATCTTGGTGATTCAGAAGATATTCCCACTCCTCGTGCTCACACAGTTGAAGATGATGGTCCAACTATCATTCCAAATATGCAGAATAGTGAAGCTGAAACATCATGGGTCTCAGCTATTCCTATAAACACTATACCTGCTTCTGAAACCAATATCTCATATATTCCATCCACTTCTCAGCAATCAGTGAATATAATGACAACTCCATCCATTCCTCTCTTGGCTGATACTCCAGACGTCACTGAAGCTTCATCTTCAGCTCCTCCAGTTCAGGTTGAGTCAGCGTCTCACGCTCCGGCTCAGCGATGGACTATAAATCACCCAATTGATCAAATTCTTGGTGATCCAAACGCTTGTATTCAGACTCGACGAAGTGCAGGTAATATTTGTTTATTTGTAAATTTTATTTCACTAACTGAACCAAAGAAAGTAGATGATGCCCTCAAATATCCAAACTGGGTCAGCGCCATGCAAGAAGAGCTGACAGAATTCGAAAGAAACAAAGTTTGGAAACTTGTTCGAAGACCAACTGACAAAACAGTGATAGGCACTAAATGGGTCTATCGAAACAAGTTGGACGAACATGGAACTGTAACCCGCAACAAGGCTCGTCTTGTTGCTCAGGGATACAGACAAGAGGAAGGCATAGATTATGACGAAACATTTGCTCCAGTAGCAATATTAGAATATATTCGTCTATTCTTAGCGTACGCTGTACACAAAGACTTCAAAGTATATCAGATGGATGTTAAGTCAGCGTTTCTAAATGGAAAGCTGAATGAAGAAGTCTATGTGGAACAACCTCCAGGATTCTCAGATCCTAAGCATCCAGGTTATGTTTATAAACTGGATAAGGCACTTTATGGCTTAAAGCAAGCTCCACGTGCATGGTATGACACTCTTTCTACTTATCTCCATATTGAAAAATTTGAGCGAGGCAAAATAGACAAAACTCTATTTTTCAGGAAAGTAAAAGGTCATATCATTCTTGTTCAAATATATGTTGATGATATTATATTTGGCTCGACTAACCCTGATCTCTGTACTCGTTTCGCTGATAGAATGAAAGAAGAGTATAAAATGAGCATGATGGGTGAACTAACATATTTCCTTGGTCTACAGATAAAACAAAATGAAAAAGGAACTTTCATTAATCAGGGAAAGTATGTTAAAGATATGCTGAAGAAATTCGACTTAACTGAAAGTTCAGCTATGAAAACCCCTATGGAACCACCGCTGACACTTGATAAGGACACTAAGGGTGTTCCTGTCAATGTCACACTGTACTGTGGGATGATCGGCTCACTATTGTATCTTACAGCTAGCCGACCCGATATTATGTTTGCAACATGCTTGTGTGCACGATATCAAGCTGAACCTAAGATATCTCATATGAAAGCTGTAAAGCGAATTTTTCGATATCTTAAGGGTACAACGAATCTAGGTCTTTGGTATCCTAAAGACTCAGGATTCGATTTAATCGCCTATTTAGAAAGTGATTTTGCAGGTTGCAGAATGGATAGGAAAAGCACCACAGGAGGATGTCAGCTCCTGGGTGGAAAGCTGGTAAGTTGGACAAGTAAAAAGCAAAACTCAGTGTCCACTTCCACAGCTGAAGCTGAGTATGTAGCCGCTGGAAGCTGTTGTTCTCAGGTCTTGTGGATGAGAAATCAACTACTGGACTATGACCTTCAACTCTCAAATATTCCAATCTATTGCGACAGCACATGTGCCATTGTTGGGAACTGAAGATTTGCCAAGTATGGTTAGTACTGCCAGAACAACAATACTACTGCCAGAGCAAAGTTAGTACTGCAAGTAAAAGTTAATACTGCTGGAACAATGTTAGTACTGCTTGTGCATAACGATGTTAATGCTGCTTGTGATCATAATTATGGAATGCGAGAATGTTGGAGATAAAGATGGAATGATTGAAGATAAGCATGAAAGAATATTCTGAAGATCAATTTTGTTTTGATAGTTATCTTGTAATTATTTAGTATAAATAGATTTTGATAGATAGCTATTCGGTGATTTTATCAGAATTCGTTTTTGTTTTAGAGAGAATTAACCTCAAGGTTTAGAACCCTATTTCTAGAGAAGTAGAAGTCGTCTTGTTGAGCCTGTTCAACAAGATTGAGGTTTGGTTGTAAACTTGTGAGTTGAAGTATTGAATACAAACAGATTGTGTTTTCTGATTAGTTGTTCATTGAGTGTGTTTGAATTAAAGTTCTATTCTGCAAGATTCTTTAATTCTGATTTCTAAGTATAATTATTCTTGTTTGGAATCGATCCTGACAAGTGGTATCAGAGCTTGGTTTCTTAGAAATCTACAATCATTATGGACAACACAGTTGAATCAAACAGTACTCTTGTTTCAAAGGTACCCATGCTCAGGCCTAATGAGTTTGACATGTGGAAGATTAGAATCAAGCAGTATATTTTGCTTACTGATTATTCCATCTGGGATATTATAGAGAATGGTCCATGTGCTGAAGGAAGGGTTAGACCAGATGGCAAACGACCCCCTCCAAAGACTGATGCAGAAAGAAAGGTTAGACAAACAGAGATGAAAGCCTTAAGCACCCCGCTTTTGGCTATTCCCAATGAGTATCAGCACCAATTTCATCACTGCACTGATGCTCAGATTTTATGGAATGCATTGGAAAAGAGATTCACTGGTACCAAGAGCACCAAGAGGAACCAGAAGACAATTCTTAAGCAACAATATGAAAATTTTACTTCTACAAAGAATGAGTCTATGACTCAAACTTTTGATAGATTTAATAAGTTGATTGGAGAATTGGCTACAGTTGGAGTTAGTATGGAGGCTGATGATGTAAACAGGAAGTTTCTAAGATCATTAGGTGAGGAATGGACAATGTATACTGTGTCTTTCAGACAGAATGACCAGTTAGAAGATAAAGAGCTTGATGATCTTTACAATGATCTTAGCGTATTTGAAGCAAAGGTTGAAGCCAAGAAGAAGCCCTCAGGATATGTGTATAATGCTGCACTCCTATCAGCATCAACTGATTCTACTGCTAACCCTGAATCAGTTAGTACTGCTGGTGGAGTCAATCAGGAGAAGGCCAATGATTCTGTACTAGAAGCTTTCTTTTCTAGTCATGTTAACTCCTCATTAATTAATGATGACTTAGAACAGATTAATGCTGATGATCTTGAGGAGATGGATATCAAGTGGCAGATGGCTATGCTTTCTATGAGGGTGAAGAAGTTTATAAAGAGGACTGGGAGAAACAACTTTTCCCAAAGAAGAGAAGATGGTGCTGGGTTTGACAAGTCTAAGGTGGAATGCTACAAGTGTCATAAGATGGGACACTTTGCCAGAGAATGCAGAGGTGGAGTATCTCAAAACAACCATCAACAAGCTCAGACTGGAAGCTTCAACCAGAATAGAAACTCTGTTCAAGCCCTTATTTCTCAACAAGGAATGGGATTTGATTGGAGTGATTAAGCAGAAGAGGCAATTCAGAATCATGCACTCATGGCAGAAGTCTCAGATCTTCCTACTTAGGTAAAATATAATCTCTGTTCTCAAGATTGTATAGACACTGTGAAAAAGTATAGAGATCACAACCAGGGAATGTGTGATGACCTTAAGAGATTAGAAAAGGATAGAAGAGATTATGTAGTGATTGTTGAGAGGTTTGAAGAACAAATTAAGGCTTTTCAAACCAATGAACTTCAACACTCATATGATACAAACTACTGGAAGTGGGAAAAGAATGGTCTGGAGTTCCAACTGAAAGAGTCTAGGGAGGAATGTGAGAAATTAAAAGGAGAACTTGAGAAAGTAAAACTTGATGTTGAAAAGTTTTCATGTGCTTCTAAAGTCATGGACACCATAATAAATGCTCAAATCCACAGTAAGATGAAACCAGGCCTAGGGTACAATGCCACACCCCCACCCTACAACAACACATACATCCCTCCTAGGTCAGACCTGTTAGAAACCAAGGATAGGAAGGACTTACCTGAAGGAGCTACTAAAGTAGATCCATTATATGAAGTTGTTGTTGAGGATAAAACTGAAAAAGAAGAGTCTAAGAAAAGGAACAAGAATGTCAGTGCTGAGATCCCCTTAGAGAATTACATCAAGACTAATGAGGAAGGTGGAAGTCCCTGGGATAAGAACAATGAGATGAAAAGATCTGAAAAAGGAAAGGGAGTTCATTATACACAGACCACTGTTGTGAATTCCAATACTTGTGAACATTGTTCTTGCAAGAATTCTCAAAAGAATGAACCCCAAAAACATGATAAAAAGAGGGGAAATCAAAGAAACTGGAATAATCAGTGGGCTCAAAAACAAGGAGTTGATCTGCAAAGGATTAACAGACCAAAACCTTGTTTTATCTGTGGCAAATTGAATCACCTTGCCAAACACTGTTATTTCAATCCTATTAACCAAAGGATAAATTTTCAAAGAACTTTTCAAAAATCAAATGGTTATAGGAAGCCTGTAAGGAACCATGTGGCTAAGAAACAAGCTAAATCCAAAAGCCACATGAGGAAAAAGACTGAAAAAGAATGTGTCACAATGTGGGTTCCTAAAAGCACTAGTGTTAGTACTGCTGCCTCAGATAGTACTGCTGCTAGCAATGTTAGTGCTTCTAACACTGTTAGTACTTCTTCTAGAAGCAATACTGCTGCTAGCAGTGTTAGTACTGCTAACACTGTTAGTACTTCTTCTAAAGATAATACTGCTTCTAGTGTTTGTGCTGCTAGACCAATCATCTTGACAAAGTACTCTAGTACTGAAGTTCCTCAGGTTGAAAAACTTATCCAAACTGAATGTAAGTACTTTGATGAGCAAGGGAGACCCAAGACCACTTTGGCTTGGGTTCCCAATAAAAACTAATTGATTTATCTTATGTGCAGGGCAACCAACAGCTCAAGGGGAAGAGCATCTGGCATGTTGATAGTGGTTGCTCCAGGCACATGACAGGTAACATGGCCTGCCTCAAGAATTTCAAAAGAATTGATGGAGGACATGTTGCTTTTGGGAATAATCCTGCAGGAGGTAAGATAAGTGGTAAAGGTGATGTATCAAAAGGTAAGATGACATTTGGGGATGTTTACTATGTTGAGCAATTGAGATACAACCTGTTAAGTGTATCACAGGTCTGTGACAAGAAACATAGTATATTATTTACTGATTCTGAATGCATTATTCTTGCTCCTGGATTCAAAGTAGTTAATGAAAACATGATACTATTGAGAACTCCTAGAAAGGATAATGTGTATTGTTTAGATTTAGAAAGTGTTTCATCTGATTCATCCCTAAACTGTTTGGTATCAAAAGCTTCAATGGATGAATCATCACTTTGGCACAGAAGGATGTGTCACATGAATTTTAAAACAATGAATAAACTTGTTAAAAATAATCTTGTTAGGGGTTTACCATCAAAAGTTTATTCATGTGATGATCATTGTGTTGCTTGTCTCAAAGGCAAACAACACAAAACTTCTCATAAGTCCAAAGAGATAAACACTATCCCAAATCCTCTTCAGTTGTTGCATATGGATCTGTTTGGCCCTACAAATGTCATGAGCATTGGCAAGAAGTCATACTGTTTAGTTATTATTGATGATTACTCTAGATTTACTTGGGTATATTTTCTGAGAACTAAAGATGAGACAAGTGGACTGATCAAATCTTTTATTCTTAGAATTGAAAACCAATCAAATCAAAAAGTGAAAGTCATTAGATCAGATAATGGGACTGAATTTAAAAACCTTGATCTAAACACTTTTTGTGAGGAAAAAGGAATTGAGAGACAATACAGTGCTCCTAGGACTCCACAACAGAATGGTGTTGCTGAGAGAAGGAATAGGACACTGATTGAGGCTGCTAGATCTCTGTTAGCTGATTCAAAATTACCCACTACTTTTTGGGCAGAAGCAGTTAATACTGCTTGTTATGTCCAAAACAGAGTTTTAGTAATAAAGCCTAAAAACAAGACACCTTATGAGCTTTTTCAGAAAAAGAAACCATTTATTGGATTTTTCAAACCATTTGGGTGTCCTTGTACAATTCTCAATACCAAATCTCACTTAGGTAAGTTTGATAGCAAAGCAGATGATGGTTTTCTTGTTGGTTACTCATCTCAGAGTAAGGCTTACAGAGTGTTTAATACCTCTTCTAGAATAATTGAAGAAAGTGACAATGTCAAATGCAATGAGAACACACCAAATCCTATTGGTTCAGGTCCTGATTGGCTATTTGACATTGATTCACTCACTAATTCTTTGGGTATCAGTAGTGATGTAAATGCAGGACAAAGGGATGCACCACCATCAGATCACAGAATTCAGTCTGTGATATTTCCACTCCCTACCATTGATCCTGTTGACTTCTGTGAACAAGAAAAGGAAGCTGAACCCATTCAGAATGAAGAAGAGAGAAGAATAGAGGAAAATCAGCCTTCAAGTCCAAATTCCAGAGAGTCTGAAGTGACTGAAGAAGCTGAAGAAAATCCAGACTTAAATGAGTCAAATCTGGATGTGAACTTACAAGAGGAATCTGGTCATCCATCAAGAACTCAAAAAAATCATCCTCCTGAGTTGGTAATTGGAGACATTGCTTCTCCCATGATGACTAGGAATCAAAGCAGACTTCAAGAGCTACAAGATCAGCAAAATACAGTTAATACTGTACTCACTTGCTTTCTATCCCAAATTGAGCCCAAAAAGGCTTATGATGCTATGAAAGATCCAAGTTGGATAGAAGCAATGCAAGAGGAGCTGCTACAGTTCAAGCTACAGAATGTTTGGAACTTGGTGGACCTTCCAAAAGGTCATAGGGCAATTGGCACCAAGTGGATTTTCAGAAATAAGAAGGATGAGAGAGGAATTGTGATCAAGAACAAAGCCAGGCTGGTTGCACAAGGGTATACTCAGGAAGAGGGTATAGACTATGAGGAAGTCTTTGCTCCAGTTGCAAGGATTGAGGCAATTAGGTTGTTTCTAGCCTATGCCTCATATATGAAGTTCAAGGTCTACCAGATGGATGTAAAAAGTGCTTTTCTATATGGGACTATAGATGAAGAAGTGTATGTCTGTCAACCCCCTGGATTAGAGAATCCATTGTATCCTGACAGAGTGTACAAGTTAAAGAAGGCACTTTATGGTCTACATCAAGCCCCAAGAGCATGGTATGACACCCTGTCTACCTATCTCTTGGAAAATGGATTTGAAAGAGGAATCATCGATAAGACCTTATTCATTAAAAGGAAAAAGAAGGACACCCTACTTGTTCAGATCTATGTGGATGACATTATCTTTGGATCCACAAATGATCACATGTGTAAAGACTTTGAGGAGTTAATGCACAAGAGCTTCAAGATGAGTTCCATGGGTGAACTTACTTTCTTCCTTGGGCTTCAGGTGAAACAGAAGAAGGATGGGATTTTCATATGCCAATCCAAATATGTGAAAGACATCCTGGATAAGTTTGGATTATCAGACTCAAAGCCAGCAAGCACACCAATGGAGACACACAAACAGATCAATGCTGATCTTGAGGGGGAGGATGTGGATGTCCATCATTAAAGATCAATGATTGGATCACTCATGTATCTCACAGCCTCTAGACCAGATATTATGTTTCCAGTATGTGTATGTGCCAGATTTCAAGTTACACCAAAGCAATCACACCTTCATGCAGTCAAGAGGATATTTAGATACCTAAGAGGGCAACCTAGATTAGGTCTCTGGTATCCTTATGAATCATCCTTTGATCTACTTGCATACTCAGATAGTGACTTGGGTGGAGCTAACATGGATAGGAAGTCTACTTCAGGTGGATGTCAGTTTTTGGGTGCAAGACTAGTATCTTGGCAGTGTAAGAAACAAACCACAGTGTCCTTATCTACAACAGAAGCTGAGTATATAGCTGCTGCAAGCTGTTGCTCTCAGGTTCTATGGATACAGAATCAGATGTTGGACTATGGGGTAACATTTCTTCACACTCCAATCTTCATTGACAACAACAGTGCTATTAGCATTGTTAACAATCCAGTCAAACACTCAAAAACAAAGCACATAGAGATCAGGTATCACTTTATTCGAGATTGTAATGAAAAGAAATTAATTCAAGTTGCTAAAGTTCATACCAATGACCAGTTTGCTGATCTATTCACAAAAGCTTTTGATGTGGGTAGATTCACTTTCTTGGTAACAAGTGTGGGCATGATCAACCTTGAATAAAGTCATGATTTTCAGTTTTTATACCTGTATTTCCTTCTATATTTGGTACTACTAACTCTTTTTCTCAGGATCTTCTGTATGACTCAGATTGACAAGTGCTGAAAAGTGCATAGTTACTACTGCCAGTGCATAGTTACTACTGCCAGTGCATAGTTACTACTGCCAGTGCATAGTTACTACTGCCAATGCATAGTTACTACTGCCAGTGCATAGTTACTACTAACAGTACATAGTTAATACTGCTTCGTACTTAATACTGCATGTGTCGTTAGTACTGCTTTAAAAGAAAAATTAGGGCTACTACTGCTATAAATACCTCTTTCAGCCCGCCAAAGTTCATAACGTCTCTTTGAATTCTATTCATCTCTCTCTCTTTCTAACTATTCTCTCCCAAGAATCTCTGTTTTCTGTCAAGAATCCTCAGGTACAATGGAGTTTATCGACGAACACAACGAGATTGCCATGCTCCAGAAGCCAAAACAGTCCGCAGGTTTTCACGACATTGTGGATTTCCTCAAGTACACGCATATATCCTATGCCCTAACGGTGACCCCGACAATCTACACCGAGCATCAGAAGCAGTTCTGGGAAAATGCCACCGTGGTGTCTGTAGATGGGCAGAAAATCATCAAAACAAGGGTGTGTGACAAACCCTTGAATGTTACAGAGGAGCTTATTCGCATCACTCTTCGATTGGATGATGCCTCAGGTATGACGTCTATTCCTAATGACGATCTATACTCAACTTTAACGAGAATGGGGTATGAAGGTCCCATTGGAATCTTTAAGTTTTTCAAGTCTAAATTTTCTACACAATGGCGATTCTTTGTTCATACCTTAATGCATTGCATTTCAAAGAAAACTACTGGATGGAGTGAGTTTAGCAGTACCATTGCTTATGCCCTGGTCTGCTTGGCCACTGCCAGGAAGTTTAATTTTTCACAAATGATTTTCAATGATCTTGTGTCAAACCTGGAATCCAAAAAGAGTTTTTATATGTACCCAAGGTTTGTCCAAGCAGTGATTACTCAGGAATTGATGGATTTGCCTCAATTTACTGAGGTATATGTACCTAAACCCCCTAAAGGAAAGGTCTTCTCAAATATGAGAAGAACTTCCAGGGACTCGGAAGGAGTTGACACTCCATTGTTCTCTACAATGATGGGTGTGTCCCACACACAAGAAGGTATGACATCAGGGTCAAGGCCCTCATTAGACCAACCCACTGATAGCCAAACCCCACCTTCAATCACCAAAGAAATTCCTCAGTCCATTCTTCAAAGACCCACTCCTCTCATAACCAAAAAGTTTACAAGAAGAATGGTACACAAGGCTCCTTCCCTTGATGTACCTCCTACAAGCCCAAAGCCTTTAAGCCCTCTATTGGAGCATTCTCCAATAGAGAATATCGAAAGGGAAACCACAGGGGTGTCTCCCAACCCCAAGAAGGTGCTCACTAAGGAGAAGGTTGAGCATGTGAGTAGTAAGGCTGCCACTACTTCTGCTAGCACAGAGAAGGACAGTGGTAACATAACTAAGACCTTCCTCACGGCAACTCAGAATGAGAAATCATTCAGAGGTCCCAGGTGCCAAGAAACCACGGGGGTAGGCAGTGCTTTTGCTAGGCAAAAGACACCTACTAAAATTTCCAGTGATCCTTTAAAGGAAGTAAAAACTCCTAAACAAGGTGAGGATAGATATACATATGAGGAATTGATGGAAACCATTGCCAATATCAACACAGATGTTGTAAGTCAGCAAAAGGAGATAGATGGACTCAAGAAAGTGGTCCTATATCAACAAACACAGCTTGAGAAGCATAAGAAGTTGATTACAAAGTTGATGCACAGGAAGAAGAAGGCTTAGTATGTTCTTAAAAGAAGAAGCCCCAACAATGATGCTCCCAAAAAGGGGGAGTCAGAAGCTGAATTCAACATGGAGAGTGCACAGGAAAAGGGGGAGAATGAGTGTGTTGAAGAAATTGAAAAAGAAGCAGAAACTGATCATGCAGCAGAAAAGGTTAATGCTGCTGAAATTCAGAAAGAAGCAGAAACTGAACCAACAGCAGAAACGGTTAATGCTGATGAAAGTCAAAAAGCAGAAGCGGCAGAAACCATTCCAGAGGCAGCAGAAACAAAAGAAGCAGCAGAAACAAAAGAAGCAGCAGAAACCATGCAAGAAGCAGTATCTACAAAGGAAGAAGCAGCAGAAACAAAGGAAGCAACAGAAACTAAAAAGCCTACTTTGGAAGAAGTTGAAGTTGCAGAGGCTTTGATTAAAGCCAAACATGACACTCCTAAAAAGCAAGAAGAAACCCTGGGTGAAAAGCTGGTGTCACTGAAAAGAGCAAGAACCAAGTCTATAGCTACCAAGAGGAAAGTTGTCAAGAAACCTAGGGTAGAACCAGTGGTAGAAGAAGAAAAAGAAGAGGATGTTCCAGAAAAGAAAGATGATACAAACGTTGCTGAAGAAGAAGTAGCAACTCCATCAGGTCAACCAAGTAATGCTCAATGTAATATGTATATCACTGTGGTTGATACTGATCCAATCAAAGTTGATCCATTATCTTCCATGCCTCCTGAGATAATCTTTTGGGATACCTTGGTAGATCAGAGAAAGGAGTACATTAGAGTCAAAAGAGCAGATGGGAAGTTTGAGGTCTGTTCCACATGGGGAAGACTTATCAGAATGTGCTCTAGATCTGACGTAGAGGAGATGTACAAGGTTGGAATGAAGCTGTATGGAAATATGCTGAATGAGAAAGGGATGTCTATCACCAAATTGGTTCTTGAATACCTGTGCCTAATGTTCAAACCAGAAGCAGTTCAGTATATGATAGAAAGAAATTTTCAAGCCATTACCAACTGGATGCTCATTGAAAAATGTGGAGTGTATGTCATCACACTTGACTATACATATCATGAGTATTATTTGGTGGATGTTGCATACAAGCACAGCAAGAAAAGGTTGAATGGAATGCTACATGCTAAGTTGGCTTGCAACAAGGATTCTGAAATGGGAAGATACTTGGTGAGAAGGATTATCAATCAAAGCCTGGGTTTGAATCCTGATTTATGTGTTCATGATTAGGTTTTGGAAGCATCATCTGAAGAACTTGACTTCTCAACCTAAAAAGTCAAGTTAGGGGGAGATTGTTGGGAACTGAAGATTTGCCAAGTATGGTTAGTACTGCCAGAACAACAATACTACTGCCAAAGCAAAGTTAGTACTGCAAGTAAAAGTTAACACTGCTGGAACAATGTTAGTACTGCTTGTGCATAACGATGTTAATGCTGCTTGTGATCATAATTATGGAATGCGAGAATGTTGGAGATAAAGATGGAATGATTGAAGATAAGCATGAAAGAATATTCTGAAGATCAATTTTGTTTTGATAGTTATCTTGTAATTATTTAGTATAAATAGATTTTGATAGATAGCTATTCGGTGATTTTATCAGAATTCGTTTTTGTTTTAGAGAGAATTAAACTCAAGGTTTAGAACCCTATTTCTAGAGAAGTAGAAGTCGTCTTGTTGAGCCTGTTCAACAAGATTGAGGTTTGGTTGTAAACTTGTGAGTTGAAGTATTGAATACAAACAGATTGTGTTTTCTGATTAGTTGTTCATTGAGTGTGTTTGAATTAAAGTTCTATTCCGCAAGATTCTTTAATTCTGATTTCTAAGTATAATTATTCTTGTTTGGAATCGATTCTGACAGCCATCGCTATAGCTAATAATCCAGTGCTACACTCAAAGACAAAACACATCGAAATCAGGTATCACTTTATCAGAGATCATGTGATGAATGGTGATATAGAACTTCACTTTATCCCAACTGATTATCAGTTAGCTGATCTGTTCACCAAACCTCTTGATGAGACAAGATTCAACTTTCTCATCAGCGAGCTTGGAATGCTGAACTTTGAAGGATAAAATCTTTAGCAGTTCACATTTGATCAGCGATAGGATAAAATCAACTTGTATAACCCATTCTATCCTTCTCTCTATCCTGATTCGCTGATATCAAGGTATGTTTTTCTCTCTGACAAATCGCATGTAAATGCAAGATTTCAAAACAAATCTCATCGCTGAATATCTCTTCCTTATCAGCGATACTTTGAAATTTCTTAATACCAACTGATATTTCTATTCAGTGCTTCATGTTTTCAAAAGTGTCCCTGAGTTTTTCAAAACCTCAGAGACAACCAAGAATATGAAAGGACAGTTGTGACGTCATTACAACGGATAAACCCAGTCACGTTCTTCTTTCTGACACACGTTTGCATGTTTCGTTTACTTGTCAATCAAATGCAAACACGTGTCCGTGTCATGATGAAAATCTTTTCCCGCTCAAGATTTTCTCTTTCTAAAATCCCTCTATATAAACAAATTCTTCGTTTATATTTTTCTCTTACGCGAACTTCTCCTCCAAGCAAAGAAAGAATTCGCTGTTGCATTTGGCTCTCGATTTTTCAAGAACAACTGTTCATCTTCTTCAAACATCAAAGGTTAATATGTTCTTATTATTTACCAAATGCAAATAACTTGTTTCTGATCTTCTCATTGTTTTAACAAGATCAAACAAAAGAACTTCTTAAAAATAAAATCATTTTCTTTCATGGTTTTATGAACACAACCATTTCATGGTTGTTCTTCAAGTTTAAATGCAAAAATCTTAAACTTGTTCTTCACACATTCGTTTTTCCAGAATCCCTATCTTCAAAGGAAACTGGAAAACAAGATCTTTATTGGGTTTGATATTTCGTTTAAAAAAAAAAACACACACAAAAACCCTAATCTTCATTAAGACATTTTGTCTGAATGAAATGGACAAAATTCGAACCATCTTATTGGAAAATCTTTCCACATTAAGATTATTCTTATTTGTTAATCCTTTGGTTGAACTGATAATACAAAAAATGGCATCTTCTGACATTCCCAAGAACACCAACGCTGAAAACACTTCTGCTGATGACACTGCTGAGGAAGTGGACATCTTCAAGGCTCCTCAAGTCAAATTTGCCCTTGACAAACTGGATTGGACTAAGGTGAACAACCTCTATGCGCTTCTCGAGTTTCCTCCTCGAAAGCAAGTCACACATCTAGCTGATGCTGTGAACTTCCTAAAGAATTGTTGCATCTCCACAACCCTGACCATAACACCTCCTGCACATCAGCTTTTGCTCTCACAATTCTGGTACTCAACCAGACACTCTCAGCTACCCTCAGCCAAAGACCCCTCCAAAACAATCGATTGCATCCTCTGCGATATCGAATATGGCACCATGAAGATTACCCCTGCCATAATTCGCAAAGCTCTCAGCCTTTCCATCACCACCAAGGAAAAACCCTTTGTTCCCCTCCCTGACCCCAAGAAAAACTCAGACAGGGAAGCCATCATTGCATTTTTCGATGCAATGGGCTATGTATGGGAAATCGGCAGAGACATGAAGCCCGAGAAGAAGCTGACGATTATCAAGAAATCGAAAATGCCCAGCGAGATGAATTTCATCTTCGCCTATTTGATCAGCTGCATGACTGCCAAGAGCGGCTCCTCTGACCAAGCCGCTAAGCCTCAGCAAGCAATGGGATATGCTTTGCTGAAAGGTCTCAACATAGACTGGGCATCGATTATCTATGATGACCTGGTTCTCAGAGTGGACACTGTCGCTGACAGACCTCCATGGGTTCCCTATCCTCGGTTCATCAGCGCTATTTTCTAAAGAGGCCTGAAAGATAGCTACCCAGAAGAGGGTGACCTGAAACTCTCTCAGGTCGGCCCTAAAATACTCGACTTCAAACCAGTGACGAATGAGGTACGTCTTTCTACACTCTTGACTCTTCTTAACCCTACTACTTCTTCTACTTCTGCAGCTCCTTCAGCAGACAAACCCACCGCTGATACACCAGCTGCTACCTCCATTCCTCTTAAAAGGAAACATTCTGACACCCACCTTGGTTCCAAAAGAACTAAGAAGACCAAGGAGCAACCCAAGCAATCTCCTGCTAAAAACTCCTCAGCTCCTCCTGTTGAGCTGAAGGAAAGTTCAGTGGTACGCTCTGCCACACCTGAACAAGCCATCCCTTTAATCCCGACCTCAGCATCTCCAAACGTTGAGGTTACAACCTTGGAAACTACCCAACCTCCCTCAGTCTCTCAAAAGACTGATGAAGTGATTCTCAGCGATTCCAACGCTGAACTCGGTAACCAACCTCCTTTCTTACCCTTCGCTTCTCCCTCCACTCATTTGGACCCTACTCCAGTTATCACAGCTGCACCTGTCATTCCTCCAGGAGCTAAAGGAACGACGGAAGTAGGACCTGCAGAGCTGTCCATACGTCCACGTACTCTCGCTGACGATATGGAACTTTACTCAGGAACCCGTGATTTTGATGAATTCACCAATCCTCCTGCAGGTACTCACCAATCCCTATACATTGTTACTAAACCCCAAACTTCTGAGCTTTCCTCTGTTCACAAGTTTTTATATGTTACAGGTCCTAATTTGAGAGACATCAACACGTCTCTGAAGACAGTAGAGACAACGCTGACTGGTCTCACGTCTACTCTTTCCGACAACTCTTCAGCTGTAACAACCGCTGGAGAAAATCTCATAAAACTTACAAACGAAGTCGGAAAGAATGCCTCCAAAGCTGACATGGAGAAGGTTGATCAATCTCTGAGCAACTTTGCCAAAGTTCTCGCTGACATCTACACAGACTACCTCGACATCAAGAAATCTGTAGACACCATGTCCAGCGAAGTCACAACGCTGAAGACATCGGTTGGCACACTCGAAGGTGATATGTCTGCTGTAAAGACTGATGTCAGTTCTGTAAAAACTGATATGAGTTCTATGAAGACTGATGTCAACACGATGAAGAATGACATCTCTTCAATTCAGAACTTGTTGAAGCAGATTCTGACCAACACGACCGCCCCTGCACCTGCCCCTGCACCTCCATCTTTTACTACGGCGAATCGTGCTGAACTTGTGAAGATCAATCCTGGTATTTCTGACATGGAAAACAGATTATCAACGATTGAAATGTATATAGGGATCTCTGGCCAAGAAAACAGGGAAACCACACGAGCTGCTGAATCTTCTCATTCCTCCCCCAGTCATCATGATAAAGAGGGGGAGAAGAGCGCTGAAGACCTCTCCAAAAGCACTGAAGACCTTTCCCATGATGAATCTATCAGGGGAGAGAAGACTGAAGACGTCACCTTCACTGAAGAGGGTGAGAAGACAATTGAAGCTGAAGCAGCCGCTGGACCTCAAGGAGATGAAAACCCTGAGGGAACCGAGAAGCTCGCCTCTGTATCTGAGGGGGAGCAACTCGAAGAAGAAGCTGAAGAAACTGAGTCTGAAGCTGAAGATGAAGAAGCCATCGATTTGTCTGATGCTGAACCATCCTCTTCTCCAAAGAATGACGATGACGAAGATGACGATGATGATGATTCTTTTATCGTCAAGCCTGCTCAGAGAACTAAAGCTCTTAAAGGGATTCTGATAAATGAACCTTCAGGGGAGCGGACAAAGACAAAGCCATCAGCATCTGAAGCTGACAAAGGCAAAGGCAAAGGTGTCGCTGAAGATGAAAATCTGATGATCTTGCTTAACAAGCCGGTTTGTCAGGTACATTAATCTTACACAACATCCCTCCTCTATACACTTTATCAGTTCTCTACCTCCGCAAACCTCTATACACAATCCCATTCTTTACATCTCTGTTCTACCCATGTTCTTACTTGTAAGATCGCTGCGTTTCAGCTAGTCCTCTCCCCTGTTTGAGGATATCGCTGAAGTTCCTACAGCTGCGACTTCAACAACAATCCCAGCTCTCAACGCTGAAGAAATAATCCTAGTCTTGGACTTGATCTCTGAGACTGATGAACCTAAAGAACAGACTCTCTCTCACAAAAACAGACCTTCCTTGGCTCCTCAAAAGCTAAGTGAAGAGGATCAAGAAAAGAGAGATGCAATGATCAAGAGACTCGAAGATCAGCGAATCATTCTGAAGCGTGATCAACTTCCTTCCGATCCTCCAAAGTTCAGAGTTTCCCAAAAGGAATACAAGGAACACCTCAGAGTTGAACGCTTAATCGCTGAAAGAAAGGAAGCTGAAGAAAAAGATAGAGAATACGCCATCAAGCTTACTCAACGATCAATAAAAGACCCCAAGCTGAAAAGAGTTCCCATTGATGTTCAACGTCAGCTATGGGATGATGCTCAAAAGATCGTTAGAGAAAATACTAAGGTCTCTGACACGACCTTGGAATGGGCTAAACAAATGCTGACCTATCGATCTAGACCATCCAAAATCCTCAAAGCAAACATCAGAGGAAAACTGTACGCCGACGTTCCTGTTGTTGAAGTGGATGTCTACAGAGATGACAAAACCAAGCAAACTTTCTATGCTGCTACCTTAGAAAAGTTTGGTCTCTCTGAATGGTTAGAAACAAAATTAGCCATTCAGGGATCGCGCTCAAAGTTCAAAATCCATGTCGAGAAGATCTTAAACAAACAGATCGACCTGCTATCTTCTGCTGTGGATATTCCTCCTCTTCCTCAACAAAGAAAAGTCTCTGCTAAGAAAAAGAAAGTCTCTGATTCAGGTCCTCCTATACGGAATGAAACAGGTATTGGTTTCTCTCGTGCTGAAGTTCTTGGCCCTGATGCTGATCTCTCAGCGCTTGACACCTCCCTACCACCTGGAGAAACTTTCATTCCTGGCACAGTTGTAAGTGATCCATATGGTATATTCTTTCTAGACTACGATGGAAACCATCACTTTCAACGTATCTCTAAGCTCCACCTCGCTCCCATCGAACAACTCAGAGATCTCTTATACTGGTGTGAAGTCAGACGCGACATCAAAGCTAGACACCTGAAGCCCTTGATTTTTGAAGAAGCTCTGAAGAAAAAGAATCAAGGAGTAGATGTCCCTGATTGGATGATTGCCACATCAATGACCCTTGATGAACAACTCATTAAGGAAGAACCTTTTGACGGATAGGATCGCCTTGAAATTCTTTCTATCCTTATCTGTCTACATCTTTTGTACTTGTAATTTTATTCGATGTACTTGTAATTTTTCCACTTCCCTATGTAATCTTTACAAAGCTTAAAGAAAAATTTCAGCGAACGTACTTTACTCCATCAGTACAGAAAAGATCCCAGAAAACAGTAAAATGGACAAATATTTTATGAGTTCTTTTTATCCTTATGTTTTCATTATATAGCAATTTTCTCTGTTGCTATGTCATAATCAAATAGGGGGAGATTGTTGATCCAAACCCTCAGTGATTTGATAATGACCCTCTCTTATATACTTAGTGAAAATTGTAAGTAAACAATATGTATCAGAGTTTCACTATCGCTGATAAATACTAAGATCTTCCAGTACCGCTGATAGGAACTCTCGCTCTTTAGATTAAACATTCAGCGAAACTGTTCACCATAATACTCTGAGTCTGTTCAGTACTTATGGTGATCGCTGATAAGTTAGTTGTTTACTTATGATCCCTGAAGACAAGTTTCACGTCAACATAGGTTCTACGCTGAAGTCGAAGATCAAGCTCAAGAACCAGCGAAAAGTCTCCTAATGAACTGATGCGGATCAGCGAAGACTCAAATTTGTCCACTCAACGTGAAGTATCAAGTACAAGACTTCAGCTATCGCTGAACTCTATCATTCGCTGATGAAGAATGATAGATCGCTGAATCATCGAAAAGCTGATCATGAAGTCTTCCGTACAAAGTACTTTTTGTCTCATCCACCCTTGCACGACTCCGTACGATATGTCAGAATAGAACCTCCTTATTGTCTGAAATCGTACAACCACTCTGATACTACACTTTTCAAACATTCTGCTACTAAGGTTGTCAACAAAGGTCAATGACATGCAACCAATCAGCTGCTGCCACGTGTAAAGTGTAAACTGCAATGCATTAAATGCCTGCAGTATATAAGAAGAAGAACTCACTTCATTTTGAAGTAACTTGCTAACTCTGGACAAGTTCATCCTTCTTATCTTGAGATAGGTTATTATTAGTAATTTCCTTCTCCTTCTTAGTGCAAGAAACTTAGTGTTCCAACTTGTTTAGATTTAGGATTTATCCTTAATATTGTTTCCGCAACAAGCTGTAAATTGTTAATGATTTATCAATAAACAATTTAGAAAAGTAAAATCTGTATGTTTGTATTCAACCCCCCCCCCCCCCTTCTACAAACTTGTATAACCCTTCGGGACCAACAAGAATGATCATCATTAACAGAAACTTTCTCAGCTGATTTTGAAGATTCTCCTTCCAAGATAATCTTTTCAGGTTCCTCTTCATTTATTAGAAAGTTAGAATGATCTGGAAGTTTGGCACAGAAATCAAATTGAACAGGAGCTTCACACACAGCTTTACCTTTGTCCTTACCAACATTATCGCTTTCAAAATCAGTATCAGTGTCATATGATGGGCTATCATTATCATCAGACGTGGGAAAAAGAAAGTCATTATATTCTTTCTGAAAGATTTTATCTTCTTCCGTAGGAAAATTTATAGGAGGATCATTATCAAACTGATCTTCCAAATCCGAAGGTTCAAAATCATCTTGGTCATTGGTTGTCCAGTCTCTCCAAATAGCATTTCCTATGAAAGCTTTGCATGAGGAAACATCTGAATCTGAAGATTGTTTTTCTTTTAAAGCTTTGTCTTCAGATATTTCCTCAAGTTTGATTTTCATTCCTTTTAAACTTTCTGAAAATATAGTGAGCAAAACTTCCTTTTCAATCTCAAACGCAAGCTTCTCGTCATTTCTGACTTCTTGAATATTGCTTTGGATCTTGCTTTCGAGGTCCATGAGTTTTTGTTCAAGAACGATTGGTGGGAAGTATCTTTTAACTTCAAAAACTGGTTTGTCAGTATTAACCTTTTGAGTATTTCCTTTTTCCTCCGGTTCTTTAACAACATGACTCTCAAAGTAATTGATTGGTAAGGTTTTCTTATTATTCAATGCCTTTGCATTGTCTGGACCATACCAAAAAGGAAGTTGCATTTTAACTGTGGTTTTCCTTTTTATTTCTTCTTCAGCCTCGTAGTCTTCACCATCCATCTTAAGACACTTGATTTGAAAGTTTGAATGTACGGCAAGTTCAATCCATTCAAATTTATACAAAGTGGGAGATTTTGATAAAGCATTGCTTAGGTATTGTGGATTGTCATACCCGATTCCCCACTTTGAATTGAAATATCTGAATTTATTTGGTTTATGCATGTGAATTGTTTGTTCAGTTTGATCTGCTTTGTACAATTTATTTTCCAGATCCTTGACATTTTCACATAACTCATCATTTCTGTCTTTGTAAGCATGCAAAAGACTCACAAACTCACTATTCTTGACTTCCGAACTCAGTAATTTATCCGATAGTTTAGTTATTCTGTCTTGAAAATAAGCATGACCAATCTCGAACTCAGCCTTTTTCTTTTCAAAATCCTTAATTTGACTGTCTTGTTCAATTAGTCTTGCCTTTTGAGTGGAAATTATCTCATCTGCTCTATCCTGGTCTCTTTTTAGATTTTCTAATCTTTTTTGTTCAATAAGCTTGTTGAGTAAAGAATTGATTGTAAAGATCGAAATGTATCTCATTAGAAGTAGACTCTGAACCTTCACCATCAGTTTTCTTGGTCATGAAGCACATCTTAGTCTGAGCAGCTTTCTCACCTTCAGCTTCATCATCAGTCAGATCCAGCCAGTATTCTTCTTCGACCATCAGTGCTATCCCCGATTCTTTCTTCTCGGCAAGCAGCAACTTGTTCTTGTAGTACGTAGAATCCCTGACTTTCGGCTTCGAACACTCTTTTGAGAAGTGACCAGTCTTTCCGCAGTTGTAGCATTTTGGCGCTTCCTCCTTCTTCTCAAATACTTTTTTCTCTTCCGGTTTCTTATACTCATCTCTCTTGTACTCAGCTTTCTTGTCATCAAATCTCCTGCTAGACTCAACATTTGCCTTATGTTCAAAATTCTTAGAACCAGAAGAATATCTTTGATTATTTGAATCGGGACTTTTCCCAAACTTTCTCTGAAAGGAGCTAGAAAGAAGTGCCATAGCTCGTTTCATGCTTTCAATATCATCTATCTCACCTTCTCCATCTTGTTCTTCATCAGAATTCCTTGAATATTTCCTGCTGGGTTTGACAGATAATAGGGCAAGCGGATTCAGTTCTTCTTCCTTTACTTCTCTTTTCTCTTCCTTCTTTTCCTTCTTCTTTTTCTTGGCTCTCTTAGCTTCAACATCTTCTTCATCTTGTTTCAAAGTCTCGTGCATCTCTTGAAGAGGTAAAACATCCAACTTGGTATTTTGTTTCATTCGATGAGCATACTTCTTCCACTCAGGTTGAAGAACATTCAGAAACTTCACATTATGCTCAATTATTGACTTGTTGATGTTGTATCTGTTCAGCTCATTCAAGATAGTAGTGAAGCGGTCATATGTGGAATCAAGAGCTTCACCATCTTTCTGTTTAAAACTCTCATAAAGATTAATTGCATTGGAAATTCTCATCTGGTTTTCAATCTCAGAACCTTGGTAAAGTTTTATCAACTCATCGAACTTGGCTTTCTCGAAATAGTTTTTGCTATCTACCTTTCGGTAAATATCATTGGTCAACGATTGAATTACGAGGGACTTTGCCATTTTATCTCCATAATACTTTTTCTTCTGATCAGCATCATAATGAATTGGTAAGACTTCAACCCAATCAGGAATTGGATCACCATCAGTAAGAATTCCTCTTCTTGTTTGTTTTCCCATCGGCCCATTAATCAGAGAATTAGAAATAAATTCTCCGTTCTCTTGTCTTTCCACATAGTCCATAAATCGATCTTTCCATATTTTAAATTCTTTGGAAAAAAGAACCGGTGGTTTGTCCTTCGACCCAATGGTTAAAATATCTCTTGCAGTCATAATTGATTACTCGTAAATGATCGTTTGTATTCTTTAGATTCGATTAGTTAACAATAACCTTCAAACTGTCTTGTCTCAACTCACAGATGTCACAACCCACTAATGTCTCAACCTACTGATGTCGCAAGAGAATGATGTCGCAACAAAAATGATGTCGCAACAAAAATGATGTCGCAACAACTGATATCGCAAGAAACTTAATATCGCAAAAACTGATGTCGCAACAAAAACTTGTCGTATCGCAACAAGAGGCTGCGATATTTTACTGTTCAAACCCTGAAGCTTGCGATATAGACCAAGTCGCAAGTGACCCTTGCGATATGAACTTGTTCACAAAGACAAATTGTGATATCAACGGCGTGTCGCAACTGAAGGTTGCGATATGATACTGTTCAAAGCTAGTGGACTGCGATATGTATGAATTTTGACGGTTGCGATATTGATGAATATCAAGGTTGCGATATGTATGAAGATGCAAAGGATCGTGAGTCGATTCTTCAAAAATGATCCAACTGATCTGAAAGCTGGTACGTAGGGTCGCAACACAATTCTGGACAGATTTAAAACATCAAGTTTTGTCCAAAAACCACTAGAACAGTGATTTTTAATCCAAAACAGTAGGTTTTCCAATAAAAGTCCGAAAATATGTTTTTGCACAATTTGAGACTGATTCTGATGTAATTGCGGAATCAAACATGCAGAAATGAATATCAAACACTCCTAGATTGATCCTAATCCATTTGAAGAACTCAAATGAACAAAATCAATAAGAAATAGATGAAAAACTTGAAGAACACTCAAAATGCAAAAACTCTCAAAAACTAATCTGATCTAGATGAAATACATTGCTCTGATACCAATTGTGATCCCAGAAACAAGTAATCAAATCATATATGAATCAAAGGGGGTCATCTCTATATTCAATAAGGGATAATCACCAAGTACAATGTGCAATCTAGAGAGCAAATGTGAATGTGTGTACTTGGATGAAATGCAAATGGATGACCTAATTAGAAAAGTAGGGAATGCAAACATTATATACCTAGGGTAAACTATGACCCTATTACATATATGGTCCCTCTACTTAGTACAATAACATTTAAGCAGTAACAGAAAAGTTCGTAGATAAAAGTCATTCGTTAAGTAGTGAAATGTGCTACATGTTCATAGGACGCTTTTAGGCGTTTCAACTAGTTTTTTCTTATGCTCTTAAAGTGTCGTATTAACAATTTTATATATAAGACATTTTTGAAAAGTGCCTTATAAACACATCTTTTTATAGGTTATTTGTGTTTATAGGACACATAGTTTCATATAAAATAGTTAATACAAGACTTTACTTTAAAAATGTTTTAAAAACTTGTTGAAACGTCTAAAATCATCCTGTAAACCTATTGTAACACTTATAAATAGAACACTATTTTGTTTGATTTTATAAATTGAAGCATGTGAGTATGATGTCTTTAATTTATTAAGATGGTATCATAATAAATTATATATCTAAATGAGTGGTGGTTCTCTAACTGTTGCATAATTTTATTAGGTAATTAAATATGAAAAAAAGGTTATTAGATCATCTAATCCCGATTAATAAGTTTTACAACAAAGTAATTAAAGGATAGATGTTCATATTTCATGAAAACATTCGAAGGTTTTTCTATATATCTATAAAATAAAAAGAGAAACAAAAGTAGTTCATTCTCGGACAATTGCAGACAACTTGACTAAATGGACAAACTTGAAATTTGGGTACTAGTTCAAAGGACCTATATGTAATTCATGTTTTCATATTTCTGATAGAGATAGATTGCAAGAGAGAGAGAGAGGTAGAGAGAGAAAGTGATGAGATCCCCCAAAACAAGCAGCGCCTATCAATGAAAGAATTAAAGGAAGAAACAGCGTAACAGCAGCAGAGAAAGAAAGGGGTTGCTTTAATGGCTATGGCGGCGTGGCAGACCTGTAAATTTTGGCTTTCTTTAATGCTCACGTACAACCACAGAATTGAATGATTTCAATTCTTTGTTTCTTTCTCTTCTTCATTCAGAATTTAGTGCTCATAGATACATATATCTGATTTCAATTGAAACCCAGAAGAAAAGTCACCAACTTTTATATATTTTTTATCTGTTTTTGTTATTTTTCTTTAATAATTAAGCTATCTAGAAATAGGGTTAGGAGTGAGGACATAAATAAAGTTTAGGTTGGATTTTCTTTTGCTATGGATTATTATTGTGAGTCACAATTGGGGTGTTGTAGTTGTAGTAGCAGTACTTGTCTCATAAGCTTAAAGGTGTTGCAGAAGCTATGGCTGGCTTATTCTCATTAGGATCTGCAACTTACCATAGCCAACAAAACCCTAACACTAACACAAATCCCACTTCCAATTCTAACCCTACTGAATCTAGCACCTGGTTTTTATACAACACAACAAGAAACACCCATGACCACCGCCCCACCACCACCGCCACCGCCCCCACCACCAAAGATTTCGAATTATGGCAGCAACCACCACAAGATGGTGTTCATAATTTGTTAACTGGAGGAGCTGCTATGGGTGGTGGTGGTGGTGATGGTAGGATTATAAATTTTTCAGATGAATCCACGTGGGGATCTGCGGCTTTTGTGATGATGGGGCATGGTGTCAGCGGCGGCAGCGGCGGCGGTGGCAGTGGTGGTGGTGGGGTGAGCTGCCAGGACTGTGGGAACCAGGCCAAGAAAGATTGTCCTCATATGAGGTGTAGGACTTGTTGCAAGAGCAGAGGGTTTCAGTGTCAAACGCACGTGAAAAGCACATGGGTTCCGGCCGCCAAACGCCGGGAGAGACAACAATATATCTCCGCCGCCGATCAGAACCGCCGTCGTCTTCATCCAACCACCAAAAGAACAAGATCAGCTCAAGATCATGATAACCCTAATATGGTTAATCCTAATGCCGCTGCTACTGCTACTGCTTACAACTCCTCCACAGGTACATAAATTGTTTTTTTTTTCCTTGAAAGGGTGTTCTTTGCATAGACTAATCGGTTGGTAAATTATGACCGCAAAATATCAGCAATGATTAAACCTCAGTGTCAGTGGCCACAATTATTGTATAAGTCTGGATTCGAACCCTAATACATAGCTTATTCACAACCATGTTTCATACAAAAACCAAGATTTCTTTAGATTTACTCTTTTTATTATTATTACTATTTTCAATTAAATTAACTACTTTTTCCCAAATGATTGTTTATAATTTCTTTTAAATGTTGTCTATAATAATCAAGAAACCTAACTGCTTCATTTGGAAACCTACAATACATATAGTATATATATGGTCTTGTGGATGCATTAGATCTGCTTTTCTTTTGATCATAAACAATTTTTGACTCAGATCTTGTATATATGCAGTTATAATTTCATGAGGAGCCAATAATATTCTTGTGTTTTACTTCTGTAACATATATATTATTATTGTTTGAGCAATTATTACAATATTATTATGTAATCCAATAAGAACATCATAAATGAACATGAATATAAATACAAATTATATATCTATAATTAAGTTCTTCGCTAATCGAACTTTCTGAATAGGGAAAGCTTGACAATGATGATTAAAGACTTTATATTATTTTTAGTAATAAAATAGCCATAAACGTGCATAAAATACTCATATTTAATATAATTACTATATGGATTAATCATTTGAAAACTCGGAAATTTGTGAGATTCATGAGAACTTTATCTTACGGTTTTGTTTCACATGATTTTTTCTCATGTAAGATAGTATTTAATGTATTGATTAACATATATGTGTTTCACAATTGTAATTGTTTCATATGTATTTATTTCACAACGTAAAAAATTTTAATGTGTATTTTTTGTTTCACAAACACGTTAAAAATGTGCATATTGTGAACCGAGTACATGTGAATCAAACACATTGTGAAACAAATATAAGTTAATTAAGCCACAATGGTTGTGGCGTACTGGTTAAGGCCCTTGGTTAAAATCCAGGCGAACACAACAATTGTGACAACTAAGGTTTAATCAGGTGATGTCTTAGGTGGCGTTTGGTGCGTGCGGATTCTGAAGGAATCTGATGGAGTTGGAATGTTGAATTCCATTGATCAAATTCCTTTGTTTGTTTTGTTTTCTTTTTCACGAAAGGAATCTTTAATTACATCAAATTCCATAAATGAAGGAATTCAACATTCCTTATCAATTAGGAGATATTTTGATGGAATGAAATATTGTATTTTCATAATTCCAAATACACTTTTAACTTAAATATAACATAATTAAATTATGTTAATTTAATACTTTAGTTTTATATTTTATATTTTATATTTTATATTTTTATTTGTTTTTTACTATTTTTATTTGTCCCAAAATAAGTGTTTATTTTCAAAAGTAAATATTTACTTTTCCATTTTATCCTTAATTATGTGATGTAGAAAATTTTTCTTTCTATAATTGAGGGTAAAATTGTATTTTGCCATTTTCTTAAAACTATGTGCCATTTTTCATTGTGAACATTTATTTTGGAACGGAAGAAGTATAATTTAATACATTTTTTTATTTTCTCGAAATATATTTTATTTTTTATAAATATAATTTTATTAATCTGGCAATATATTTTATTTGGGTTGTGTATATTATATCTTTTACACATTAAAGTATTTAATTTTTTTTATTAAAGTATTTAATGATTATTTTACTTAAGCATTTTTTGTTTAAAAAAATAAAAATTATCAAAAAGGGTATTTTGGTCATTTACCAAATTTCATTTAAACCAAACAGAAAAATTCCAATTCCTTTAACAGATTCAATTTCAATTTTGTCAATCAAACAGGTGGTCAAACCTGTAAACATTTCATTCAAATTCCTTCAAAGTCAAATTTTTTTGACAGATTTCATTCCATCCAAAAACATTATGTGAACCAAACGCCACCCTACAATCATAACTTGTCAAGGGATTAGTTTAGGCATAGCGTTGGACACCCTTCCCAAAATATATATATATATATATATATATATATATATATATATATATATGTATATGTATGTATGTTAATTAATATTCTAAATCTAGTTTTAGATGCAAAAAAATCATATAAAATAGCACATGAATCACTAATTCTCAATGTTATCGATATTTCATAAGTTCTCAAACCCCAATCACTATATACCCTAGCTAAATCTAAATGTTCTTGATAAAATAAAATTCTATTAATTAATGAATGTTTGTGTGTTGTGTAACTACTAGGGTTAGAGGTAGGCAATTTCCCCTCAGAAGTGACCACACCGGCGAACTTCAGATGCGTAAGGGTGAGCTCGATTGATGAAACCGATGATCAATTCGCATATCAAGCTGCAGTGAATATAGGTGGACATATGTTCAAAGGAATTCTCTATGATCAAGGGCCTGAAGGTCAATACATGGGCGGAGACACCTCTTCCGGCGGCAGCGCCGGAATCCCACAGCTAAACCTCACCACCACCACCGCCGCCTCCCCCGGTAATTCCACGGCGGCCGCAAATTTTATCGGCCATTCTCTATATCCACCACTGGGTGGCAACGATTACATGACCAGTACGCAATTCTTCCATCAAATTTCAAGAGATTAATCTCTCGTCATAATAACTTCAACACACAAATTGAACTTGTTAATGTTGCTTTCGGGCTACTTATGTGTCACACTACAATTTACTCGAAATTTGAAGGTTGTGTTTTTTATTTTCTCATTTTATTTCTGGTACACATTTCGATGAAAAGTTGAATTTAAGGTCCAATATAATATATATTATACTCTTGTTCTAAAATTTTCTTGATTAGCATAGGATAATGGGGATTTAAGTAGGAGACAACTCCTAGGAGTTCTGTCCATATTGTTTTTTTTTGGTGTTTTCTTTAATAAAAAATAATTTATTTTGTTTATTAATTTCAATAATTTGTCTGTGTGTCTAGTGGTTTGAATTTGCTCCAAAAATTTCTTCTTTTTCTTCCTCCATTTACGGATTAAAGCTGGAAACCTCTCTCATTTTGTTGTTCTTTTATTCTATTTCCTTGAGCCCTCCAGCCATGCAAGAAAAGTGTAACCCCAACACACACACTCTCTCTTTCTCTCTCTCTCTCTATATATATATATATATGGTCAAGTGAAAACCTTAAAAAAAAAAAAACTAAGGAACACTCGGATAGCCGTTCCTCTGGACGATATACACTTGTGTATACGGGTAATTTGTAACATACACACATGCATATGCACAAATACGTAATGCACAAGTACATAAAAAACAAAAAAAAAAAACCTATTTTATCAATATGAAGAACTATCAGGTGTTTCTTAGTTTTCCATTTTTTTAATGTTTTTTATCCCCTCTCTTTATATATATCCAGTTTTGTCCCATTTAAGTTTGTAGAAATTGCTTACTGTTGGTTTGTTTTTTGTCTAATGGTTCTTTTTAGCAACTGGTTATGGATTCAGGATGGGTCAATAACTTTTATCCTTTTTATGCTATACTATGTGCTTTGAGCCACACAAAATCAACCCACCTCTCACTTCATGTCTTTGAGTTCTTGAAAGTGTTTACTGTTTTGCAAATGGAGAATCACCATGTGTAAGGGTCTTAGAGTTTGACTTTTTATTGGTCCTTACAATGATGCATCGAGCCCCAAATAAAAAGTACACAACAGAATATATACATATATATATATATATATAGTCGGTTCTTGTTAAATGCGATATTAAATTACTGATGAATAGTAATATTTAATTTGTACAGCGGAACATAAAAGAACCAGCATGTACTTGATCATTTGTCTCTTTATATTACACACGTATTAAAGTTCATTCTGCTTAGGCCAAGAAACTATAATGGCATTCAAATGAAATTTTGATTCATAAATGCTTTAGCTTTTTTCAAGTATTGATCGTTAGGCCTCCATAATGTTACTTCCTTTTTAAAATAAGTTTGGTAACTGGGTATGTTTGTATTAATCAAACACAAGTATAAAATGAAAAAAAGATCCACAAAAATGTAAAAAAGAAATGTCAATTAGTGAATCCTATAGGTAATGTCTTGATAAAGTGAACCCTAGATCTTTAGGTCATTAACCAGCATGTAAGTATTGGCCATCTTTATTTTCTCATTAGTTAGTTTACACTTTCTTCTTATAGGATCACTTTAGTTCTTTAATATATCTTCATGTCTTGTTTACCTTTTTTGGTAACATGCTTGCGTTTATGTTACACTACAAAACAAATGACTTTTACCTATAAAATTACTCGGGGAAATTTCCGTCCATTATTACTCATGGATCATCCAAAAAGTATCAATGGTTCGGTAGAATCCGTTGTTTTTCGAGAAAATACCCATGGATTACCCATAGAATCCCTAGGTAATCTGTCACTTATATGCATTACCAGCCAACTTTTGTGACGAATCACTAACAGATTTCCCAGGGAAACGTTTGTAGGTAAAAGTCTTTCGTTTAGTAGTGTTAGGGAGTATGGTTCATGTGTGGTTCCTCCTCTATCCAATACCATTCGAATTGTGATCTTATTTGTTTGTTCATGAGATTTAGGTCAAGAAAAGCGACAATCACCGATCAATGTGCACTTTGTCTGCCCGGGTGAAAGAAGGGGTTTAAGAATCACGTCTGTATGTGAAAACGACACCTAAAATATCAAAAGAACTAAAAGAAAGGGATATATGCGGAGTTCATATATTAGTTAATGGGATAATCACAAAACTAGCTAGTTTCGGAGGGGTCATCACAAAATAACTAACTTTTCGGAGTATAACACAAACTAGCGACACAAATCGCACAAAGTGGGCTTTGTGAACGCAATTTGGCTTTACGATCTGGTCCCCATTATAAAAGCCTCTAAAAAATTAGTGTTTTTTTCATTCATACCCGAAGCACTCACTCGCAAGACTCTCCACAAATTCGGTGGCTGATATATATTCCAAAATCATCCGCATTTGTGTTCAAAGATGGCAGACAACTAACAACCTGAGGTGAGTTTCGATCCTAAACTACATTTGTTATGTTTAATACTAGATATGCGATATAAAATTAGCTCGCAAAATAAGAACTAGCAAAAACCAGCATTCATATAAATTGCTTAAAATCATGTTCTTTTTTGTCCCAATGGTTAATTACATATATCATGGTTAAAACGTACTTTTGTTGGTTTGAGTTTTAATATACGTTATCTAGAGTAAAAAGAAAGCATGCAAAACTCTACCTCGCAAAACCCTAATTTGGTGCTTTGCAAATTGCTTAAAAATCATATTTTCGGTCCCTGTAGTTAATTAAATATTTGTATGGATTAGCTCGAAAAGTGGAGGTCGCATAACAGTAGAGTGTAAGTATAAATTCGAAAAAGTTGCATATTTTATGACGAAACCCCTCTAACAATGGGGTATAGGGTGTATAAAAAATCGTCAACCCGTGAAACCCCAACCCAAACCACTAACAACTCAATTAAACCCAACCCACCAACCCGTAAACTGCCGACCCGCTAATTAGGAGGGTTGAAATTGGGTTAGCATAACTCAACCCAACCCAAACCGCCAACCCGCCGCTAATATATATTATTTTGATAACTATATATATATACTTGCGATCATGTGAGACCAATCCATTTCCGTGAGACTCGTGAGACCAAAAAAATAACACTAAACCTTCACAGTAAAAGACTGTGAAAGTATTGTGAAGGTAAACCTTTACAGTGTTTTTGCTGTGAAAGTTCGCTGTTTTGTTTACCTTCACAATGAATCGTTGTGAAGTTTTAGTGTTATTTTCTGGTCTCACGGTCTCACGAAAACAGGTTGGTCTCACGTGAACCCAACCCTATATATATATATATATATATACATATATATATATATATATATATATATATATATATATATATATATATATATATATATATATATATATCAAGGTTCTAAATGACGTGAGGCGTGACGACAATGTCAACCTCAAGCCTTACGAGTTATGGCGACATATATATACACACATTGTGTTTTATGTTATTGAATAATACGGTAGAACAAGATAAATTCATCTAAAGTAATAAAACAATAAAAAAAATATTGATACCAAATATATAGAGCTTACATAAAATGATATCAAAAGTGCAAAATCGGGAGTAAATCTATTGAATCTTTACTCACTACTATCTTTAATTCTCATAGTTCACATTCGACTCTTATTGTGCGAGAATGAGAGTAAGTATTTAACAATTTAGGGTTTTAGTTTATAGGTTTCCTTATTATGAGTACTAGTGTTATCCACCGCGCGTTGCGCGGTAATGATAAACTCTTCTCAAAATATTTAACTATTACATAAAATGTTTCGTCACGTGAATAAAAATATAACTATTTAAACCAAAAAGTGGATCAAAATTTGGATGAATATTCAACATATATATTGTCCTTTATATAGTCATTTGCAATTCCAACTTTTTACTTTTGCTACCAATGCGAGACAAAGAAGAATCCACCACAATTCACCATTTGATAAATTATTGATTCTTATGGTGTCATGTCATCATCTTAAGGTTTTCGCTTTAATATATATAAAGATTGATTGATATTTAACTATCACATAAAATGTTTCGTCACGTTAAAAAACTATAACTATTTAACCCAAAACGTTGATCAAAGTTTGGATGAATATTCAACATATATCTTGTCCTTTATATAGTCACTTGCAATTCCAACTTTTTACTTTTGCTACCAATGTGGGACAAAGAAGAATCCACCAAAATTCACCATTTGATAAATTCTTGATTCACATGGTGTCATGTCATCATCTTAAGGTTTTTCTTTAATATATATATAAAGATAAAGATTTAACCCCAAATAATGATCAAAACTTGGATGAACATTCAACCTATATCTTATCTTTTATATGGTCATTTGCACTTCTAACTTTTTAGTTTTGCCACCAATGTGCAACAATGAAAAGTCCACCACAATTCACCGGTTGATGAATTCTTGACTCTCATGGTGCCATGCAATCATCTTAAGGTTTTTTTAAGTATATATAAAGATTTAAAGATTTAACCCAAAATATGGATCAAAATTTGGATGAACATTCAACTTATATCTTATCCTTTTATATGGTCACTTGCACTTCAAACTTTTTACTTTTGCCACCAATGTGGGACAATGAAGTATCCACCACAATTCACCATTTGATGAATTCTTGATTCTCATGGTGTCATGTCATCATCTTAAGGTTTTGCTTTAATATATATAAAAATTTAAAGATTTAACCCAAAATATGGATCAAAATTTTGATGAACATCAACCTATATCTTGTCCTTTATATAGTCACTTTCACTTCTAACTTTTTTACTTTAGCCACCAATGTGGGACAATGAAGATTACACCACAATTTACCATTTGATGAATTCTTGAATCTCATGGTGCCGGGTAATTATCTTAAGGTTTTGCTTTAATATATATAATGATTTAACCCAAAATATGGATCAAAATTTGGATGAACATTCAACCTATATCTTGTCTTTTATATAGTAACTTGCATTTCTAACTTTTTACTTTTGCCACCAATGTGGGACAATGAAGAATCCACCACAATTCACCATTTGATGAATTCTTGATTCTCATGGTGTCATGTCATCATCTTAAGGTTTTGCTTTAATATATATAAAGATTTAAAGATTTAACCCAAAATATGGATCAAAATTCTGATGAACATCAACCTGTATCTTGTCCTTTATATAGTTACTTGCACTTTTAACTTTTTACTTTTGTCACCAATGTGGGACAATGAAGAATCCACCACAATTCACCATTTGATGAATTCTTGATTCTCATGGTGCCATGTCATCATCTTAAGGTTTTACTTTAATATATATAATGATTTAACCCAAAATATGAATCAAAATTTGGATGAACATCAACCTATATCTTGTCCTTTATATAGTTAGTTGCACTTCTAACTTTTTACTTTTTCCACCAATGTGGGACAATGAAAAATCCACCACAATTTATCATTTGATGAATTTTTGATTCTCATAGTGCCATGTAATCATCTTAAGGTTTTCCTTTAATATATATAATGATTTAAAGATTTAACCCAAAATATGGATCAAAATTTTGATGAACATCAACCTATATCTTGTCCTTTATATAGTCATTTTCACTTCTAATTTTTTACTTTAGCCACCAATGTGGGACAATGAAGAATCCACCACAATTTACCATTTGATGAATTCTTGATTCTCATGGTGCCGGGTAATCATCTTAAGGTTTTGCTTTAATATATATAATGATTTAACCCAAAATATGGATCAAAATTTGGATGAACATTCAACCTATATCTTGTCTTTTATATAGTCACTTGCACTTCTAACTTTTTACTTTTGCCACCAATGTGGGACAATGAAGAATCCACCACAATTCACCATTTGATGAATTCTTGATTCTCATGGTGCCATGTCATCATCTTAAGGTTTTGCTTTAATATATATAAAGATTTAACCCAAAATACGGATCAAAATTCGGATGAACATCAACCTGTATATTGTTCTTTATATAGTTACTTGCACTTCTAACTTTTTACTTTTGTCACCAATGTGGGACAATGAAGAATCCACCACAATTCACCATTTGATGAATTCTTGATTCTCATGGTGTCATGTCATCATCTTAATGTTTTGCTTTAATATATATAATAATTTAACCCAAAATATGGATCAAAATTTGGATGAACATCAACCTATATTTTATCCTTTATATAGTTACTTGCACTTCTAACTTTTTAATTTTGCCACCAATGTGGGACAATGAAGAATCCACCACAATTCACCATTTGATGAATTCTTGATTCTCATGGTGCCATGTCATCATCTTAAGGTTTTGCTTTAATATATATAAAGATTCTAATTTTCTTACAATATATATTTAGTATTTTCATTCAATCCCACCTCTATATTGATATATTATTGTTTGATTAATTATACTTGTTATATGGTTGATGGTATTTACGTTATGATAATTGATAAATATTTCTGTACTGTTTATTAGGGGTGCTCAAAAACCCGATCAACCCGACCAACCCGATCAACCCAACCCAACCCGACGTGAAATAACCCAAACCGAAGCAACCCAATATCCAATCGAGTTGTAAAATCTGCAAATCGTATGTATTGGGTTGATATCGGATTAAAATTCGGATGAACATCAACCTGTATATTGTTCTTTATATAGTTACTTGCACTTCTAACTTTTTACTTTTGTCACCAATGTGGGACAATAAAGAATCCACCACAATTCACCATTTGATGAATTTTTGATTCTCATGGTGCCATGTCATCATCTTAAGGTTTTGCTTTAATATATATAATATAATGATTTAACCCAAAATATGGATCAAAATTTGGATGAACATCAACCTATATCTTATCCTTTATATAGTTACTTGCACTTCTAACTTTTTAATTTTGCCACCAATGTGGGACAATGAAGAATCCACCACAATTCACCATTTGATGAATTCTTGATTCTCATGGTGCCATGTCATCATCTTAAGGTTTTGCTTTAATATATATAAAGATTTAAGTCTTAGGTTCCATGAATAATTATCATTTATTCTTCAAGTTATAAACTAAAAACAAACTTACAACTTACAAAATAATGCATCAACGTATTGTAACGCGTCATAACGTGTCATAACACGTTACAAAGCAAGTCAAGCCTTAGAGTGAAGCCATAGGGGTTAGTGGCGAACCTAAGTCTTGACGCCATAATGCGCCGTAATGAGGCCATAACGAGTTATTTTGAACCATGATATATATATATATATAATATTTACAACCGTTATAACTTACAACCCAAAAAAGTTATACATATATTAGTCTAATTGTGAAAAAGATTATGCTTATCATAGTAATAGAATTGACAATTTATTTGTGGAATCACTTAAGATAATGAGGTATTTAAAAAAAAAGTGATGTCGAAAAGTCGTGGCTGAGTTGTAAAAAAGAGTCAAATTTATGTATATTTCTAACCCGCCAACACAACCCAACCCGCCCTAATCCGTAAGTGTTGGGTTCGGTTGAAAATTTTCAAACCGCCATAATTGGGTTGGGTTGTAAAAACGACAAAAACCGTCCAACCCAACCCGCATACACCCTAATGGGGTATGTGGGAATATGATCTTCTAATAAAAAATTTAACCAATTACATTTTTACAAATATGAGAATGTTACCTTCATATACAAAAATACTATTAATTAAACTTATTACCAATTAAAATCTCATTTAAGGTCAATGGCCTAAACAGTGGATGGTCTAAAAATGAGATTATAGCTTAATTAATAATCATGTACCATACATAATTATGTTTAGGGATGAATATATATATATATATATATATATATATATATTAAAATTTAGGTTGAGTTGATTGACAAGATATGATATTGCCCGGCCTTCATTATAACTTCATCATCTACAGTCGTACACTGTGCTTTGGACATGAAGTTTCATCTTTTACATATATCTTCTCCTGTGCCGTATCATCTTTAGGTGAGCGACAATGGCAGGACCAAATTTAAACATATTTTTTGTTGATGCAACTTTTCAATATTATTCCTAAAAGTATATATATAGACACACTCAAATACACTTACACGTGTACATTAGGGGCCAACTTCATTGTTATCCAAGGATTTAGTACACTACAAAACCAAATACTTGTACCTATGAACTTTTTCTTTTGATAAATCTGTCGTTAAAGGTGATTCATCACAAAATCGTCACAAAAGTTGGTGGGTAATACAAATTAGTGATAGATTACTCCGAGATTGTCTGGGTGATCCATGAGTATTTTCTCGAAAAACATCGGATTCTACCGAACCATTGATATTTTCTGGGTGATCCCTGGATAATCACCGACGAAAATTTCTCTGGATGAATTTTGTGGGTAAAAGTCATTTGTTTTGTAGTGGTACACATCTTGTTAACCAATCTCAACCATTTAATTTGGGAATTAACATATTAAATTGATTCAATGGCAGTTTTGTAATAATGGGACTATGCCCTCACTCTTCAATATCATAGGTCAACAAAGAACAATTTGGTAAAGTTGTACTACATGCCGATATAGAAAACACTTTGAACTCCATGAAATTGCTCCAAATGACCAAATTCATATTGAAACACATCAAATTTGATTTTTCCCCTAAGAAAACATATTGGTGAATCGTATTCTTCATCGGTGAATTAAATTATTTTGCAATAAAATGGCTTTGTTTTGAGATATTGTGACTACATATAACTAACATACTGTTTTGGATGTAAAGGATGCATTTTGTGTAGTTGTTTCACTATGAACATCCTTATAATTGTTAAAATTTGGTTCACAACAAAAGATATCATCATGTGTTTTTTAAGTGAAATATGAAATTTGAATTGATATATTAATTACTTGAGAGATATATTTGATAAATGGAGAGAACCAGAAGCTCAAGAAAACGAAATGATTGGGAGATGAAGATGGGTTAGACCATCCGCATCCATCCCATTCTAACCCACACTTTTTCACTGTCACATTAGCGCCACATCATTTTTCCCTTCCAACCCATTCTAACCCACAAACCCTCACATCCATCCCACACCACCATCCCATCTTTTATTTATTTTTATTTTTATTTTTGTTACAAGTATATTAATTTAAATAATTTAAATTTTATAAATAATTTATAATTTAATATAAGATAAAACAATTAATAAAATATTTCATAAATTGAAACTACAATTTTAACCTTACATAACCAAATTAAAAACATAAAAAAATACATAATTTCAAATTAATAAACTACAAATTTCACCAACCATATAGTAGTCGAAGCAACTCTTTGTGGGCTAAAACCGCATTTAACTCGTTACCCGTGAGATGATTATGTGGTTTGATGTAAAACTTGAGATCCTTCCGCATTTCTCTTTGTTCCAAAGCTTCCGCTTTTGTCTTTGCCGCTTCGCTTTTGTCTTTGTCGCCTCGGCTTTGTCCCTCGCGGTTTTCAACATTTCCTCCTCCACGGTTAGTATTTTTTTATTTGCAACGTTTATATTCTCGACATACGCCATAAGATTCTTCAACGCCTCGTCCTTTTCCGCCGTCTTTGTGGAGGATGACGCGGCACGTTTACCTTTATCTCTCCCCGTCGGTCGTGTCGGTTCTTGTACGAAGACATCCTCCTCCTCATGGCTTTCTTCATTAAGGTTGAACCGAACACGTGCATCAGAAGACGCCGTGTTTGGGTTTGAATCCGACGTGGACTTGCTCCGTTTTGAGGGCCTCGGGTTATCGTCCATGGAATGTACGATCTTCCACTTAGGGTGGTCTTTCACAATTCTCCAAGCCGTCTCGTGGGAGAAAGGCTTTTGGTTATTATCTGCCCGATACATCGTGTGTGCCCTCTCCATGAAGTCCGCGTCACCCCATCCAGATTTATATTGGGCTCTTAGATTATTGTAGATCCCGTTAAACTTCATCATTTTTTGTTCATGTCACCCCATTTGGATTGTACTTGGTCTTTATTGCGTTGATGTTGGCGACTTGAGTTGAAATAATCGAGTATTTTCCCCCAAAATTGTCCTACAAAAATAAATATATATATATGAATACGTATATATAATAAAGATAAACACATTAATAAATATATATATATGAATACGTATATATAATAAAGATAAACACATTAATAAATATATATATGAATACGTATATATAATAAAGATAAACACATTAATAAATATATATATGAATACGTATATATAATAAAGATAAATACATTAATAAATATATATACCCGTTTTTTGTGCGTTTCCAACGATGCTATCTTCGGAGACGTGAAGCCATGCACGTGCCAACAAAACCTCTTCTTCGGAAGTCCACGAAACCGCTTTCGTTCTATTTGCAAATTTCTTTTTCCCTTGTGTCGTGGTTCCCGCATCGAGTTGTGTTTCGGGAACCAAATCGGGTGGGGTTTCGGGAACCGTTTCTTCGACCTCAACGTCCTCCGAATATGTTTCTTGTTGTAGTAGTTGTTGGAATTGCCCACCTTGATTATATTGTGGAAAGCCACCTTGCATAAATGGTTGAAAGCCGCCTTGATTAACTTGTTGGAATCCACCCGAATTAAATTGTTGGAATCCACCCGAATGAAATTGTTGGAACCCAACCGGGAGGGTGTTGGGTGAATACGTATGGTATTGTTGTATGCTTCCATGGTAGGTTGATGGTGGTGGTGTAAGATTGAAAATATTTTCCGTCGGGGACGGTTGTGAGCTCGTGCCTCGCGATTTGGAACCTCGTCGTGGTGTTGTGAACCCTTGTGTTTCTTTATCCATTATGATTTTTTTGAAGAAAGAAATAATATTGAGAGAGTAGAATGAAGTGGGGAAGATGGGAGAGATTGAGAGTAAATTTGTTTGTGTGAAAAAATAAGTAGGTTAATATTAGTATTTATAGGATAGAAATAATTAAAAAAAAATTCACTCCAACGTCCATATTAACGGCTATATTTTATAAAAAAAAAATTAGATGGGAGACCCAACCCGAGCTGGTTGCCCAACCCAGGAGGGTTTCATCCCACGCCAATCCCAAGGGGTGCGATGGTGTTTAAATCCATCCAGCCCCAACCCGGGCGAACCCAAGGGGCCGATGCGGATGGTCTTAGGGAAAACGAAGAGAACGGTATTAAATGCAAACATAAATGAATAATCAATGTCGAAGATAAATTGAAGTGTGAAAACATAAATGAATAGTCACTTTATCATTAATATTTATGTATGTTCACGTGTATACAACTCTCCTATATTCATATCAGTGTGATATTCAACATAAATATTAATTTTCACCATAATATTCATCATGCGTATACTATTATTTATCGTAAATATACTACATTTTAAATCCTCTAGTTTTTTCTTTTATTGGGTTCATGATTGGTCTTGATAGGTTCTTGATTCGTCCTGATGGGTTCTCGATCTGTCTTGGTAAAGCTGAAAACGTTTGGTTATGGTTTTACACATACAAACACACTATAAATCAATCAATAGGTTCTCCATCGTGCTCGATGGAATATAAAGGTTGTAGGTTATGGTTTTACACACACAAACATACACCAACAATACTAAAAAAATGATCTTTTCCATAGGATGTTTTTGGCGGATTTTCTGTTAGAAATATTTCTGGCGAATTTCCGACGGATTTCCGGCAGAATCAAGAAAAGTCAACAAAAGTCAACACCAGCTAAAATCCGTCGGAAATCCGTCACTAAAGTTTTAAAAAATAGAATTATAAACTCTCCAAAGTATTTGTGACCGAAACCGTATCCGTAAAAAATATTTGTTAAAATACAATTAAGTATGTAATTAGCAATTAAATAATTAAATTACAATTAATTAACTAAACTAAATAGCAATTAAAAAATCAAATTAGAAATATCTTATTAATTTGTTTTCTTTTTTTAAATTTTCTAATTTTATAAAAATTAATTTGATAAATTAATTAAAAAAAACCGCCGGAAATCCGTCAGAAACTTAAGTGATAAGACTAAGAAAACTTGATTAAGTGTGTGATATTAGGAAAGTCGGGAAAATTTTACCGACGGATTTATCCGTCGGATATTGTAAATTCGCCGGAAATATCATTTTCTAGCGTGAGACTCTTCGACAGTCTTATCCCCCGGAAATCCGCCGCTGAAGGCCATTTTCGACGGATTTTCGACAAATTTTTCCGTCGGAAAAGTCTGTCTGTCTTGTAGTGCAAGTCAATGGATGGGGTTCTTGATTAGTCTCATTTGGTCTCGATTCGTCTCGATGAGTTCTTGATCGGTCTCGATGGGTTCCCTATACGTATCGAATAAAGTTGAAAGTTGTAGCTTACAGTTTTACACATACAAACACAAAATAAATCAATCGATAGGTTTTCGATCGGTCTCATTGGAAAATGAAGTTGGTAGGTTATGGTTTTATACAAACAAACACACACCAAGTCAATGAATGAGTTCTTGATCAGTCTCGATCGGTCTCGATGGGTGCAGTTGGATTACGGTGATGAAGAACGTGGTTCTAGTTTATTTACTTACGACGTTGAAGAAGGTGTTTCCATGTTACACACTTACGGCGTTGAAGGAGAAAATATTGAGCTACGAACTTAAATTGTCGAGTTGTTGTACACACATAAAAGTACATGAATATTCATAATAAATATTATACATATACCATTTCACGAAAAAGTGGTTAAACGAAAATAAAATTATATCGAGATGGATATAATATATCGAAGAAATGAAATGCTCGTTTTCTATGTATTTTGTTTGATTAAAATGAAAAACTAGAATTATTCAGATGGAACAAAAAGAAAACAAAATGGCAACCACGGTGACCAAAACTATAATTAGTTTTAGAGAGAGATCAAAATTGTAACACCCCAAAATTCTGGTATTTTGATTTATGGGCTTGCGGACGTCCGCATATGGCTTAGGTCGGACGTTCGTGTTCAGCTGGAAGTCCGCGTGATTCTGCGGAAGTAGCAGAGTTTTGGGATATTGGTCGGGACAAGGCTGGACGTCCGCATGGTCCTCCACTCGGACGTCTGCATGACCCCTGACGGATTTTGTCCTTTTCACCTTTTCAGCTTTTGCGTCTTGTCCCTCCTACCTTTTATAAATCAGATCCAAATCTAATCTCTCTCCCCTCTCGATCTCATCTCCAAAACCCCAAATCCCTCACTTCCTCACCATCTTTCTCTCCCAAATACAAACCCCCACACCATTTCTATGAACCTTAACCATTTGTAGAACCTTTCCTTTGGGTATGAAAATGTTTATGCATCATCAAGCTATGGCATGGAAGCTAGGGCAAGAGTTCATCATCTTCATCCCCATTTCTTGAGATTTTAGGATTTTTGGAGTTTTACTCAAGATCTATGGGGTAAGTTCATCCTCCCCTTTTCTAAACCTCCTTATAAGTTATAAATGCTCCATTTTTTACTTCCTAGTTTTTATGTTTTCAAATTTTGGTTTGAATGAATTTGGAGAAGTTAGGTCAAAATTAGGGTTTTGGTCAAAATGGAGATTTTGATATAAGATGTTTGGGGAATGATTCTACTTGTTTGGATATGTATATTTATGTTTGAAAAACTTGTGAATCTAGGGTTTGGAGAAATTTCTTGTGAATTCAAGTTTCTTCAAGGAACTCAAGTTTGGGGAAAATCAAGATTTAGCCTAAATCTAACAAGATGACTTCAAGTTGCTTTGTGAAAACTATGTACATGCCAAAATGTGTATTTTGAAGTAAAATGTGTTTTACATGACAATTAGCAATGTGTTGAGTATTTGACAAAGTTTTCATATTTGATAAATTTGGGTGGATTAATCTCATGAAATGCCCATATTTGGGTTTTGAATATTTTGACAAGTATATATCATAAAAGTGTTCATTTGGTGATTTATTGTATAAATGAAGTTTATTCGATGATGTATGCATTTTTGGTATATATGAGTTTATAAATCATTTGTAAAATACATGTTATCGTGTTATGAGAGTTTTTTGGAAATGTCATGGTATGAGTCCATTTGGAAAATCATTTGTCCCATTCAATGATGAGTTTTGGGTTAATTATATTTTGAGGTATGTGTTTACATAAATATCGGTTAAATGTGTTTTATTATTTGAGGACCTATATTTGATGGTCAAGGGAGTTATGAGCATTTTGGCTTGGTTTTGACTTAAAAGAGTCTTGGGGACATTTATCCGATTTTAATAGCTCAATGTAGAGTTTTGGTCATTATTTGCATTTATGACATTTTATTTGAGAATTACATGTTTTGAGTACACTAGTCATTCGTTTGGAGTCATGTAATTTAGATTGTGTTGCATTGGATCTATAGGCACGTAAGTCGGTCTTTGTTGATGGCCAATTGGGTATTATGGGTTTGGTCTTCGGTACCCATGTTTTATGACCTTAACTTTTCAAGTAGACACTAGGAGGGCTGAGTCCAGGGTGGTGCTACCGTAGTGGGTAGGCACTGGACCTTCGACATTCAGGGTAACACCCGACCTTGATCTAGTCTTTGTATAAGATTTGAGTAAATTTGGTTGAGGTTAATTATATAATTTAATTCGAGGTATTTCAAGTATGGATTTGTAGGAAGAGATTCTATCATTTGTTCGGTGTTACAAAACTTGACCATGAGTGGCAACCATAAGGACAAAAAATGTACGTTATTCTATATATATAAATATTGTTAGGACTAAAGGTCCTATAAAATAGAAAGTGACATAAAGAAAATAATTGTTTTATTTAATTGTTTGTAAATGCCTCATAATTGATAATATGGGCTTAATTAGTGTTTATGGGCCATGGGCCTAAGGCCTAAAGCCTTGGTATTTAAAGTGTGTTTTAGAGGTGATTAGGTTAAGTCTTGAGAGATTAATCAGATTGCGCTTCATAGTTTAGAGAGAGAGTTTGTTCATCAATCCAATCTTGTAACTCTCCGCATTCAATCAATAAGATTTATTGTTTCAATTCATTGTTACTTGATCAAACTGGGATCTACATGTGGTATCAGAGCAGAGGGACAAAGCTATCGATCTAAAGGTATAAATTTTTGATTCTGTGTTCTTCAAATCTAACAAAACGGCGCTGTGTTCTTGAGAGTGTTTTTAGGAGTAAATCGATCAAAGTTTAGTGCTCTTTTGGTGTTTTGGTTGTGAAAACTACATTCCATGTTCGTCGATCTCCAGGTAAGTCTTCCCGACTCGACTCCCGACTTGGTTGAATCCAGGAATTCTAGTTCCCCGGTTTCTTTACCGGACTGCACTTCCGGGTCTCGTATCGACTCCGGGTCCCGACTTCTTGTAACGAACCGGTTCCCAAACATACAACAAATAACATATATTGCATAACAACGTTTCATTACAAAAGATACATCATATAACATTTACGGTCCCTTAGTCTTTATAACCATAATAAGTATTTCATTACAAACTTTTTGCTACTAAATAAGTTAAAACTACAAACATATCATGGTCTTCAAAAACATAAGTCTTCCTAAAGCTAGTCACGGATTAATCCTTCTTACTTGCTCTTACTTGATCCACGACCTGGAATACATATTTTAAAACAAAATGAGGGTTAGACCTAGCGGTCTAAGTGAGAAAATCCATGTTAGTTTAAAATCGTTTACACAAACACCATATACGTAACACAAATATGGATACCAATTATGACTCATGCATTGTGTACTTTCCTGTCTCATTTCCCTTGGCCATATTAATTGGTTGCAATCCAACTAATCAATTTACTCCGCTGCACTAAAATGCAGCCAACTCCGCTGTCCCTCCGTACAGCCAACTCCACCGGTCCAAAGCCCGGCCAACGTGTACTCGTGTAGTGTAATGCTCGTATAAACATAATATACACCTCAATATATCATACTTCATACATATGCACATTATTACACTATTATCACTGCTTATATACCCGGTATTGGCCATAATTCACAAGAACATTCTGTAGTCTTAGTAAGAGGGGGGAGGGTTAAGGATTTACCCGGTGTGAGATATCACATTGTTCGAGGAACCCTAGATGCTGTCGGAGTAAAGGATCGTCAACAAGGGCGTTCTAGTGCGTTGTAGATTCTTATCCAAGACTTGTATCATTTGATGATGCCATGTGAATCGCTAGAAACATGTGAAGTGTATGGCTAACCCAATAACGAAAGTTTCGTAAGGGGACTGGAGCAGGCTACCATGAGACAAAAGATCTTCACATTCTCAATCCACATATATATATTCCAGTTTGAAAACATTTTAAAGTAAAACTCACCTATTTGCTTATCAAAATGCTTCCAAACTTTTCTCACAACGATTCAGCTATCACCCCAAATTCACAGAATCTGAAATAATTTAAATACAATTATCTCCTTACCAACTAAACATATAAGACTTACTAGTAGGCTAAGAACTCTAGATAACTCAATCTAACTCTTATCCTCAAATGTTTCTCCCAAACCCGAACTTTAAGTCGAGTCCACAGTATATCCAGTCCTCATTCATACCCTATCCAAGAGTCGACAAAACACAAAGCTACCGGATACTTAAAAGCATCTGGAATCTCAAAAGTGACCAAACAGCTAAAGTTTCTGGATACTACAAAACAATCCGGACAACACAACTTTCCGGACAGCACATACAATCCGGACAACACAACTTTTCGGACAACATAAACAATCCGGATAACATCCGGAAACCAAAGAAATCCGGACACCATGCGGTATCTAATTTCATCCGGAAACCATAGAAAAGAGAAACTTACCAGATAATAGACTCGCCCGGACACCATTAACCAAAACTACCGGACACTATCAAAACGTCCGGAAACCTCTGTCTGTTTACCAATTTCTACCCAGAAATCGACTGAAATCATTACCAGTCGTGAAATCGATTAATCTATTCCGATAGAAACCTTCTACTAGTAATCACAAACATAAAACGTAAAGGAATATACCTCAAAATCACTTTCCAAGCCAACCAATTGAAGCCCTAACCTTGTGGCTCTTTCTTCTTCTTCTTCTTCTCTAAAAAACACACACACACACACTATCTGATTATTTTCTGTTTTATGAAAATATCTGAATGTTAAGAGATAATATTAGACTTAAATTACCATCTTGGCTTAAACTATTCAATAATGACCAAAACACCCCTAAACTCATAAATTACCCAAACTTACCCTAAACATCCCATTTTAAAGTTAACTAATTTTAACGGAAAGAGAATTTAACTAACGAACTTACCCGGTTATTACATCCTCTCCCCCTTGAAAGAATTCCGTCCCGGAATTCGGTTAGGCAAAGAGGTACGGGTACTTAGTTCTCATCTCTTATTCTAATTCCCAAGTAGCATCCTGCCCTTTGTGATGTCGCCACTGTACTTTTACTTGTCTGATCTCCTTATTCCGCAAAACTTTGACTTTACGGTCAACAATGGCCTCAGGTTCTTCCACATAATTCAGCTTTTCATCAACTTGTAAATCTGGTAGAGAAACTGCCTGATCTGGCGTAACCAAACATTTTCGAAAATTTGAAACGTGAAAAGCGTTGTGGATACTGCTTAACTTCACCGATTCTTTCCGTGATTGCAAACGGTCCGATGTACCTTGGACTAAGCTTACCTTGTTTCCCAAATCGTATGACTCCTTTCCAAGGTGAGACTTTTAACATTACAAAATCTCCAACTTGGAATTCTAACGGTGTTCGGTGTAACACCCCAAAAACAGGGGTTAACAAAAACTTCCATAAAACGGAAGAGTGGTACACATTGCTAAGGTGAAAGTGTACATAACATCATTACATAACCTTTAATACAATTATTTAGTCAATGTACAACTACTAAAGAAATACTAGCTTGGTTGCCCAATACTATAGCAATCCAAGATCAAAAGGGTGTTGGGAAGTTCTAATGTCAATCTTCCAATTCTTTAACCTTCCAACATCAATCCCGTGCTCACACCCCGTACTAAACCTTCTTGTGTCCGGAACCACTAATATCTGTAACACCTAAAACACATAGCAAGTGTTAGGCTTTTTAAAGCCTAAGTGAGGTTTACACATAGCACATAGAGCATAATCATAGCATGTAGGAATAACAATTCGATACATTCACAAATTGGATTCCATGGAGAAGGTCCATATCGCTACCCAGTTACATCATAATCGAAGATATCCCATGATCGGTACCCCACGGTAGAGTCACAAGACATAACACAACGGAAAAACCCCACGGTATCCGAAGGTATGAATCCATTACACTTACCCCACGGTATGTAAGAATATATCCTCCATTGCCTACTAGGTGCTCCTCCAATTATGTGAATACCAAATATGTTAATCCGAGTAATATTCAAAGCATATTAAGCACTTAACAATGGTCCAACCATTTAACATGATCAATACTACTTCCATGTAGTTCATATACAACCATATGTATCAAATCATATTCTATATGACATCAATAATAAACATCCATGTTTGCAATTCAATAATAAGTCCATTTTGACCATTAAGCCATCAATTCATCATTAAGACATCTATTAAGTCATCATCTCAATATCACATACTTTGGATATATAATCCAACCAAACTCTTAACATCAACATTTATTATGGCATACAAAGTAATAAACACAATTAAGCCACATAAACTTACTTGAACTCCTCTTATTTCCCTCTTAACCATTAAGAGCATTTATTCAAGATTTCCCATTAGCTATACCAAAAATCAAGATAAGGAATAGTATATAAATGTAATACAAACAATTAATTACAAGTTACTCACCTTTAATCTTCAATTGAAATAACCCTAAACTTGAAGTCTTGAACTTAATTTCTCCAACAAGAAGATGAATGATGCAAGCCCTAATTGAAGTTTGATTGTTAAGATTCATATAACAATTACTTGGATTGGATTTAGTTTAATAGATTTGAACTTACCTTAGGTTGAATGAAGAAATCGTCTGAGAGAGAGCAAGAGCAGTAGTGAAATTCGTTTTTGAGAGTTCTAAGTATAAAGGGTTGATGACTAAGGGTAAAGAGGTGGGTTTAACCCCCTTTTGGCACGTCAGGAAATCGGCGCCGATCACCCGCGCCGATGCATCGGCGCCAAGCCATTGGCGCCGGCTTCTGTTTGCTAGTTTTCTCAACCTCCACTAATTTAGCCGTAACTTCTTCGTTAGAACTCCGTTTTTGCTCCGGAAAGAACCGTTGGACTCGTATTCAAATTACCCATCCAACTAATCCATAAAATCTAATATTTAACTTTATTATCTATTTTTCATTTATTTCCTTAAGGAATAAACTTACTGATTTCTATCGGAAGTTATCAAATAACAAGTGACAATCACCGAAATTACTTAGGAAATCAATTATAATCTAAGAAGTCAAAATATAAAGAAATATTAGGACTATTATTACTTACTAGGATTTTCCGGGTGTTACAATTCTCCCAACCTTAAAACGATTTCGTCCTCGAAATCTATATTCTTTACAACCCAAAGTCAACCGACTCACTGTCGACCAAAATTCAACAATTCCTAACGGGAATCTAAATTCCATCCACACGGTCTATAAAGACAATTCCTCGAACAATTGTTTATTAACAAAGTCCCTACACATACGTTGTACTTATGTACGGATAAATGTTCCAACCATAAAGAAACTCCCAACCATACGACTTCAGTCGTCTCCCAACCTTAAAATGTTCTATACATCTTGATTTCAGTTTCAAACTCTACATCAATTTAAGGTTCAATTAATACTGAGACCAACCGAATCTCTAATTTCAATTGTCCCTATCGTTAACGGCCATTCACATCCAAAGAGCTCTAATAGACTCCAAAATCCATCTCGAATAATTAATCATCAAACGGACAGGTTCATTAACCATACACAAAGATTATTTCTCTAAAACCACTCATCACAAATGAGTATCTTAAGGTTACTACTACCATCACCATCATTCTTTTTAAAATCAGTTACAATTCCCCGATTAAACTAAAGGTGTTTGATCTTAAGCCTAAAAGTTGACACCTAATTATCACCAACCGTTGCACTCTAACCAAACCCACACATGAATTCCATTCACAAATAAAAATCTAGAAGGAACAAGGATTCATCTTTCATTCTATCTCCACACATTTAATCCACTTACTTAAGGTTGTCTCGGCGGACTTTCATGAGTCCCACCAGTTCCAGGTTGTCTTTCCAATCCTCAATCATTTACTGATCTGTCCTCCAAAGAATTGAAAGACCTTGGTAGTGTTTTTACCATCACTACGCTATCGAACAAAAGTTAACCCTGAAAAATGGTTATATAAATATAAACACACGAAACGTACCTTACCGAACATTAGTCACTGGAACAATTTAGAAACAAGTATACTTATGTAACAATATATTCATAATAACAGTAGCTAATTGCGATTATGAATGCATCATACATGAGAATCCTCATTACCGTCGTTACCGTACTAATTTCACGTATTTCTGTCGACCCTAAGACCATCCCGTCTTAATACTTCTACCCACTCTCACAATTCATAACTTAATTCATCTCAGCTTAAGTCTAAGTATTTCCTCATCATACTTAGTTCACTTAAACTAAAGCTCTGATACCAACTTGTAACACCCCAAAAACAGGGGTTAACAAAAACTTCCATAAAACGGAAGAGTGGTACACATTGCTAAGGTGAAAGTGTACATAACATCATTACATAACCTTTAATACAATTATTTAGTCAATGTACAACTACTAAAGAAATACTAGCTTGGTTGCCCAATACTATAGCAATCCAAGATCAAAAGGGTGTTGGGAAGTTCTAATGTCAATCTTCCAATTCTTTAACCTTCCAACATCAATCCCGTGCTCACACCCCGTACTAAACCTTCTTGTGTCCGGAACCACTAATATCTGTAACACATAAAACACATAGCATGTGTTAGGCTTTTTAAAGCCTAAGTGAGGTTTACACATAGCACATAGAGCATAATCATAGCATGTAGGAATAACAATTCGATACATTCACAAATTGGATTCCATGGAGAAGGTCCATATCGCTACCCAGTTACATCATAATCGAAGATATCCCATGATCGGTACCCCACGGTAGAGTCACAAGACATAACACAACGGAAAAACCCCACGGTATCCGAAGGTATGAATCCATTACACTTACCCCACGGTATGTAAGAATATATCCTCCATTGCCTACTAGGTGCTCCTCCAATTATGTGAATACCAAATATGTTAATCCGAGTAATATTCAAAGCATATTAAGCACTTAACAATGGTCCAACCATTTAACATGATCAATACTACTTCCATGTAGTTCATATACAACCATATGTATCAAATCATATTCTATATGACATCAATAATAAACATCCATGTTTGCAATTCAATAATAAGTCCATTTTGACCATTAAGCCATCAATTCATCATTAAGAAATCTATTAAGTCATCATCTCAATATCACATACTTTGGATATATAATCCAACCAAACTCTTAACATCAACATTTATTATGGCATACAAAGTAATAAACACAATTAAGCCACATAAACTTACTTGAACTCCTCTTATTTCCCTCTTAACCATTAAGAGCATTTATTCAAGATTTCCCATTAGCTATACCAAAAATCAAGATAAGGAATAGTATATAAATGTAATACAAACAATTAATTACAAGTTACTCACCTTTAATCTTCAATTGAAATAACCCTAAACTTGAAGTCTTGAACTTAATTTCTCCAACAAGAAGATGAATGATGCAAGCCCTAATTGAAGTTTGATTGTTAAGATTCATATAACAATTACTTGGATTGGATTTAGTTTAATAGATTTGAACTTACCTTAGGTTGAATGAAGAAATCGTATGAGAGAGAGCAAGAGCAGTAGTGAAATTCGTTTTTTAGAGTTCTAAGTATAAAGGGTTGATGACTAAGGGTAAAGAGGTGGGTTTAACCCCCTTTTGGCACGTCAGGAAATCGACGCCGATCACCCGCGCCGATGCATCGGCGCCAAGCCATTGGCGCCGGCTTCTGTTTGCTAGTCTTCTCAACCTCCACTAATTTAGCCGTAACTTCTTCGTTAGAACTCCGTTTTTGCTCCGGAAAGAACCGTTGGACTCGTATTCAAATTACCCATCCAACTAATCCATAAAATCTAATATTTAACTTTATTATCTATTTTTCATTTATTTCCTTAAGGAATAAACTTACTGATTTCTATCGGAAGTTATCAAATAACAAGTGACAATCACCGAAATTACTTAGGAAATCAATTATAATCTAAGAAGTCAAAATATAAAGAAATATTAGGTCTATTATTACTTACTAGGATTTTCTGGGTGTTACATTCGGCGTCGGTCAGCGTAGCTTTTCTGTCTGTCTTGAGCCACTTTTAATCGTTCCCGAATCTGAATAATCTTATCCGCGGTTAACTGAACTATATCTGGCCCCACTAATTGTTTCTCTCCCACTTCGTTCCAACACATAGGCGTTCGGCATTTTCTACCATACAAAACTTCAAACGGTGCCGCTTGTATGCTGGAATGATAACTGTTATTGTAGGCTGTTGGTGCAAGTGTACCACATCTCTATATATTTATATATATTTATTTTGATGATTACAAACACACCGCATTATTGTTTATCTAACAATTTAATCCAAGTGTGCAGTTGTTGAAGAACACGAAGATTTAATCTGAAGGGTTCAAAGACGGAAGTGTTTACGTCGTCATTATTGTTTATAACTAATAATGATAAACACCCTAAAATAATATACCACTTGGATATTTCTAAAAACCTTAAATAATTTATTTAAATAAGTTTATTGAGAAGATCCAGCAGATTTGGTTGCGTCCTGGAAAGTCCTTTTTCTGACGGCGGTATACCGCGGCGGTACAGCCGGTATACCGCGGGTACACTACGGCCGGTATACCGCGGCTGTTCAGCCGGTATACCGCGGCAGGCTCGGTGTACAATTCTGATTGGTTGAAAGTTACTTTTCCTGACGGCGGTATACCGCGAGTCCCAGCCGGTATACCGCGGGTACGTAATTCCTGTCAACTTTGCATGTAGCCGTTGGTGTGTCAGTTACTTTTTCTGACGGCGGTATACCGCGTGCATTTGGCGGTATACCGCGCCTCATGTTTCCGTTGGAGCTTCCTTGGTATAAAAGAAGATGCTGGTGATAAAGACCAAAAATACAACAGTAACAAGCAGCATTCAAACTCTCAACTCTCAGCTCTCTCATTTATATATATATATTTTATAAAACATTTTTTTTATAAAATATCCAAGTGTGAGATATTATACAAGAGTGATTACCCATTGTGAGTTATACTCCTCTTGTAAGTATTTGAATAACGGGTGTGTGATCCTGTACATCTCAATAAGCTGAGGCTTAGAGAACCGTTTACTTTGCTCTGTATTTGGTTTGTATTCTACCGTAAAGAATACATTTATTGGATCGTGTCGGGAAGTGTCTCGGCTGCTGGTTTATCACAGTTGGTGGTAAATCAGTAAATCTCTGTGTCAAGTATCTCTATCCCTTATCTCTTTATTTATTCCGCTGTGCATTTTAATTATATCTGTTTATATAATTGTTGTATATTTATTATTTGTATACTCTGATTTATTTATACTGTTTCTGTACTGTATTTATTTATAAAAAGATTTTTTGAAAGTAAAAGATTTTAAATACAACCTTTCCCCCCCTTTAGGTTGTCCAACATTTGGTATCAGAGCAGGTCTTTCAAAAATTATCTGTTTAAATTTTTAAAGTTATTTCTTTATTTCTTTTAAATGGCTCAACAAACCAATTTTGTGTTTTCAAAACCTCCTTTGATAGATACTGAAAAGTTTGGCATTTGGGCCGAGCTATTTGAATGTCACGTGCGTGGCAAAAATCAAAAGATTTGGGATATTATAGAAAATGGGAATTTTAATCCTACTATTGTAAAAGATGATCTTATTGTTGATAAACCTTTAAAAGATTGGACTCCCGCTGAAGAATCTCATTATTGTTTAAATTTTGAAGCTAAAAATATATTATATGCTGCTTTAACCTCTGATGAAATTGAAAGAGTTTATACTTATAAAACTGCTAATCAAATCTGGCAAAGCTTGAGCGACACTCATCGTGGAAATACTCAAGTTAAAAGCTCTAAAATAAATATTCTTGTTCATGATTATGAATTATTTGAAATGTCAAAAGATGAGTCAATCGACTCAATGTTTAAACGTTTTAACCTCATTATGACTACTTTGAAGGGATTAGGTCGTACTTATCCTAATGAGGATTATGTAAGGAAAATTCTTCGAGCACTTCCTTCGGAGTGGATGGCAAAAATCACATCCTTGGAAGACTCCCGAGATCTCGCAACTATGAAGCTCGATGATCTCATCGGCAATCTTAAAGTGCACGAAATTGCACTAAAAAGAAATCAGGTCCGGGAGCAAGTCAAAAAGAAATCCATAGCTTTAGAAGCCGTTGCCTCTAAAGATGAGAAAGAAAAAGAAGAGGAGGAAGATGCAAGTTCCTCCGATGACGAACCCGAAAATCTTGACGATTTAGTCAAGTTGGTAAGAAAACTTTCTAAACTTTTATCTAACAAAAAGTTTACTAATAATGATAGGTTTCAAGAAAATGGAGACTACCGTCGTGGTGGTAAAAACCAAAGTCGCAACGTCCATAAAAGTGAAGACAAATATGACGAATCTAGCGACGATGAAAAAGCCAATAAAAAGAAAGGCTTTTGCTATGTGTGTGGTGATAAGGATCACTATGCAAGTGTGTGTCCAAAACGAGCAAAACAAATCAACACACCAAAAGCTTTAGTTGGAGGCGCGTTGAGCGCAAGCATAAATGAGGCCAAAAATTTTTGTTTCATGGCCGACCATGATAATGAGGTATCTTCATCATATTCTTCTAAAAATAATTATGATAATAATTATAGTGATAATTATTATAGTGACGATGAAAATAATCTTGACGAATTATATAAATCATTTCATGATATGGCTGCTCTCGCAAATAAATATAAAGATGAAATTTCTAATTTAAAAGAAACCGTATCTGTATATAAAAAGGAAATAGATGACGGTAAACAAAAATCTGCTCATGATTTAGATGTTATCACTAAATTAGAAAATAAATTAAGTGAAAAAGATGTTTGTAAATCTTGTGTTATTTTAAATGATAAAATTGCATGCTTAAGTGAAAATAAAAATGAAAGTGTTGCATGTACAAAATGCGAGTCTCTTGAAAATGAAGTTGCATGTTTAAATGCTAAATGTAAATCGCATGAGAAAAATGACTTATTAGCAAATGCTTTTAATAGTAGCAATGATAAAGTGCTTAAAATGCTAAATATGCCTAATCGTATAAATTGTCGTAAAGGCATTGGTTCCGATACATGTGTTGATAAATGTTCGTGTAAACCCATTAAAAGATTTTTTGCATCTCCTAAAGTTGAAACGAGAAAACCCTATGTGCAAAAACCTCCATATATGTCAAAAATAAAAAATGTGAATTATGGGAGGAAACCGTATGCTCGTATGTATAATAGTAATTTTTCTAGACCTAATGCGAATATAAATGCTTCATTTTATGTGTATGATAAATACAATCGCAAAATTAAAATGGTTAGAAAATGGATTCCGAAAGGAATGTTTAATGTTGATAATCCGGGTGGAATGCGTTTATGGTTTTAAACCATTTTTATGGTTTTGTATGTTTGTCGTGTTTGTTTTATGTCGACAACATATTTTTTGCAGTTTATGTTTTATACTAACTGTTAAAAGGACCCATAAGAAAAGGGTACCACGAAATATTTTCTTTGCCTTTTGTAGGTGTTTCCTGACGAGGATATAATACGTGTTTCCTGGCGAGGATATAATACGTGGTTACCTGACGAGGATATAATACGTGTTTCCTGGCGAGGATATAATACGTGGTTACCTGCCGAGGTTATAATACGTGGTTACCTGCCGAGGTTATAATACGTGGTTACCTGCCGAGGTTATAATACGTGGTTACCTGCCGAGGTTATAATACGTGGTTACCTGCCGAGGTTATAATACGTGGTTACCTGACGAGGTCATAATACGTGGTGTTTTTTTTTTATCACATAAAATTAACCGAAAATTGAAGCCTTAAGATCCGTTTTGGTGCAAGTGTTTCGTATTGGTTTGTATATCTTTGTCTCTATTGCTTTTTGCATTTTATTTTATCCCTCAAATTTTATAAAATCAAATTGATATCGTTATTAATTTGAGGGGGAGCGTTTTAGCTCTTTTACCCATGAGTTTATGCTAACTCTCAAATACTTCACATTTTGAGGGGGAGCATCTCTCGAGGGGAAGCATACCGTTTTTCTTAACCCTTTTTGCTTCGACAAACGGGGGAGAGAAACCGCATATGCTCTTGCTTAGCGGTTGTGTTTGTCATCATCAAAAAGGGGGAGATTGTTGGTGCAAGTGTACCACATCTCTATATATTTATATATATTTATTTTGATGATTACAAACACACCGCATTATTGTTTATCTAACAATTTAATCCAAGTGTGCAGTTGTTGAAGAACACGAAGATTTAATCTGAAGGGTTCAAAGACGGAAGTGTTTACGTCGTCATTATTGTTTATAACTAATAATGATAAACACCCTAAAATAATATACCACTTGGATATTTCTAAAAACCTTAAATAATTTATTTAAATAAGTTTATTGAGAAGATCCAGCAGATTTGGTTGCGTCCTGGAAAGTCCTTTTTCTGACGGCGGTATACCGCGGCGGTACAGCCGGTATACCGCGGGTACACTACGGCCGGTATACCGCGGCTGTTCAGCCGGTATACCGCGGCAGGCTCGGTGTACAATTCTGATTGGTTGAAAGTTACTTTTCCTGACGGCGGTATACCGCGAGTCCCAGCCGGTATACCGCGGGTACGTAATTCCTGTCAACTTTGCATGTAGCCGTTGGTGTGTCAGTTACTTTTTCTGACGGCGGTATACCGCGTGCATTTGGCGGTATACCGCGCCTCATGTTTCCGTTGGAGCTTCCTTGGTATAAAAGAAGATGCTGGTGATAAAGACCAAAAATACAACAGTAACAAGCAGCATTCAAACTCTCAACTCTCAGCTCTCTCATTTATATATATATATTTTATAAAACATTTTTTTTATAAAATATCCAAGTGTGAGATATTATACAAGAGTGATTACCCATTGTGAGTTATACTCCTCTTGTAAGTATTTGAATAACGGGTGTGTGATCCTGTACATCTCAATAAGCTGAGGCTTAGAGAACCGTTTACTTTGCTCTGTATTTGGTTTGTATTCTACCGTAAAGAATACATTTATTGGATCGTGTCGGGAAGTGTCTCGGCTGCTGGTTTATCACAGTTGGTGGTAAATCAGTAAATCTCTGTGTCAAGTATCTCTATCCCTTATCTCTTTATTTATTCCGCTGTGCATTTTAATTATATCTGTTTATATAATTGTTGTATATTTATTATTTGTATACTCTGATTTATTTATACTGTTTCTGTACTGTATTTATTTATAAAAAGATTTTTTGAAAGTAAAAGATTTTAAATACAACCTTTCCCCCCCCCTTAGGTTGTCCAACATAGGCAAATTCAATCAACGGAAAATGTTTATCCCACGATCCCCCAAAATCAACAATGCAGGCCCGTAGCATATCTTCCAAAGTCTGAATCGTTCGTTCGCTCTGATTGTCAGTTTGAGGATGATACGCTGTACTTAGCTTTATTTGCGTCCCCATTTCTTTTTGAAAACTCCTCCAGAAGCTTGAAGTAAAACGACTATCACGACCAGAAATAATTGAGATTGGAACTCCATGTCGAGTTACTATTTCGTCGATGTACAATTTGGCTAGTCTTTCTAACGAATAGGTTTCTTTTATCGGTAGAAAGTGAGCAGACTTTGTCAGTCTGTCAACGATCACCCAAATAGCATCAAATCCTTTCGGAGTCCTTGGTAACTTCGTGATGAAATCTGTAGTAATCTGATCCCATTTCCACATAGGTATTTCTAAACGTTGTAACTGACCAAAAGGCTTTTGATGTTCAATCTTTACTTTCTTACAAGTGGTACAACCTTCCACATGCTGGGCAATACTTCTTTTCATTCCTGGCCACCAGTAAAATTTTCGTAGATCCTTATACATCTTATTCGTACCTGGATGAATAGAGAAACGAGATTGATGAGCTTCTTATAGTACCCGATCACGTAAACCATCCAAACGAGGCACCCAAATTCGGTTTCCCAGACACAGTAACCCACAATCATCTTTTACGAGTGATGCTGATATACCCACTAACCGCTCTGGTTTCAAGTTTTCCTCTTGAAAGGCTTCTGCTTGACATTTCTTCAATTCGTTAAAGATGTTAGGTAGAAGTTCAGCTCGTAGTGCAATTGCTTTTATTGTTCCGCTTCTCTCTTGGCGACTCAATGCATCAGCTACCACATTCGCCTTCCCCGGATGATAGAGAATTTCGCAGTCGTAATCATTCACCAGTTCTAACCATCTTCTTTGTCTCATATTCAATTCTCGTTGATCGAAGAGATGTTGGAGATTCTTATGATCGGTATAAATTTGACATTTAGAGCCGTACATATAATGTCTCCAAATCTTCAGCGCGAAAACAACTGCTGCAAGTTCCATGTCGTGTGTAGGATATTGTCGTTCATGATCTTTCAGTTGACGAGAAGCATAAGCAATAACTTTCCCACGCTGCATTAGTACACATCCCAATCCTAATTTGGAAGCGTCACTGTAAACAACAAAGTCGTTGGAACCTTCAGGTAGTGATAGTATCAGCGTGCTACAGAGTTTCTCTTTCAATATTCGGAATGCTTCATCCTGTTCTGCTTTCCATTCAAACTTTATATTCTTTCGAGTCAGCTTGGTCAGAGGCGTAGCGATACGAGAGAAATCTTGTATAAACTTTCGATAGTAGCCGGCTAAACCCAAAAAACTTCGTACCTCGGTTGGCGTTCTTGGCGGTTCCCACTTTTCAATTGCTTCTACTTTCATCGGATCAACTTGAATGCCTTTCTTGGAAACTACATGCCCAAGAAATTGAACTTCCCGTAGCCAGAATTCACATTTAGACAATTTAGCATACAACTGTTCCTTCTTCAACAACTCCAGAATCAAACGAAGATGTCGTGCGTGCTCTTCTTTGGATCGAGAATAGATAAGGATATCATCGATAAACACAATAACAAATTTATCGAGATACGGCTTACATACTCGATTTATTAAATCCATAAAGGCAGTTGGGGCGTTTGTCAGACCGAAGGGCATTACTAAGAACTCGTAGTGACCATATCTTGTGCGAAAAGCAGTTTTCAGAACGTCTTCTTCTTTAACCTCAGCTGATGATAACCAGATCTCAGATCAATCTTGGAGAAATAGCAAGCTCCAACTAATTGATCGAAGAGGTCGTCAATTCTGGGAAGCGGATACTTGTTCTTGATCGTACATTTATTCAGTTCCCGATAGTCAATACACATTCTCATCGATCCGTCTTTCTTTTTCACAAACAGGACTGGTGCTCCCCACGATGAAGAACTAGGTCTGATGAAGCCCTTATCTGAAAGATCTTGCAGTTGTGTCATCATTTCTTTCATTTCTGGAGGTGCCAGACGATACGGTGCACGGGCAACAGGAGCGGCTCCAGGAATCAGATCTATACCAAACTCTACTTGTCTAACGGGTGGAAGACTATTCAAGTCTTCTGGGAAAACATCCGGAAATTCACAAACAACATGAATATCTTCCAACTTATTCTTTTCTAGCTTAACATCTATCACATAAACTAAATAACTCGGGCAGCCTTTGCTAACACACTTACGAACTTTCATCGTAGAAATAAGGCAAAACTGATGATTTCTACGATCACCATAAATCACTACCGGTCCCTTCTCAGGTAAGACAACATTAATCAACTTCTTATCACAAACTATACTAGCCTGATTCTCGGCTAACCAATCCATTCCCACTACCACATCAAACTCAATTAGAGCTATAGGAAATAACTGAATAGGTACTCCACACCCATCTATATTTATAACACAACTATCAAATACCTCTTTAACCGGTATTTGATTATCATTTGCAGTAACTACCATTAAAGCATGATCTAACACTTTAGGCTTTAAATGCATAACAGCAGCAAAAGAAGGAGACACAAATGATCGGTTTGCACCGGAATCAAATAACACTTTAGCACGGGTAGAGTTGATTAAAAATGTACATGTAACCACATCAGGAGTTTCCTCCGCTTCTTGCGCTGTCATTTGGAAGGCACGACCCCTTGCTCTTGGTAGCTCTGGTCTTTGTACTACCGGTCTAACACCCGATGGTCTCACTGACGTACCACCCTGCTGTACTCTCCCCCGTGGACAATCAGACTGAATGTGATCAGGAGAATTGCATAAGAAACAAAATCTAGTTACCCGACAGTCATTAGCAATATGGCTGGTCTTTCCACACTTGTAACACACTCGAGAATCAACTTGACAAATTCCTTGATGAATACGGTTGCATCTTGGACAAGGTCTTTCCGCTGGTCTGAAAGGTGTACGACTATCAAATCACTGAAATATAGACTTCTTTGGATCATATTGTGGTCCTTCCCATTTTCTTTTTCCAGTACTTTTATCACCATTATTTCTCCCTTTATCCCGTTCCACATTTTCTGCGGCATCTACTGCGGCTGAGAAGGTATCTGGTCCCTTTGCAATCACTAGAATTCTGATTTCTGAATTTAACCCAAAGATAAACCTTTCCATCTTAAGTGCCTCCGTGGCAACGTAGTACTCAGCGAAGCGAGATTTTTCCAGAAAACGAGTAGTATAATCCCTAACCGATAAACTTCCCTGTTGCAGGTTCATGAACTCTTCCTCCAGTTGTCTAACTGCTGCCTTGAGGACAAAACTGTCTCTTGAAAGCTATGGTGAATTCTTCCCAAGAAAAAATAGAATACACATCAGATCCTCTAGAGGTAATAAGAGCTTCCCACCAGTATAACGCATCAGCCTTCAACATCGCAGTCCCATATAACACTCTATCTTCATCGGCAGACTTACTGGTTTTGAAGATAGCTTCTATCTCTTTTAGCCACCTCATAGCCTTCACCGGATCTCTTTCCCCTGAGTAAGTTGGAGCTTTGCAACTCAGAAACATCTTATAATCACACTTCCTTGGCACCGGTATGACAGTAGGTGTAATGGGCATCTCGTCTTCCAGACTGGGATCTGGTATTTCAGTTTCAGTGTGACGAGTTTGGTTAAACATAGCTTGTATATTCGCTTGCAGTCTTCCCATTTCAGCAGCCAGATCGTCCCTTGTAACAAATTCTGTGTCTTAAGATTGAACTCTACCTCCCGTTCAGCCCCTGCCTCGATCTCCACCTCTTCCCCTTGTTCCGATTGTTGGATTCGTTCTATTAGGATTTCCTTCTCCCTCTCTATTCGTACGTCGAGTACCACTTGCCATGCTGTTGAGTTCAACAAGGTTAATATACACTTAAGCACATACCCTATATAATAAGGTATTCCAGTTCAAACATGTACCTGTAAGTTCATGATTACATTGGCCAAATGTAATTTGAAATTACCTTACATGATGTTCCTTCTACCATTTTATATTTAACATCCCAAGGTTCTAAAATAATAGGGACATCCTACTTCACATGCAGTTTAAGTCTAGGTATGGATCCGAATACATAAATCCCTTAAACTAGGGCTCTGATACCATCTGTAACGACCCGGTTCCCAAACATACAACAAATAACATAAATTGCATAACAACGTTTCATTACAAAAGATAGATCATATAACATTTACGGTCCCTTAGTCTTTATAACCATAATAAGTATTTCATTACAAACTTTTTGCTACTAAATAACAAAGTTATAACTACACACACGTCATGGTCTTCAAAAACATAAGTCTTCCAAAAGCTAGTCACGGATTATCCTTCTTACTTGCTCTTACTTGATCCACGACCTGGAATACACATTTTAAAACAAAATGAGGGTTAGACCTAGCGGTCTAAGTGAGAAAATCCATGTTAGTTTAAAATCGTTTACACAAACACCATATACGTAACACAAATATGGATACCAATTATGACTCATGCATTGTGTACTTTCCTGTCTCATTTTCCTTGGCCATATTAATTGGTTGCGAGCCAACTAATCAATTTACTCCGCTACACTAAAATGCAGCCAACTCCGCTGTCCCTCCGTACAGCCAACTCCACCGGTCCAAAGCCCGGCCAACGTGTACTCGTGTAGTGTAATGCTCGTATAAACATAATATACACCTCAATATATCATACTTCATACATATGCACATTATTACACTATTTATCACATTCTCAATCCACATATATATATTCCAGTTTGAAAACATTTTAAAGTAAAACTCACCTATTTGCTTATCAAAACGCTTCCAAACTTTTCTCACAACGATTCAGCTTTCACCCCAAATTCACAGAATCTGAAATAATTTAAATACAATTATCTCCTTACCAACTAAACATATAAGACTTACTAGTAGGCTAAGAACTCTAGATAACTCAATCTAACTCTTATCCTCAAATGTTTCCCCCAAACCCGAACTTTAAGTCGAGTCCACAGTATATCCAGTCCTCATTCATACCCTATCCAAGAGTCGACAAAACACAAAGCTACCGGATACTTAAAAGCATCTGGAATCTCAAAAGTGACCAAACAGCTAAAGTTTCCGGATACCACAAAACAATCCGGACAACACAACTTTCCGGACAACATAAACAATCCGGATAACATCCGGAAACCAAAGCAATCCGGACACCATTTGGTATCTAATTTCATCCAGAAACCATAGAAAAGAGAAACTTACCGGATAATAGACTCGTCCGGACACCATTAACCAAAACTACCGGACACTATCAAAACGTCCGGAAACCTCTGTCTGTTTACCAATTTCTACCCAGAAATCGACTGAAATCATTACCAGTCGTGAAATCGATTAATCTATTCCGATAGAAACCTTCTACTAGTAATTACAAACATAAAACGTAAAGGAACATACCTCAAAATCACTTTCCAAGCCAACCAATTGAAGCCCTAACCTTGTGACTCTTTCTTCTTCTTCTTCTTCTTCTTCTTCTTCTTCTTCTCTCTCTCTCTCTCTCTCTCTCACACACACACACACACACACACACACACACACACACTATCTGATTATTTTCTGTTTTATGAAAATATCTGAATGTTAAGAGATAATATTAGACTTAAATTACCATCTTGGCTTAAACTATTCAATAATGACCAAAACACCCGAAAACTCATAAATTACCCAAACTTACCCTAAACATCCCATTTTAAAGTTAACTAATTTTAACGGAAAGATAATTTAACTAACGAACTTACCCGGTTATTACACTTCTGTATCGGTTCCGGATAGATTTCGGGTCCGTACCGGTTTACTCCCGGTTTTCGTCCCGGTTCCAGGCTCGTCCATTTCCGGAATTGCCCACTTCCGATCTTTCGACTTCTGGACTCAACTCCCAGTTTCATCGTCCGGGTTTCCATGTCACGATTTCAGGACTCCCGATTCCCAAGTCCCGGACATAGCTAATTTGGGACTCCCTTATCGGACTTCTTTCCCGGATCCAAATTCTCGGATTGTCTATCCGGGAAATCACACCCGGATTACAAATCCGGGAGTGTTCAGACCCTACTTTTTTAAAGTTTTTTCTCGGGGCACTGCCCCTAGACCCCGCAAGGGCGTTGCCCCTTGACCCCGTGCTAAGTCGCCGAAGGGGGACATTTGTGTATTTTGAGATACACCGTCTGTTTTTGGATCGATTTCTTGATTTGTCTCACTATCATATTCTTTCAAGTAACAATATGTCACCAAAGGTGCTTACTGATCCAGATACAATTTACTATGCACGTCTGTATACTGAATATTTCCATAAAAATGCTACTCTGAAGAAAGAGCTGGAGGAGATGAAGAAGAGTATCCCTATTTTTCAACAAGACATTTCTGATCTCAAAGACAAGAATGTGGCACTTGAAGAGAAAGGTAAACTCTTGAACTGTGAAAACCTTGAACTTAAAAATAAACAAACTGCTTTTGAAAAGGTATTTGAAAAAAGAGAAAGAAGGTTTTGCAAAGGAAAGGCAATTGCTTATACAAAAGCAATCTGATTTTTCAAAGAAATCCCTTGAAGAGAAGAAGAGTCTTGAGCTTATATGTTTAAAACTTTCAAAACAGATCTCTGACTTGAGAAAGTTCTGATTTTAGAAAGAGAGAAGTTTGAAATTGAACGCAAATCTTTTACTGAAAAGAATGGAGAATTTTCTTTGAAAATAACTGATTTGGAGAATGAATTAGACATTATAAGAAAAGAGTGTGAGAAGAAGAAGGTTGAAGGTTTAAAGCAAAAAGTTTGAAAGATGAGTTTGCAAAAGAAAGAAAGATCTTTCAGACTGAGATCTCCAAGCTTACAAAGAAATTATTTGTTTTGTCAACTGACATTATGATAGAGAAGAGGCTCAAATCTGATCTCCAAAAGAAGCTAGATCTAATGTTTGAGAAGAACAATGTTTTGGTTAACAATGACAAGGAACTTGAAGCCAAAAACTCTGATGTTGAATCACCCAATCTTGCTAGTCCAGATACTATTGATCGGTCTCTTTACGGTGATTCAGCTAATTCAGTTTGCATTTCTAAGACTGCTCCAAGTTCTATCCACAAAAATGTTTCTTCAAAGATCTGCATTAGATCAAATAGCTCTTCAAAAGATCAGATCCGTACTTCTAATCTGTTTTATGACCCTATTATTGACAAATCAGATAATCAATCTTTCAAGAAAGTAAACATGGTTTGGAGAGCTAAAGGATCCGCTCCTGCTCCAAAGTCATTTATCTCTGTTAAGAGTGACAAGAACAACAACGCTTTCCACGCTAAACCTTTTGTGAAACCTGATCGTGTTTACTCTGTTAATCAGCTGATCAGGTTATCTACATAGAAGCTATGTTGTTCTTACTGCAGAACAAGTGACTTTGTGAATAAAAACTATGATAAGTGTTGGTACGGTACTTATAGTATCCCTAATCCCCATTTTAAAGCCAAGGCATCTAACCATCAAGGATCCATCAAAGCATGGATACCAAAATCTTTCTAATTTATTTTACAGGAATGTCATGTGTAATACTATTCAGAATATTCCTTTCACATGACAGCAATAAAAGGTTACACCAATTTTGAGGGGGAGCATCAGGTATTTGACATATACATGAATTTTTCAGTGAATTCAAAGAACCGTGGTAATTCATTTTGGATAACTTACTTGTGTTTGTTATTCTCCAATGTTAACTTCCATGAATGCCACGTGTTATATTTTCTTGACTTAGTTATTTCCATGTCTCATATGTTTGTTGATTTTTCGATGGAAATACAGTCACTTGAACTCCTATTTGTTTTCCAAGCTCGTCATTTCTTTTTAATGATTCAATTCTTATCTAACACATTAATTGTGACTTGCTCTTCACAATTAAACTTTCTGATCAATTGTTTTATGTTATTGCAAATACTATGCTTATTGAGTCATTCTAGTCGCGCTTGAACTTGTTTTTTGATATTCATTCACATTTTTATGACTTCTGATTACCTCAGATCAGAACCCGAGCTTAATTTTTATGACTTCTGATTACCTTAGATAAGAAATCGGACTTAATTTTTATGACTTCTGATCATCTCAGATCAGGACTCGTTCTTAAATGCTTTGACTTCGAAACATTTCAGTTTAGAACTCGTATTTAAATGTGTACTTCACTGTTTTTGAAACTGTTTCATTCAATGCATGAAAGGAGTGTTAGGAATTACATCGTTTCTATGGTCTATCCAGAACCGGAAGGACCTACCCAAGAAACACATCCCTTTATAGACAACAGTGAGGGGTCTAGATTGATAGATGAGTTTGGAGTGAAAATAAAAATGGCGAGACTGTGACAGGACTTAAAAGAATTATTGGTCCTTACCAAACCGAGTCAGTTATCCGGGTAACCACACAATCTATTCATTCTCGTTATTTGGAGATGAATATTGAAACAAACATGGACCCAGTGTCGATAATTCGTGTCACCCCACCTAGCCACTCAAGTATCTCACAAAAGATGCTTGTTTCATAAATTCACGGAGAATGAACACATAATCTATCTATTCCTCACTCGGAGGTCTTAGATATTGAAAAAGGATGACATCAGCTCCGGTCTCCGAACTTCATATTCTAATCACTGAGTCCATTGATTATTAACTTGCGTCCCAGGTTAAATCAATTTTTTAGCCAAACAGATATAATTTATTTATTTCACACATGCACGAGTCTTTGTGATTCCGATTGCATATCTTCGTGATATTGCCGGAACAGTTTGAGAAGTAATTTTTAAAATTTTACTCCAGTGATAACTGAAAGTCCTATCAGAGATACCCCGATGCCAACTCTGAACATAGGCCACACAATTATTTTAATTGTTGTGATAACAGTTACTTTTGTGTTTCTGTGTTAGATTTTTACCCATCTTGGCAACTAATATGTTTTATCTGGTATTTTGCTACTCATCAGTGTTGTCTTTGAAGTTACATGATGCTCAGGATGCTCCTAATCATCATGAGGGGGAGTAATGATACAAATTCAAAGACACAGATTATCATACTGAGGGGGAGAAATGATCACAGATTCAAAGACACCGAATATCAATTTGAGGGGGAGTGAGTAAAAGCTGAGGGGGAGCAACTATTATGATTTGTGCTGAAAAATTGACATATTTCGTGCTGATAACATTACAAGTTGTTTGCGTGATTGATTCTTCCATCCCTTGAAGCTGGCTTCAAGTTTAAGGCATGAAGAACAAAAGCTTAATTCAAGGGGGAGCCTGGAAAGACATGAAGACCTGCAACACCAAAGTGCTTTAAAGATTCAAGACGAAGAGAAGATCAAGTCCTGAAGATTTCAAGATCGTATTTTTTCTTTATGTAACTTTAGGGGGAGATTGTTAGGACTAAAAGTCCTATAAAATAGAAAGTGACATAAAGAAAATAATTGTTTTATTTAATTGTTTGTAAAAGCCTCATAATTGATAATATGGGCTTAATTAGTGTTTATGGGCCATGGGCTTTGACCTTGAGGCCCTTGGTATTTAAAGTGTGTTTTAGAGGTGATTAGGTTAAGTCTTGAGAGATTAATCAGATTACCCTTCATAGTTTAGAGAGAGAGTTTGTTCATCAATCCAATATTGTAACTCTCCGCATTCAATCAATAAGATTTATTGTTTCAATTCATTGTTACTTGATCAAACTGGGATCTACAAATATATATAGGGCCTCTTTCTTTTGTTAACCAACTCATTAGTGTTAACCATGTTAATCAATCACAACCCTTTTTGTGTTAGATCAATGGCTATGTTTTTTTTAATTTAGTTAATGAAATAAATTAAAAGACTCATGCACTTACTAACTTGTACATACATGAAGAGGGGTACAATGGTTAAATCAATATGAAAATTAAAGAAAAAAATAGGAGATTAACATGGAAACTGACTCCAAAATTGTATCAAACCCGATTATCAAGCAGAGGTGGTTTCTTCCAAATGGTATCTTCTTCAACTAATTTCACGGTAACCACATCTCATTCAGAAGTGAAAATCGATAAATATCAAAAGAAATTGCGGAAAATCAAGGTGGGAACCGTTTGATTCAAGGTAAGTGCACATATGCACAATACATATTGTGCATAAGTCTATCATGTTCAGATTGTTTCTGAGTAAGTCAAATGCATATATGCAGAAGTACACAAATGCACATATGCATGTCAACATGCACAAATGCACTTATGGACAATGTAGATTGTGCATAAGTGGACATTGTTTCCATTTTAAGGCATGTGCACATTTGCACAATACATAATGTGTATAAGTGCACATTGGTTGTTATATGTCTTTTACTGTTTACAGGACGATTGACTCCTCCATGTGCAAAATATGTTCTAAGTACATGTTTACATATACGTCACTCATATAAATTAGTTTTACCCATTGACATAAATCAAATGTATATTGATATGATATCTTCTTCAAATTTTAAATAAATTCTTGAGAAAAAGATAAGTACAAAAAGGGAATTAAATAACTACCATGAATAAATATGAGAAAAATAAGGAAAGTATGCATGTGGATATTCAAATGAAATACCAATTTTAACCCCCCCCCACCCCCCACACATACACACACTTACTTGCCCATAAAAGGAAAGGTGCAATGTGATCGACTAAAATTTGGGTTAACAAGATTAAGACAAATACACTGGTTAACAAAATAATAAGGATATATATATATATATATATATATATATATATATATATATATATATATATATATATATATATATATATATATATATATATATGTGTGTGTGTGTGTGTGTGTATGTTTATGTTTATGTTTTGGAGGTCCGGTTTAGGTAGCAATAGATAGAAATAAAAAAACGAAAAACTGAATAACACCATAATAAACATTGATTAACTCTAATCCAATGATTATTGAAAATAACAATTTTAGCAATTTATTGAATAAGAAAGGAAAATGGTAAATTTCAATAAAAGAATAATCATTTCAATTTATTAAAATCCTTTAAATATAGGAAATGTATAACTATTTTGAAAACTTCATTATTTCTCTCTAAAAACGATAAAAAATACTTAACAATCTACAAAAAACAATACATAACCGAATCTTTCATTTCATTTTTGCATTGTATGTACATGTGAATGAATCATCATTTTCATTGTCTTTAAGTTTCTAGGCTACATGCACAATTGAACAAATCACGGTATTCATCTTATTTCGATTTCTTGGTTGCATACACATGTGAGTGAAACACCGTATTCGCCGTCTTTCAATTTTTTAGGTTTCATTCACATGTGAATGAATTAGCGTATTCAAAATGGAGAAAGTACGAAAGAAAAATAGTTTTTTCTCCAAATATAGAGATCACCCAAAAATGATCACCAAGTGAGAAGATCAATAAGAAACTTTGAAAATACATGTAGAGAGAGAAATAATACTTTAATAGATAAATAGAATATTTTAATATTTTAATTAATGTTGGATTCTCTAAAATAGGGAATCTGTTGGAGATGAATGTATTTTTTTTGTAGAGATTTAGACTTTTGGTTTCCAATTTTAAAGAAGTTTTAGGAAAATCATTGAAGATGTTCTAAGCTAGCTTATTTTTGCCAAATGATGCCTAATTATACACCGCTTCACGATTGCAACATGAGCAATATATGACGTCACCTTTTAAAATTATGGATGATGCAGTTGTAATAACTGAGATCTTATTTGAAAAGATTAAAGTTTTGTGGGTGAATGTTGTAAATTGTAAAGTCAGGGGCCAAATTGTAAAGTTTGGAGAGAGTATAAAAACTCTCAAATTTTGGCTCAAAACCCTAGAAGCTATTCTTGGTGTGTGTGTGGCGGCTTAGAGAGAAAGAACAGAGAAAGGAGAAATTGATTTCCATTGCAATTGGAGAAGGAAAAGATTCATCAAATTGGAAGAAGAAGTGGGAGTTGAGTCTGATCCTACGTCGGTATTAGCAGGTAATCCCTATTTCCAATCCGTATTTTGATGTTCTGCTGATTTATTGTTGTTCTTGGGGTTTTTAGTTTAAAGTTGGAAATGATATCCTAAGAGGAGGATTAAGCATCCTTTTGGTGTTAAGTAGAAAAGGATTGTAAAGAAAGAATTTAAAATATGTTTGTGGTGTTGTTTTATCGCGAATCGTTCGTTTAAGAGTATAATTAGCAAGTTTTCGTTCCATTATTGTCGCAGACCTCGTCATCCAGAACGAGTTTAAATAAAAAATGGATCCGGAATCCTTATAGGATCCGAAATTTGACTTGGGCCCGTAGAGATCCGGAATCCCCAAAGGGATCCGGAATGGATTAGATCAATAGGATCCGGAGTCCACAACTTGGATCCGGAATGGGCCGAACCTTAAGATCCGAAGTTGGGCTTTAATAAAAGAGAACCAGAGTTGGGCTTTGATAAAAGAGATTCGGAATTTGGTAAAAGAGATCAGGAGTTGGGCTTTAATAAAAGAGAATCGGAATTGGGCTAAACCGGGAATCTGGAATTGAAAGTGTGATTTGGAAGTTTTTCCATTTGGGCCGTGATCCGGAATTTAATCCAACGGATCCGGAGTTTTGTTAATTGGACCGTAGGTCCGGGATTTAATTAATTGATCTGGAATTTTTGTTTTGGGTCCCGGAGTGGGTCGAACCCAGAGTGGACCGGTAAGCAGAGTCCAGAACCCGATTTTGGACTAAAAGTGTAACTCATCAAACTTAGATAATTCTGGGTTATGTTAGGAAACAAATTCGGGTAATAATTGATAGATTTATAACCTACGTTTCCTAAAATTATAGGTGTTCCACCTAGAGATCGGAATCTTAAGTAAGAAGTCTTGAAGCAAGAAAGTCAGGTGATTTTTTCTAACTAAAAATACGTGTTTTAAACGTGTTTTCCAAAGAAAGTAAATGAGTAGAATTGCCATGTTTATTTACATGATTTTACTTGTTTGAAAGTTGATATGAGATGTATGCATACATTGTGATAGACGTAAATTGGCTAAGTCAGGGGGTGGGCCCGCCAGTGCTCATGCCGGGGGGATGTTCCGTTTATGCCATGGGAGGGAGGGACCCAGTAAGGCAGCATGAGACCGACTCGTTGTCACTTTCGAGTGACTTCAGAGGGGCATTTACGGGTGCTGAATCTTTCGTGAAAGTTTGACGCAAAGTTGCTTTGATAGTAATAAACTGTTTTAAATGTTTTGAGAACTGTTAAATTGAGGGGACTCACTAGACCTCATGGTCTAACCCTCGCATTTTCCCACTAAACCTTTTCAGGTAAGCACGTAGTAGGAGGCTCTAGTAAGTGACCAGAGCAGGACTAGATGTAACACCCTAAAAATTTAAACAATAAATATAGGGAATTTCCGGAAAATGGGTAACTTTAAAACTTCAAAATATGAGCCAACTAAAACCCTTAAATGCGAGGGGTAGTTTGGACAATGCTTAAACATAAGAGTATTGAGACATAAAACACAACAACCTATTAACGTAGAATTAAAGTAAGCTAGATTAATCCGGATGTCACTATATCTTCAAAAAGTCTCTCATCTCGAATTCCCAAAAGCCCGACCCTCCAAGCTCCTAGCATCGTCGGCAACTCAACAAGATCTAGACACTGCTAGTGGAACCTATAATCCATAAACATGCAACATCAAGTGTTAGACATAGTCTAGTGAGATTACATGAAATGCACAATTATATAATTGTGACAAAAGACATAAAATAATGTTACCGGCTCCATGTGATCTAAAATTACCACCAATCAACTCGTTAAGTGTTCCTACCTGAACATATTTATATAACCGAGCAACATTTCTTTAACAACAAAAAACGGGGGAGACTCGTTACCATTGGGGTGACAAGAACACGGGAATGGAGTCACTCACGACGTTATCGGATTGCACCTCAAGTCCCGGTCCTAGTTCCCATGCCATAAAGACATCACAACCTCAAACCATCCCATTATCATGCCTTTAGTGCCTACTCCGTCGAGTTACACCTCAAGGACTTACGGGACCACATTGCACATCCGAACTAGACGAGTTACACCTCAAGGACCCCAACGTCCCTATTGCCTACTCGCTAGTACGAAGACAATTCCCACATATCAAATACTTAGTATGTGAAACTCATCCTCAGGAAGATTCCAAATACATACAACCAAGAATATGTATATATGCATATACATACACATCTACTTACATTTATGCATATAAAATCATACACATACATATGTATATATATCTATACATACTCATATATATTTGTACATACATATATAAATATGCATACCTATATGTATATATATATATATATATATATATATATATATATATATATGTATATAAATACATACACAAGAGCACATTTATACATTAAGATGAACACAATTATGAATGTACACATGTATCGACCAATTCCCATCACTTTAGTAAACCCTAGTCTCTTGGACAAGGTCGTAACCTCATGAATCAACCCACATTTTGATAAAAGAAACATTATAGTTAAATAAGGTGAAGAAAATACTCACAAGTAGGGTTGGTAAGGTGAAAACCCCAAGAAATGGAGGAAACCCTAGTTTTAACAAAACCCAACAATTAGCTTCTTCAGATAATGTAAATAATGACTCAAGTAAGGAGATTAGGAGTTAAATACTTACCTAAGGGTATTATAGAGAAAACCCTAGAATATTGGAACCCTAGTTTTCCTTGTAGATATCTTGAACTCTAGGTAACAACACTTGAAGACCCACTAGTAAGAAGAGAATCAAGAGGCTAGAACCCTAGATGATCTCCATTAAATGATTTCTAGGGTTGTAGTTGAAATTTAATGAGGAGAGGAGAGGGTTGAGCGGAAAAATCGCCAAGGGAGATGAGAGAGAAGTCACAAAGGGTTAAGGAAATAAATGAGTCGCTCTCCCTCACAAACCTGCTGCTCCCGTCAAATAAGTGTCCCAAACAGCCGGCCGGCGAGAATGCCACCGCGGTTGTGACCAAGGCAAGATCGTCGGTCACTTCCACGGGTTTTGTACTGTGAGTTCTCGAATTTAGCTGCATGACCTCCCTGCGAGTTTGACACTGCGAGAGTTCCATGGCACTTTCGCCGGGCACTCTCGCCCAGATGGTATCGCCGGCTAAAAAGTTGATTTCTACTACCCACATGCATGCAGCTCCTAAATGCTGTGAGAGTTCCATGTTTGTCACGTGAAAGGCATGCATGCTCATTATATTTCGTAATAATGGATGAGATCTACTCTAATGTGCTTTATCCAACTTGGGAAAACATATCATCAAGAAATTAATTAATCGATTTGTGCCATGCGGAAAATATGGGGAGCATGCGTACTAAAAGATTTCGGGGTGTTACAATCCTCCCCTCCTTGAAGAAAATTTCGTCCTCAAAATTTGGCACTAAGTGAGGAGACGAGGGTACCTCCTCATATCCTCTTCTGATTCCCATGTGGCGTCGGCGCCCCGACGGTGCTTCCATGGCACCTTCACTATTAAAACTTCCCTCAATACCACATGTTGACCAAACGCTACTCTATAACTAAAACCTCGAGTAGTGTACTACAGACACAGTCAAAGATTTGCAAAACACAATCGAACAAAAGAGCGGTTGGTGCCAGTATCAAACAATGCTCAAGCGGGCAAGGAGTTGAGTAAGAACGTACCCGACACTACGTCCGCGGTTTCCTTCGCCTCCTCCTTTGTCATTTGAAAGGCTCTCCCTTGAGCCTTAGGGATGGCCTCTCTCCTTTGTTGTCCCTCCGAGTGAGTCCCCTCCACGGCTCCCTTCAACTTGAGACACTCACTCCTCATGTGTCCCATTTCCTTGCACTCATAGCATACCGTCCCCCTTATGGGATAATCCGGGCTGATATGCCCCGAATTTCCACACTTGTAGCACGAAGTTTGGCATGCGTTGCAAGAGCCGAAGTGCTTACTCTTGCATTCAGGGCACCACCTTCCCTCCCGTCGACTGTCCCTTCCTTTTCCACTTGGTTGAAGTCTCGGCTCCTTAAACGAGCTTGAAGAGTTCTCCCACTTTCTCTTCTTTCCGACCCTTTGCTTTTCCTCGCTATCCCTTGCATAAACCCTTTCCATCACTTTCTCTTCTTCAATAGTCTCCCAAAGATTAGTGGCTCTCGAATTTCGGACCATCGCCATCATGTTCGCCGGTAATCCCTTCAAATATGCCTTCATCCTTTCCTTCTCAGTCGGGGCCACATGCCCCACAAGGTCCAACTTTTCCATAAAGATGTGGGTGTACTCCTTCACGACATATTTCTATTCTTTAATGACCGGAACTCCTCCTCGATCATATCCATCTCTTGCTCGTTACAATACTCCTCCAAAAAAAAATCTTGAATGTTACCCAAGACAGTTTAGCTAATACCGAAACTTCTAGGGTGGAGGTATAGATGTTCCACCAAGTCAAATATGCACTTCGGAGCATTTGAGAACCAAACTTCACTTTCTGGTTCTCTTCACAGTCACAAGCCCTGAAGGCTTGCTCAATCTCGCGGATCCAGTTCATGCAAGCAACTGGATTATCAGAACCGACAAACTCCGGTGGTTTACAACATAAGAAGGTTTTATAGGAGCATACCCTTCCCGCCGGCCTTGTCTCCAAAGTAATCAATCCGTCAGTCCGGTTTTCATCACCGGTTCCCCCGGATCCCACACCCACATTTACTTCAATCGTTTCGTGGCGGAACGGCTGAGCATCCCTATCCTCCAAACGTTTCATGAACAACTCTTGCTGCTTAACCATAGTATCATTCATGGCCCGCATCATGTCCATCATTTGAGTTTGAGGGGTCACTTCTGTTATGACCGGGTTGGTAGAGGCAATATTTCTTCTCGGAATCTGTTCCACTATCCCGCCCAACAAAACTGGGAGTGGAGGAGGTAAAGCTGACGTGTCGTTGTTTGGTTGATCGGCCGTGGATTCGATCACGACATTATCTTCCTGAGTTCTGCCCCGAGTATTTACCATTTCTGTCTGACACATCCGAGAATAAAGATAAGAACATAGACTACACGATATACGTAAAGAAATGTACTAGAACAATCATTGTTCCTCATAATCATAGCAACCAAGCATGTCACGTAACAATATATTCATAATAGCAGTAGCTAATTGAAATTATGAACATACTACACATAAGAATTCTAATTACTACTTTCATAATTCACAATAACGTAATTTCCGTTGACTCCGAAATGCCCCATCTTAGTGGTTTCTACCCAATTTCCTCACATTCCATCACCTAATGGTCTCAGCTTAAGTCTAGGCATCACACTAGCACACCTAGTTCACTTAAACTAGAGCTCTGATACCAACTTATAACACCTTAAAAATTTAAACAATAAATACAGGGAATTTCCGAAAAATGGGTAACTTTAAAACTTCAAAATATGAGCAAACTAAAACCTTTAAATGCGAGGGGTAGTTTGGACAATGCTTAAACATAAGAGTATTGAGACATAAAACACAACAACCTATTAATCTAGGATTAAAGTAAGCTAGATTAATCCGGGTGTCACTATATCTCCAAAAAGTCACTCATCTCGAATTCCCAAAAGCCCGACCCTCCAAGCTCCTAGCATCGTCGGCAACTCAACAAGATCTAGACACCGCTAGTGGAACCTGTAATCCATAAACATGCAACATCAAGTGTTAGACATAGTCTAGTGAGATTACATGAAACACACAATTATATAATTGTGACAAAAGACATAAAATAATGTTACCGGCTCCATGTGATCTAAAATTACCACCAATCAACTCGTTAAGTGTTCCCACCTGAACATATTTATATAACCGAGCAACATTTCTTTAACAACAAAATACGGGGGAGACCCGTTACCATTGGGGTGACAAGAACACGGGAATGGAGTCACCCACTACATTATCGGATTGCACCTCAAGTCCCGGTCCTAGTTCCCATGCCATAAAGACATCCCAACCTCAAACCATCCCATTATCATGCCTTTAGTGCCTACTCCGTCGAGTTACACCTCAAGGACTTACAGGACCACATTGCACATCCGAACTAGACGAGTTACACCTCAAGGACCCCAACATCCCCTATTTCCTACGCGCTAGTGATCCAAATACGGCCGACAATAAACTGAACAATTAGCCCATAAAGGTCTAAATCCTCGTGCACAAGGAGATAGACATCCAATAATTCCGTACCATAGAAAAGGGAACATATAAATTAATCCATAGAAGTTATAGCATGAAGACAATTCCTACATATCAAATACTTAGCATGTGAAACTCATTCTCAGGAAGATTCCAAATACATACAACCAAGAATATGTATATATGCATATACATACACATCTACTTACATTTATGCATATAAAATCATACACATACATATGTATATATATCTATACATACTCATATATATTTGTACATACATATATAAATATGCATACCTATATGTATATATATAATAATGGGCACATTTATATATATATATATATATATATATATATATATATATATATATATATATATATATATATATATATATATATATATATATATGTGTGTATATAAATACATACACAAGAGCACATTTACACATTAAGATGAACACAATTGTGAATGTACACATGTATCGACCAATTCCCATCACTTTAGTAAACCCTAGTCTCTTGGACAAGGTCGTAACCTCATGAATCAACCCACATTTTGATAAAAGAAACATTATAGTTAAATAAGGCGAAGAAAATACTCACAAGTAGGGTTGGTAAGGTGAAAACCCCAAGAAATGGAGGAAACCCTAGTTTTAACAAAACCCAACAATTAGCTTCTTCAGATAATGTAAATCATGACTCAAGTAAGGAGATTAGGAGTTAAATACTTACCTAAGGGTATTATAGAGAAAACCCTAGAATATTGGAACCCTAGTTTTCCTTGTAGATATTTTGAACTCTAGGTAACAACACTTGAAGACCCACTATTAAGAAGAAAATCAATAGGCTAGAACCCTAGATGATCTCCATTAAATGATTTCTAGGGTTGTAGTTGAAATTTAATGAGGAGATGAGAGGGTTGAGTGGAAAAATTGCCAAGGGAGATGAGAGAGAAGTCACAAAGGGTTAAGGAAATAAATGAGTTGCTCTCCCTCACAAACCTGCTGCTCCCGTCAAATAAGTGTCCCAAACAGCCGGCCGACGATAATGCCACCGCGGTTGTGACCAAGGCAAGATCGCCGGTCACTTTCGCAGGTTTTGTACCGTGAGTTCTCGAATTTAGCTGCATGACCTCCCCGCGAGTTTGACACTGCGAGAGTGCCCTGGCACTCTCGCCCAGATGGTATCGCCGGCCAAAATGTTGATTTTCACGACCCACATGCATGCAGCTCCTAAATGCTATGAGAGTTTCATGTTTGTCACGTGAAAGGCATGCATGCTCATTATATTTCGTAATAATGGATGAGATCTACTCTAATGTGCTTGATGCAACTTGGGAAAACATATCATCAAGAAATTAATTAATCGATTTGTGCCATGCGGAAAATATGGGGAGCATGCTTACTAAAAGATTTCGAGGTGTTACACTAGAGTACAGATGCTGCTAGAGACAGTACTACATTTATTGTAGAGTTTAGAATTATTCTCAGTTGTGTATAGGTTGTTTCCGCCAACCTAAGTTTTTAGACAGATGTAATGAATTTTTGGGACCCTTTATTGAGATGTTTATTATAAAATTCTATGTATGCTTTATTTTAGACTGGGTTGTTACAATTGTTATCAGACCCATAGTTTAAGAGATTTAGGTGACCGGACGGGCCTAAACTTAAACTTTGGGAGTTGAAATTACAACTGAGAATCATGAAATGCGTTAGGAGGGCACTATTGTAGAGATATGACTAATAGGGTACCGAGGACAATCATGTAAGGTAAGTTTGGGATTACACCTGTCCAGTGTAATTGCGAACTTACATGTACATGCATGTGCTTAAATTGCCTTATTATCCCGAAGCGGTAGTCTTAAGCTAGTTTATCTGTCGTATTCCAGTAATCAAGAATGTCAGCAAGATCCCTGAGGGGTAGATTGAGACCCATTTGTTAGTACACAATGTATCCAAGATTGTTGGTCCCGAAGGCCTATACAAGTTTGTAGAAGGGGGGGGGGGGGGTTGAATACAAACACACAGATTTTACTTTTCTAAATTGTTTATTGATAAATCATTAACAATTTACAGCTTGTTGGGGAAACAAGATTAAGGATAAACCTAAATCTAAACAAGTTGGAACACTAAGATTTCTTGCACTAAGAAAGATAAGGAGATTACTAATAAAATCCTATCTTGAGAGAGATTTGAACTTGTCCAGAGTTAGCAAGTTACTTCAAAAGAAGTGAGTTCATCTCTTTATATACTGCATGCATTTAATGCAAGTCAGTATACACTTTACACATATCATCAGCTGGTTGGTTGCATGTCATTGACCTTGGTTGACAACCTTAGTAGCCGTAAGGATGAACAGTGTAGTATCAGAGTGGTTGTACGATTTCAGATATTCGGAGGTTCTTTTCTGACATTTCGTACGGAGGCGTGCAAGGGTGGTTAAGACAAAAGTACTTTGTACGGAGGACTTCATGATCAGCTTTCGTTGATTCAGCGATTATCATTTACTATTCAGCAGATGATAAAGTTCAGCGATAGCTAAAGTCTTGTACTTGATACTTCACGTTGAGTGGACAAATCTGAGTCTTCGCTGATCCGCATCAGTTCATTAGGAGACTTGTCGCTGGTTCTTGAGCTTGATCTTCGACTTCAGCGTAGAACCTTTGTTGACGTGAAACTTGTCTTCAGGGATCATAAGTAAACAACTAACTTATCAGCGATCATCATAATGACTGAACAGACTCAGAGCATTTATGGTGAACAGTGTTCGCTGGATGTTTAATCTAAAAAAGCGAGAGTTCCTATCAGCGGTACTGGAAGATCTTAGTACTTATCAGCGATAGTGAAACTCTGATACATATTGTTTACTTACAATTTTCACTAAGTATAAGAGAGGGTCATTATCAAATCACTGAGGGTTTGGATCAACAATCTCCCCCTATTTGATTATGACATAGCAACAAAGAAAATTGCTATTTAATGAAAACATAAGGATAAAAAGAACTCATAAAATATTTGTCCCTTTTACTGTTTTCTGGGATCTTTTCAGTACTGATGGAGTAAAGTACATTCGCTGAAATCTTTCTTTAAAATATTGAATCATGTTACAATGAAGAACAGAAAGATTACAAGTACAAGCGAAATAATTTACAAGTACAGAAGGATAACTGATACAAAAGAGAAAAAGGAGATTATATCAATTTTCAAAAGGTTCTTCCTTAATGAGAAGTTCATCAAGGGTCGTCTTTTCAGTGGGGATCATCCAGTCAGGAACCGTTACGCCTTGTTTTCTTTTGTTCAGCGCTTCTTTAAAGATCAAGGGTTTTAGGTGTCGTGCCTGAATGTCCTTTCTGAAGTCACACCAGTAGATGAGATCTCTGAGCTGTTCGATTGGAGTGATTGGAAGCTCAGCGATCCGTTGAAAGCATTTACGTCCGTCGTAGTCAAAAAATAATATTCCATAAGGATTACTGATGACTTTACAAGGGACGAAAAGTTCACATGGTGGCAAAGAAATGTCAAGGGCCGATAGATCAGGGTCAGGACCAAGCACTTCAGCGCGAGAGAAACCAATTCCAGTTTCATTTCGTATGACAGGACCTGAGTTTGAATCTTGACGTTTCTTCTTTGGAGAGCCCCTTTTTCTTTTCAGCTTTAGATCAGGAAGAGGAGGAATATCCACACAAGAAGATATCAAATCGATCTGTCTGTTTATCAGCTTTTCGAAATGATTCTTGTACTTAGATTGTGACGATTGGATAGCTAACCTCATCTCCAGCCATTCAGAGAGACCATACCTTTTTACAGTGTCAGCGCGAAAGGATTCAGTTTGTCCATCTTCTCTGAAAAGTTTGATGTCAACAATAGGTACTCCGATAGATGTTCTTCCAGAGATGAATACCTTGTTGATCTTCGCTGGACGATATCTGAAGTGAATTTTCTCTTTACACCAGATCAGGGTGGTCTGAGAAACTTCAGTTTTCTTTTCCACGATCTTCTGGGCTTCTTCCCAAAGTTTTCGTTGGACTTGAATGGGAACACGCTTCAGCTTTGGGTCTTTGACAGATTCTTGAGTAAGCTTGATGGCGTATTCTCTGTCTTTCTCTTCAGCTTCGTTTCTATCAGCGATGAGGCGTTCAGCTCTGAGGTGTTCCTTGTATTCAGCTTTTGAAATTCTGAACTTAGGAGGAACTGAAGGCAGTTGATCACGCCTTAGAATGATTCGCGGATCCTCGAATCGCTTTATCATTTCTTCTCTTTTCTTCTGTTCTTCTTCTCTTAGCTTTTGAGGAGCCAAGGAAGGTCTGTTTCTGTGCGAGAGAGGTTGTTCTTCTGGTTCATCAGTCTCAGAGATTAAATCCAAGACTGGGATTATTTCTTCAGCGGCAGCTGGAATTATTGGTGAAGTCGCAATTGTGGAGCCTTCAACGATATCCTCAAACAGGGGAGAGGACTAGCTGAAACGCAACGATCTTATAAATAAGAACTGGGTAGAAGAACATGGGTAGAATAGATAGAAAAAGATTGTGGATGCGTAGAGAGGTTGTTGAGTAGAGAACTGATTGTGTATTGAGATGTTTAGGGAAGGAATATAAGTAAAGTTTAGTGTACCTGACAAACCGGCTTTTCAAGCAAGATCGCCAGATTTTCAAATTCAGCGAGGCCTTTGCCTTTGCTTTTCTCAGCACCAGAGGCAGAGGGCTTTGTCTTTGTCTTCTCCCCTGAAGGTTCTTTTATTGAGATTCCCTTAGAAGCTTTGATCCTTGGGGCAGGTTTGACGATAAAGAAATCATCGTCATCTTCATCATCATCATCATCCTTTCTTGGAGAGAAGGATGGTTCATCTTCAGGGATGTCGATGTCTTCATCTTCTTCTGCTTCGGATTCCTCAGCATCTTCTTCGAGTTTCTCCCCCTCAGATACAGAGGCGAGCTTCTCGGTTCCCTCAGGGTTTTCATCTCCCTGAGGTCCAGCGGTTAGATCTTCGTTCCTCTCTCCCCTGATAGATTCATCATGGGAAAGGTCTTCAGCGCTTTTGTTTAGATCTTCAGCGCTCTTCTCCCCCTCTTTCTCATGATTGGGGGAGGAATGAGTAGACTCAGCATTGGTGTTATGTCTGTCTTCTGGGCCAGAGATTTTCACACAACCTTCAAGCTTTGCTATTCTGTCTTCTAGGCCAGAAATAGCAGGCGTGATTTTCTTCAGCTCTGTGCGATCCGCCGCTGTGAAAGATTCCAAAATAGGGGCAGGGGCAGGAGCAGGATTATTTGCCTTGATGACCAGCGTCTCGATCATCGTCTTCATAGAACTAACGTCGGTCTTTACAGAGCCTAAGTCAGTCTTGACTGCTGACATATCACCCTCGAGTTTTCCAACCGATGTCTTCAGCGTTGTTACTTCGCTGGACACGGTCGAAACTGAGCTTTTGAGGCTGGTGTAGTCAGTGTAGATGTCAGAGAGCACCTTGGCAAAATCGGAGAGAGTCTTATCAAGTCCCTTGATGTCTTCAGTGGAAGCTTTCTTCTCCACCACCGTCGTCAGCTTTGTCAAATTTTCTCCAGCGTTTGTTACAGTTGTAGAATTGTTGGAGAGTGTGGTGGTGAGACTGGTCAGCTTTGTTTCCACGGACTTTAGAGAAGCGTTGATGTCTCCCAAATTAGGACCTGTAATATATAAGTACTTGTGAACAAAGGAAAGCTCAGAAGTTTCAGGTATAGTTACAGTGTTTAAGGTGGGATTTGTACCTGCAGGAGGATTGATGAACTCGTCAAAGTTGCAAGTTCCTGAATAATGTTCCATATCCTCTTCGAAAGTACGGTGAGGTATGGTGATCTCTGCAGGTCCTTTCTTCATCATTTGTTGAGAAGCATCAACGGTGGCCTCTGGAATGATGGCATCTCCAGTGTTAGCTGGAGGAGTGTCCAAATAAGTGGAGGGAGGAGCGAAGGATAAGATTGGGATTCGGGTTCTGAGTTCAGCGTTGGAATCGCTGACAATCACTTCATCAGTCTTTTGAGAGACTGAGGGAGGTTGGGTACTTTCCAAGTTTCTAACCTCAGCGTTTAGAGACGCTGAAGTCTGGATTGGAGGGATGGCTTGCACGGGTGTGGCAGAGCGTACCACGGAACTTTCCTTCAGCTCGTCAGAATGAGCTGAGGAGTCTTCAGCATGGAATTGTTGGGGTTGCTCCTTGGTTTTCTTGATCCTTTTGGAATCAAGTTGGGTGTGAGAGGGTTTCCTTTTCTTAGAAGGAGAGGATTTTGTGGCCGGGGTATCAGCGATGGGTATTGTCGCTGAAGGAGCCACAGAAAGCGAAGAATTTAGAAGAGTGAGAAGAGTAGAGAGACGTACCTCATTGGCGACAGGCTTGAAGTCGAGAACTTTAGGGCCAATCTGAGAAAGTTTCAGATCACCCTCTTCAGGATAGCTGTCCTTTAGGCCATATTGAAAGATGGCGCTGATGAATCGTGGGTAAGGAACCCATGCTGGTCTGTCAGCGGAAGAATCGACACGTTGAATCAGGTCATCATAAATAATGGAGGCCTAGTCAATGTTTAGACCTTTCAGCAGTGCGTATCCCATGGATTGCTGAGGTTGGGCGGCTTGATCAGAAGAGCCGGACTTCGCTGTCATGCAGCTGATCAGGTGTGCGAAGATGAAGTTCATCTCGCTGGGCATCTTGGATTTCTTTATCAGCGTCAGTTTCTTCTCAGGCTTCTTATCCCTTCCAATATCCCAGATATAACCCATTGCGTCAAGGAAAGCAATGATTTCTTCTTTGTCAACGTGCCTCTTGTGGTCAGGGAATGGAACGAAGGGTTTTTCTTTGGTAGCATTTGGGAAGTTCAGGGCTTTTCGGATTATGGCAGGGGTTATCTTGATGGTGCCATACTCAGTATCGCTGAGTATGCAGTCGATGGTTTTGGATGCATCTTTGGCAGAGGGTAGCTCAGTGTGTCTGGCAGAGTACCAGAACTGGGATAAGAGCCGCTGACTGGCAGGAGGTGTTATGGTCAGGGCTGTGTAGATGGGGCTGTTCTTCAGAAAACTCACAGCATCGTCCAGATGTGATACTTGCTTCCGAGGAGGAAACTCGAGAAGAGCTGAGAGATTGTTGGCCTTGGTCCAATCTAGTTGATCCAGCTCGAACTTAACCTGAGGGGCTTTGACGATGTCCACTTCCTCAGAGTCAGTGGAGATGCACTCTGCGGTGACATTGATTTTTGAAGATGCCATTTCTCTGTATTATCAGTTCAACCATAGATGTTAACAAATAAGAATTGTCTTAGTATGGAAAGAATTTCCATTAAGATTTTTCGAATTTTGTCCATTTCATTCAGACATAAATGTCTTAATGAAGATTAGGGTTTTTCTTGATTTTTAAAAAAAGAAATGTAAAACCCATAAAGTCTTGTATTCCAGTTTCTGAAAGAAAATTGGATACGAATGAAGAACAAGTTTAAGATTTTAGATTTAAAACTTGAAGAACAACCATGAAATGGTTGTGTTCATAAAACCATGAAAGAAATGATTTTATTTTACAAAGTTCTTTTGTTTGATCTTGTTAAAACAATGAGAAGATCGAAAACAAGTTATGCGCATTTGATAAAAGATAAGAACATATTAACCTTGAAGTTTTGATGAAGAAGATGATGAAAAGTTCTTGAGGTTTTTGAGAGCACAAATGCAACAGATGATTCTTTTCTTGCGGAGAAAGATTGTTCGCGTAAAAGACAAATATAAACCAAGAGTTGTTTATATGTGGATTTTTAGAGAGAGAAAACCTTGAGCGGGAAAAGGTTTTCATCATGACACGGACACGTGTTTGCATTTGATTGGAAGTTTGAACGAAACGTGCAAACGTGTGTCAGAAAGAAATCGTGCCTGGTGTTATCCGTTGCAATGACGTCACAACTGTCCTTTCACATTCTTTTAGGATGTCTCTGAGGTTTTGAAAGCTCAGGGACTATTTTGAAAAACATGAAGCACTGAATAGAAAATATCAGTGAAGGTTTTAAAGAACTTTCAAAATATCGCTGTTAAGGAAGAGATATTCAGCGATGCAATTTATTTTGAAATCTTGCATTTACATGCGATTGTCAGAGAGAGAAAACATACATGGATATCAGTTTAACCAAGTTTATTCAGAGAGAAGATGATGAAATGGATTATACAAGTTGATTTTATCCCGAAGGTTATACAAGATTGTATAAACGTATCGCTGATCAAATGTGAACCGCTGAAGATTTTACCCTTCAAAGTTCAGCATTCCAAGCTCGCTGATGAGAAAGTTGAATCTTGTCTCATCAAGAGGTTTGGTAAACAAATCAGCTAACTGATAATCAGTTGGGATAAAGTGAAGTTCTATATCACCATTCATCACATGATCTCTGATAAAATGATATCTGATTTCTATGTGTTTTGTCTTTGAGTGTAGCACTGGATTGTTTGCTATAGCGATGGCACTTGTGCTGTCGCAATAGATTGGAATTTTGGAGAGCTGAAGATCATAGTCTAGTAGCTGATTTCTCATCCACAAGACCTGAGAACAACAGCTTCCAGCGGCTACATATTCAGCTTCGGCTGTGGAAGTGGACACTGAGTTTTGCTTCTTACTTGTCCAACTTACCAGCTTTCCACCCAGGAGCTGACATCCTCCTGTGGTGCTTTTCCTATCCATTTTGCAACCTACAAAATCACTGTCTGAATAGGCGGTTAGATCGAATCTTGAGTCTTTGGGATACCAAAGACCTAGATTCGATGTACCCTTAAGATATCGAAAGATTCGCTTTACAGCTTTCATATGGGATATCTTAGGTTCAGCTTGATATCGTGCGCACAGACATGTTGCAAACATAATATCGGGTCGGCTAGCTGTAAGATACAATAGTGAGCCGATCATCCCACGGTACAGCGTGACATTGACAGGAACACCCTTTGTGTCCTTGTCAAGTGTCAGCGGTGGTGCCATAGGGGTTTTCATAGCTGAACTTTCAGTTAAGTCGAATTTCTTCAGCATATCTTTAACATATTTTCCCTGATTTATAAAAGTTCCCTTTTCAGTTTGCTTAATCTGAAGACCAAGGAAATATGTTAGTTCACCCATCATGCTCATTTTATACTCATCTTTCATTCTATCAGCGAAACGAGTACAAAGCTCAGGGTTAGTAGAACCAAATATAATGTCATCAACATATATTTGAACTAAAATGATATGACCTTTCACTTTTCTAAAAAATAAAGTTTTGTCAATCTTTCCTCTCTCAAATTTTTCAATATGGAGATAAGTAGAGAGAGTATCATACCATGCACGAGGAGCTTGCTTTAAGCCATAAAGTGCCTTGTCCAGTTTATAAACGTAACCTGGACGCTTAGGATCTGAGAATCCTGGAGGTTGTTCCACATACACTTCTTCATTCAGCTTTCCATTTAGAAACGCTGACTTAACATCTATCTGATGTACAGTGAAGTTTTTGTGTACAGCATATGCTAAGAAAAGACGAATAGATTCAAGTCTTGCTACTGGAGCAAAAGTTTCGTCGTAATCTATGCCTTCCTCTTGCCTGTATCCCTGAGCAACAAGACGAGCTTTGTTGCGAGTTACAGTACCATGTTCGTCCAACTTGTTTCGATAGACCCATTTAGTGCCTATCACCGTTTTGTCAGTTGGTCTCCGAACAAGTTTCCAAACTTTGTTTCTTTCGAATTCAGTCAGCTCTTCTTGCATAGCGCTGACCCAGTTTGGATCTCTGAGGGAATCATCTATTTTCTTTGGTTCAGTTAGAGAAATAAAGTTAACAAATAAACAAATATTACCTGCACTTTTACGAGTCTGAATACTAGCGTTGGGATCACCAAGAATTTGATCGATTGGGTGATTTACAGTCCATCGCTGAGCCGGAGCATTCGTCGCTGACTCAGTCTGAACTGGAGAAACTGAAGATGAGGCTTCAGCTACTTCTGGATTATCAGCTAAGAGAGGAATGTTTGCATTTGTCACTTCATTCACTGATTGCTGAGAAATAGACGGAATTTCTGAGGCATTTGGATCAACTGCAGGTATAGTGTTTATAGGAACAACTGAGACCCATGATGTTTCAGCTTCACTGTTCTGCATGTTTGGAATGATAGTGGGACTATCATCTTCTACTGGATGAGCACGAGTGGGAACTTCTTCTGAATCACCAAGATGAGAAAACATCCATTGATTCAGTTCTTCAGTATCAGCGTTCGGTTTAGAGTTCGCTGAACGGGATTCGTCAAACGTGACGTGAATAGTTTCTTCTACAGTTTATCTTCTACGGTTGAAGACTCTGAAGGCTTTGGAGACTGAGGAGTATCCAAGAAAGATTCCATCATCAGCCTTAGGATCAAACTTTCCAAGGGCATCTCTGTTGTTCAGTATGAAACACTGACATCCAAAGATGTGAAGAAAGCTGATTGAAGGCTTTCTCCCATGAAAAAGTTCATAGGCTGTCTTTTTTAATCTTTTAACTATCAGCGATCTGTTTTGCGTAAAACAAGCAGTGTTGACAACTTCTGCCCAAAACTGAGTAGGCAGGTGAGAATCGCTGAGCATTGAACGTGCAGCTTCAATAATTGTTCTATTTCTTCTTTCAGCGACTCCATTATGTTGCGGTGTTCTCACTGACGAAAAGTTGTGAGAAATACCCTTACTCTCAAGGAAGGAATCAAGAGAAATGTTTTTGAATTCAGTTCCATGATCACTCCTTATTGAGCGAACAGTCATATTGTTCAGAGTTTCCATCTTCCGAACAAAGGTGATGAGTTTTTCAGGGGTGTCACTCTTAGAACGGAGAAACATTACCCATGTGTAACGAGAGAATTCATCAACTATGACCAGCGTATATTTCTTTCCAGCGATGGATTGTTTGTTAACGGGGCCAAACAAATCCATATGGAGTAGTTGTAGAGGAGATGACACTGAGGAGACTTGCTTTGACTTGAAGCTTGCCTTGGTCTGCTTCCCTTTTTCACACGTTGAACATAAAGACTCTTTGGCGTATGAATGCTGAGGTAGACCAGTGACTAACTCTTTGGAAGAAAGAGTATTCAGTGTCTTGAAGTTTAGATGTGAGAGCCTCTTGTGCCATAGCCAGTTGACATCAGAATATGCCTTTGAGAAGAAACAGGAGTTCTCAGTGGTTGTTGAGTCCATGTTTATTACATAAACATTTTCCAAACGATAACCGCTGAGAGCTATCTTCTCCTTTTTGTCAGAGACAAAGCAGGATTCCTTAGTGAAAATCAATTTGTTATCCATGTCGCAAAGCTGACTGATGCTCAGAAGATTATGCTTCAGCCCTTCAACATATGCGACTCTTCTGAAGGAGGTTGTACCATTTGAATGTACACCATACCCTCGGGTGTGTCCTTTTCCATTTCCACCGAAAGTCACAGAGGGACCCTTCTCTTCCTTGTATTCAGCGAGCAGGCTTTTCTTTCCAGTCATGTGTCTAGAGCATCCGCTATCGAGATACCAGATACCCTTCTTAACCTGCAATACAAAAGAAGATTAGTTTTTCTTAGGTACCCACTTAACCATGTATACACGTTTGTCAGTGGAAGTAGTTGGAATGGAAGGTTCAGCGGTCTTCGCAGCATTTGAAGATTCAGCTTTGTCTTTCTTCACTTTGGTTAATTTCTTAACCTCAGTGGTAGGAGTCACTTTGACCTGATTTTCACCAGGGTTGGTCTTCTTTGCCTTGGGGGCAATCTTCACCTTAGCTATCTTTTCAGCTTTGGTGGCCGTGGGGCACTTACTAGCAATATGATCGGTAAGTCCACAGTGATAACATTTCCTATAACTAAAAGTAGTTCTAGGACCACTTGTATGCTGAGCTTTTAATTTATAATTAGAAGTGCCAGCACCAAGTAAACTATTGGCTTTAGAAATGGGACGAACATTCAGTTCTTCAGATTTCTTACCAAGGATATCCACTCTGAGTCTAGGAGTAGATCGCTGAATAGATCCAGAGATCATCTTTCTAGATCCAGAGGGGTAGGTCACCGAGGCTTTAGAAGCATTCAGCTTTGGTACTATGGTACCCTTCTGGGGATTTTGGTAAATAACAATTCCTTTACCTTTGTCTTTAGAGACAGAGGTAGGTTTTGAATGAACCATTTTCTCCTTACCTTTTGAGGAGGTAGGAGTTTCCTCAGGGATTGGTGTAATGGACGAGGAGCACTGAGATGATGAAGTGTCAGCGACTGAGGATACGAACGTTCCAAATTTAAGCATTGAACGTTCAGTGGTTGGTTTTGGAGTATCATATTTATAACCCAGACCACGTTTATCACTCAGAGGAATCTGAGCCTTAATTATCTCAGTGATATTTGTTGAAGAATTACACCATCCTTCAACAGTAGCTTGTTCAGCTTTTAATGCAGCGATAGCTTCTGCTCGTTCGATTTTGACTAGCTGATTTAAATAGACTTGATCTTTAAAATCATCTTCAATTTTAGAAAGCTTTTCTATTTGAAGGTGGCAGTTTTTAAGCTTTTCAGCGAGATCAAGATTTTGGTTTTCAACCACAGCTTTGCCGTTCATGGCTTCGTATAAACTTCTAGTCAATAGATCGATTTTACGGAGACTATCAGCTTCATCAATATTTGCAATATTGGTAAAGAAAGAAGGTGATACCTGAATGGCAGATGTTGAAGTGGAGGGAATGTCTGAACTTTCTTCCTCTTCTTCAATCTTGGCCATGAGACATTGATTTGCTTCATCATCTTCAGAATCAGATGATGAGGCTTCTTCATCAGAAGCAGCCCAATCATAGTCAGCCATCAGACCTTTTCCTTTCTTTTTAAAGCTTTTCAGCTTTGCATACTTCTCCTTCAGCTTTGAGTATTTGTCATCTTTATTACTTGGAACAAAGGATTTCTTTGTAAAAGCTGAAGGTCTCATGATTTTCTTTGACCTGCATTCGTTAGCGAAATGACCTGTCTTTTCGCAGTTGAAACAAGTAGCAGTAGCCTTATCAACAAAAGCTGATGACTTAGGCTTGTCAGCTATGGAAAGAGTTTTGTTCTTTCTAAACATTTTCTTCTTGGCGAATCTCCTGAACTTTTTAGTTAGGAGAGCCAAGGATTCATCATCATCTGAAGAATCAGAGTCTGATGACCTTTCAGAGTTACTCTCTAACTCAGTGATAGTGACCGAGGGTCGCTGAGTAGAAGGTTCCTCTGAGATTAAAGCAACAGGGGTGCTTTTGGAATCTTTTACAAGATTCTTCTTAAGATGGCTAGATTGCTCATGATTCAGCAATGTGCCATATAAGGTAGCAAGGGTCATTGATCTTAGATCCTTTGACAGCTTGAGACACATGGAATAATTGTCCCAGCTTTCAGGTAAACATTCTAGAAACTTTGTCAGTACTTCAAAGTTAGAATATTCCTTACCAACAATTTTCAGATCTATAATTAGACAATTAAAACGTTGGTGAACTTCAGAGAGAGTTTCATTTTTACCAGAAATGAAGCTTTCGTATTGTCTTACCAGGTTGATCTTTCTTGAGTCCTGGACTTCAGACGTTCCTTCATACTGAACACATATTGTGTCCCACATGGCTTTTGATGATTTCAGGTTCATGACGGAATGGTAGACTTCGTCAGGAAGGGCCATGGATAGTATGGATCTGGCTTTTGTATCTATAGCCACTTTCTTCTTATCTTCGTCGGTCCACTGATGGATTTCTTTAGGAATCAGCCTTTCTGGAATAGCAGCTCTAGTTGCAGTGGCTGGAACTAAAGGATCAATTGTTACAGGGATGTGTGGGCCGTTCTCAAGATAGTAAGGTATAGTAGAGTCTACACCTTCTAAGAAGAGTGTCATTCTATTTTTCCACAAGTTGAAGTTGTCTCTGGAAAATCTAGGGGGTTTTGCAAGAGAACCATTGTCTATATAATTTGTGTTTGTGTGGGAGGCCATTTTCAGATAATAGCAAGGAAGAGAAATATCTTAGATTAGATCTTGTTTATGAGATTAAACAAATCCGCTCTGATACCACTTGTTGGTCCCGAAGGCCTATACAAGTTTGTAGAAGGGGGGGGGGGGGGTTGAATACAAACACACAGATTTTACTTTTCTAAATTGTTTATTGATAAATCATTAACAATTTACAGCTTGTTGGGGAAACAAGATTAAGGATAAACCTAAATCTAAACAAGTTGGAACACTAAGATTTCTTGCACTAAGAAAGATAAGGAGATTACTAATAAAATCCTATCTTGAGAGAGATTTGAACTTGTCCAGAGTTAGCAAGTTACTTCAAAAGAAGTGAGTTCATCTCTTTATATACTGCATGCATTTAATGCAAGTCAGTATACACTATACACATATCATCAGCTGGTTGGTTGCATGTCATTGACCTTGGTTGACAACCTTAGTAGCCGTAAGGATGAACAGTGTAGTATCAGAGTGGTTGTACGATTTCAGATATTCGGAGGTTCTTTTCTGACATTTCGTACGGAGGCGTGCAAGGGTGGTTAAGACAAAAGTACTTTGTACGGAGGACTTCATGATCAGCTTTCGTTGATTCAGCGATTATCATTTACTATTCAGCAGATGATAAAGTTCAGCGATAGCTAAAGTCTTGTACTTGATACTTCACGTTGAGTGGACAAATCTGAGTCTTCGCTGATCCGCATCAGTTCATTAGGAGACTTGTCGCTGGTTCTTGAGCTTGATCTTCGACTTCAGCGTAGAACCTTTGTTGACGTGAAACTTGTCTTCAGGGATCATAAGTAAACAACTAACTTATCAGCGATCATCATAATGACTGAACAGACTCAGAGCATTTATGGTGAACAGTGTTCGCTGAATGTTTAATCTAAAAAAGCGAGAGTTCCTATCAGCGGTACTGGAAGATCTTAGTACTTATCAGCGATAGTGAAACTCTGATACATATTGTTTACTTACAATTTTCACTAAGTATAAGAGAGGGTCATTATCAAATCACTGAGGGTTTGGATCAACAAAGATTTAGGGCTAATTGTAATTAGTCAATATTAGTCAAAGTCAACAAAATAGCTAGTGAGGGTCAAAGGTATAAATACCCATTTGTAGGGTTTGTGAGAAGAGAGTGCACACAATAGAGGCTATTCATGGCGTGTGTGTAAATGAGAGAGAATTAGGTTTCCATTCCAATCTTATTGATTCTCTCTCAATCTATTGAAGTTTAGTGTTAAATCTTGTTATCTGAAAACTCTCAATTGGTATCAGAGCATAGTATATCACTTAGATCAGATTAGGATTTTGGAAGTTTTTGCAATTTTGAGTGTTCTTCATTTTTTCATCCATTTATTTTTTATTCTAGCCATTTGAGTGCTTCAAATGGATTAGAATTGATCTAGGAGTGTTTGATTATCATCCCTGTGTGTTTTGATTCCACAATTACACCAGGAATAGTCTCAATTTGTGCAAAACTCGATTTTCGGACTTTTTTGAAGAAAACCTACTGTTTTGGTTTATAAATCCCTGTTCTAGTGGTTTTTGGACAAAACTTGAAGAATTAAAGTTGTCCAGGATATTGTTGCGAACCTGAGTACCAATTTTCACCTCAATCCAATCCTTTTTGAATAATCGACTCACGATCCTCTACATATTCAAAACTATCGCAACATATGGATATTCAAAACTATCGCAACCTTTGAATATTCATAACTTTCGCAATTCTCAGTGTTCGTAACTATCGCAATCCACAGGAAGTGAACAGTATTCTATCGCAACCCTCTGTTGCGACAAGCCGTTGTAATCACAATTTTTGAAGTGAACAGTATACTATCGCAACTATCTGTTGCGACAAGTATCAACTATCGCAACCTACGTGATTTTGAACAGTACTTATCGCAATCCTAAGTTGTGATAATAATTTTTGTTGGGTTTGTATCGCAACCTGTTAGCTGTGACAAGTGTTTGGTTACTTTCGCAACCTATTAATTGAGACCGTTTTTGTGTTGCGACAAGTCCTTGGTTGCGACAAGAAGTGGGTTGAGACAGACAGTGGGTTGAGACAAGTCAGCATGAAGTTAATTGTTACTAATCAAATCTAAGGAGTACTTAACGATCGTATACAAGTAATCTAAGATGACAGCGAGAGATATCTTAACTATTGGGTCGAAGGACAAACCACCTGTTCTTTTTCCCAAGGAGTTTAAGATATGGAAAGACAGGTTCATGGATTATGTTGAACGACAAGAGAACGGGGATTATATTGTTAATTCACTTAGGAATGGCCTTATGGAGAAACCAATGAGAAGAGGAATTCTTACTGATGGTGACCCAATTCCAGACTGGGTTGAGATTATACCATTACATTATGATCCTGAACAAAAGAAAAAGCATTATGGAGACAAAATGGCAAAGTCCCTTGTTATTCAAGCCTTGACCAACGATATTTATCGAAAGATAGATAGCAAAAATTATTCTGGGAAAGCCATGTTTGATGAACTGACAAAGCTGTATCAAGGATCTGAAATAGAGAATCAGATGAGAATCTCCAACGCCATCAATGTGTATGAGAACTTCAAACAAAAGGAAGGGGAGGCACTTGATTCTGCTTATGACCGATTCACTACTATTTTGAATGAGCTGAATAGGTACAATATAAACAAATCTATAATCGAGCACAATGTGAAATTCCTGAGTGTTCTTCAACCCGAATGGAATAAGTATGCTCACCGAATGAAACAGAATGCTAGGTTAGATGCGTTGCCTCTACAAGAGATGTATGAAACCTTGAAGCAGGATGAAGATGATGCTGATGTAAAGAGAGCTAAGAAAAAGAAGAAAGAGAAGAAGGAAGAGAAAAGCGAGGTTAAGGAAGAAGAGTTAGATCCACTCGCTTTAATGTATAACAGAAAATACTCAAAGAATGTGAGTAATCAGTCTGAAGAGGAACATAATGAAGCAGGTGAGATAGATGATGTTGAAAGTATGAAGCAAGCTATGATACTCCTTACCAGATCTTTTCAAAGACAGTTTGGGAAAAGCCCCAGTTCTAACAGTCAAAGGTATGCGTCTGGCTCTAAGAACTTCGAGCACAAAGCACATGTTGAATCGAGCAAGAGGTTTGATGACAAGAAGGCTGAGTATAAGAAAGAAGGGTATAAGAGGCCAGATGAGAAGAAGGTATTTAAGAAGAAGGATGAAGCACCGCAGTGCTACAATTGTGGGAAGACTGGTCATTTCTCAAAAGAGTGTTGGAAGCCGAAAGTGAGATATTCCAGCTATTACAAGAACAAGTTGATGCTTGCTGAACAGAAGGAATCGGGGATAGCGCTGTTGGTCGAAGAAGAATATTGGCTTGATCAGACGGATGATGAAGCAGATGATGAGACAGCGGCTCAGACCAAGATGTGCTTTATGACCAAAAACACCGATGATGAAGGGTCAGAGTCTACTTCAAATGAGGTACATTTCGATCTCTGTAATCAATTCTTTAGTCAACAAGCATATTTAACAAAGAAGTTAGAAGAACTAACAACTGACCAGAACATAGCAGATGAAATAATTTCCACTCAAAAAGAAAGACTAATTGAACAAAACAGTCAAATTAAAGAATTAGAAAAGAAAAAGACTGAGTTCGATATTGGTCATGCGTTTTTTCAAGATAGAATAACTGAACTATCAGATAAATTAATGAGTTCGGAAACCAAGAATAGTGAGTTCGAAAGTCTATTACATGCTTATAAAGATAGGAATGATGAGCTGTGTGAAAATGTCAAAGATCTGGAAAATAAACTGTACAAAGCAGGTCAAACTGAACAAACAATTCACATGCATAAGCCAAGTAAGTTCAGATATTTCAATTCAAAGTGGGGTATCGGGTATGACAATCCACAGTACCTGAGCAATGCCTTAACAAAATCTCCCACTCTTTATAAATTTGAATGGATTATGCTTGCATTACATTCTAACTATCAAATCAAATGGCTTAAAATGGATGGTGAAGACTATGAGGCTGAGGAAGAAATAAAAAGAAAAACCACTGTTAAAATGCAACTTCCTTTTTGGTATGGTCCTGATAATGCAAAGGCATTAAATAACGAAACAACCTTACCAAATGATTACTTTGAAAGCTATATTGTTAAAGAACCGGAGGAAACGAAAAATACACAAAAGGATAATACTGAAAAACCAATTTTGGAAGGTAAAAGGTATTTTCCACCAATGGTTCTTGAACAAAAACTCATGGACCTCGAAAACAAGATCAAAAGTACTATTGAAGAAGTCAGAAATGACGAGAAGCTTGCTTTTGAGATTGAAAAGGAAGTTATGATCACAGTGTTTTCGGAAGTTTTAAAAGAAATGAAAACAAAATTTGAGGAAATGTCTGAAGAAAAAGTTTCAAAAGAAAAGCATTCTTCAGATTCAGATGTTTCCTCATGCAAAGCATTTACGGGAAATACTATCTATAGGAATATGATAGTTGATGACCAAGATGATCTTGAATCTTGGGATTTGGAAAGTCAACTTGATCCTGAGATATATATCCCTACAGAAGAAGATAAAGCATTTCGAAAAGAACAAAAGAATTTTATTTATCCGACGTCTTATGGTATCTTTCCTTCTCCATTGAAGAGTCTGTTTGATTGTGATAGTGAGAATGTTGGGGAGGACAAAGGTAAAGCTGTATGTGAAGTGCCTTTTCAATTTGACTTTAGTGCCAAACTTCTAGATCATATTGACTTTTTAATAAAAGAAGAGGAACCTGAAAAGATTATCTTGAAAGGGGAATCTTCAACATCAGCTGAGAAAATTTCTTTTAATGATTATTACTCTAAATCTAAATCAAAACAATCATTACCGAAAAAAAAGAAAAACAAAAAGAAAGAAGCATGTTAATTCTTTTCAAGCTCAAAATTAAAAAGCTTACGACTCCTATTTGTCTGGTGTTTCAGATCGTAATTTGAGAAACAACACGCGCCTTAAGTGGAGAATAAAGGAGTCCACAGATCAAATCATCCCACGCTGTTTTAAATGTTTTAAATTCCAAGAAAGACAATTTTGTTTCAAATGTTATTAATTATGATGTTGGCACTAGACGAAAACTTGTAGTTCCTTACAAGGTTTATTCAATGCGACCACTGATTAATTTGGCACGTGATCAAATTTGTTGTGCTTCGTGTGGTGTGGATGATTTTGTCTGCAAATCTGACTATAACCGTTGGTTTTATTCAAATAATTATTTAAACACCGGTTATAGAAAACAACATGTCAAATCCAAACCTACTAATCAGAAAGGACCCAATTGGCAATGGGTACCTAAAACCGTTTAATTTCCATTTTGCAAGCCAGTCATGTCTGGTACTTAGATTCAGGCTGCTTAAAACACATGACTGGAAGAAACGAGCTGCTCGTTAATTTCGTGGAAAAGGACTGTGGCAGAGTTAAGTTTGGAAACGATCAATACTCTCCAATTTTGGGTTACGGAGATATTGTCAAAGATAATGTGAGAATAACAAAAGTCAATTACGTCGAGGGCTTAGGACACACTTTGTTTAGTATAGGTCAATTTTGTGATAAAGACCTAGAAGTCCATTTCAAGAAGACCCGTTGTGCAGTTCTTACCGATGGAGGAGATGACCTTCTTGTTGGTTCTAGGAAGTCCAATCTATACACCATTGACCTATCAACGCTCAAGCCTAAGAATGACGTATGTCTTATGTCGAAAGCGTCTTTGGAGAAAAGCTGGTTATGGCATAGACGACTATCTCATCTCAACTTCCGTTACATTCAAAAGTTGATGTTGGGTGATTTAGTCATAGGTCTACCAGTTCTGAAGTTTGAGAAAGACAATTTATGTACCGCTTGTGAGAAGGGGAAGATGAAGCGTGCTCCTCATCCACCGAAACTCGAGCCTAGCACAAGCAAAGCCTTAGAAATCCTTCATATGGATCTCTGTGGTCCGATGAAGACTCGGAGTATTAGTGCCAAACGTTACGTGTTAGTTGTCGTCGATGATTACTCGAGATACACATGGGTCAAGTTTCTACGCTCAAAAGATGAAACACCTGACTTGATCATCTCATTAATCAAACAGCTTCAAGTGAATCGTCAACAAACAGTTCAGACTGTCAGATCAGATAACGGGACAGAGTTTAAAAACAGAACTCTTGATGACTTCTTTAAGTCATTAGGAATTACTCATCATTATTCTGCAGCCAGAACACCTCAACAGAACGGTGTCGTTGAAAGACGAAACCGTACACTCGTTGAAGCGGCCAGAACGATGCTGTCTTATGCTGATCTACCTCTGTTTCTATGGGCTGAAGCTGTTGCAACGACATGCTATACACAAAACTGTTCCATTATACATCGACGGTTTGGAAAAACTCCATATGAATTGGTTAATAATAAAAAACCTGTAATACACTACTTTCGTGTTTTTGGATGCAGGTGTATTGTGCTGAACGATAAGGACAACCTGAACAAATTCAGTCCTAAAGGTATTGAGGGCTTCTTAATCAGATACTCTCTCACATCTAAAGCATACAAAGTCTACCTCAAGTCATCCAGAACTGTGATGGAAAGCATAAATGTTAGGGTCAATTTATGGTTGAATAGAAGTTCAAGGGCTTGTTTGTATTTCTTTATTTTGAGCCTAGTTAGTGAACGGGCCGTGGGCTTGTTACCACGGGCCCGTCATATATAATGCTTTGTTTAGCCTTTGTTTTAGGCTAGTTGTCTATTTTGCTTTCGTGAATCGTATTGTAATTCTCTCTACAATTGAAAGCTAATTGGATGACCAGTTGAAATCATATCATTTGTTATTCATCTATTGATTTCTTATTGTTCGTTGCACGGATCTGAGACTCACAATTGGTATCAGAGCAGACGGACAAATCGATTCAAAGTGTTCTTTTTGAATTCTGGTAAGTTTTCTGATCATACGACTGTGTTCTTGATTGAAAATCCATATTTTGATTCTGTTGAAATTGATCGTTTTCGTTTATTGGATATTGTTAGCATCATTCTTATTAGTGATTCTGCACGTTTCACAATCTAATTCAATCATCTGAGTGATTTTTAAGCAAATTAAAGTTCAAAAGTTTTGGTTGTGTTCTTGCTAAAAATTGAATTTTTACCATCAAAACTTGTTGTTTTTGCTTCAAAATCGATTTGGGTATTGTTATTTTTGTGTTTGGTCGAGTTCCTAACCTTTCAGGAATGATTTTGAGCAACCCTAGTCGATTTCCAGTCGAATTGAAAACCACAGTCGCTGTTTCCGGACACCATAGCAGCAGTTTCCGGAACATCCTAATAACTTTCCGGGTAAGTTGATTCTTTTCGTAACTTTCCGGGTAAATCAAAAGTATCCGGTAACTTTTCGGATACTGGTAGTTTCCGGACAAATCTTACCCGGTAACTCAAAGTTTCCGGGTGTCCTGATCATTCCGGATACATATCCGGATTCATTTGTTTCCGGTATCCTAATTCCTCCCGGACACTTCATCATCCGAAAAGCATATCATCCGGAAACCTATTGCATCCGGTAAGTTTCGTGTTTACTATTTTCATTCGAAAACTATTGTCTTCCGGTAACCCTTTGTTATCCGGAAACTTTAGTTTGTCCGGACTCTCTTGCTTATCCGGATACTTTTGTGTTTTTTGATCTGTTTTTCACTCAATCTGATCCGGACACTTGCAGATCAGACATCACATCCGGATTCCTATCCGGTAAGTTCAGTTCGGTTGAAATCTTACCTGTTTCTAGTACACTTCATTCGTAGAACCTGCGTTAGGATACCACTCGTAGTGCCTTGCGTTAGGTAATCACTTTGAATCGAATCTATCGTCTGACGATCACTCCAGTGCAACTAAAGATGTCTTCACGCGACGCTCTTGCTATCGGCATCGATTCCAAACCACCTTGCCTCTACCAAGGTGAGTACAGCCAGTGGCGAGACAGGTTCATATTCTTCATTGAGTCGAAGGACAACTTCGAGTATATCTGGCGAGCTCTACGCGACGGGCCAATTCCTGAACCGACGAAGACCATACAAGCAACTACAAATGTTGTGGCTCGTGTCGAGAAAAAGACGGTCTCCGAGATGACTGATGACGAAAGAGGCATGATTGAGGGAGAAAAGCATGCTAAAAGGTACCTTGTTCAAGGTCTGCCAAACACAATCTATACTGCCATTGACAGCTACAAAAAGACAGCTAAGGGCATGTGGGATCAGGTGGAGAAGATGATGCGCGGTAGCGAAGTCGGGAATCAGGTGAAGATCAACAGCTCCATAACCAAGTTCGATGGTTTTAAGCAACGCACCGGTGAGTCCCTCTCTCAGACATATGAACGCTTCTGTCTCCTTCTCAACGAGCTACACAAGAACCAGATCACTCGTTCCAACACCGAGAATGCACTTAAATTCCTCAACAACCTCCTGCCTGAGTGGAAAGTGTTCGCATCACACGTCAAGCATAACCACTTAATGGAGAAGGTCGGCATCCACGAGCTGTATGAGATGCTTCTTCAAGACGAAGATGAGGTAATGGAAATTCTGAATGAGAAGAAGGCTGCATCCAAGCCTGCTGCTGATCCTCTAGCACTCATGTCTTCCAAACGAGCGAAATCTTCTGCCCGTCACTCCAAACGTGCCCAAAAGCAAAGCGAGTCTGAATCAGAACCTGAAGAAAAGGAAGACAGTGATTCTGATAGTGAGCTAGCTGAAATTAAGAAAGCGATGGCCCTGCTCTCCAAATCCTTCCAAAAAAAGAAGTTCTACAAGAAGCCATCGTCCAATAATCAGCGCTACTCCACCTCCTCCAATAAGCGCCATGATTATCAGGACAAGTATGAAGGAAAGAAGAAAGCCGATGAGCCCGATCAATCTGAAAAGAAGGAGAAGACAGAGAAAGATGATCGCAACGAGAAGAAGAAAGACGAACCCGTGACTTGTTATAACTGCGGGAAGCTTGGTCACTTTGCGAAAGATTGTCGGAGGCCTGTTGTAAAGAATTCTCATTATTACAAGGCCAAACTAGCTCTAATAGAACAGAAAGAAGCTGGAGCAGCTCTGTTTGTGGAAGACGACTATTGGTTGGGAAGTTCTGATGATGAAAGCGAGTCTGATGGTGCTGATGCTTTCATGGGATATCACTCTCCTGCCGATGAAGAAAAGGCAAAGACAAGTCAGGTATGTGAATCTAACCAACAAGATTTCTTTAATCAAATGCAATCACTTGCTGAACGGATAGATTCCTTTAAGGCCACTACTGATGAACAACTGCTTGAGATCAGATCTCTATCTGAAGAGCTAGATGTTCAAAAGCGAATAACTGAGAAATACAAGTCCGAAAATGCTATTTTAAAAGAAAAATGCAAAAATCTTTCACTAGCACCTAAGGACTTAAGTGTCAAATTATCTGAACTTCAGTCATAGTTTGATCAGTGTATGAATGAGAACGCAGAAATTGTTTATCAATGCTCTGCTCTTCAAATTCAGCACAAGGAGTTTGTAGCTAAAATACTTGATCTTGAAACCAAACTCCATAAGAGAGGTCAAACTGATCAAACCATCCATATGAATAAACCCAAAGAGTTCACGTATTTTAACAAAGAATGGGGAATCAGATACGATAACCCACATTATTTGAAAAAGGGTATATTAAAAACACCGACACTGTATGATTTTGGATGTCTTGGAATAGATAAAAAGTACCCGGAATATGCGATAAAATGGACTGGTCCTCTTGAACCTGAAAAGAAAGAGGAAACCGAGGAACACAAGCACACAAACACGTCTAAAATGAAACTTCCGTTTTGATATGAACCTTTGAATTATTCTTATCAAAAGAACAAAAAGTACCTCTCGAATGACTACTTTAATTGCTATAAGGTTGCAACGCCCAAGGATTCCTCCAAGAAGGATGAGGTGCAAGCAACCGAAACCAAGACTGAGACGGATGAGTTCAAACTCTATGTTCCCCCTCTCATCTTGGAAGCAAAGATAGTCGAATTGGAGGAGTCACTCGAGAAAGAAAGGTCGAATTTTCAAAAGGAAAAGCAAGCGCTAATCAAGGATCTTGAGAATCTAAAATCGGTCAAAACCGAAGCCGTGTCGGATGAAGGACAGGAAATCCTTCGGTGTGAAATCTCTAAGCTCACATCAAAACTGGCTGCCTTGGCAACAGATGCGATGAAGGAGCATACGAAAAATGGTCAACTCCAAGAGCAGATTGACCAACTCCAAACTGAAAAGCAGATTTCAGCCGAACTTTCCTCAAGCTCATCTGATACGTCATCGTGTAAAGCTTTCATAGGCAAAATTTCTTCTACACAAGACGGTCAAGATTCTCAAGATAAGAGTGTTTTAAGGAATTTGAACTCTGATTTTTTCTTAGCTTCCGCACCAAATTCCCCAAAGCACACTGACACTAAGTGTTCTTCGCCTTCCTCGACTGACCCAAGTCCTGTAATTCCGGATGTCAATTTTTCTGAATACATGAACTCCGAAGGCAATTCTGATGAAGAGTTTGAGTTGTTCCCCTTCGACAAACCTCTTCCGAGTCATACTGATTTTTTGTCACCAGTAGTCAATCGACCGGTCAATTTTCTAAAGGGTAGTTGTTCTAAAACAAAGGCCCCAGCTGTGATTAAGATTTCAAAAACGAAGTCGGTTTCTCAAAAACAATCGCAGCCGAGGGAAAAGACCGTGCAATTGACTGCCAAAAATGCTGCTTCCTCAAAAGTCACTGACCGTGTTGTCCCTATTGTTTCAGATAAAAACGGTCGCGCTAAACAAGAAAAACCAAAGTGGCTAGCTAAGGAACCTGTCGAGGATGCTGCATCGAAGTCATTTAATACAGTTTTTTTCCTAGAATGAACAAAAATGATTGTGCTTGGAATCATAGGAATGATTTTGTTAAACGTGATGTTTCTTTTCCAATTAAACTTTATTCCATTCAGCAATTGATTCAGTTATCGCATGATTGTTTGTGTTGTTCTAGTTGTGGTTGGAATGACTTTGATGATATAAATAATAATGATTGGTTTGGGTCATATCATATATATAATCACACACCCAAAAACAAACCCCGTAAAACCAAAAAGAAACACCATAAACAACGGGGTTCCCAATCAGAGGTTAAACCACAGCAGGAGAGAAAACCCATTCCAAAATAGGTTTCTCCCACTGAGGTTAAACCGGCACCCAAGAGGCAACCTGCTACAAAACCAGTTCCTCCAAAAGGTGTAAAACCTACACCTAAGAGGCAAGTTCCTCCAAAGGGTGTCAAACCTAACCCTCCAGGACCCATGCAAATATGGGTACCTAAAGTCCACTAAACTTGTTTTTGCAGGACGGTCATGTATGGTACTTAGACTATGGATGCTCGAAGCACATGACCGGAAGGAGGGAGCTTCTCACGAACTACAAAGAAGAATATGGTGGAGACCTGAGATTTGGGAACGACGACAAGGCGCCGATTGTGGGCTACGACGAAATTGTCCAAGACAAGATCACTATCAAGAAGGTATCACACGTCGCGGGATTGGGACACAATCTGTTCAGCATCGGCCAATCTTGCGACAAAGATCTCGAGGTCCGGTTCAAAGCCAAAATGTGTAGAATACTCAATGACGACGGAGTGGAGCTACTAGTTGGAAAGCGCAAGACCAACCTCTACACCATCGACCTCGCAACCCTAAAGCCCGATAACCCTGTCTGTCTGATGTCAAAGGCGAATTCCGAGCAAGCATGGATTTGGCATCGACGTCTCTCGCACCTCAACTTCAAAAGTATCACCAAACTGGTACTGGGCGAACACGTGAAAGGCATGTCCGATCTTCAATTCGTGAAGGATCGACTCTGCGGGGCATGTGAGATGGGAAAGATGAAGTGGGCGACACATAAGCCGAAGGCAGCTCCAAGCACGTCCCGGTCCCTCGAACTTATCCATATGGATTTGTGTGGACCGATGCGTGTTTATAGCATCAACAAGCGCAAATACGTCCTGGTGATGGTGGATGACTTCTCACGCTACACATGGGTCAAGTTCCTTCGCTCAAAAGACGAAACTCCGGAGCTGATCATCAATCATTTGAAGGCCATCCAGCTGAATCTTCATAGTCAAGTTCAGACTATCTGGACCGACAACGGTACAGAATTCAAAAATCAAACGGTGTGCGACTACTTGACTTCGGTCGGTATCTCGCAAACCTTCTCGGCAGTACGCACTCCTCAACAAAACAGAGTGGTGGAAAGACGCAACGGTACCCTGGTCGAAGCGGCTCGCACCATGCTTTCTCAATCGAAACTGCCGCAATTTCTGTGGGCTAAAGCGGTGTCTACGGCTTGTTACCCGCAAAACTGCTCCATCATCCACAAGCGGTTCAACAAGATGCCGTATGAGATCATCAACAAATGCATTCCAAATATCAAGTACTTCCATGCATTCGGATGCACGTGCTACATCCTAAATGACAAAGACGATCTCGGCAAATTCAGCCCAAAGGCGGACGAAGGAGTTTTCGTTGGATACTCCATGCAGGCTAAGGCATATCGCGTTTACAACAAACGGACTAAAACCGTTATCGAAAGCGTAAACGTGACATTCGATGAAGCCGCAGATTTGGCTTCTAAACACATCAGTTCAGAACCTGGTTTAACTGGCGTGCTAGCTTCCGAACTTCCACGTTCGGGATCTGCACAAGCGACAGTAAATCCGAATCATGCATCTTCATCGAATGCTGATCTTTCAGATTTAGATTTACTGTTCAAATATTTTTATAATGACATATTTAACGCTTCTACCCCTCATGTCTCGGCGAATCTATCCGGTCTGCCGCCTTCGACAAGCATGCCTTCCATCACTATGGAGACATCTCAACCGTCATCATCAACTTCAACTGATACTACCGTCCCCCCGGAGGAACCTGTAATCAACCCGGAGATCGCTCCGAATGATTCGTCATCTGCTACAATCGATGAACATCCTCTACACTCCTCGGAACCAGAAGTTGTTCAACCTTCGACGAATCCTCCCCCGTCTCCTCCAAGAAACCAACCTGCTACACTTGAAGCAGTACAAGACCTTCCATCTGGTAATTACGTGGATCCGGACGTATCACATTCAACTCAACAGCCGCTTCCACACACCACCAAATGGACGAAAGCTCATCCCCTGCACCAAATCATCGGTGATTCTTCCACTCCTGTCCAAATGCGAGGCGCATCAGCAAATTTTTGCCTCTTCTCCGGCTTCTTGAGTAAGATCGAGCCGACAAATGTACGCGAAGCACTCGAAGATCCGGACTGGACCATAGCCATGCAAGAGGAGCTCAACCAATACGAAGCCCTCAAGGTATGGCGACTTGTTCCACGTCCAACTCACAAGACGATAATTGGCACTAAATGGATATTCAAGAATAAGAAGGACGAAGACGGCATCGTCGTACGTAACAAGGCACGTCTTGTGGCCAAGGGATACCGTCAGCAAGAAGGGATTGACTATGATGAGACCAACGCTCCGATGGCAAGAATCGAAGCCATACGTATGTTCCTTGCATACGTCGCGCACAAAAACTTCACAGTTTTCCAAATGGATGTGAAGGACGCATTCCTCTACGGCGATATCAAGGAAGAAGTGTACGTATCACAACCGGAAGGATTCGTGGACGATTCGAAGCCTGATCATGTCTACGTTCTAGATAAGGCGCTTTATGGTCTAAAGCAAGCTCCACGAGCCTGGTACAACACTCTGTCCGAGTTCTTGCTAAAATCAGAATTCACTCGAGGTAAGATAGATTCAACTCTGTTTATCAAGAACGAAAAAGGTCATATTTTCTTTGTTCAAGTGTATGTCGATGACATAATTTTCGGTTCTACTAATCCTCAGTATGCAAAGAACTTTGCCAAACTTATGGGACAATTTTTTAAAATGAGTATGCTTTGTGAGATGAATTTCTTCCTTGGTCTTCAAGTTAAACAACTGTCGACCGGGATATTCATAAACCAGGCTAAGTACATCCGGGATATTCTTAGGAAATTCCAGATGGAACAGTCCTCACTAATGAAAACTCCCATGGCACCCGGTACAAAGCTTCACGCCGATCCTAACGGAAAGGATGTGAACACTAAACTGTATCGGGGAATGATTGGTTCATTGATGTATTTAACTGCAAGTAGGCCGGATATCATGTTTTCCACTTTTCTATGCGCCTGTTTTCAATCAAAACCAAAAGAGTCTCATTTAATAGCTGTGAAACGAATCTTTCATTATTTACGTGGTACTGCTAATCTTGGCTTGTGGTACCCGAAAGAGACAGGTTTTGAACTATCCGCTTATTCTGATGCGGACCACGCGGGCAGCATGATGGACCGGAAGAGCACATCGGGGCATGTGCAGTTCTTGGGAGATAACCTGGTGAGTTGGGCATCCAAGAAGCAGCAGTGCGTCTCTACGTCGACTGTCGAGGCGGAATACGTGGCTGCCGCGAGCTGCTATTCTCAAGTGATTTGGATGCGTACACAACTCAAGGATTACGGCTTCACATACGTAAAGGTGCCCATCTACTGTGACTCGAAGGGCGCAATTGCCATATCAAGCAATCCGGTCCAACACACGAAGACAAAGCACATAGACGTTCGGTATCATTTCATCAAGGATCACGTTGAAAGAGGTACAGTCGAACTCTACTTTGTAAATACTGAGCATCAGTTAGCAGACCTGTTTACCAAACCCTTGGACGAAAAACGTTTTAATACTCTAGTGTCCAAGTTGGGTATGCTAAATCTGAAGACTTGTTCTGATTGTGTGCCCATTACAAGTTCCATACATCTACGAGAAACTGTCTACTCATCATCCGATGTTCACATCCCGATGATTGAGCATACACCTTCTCGCACTTGTATTCTACTTGTATCAGTTACACAGTTCGATTGAGTCTCTGTATTTATTAGGTAGATTTCTTTTGTTTTCTTTCTTTCAACATGTGTTTCTTTTATTTTCATACTGTCGTCTAGTTTCACTGTTTTTATATCTGTGCTTTCACGAGTATTCATGTGTTCAGGGGGAGCACGAACCGGTATCAGGTAAGTTGACTCTTTTGTTGAGGGGGAGCGTCACACACAATTTCACACTACGCGCACATTCTGAGGGGGAGTATATCATGGAATGTTCATCATTAGAGGGGAGCGACACAATTTTTTCTTTAACCGTGTAAAGGTTTTTTAGTGTGTGTCGGTCTCTCCATTGCACACAATTGCACTATCCGAGTGGGAACAAAGGCATCCCCATGCTCAGTTTGAGGGGGAGCGAGAGAAGGTTCTTTCAAAATCCACATAGTCCTATTTTTCTTGAAAAGGTGAAAGAACAGGGTATTTTTTGTCAGCAATCACAAAGTGTCTAGACAGGTCTTCGGACACCCATCTATCCGGATAGGTGTCCGGACCGGATGGGTATCCGGGTAGACACATCCGGATTATTGGGTCGATATAAATAGAATCCGGACACCCCTTAGGTCCGTCTATCCGGATATTTTCAAACCCACAAACCCCTCTCGTTCTCTCTCGATCGGAAACCTACGCATAATCATCTCCATGACTCGTTTTTTGCTCCACACCACGTAATCCTCTCACTAATCACTCTATATTACATCTACGCTTGTTTCACGCACTCAATCGCACGTTTCGACCACAGATTTGGTCGATTGACAGTATCCAAAAACCTTTCTTGAGCCTCTACGACTTCGGGTCCATTCGGTGTAGTACAAGTCGACTAAAATGAGTTTGTGTGTACATATGCTTCAATCGACACTACTTGAATGTTTTAACACGTTTGGGACTGTAATTTGTTCGATTGCTCATTTTGGATGTCGTCCGGATACATTCTAAATGTCCTGAAACTAATATGCTTATGAGGATTTGTCCGAAAACCATCAACATCCGGAAAACCTAGTTGTCCGGAAACCTAAGGGTTTTCGGTAAGTTCAAGTACCTGGATAGTTGAGGTGTCCGGTACCTAAGCCATCCGGAAACCATTTTTGTCCAGAATGTTTACTTTGTCCAAAAACCCTCTTCCCATCCAGAAACCATTGATGTCCGGATACCTATTGTCCGGATACCATGGTTTGTCCGGATACCCTGGTTTGTCCGGAAACTTTTGTTTTCCAATGAGTTGTCCGGAAACCCATGTGTTCATCAGTTCAGTACCTAGTTATCTCACTGCCAGTCCTCAATCTGTCTCAGATTGAGCCCATTACTGCAAAGGTACGCGCCTACACTTGTTCATCCGCCTTGATTACTAACTTTGGCTCTTTTTCAGATATTCTATGGCGGATCAACAACAACAACAACAACCTGAGGAGCAAATTCCTCCTCAAGAGGAATTTATCGACGAAGAAGCCGATAATAATTTGGTCAACCCTGACCATGGCATCGAGATAGAAGCCAACAACCATCATTTGGACGCAGCTGAGTTCCGACCACAACCACAACACCGTGTGGTCGTGGACATATTACTTGGTCACCCTCTCCGTGAGGCCCACACTGCCACAGCCGACGTTCCAGTGCTATATGTATATCAAGTGTGGCTCTCTGCCCAGGTCGTTACGGTTGCCAATTCTCAGACCATCACGGCACGGATCGACAACCGCCCCTTCACACTCACACCTGAGTCCTTCCGCCGTCTACTGTCACTACCCAAAGCCACCGCCGGCGGACATCAAGGCTACGACCCCGCGGTCAATGACGCAACTCTGTGTGCCCAAGTACGCGCACTCGGCTACAATCACGCTCTCGATCGACCTTCAGCATTCACCCGCAAATATCTGGCGCCCATCTGGTACACGCTGTTCACCATACTGAACAGGTGTCTCTCATCCAGATGGAGGGGAATAGACTAGTGCACAGGCGACTTCCTGCGTTTATTCCATGTTGTATGCTACAACAGACACGTCGACTTCGCAATGATCATCTGGCACGAAATGGTGCAAGCTATTCGACATATTGGTCGTACGGAGCAAAAGAAATTTCTACCCTATCCTCGCTTCCTATCATTGGCTGTGCGACAACACATGTACGCAAATCCAGCAATACCGCAACGAATTAACCATCCGGTATGTCCTCCTTTCAACTTGCAATATATGGTGATTCGTAACCCATCCAATGCCATAGCCATGCCCTTACCTGAAGCCCTACTGGTACACGTGGACCCCAATGCACCGAGTGTGGTAGAATATAGGAGAGAGTTAGCTGCTCCTATGGTCCAGCCAGCGCCGGAGGGACCTCCCCAGGGATATAGAACCGAGGGACGTGAGGGTCCTAGGACAAGAGGAGGAAGGCCCCGGGCAGCAGGGGCTCCCGGGTGGGGTGTGTTGAGATATAATGGGAGGGGAACCGGAGTGGGCGGTGCATTGGATACGCGTCCCAGTTCTAGCCAATCCCACCAAGCCGGTACATCGTCTAGACTGATGCTCCATCGTGACCCCGAGGCGTATATATATGATCCTCCTTCGCCTACCCGACATGTTGAAGACGTGGAATCCGACTCCACCGAGTCCGATACGACCCGTGCCATACGGATATCTTTAATACCTGGTCGTATCGGACCAAACCCAGATTTAACCGAAGGCATCCAATCTTCCTCACCTACAACCCCACTCACTCAGCCTATTACAGGAGATATGTAATACCTCGGGTAAGTTCGTTAGTTAAAATCCTCGTTTCCGTTAATTTAGCTAACTTTAAAGTTTAAGGTTTAGGGTAAGTTTGGTTAATTTAGAGGTTTAAAGGTGTTTTAGCCATTTTGATTAGTTCAAGGTCTAAATGGTAATTATGGTTAGATATTACCCTTAGGACTATTCAGATATTTCACAAACAAAAAATCAGTAAGTGTGTGTGTGTGTGTTTGAGAAGAAAGGAAGCAAAAGAAGAAAAGAAAGTTAGGGATTCAAACTTGGTATATTTGGAAGTGATTTCAGGTATGTTCCTCTACAATTTATGTGTGTAATTGCTATTAGATGGTTTCTATCGGAGTAGAATTGTAGACATCGTGTCTAGGCTTGAATTCTGTCGATTTCTGGGTAAAATGGAACAAACCGACAGCAGTTTCCGGACACAATATGAATGTGTCTGGGTAGTTTGTTTGATGGTGTCCGGTAGATTTTTAGTGGTTCCGGTAGTTTTCCTTGCAGGTATCCGGTAGTCGAAGTATCCGGGTAAGTTCCTCTTTTCCTTAAGTTTCCAATTAAAATGAGATACCGGATGGTATCCGGATTACTTTGGTGTTCGGGTGTTATCCGGATTGGTTATGTTATCCGGAAAGTGGTGTTATCCGGATTGTGTGTGTTGTCCGGATAGTCTGTGTTGTCCGGATAGTTTAGCTGTTTGATTAATTTTGAGAGTTTAGATGCTTTTGAGTATCCAGTAACCCGTGTCTTGTTAATTCTTGGAGGGTGAATGAATGAGGACTGAATGCATTATGTACTCGACTTAAGGTCGGGTTTGGGGATAACATTTAAGGATTAGAGTTATCTAGAGTTCTTAGCTTTAGTAAGACTTGTGTGTTGTATTTGGTAAAGAGATATCTGTATTCAATTGTTTCAGATACTGTGAATCGAAGGTGAAAGCTAAATCTGTTGGAAAAGACCGGGAAGAGTTGTGTTAAGCAAACAAGTGAGTTTTTACTTAAAATGTTTTCTAACTGTAATACATATATGTGAATGAGTGTAATAATGTGTATATGATGTTTATATGAGTATTACACTGCATGGGTGCTAGTTGGCCGGGCTTAGGACCGGTGTATGTTGGTTGTATAGAGGGACAGTGGTGTTGGCTGTATACAGTACAGTGGTGTAAATTAATTAATTGGCTCGCAACCAATTAATATGGCCAAGAGAATGAGATGGAAAGATACATAATGGATGAGTCTTAGTTGGTATTCCTATGTGAATTATGTGTATGATGTTGTGCAAATGGTTTTTAACTAACGGGGATTTTCTCACTAGACCTCAAGGTCTAACCCTCATTTTGTTTTAAAAATATGTATTCCAGGTCGTGGATCGAGTAGGAGCAAATAAGAAGGTTAAAATGCGAATAGCTTTTGGGAGGACTATGTAGTTGAAGACTATGATGTGTTTAGTAGTTACATCATGTTATTAGTAATGATGTATTGAATGTTTGTAAAGACTAGGGGACCATATTTGTTATATGATGTATCTCTTGTTTTAACGACGTTATGCAATGTATGCTATTTGAACTATGTTTGGAAATCCGGGTCGTTACAGATGGTATCAGAGCCCTAGTTTAAGGGATTTAGGTATTTGTATCTGTACCTAGACTTAAACTGCATGTGAAGTAGGATGTCCCTATTATTTTAGAACCTTGGGATGAATAAGTATAAAAGGTAGAAGGAACATTATGTAAGGTAATTTCATCTTACACCTGGCCAGTGTAATTGTGATCTTACAGGTACATGTTTGAACTGGAATACCTTGTTATATGGGGTATGTGCTTATGTGTATATTAACCTTGTCTGAATCAACAGAATGGCAAGTGGTACTAGACAAACGAATCGGGAAGGAGGAGAAAATCATAATAGAACAAACCCAACAACCGGAGGAAGGGGAAGAGGGGGAGAAAGAGGTGGAGGCAGAACATGAGGTAGAATTGGAGGCATAATTGGGGGTAGAACTGGGGAGTGGAGCTCCGCCGCGAGGTAATGAATTTGTTACTAGGGACGATTTAACAACCGAAATGGGAAGACTGCAGGCCAGTATACAAGCCATGTTTGATCGAACTCGTCATAATGAAGCTGATACACCAGATTCTGGTCAGGAAGACGAGATGCCTGTTACACCTACTATCACACCAGTACTAAGGAAGTGTGACTACTAAATGTTCTTAAGTTGCAAACCCCCAACTTATGCAGGAGATAGAGACCCAGTGAAAGCTATGAGGTGGCTGAAGGAGATAGAAGCTATTTTCAAAACTAGTAAGTGTGCCGAAGAGAATAGAGTACTATATGGAACTGCAATGTTAAAAGCCGATGCTTTATACAGGTGGGAAACTCATATTTCTTCGGGAGGGTCTGACATATATTCTACCTTCTCTTAGGAAGAATTCGTTATAGCTTTTAGGAAACAGTTTTGTCCTCAAGCAGCAGTAAAACAATTGGAATGGGAGTTTATGAACTTGCAGCAGGGAAATTTGTCAGTTCGGGACTACATCGCTCGTTTTCTGGAAAAGTCTCGTTTCGCAGAATACTATGTTGCCACGAAGGCAATGAAGATTGAAAGGTTTATCTTCGGATTGAATGCAGAAGTTAGAAAGTTAGTAGTTGCAAAAGGACCTGAAACCTTCTCAGCCGCAGTTGATGCCGCGGAAAATGTAGAACGGGATAATAGGAGAGATGTTAGTGATAAAAGTGACGGGAAGAGAAAATGGGAAGGACCACAGTACGATCCAAAGAAGTCTAGATTTCAGAGATTTGATAGCCGTCCACCTTTTCGATCAGTTGAAAGACCTTGCCCAAAGTGCCATCGTTTTCATCAAGGAAGTTTTCAAGTTGATCCTAGAAACTGTTATAAGTGTGGAAAGATCGGTCATATTGCTAAAGACTGTCGAGTAGTTAGATTTTGTTACTCGTGCAATTCTCCTGATCACCTTCAGTCCGACTGTCCACTGGGGAGAATACAACCAGGTGGTACGTCAGTAAGACCAACGGGTGTTAGACCGGTAGTACCAAGGCCAGAAGTACCAAGAGCTAGGGGTCGTGCCTTCCAGATGACAGAGCAAGAAGCAAATGAGACTCCCGATATGGTTATAGGTACATTCTTAATAAATTCTACACGTGCTAAAGTGTTATTTGATTTCGGTGCAAACCGATCGTTTGTGTCGCCTTCTTTTGCTGCCTATATGCATTTAAAGCCTAAAGTGTTAGATCATGCGTTAATGGTAGATACGGCTAATGATAATCAAGTACCGGTTAATGAGGTATTTGATAGTTGTGTGATAAACATAGATGGGTGTGGAGTGCCTATTCAGTTATTTCCTATAGCCTTGATCGAATTTGATGTGGTAGTGGGAATGGATTGGTTAGCCGAGAATCAGGCTAATATAGTTTGTGATAAGAAGTTGATAAATGTTTTCTTACCTGAGAAGGGACCAGTAGTGATTTATGGTGACCGTAGAAATCATCAGTCTTGCCTTATCTCTTTGTTGAAAGCTCGTAAGTGTATTAATAGAGGCTGCTCAAGTTACTTAGCTTATGTGATAGATATTAAGCTAGAAAAGAATAAGCTGGGTAAGTTCGTTAGTTAAAATCCTCTTTTCCGTTAATTTAGCTAACTTTAAAGTTTAAGGTTTAGGGTAAGTTTAGTTAATTTAGAGGTTTAAAGGTGTTTTAGTCATTTTGATTAGTTCAAGGTCTAAATGGTAATTATGGTTAGATATTACCCTTAGGACTATTCAGTTATTTCACAAACTAAAAATCAGTAAGTGTGTGTGTGTGTGTTTGAGAAGAAAGGAAGCAAAAGAAGAAAAGAAAGCTAGGGATTCAAACTTGGTATATTTGTAAGTGATTTCAGGTATGTTCCTCTACAATTTATGTGTGTAATTACTATTAGATGGTTTCTATCGGAGTCGAATTGTTGACTTCGTGTCTAGGCTTGAATTCTGTCGATTTCTGGGTAAAATGGAACAAACCGACAGCAGTTTCCGGACACAATATGAATGTGTCCGGGTAGTTTGTTTGATGGTGTCCGGTAGATTTTTAGTGGTGTCCGGTAGTTTTCCTTGCAGGTATCCGGTAGTCGAAGTATCCGGGTAAGTTCCTCTTTTCCTTAAGTTTCCGATTAAAATGAGATACCGGATGGTATACGGATTACTTTGGTGTCCGGGTGTTATCCGGATTGGTTATGTTATCCGGAAAGTGGTGTTATCCAGATTGTGTGTGTTGTCCGGATAGTCTGTGTTGTCCGGATAGTTTAGCTGTTTGATTAATTTTGAGAGTTTAGATGCTTTTGAGTATCCAGTAACCTGTGTCTTGTTAATTCTTGGAGGGGGGATGAATGAGGACTGGATGCATTATGGACTCGACTTAAGTTCGGGTTTGGGGGTAACATTTGAGGATTAGAGTTATCTAGAGTTCTTAGCTTTAGTAAGACTTGTGTGTTCTATTTGGTAAAGAGATATCTGTATTAAATTGTTTCAGATACTGTGAATCGAAGGTGAAAGATAAATCTGTTGGAAAAGACCGGGAAGAGTTGTGTTAAGCAAACAAGTGAGTTTTTACTTAAAATGTTTTCTAACTGGAATACATATATGTGAATGAGTGTAATAATGTGTATATGATGTTTATATGAGTATTACACTGCATGGGTTCTAGTTGGCCAGGCTTAGGACCGGTGTATGTTGGCTGTACAGAGGGACAATGGTGTTGGCTGTATACAGTACAGTGGTGTAAATTAATTAATTGGCTCGCAACCAATTAATATGGCCAAGAGAATGAGATGGAAAGATACATGATGCATGAGTCTTAGTTGGTATTCCTATGTGAATTATGTGTATGATGTTGTGCAAATGGTTTTAAACTAACGGGGATTTTCTCACTAGACCTCAAGGTCTAACCCTCATTTTGTTTTAAAAATATGTATTACAGGTCGTGGATCGAGTAGGAGCAAATAAGAAGGTTAAACCGCGAATAGCTTTTGGGAGGACTATGTAGTTGAAGACTATGATGTGTTTAGTAGTTACAGCATGCTATTAGTAATGAAGTAAAGTTACTAGGTAATCGTTTGTAATGATGTATTGAATGTTTGTAAAGACTAGGGGACCATATTTGTTATATGATGTATCTCTTGTTTTAACGACGTTATGCAATGTATGATATTTGAACTATGTTTGGAAATCTGGGTCGTTACAAGATACAAGAAGAGAGGAGGGAGTATTAGGTGATGAGTTAGAACATGTGAGACGGAGGGAATTGAGGTCGAAAGCGAACCAAGAAAGATTAAGCCGTATAGATAAAGAGGCTTCTGAGCGACCCCACACCAGTGTCACCCGGGTAGCCACATCTGCTATCCCGTCTCATCCATTGGGACGGGGTATTGAAGAAGCCGCCGTGGACCCAGCGGCGCAATTGCACAACCTCCTCAGCCACTCATTCCTCTTTCTCAAAAGATGGGTGTTTCAACTTCTCACGGGGATAAAGCACAACTTCTACCGGTCTCTCAATCGGAGAGTACTGGTATTGAAACAAGAGACCAGCAGCCCCCGGTCTCGACTTCTTTTAGTGCACCATTGAGTCTAGAGCCAATAGAAATATTACATACTTCGGCTAGGACACAAGATGAGATCCTACAAATCGAGGTTCTTCGTGAGTCGATTGGAACTTCCATAGTGTCTCCGCCTTTAAGCGGAACGCGAGGATCGGAAGGAAATCCTACCACGGCTACCCCTGTGCCAACCGTGAACGTAGGTGGCTCTGCCTCTATGGTAGACGCCTCAACGGGTAATCTAAGTGATCCCGGAGTTATTTTCCCAGACTTTGTGTCAAAGGGATATCTGGACGGCGCCCTAAAGGCCGTCCACGAGGCCATGGAGCAGCGTTTCACCAATGGGCTCGACAAACTGAAGACTCTGATCAAAGGTAAAGAGAAGATGGTCGAACCTGAAACTGCACCGACACCACCATCGGCTCCCGTACAGCCTATCTATTCGGTGGATACTTTGAAGACCATGCTCCTAGCTCAGTTGCTCCAACACCAAGATACCGATGCCTCTTGTTGGTTCCCGTTTTGCTTAGACAAGATTAACAGATCTATTAGTTCGAGTTTATGTTTGATGCGGAAGCGTATTTAATGAACTAACAGATATGTTTGATAGATTTAGAACACACAATATAAAGAAACAGTATTTTAAGAACAAAATGATATCTTGAAGATTACTGTCGTTCGATATATAATAAGAACACCAAGAACAGATTAAGAACTGTTTGGTGTGTGTGAGAGAGTGTAATGCTTAACAGGTTTGACGATATAAAGCATAAGCATGAAACTCAGATTCTTCGTTAAGTCCTTAAGATTGTTAAGGAAGATCTCAACAAGAGACTTCCTTTTATACTACTCTAGGGGACCATAAAGCATGAGCTACTGTTGATCGGATGGCATGAATAGTTGTACGTGTTGTATTGCATTTAATGCTGCAGACGTCTATATTGTACTAAGGGGCTGTTCGGTTCGTTTGCTGTTAAGACCTGAATGGATATGGCTGTCTGAGTGGATTTGGTTGTCTGAGTGTTAACATATATGTTGGTGTTCGGTTGTTGTGCTGAATAAACAGTCAGAATGTCAGAAATGACCATTTTGCCCCCAGTCTTTATTTTTGCTTATATAAATAAACTGTTTGTTAAAAATCAAGTCTTTATTAGCACATTCTTAGCATATTATTAGCACACAAAAATCAGATTAGCACATTCCTAGCAGATTTTTTAGCACACAAAAATCAGATTAGCACATTCCTAGCAGGTATTGTATTTCCCCCAAAATCAATTTAAATTTTCAAACCTAAATTGATTTGAAAGGAGTGGGAGTATGCGAAAGCTCAATCAGGTGGCCACTGCAAATGTTCATGAGAAACAAGCCTTAAGATCTTCATCGCCGATGACAACCACTAACATCAATTGTCGCAGAAACAATTACAGAAGAAAATGGAACACGAAATCAAAAAAATTGAAAACCTGCGATGGCGATAGGGTAGCGCCGGCGAGCAGTGGTGGCGAGCAGTGGTGGCGAGCAGGTGGTGGCGTCGATGGGTTTGCAAGTGAGGAGGGAGGCGTCGATGGGTTTGCAAGTGAGGAGGGAGGCGATGGGTTGTGAGGGGTAAATGGGGAAATAAAACAGCTGAGTGGTAAGGACATCTATTTCCTAGCTGATTCGGTCAGCCAAGTTTTTTCCCATTAAGCCGCTACCGAACGGGTAGATATGGCTGAGCGAATCAGCCATATCCCCCATACAGACCATTAAGCCGCTACCGAACAGCCCCTAAGCCCTATTGAGTCCATTCAGAGCTTGACGCGTGTTGAGGTTTGACAGGGCACGCTACCATGCAAGTTGATTAACGGATCCAGTAACAGTAGCAAGATATAAAATATCTTCTAAGTCTTTATCGTAAACCGCAAAGGCTCTGTAAAGGGTTACAGAGGTTCTGAGGTCTGGTCTTCTATAGAGCAGTCTTCACCGGGTTCCGAGTCTTTGGTCTTCTTTGTGCGTAAGACAGAGGTTCTGTAGGACACCTCTGTAGCTTCTGTAGCTTCTTGACCTTGATCTTTCGGAAGTGGCAGAGCCTCTGTAAGAGGCTTTCTTCACTTAGCCTATTTTTCACTACTTCTAAATACTTCTACGATTAGGAAGATTGAAGCTAACAATCTCCCCCTAAGTAGTGAAAAATAAAAATTTGACATTGAAGTACTTTAGGCTAAGTTAGATAAGACAGAGGTTAAACAATACCTCGAAAGTTCTTTCATTCAGAAATATGCCAGAGGCATTTTACATTTGAGTATTATGAAAGATAAACTGAAAATGGTTTGCAGAGATTTTGTTTGAGAATCAGATGTTGGCGTCTTTGAAATCGTTGTAGCTTCTGTTGTCTATTCCGACTTCTCTGATCTCATTGTAGAAACTTACGCAGAGTTCTCTTAAGCGAATTGTAGCATCAATCTCTCTGATGAAAGCATCTGCAGCGTCTCTATCCATTTGCTCGGTATCTCTGTATTTTACAAGGTTTGCTCTGAACATGTTCAGAGTACTGGTTGCGTACTTCTGACAGTCCATGGTCACAAAAAGTTTGACTTCGCCTTGTGGGTTTTGAAATACTAACCCGAACCTTGGTTCTGTAATGATTGAGTTGGGCACAGCGTCAGGTGGGCAGCGATCCTCTGTTGGTCGAAGGTTCAGATGTTTGAGACCAAGATCCTTTCCTAGCTGAAAGTCTGTCAAACTGTAGATCAGAAGCCTTTCCCTCATTGCTTTTCTCAACACTTGATAGGCTCTGGTGTTTGGCTATGTGTTGTAGTTGTCCTTCGTCCATTGCAGAAGGTCAGGTAGATCATAGGGATTCAGATTCCTTAGGTCAGCATCAGCGAAGGTGGTTTCTGAATTGTTTACCCTTCTGACTCTGTAAAGATTGTACCTGACCCTTGGATAGGTTCTTGTAAAGGAGTACCTACAGAAGATTACCTTTTTGATTTTGTGGATTGAGAAGACGTCTGCTTTGGTTCTTGGCTTTGTTCTATTGAAGATGTTCTCAAATCTTCTCTGATATTTGGATATGTGACGTGATCTATTGGATGATTGGTCTAAAAGGGTTGTTTGTAGAGGTATTTGTATACCACTTCTTCCATTTCTTCGTATGTTGGACCAGGTGGTGGTACTTGTCTTCTGAGACTCTCCAACTGTCGAACAACTTCTGCAGCTCTACCTGTTAGTGGAATGTCTGACAGAGGCTTCAATCCATATGCCCAGTCCTTTTCTTCAGGCTTTGGAGTTTGGAAGGCATCAAAGGCGCTCTTCATCAATTTCTCTGTAGGCTTGGGCAATGATTTCTTTTTCTTGGGCTCTTCTGTCAGTTTCGCCTTTCCCTTGTCTTTGGCCTTTGGAGGTTCAGAACCTGTTGCCTATGTAGGTTTGGGTGTTGGTGCTTCTGTTGGAATGATGAGTGTTGCCTCTGTAGGTTTTGACACTTGTGTTTGAGAGGACTTTTGTGGCGTTGGTTCTGTTGGCTTGATTGGCTCTGTAACCTCTGTTGGAGGTTCTTTGGTGACTTCTTCTGTGAGCTCGGTTTCTGTGGGTTGAGGAATGTCGAATCTTCTTGCCATTCTGAAAGATGATGTAAACCTCTGTCTTTCTTCTGCTCTTTGTGCCATTCGTTCAGTCATTGTGTTGTGCATATTTCTTAGAACGGAAGAAGCAGAGGTCTTTGCTCTTTTTGGTTTGTGGGCAATAGACTTTCTTCTTTGGATGGTTTGGGGTTTTTCTGTTGGTTTTGTAGTTGGGGAGGGAAGATCTTCTTCTGAAGAGGATGACAGATGTTGAGCATCTACTCCAAACATTGTAGAGAATTCCACAGAGGTGGGTGTTTCCTCTATGGTCTTTTGAGCTTCTGTTCCTCCGGGTTGTTGGTTTGTTGAAGGACTTTCTTCCAAGATGATTACCACAGGGGTGGTTGTTGCCTCTGTGGTCTGTTGAGCAGTTTCTGGTACATGGGTTTCTTCAGCAGTTGATTCCACAGAGATGGGTGTTGTCTCTATGGTCTGTTGAGTTTGTTGTTGTTGGGTTTGTTTTGGAGGGGCTTGGTTGATGGGTTCTGCGGCTATTGGTGGAGCTGGAATTCTTCTACTCGTAGCTTTCTCCCTTGTATTCTCCCCCTCAGGATGATCTGATGGACCAGGGTGGTCATCATCAGAGTCATTCTGACCCTTATCAGAAGTGCCCTCTGCTCTGCAAGAAGCTTTGGGTTTCATTGGTAGTTCTGCTCCTGCGGCCATCAACTTTGCTCATACATCATCACAGAGGCCGAATAGAGTTGCAAGTTCTGCTTCTGTGTTGAAGCGCATTCTGCCGACACTAGCTCTGAACTCTTTAACGTAGTTGGCATTTGCAGTAGTGAAGGAGACGATGACTTCTGTGACCTGGTTTATCACATTCTGTCCGAGCTCTGTTAGCTGTGCTCTGGTCATGTAGTCTTTAGGCTGCATCAGCACACTGTTGCGCATTGCTTCTTCTTGTACGTGTTTCAGGGCATTCTGTAGATCTTCAGGTGTAATGCCCTTTGCTTTGTTGGATTGCTTGTTCAGTTGTTCAAGGAAATGTTTGACTGATTCCTTGAACGCAGAAGTTGCGGCTATCCCGAATTCTTTGGCGGCAGAAGTGGTAGTTGTTTCAGCAGAAGACTTCATCTGGGTAATGGCGGATTTCACCTCTGTGGACAGATTGTCAATTTTGGTGTTCAGATTTAGTAAGGCCGTCGATGTTGTCTCTGCAAAAGATTTGAAAGAGCTTTGCAACTCTTTCATGGTTTGGTTCACAGAGGTGACAAGGGTTTGGAACTCATCCCTTGATACTTGTGTTCCTGTGGTAACCTCTGGAGGAACACATTCGTCTCCAGAGTGAGTCCCTGCTCCTGGGACACCTTCGTTCACCCTTGTTTGTACGTTGGGGTGGAAGGATTTCCATCTGATCTTCGAGAAGAAATTTGAGTTTCAATCTCTACATAAGCTCTGCGAATAACAGTGTCCAAATCCACTCCAGAGGTGGGTATCGGAATGTTCTTCTTTTGACTTGGAGACTTGTCTAGAGTCTCTTCGTCTTTGTGCTCACTACTTCTCTCTGAAAGAAGTTTTGGCCCTAAATTGTGCGTGGCAGAGGAAACGAATTCCTCTGTAGGGTGTTCTAGTGTGATCTGGGGCGATGAATCATGAACTATAGGTGAGTCTCTCTGAGGAGACTCCCTAGGAATGGATTCCCCGGTTTCTGTGGGCGCAGAGGTTGAAAGATTAACCTCTGGCTGGATGGGTTAGGTTTGGATCGAGCTGTGCTGCTCTTGTTCAATAACACCTTCTGCAGCTAGACCTGCGGTGTTAGAAGTGTGGGTTGCACTGGGAGGGGTTTGAGGATGTGTTCCTTCTACTTCTACGTCATCTTTTTCTATCCCTTTTTCTTTTTCTCCCATTCTATCTAAAGCCTTTGTAACCTCATCTCTATTCCACTCAGCTTCTGCTTGTAGCCTAATCCTTTCCCTAGTGACATCATCTGACATATCGATTTCTTCTATACCTTCTTCTGAAGCTGGGCTTGTACTCCTTCTGTTGACGTTCAATCCCTGTTGGATGAAGGGGTTCTATAGAATGTTTGGAGTTTCAGCCGGTTGACCTCTGGGGGTTTGGTCATCATCTTGCAGATTTGTGTCAACGCTAGAGATAGAGAAGGCTTGTTCTTCTGTGGTGTGGTGGTCAAGTGGTGGTGCATTCCACCCAGCTGTATTTAGGGTGTTAGCAATGTCAGGGTTTTGAAGGAAATCGTTTAAGCTACCTTGATGAGCGAATCGATCTGGGGATTGATAAGGTGATTGATATCCCTCTTCTACAACTTCTTTTCCTGTAGTCTCTTCCTCTGCAGTTTCTTCGACCTCTTCTTCAACAACTTCTGCAGCTGCCTCTTCTGCGATGGTAACCATTTGATCAAGTGGTTTCCCATGCTTCTTTTTGGTCTTCCTCCTCTTGGGTTTTGGTGCCCCTTCTTCTGTGGGTTTTGATTTCCTTTTCTTCTTTTGTTTTGGAGAAGAGGGAGGAGCAGAGGAGCCAACTTCTGTGGCATGAGGAGGTGAAGGTTGAGCTTCTGTAATGCTTGTAGAGGTGCCTTCTGCAGTTTTCCTCTTCTTTGTTTTTGGGGTAGAGGCAGAGGCTTTAGAAGAAGACTTCTTTCCCATGAGCTCGGCTCGTTTGGCTATAAAACCAAGTTGGATTGCCATGTGTTTTGCCAGTTTCTGCTCATTTGCTTCTGTAGAGAGGGGTTCTGCAACTATTGTTCCTAGGGGGACACCTAAACACGGGGGTGTCACAGGGCTCGATTTTGGGGTCCTATGATCGCGTATATACTCTAACTTAAGGGTTTTGTTCTTGGCATAGCTCATAAGGTTCTTTGACAGAGGTCTGTAGTGGGTGTAGCCATCTATATGATCGGTGGGGATGTTTTTGTTCATTGGGAACTGTTTGGGAGTTGGTCCTTCCATTGGCCAGTTCTGCATCATCAGCAGAGGTTCGAACAGGACTCCCAATATCCTTTGGAATTGCAGAGGCGGTAGATAATTAGGATCGTTCTCTCTTGCCTTTTTGGTGTTGTTCTTTCTGTCGATCGTATTGATGATCTCCTGCAACATGATGGTCGCGTAATCGAGTGGGAGATCGTAGTAGACCCCGTACATGATGGTTAAGATTTGGTGCGAGCTCTGGTCAATGCTGCCTATCTTCCCTGTAAGGCATCTGTTGAGGATCGAAAACAAGGTGTTCCACAGAGGTAGTAGTCTGCCTCTGCGGAAGTCATTTCTCTTCCTTAGGTGGGTGATGTACCCAAGCATTTCTACAAAACGACAGAGCTCGTCGTCTGTTGGTTGTTCTGCATATGTTTTCAGTCCAAGAAGACCCCTTGTTGGTAGATTGAACTCAAGAGAAAACATTGTTCTATTGAACTTGAGTTCCAAATGTTCAGATTTGTCTGGCGTTGAGATGTACCCTTTGATAAGAGATTCATCTTTATCATATCGGCAACTTTGCCAAAATTGGTTCAAATACCTAACAGGTATTTTCTTTGGGGTTCTTGAGAGTAAAGGAAAGAGAATATGGTTTTCCATGATGTTTAGAAGAAGGGCATGGGCTTCGCAGAAAGCAGTGAGTGAGGGGACCAAATAGCAGTTATTGGATTGGATGGGTAATACCTTTTCAAAGTGCTCCTTTGCGATAAAGTTTTGCAGATGGGTGGTCGGAGCAAAGTCTGCTGAGTCACCGGAATCTTCTTGTTCGGCATTTTTGGCGAGGTGGGGGTTTTCTGAATGAGCAGGGGAGTGTTCCGGTGAGTTCGCCGGAGAGTGTGCAGGGGAGATAGCTTGAGAAGATGAAGCCATTGGTAATGAGAATAAGATACTTGCAGGTTTTTGCAGGGTTTCGCCGGAGAAGAATGAGGGTTCGTAAAGATTTTATGAGAGGGTAAGCTTGGGTTTTATAGGTGTGTAAAACGGTAGAATTCGAAAGGGTAAAAATATTTGGCAATGGATAAATATTTGGAATCTGTACTTGAGTTAGAACGGCGGGTTCAACTTTCCAAAAAAAAAACGTGCCATGTACGCCCAATGAAAATGAGACACGTAGGCCATGTCAGAGGAAGACAGGACGTTGTGCGCGGCCCATTAATGCTAGGCGCGTGGGGTTGTTCTTAGCCACATGATTTTCACTCTCAGTAAAAGTAACCGTTACTGTTTACAGAAATGCCCAAATACCAAATTCACAGAAGCTCTGTGGTTTACAGAAGATCTGTGATTTTGAAAATCTTGGATTTTCACCCTTTTCTCATATATCTCATTGTTATCATGACTCTGTAGGTTCTATTTTGACCAAAACATTTGTAAAAGCATTGGAGATGATTAATAGGATTTTAGTGAAGAAATTTCGTTCACAGAGGTTTTGAGGCTCTGTAGGAACTTGCAGAATCTCTGTCAGGGCCAGCAGAAGCTCTATGAGTGAAAATTTCTCATAACTAAAAATCTATTAACAATTTTGATCATCCAAGTTTTGATTTGCATTAAGAAATGTTTTTCGGACATATTTGAAAGTTGGTGTCCGAGAAAACTGTTTTGGAAAACGTTTTTTGCGAGAAGGTCATGGTGTGTGTATTTGTGCGTATTCGGTTTCCGAGTTAAATTTGCGATTACAGAGCAGTGTTCTGGCAGAACTTCTGTTGAGCTCAGCAGAAGCTCTATGACCTCAAATTTCTCATAATTCAAAAATTATTAAAAGTTTTAATAATTTTATTTTTGAAATGTTATTCCCAGTATTTTTAGGACGTATTTGACAATTTTTGTCCCAGAAAACTGTTTTCAAAAACCTTTTGTACGAGACATACCTTTTGGTTCTTCTTTTCTCGGCAGTGATGTCTGACTTCTGACGATATAGATTCATCGACACTCTTCTTTGGCTCCCCCTTGAAAGATTAACCTCTGTAGTTCATTTCAAGGTTTCTTTTGCTCCCCCTTGATCTAACCATTTCTGTCGATCAAGTTACTTTCTTTTGCTCCCCCTTGATCTAACCATCTCTGTAGATCAAGTAATTTTCTTTTGCTCCCCCTTGATCTAACCATCTCTGTAGATCAAGTAATTTCCTTCTGCTCCCCCTTGACCTATGCTTGGATCAAAATAGGATAAGCTTTGCATAGTACATAGGTCATATTTACCAGAGGTTCTCTAGGGGTCGTCAGAGGTTCTGAGCAGACCCACAGAAGCTCTGTGATTTCAAGAACTATTTAAGATTGAGAATTTACATATAGAAAGAAATCAATCAAAGCAATAAATAAAGAAATATATTTATACACATATTTACAGAAGATAAGTTATACTTACAGAGGATTTTCACGTCATATTGATCATTCCTGTAATACCCCGTTTTAAAAAACGTGTACTTTAAGGTCTCCAAAATGTATTGTTTTTAAAATGTCAATCAAATATAGTTGAGGGGTTAAAACCGTCAAATTTCCAAACTCTTAATAAATAAATAAATAAATAAATAAAATAATATATAAACATATCAAATTTAAGAGTAAAACTACATATCATCGTCCATCATCATCATCATCTTCATCACCGCCCCACTCTTCTCTCTCTCTCAAATCTATCTTCTCTCTAAAAATTCTCTCGTTTTGTTCAAGTAATCAAAGATACAATTACATATTTGGAATCATCTCGTCAAATCCTTCGTAGAGGTATAACTTTCTCCCTATGTTATTAAGATTTTGTGTACTCTTGAGATTGATTTCTATTTTGGGTTTAGGTTTAGATTATGGTTTGAAATTGCAAAGTTATGATGATATACGTGTTTAGAAATGTTTGGTTTTGTCAAAATTGAAGTAGGATTAAAAAAGGTAAAGTTTAGAATCAAAATGGTGAGTTTTGTGGTTATACGGTTAGTTGCTCACCAAGTGTTCGGTTAATTGTCTAAGAGAATAAAGTATTATGATTAAGCTTAAGAAGTTAATCATTAAGCTCCATTTTGATGTTTAGTATGTTAGCTTATATTTAGAATGAGTTTTATTGAGTAAAAATGGAAGTTTGGATCATAAAAGTGAACCGGGAAAAGGTTGGAAATCGGACGTTACGGTATGTGCAGGTCCAGTATTTTGACAGCGCGCAACTCACAAACCGTAAGTCCGATTGAGCTCATATTTTACAGGTGAAATGTCCTCAGTGTGTTTTACAATTCTTATGAAGGGCCTAAAACCCAGTTTTGACTTTAAGTAGCTCAAAACAGTATGTTTTCTGGACTGATCATAGCATACTCGGAACAGTTTTTGTGTTTTTATAAATTCCGTATAAAATCAACCGATGATCCAAATGAAGTGATTCTAATTCGAGTAGAACCGTAAGAGGTCAGAGAACAGATTTCATTTAGATCTTATAAGCTGGTTTGGTCTCTAAGTATGAGAAAAATGCCCAAACATAAGAAGGTTAGAAGCTGTCAAGTGCAGGGGCGAACTGCACTTGACTATGTGCCGAGATAGTTTTGCAATGCGTAACCGGCTGTTAGTTTTGAACACTTTGAACAGGTTAGTTTGGGCATATAAGAACTCCAAGTATTGTTTTAATGTCAGTTGTTCGGTTTCTAGCTCGGTTGCGATTCGGGGGTGTTCGGTGAGTCGTTAAGGTTGTCAATTGTCGTAGTGAGTCTTGTATACATATAAGTATGTGGATTTCATCAATGAGTATATATTACAGGTTCGGTTACCCCTCATTAGTGTGGCTTGGGTGGTGTTCGGTTGTGGCGTTAATTGCCGATTTTGCTCATTGGTATCGTTTGCGCGTGTGTGGCTTCAAACTATCATCAAGGTGAGTTTTACTTTAAAACGTTTTTAACTGTGATACATATATATATGTTTGTATATATATATATATATATATATATATATATATATATGAGATGGATATATGATAAATGGTGTGTTTATGTGTTTACGTTTGAAATGGATAAGTGCTTGAAAAGTGATGCCGTTTTATAAAGGAAAGGTTTTATAAATGACAATATGATATATTGGTACATATATATTGTATTTATATGTGCATTACACTACACGAATATACGTTAGCCGAAATTATAGTCGGCGTGAGTATTCTGCGAGAATACGTGGCCGGGCTTAGGACCGGTGTGTCTGCTGCAATTGTACAGCGGAGATGATTGATTAGTTGGCTCGCAACCAACTAATATGGCAATTTGTGGAGGAATAAGGTGGAATGAGATGTACACAATGTACGAGTCTTGAATTGGTATTTATATACTTACGGTATATGTGTGATTTGATATGAAGGTTGTATATAAACTATTTTGAAACATGGTTTTATATAAAAAGGTTTTATAACGATTCTGAAAGGACAGAGATTTACTCACTAGACCCGTTTGGTCTAATCCTCATTTTGTTTTCAAAAATATGTATTCCAGGTCGAGGAAATTATAGCGGCAAAGGAAAGGATAAAGAGTAGGACGCTTTTTGATGACTGATGTTGATTAGGAAGCTTTTATGTATTTTGTAATTTCGAGACTATGGGACCGTATGTGAATTATTATGTAATTTTTTTATGGATGTAACAATGTCATGCAATATATGTTATTTGTTGTATGATTGGGAAACCGGGTTGTTACAGATGGTATCAGAGCCTTAGTTTAAGGGATTTAGGTATTTGGATTTATACCTAGACTTAAACTGCATGTGAAGTAGGATGTCCCCATTATTTTAGAACCTTGGGATGTTAAGTATAAAAAGGTAGAAGGAACATCATGTAAGGTAATTTCAAATTACATTTGGCTAGTGTAAATGTGAACTTACAAGTACATGTTTGAACCGGAATACCTTGTTATATGGGGTATGTGCTTATGTGTATATTAACCTTGTTTGAATCAACATAGTGACAAGTAGGACTTGACGTATGGATGACGAAGACAGGTATATTTCTATAAACTATACACGTGCTAAAGTGTTATTTGACTTCGGTGTAAACCAATCATTTGTGTCTTCATCCTTTTGTTACTTATCTGCATTAGAAAAGTATTAGATAATTATGTTCGAGATAAAAATGGGTGTGCTAAATTACTGTTGTTTTGATTTTGCTAGTGTGTGGAATGTGATGGCTTGAGTGTAAAGAATAATAGTAGTGTGTGGAACGTGATGATTAGGTGTGGAGAGTAATGGTAGTATGTGAAGTTTTGACATTGTCATGAAGGCGACGATTTAGTGTGTTGTATAGATTATACAAAGTGTGATTGTTGACGCTATTTAGAAGAGTATTGTTTAAATGTGTGGGGTGATGTGGATAAGATAGTGGCAATTTATAATTAACAAGCGTGCGAGGTAAGGTTGTTTCGAACATTGAGTGTGATTTCGAATTAACTCGGTTAAATTCCTGGTATAAGGTGTGGTGAAATTTTCGGTTAAATATGGAAATCATTGAAACTGGGTGTGTGCGATTGATTTAGAAGTGAAAGAAAGCTAGCTTGTGGGATCGGTCTAGAGTGAACACTTCCATGTGAACTGTCCTTGAAAACGTGTTTCATGTTGAGAAGAAAGTGGAAGAAAGTAGAAGTGCGAGAGTGATGTTGTGGCAAGTGTGGAAATCAATTGTTATCTATGTTTCGTGGTCGGTGTAAATAATGCAAGAAAGTGTTGTCTGCATTAGCTTATGAGAACTAGGTTGTTAATAGCCTAGGCTTAAGTTGAGGGGTATTATTTGATGATTATTGTGATGTGTTTATAGTTGGTTGAGAAGTTGGTATTGTATGCCAATATAGATGTGTAAATCTTTGATTGGTCATCAACTTCTGCGTTTATGTTAAGTTATAACATTAGATTGTTATTACTAAAAGTGTTATGATCTGAATTTTTCCAATGGAATGTTTTGATTGGGAATTTAGACTGAAAAGAAAAATGATTAAGGAACTAGGATTTATATCTAAAATAATATGTTTATGCTGGAGTGAGAAGTGAATGTTCTACGATATTGTGATATTTATTGATCTTCTTAAGTGAAGGATTCATGTTCTTTGTTCTCATTAATAGTGATGCATTTATTGACAATATTATTTTGTTTGGATTAGACATTGATGAAAATGTCAGATTCGGTTTTTGGTATTAAGTTCAGGATTTGAAAGTGATATATTGGAATAAGTGGTTTAGATTTAATAAGAAAGTGATGGATGATATAGAAGTTGTAGAACTATATTTAAAAATGGTCTTATGTTGGGTATATTTATTCCTTAAGAATATAAAAGAAAAGTATAATTACTAGTTAAGATATTTTACAAATTTTGTGGGTGTTTGATCTAAAGCTTGTGATTGTTAGCAAATCATATATGGAAAGTGTATGTTTTAAGTTTCCAAGACAACTTTGAGTAGTAGAATTATTATATCAATAGTTGACGATTTTTTTTTAATTTTACGATTAAGTAAAGTGAGGTTAATGTTGAAGAACTTTCTTTATGGAGTTGTTTAAGTTAAAGAGTTGTTTTAGACCCTATGCTTGACTTGGCATGTTAAGTCTCATGTGTAAGTCAATGAGATGATGACGGGTTTGCCGTTGCGTTTAATAATTTGATTTAGTGATAATATTATAGTTGGAAATTTGGTTATGTTTAGAGAATGTCATGATAAATGTTTAAGCCTTTGATAGGTTGATTAATTTTTTTAGATTTGTTAAGTAACGACATTTATTGTTATTATAAGACGTGTTACGATTCTACTGAGATGTTGATGCTAAGTTATTATGTATGGTAATTCATGGTTAATAGAAAGAAATGAACTACATCTCAATTGGAGTTTATCTTGTGAAATAAATTGATATTTATGATTAAAATGCGTTGGTCAAGTTAAAGTAGCTAGAGATAAAGAAAAGGAAATTGTATTATTTTGTGCGGTAAGGATCGGTAGTTATAATGCAATAGCCGAGAAGAGCAGTTGAGTTCGAAGACTGTTGTTGTGGTCATGAATCGGTTAAGGATAATTAGGGAGTGGTAAGCGTTGAGATGTCTACAACCTTTGTTCACGTATTATGATTTATAAATGGATTACAAGAATTCTAGGGAAAGTGTTTTCGAGATTAAAACACTGATCATTAAGGAATTGTTTGAGGTAAATCTAAGTAAGAAAGTCGGGATGACTTAATATATATATAGTTATCTGATTTTATGGTCGTTATGGTTAATTAAAAGAATTTTGGAATCCGAGACCCCTGAATAAATAGACTTGAGTGGAAGATAAAATTTAAGATGATTGAGTTTTCCTGTTTTAAACAGAGATTATGGGTTAATCAGAGTTGCGTAGCGAAAGCGTGATATCATGTTATTAATTGTGTTTGGATTTGAAAGATGGTTCAAAGTGGTAACAAAAGTTATATTATAAAAAAAATGGTTGGTAGTTTAATTTGGAATGATTCAAGTTTCATATTGAAGGTGTATGTTAGAATTTCGGAAGGGTATAATGAAAGTGTAAAATGTGGCATTGTGCATAATTTCAAGATATCGTTGTTAGATTATGTCTGAAGTTGATGATTATTAGTAAAATTTTCCATATATCGAAATGATTAGTGATATAGATATTTTATGCTGAATTAGGCACGATGAGATTTTTCTTGGTGTTGAAAGAGGCACAAAGTGAAATAAAAGACATTGATATTAATTTTGTTAAAAAGATATTTTTGGATGGTTATTATATAGATGGGTATGGAGTGCTTATTAATTTAATTTCGATAGTCTCGATTGGAGTTCGATGTAGTAGTGAGTATAAAGCAACCGTACCTTTTTGCTTAACCGAATTCCGGGACGGAATTCTTTTAAGGGGGAGATGTTGTAATACCCCGTTTTAAAAAACGTGTACTTTAAGGTCTCCAAAATGTATTGTTTTTAAAATGTCAATCAAATATAGTTGAGGGGTTAAAACCGTCAAATTTCCAAACTCTTAATAAATAAATAAATAAAATAATATATAAACATATCAAATTTAAGAGTAAAACTACATATCATCGTCCATCATCATCATCATCTTCATCACCGCCCCACTCTTCTCTCTCTCTCTCAAATCTATCTTCTCTCTAAAAATTCTCTCGTTTTGTTCAAGTAATCAAAGATACAATTACATATTTGGAATCATCTCGTCAAATCCTTCGTAGAGGTATAACTTTCTCCCTATGTTATTAAGATTTTGTGTACTCTTGAGATTGATTTCTATTTTGGGTTTAGGTTTAGATTATGGTTTGAAATTGCAAAGTTATGATGATATACGTGTTTAGAAATGTTTGGTTTTGTCAAAATTGAAGTAGGATTAAAAAAGGTAAAGTTTAGAATCAAAATGGTGAGTTTTGTGGTTATACGGTTATTTGCTCACCAAGTGTTCGGTTAATTGTCTAAGAGAATAAAGTATTATGATTAAGCTTAAGAAGTTAATCATTAAGCTCCATTTTGATGTTTAGTATGTTAGCTTATATTTAGAATGAGTTTTATTGAGTAAAAATGGAAGTTTGGATCATAAAAGTGAACCGGGAAAAGGTTGGAAATCGGACGTTACGGTATGTGCAGGTCCAGTATTTTGACAGCGCGCAACTCACAAACCGTAAGTCTAATTGAGCTCATATTTTACAGGTGAAAGGTCCTCAGTGTGTTTTACAATTCTTATGAAGGGCCTAAAACCCAGTTTTGACTTTAAGTAGCTCAAAACAGTATGTTTTCTGGACTGATCATAGCATACTCGGAACAGTTTTTGTGTTTTTATAAATTCCGTATAAAATCAACCGATGATCCAAATGAAGTGATTCTAATTCGAGTAGAACCGTAAGAGGTCAGAGAACAGATTTCATTTAGATCTTATAAGCTGGTTTGGTCTCTAAGTATGAGAAAAATGCCCAAACATAAGAAGGTTAGAAGCTGTCAAGTGCAGGGGCGAACTGCACTTGACTATGTGCCGAGATAGTTTTGCAATGCGTAACCGGCTGTTAGTTTTGAACACTTTGAACAGGTTAGTTTGGGCATATAAGAACTCCAAGTATTGTTTTAATGTCAGTTGTTCGGTTTCTAGCTCGGTTGCGATTCGGGGGTGTTCGGTGAGTCGTTAAGGTTGTCAATTGTCGTAGTGAGTCTTGTATACATATAAGTATGTGGATTTCATCAAGGAGTATATATTACAGGTTCGGTTACCCCTCATTAGTGTGGCTTGGGTGGTGTTCGGTTGTGGCGTTAATTGCCGATTTTGCTCATTGGTATCGTTTGCGCGTGTGTGGCTTCAAACTATCATCAAGGTGAGTTTTACTTTAAAACGTTTTTAACTGTGATACATATATATATGTTTGTATATATATATATATATATATATATATATATATATATATATATGAGATGGATATATGATAAATGGTGTGTTTATGTGTTTACGTTTGAAATGGATAAGTGGTTGAAAAGTGATGCCGTTTTATAAAGGAAAGGTTTTATAAATGACAATATGATATATTGGTACATATATATTGTATTTATATGTGCGTTACACTACACGAATATACGTTAGCCGAAATTATAGTCGGCGTGAGTATTCTGCGAGAATACGTGGCCGGGCTTAGGACCGGTGTGTCTGCTGCAATTGTACAACGGAGATGATTGATTAGTTGGCTCGCAACCAACTAATATGGCCATTTGTGGAGGAATAAGGTGGAATGATGTACACAATGTACGAGTCTTGAATTGGTATTTATATACTTACGGTATATGTGTGATTTGATATGAAGGTTGTATATAAACTATTTTGAAACATGGTTTTATATAAAAAGGTTTTATAACGATTCTGAAAGGACAGAGATTTACTCACTAGACCCGTTTGGTCTAATCCTCATTTTGTTTTCAAAAATATGTATTCCAGGTCGAGGAAATTATAACGGCAAAGGAAAGGATAAAGAGTAGGACGCTTTTTGATGACTGATGTTGATTAGGAAGCTTTTATGTATTTTGTAATTTCGAGACTATGGGACCGTATGTGAATTATTATGTAATTTTTTTTATGGATGTAACAATGTCATGCAATATATGTTATTTGTTGTATGATTGGGAAACCGGGTTGTTACAATTCCTAACTTACCCACCAAGAAATTGAATCTTTTCTCGTCTAAAGCTTTGGTGAATAAGTCCGTGAGTTGGTATTCTGTGGGCACGAAATGCATCTCGATTGTACCGTATTCAACATGATGTTTCAAGAAGTGGTACCTTATATCGATATGCTTGGTTTTTGAATGTTGCACAGGATTGGCAGAGATGGCAATTGCACTTTTGGAATCACAGAAGATGGGTATTTTGAGTAGGATGTGGCCGTAGTCTTTTAGCTGAGTCTTCATCTACAGAACCTGAGAACAACAGCTAGCAGCAGCAACGTATTCAGCTTCTGCCGTAGATGTTGACACACAATTCTGCTTCTTGGAGGTCCAACTGACTAGCTTACCACCTAGGAATTGACACCTCCCAGAGGTACTCTTTCTGTCGAGCATGCGTCCTCCATAGTCTGAATCTATATAAGCTTTAAGACAAAAGCCAGAGTTCTGTGGATACCAGGGACCAAGATTTTTGGTCCCCTTTAGGTATCTAAAGATTCTTTTAACAACATCATAATGTGATTTCTTAGGATTAGCTTGATAACGTGCACAAAGACATGTGGCATGCATAATGTCAGGTCTGCTAGCAGTTAAGTATAACAGAGATCCAATCATGCCTCTGTAGAGAGTGCATTCTACAGAGATGCCATATGGATCTAAGAATAACTTATTTCCAGTGGCCATTGGAGTTTTCATGACAGAGGTATCAGAGATGCTATACATGGAAAGAATGTCAGAGACATATTTGGCCTGATTTATAAAAATTCCCTCTGATGATTGTTTGACTTGGAGTCCGAGGAAGAATGTTAATTCTCCCATCATACTCATTTCAAACTCACTTTGCAAGAGTTTTTCAAAACTTTTTCACTCTTCTGTATTAGTAGACCCAAAAATTATGTCGTCCACATAGATTTGTACAAGCATTATTTCACTGTTTTTACGTTTATAGAATAAGGTAGTATTTGTTGTACCTCTGTCGTAGCCATTTACTAGAAGAAAGGTAGAAAGTCGTTCGTACCATGCTCTTGGAGCCTGTTTCAGTCCGTACAGAGCCTTTTCAAGGTAGTACACATGCCTTGGGAACTTTGAGCTTTCAAACCCTGGTGGCTGATTTACGTAAACCTCTTCTTGGATTTCACCGTTGAGAAAAGCTGATTTCACGTCCATCTGATAGACTTTGAAACCTCTGTGGGCTGCGAAGGCTAAGAATATTCTTATTGCTTCGAGTCGTGCGACAGGGGAAAAAGTCTCATCATAGTCTATGCCTTCTTCTTGTCTATATCCCTTGGCCACTAATCGTGCTTTGTTTCTGATGACCACTCCATCTTCATCCTTCTTATTTCTGTAGACCCACTTAGTTCCAATGGCCTGTTTCCCCCATGGCAGAGGTACTAGAGTCCAGACTTTGTTGCGCTCAAACTGCAGAAGCTCATCTTGCATGGCGTCTACCCAGTTTGGGTCGTCAAGGGATTCAGAAATCTTCTTTGGCTTTATCACACTAATAAAGTTCGTAAAGAAACAAAAATTAGCAGTGGCAGACCTTGTTTTTACCGTGTCAGAGGGTTAACCAATTATTTGGCTTGGAGGATGGCTTTTTGTCCACTGAGTTGTGCGTGGATGATGGTCACCAATGTCATCGAATTGTTCTTCAGAGGCTTCTTGTTGTTGTTGTTGTTCTTCTTCTTCTTCTGTTGTAGCCTCTATCGTAGTGCGTGCCTTTGTAGTTGATCCTACAGTTTGTGGAATGATTGGTATGAGTGGTGGTGGAGTTTGTTCCTCTGAAGGCGTATAGACTTGGTCCTCTATATCCTCTGTTATTGGTTCCTCTGTGGATTGTTGAGTTTGTTCTTCAGCAGCTTCTGTGGTCGTTTTCCTTTGTGTTTCATCTTCTGTAGACTCTTCCTCAGCATTTGCATCTGTAGCATTTACAGAAGAAGATGAAGCATTATTTGGACCAGTTAGAGTCATACCTGTAGGATTTTGACCGACAGAAGATTGTTCTGCAGAAGCTCTGATTGTTCCAATAGAGGGATCAATGTCGTCTTGGAACATCTCTAGAAATAGAAGATTTAAGTCTTCTTTTGTTTGTGAGATGCCAGAGGATTCCCCTTTAAGTCCGAGTTCTGGACTGATTTGCTCAGAAGTCTTTTGGAATGAATCATCAAAAGAAACATTGATGCTTTCTACGATCTTGCGAGACTTTGTAAGGTATACTCTGTAGGCTTTGGAAGTGGCAGAGTATCCAATGAATTTTCCTTCGTCAGCTTTTACCACAAACTTTCCTCTGGATTCTCTGTCGTTTAAAACAAAGCATTTACATCAAAACACATGGAAAAACTTGATGTTTGGCCGCCTTTTGTTAATCAGTTCGTAAGGAGTCTTGATGTGTCTTTTCACAATGGTTGAACGATTCTGTGTATAACAAGCGGTAGAAATCGCTTCTGCCCAAAAGTTCATCGATAATCCGCATGCTGATAGCATAGTTCTTGCGGCCTCCACGAGCGTTCGATTCTTTCTTTCGACTACGCCGTTCTGCTGTGGAGTGCGTGCGGCAGAGAAGTTCTATGATATTCCTTCTGTAGAAAGATAGGCTTCAATGACAGAGTTTTTAAATTCTGTGCCATTGTCACTTCTTAACTTCTGTATTCTGCATTCATAAAGAACTTGGATTCTTTTCATTTGATTAATCAAGATGATTGGAACATCTGATTTCTTTCAGACAAAATCAACCCATGTGAATCGCGAATACTCATCAATTAAGACAAGTATGTATTTCTTGCCACCTAGGCTCTGTATGGCAATGGGACCGCAGAGGTCAACATGAAGCATGTACAGAGGCCTAGTGCAAGACACATCTGTTTTGCCTCTGTGGGAAGCTCTTCTGAGTTTTCCCATTTCACAGGCAGAACACAAATGATCCTTATTAAATTTAACATTACGCAAACCTTTAACTAGATCAAGTTTGACCAGTTTATCCAAGGTGTGAAAGTTCAAGTGACAGAACCTGTTATGCCATAACCAGGCTTCCTCACTTTTGCAGGCTACAAGGCAAACTTTGTCCTTGTTCTTGGAACTGAAATTCATCAGATATAGATCACCTCTTCTTTCGGCTCGCAGAAGTTCCATTCCTGTGTCTTCACTTTTCAGAGAGCAGAAAGTTCTTTTGAATAACACATTGAATCCTGTATCACAAAGTTGGCTTACACTGAGTAGGTTGTGTTTAAGGCCATCCACATATGCAACTTTGTATACATAAACGTTTTCCTTCTTTATGACTCCATAGCCTTTGATGTGTCCCTTTTTGTCGTCTCCAAAAGTTACAGATCCACCATCGAGTGTTTCTTTGTACGTGGATAGTAAACTTCTGTCGCCAGTCATGTGCCTTGAGCATCCGGAGTCTAGATACCAGATTGGCACATACCACTTCTGCAAGACAATCACAGAGACTTAGGTACCCATATCCATATGGGTCCAATATTGTTAGAATTTTTCAAGTTTGCCTTAGCATTCTTGAAATACATTTTATCTTTTGTAGAAGAATCAGATTGTTTCTTTGTAGGTTTTGACTTTTGAATTTGAGTAGAGAGTAAACAATCTTGACTGGAGAAGTGATTATTTAGTTTGAACATAAGATCAAAGCAATGACAATATTGAATATGAGACGTGATTTGCTTGAACTTTTCATTGAATTCATTGAACTGAGCCACGGAGGCATTACATTCTTTCTTAACACTAGATTTCCTATTACAAGAAGATCTATGAATACTAGAATGTTGTTTGCAAAAGCTTTGTTTAGTTCCTGCCTTCTGTGAGTCTCTTCTGTGGTGAACATCTTTCTTCACTGTCACAGAGGAAAAAGATTTGTTAACTTTAGGCCATTTTCCCTTTTGTTGCCAAGTGGGATTTTCGTTAATTTGCCTTAAAGGTTTTAAAATTTTGAACTTTTAGGATCTACAGAGGTCTTCTTTTTAAGATTTAACATATCAAGCTCAGCAGAGGTTTTGACTTGTAAATACCAGTTTAGAAAATCTGGGCAGATAGGTATCTCTGTGATTTTCTCTTTTGGAGAAATAGTTCTGTTAAGAACTTCAGAGGAGAATTTAACATCCTCTGTGTCATAGTGAACTATCCCTGATGTAACATCTGTCTCTGAGTCGTCAGAAGATGAATCGTCCTCATATACAGAGGTTGAGTCATCTCTTTCGACAGAGGCTGGATTTTCCGAACATGTATCGTACGAGCTTTCTTCCTCTATAGAATAACTTTCATAGACGGCAGAGGTTTCTGATAAGATCTCTTCAGCGAGAATTTTATCTAACGAAGATGTACAGAAGTTTTCTAAAACGTTTGTTTTCCATACTTCCAAAATTTCCTTTTCAATTGTTTCTTTAAGTTTTTCTTCTGAAAAGGTGGGTTTAAACTCAGGAGCTTCTGCCGATAATTTCTTTTCGACATTTATCATACAGACAAAAGCAACCTGCGTTTGAGTCTCTGGTTTACCAAACTTAAAGATACCAATCTGATCTTGTGTTTTCAGATATTTCTTTGGTTTGATTCCTCTATTGATAGAGGTTGAAGATGATGAATCTGTGTTTTCAAACCACACATTGATCATCTTCGTATGTTTCCTCAAGTGAGGTTCCACAGAGATTTTAGCCCTTTTACTTACAGAGAGTAAGTTTGGAAAATCTGGTTTGTTCATTTTTCCTAACACAAACAGAAAAGACAGAGGTTTAATTCTTTTGCGTTCAACACCTAGGGTAATATCATCGTACCCTATACCCCGTCTTCCTATTTGTGAGTTTACTTTCTCATACACCTTCTGTGCATCTTTATAGTTTTTAAGTAAAACATCTCTTCTGAGTAGATCTTGCCAAAGTATCTCTCTCTCTCTCTCTTTGAAAGTATTCTTTGAGAGCTCTTATGTCTGTTGTTTCACTTCTAGAAACTGAAAGTTCTTTTGTTTTGACTTTTAGAGCAGAGGTTAATTCAGAAATTTGCCTTTTTAAAGGATCTAGATTTTTGTTCCAATTCTTTTCTACTCTTTCCTTTTCTTCAAAATTTTTGGCTTTTTCTTGAGTGAGAAGCCTTACTTCTCTCTCATTAAAGGTGAGTCTTTTCTGAATGCTTTCATTTATCTCTTTTAGTTCAATCAGTTCAATGTTAAGTTTAAGTAAATTATCATCTACAGAATTAGTACAAGAGGTAGAGTTTGAAGTGGATACCTCAGTGTCAGTGCCGGAGTCGACTTCTGCCATGCCACAGAATAGGGCATTGGTGGTGTATTCATCGTCAGAGGTAGAGTCTGACTCGAAGTCCTCCTTGTTCGCCTCAGAATGCCCTTTGTTTGCCATTAGGGATTTTTGCGCATAATATTCAGCCTTCTTTTTGTAAAAAGCTAAGTCCTTCTGTAGGCGATTTGGTCTACTTCTGCATTCATTTGCGAAATGGCCTGGCTTCCCGCAGTTGAAACAACCTTGGGAAGTGTTTCCAGCACGATCGTCGGACTTCTGTCGGTCTCCACCTTTCTCCGTTCGACATTTGTTTGCGTAATGACCAGCCTTGCCACACTTGTAGCATTCTTGTTGTGTGTGGCTCACCTTGTCATCTGACCTCTGTCGGTCATTACCTCTGTAGTTTCTGTCGCTTGACCTCTGTCGGTTATGTCTATCATCTGACCTCTGTCGGTCACTCGGTTCTTCTCTTCTTCCATCATCTCTTCTATCACCTCGGTTGTCTCTGCCATATCGATCAATTCCTGAACCCCCCTGGTTTCCTCTGAATTCTCTTGTCAACAGAGCTAAGGATTTAGCTAATGACGCAAGAGTTATCTCTTCTTCTACCAGCTCGTCTTCTTCGCTATCAACTATCACTATCTTCTTCTTCTCCTTCTTCTTCTCCTCTGTTGCTCTCTCATTTCTCGGTCTCTCTGCAGCCTCGGTAGATTTACTAACCAATGCGTATGGTGCAATGGTTAGTGTTTTAGCCCGTGCTATTTGAGGCTCCTGTGCGGCTAGTGTTCCATAGAGATCAGAGAGTGTCCAGGAGTCTAGATCTTGGTTTATTTGTAAAGACAAAGACAACTGGAGCCACTCATCATTCAGTCTCTTTAGAAACATGACGTTATTTTCTTCCGAGGTTCTGTGAATGCCAGACTTTCTACATTTGTTTATGAGAGAGTTGAACCTGTCGTACGTCATTTGCAGAGATTCGTCTGCAGAGGCTCTGAAGGCATGATATTCATTTATGTATTGTGCCCTTCGGTTCTTCTGCGTTTTAGCACCCCCTTCCAACTGTCTTTCTAATTCTTTCCAAAGATCGTGCGTTGTTTCGCATGCATCTAAGGATTGAAAAAGTTCATTGGGGATAGCCATGATCAATATTCTTTTTGTTTTCTGTGCAACTTCATCTTCTGCCCTATCTTCATCTGACCATTCTCCTTTTGGCTTAGGTCTTTGACGTTCAGGGATTTCAAGAGATTCAGCAGTAGCTGGTACTCGTGGTACTATTATCATGGGAACTTGAGGAGGGTTGTAAAGATATTGTACGAGAGTTTTTTCAGTACCCTCAAAGAAATGGATCATTCTTATCTTCCATTGAGGATACTCATCTCGAAGGAGAGTAGGAGGCTTGGTTAGTGAACCAGCAGTGAAAAAGTTATTTGTATTTGTCATTGTAAGAGTTTCGAAGGTTCTGAAAAGATAATATGACGAAAGAGTATGAGTCTGATGATCTGGAAGGTTTTCTGGGTTTTAACAGTTCCCAGAGTGCACTTTAATGGAGTTTTAACTTGGAAAAAATAGTTTCTTTTAAGAATACCACTTTCGAATAAATCGAAAAATGATAGGAAAACAGAAACTTTTCAACGAAATGAAGAACAGGTTAAAACAGAATGATGTCTATCACAAATCTTGTAACAAAGAGGATCACTTGATATTAAAAATCAAGGATGGCTCTGATACCAATTGTTGGTTCCCGTTTTGCTTAGACAAGATTAACAGATCTATTAGTTCGAGTTTATGTTTGATGCGGAAGCGTATTTAAAGAACTAACAGATGTGTTTGATAGATTTAGAACACACAATATAAAGAAACAGTATTTTAAGAACAAAATGATATCTTGAAGATATATAATAAGAACACCAAGAACATATTAAGAACTGTTTGGTGTGTGTGAGAGAGTGTAATGCTTAACAGGTTTGACGATATAAAGCATAAGCATGAAACTCAGATTCTTCGTTAAGTCCTTAATTAAGGAAGATCTCAACAAGAGACTTCCTTTTATACTACTCTAGGGGACCATAAAGCATGAGCTACTGTTGATCGGATGGCATGAATAGTTATACGTGCTGTATTGCATTTAATGCTGCAGACGTCTATATTGTACTAAGCCCTATTGAGTCCATTCAGAGCTTGACGCGTGTTGAGGTTTGACAGGGCACGCTACCATGCAAGTTGATTAACGAATCCAGTAACAGTAGCAAGATATAAAATATCTTCTAAGTCTTTATCGTAAACCGCAGAGGCTCTGTAAAGGGTTACATAGGTTCTGAGGTCTGGTCTTCTGTAGAGCAGTCTTCACCGGGTTCCGAGTCTTTGGTCTTCTTTGTGCGTAAGACAGAGGTTCTGTAGGACACCTTTGTAGCTTCTGTAGCTTCTTGACCTTGATCTTTCGGAAGTGGCAGAGCCTCTGTAAGAGGCTTTCTTCACTTAGCCTATTTTTCACTACTTCTAAATACTTCTACGATTAGGAAGATTGAAGCTAACACCTCTACCGAAGCAGACCCGATCTCCTTTCTGAAATCCCAGGTCAATGCTCATTCGTCATCAATAACCACTCGCATGGATCAGCTTGACAGGACTCTTAAGGACGTCCAACAAGCGCTCAAATCGCTGTCCGAGAGAGTCGCCTCTATGGAAGAGACCTGCAAGAGTCAAGTCGGCGGTCTAAAGTGTGGATCCCAGATTGATCAAGTAACAATGAATATGAAGAGATTAATCCTTTAGTGATTGAATGCAGAGAGTTACAAGATTAGAATGATGAACAAACTCTCTCTCTAAACTCTGTTAAGCGCACGACTAATCTCACCACTACTAACCTAAAGATTGGAAAAACAACTTTACATACCAAGGGCTTTAAGCCTAAGCCCATGGACCAGAAACACTAATCTAAGCCCATTTAGCATAAAAGGCTTTTACAAACAAATAAAGAAAATAATTCTTTTCTTTATATTACTTTCTATTTTATAGGACTTTTAGTCCTAACAATCTCCCCCTAAAGTTATATAAAGAAAAAAATATGATATTGGAATCTTCAGGTCTTGAAATTCTCTTTCTCTTGAACCTTTGACAGATGTTGTCGATGCTTGGCTTCAGGTCTTTCACGCTCCCCCTTGAATTATGCTCTTGGTCTTCTTAGTATCACGAGTTGAACCACGAGTTGAATTAGCTTTGAAAACTTCAGCACTTTGTTAAACGGATAGAAGAACCATGCACGTTGTAATATTTTCAGCACAGGTTATAACAGTTACTCTCCCTCAACTTTTTCTTATTCCCCCTCAACTTGATAGTTTGGGTCTTTGAACTTTTATAACGTTTTTCCCCCTCATGATGATGATCTTTGTCTTTGAATTTGTATCAGTTCTCCCCCTCATGATGATTAGGAGCATCCTGAGCATCATGTAACTTCAAAGACAACACTGATGAGTAGCAAAATTACCAGATAAAACGTTAAGTAACCAAAATGGGGTAATCATCTAACACAGAAACACAATAGTAACTGTTATCACAACAATTAAAATAATTGTGTGGCCTATGTTCAGAGTTGGCATCGGGGTATCTCTGATAGGACTTCCAGTTATCACTGAAGTAAAATATTAAAAATTACCTCTCAAACTGTTCCGGCAATATCACGAAGATATGCAATGGGAGTCACAAAGACTCGTGCATGTGTGAAAGAAATAAACTATATCGATTTGGCTCAAAAATTGATTTAACCTGGGACTCAAGTTAAAAATCAATTGACACAGTGAATAGAATATGAAGTTCGGAGACCGGAGTTGATGTCTTCCTTTTTCAATATCTAAGACCTCCGAGTGAGGAATAGATAGATTATGTGTTAAATCTCCGTGCATTTATGAAACAAACATCTTTTTTGAGATGCTTGAGTGGCTAGGTGGGGTGACACGAGTTGTCGACACTGGGTCCATGTCTGTTTCAATATTCATCTCCAAAGAACGAGAATGAATAGATTGTGTGGTTACCCGGCTAACTAACTCGGTTTGGTAAGGACCAATATGTCTTTTAAGTCCTGTCACATCCTCACCATTTTTTTTTCACTCCAAACTCGTCTATACATCTAGACCCCTCACTGTTATCTAAAAAGGATGTGTTTCTTGGGTAGGTCCTTCCGGTTCTGGATAGACCATAGAAACGATGTAATTCCTAACACTCTTTGAATGAACCAATAAAACAGTAAGCACACATTGAAGTACGAGTTCTAAATTGGCATGTTTAGAAGTCAATCTTTTAAGAACGAGTCCTGATCTGAGTTGATCAGAAGTCATTATAAAATGTGAATGAAGATCAAAGAACAAGTTCAAGCGCGACTAGGATGACTCAGTAAGCACAGTGTTTGCAACAAATGAAACAATTGATCAGAGAGTTTAATTGTGAAGAACAAGTCACAATTAATTTACCAGAGAAGAACTGAATCATTAGTAAGTAAGTACGTACTATGAGAACAAAATTGGAATTCAAGCGGGTGTATTTCCATCGAAAAATCAACAAAATATGTGAAGCATGGAAATAACTAAATCAAAGAAAATATAACACGTGGCAATTCTGGAATTTAAAAACGGAGAAAAACAAACTCAAGTAAGTTTTTCAGGATGAATTGCCACGGTTCTTTGAATTCACAAAAAATTCATGTATATGTCAAATACCTGATGCTCCCCCTCAAATGTGGCACAACCTTCGAACGCAGTCACGTGAAAATAAAATTCTGTATATTATCACACATGAAATCCCTGCAAAAACAGATCAAAAAGATTTTGGTATCCATGCTTTGATGGATCCTTGGTGGTTAGATGTCTTGACTTTAATATGGGGATTGGGGATGCTATAGGTACCATACCAGTTGTTCACATACCTTGGATATACAAAGTCACTTTTTCCACAATAAGTGCAGCAGATCTTTGCTCTGTTTAGACTGATTAGCTTAGCTATAGGGTAAACATGAGCACGTGAGCCAGTCTTGGAAGTAAATGACTTTGTATCAACTACAGGAGAATTATGAGACTTGTTTCCATCACTGTCTTCTGTAGTTGATTTCTTTCTCCAAACCATTTTTACTTTTCTAAGAACATGATTATCTGAAGAATCATGAAGCTCGCTGTTAGAAGAACTAGAGTAATAAGATTGTCTTTTGTGAGACTTACCGATTTTCGGGCGTTTCTTTGACCGTCTTTTAGATTTTGAATTTGAAGAATTGGTCTTAGAAACATATTTGGAGTTGGAACATTCTCCCTTTTTAAAATTAACCGGTGAAGGCATTTTCTCAAGAAGTTGAATGTGACTTGCAAGCTTAGGAGCAACATCAATCTTAGAAAAATCATCTTCATGACAAGGAGTGGAATTCATAAACTCAGAAAATCTTCTTGCAGAATCAGGTGGAGTGTCGCCATCAGAGTCAGACGAGGAGTCATTCGCAAAGGGATTATCAAAAACCGGAAAAAGATTCTTTTGAACAGAATCGGGTTCGATGGCCTTACCTTTATCCTTAAAGCTCAAATCCTTAGTGATGGTGTCATCAGACACTCCCATAAAGGCTTTGCACGACGAACTATCCGAAAAGATCTGAGCATCATCAAACGAGATTGTTTCAGTAGTGACCGGCGTCATTGGGGTATCCACAGAATTCCCCTTAGCCATTCTCAGCGTTAAGGCTTCAGATGTCAAAACAGCCAGTTGAGACGTCAACCTATCAATCTCGGTTCGATAGGACTCTCTTTCAGATTCGGGTAGTGTTTCGGGTCTATTCTGTTTGAGCTTTTCAATAGAATCTAAAAGTACAATCCTTTCGGTTTCATAACTGACCTTATCTCTCGCAATTGACTCTTCTAGTTTAAAAATAATGTTTTCCAAAATCAGAGGTGGAACATAACGTCTCAACTCTGTTTGATCATTAGAGTCTTCATCTGCAGTTGCCGGAACAGGAGGCGGAGTCTCAACCGTTTTGGCAAGAGAGCAGATGTCAAAATAGTTATTGGGGAGATAAGGAATTTTGCTTTTTAAATACGATGCATTAAGCGTTTCGTACACGAAAGGAATTTGTACATTTATGTTCTTCCTAGGCGGCGCATCATCCGATTTCGTGTTATTTTCCAAAGAGGGGTTATCCGTTTTAGGTTTTGCCTCTATTGGAGGTAGAGGTATGGCGGTTTGTCTTTTAAAATCCTCAAACTTCTCATCTTCCTTAGATGCCTTAGTCCACTTGATTTTGTACTCTGGATATATCTTGTCTAAGCCCAGGAAATCAAATTCATAAAGAGTGGGAACCTTAGACAAGACCTTCTTTAGGTAGCACGGATTATCATATCCGAGTCCCCAAAGTGAGTTGTAATATTTGAACTCCTTGGGCTTGTTCAAGTAGATGGTTTGTTCAGATTGACCAAGTTTATAAAGTTTGGATTCAAGTTTCTTAAGCTTAGTGGTCAATTTTTCATTTTCTTTTAAAACATTTTCTTGAACTAAGATGCTTTTAGAATACTCCTCCTCAGACGTCTCTAACTTTTGAGTATATTCAGATATTTGGGTCTCGAGGAGTTTAGCTCTTTCTGAATAGGCCGAGCACGCAGTTTGATAGTTTTCTATCACACATTTGTCCTCAGCCTTTTCAATTGCGAGCCTGCCTATGGCATCATATTTGATCTTAGCCTCGGCTTCTAGCTTAGAGATATGCGCTTCTAAAAGAGAAACTTTCTCTTTGAGCTCAGAGTAAGTCGGATAAGACATTGTTACTTGACAGAAGTGATCGTGAGACAATTCAAGATATCGATCAAAAGCAGACAGGGTTTACAGATCCGGAATTGAAAGCCTGTTCAGTTTACTGTGGTGTGATCGAACTCATAGTTGTAGATGTTTTTAGCAGAGAATATGTTCAGAATCACATTTTGAGTAACCCTGTAAAATTTCATTGCAAAATACTGATTTTTGAGCGAGTTATGATGATTTGAAGTTATGAAAGTTAAAAAATCACAAAACCTAAAAAATCCTAAATTTACAGCTTCCGGTATTAGAAGCAAGTCCCGCAAATAGAAAGTCCCGCAAATGAGAAGTCCCGCAACTGGGAAGTCACAGAGAAATACCGGGAGTTGTGATACCGGGACTGGCAAACCGAGTCCCACAACTGAGTAATATCGGGACTAAGTTAGGTACCGGGAGATGTAATACCGGGAGATGGAGTACCGGGAGATGGAATACCGGGAGTTGAAGTACCGGTAGATATCAGCACCGGGAGTTATTACTACCGGGAGATATCGGGAGTAGACACTACCGGGAGATATCAGCACCGGGAGTTATTACTACCGGGAGATATCAGTACCGGGACTTCGAAACCAATTCAGAAACAAGAAAAACTTACCAGGTTCGATGACTTTCTGCACTCTTGCTGAGAATTAATCTGCAAGAACTTAGTACTAACACGAAAACTAGCCCAAAAACACACGAAAACACTACTAAAACGAATCAAATAGCACTTTTGACAAGAAAAATTGATAATTTTCACGAACAGGGAGCAAAAACCAAACAAATCAAGAACTTAAAAACAAGTGATTTTTACTCAAACAAACGATTTGAAAACACAGAGAGATCTTAGAAAACCTATGAGAAGAATGTATCAAGCCTCAATTTTGGGTTTTAACACCAAAATCAAAGCAATCAAAAATTCTTGATATGAACACAGTACGTACTTTGAATGATCAAGAAAAACCAAAAAAATACCTTTGAATCGATAGCTTTGTCCCTCTGCTCTGATACCAATTGTGGATCCCAGATTGATCAAGTAACAATGAATATGAAGCGATTAATCCTTTAGTGATTGAATGCAGAGAGTTACAAGATTAGAATGATGAACAAACTCTCTCTCTCTAAACTCTGTTAAGCGCACGACTAATCTCACCACTACTAACCTAAAGATTGGAAAAACAACTTTACATACCAAGGGCTTTAAGCCTAAGCCCATGGACCACAGACACTAATCTAAGCCCATTTAGCATAAAAGGCTTTTACAAACAAATAAAGAAAATAATTCTTTTCTTTATATTACTTTCTATTTTATAGGACTTTTAGTCCTAACATAAAGCGAAGGCACGATGATCATGATGATCCTGATCACCGTGAGGGGGAGAATAAAAGATTACGGTTATCCGAGACCGCCCCGATTCTCACTGAAACTACTGTGGTTCAACTGGAACCCTCAACTGCGGCAACTGCAACCGAAACCGAACCTGAAGCCGAGTTGCCTTTAACCGAGATGGTAATTGATATGGACATCTCTGATGACGAAGACCCGGCGGTTGAAAAGCCTAAGGGAACAACACAAGAATTGGTCAACTTTGATACATCAGATGGGTCTACACTTAATCTTATTGATCCAAACACTCAGATCGACTCGGAGACCGAAAATGCATGGTATGAAAAAACCGCCAGTGCTGTAAATCTCCAGGTAAACTTGATCTTCCCTACTGATGAAGACGATAATGTTGACTACGACCAGTTTCTGCTACAAAATCTCTATGGTACACCCGTTCACTCTACTCAAGCCGCCGAAACTTCTACAAGACCCGAGACTACATCTGCTGAAATTCCGACATCTCCTTAGCTACCGACAGCTTCTGATCTTCCTCCTCCTCAACAGGGAGAAGATCACGATATTTATTCCTCACCCGGAGAAATCCCTGAAAAAGCTGTTCGTTCACAGGTTATGCACTATCGAGCCTACTTTTTGCCGTGGTATTTACAGTTCCAACCCGAAATACCAAAGCCAATACGTAAACGCAATGAAGCGGTGTCTGCCAGTTAGCCAAGTCCGAACAAAGCACAAGATCACCGAAGTGCTCAACGTCCAAACAGGTAGAATTTTGAAAGTTATGTTTCCCATTTTCACCGTCCGACGAGAAGACGGAAATGAATGGCGATTTTCCAAAGTCGACTTCAAGAATCTCCGACCGTTCGACTTCTATGCTATACTGAAAGACCTCAGAACCAGAACTATCCGACCGCTTCAAGTAACCAAAGCGCTCGAAGTTGTTCGTCGATTCCTAGTCCGTACCATCATGATGTCCTATCTCACGGACTTCCAAATGGCGATCGAGAACAAAGCTAAGAAGGTAAACCTGATAAAGCCAAATCTGAAAGCGCCCGAACTGAAGATGTATCCCGAGAACGCACTGCTTCTGGAACCAGAATTTGGGATAGTCTACATCAACGATCCGAATGAAAAGAGATTTCTTCGCGTCAGTCAGGTAGACAGATTCTGCGACGGCACGCTCTTCAAAGTTCAAGATGCTCTTCGAAAAATCATCACTCATGAATCAGAAAATCAAAGGTATTCTTATGTTCCTAATCCGAATGAAACAACTGCTCGGAATGCCTTAGAAGTGATTGAAGAACGCATTGACTTTCGCCGTGCCATCCGAATGTTCGAGGTACACTTTGCGCTCCGAAAAAGATATGTCGCGAACTGGCACGAACTCGAACTTCAATTCAAAGGGGGAGATTATTAGGGTCAATTTATGGTTGAATAGAAGTTCAAAGGCTTGTTTGTATTTCTTTATTTTGAGCCTAGTAAGTGAACGGGCCGTGGGCTTGTTACCACGGGCCCGTCATATATAATGCTTTGTTTAGCCTTTGTTTTAGGCTAGTTGTCTATTTTGCTTTCCTGAATCGTATTGTAATTCTCTCTATAATTGAAAGCTAATTGGATGACCAGTTGAAATCATATCATTTGTTATTCATCTATTGATTTCTTATTGTTCGTTGCACGGATCTGAGACTCACAATAAATGTCAAGTTCGACGAATCTGAAGACATGGCTTCTGCGCAAAACAGTACAGAACCCGCGATCTCCGGAATTCTAGCATCTGGACAAATCCGTCCAATGATGACTAGATCTTCAAACAAGGATCAAGCTTCCACTTCTAATTCTAATCCTAATGAACTTGATGAATTGTTTGAACATTTTTATGATAACTATTTTGGTAATGATAAATCGTCTGCATCTGTCACTAACAGGATTCAAGTTGAAACACCACCAGTGTAAGCTACTGTGTCAGGCCCTTCGCCGGTGCTGACCTCATCAAATACTGGTGCAACAACTCCTGCAACTTCTCCAAGGAATACAACGATGGCATCTACATAAGCACGACAACATGCATCTACGAGTGGTGCTTCTTCATATAGAACATCTTCGAATGTTAGTGATCAGGGTAATAACAACATTCCTGAACAATCTACTTTCAAGGTGAACCTCAATAATCTTGAAAGTTCCGTCACTGAACTTGTTGACTTCAAGAACTCTCATAAATCTCTTCTTTGAGTCTCTATCGAAGTAAACAACTCCAAGATCTGGTTTCTTCAGTACGGTGTAGGTTGGGATACCTTGAATATCTGACAGATGCCGGTTCGGTGCTCTTAGGTTTACTCGGGCTTGGCGTGCTTCCAGACCCATCTGAAAATCTGTCAGATAAGAGAACTTTAGAATGTTCCGCAAGAATCTCTTAACACTTTGATATGCGGCTGACCATTCAACATCCTTATCTGGGAGGCAGCCGAGGGAATTGTAGAGGCTTAGGAGGTCGTCTAGCTTTAAGCTTTTGAAATCTGTCTCGGAGAAGACACATTCAGTACCATTGGATCTTCTAACCGTAAACACTGGGTACCAGACTTTGAAGAGCTTGTTTGACTCGACCTTCAACACTTTCACAATCACACTATCTGATCTTACGGCATTTTTCCTAGGTTTTCGTTGCCTATTACGTGTAAGAACTCGATCTTTTGAAGTGAAGGCCAATCCTCAATTCCGTATACCTTCTCTAGGTAGATCCTTTGGACATCTTTAACGAACATGTCTCTCCTTAAACTTTCTTGAAAGTGAATCAGAATCCGAACTCGTTCACCTGTAGCCACATACCTTGGCTCAGCGTCTATCACTTCCTGATAGATTTCCAATTCAGCTTCGAGTACAGGATCACGGATTCTGCCATCGGCTTGCACATGAATAACTGGAGCATTTTCTTGTACCACTGAAGTCGGAGGCGCGGAAGTACTTGCACTTTGATCAATCGGCGTTTGTAGTTGAGTTGTATCATCTGGAGTTTCGTTGTCGGAATCAGAAGCAGCCATAATGATCCCGGTGATGTCAAATAAGTCTTCTAATTCCTCTTTGATCTGGACCGTTGTTTTCTCAGGTTCTTCCTCAGAATCAATGTAGATGTAATCCACAATCAAATCATATGCCATCCTTTCATCAGCTGTTCTATTGTCAACAACCGGAGGCTTTTCAACCCCAGTTATGACATCAGCTAGAACTTCAGTGTCATCCACTTGGACCATATCAGTGTCCGTTCCACCTGCCCCTGTCTCCCTATCACTAGCTGGCTGATCTGATCCCCCAACGTTTTCAGTAGTCGTAGCACTGGATTCACCAACCCTTGCTCTCTTCTCCCCCTCATGTTGAGCAGGATCATCCTGATCATCATGTCTTCATTTATGTGGAGCTTGAGCTTGAATCCCACACTTCCCTTCAACAGCTCGAAACCTTTCGGTGATGGAGGTGAATCCGTTCATCATAGCTTCCGTCATATCTTTCATTGAGTCGGTTAGACACTGGAAGTCGTTGCTAGAAGGTAGTTGAGTTGGGGTTTGTGTTTGAGGTTGGGTATGTTGATGGAGTAATCCAATTAGGTCAACTTCTTCAGCTGCACTAGAGTCGCTTTTGGCTAGGAGTCGGGCTAATAGCTCTGATTTGAGTTGGTCTTCTGGGATTTGGTGTAACGGAACTGGTGGTGGTGTTTGGGGTCGGATTGTGTGCTGGATGGTTGATTCTGAGGGGTCGACGACGACTCAACAATTCCTTTGCCCCTTGATGGCTCTACTTACTTCGCTTGCTAATCGCTCAATTGTACTCTGCATGGCCCGTCGGTGTTGCAAGTAGGCAGTTTCAATTGCGCCTAAAGCAGACGCCAATAATGGTAGTGTGATATAATATGGATGCGGTCCAAGCATTTGTATAACCTGTTGAGGAGGAAAATTGGGAAATATGTGTCTAACATCCGGACCACTTAGGTTACCGGTTATAGTATCAACCGTACTGCCTGTGTTCATGGCTGGCATAGTGTTGACCATGATAGGACTTCCACCCGGTCCTCGTGGGGCACCAACAAATGGCGGCCGCACTTGGGGTGTTCCGGTTGGAGCATGAAAGCTCACAACTTGTTTGGATTCTGACGAGTGTGGCCTAGGAAAAGAAGTATGTCCAAATGGCTCTAGACTCAACGTGCGTGGAAAAAAAGGCAGTGGCCGGGGTAGAGGCCTACCTTGTTCAATATCAGCAAACACCAAGTGTGTCGCCGATAGCAGTTGTGCTTTATCCCCTGTGGAAGATGAAACGCCAGCAAATTGAGATGCCGACGAGTGGCTTAGAGGGGTTGTTCTTTGCATGACTGGGTCCACCACAACTTGTTCAATACGCAACGGCGACATACGCTCATTGGTAGAAGATGTGGCTACCCGGCTTGGATCGGTTTGGGGAGAGTCAGTAGTTAAAACTTTATCTGACTCTATCTCTTTCTCTCCCATTTCTTTTCTCGCCACATCATGGCTCACATTAATATTTTCTACTATAGCTCCCTCATTCCACCTTATGTCACCAATTTCTCCGGAGGGTCTGACGTTCAAAGTGGAATCAGCATCGGAACCCTCGATATGTCGACTCCGACCAATGTGTCTCGGGATTAGATCCGCATCAGGGTCATGATCGGGATCGGAGTCAGAATCATCATCAGCTCTTGGTTGGTCAGATACTTCATCGTCGGATGATGAAGCATCGGGGTTAAAATCAGAATCATCCTCAAATTCCATCGGTATGTCATCGAGGATGGGAATATGAATAGCTTCAGTAGAAGATGCCTGACCAGCAGTCCTCGCCACCCCACCCACTCTATTTCTTAATGTTCTTCTCACCACTCCCCATTCAGGAACCCCAAGTTCCTGAACCTGCTCAACATGTAAACCCTCACCGCCTAATGGCATAGCAGCATAGGGAGGTCCGGTCGGTTCTGGCTGGACCACTAGTGCGTTAGCTAATCTATACTGCCTGACTACCTCAGACTGCTGGTCGGCATAGGCAAGTACAGGCTCGGGAATCACGGCGATGTGGACGAAGTCAGCATGTGTTGGCATGTTTAGATAATGCATGTATTGTGTTGGTCCTTGTACCGCATCTGGGCGTCTAGCGATATCCTGGTTGCACTCCATGATTTGGTGGATGAGGATCTGGAAGAACCGTTGATATGGCACGAAGTTTCGTTTCTTTTTCGGGCGTGCTTTGTCTTCGACTAGCTCTTGTAGCTCATTCCAGAGTAGAATAGCATAGTCTATGTTACGGTTAAAGGTGAAGGCGTGGAACATCCGAAGGGTTGCTAGATTACATTTGTCAAGGCCGGTATGTTTTGACGTCATCCATCGATTGCATATAGAGCAGAGGGTGTACCAGACTGGTGGTAGGTGCTTTTGTAAGAATTTGGAGGAGCCGGCTAGGACAGGGTTATTTGGATCTTGGTAGCCTAAGCTTTGGATATCTGTGTAAAGTTGGGCTTCGGGTACCATGTCTTCAAAGTTTGGGTTAAAGGGAAGATCTAAGGCTAGACGGAGTCGTTTGAGGGTAATCCGAGCATCGAAATGATCGACTCGGGCAGTAAAATGTGGACCCCGTCGGTTTGTAGGAGGATGGTATCGTAGTGTGTGCCAAAACTGTTGTAAGTAAATGAGGGGCACAGTGACTACCTTCGTGAGCACTATTCGGAGAGGATGACCGTGGATAATATAGATGATAATCTGGTGGTCGAACGACATGTCGAGATCAAGGTTGTGGTTTTTGTCATGAAGAGCAAGATGGAGACTTCTCGGTAGAAGCTCCGCATCTAGATCACGGGCGTTCACCGATGGATGCGACGACCGGTGTGACAGCATGATAGTGTTCTCGTCAGATGAATGGTCGTCATTATGAGCCATCTGAACAGTGTCAAAGTTTAGAACCATGCCAAAAAAATTGGTTTATCTTCAAAAAAATTCTAAGTGTTGGAACTATCGCAACACACAAAAAAGTTATCGCAACATGAGACCTTATCGCAATGAAGGGCTTGCGAGAAATGGTTATCGCAACACACTAGTTGCGACAAGATGTTATCGCAACATGCAGGTTGCGATAAGATGTTATCGCAACTAATAGGTTGCGATAGTTTTGAATGAAAGATGGTTGCGACAGTTTTGAATATGAAGAACATGTTGGCTGCGATAGTGATGAACTCATGAACACCTAAGGTTGCGACAGTTATGAACACGAAAAAATATCCTAAGTGTTTTATGCTCAGAATCTGATTTTCGCACTAAATCAAGTTTATGCCAACACTACGAGTGTCGCAATGTGCACAGGAGGAATAACCTAATAGAGATATTAACTCACAAATAACTAAGCATGGATTCACAAGCAAAATATTCAAAAAATCCCTTAAGGGTTTCGACTGAAAAACTCTAAAATCAACTAACAGATATGATTCGATGGATGAAATCGAATGAAAATTAACACGAATGTACCTCGAAGTAATCTGAATGGAATGGTTTTGACTTGAATCGCGAAAAAACACTTGTAGATTCGAACACAGCTAGCAGTTTCACGAAGAAAGTTGAGAGAGTTCGAAGGGTTTTTGAAAAACTTGAAAGTTGAGACAAAGACTCAAACTCCTCGTATTTAAGGTCTTGTGACAAGGTGACATGTGGCATGATACGATTGGTTCAAACGGTTTGACCCCACAGTGTCATGTTGTCGCAAATACAAGGTTGCGATAACCCTCCTTGTTGTCGCAATGAACAGATTGCGATAGTATGTCAGACCTTATCACATCAAAAGGGTTGCGATAAGTTATTGTTCATTGGGTCTTATCGCAACAGAGGGTTGCGATAAGTTACTGTTCAAATGTAACATCTCAATTTTTGCTATATAAGAATTATATTTAGTTTATTAAATAATGTGAGTATAAATATTTAATAAGTTGCGATCGTTTATTTGATAAATTAATTTTAGAGTTTATCCCCGATTAAGTTACGTAATTTATTGGGTGGAGTTATAAGTTAAAGGGTAAACTTTAATTTTAATTTGGAAGTATGAGGGTATATTTTGCTAGGTAAAGGAAGTTGGAGGTTTGGATGGATTAATGTTGATTGAGGTGTCAACCTCAGAGTAAAAGATGGACTCAATGAGGAGGTGTCCTCATATCCCATGTGTAGGTCATATGGTGTCAAAGTGAAGTGTGTGTATTTTGGGTAAAAGAAAGAGAGAGAGATAGAAAAGAAGAAAGAAAAGCCAAAAGAACAAGAAGATTAACTGATATTTACCAACTGGAGAATTAAGCTAAATTTGTGGAAATCAAATCAAGGTAATCCTCTTGTATAAATTTCTATTTCTATAGATAAGGATTTGCTATGGAGTTTGATGTGGGTTTTAGATGATTTTGAAGATTATTATAATCTGATTTGAGAATCTTGTTATGTTAATGGTCCTAAGCATATCTGCAGATTATTAGAATTATGTATGGTTGGAAGCATGAATTTTGTGTTTATAAGCTTTTATAAGAATAAAATGGGTTTTGATGATTTTGGAATGTTTTGGGAATCTAAGTTAATAGATATGTTAGAATAGTAGTATTGAACATATCTGCAAATTTATAGAAACATGCATAGCTTAAATCTTCAAATTCTGGGTTTTTACGCTTTTTAGTTGGTTGAGACATGTTTGAATGTTAGTTGGTTGAGACATGTTTGAATGTTAGTTGGTTGAGACATGTTTGAATATTAGTTGGTTGCGACTTTGAATAGTGTCATGTCTCAACAGTTGGTTGCGACTTCAACAGATGAATAGTGCCATGTCTCAACAGTCGGTTGCGACTTTGAATAGTGTCATGTCTCAACAGTTGGTTGCGACTTCAGCAGTTGAATAGTGTCATGTCTCAACAGTTGGTTGCGACTTCAACCGAGGATTTTGGATTACTTAATATTTTTAAGTCTTTAAGGGACCGGAACAGTAGAGTAATACCAGTACTTTATGTATTTGAGTATTTCAGATCTCTGGAAAGTTAGTGACGGAAACAAGAAAAGGGTGACGCGTCTACTAACAGGTGAGTTTATTCAACTCTCTTTAAAATTCAGCAATTAATATTGAAATAGATATATAATATGTATGTCTGAACATGTTATTAAGGACTCGTCTTAATTAGTAATGAGTCCAAATAGATGACTAAAAGTTATGATATGTTGATCCCCGTGCTAAAATGCAATGAGGGGATAGTTAAGAAATCGAGGTGTCAAGACTATTAATATTCTTTATAAATGTTTATATATAGAATATGTTTTGGAGATGAATATATTGTATGTTATGCACATATAATAGTAAGAGTAATAATACTTATGTATTGTGTGGCGATTGCTAGAAATAGGCATCCGGTCATAGTAGGGCACCTGGGTACGGTCTAATGGGAACCGAAATACTTGCCATTTGACCAAGGGATGTAATTTCTAGTGAACGAGCGTATCTTGAATCATCGTGAGGGCCCCGGTTGTGTATCGCGATATATTAATCCCATTGGGGTCAGTGATTCTGAGATGGTGAGGACGTGAAATGTGGAATAGGCAGATTTTGATTTGTAATTCCCATTTCGAATGGAAGATCGGAGATTTCCATTTTATAGGGAAGATCGGATATTTCCCGTTGTGAAAGGAAGATTAGAGATAGGCATAAAGTAATTTGTAATCTCTACTTCCGGATTAAGAAATAGGCAGGTTTTGACTTGTAATTTCTTAGATAAGAGTAATGACTTTGAATCTGGGATGATTTATAGTAAACTCTTGATAGTGATATTATGCCTAGACGAATAGTATGGGAGTGGGGTAGATTCCCAGTATTGAAAGGAGTTGTTGTACGGTAAGATGGGTGAGAACAGGTTTGTTTTATCTGTTGAGATTTTAATTGTTTAACTTTAATTTGATTTGAATATTCTCACTAGGCGAAAGCCTAATGTTTCAAGTTGAATTTTCTTACCAGGTACAAGCTCCGGGAAGTAAGCGGGAAAGTGTGATGAGGATCTTTTGGAAAGACTTAAACTTAGAGATAACGGAGGATCTAGCTGTTCTTTTGATGCTTTTGGGACAAAGGATTAGATAACTTAATTAATCTGATTATGATGTATGATTAGATTAATAGGTTATTTGAATTAGATGTACTGTATATAAAACCCTTACATTTGATCCTCAGGTTATAGAAGTTTGAAGTTTTACGATCATAACTTGTAGCAATTTTTAAGGTTTAAATTTGCCCTGATTTTTAGGGTGTTACAATATGGTATCAGAGCATTAGTTTAAGTGAACTAGGTATGCTAGTGAGATACCTAGACTTAAGCTGAGATGAATTAAGTTATGATATGTGAGAGATGGGTAGAAGTACTAAGACAGGATAGTCTTAGACTTGACGGAAGTACGTGAAATTAGTACTGTAACGATGGTAAAGAGGATTCTCGTGTATAGTATGTTCACAATTTCAATTAGCTAGTGTTATTTTGAATATATTGTTATACGATTATACTTGTTTCTAAATTGTTACAGTGACTAATGAGCGTTAAGGTACGTTTCGTGTATCTGGTTAAGTGTGACCATTTATTATGGTTATTTCTTTGTGTTAACTTATCTGTTATATATGTTGGTCCGTATCAAAGGGTAGCTATATCAGTTGTCATTATTGATAGATGCTTTAATGATTGAGATAATTAAAGAAGATCAAGTTATAGTTGGATAAAGATTTGATGATAACAATTGCTATAAGGAGGCTTGCGAATTTAAGTTGGGGAGCGGGTAATGTTGAAGGATGTAAGATCCAGAAAACGTGGAAAGTCAAGTCATTGTTCTTCCTACACTTTTATCTGTAATTAAGTATGTAAGACTTGAAATGAAGAGATATTTATATAAAATATTTCATGTTGGTATGATGTGATTTCAAATATTAAAGTGAGAGTGGATGGTATGAGTCGTTGTGTCAAGGAACTGGAAACGATTTTAGAGAAATCTTTTGAGAAATTACAATCTAAGAATGTGGTTATAGGTACAATGGTATTATATCATTGAGGTGTTAATGTGATTTTAGAGACAGAAGAGGATATGAAGATTAAATATCCTCATTTGTTTACCTAACTTTGATTTCGATGACGAAATCATTTTCAAGTTGGGGAGTATTGTAACATCTCGATTTTTGCTATATAAGAATTATATTTAGTTTATTAAATAATGTGAGTATAAATATTTAATAAGTTGCGATCGTTTATTTGATAAATTAATTTTAGAGTTTATCCCCGATTAAGTTACGTAATTTATTGGGTGGAGTTATAAGTTAAAGGGTAAACTTTAATTTTAATTTGGAAGTATGAGGGTATATTTTGCTAGTTAAAGGAAGTTAGAGGTTCGGATGGATTAATGTTGATTGAGGTGTCAACCTCATAGTAAAAGATGGGCTCAATGAGGAGGTGTCCTCATATCCCATGTGTAGGTCATATGGTGTCAAAGTGAAGTGTGTGTATTTTGGGTAAAAGAAAGAGAGAGATAGAAAAGAAGAAAGAAAAGCCAAAAGAACAAGAAGATTAACTGATATTTACCAACTGGAGAATTAAGCTAAATTTGTGGAAATCAAATCAAGGTAATCTTCTTGTATAAATTTCTATTTCTATAGATAAGGATTTGCTATGGAGTTTGATGTGGGTTTTAGATGATTTTGAAGATTATTATAATCTGATTTGAGAATCTTGTTATGTTAATGGTCCTAAACATATCTGCAGATTATTAGAAATATGTATGGTTGGAAGCATGAATTTTGTGTTTATAAGCTTTTATAAGAATAAAATGGGTTTTGATGATTTTGGAATGTTTTGGGAATCTAAGTTAATAGATATGTTAGAATAGTAGTATTGAACATATCTGCAAATTTATAGAAACATGCATAGCTTAAATCTTCAAATTCTGGGTTTTTACGCTTTTTAGTTGGTTGAGACATGTTTGAATGTTAGTTGGTTGAGACATGTTTGAATGTTAGTTGGTTGAGACATGTTTGAATATTAGTTGGTTGCGACTTTGAATGGTGTCATGTCTCAACAGTTGGTTGCGACTTCAACAGATGAATAGTGACATGTCTCAACAGTCGGTTGCGACTTTGAATAGTGTCATGTCTCAACAGTTGGTTGCGACTTCAGCAGTTGAATAGTGTCATGTCTCAACACTTGGTTGCGACTTCAACCGAGGATTTTGGATTACTTAATATTTTAAAGTCTTTAAGGGACCGGAACAGTAGATTAATACCAGTACTTTATGTATTTGAGTATTTCAGATCTCTGGAAAGTTAGTGACGGAAACAAGGAAAGGGTAACGCGTCTACTAACAAGTGAGTTTATTCAACTCTCTTTAAAATTCAGCAATTAATATTGAATAAGATATATAATATGTATGTCTGAACATGTTATTAAGGATTCGTCTTAATTAGTAATGGGTCCAAATAGATGACTAAAAGTTATGATATGTTGATCCCCGTGCTAAAATGCAATGAGGGGATAGTTAAGAAATCGAGGTGTCAAGACTATTAATATTCTTTATAAATGTTTATATATAGAATATGTTTTGGAGATGAATATATTGTATGTTATGCACATATAATAGTAAGAGTAATAATACTTATGTATTGTGTGGCGATTGCTAGAAATAGGCATCCGGTCATAGTAGGGCACCTGGGTACGGTCTAATGGGAACCGAAATACTTCCCATTTGACCAAGGGATGTAATTTCTAGTGAACGAGCGTATCTTGAATCATCGTGAGGGCCCCGATTGTGTATCGCGATATATTAATCCCATTGGGGTCAGTGATTCTGAGATGGTGAGGACGTGAAATGTGGAATAGGCAGATTTTGATTTGTAATTCCCATTTCGAATGGAAGATCGGAGTTTCCATTTTATAGGGAAGATCGGAGATTTCCCGTTGTGAAAGGAAGATTAGAGATAGGCATAAAGTAATTTGTAATCTCTACTTCCGGATTAAGAAATAGGCAGGTTTTGACTTGTAATTTCTTAGATAAGAGTAATGACTTTGAATCTGGGATGATTTATAGTAAACTCTTGATGGTGATATTATGGCTAGACGAATAGTATGGGAGTGGGATAGATTCCCAGTATTGAAAGGAGTTGTTGTACGGTAAGATGGGCGAGAACATGTTTGTTTTATCTGTTGAGATTTTCATTGTTTAACTTTAATTTGATTTGAATATTCTCACTAGGCGAAAGCCTAATGTTTCAAGTTGAATTTTCTTACTAGGTACAAGCTCCGGGAAGTAAGCGGGAAAGTGTGATGAGGATCTTTTGGAAAGACTTAAACTTAGAGATAACGGAGGATCTAGTTGTTCTTTTGATGCTTTTGGGACAAAGGATTAGATAACTTAATTAATCTGATTATGATGTATGATTAGATTAATAGGTTATTTGAATTAGATGTACTGTATATAAAACCCTTACATTTGATCCTCAGGTTATAGAAGTTTGAAGTTTTACGATCATAACTTGTAGCAATTTTTAAGGTTTAAATTTGCCCTGATTTTTATGGTGTTACATCAAAAGTGTATCGCAAGTAGATGGTTGCGATAACAGTAACACTTGGACATTTTTCAGATAAAATTTGAAAAGATTTTATCACATTGGAAGATGTCCAACTTCCAATTGATTCAGTACTCAAGGTTTTAAACACAGTTTTCACTCCCCCTTAAATGATGCATAGATTTGAAAAATTGTTTTCATCATTTAAGAGTTAGTGTTTAAAACATATTAGAACACTTACCTTGGCTTCTCGGAAGCAACAGTCACAATGTAACTACACTTACATGATCTAGCAGTTATGCACACTCCCCCTAGATTTGTGCATATGATATGTTCTATAACTCCCCCTGAAACCATGAACATACCTTTGTGCAGATACAAGTATCATAACAAATCATAGATAAGACAATTAAAAGAAGAGAAAGAAAGAACAAGTTGAAGAAATATATGTACTAGAACTAAGATATGAAAATTTAAATAACAGATATTGAGAATAGAATATGATGAAAATTTGAGTGTATCAATCTAGATACGAAGTCTAGATTGAGATGCAAATATTTCCATCTATTATATGATCAATATATGGAAGTTAAACTTTCATATTCAGCATGCCGAGCTTGGATACTAGAAAATTGAAACGTTTTTCATCCAAGGCTTTGGTAAAGAGATCAGCAAGCTGATACTCAGTTGTAACAAAATACAATTCAACAGTTCCTTTCTCAACATGATATTTTATGAAATGATACCTTATGTCAATGTGTTTGGTTTTGGTGTGCTGGACAGGATTAGCAGATATAGCAATAGCACTCTTACTGTTGCAGTAAATGGGAATCTTCTCATATTTATACCCATAGTCCATGAGTTGGGTCTTCATCCAAAGGACTTGTGAACAACAGCTCGCCGCGGCAACGTATTCTGCTTCCGCGGTTGATGTTGAAACATAATTTTGCTTCTTCGACGACCAACTCACAAGCTTGTCTCCCAAAAACTGGACGTGTCCCGAGGTGCTCTTTCTATCCAGCATGCTTCCTCCGTGATCAGCATCTGAATATACAGTGAGTTTGAAACCGGTTCCCTTGGGATACCACAGTTCGAGGTACGGAGTGCCTTTCAAGTACCAAAAGATTCTTTTGACGGCGCCGAGGTGTGACTCTTTGGGTTTGGCCTGAAATCTAGCATAGAGACAAGTTGAAAACATTATATCTGGACGACTAGCGGTTAAGTACATTAGAGACCCGATCATTCCTCTATAACTCTCGACATCGGCATCAATACCATCTGGATCTGGACCTATCTTAGATCCAGGAGCCATAGGCGTACCGATCGACGTACAATTTTCCATCTTGAATTTCTTCAAGATATCAAACACATACTTCGACTGGTTGATGAAGATACCCATAGAGAATTGTTTTACTTGTAATCCGAGAAAGAAATTAATCTCTCCCATCATACTCATTTGAAACTGAGTCATCATAATGCCCTAAAACCAAGTACAAAGTCCAGGGTTAGTTGAACCAAAAATAATATCGTCAACGTAGATCTGAACTAAAAGAATATCACCTTCCTCGCGTAGAGTAAACAAAGTTGTGTCGATTTTACCTTTCACAAAGCCAGCGTTTAGTAGAAAGGTTGATAAGACTTCATACCAGGCATGGGGGGCTTGCTTGAGACCGTAGAGGGCTTTGTCAAGAATGTATACATGATTTGGATAGTCTTTATCCACAAAGCCTTCCGGTTGAGACACATACACTTCCTCCTTAAGGACACCGTTCAAGAAAGCGGTCTTCACGTCCATTTGATAGACGGTGAAGTTCTTGAAGGCGGCATAAGAAAGAAACATCCGAATTGCCTCAAGACGAGCAACTGGCGTGTACGTCTCGTCATAATCTATCCCCTCTTGTTGCCTATACCCTTTCACTACCAATCTAGCCTTGTTTCGCACAATTATTCCGTCTTCGTTTTTCTTGTTCTTTAGGACCCACTTGGTACCGATAACTGTCTTAACTTTGGGTCGCGGAACTAGTCTCCACATCTTCAAAGCTTCAAACTAATTCAGCTCTTCTTGCATCGTAACCAACCAGTCAGGGTCTTCTAAGGCTTGTTGAACTGTTGATGGCTCAACTTGACTTAGGAAGAGTGCATATAAAACTTCGTTTGCAGATGCGAATGCAGATCTTGTCTTCACTGGTTCAGATACATCACCAATCACCTGATCAATTGGGTGATTGCGTGTCCACTTTGTGGAGTGTGGATGGAGAGATATAGCATCTTCATTGGGGTCTACAACGGTAGGATCCTTATCAAAGTTCAACTCGATCGTCAGTGTCGGTTCCGGTTGTGAGGCGGGTTGCTTGTCAGAATTGACAATCGGCACAACCTCGGGAACTGATTCAGTAGATTGTTCAGGGTTACCACTTTATATTTTCTGAATTTGAAAAGATTCGGATAAACATTTTTGGAATTGACGGATAAACAGATCAAAAGGAGAATATTGTTTCTGGTACTCAAAGAGAATGCTGAAGTTGAACAAGAATTTTGATGATCATGATGCTCACAATCATCAAAAAGGGGGAGAAATATCAATCAAAAGAAAAGAGGGAGATAATTCAAATATTTCAATCTCCGAAAGTCAAAGTTGATATTTCCCAAAGTGGAAGAAGTTCAAGATGTTTCGAGATGTTCAAAGAAAGGTAAAAGTTCAAGACAGTTTGTTCAAGATGATCAAATGTTTGAAGATACAAAGACAATTCGCGCTTAAAGATCATTCAAGAATGTCTTAGAGCTCAAAGCCCGTTAAACTTCAAATCCCGTTCATAATTCAAAGACTGAAGAAATTTGCCAAAAGTTAAAGCTGCAAAGACCAATGATTCGAAGATATAAAGATTTTGTTTGAAGACTTTGATCAACCTTACACAGATTTGAAGTTCGTGTTTCAAGACTTGTTGACTATTTGACTTTAAAGAGCCTAAATGAAGATTAAAGCCGCCAAAGTGGATTCTTGAAGATAAAGCCTATCTGAAGATTAAAGAGCGGAAGACTATCGTCATAATTTTCTAAATCTTGAATCCATAGGGGGAGATTGTTAGTACACAATGTATCCAAGATTTAGGGCTAATTGTAATTAGTCAATATTAGTCAAAGTCAACAAAATAGCTAGTGAGGGTCAAAGGTATAAATACTTATTTGTAGGGTTTGTGAGAAGAGAGTGCACACAATAGAGGCTATTCATGGTGTGTGTGTGTGTGTGTGTGTGTGTGTGTAAATGAGAGAGAATTAGGTTTCCATTCCAATCTTATTGATTCTCTCTCAATCTATTGAAGTTTAGTGTTTAGTCTTGTTATCTGAAAACTCTAAATTGGTATCAGAGCGATCATTTATGATGTGATGTATGTATGCTTCTTATAGAAGAAATGATGTTTGGAATGTTATGAGCCGTCTAGAGGTAGATCAGCTGTGATGGTAAGGAAGGACAGTGTCGAGATCTTGAAAGCGTCAATTCAAGAGCGAGTGGAGGATTAGAGCCCTGACTCTTTAGTCGAGCTTTTCAGTGGCAGGATCAATGAAGGGAGATATCAGTAGTGGATTGAAAACGTGTAGAGGTAGAATGTGAGATAATTGATCAAGACGAAAATAGTATGAAATGGTTGAGTAAGTGGGTCGTGGAACACATGTACAGCAAGTTGTTGCAAGGCCGAGAGGACGACCACTGGTTGAAGGTAGAGTGTCAATGATAAGTTTCGTGAGTAAAACGGTTGACCTTGTTAGAGTGAGTAGCCTTCAATTGCAAGTAGAGTTTCATGCATTGGTCCTTATATGTGTTACATGAGATTTTTCGTGATTAAAGTAAATGTGTAAATATAAATTTTGGACGGAAATGAGTCAGCGTGTGTTTAAAGAAAAAGGCAATTCCAATTACGTCGCACAATGAAATTTTGAGCCTAGTGATTTCCAAAACATCCCGCTCTTTTTATGATAAGTTAAGTTTGTTGCAAAAAGTCAAGAAAATGTTTGCCTGCAAAGCTTTTATAACCAAGAGGAGTATTGACATGTTGATGAGTGTGAGAGCCGACTGGTTTACTTCGTGCTGGTAATTTCTTTCAGAATTTTACCGTATAGAAAGATTTTCATTAAATATATTACTGCCGTAACAACGTTGTTTTGGTTGAGTAAGATTGAGTTTTACTGAAAGGTTGCGTGCGAACGATTCTTGAGATCGTTGTGCAGGGCATCGGAGTTATGAGAGTGTTGGGGTCATGTGTACCCAAGTTGTTTCCAAGTGTTGTTTCTTTAAAATGATAAAATGTGTGAAATCAGTTATTTATCGCTTTGTCATGCATGAAGGCTATGAACTCACTAGGTCGTAGAGTTAGTATATTTTAAGATAAGAAAGGATTCCGAGAGTGGAGAGGTGTTGGACAAACCAGGGGAGAATGTTTGTAGTTTTGGTATTGGTGTTCAAGAAGAGAGGTGAATAGTGGAGGAGTCGGAAGTGGACTTTGGTGTTGGTTGTATGAGGGTATGTACACTTGTTCGGTAACTGGAAATAAAGTTGTCGAGGGACGGTTGTGTCCGGTGGAAGGACTTGAGGCATCAAGGTGTTGGTATTAGCAACTTGATATGAGAAGTGTCGAGAGGCAGAAATGAAATGTCTTCGGCGTCGAATATGAGTTTTAAGGTGATCTTGTACTATTGACACTGCATGAGTAAGTCTTGAAAATATTCCTTTAAGTGAGGACGACGAAATGTGAAGATTTTTATGATATGTTGGAAGGATTAAGTTCTATTAAGAACCCTTGCTGACGGGAAAGTTAGGGAAGCACCATCGGGTCGACTATTATTGTTAAAGTCGTCAACTATTTAAAGTGTCTGGAGTTGAAGGCGTTGTCAAGAAGTGGGAAGTGGAGGCAATTACCACAGTGTGGGTAAATGTAGGAGATCGTTCGGGAAAGATGTATACATGACGATGGAACACCTTATGTGGGCGTTAGAAATGTGAAATATTGCTAATTGGATGAGTGTTTTACTTACGAGGTTTGGACGGTTCGTAAAAGGATGAGGTATTTAGCACAAGCGAAGTGAGTGTATAGATTATATCGATCTGTGAGGGAATGTGCCCTGTCTATGTAATGGTTGGGATCACAAAGAGCTAGCAAGAAACGAGTATGTTTGAGTTAATTGGGAACTCCTGAGTTGTGGTTCAACTAGAGTTGGGGAAAGACAAAGTAGCGAGATAGACTCGGTTATTTATGCGGGAGAATATGAAGGCAAGTTTGAATTGTGTACGAATGACCATGAGAGACCTGGTCTACAGTGTGATGTTATGGGTGGAGAATGTACGGATGAGTAGTGGCATCAATTGCCAAGATAAATGTGCCAGCCAGTATTGTAGTAATGTGATGTTAGAAAGAGAAAGCATCGGATGGAAGCCTTTTCGGGGATTTCGGATGAGGTGTATGATTTGTTAATCAAGTTGTTGGAGCACGTGATTTGTAAGTTGGCTTTGTGATATGGCTATTATCGGAATAGAATGTTGGAGCGGTAGTGGGTGGTTACCCAAATGAGAAACCAAGTGTTTTTGGTTGTGTGAGTCGCTAAGTAAGTATATTTTTGGAATCATTGGAAGTTTAAAGGAGATGATGGATGGGTAAGTCAAAAATGTGGTGTAGTAGATGCGAAATCTTTAAAGAATGTGAATTGTTTCTTATGTGTGAAGGAATTATCCGAGAAGGTAATAGTTGGAAATCAAAGAACGCGTAGTGACTTCGAACACCGGTGTCATTTTGAGATAACTTGGTTGGATACCTCAAGTTAGAATTTTGGGTGCAACCGTTTGGTTATGTATAATAATGAGAAAGTGTTATCAGCATGTGGAAAGATCGGAAGAGAGGGGCAAGTAATGTTTGGTGGACGGTGCTCCATGCTAACGTGGGGAGGTGAAGATAGTATGTCGGACTAAGTGAGTAGGTTAGAAGCAGTAAGCTTGGCAGTAACACCGAAAAGGTGGATAGTGTGTGTAGATTGACATCGGTAAGTGTGCGAACTCCTGGAAAGAGTATGGAGGAAGGGGACTTGTGTATGTTTTAAGTGCAGGAAAGAAGTGGAAAAAGGCAGTTGAATGGGTTTGAATTGGTGATGTTGTGAGAAATGTTCAAACGAACTGGTCGTTTAGTGATAAGCTATTGAGAATAATTTTGTGTGACCATGGCTACTCCTCCTAGTTGAGTGAGGGTAACCGAAGTTATGTCATAGGATTGGATGCTTGTAGGATGCAGTGAGAAATTGATGTGGCTTCAGGGTAAGTTCAATTCGGATAGGTGAACACTTCAATGAGGGATTATGGAGGTTTCCTGCTTTTAGTTATGTATAAGTATGGAATGATGAAGTGGTGAGAACGTATGAAATGGTTGATGAAATGTAGCCGATGTGTTTCGAGAAAAGGAGGTGTTTTCTGCATAGACGAATGTCGGTTGGGAGAAGTAATCTAGAATTGCATGTAATCCGATGAAGGAACTCTTGGGTGTGAGTTTGTCGGGATGTACAAGGTTGGCCTTGTGCCAAGTTGTCAAGTGAGTGACTTTCCTAGTAAAAGATTCTCGTTATTGTGGCAGGGAATTCCGCCAAGTTCCTTCTTTTAAGTAAGTAAAGGTGTATGAGAGACCTTAATTAGACGTGTTTTAAAACCGTGAGTCCCGGTGTGTGGACGGAAGCGAGCAATTAAGGTGCGGTTGTCCTTGGATATTTTAGGTGGTATTTAAGCGAGTATAGTGTTCAGAGAGGTTACAAGTATATGGTGCGAGATGGCACGACATAGCAAAGTGGTGACTCATCGAGGCGATTCCGAAATATGGAGTACGGTTATGTTTTCCATCAGAACGGTTTGGGACAATCAAGTGGAACTATGTTGGTTGGACTGAAAAGCATAAGACTTCTGGACCCCGAGTTTGAGAAAGGGGCAGCTTGATGTGGGAGACGACCCGTAGTTTGGAGTGGTGCATTTGAGAGAAAAGTGAAGTGGACTACGTTTTTTTTTAACCGTCGAAGTTATGGAAGTTGGATAGATAGTGTACGATCTTGTGGTGCCAGATGAGATTTTGGAAGAATTCATAGTGTGATGCACGTCTCTATTATGGAGAGCAGATGTTGGAAGTTGAGATGATGGCGACCTTGCAAGAAATACAGACGACAAGGAGTTGACTTTCGTCATTATTGAACGAATTGGAGCAGTAGCATACAAGTTAGACTTGTCAGAAGGACTAAGAGGAGTTCATCCGACGTTTCATGTGTCAAATTTAAAGAAGTGTTTGGCCGAGGCCGATGTGGCTATTCCATTAGAAGATGTCAGCATTGACGAGAAACTGACGTACGAAGAGGAACCAATAGGAATCGTGGATAGTAAGGTTCGCAAAACAAGAAACAAAGAGGTCCGACTAGTAAAGGTCCAGTGGCGGTATCACAAAGGACAAGAGGCAACCTGGGAGGTAGAAGCGGACATGAGGTCCAAGTACCCTCAACTTTTCGATAATGGAACTCCGAGGACGGAATTCTTTTGAGGGGAGAGTGTTGTAATAACCGAGATCTTATTTGAAAAGATTAAAGTTTTGTGGGTGAATGTTGTAAATTGTAAAGTCAGGGGCCAAATTGTAAAGTTTGGAGAGAGTATAAGAACTCTCAAATTTTGGCTCAAAACCCTAGAAGCTATTCTAGGTGTGTGTGTGTGGCGGCTTAGAGAGAAAGAACAGAGAAAGGAGAAATTGATTTCCATTGCAATTGGAGAAGGAAAAGATTCATCAAATTGGAAGAAGAAGTGGGAGTTGAGTTTGATCCTACATCGGTATTAGCAGGTAATCCCTAATTCCAATCCGTATTTTGATGTTCTGCTGATTTATTGTTGTGTTCTTGGGGGTTTTAGTTTAAAGATGGAAATGATATCCAAAGAGGAGGATTAAGCATCCTTTTGGTGTTAAGTAGCAAAGGATTGTAAAGAAAGAATTTAAAATATGTTTGTGGTGTTGTTTTATCGTGAATCGTGTTGTTTAAGAGTATAATTAGCAAGTTTTCGTTTCATCATTGTCGCAGACCTCGTCATCCGGAACGAGTTTAAATCGAAAATGGATCCGGAATCCTTATAGGATCCGGAATTTGACTTGGGCCCGTTGAGATTCGGAATCCCCAAAGGGATCCGGAATGGATTAGATCAATAGGATCCGGAGTCCACAACTTGGATCTGGAATGGGCCGAACCTTCATATCCGGAGTTGGGCTTTAATAAAAGAGAGCCGGAGTTGGGCTTAGATAAAAGAGATCCGGAATTTGGTAAAAGAGATCCAGAGTTGGGCTTTGATAAAAGAGAACCGGAATTGGGCTAAACCGGGAATCCGGAATTGAAAGTGTGATCCAGAAGTTTTTCCATTTGGCCGTGATCCGGAATTTAATCCAACGGATCCGTAGTTTTCTTAATTGTAGGTCCGGGATTTAATTAATTGATCCGAAAATGTTGTTTTGGGTCCCGGATTGGGCCGAACCCGGAGTGGGCCGGTAAGCAGAGTCCAGAACCCGATTTTGGACTAAAAGTGTAACTCATCAAACTTAGATAATTCTGGGTTATGTAAGGAATCAAATTCGGGTAATAATTGATAGATTTATAACATACGTTTCCTAAAATTATAGGTGTTCCACCTAGAGATCAGAAGCTTAAGTAAGAAGTCTTGAAGCGAGAAAGTCAGGTGAGTTTTTCTAACTAAAAATACGTGTTTTAAACGTGTTTTCCAAAGAAAGTAATGAGTAGAATTGCCATGTTTATTTACATGATTTTACTTGTTTGAAAGTTGATATGAGATGTATGCATACATTGTGATAGACGTAAATTGGCTAAGTCGGGGGGTAGGCCCGCCAGTGCTCATGCCTGGGGGATGTTCCGTTTATGCCATGGGAGGGAGTGACCCAGTAAGGCAGCATGAGACTGACTCGTTGTCACTTCCGAGTGACTTCAGGGTGCCATTTACGGGTGCGGAATCTTCCGTGAAAGTTTGACGCAAAGTTGCTTTGATAGTTATAAATTGTTTTAAATGTTTTGAGAACTGTTAAATTGGGGGGACTCACTAGACCTCATGGTCTAACCCTCGCATTTTCCCACTAAACCTTTTCAGGTAAGCAGGTAGTAGGAGGCTCTAGTAAATGAGCAGAGCAGGACTAGAGTACAGATGCAGCTAGAGACAGTACTACATTTACTGTAGAGTTTAGAATTATTCTCAGTTGTGTATAAGTTATTTCCGCCAACCTAAGTTTTGAGACAGATGTAATGAATTTTTAGGACCCTTTATTGAGATGTTTATTATTAAATGCTATGTATGCTTTATTTTAGACTGGGTTGTTACAGCAGTACAATCATTTATTGAAGGGTGTTGCCAGAGAGACATCTATCTATGGTCATAGACTCTATGTAATTAATTTCTAACTTAAGTTTAGAGAGTCTTGAAAATTGTGAATAATATTATCATTAAATATCTTGTTATTATTATTCCATTCTTTTTCCTCTCTCTTCTATATTTTCCTCTCTCTCATATGTTTTATATTTTTGCCCCATTCCTCTTTTTTTGTTATAATTACAACTATAATAGAAATTATTATTATTAATGTTTTTGTTACTTTCAGCACATTACATTCTTTCAAAAAAAAATTATAGAAGATGGATTTTAAATATGTAATTTATTTACATTGAAATATTGGTTGATAAAAGGATAGGCAATTTTATATAAGACCTGAAAAACTAATATATCAATTTTATAGAATTTATAGTTATAATAAATATATTAGTATAGATAATTAAAAATTTAATGTTAAATTCAGAAAATTTGATTATTTGTTAATTAAACATTAGAAACACTTGACTTGTTACTCGTTTATTTATTAATTTATTTTTATTATTTAAACTTTAAATTCCAATAATAAAAGTTGTACTGGTAAACGCATTATTACTTTTATATATATATATAGAGGAAAGTTCAAATGAAAACTCAAATTCAATTGTAAACATGAGGACAAATCTCGTCCATTGATCGCAGCCATATTTAAGTCATTCCTAAAATTCAGCTTTAGGGGTATTTTCGTCAAATTAGAATCAGCGCCTATTTTTGTTGAATTTTTATTTTCTTTTTTAATTAAAAAACTTTTACCCCCTTAAATTTTAAAATAAATTATCTCAAAAATTACTAACATTTTAATCAAACAAATTACATCAAAAAAACGAGAATTTCGTGCTCTTCGATATGACGTCCATCATGATATAGTTTTTTTTCGATTTAACCGTTTTTACGTGAAATCGTGTATATGTGTTATATTCAGACTGAATATAACACATATACACGATTTCACGTTATAACACATATTCAGACTGAATATAACACATATTCAGTCTGAATATAACACATATTCAGACTGAATATAACACATATTCAGTCTGAATATAACACATATTCAGTCTGAATATAACACATATTCAGACTGAATATAACACATATTCAGACTGAATATAACACATATTCAGTCTGAATATAACACATATTCAGACTGAATATAACACATAAAACCATGCGATAAACACGACCAATAATTGTGTGGTAAAACCTAATATGTGGTATATGATATCACGTGATGATCAAGTTCTTCAAACCGAGATGTAGCTGAAAAATATGAGGCTAGCGGTAGTTGAACAATAACCAAATCAAAAAAATTCATGCGATGTATTGATATGTATGTCACCAAGAAAACCAAAGATGGATAATAACAGCAACAATATTCGATGAACAACATAGATGGTTAAGGGAGAATGGCCTTAGTATGCATGTGTGGCATGTATATGCAATGTGAAAGAATGCAACAATAGATGTGAACAAAAGAAGACGTGAGTGATGAATATGTGTTATATTCAGACTGAATATGTGTTATAATCAGTCTGAATATGTGTTATATTCAGTCTGAATATGTGTTATATTCAGACTGAATATGTGTTATATTCAGACTGAATATGTGTTATATTCAGACTGAATATGTGTTATATTTAGACTGAATATGTGTTATATTCAGTCTGAATATGTGTTATAACGTGAAATCGTGTATATGTGTTATATTCAGTCTGAATATAACACATATACACGATTTCACGTAAAAACGGTTAAATCGAAAAAAAAACTATATCATGATGGATGTCATATCGAAGAGCACAAAATTCTCGTTTTTTTGATGTAATTTGTTTGATTAAAATGTTAGTAATTTTTGAGATAATTTATTTTAAAATTTAAGGGGGGTAAAAGTTTTTTAATTAAAAAAGAAAATAAAAATTCAACAAAAATAGGCGCTGATTCTCATCTTTCCAATTTTACCCCTGCGCGCTAAATATTCATTAAGCCATGGACAAAGTTTTCAACTTATTTACAAAATTGCCACCGTGTTTTTTTTGCCATTGATCTCTTCACCAGATTATTAATCAACGGCTGTGGTTTGTCCTCACGTTTACAATTGAATTTGAGTTTTCATTTGAACCCACCCCTATATATATATATATATATATATATATATATATATATATATATATATATATATATATATATATAGGGGTGGGTTCAAATGAAAACTCATTTTCAATTGTGAATATGAGGACAAGTCACAACCATTGATCAAGATTTGGAAAACTAATCAATGGTTAAAACTTAATTAAACCAATTGAGAAGTGATTAGGGGCAAATCTGGAAATTTGAATCAACGCCTACCATGTTTGACTTTTTATTTTCTTTTTTAATTAAAAAACTTTTACCCCCTTAAAGTTTAAAATAATTTATCTTAAAAATTACTAATATTTTAATCAAACAAATTACATCAAAAAAACGAGAATTTCGTGCTCTTCGATATGACATCCATCTCGATATAGTTTTTTCTTCATTTTAACCGTTTTTACGTGAAATGCAATGTATGTGTTATATTCGGTATGAATATGTATGCACGTTTCCTGGTGTGCATATTCAGTATGAATAACAAAGAGGAACGTTCATTCACTATTCATGACGAACAACACAGTATTCAAAATGAATAATACAACATTCAGGATGAATAATACACGAATTCCTGATTCATGTATTATTAAACATGAATCGTGTATTATTCATCCTGAATAACACATTATTCACCCTGAATAACACATTATTCATGTTGAATAATATAAGAATGACCCGTGAAGGTTGAACACATGACACACTCTCTTTGTTTTCCGATTCACAACCGAAACTTGGTTTTATTCTTTATGAATATGTATGCACATCTTCAGGTGTCCACATTCAATATGAATAACAAAGGTGAACGTTCATTCACTATTCATGGTGAATAATACAATATTCAGGATGAATAATACAATATTCAGGATGAATAATACATGAATTCATGAATCGTGTATTATTCACCCTGAATGATGTATTATTCATACTGAATGATACATTATTCATGAAGAATAATACATGAGGGACTCGTGAAGGTGTGGAGACGTGACGCACTCTCTTTTGTTCATCGGTTCACAATTGAAACTCGATAGGTTCCCTATTCATCTCGATAGGTGTTGGGTTATGGTAATGAAGAACACGATACCTTAGGACGCTGAAGAAAGTGTTGTAGAAGGTGATATCGAGTTACGGACTTATGGTGTCGAGATGTTGTACGCACTTGAACATACATAAATATTCATACCGAATATAACACGTATATGACATTCCACGTAAAAACGGTTAAAACAACAAAAAAAACTATATCGAGATGGATGTCATATCGAGGAGCATGAAGTTCTCGTTTTTTTTGATGTAATTTGTTTGATTAAAATGTTAGTAATTTTTAAGTTAATTTATTTTAAATTTTAAGGGGGGTAAAAAAAATTAATTAAAAAGGAAAATAAAAAGTCAAACATGGTAGACGTGGTTTTTAATTATCTTCCATTTTTACCCCTAATCATCTTAATTAATAATTTCAATTAAAAACTCTATTTAATATGAGTCATTGGATCAATATAGATGGAATGGCCAAGATCCGTCCTCATGTTCACAATTGAAAATGAGTTTTTATTTGAACTTTCCTCTATATATATATATATATATATTATTAATTATAATAATAATAGCCAAAAAAATATTTAAAGTTACTTCAAAATAGAAAAAAGAATTTAAAATTAAGCTATATAAGAAAATTTGATTGGATAGTAATTTATTTATTTTATTATTTAAGTTTTAATTAAATAACAAAAATTGTTCTATTATGACTTGTGAGTAATGTCGTCTCCTTTCCAAAAACAATATAATAATAGAGGTAATAATATAAATAAAATTAAAAGAAAAAAAATAATTAATAATGATATAATGTAAATTTACAAAAGTAAAAAAAATAAAAAAAATAATAAACATAATAATTACTTCTAAAAAATGATTAAATTATAATAATTAATAAAGTAACACCTCGAAAATTTCCACAATTATTGTACATTTTGGGGAAAAGTTTAAAATATTAAGGGACGTTATTTTAAACAAAGTGTATGATTTAATATTGAAGGGTCAAAGTATAATTGACCAAAGTTTAAGCTTTTTGTAAAATGTGAAACTTGGGGGTTAGTTTTATCATTTTGGAAAGTATAGGGTCAATTTTGTTTTCTAGTTGGGGTATAAATTAGGGATTCGGTTAATTGAGATTTTATCTCAATTCCATTTCTCTGAAGTCGGTGTAAGGAGAAGAAAGAAAATTTAGATTTGCATATTTCGTTCGGTAAGAATTCGACTATCTCCTAAGATTGACATTAATAAGTTTATTTGTCCTCCAATTAGGTTATCGAATCAGTTTTGGGTGATAAGGGAATTGAATCTTGATTTGGTTTTCTTGTCGACTCTGAGTTCTTCAATACAGGTGAGTTCATCTGTCTATTTTTGCTTAATAAAACCTATTTGTGAATTGAAATGGTTCATTAAGCTTACTGTTTTCTCTGAGAAATGGACACAAATCAATTTTGGAAGTCTGGGTAGAAAATGATTGAAACTGGTTAAAATATGATGAGTCTGGAAGATGAATAATCCGGAAAGTACCGGATTCCTGATGATTTCCGGATCGATTCCGGATACCGGATGATTCTGGATTCCAGATAGTTGTCCGGATGTACCAGATACCGGATAGTTCCGGATACCGGAAGTGATTTCCAGATGGTTCCGGATTTGTCCGGATACTTTTTCCGGATGTATCGGATTCTTGGATTTTTCGGATGTTTCCGGATAGTGTTCCGGATTTGATTCCCGGATATGATTCCAGATTGTTTTCCGGATTTGAATTCCGGATTAGTTTACTCGATAGGTTGTTCCGGATAACTTACTGTATGAGATTTTCATGATTAAGTTTTCCACGAATATGAAAAGTATCTTAATTATTTTGACAGTACGAATATCATTATAACTCAACTTCGAGTATGGTACAATTCGATATGTGTTTTGGTTTGGTATGCACATATGCTAGTAAGTGTAATGGATTCATAGGCACTTGTTTTACTTGATAACGTGGAATAGGCAAAGTATAATTGTTATTCTCGTTTATATTTGGGAACGAGGAATAGACAAGGTATAATTGTTATTCCCTTTTTATCGTGATGCGAAACGGTGAAATAGGCAAGATATAATTGTTATTTCCGTTTTATATTGGGAAATGAGAAATAGGCAAGGTATAATTGCTATTTCCACTTTCATTTGGGAGATTAGGAATAGTCAAGGTATAATTGCTATTCTATTTCCATTCCAAGAAATATGCATGGTTTAATTGTAATTTCATTGGACATGAGCTGTAATCTAGAATTTGTGGAGATTCGTAGTGGCGCTCTAGAACATGAGACTATGACTTACTTAGTGTTTGTCATACTCATGGAATTGGGTATGATTCCCGTCATCGAAAGATGCTATATGTATGGTACTAGCTCGGGCAAGGTTACAAAGGGATGAGTGAAAAGGGACATCCGAGTTATGTTTTGGAAGTATAACGGAGAAGTTAGTAATACGAAGATGTTTTGAGGGAATCGCCTAGACAACCCGTATAATCTGATTTTAATGTTAATGATTAGATTAGTAGATTGTTTTGATAATTCAATTGTATATATGAATCTTCTAACTAATTCTCCATTTATGTATGAAAATTGGAAGATATTGTGGTAAACTCTGAAATTTCAAGGTTTATATTTATTGTGATTTTAGGGTGTTTCAAATAAATAAATGCATGATTATGTAATAATTAATAGTAGGGAGGTGTCCAAATAGCAAGTAGAGAGGTGTCTTAATAGAATCACCCTTTGTTGAATTTGGATCTGTTTGAGATTTATACGAAGTCATTCACTTTTTTCCCAGCAAATTTCGTATGCTAATATAAATTCCATTGTTTAATAAAATATTATACTTTAAACTTGTTGAAAAATTGGTCTTAATGTTTCTCAACAATCCAGGTAATGAACAATAATAAAAAAAAGCAATGAACAATTATAGAGGAAAAAAGAAAACAAGAACTTACGTGGAAAACTTTAAAACAAGATCAAAAAGCACGGGCCTCCAGAGAGAAAATCCACTATGTGAAAAATTGTTACAATCACATAACTTTAATCTCTCAAGCCTCATCATTTAACTCACGCATTTCTACTCTCTAAAACAAGAGAACAAGAAAGAAGAATAAAATACTTAAAGTGAATTTTATTGGGACGATTTGAAACCTAGGCCTTAGACCCTTTCTATAGGCTTGGAATCTCTCTTACCTTTCATTTCTCCACCGATGTGGGACAACCCTTTCAAAATTATATTTTCTTTTATTTTAGCCATACAATCTTCAACAAACTCCAATTTGGCTAAATAAAACAAAATCTTTACTGCAACAACGACAACCATTCTCTATACCGACAATCATAATTCTCAAATCAGATAACTATCATACTCCACCATAAAAGAGTAACACCACTTAGAATAATCCATTCTAAGAATTTTTACCTCGGCATTTGTCGAAAAAACTTGCTGGTGCAACTTCCTCGTTTGGTTTACCCGGAAGTTCATCAACCATCGACATAATCCCCACCACACACCTTGCATCCATCACAAACCAATGCACATGTGTAAATACGTGGAACCGCTAACCCAAACACATCCTTTTTTCCATGGTAAAACGGACATACCATGAGGATGTATTCTCCCATATCTCAACAAAACTCATCGTCTCCCATGAGAATGGAGACATTGTTAACGTATGAATTAGAGTCTTTCGCCGAACCCACTCCACTTGGACAGTTGCTTTTGACATGCCCAGATTGTCCACACTTCCAGCATATTAGATTTTATCTGGAGTTCTTCTTCTTCCCTTGCCTAGTCACCAAAATCGTACCTTCTGATGAAGTCATATGGCTACCTTCCATTATTTTCTCCTCTGATAGGAGTTTGCTAGTAACATCCGCAAACTTCAGGGTCTCTTTCTCATACATCAGAATAGGTTTCATGTGCTCATAGGAAGATGGCAAAGATAATATGAGCTAGCCTTAGTTCTTTATCTTCATCTTCTACCTCAACTCTGATGGTCTCCACTTCTGAAACCGCATTGTTAAGGATACTAAGATGATCTGAAATTTGTGTACCTCCATCCATACGTATATGAAACTGTTCCTTAAGATATAGTCGATTTGAGAAGCCTTTTCCCTGGTACAACTGCTCAAGTTTCTCCCAAAGCTCATTGGTCGTTGATATCCCATGCACGTTTGCAAGAACATTCTTTGCTAGAGACAAACGAATAGTACTTGCCGCCCTCAAATCCAAATCATCCCATTCTTCCTCGCTTTTACTGGTACCGCTTGATTCACCGCTGGAAACCGGTTTTCCCCTCAACGCCTTATGTAACCCGGATTGTATCAATACATCCTTGACTTAAACTTGCCATAAGCCAAAGTTGATCCTTCCATCAAACTTCTCCACATCGAACCTCATTGCACTTGAAAACTTTGACATCGTATCAACGTCTCAAAAACAATATTGTATACTAGAAAAGTGCTTGTAGCCTATGAGTAGCACACTTAAGAAAGGTTTTCTATTATGCATGTACTCCCGCCACACATAATTCTATCGTATACAAAGTAACCAAGAGAAATTCTTTTCTGACGTGAAAGGTCAGACAAAGCCATAAAGCCACAACCACATAGCATACTATGAACCCTCTAACCCGAGACCTCTCCAATACGACCAAGAGATAATTCTTTTCTGATGTGGAAGATCAGACAAAGCTGTAACCGTAGAGCATACTAAGAATCATCTAACTGAGACCTCCTCTAACCTGGAGTTCTGATACCACTTGTTGAGAAATTGGCCTCAATGTTTCCCAACAATCCAAGCAATGAACAATAATATAGAAAATAAGAAGAAACAATGAATAATTATAGAGGAAAAAAGAAGACAAGAACTTATGTGAAAAACTCCAAAACCGGAGAAAAACCACGGGCCTCTAGAGAGAAAATCCACTATGTGAAAAATTATTACAATCACATAATGTTAATCTCTCAAGTCTCACCCAATAATACCCACTCTCTCAAAGATTTAACTCACACCTTTTTACTCTCTATTGGGACGATTTGAAACCCAGGCCTTGGACCCCTTTTGTAGGCTTAGAATCTCTCTCACATTTCATTGCTCCACTGATGCGGGACAACCCTTTCGAAATTATATTTTCTTTTATTTTAGCCAAATAATCTTCAACAGAACTATACCTATCCTTTTATCAACACTTCAAGTTATTAAGAAGATAATACAAATCAAATACTATACATGAATTCGTTAATCAATATACTTTATCTTTGGAGCGAATACAATTTCGTAAATTTTGATAATTTACAAACACCAAACCATTTTATATATTGATATTTTTACTTGGTGTGCTACAAATATCCGATCAATTAAATTAAAGAAATAAATTTGAAGAATATAGAACCATGGTGTAAAATCGGATCAAATTATCAAGAAACACACCTGAGTAAGTAGAATTCAAGATATCAATAGTTGACTCTAGAAGTGTATCACATCAGATTTCAAAGAAATATATTTTTCGGATGTCTGCTATAAATAATGTAATTTTTTTTGAAGACGGTAAAAGTTTCAAACTGCAGTTTAAAATATCATAGATTAAGGGGCTGTTTGGTTGGTTTTTCATTAAGTCTTGTGTGGATATAGATGTCTGTCTAGATTCTGATATCTTGCTGTTTGTTTGTCGTGCTGAACAAACGAGCTGAACGTCAGAAATGACTATTTTACCCTCAGAAATGACTATTTTACCCTTAGAAATGACTATTTTTCATTAAACCCGTAAACAAATGAAGAAATTGAAAACATCCCGACATTCAATCCACCTTAAACACAAACACAAACTGCAATTTTCATGTGATGATTTGCCCTTCATCTTCTTCATAACCTTCCAAACCTTAACTCAACGTCCATTTCTTTCTCTACTGTAAACCTTCCAAATCAAGATTATTAATTTCTTTCACTACTCTTGCAAGCTGTTAATCTCATTTTTTGGTCAAACCCGACTTTTTTCAAACATTATAATTCCTTGATTTAACTGTGGAATTGGGGGGTCTTCCTTTTTCACAGATCTTACTGTGTGTGTGTGTGTGTGTGTGTGTTTGCTTTCTTGTTTATAACCCAACAATCAATGGAAAAGAAAAAAATTTGATTTTGTTATTGTGGAATGGTGATGCATCTGGGGATAGTTCAGAGAACATAATAAATGGACAAGATGAAAAGAAACAGAAAACCACCAATTCATGAAGAGGTAAGCAGGTGGAACGATGTGGAAGAAGATGGGGTTTCTTGGCTGGAGAAGAACGTGGAAACGCCGGCTGGAATCGCCGGTGGAATCGCCGGTGGAATCGCTGGCTGGAAGCTCCGGCTGCAAGAAGTGGCGGCTGCAAGAAGGATCTGCAGGGAGAATTTCTTGGTGGGAGGCGCTAGATGAAAAGAGTGGGGGGTAAAATTGGAATAATCATGTCTGACCACATAAAGGGATCTCCTTACAACTTAATCGCTAAGTCACTTCTTTTTTCATTAAGCCACTACCAAACACCCTTGTATGGCTGACCGAATAAGCCATACATGCCATTAAGCTCATTAAGCCAAACAATTAAATATAGTAATTGTTGACCCTGATGATTTGTGTATCAAAGAATGTCTAGTCATTTTGCTTGACGTCCACAAGGACCAACTTCGAACATCCGTGATAAACAAGTTCAGATTGTGCGGCTTACTCATTATGTTGTACAATGACCGATCTATAATAACCTTGGTAAGCTATTATGAAACTTTTATATAATTTTGAGGGTTTTATGGTCTTTTACCTAATAGTTAAGGGTCTGGAAATGGAAAACTTGGCTATATATTTTTATGAGTCATCACACCCGTATAATTAGTCACATTTCTTAGTCATTTACCTAGAAGTTTTATGTGTGTTTCTCTCTCTCTCTCTCTCACACACACATATATATATATATATATATATATATATAGAGAGAGAGAGAGAGAGAGAGATATTTTGATAAATGAGAATTTCTAGGTCAAGTCAAGTTATTGGCATGTACGAGTTTTCATCTATTTTCTTGTAGGTTTAGAGTTGTTTTATATTGGTAAATTGTTGAGATTGTTAGATATCATAGTTGGTTTTCATATTTCTAGGGTTCATATAAAGAGTTTTCGTTTTATCATTTGGTGATACAACTCTTTATATGGATTCCATTCATTTGTATTAGGTGTCTATTTTTATGATCTTTATATTTGGAATGTTTATCCAAGATGAGAACCTTTTTTGGATAAGGTTTATCTAGGCTTTGCCTAGACTACATCCTTGGCAATTTGGAAACAAACAAACAAAGCGGCCGTCTGAGACTAAGCCTGGCCACAGAATGCTGACGCCTGGACTCGAACCCGGGGTGAATGGGATATTCCACCACATCCCCCAAGCCCTTTCCAACACGTAGGGCTGTAAACGAACCGAACGTTCAGCGAACCGTTCGGCGGGAAGTTCGTTTATGTTCGTTCATTTAATAAATGAACGAACATGAACATTTTTTTTGTTCGTTTAGTTAAACGAACGAACATGAACAAAGGTCTCGTTCGTTCATTTACGTTCGTGAACATTCGTTCATTTTTGTTCGTTAACGTTCGTTTATTTATGTTCGTTTATGTTCGTTAACGTTCGTTTAATAATTCAATATTTAAGAAATTCAATATTTGAACTATTATATATATATATATGTAATCTATTTAGTAATTGTAATTATAATTTTATATGATGATAAAAACAAATAGCATTAAGTTTTGAAACACTTGTACAAAATTGAAAGTAAATTGCGATGCATATTAGAGAAAGTGAGTATTAGAGAGAGTGAGTATCTTATATACAACACATACACCCATTTTTGCACAATAATGTCGATGTGGGAACTGGGATGCAGAGTGAGTTTTGTTTCCTCAGTTTTCATGCTTCTACCCAATGAAAGTGATATATTCTCCTATCCCACATCGGTGGTAAACAACAACACTATGCTCAATCCCCTATTATAAATAGGATCATCACCCCTTTCGTTTTTTTACACATCAACCCTTGAGCCAACAATGGTGGTTCAAGCCCTTTGGCTTGAGCCTTGCCTTGTGGCTTTGGGTTCATAACGAATTTTTTGTTTTGGTTCATTTTAGTTCGAGTGTTCTAGCTTGAACCCGATGGTTTGAGCCTTATTGGCTTGAACCTGAGCACCCCAAGAAACTTAGGGCCTGTTTACTAGCTGTTGACCGGGCTGACTCGGTCAGCACATCTGACCCGGTCAGCAGTTAGAGCGTTTACCAAGTTCTGGATCTGACCGAGAAGCTGACTGTGATCTTACCGAGCCAGCACCAAAATCATGCTTACCCGGGTCAGATTTCGTTTCTACACACTTTGCCCTTTTTGCGATTAGGGTTTTCTACAGCCGATCGTTTTTTTGCACAGCAAGGAGATAATATTATTAATAAGAGCTCACAATACAAACCAAAGCCACTCACCAAAACAAACAGTGGCCAATAAACCCACAAGAAAGCACCCAGTGGCTTTGGTTTGTATTTAATAAAAACCCACAAAATTATAATTTACTCAAAAATCAATATATTTTATTAAATATATATATTTAATAAAAACCCACAAAAGTGCTCAGTGGAAGGAGAAGTCGTTAAAGTTTGTTTTTTTCTTCCCTTAAATGATTTGTAATAGAAATAATTACATTTAATTTAGAATATAATTATAAAAGAGTTAAAATGGTCATTTTTTGTCGGTAAGCACTTACCAAAAAAGACTTTGTAAACACTCTTACCCGGATAGCACTTACCGGGGACAGCACTTACCCGAGACAGCACTCTTACCCGGACAGCACTTACCCGGAAAGAGTTGGTAAACGGCCCCCTTAAACTATTCATTTTGCTTAAGGTTTCGTCCCACATTGGTGGGATAAACCTTCTAAAGGTTTTGGCATCAACTATAAATATGCTTCCTCCCTTCCACTCATTCTATAGTGGCTTAGCCCTTTGGCTTGAGCTTTTTAGTTTGAGTCTCAGTAAAAAAAATTAATTGGAGTACCTATGAAAATGGGTGCACCGTAGTTAGCCCTTTCCCTTGAGCCTTTGTGCTTGAGTCTTAAGTAAAAAAAAAAATTAAATGAACGAACACGAACACCAAAATGTTCGTTTGTTTATGTTCGGTTAAGTTCGTTTGTTTATGTTCGTTCGTTTATGTTCGTTCGTTTAAGACTTAAACGAATGAACATAAACGAACACGAACAAACCAATTTTTTAAATGAACGAACACGAACACCAAAATGTTTGTTCGTTTATTGTTCTTGTTCGTTCGTTTGTTCGGTTAAGTTAAACGAACGAACATGAACAAGTCTTTGTTCGTGTTCGTTCGGTTCGTTTACAGCCCTACCAACACGCCACCACCCTTGTGGTTCCAAGATGAGAACCTTGATCATAAAGAATATTGGTTTTGCATAAATATTTTAAACTATGTACTCATGAAGTGGGTTTTGGTGTGTATTCCCTAAGGATTGGTTAATAAGAGTTTTTTTGGCTATTTTATTTCTTAGATGTTTAGAATTGTGAGTTTGAGTTTGGAAGAAAGTTGAATTGAACACGGTATTGTGCAGGTCAAAGAAGAATCGGGCAGTAACTTGCGCCACTTCTGTTGCGACCTAGGTTCGTAAGCCACTGTGGTGGTGCATTTCGTTTGTCATTTCGTGTCGTTCCGGGGTTTTTTTGGGTATTGTTTAGGCGGTCATTAAGGGTTATGGCTTAGGTTAAATCTATTACTTCATACTCATATTCCCTTAATTCATATTCAATTGTTCGGTTGTGAAGTTCGATGCCGATTTCTATCGATTGAGTTGCTTAAGTGTTGTAGCTTCATACATCATTGCAAGGTGGGTTTCTTTTAACCATTTTCGAACTTAGCATTTATTATGAAATGGTTAACTCTATGATATGAATATTATTGATATGCGAGATTTGGTTATCAATAGATAAGTTCGATATTAATTATATTATTATTGCATTGTGCTAGAATGTCAGTTGTATTATTATCATGTTGTGCTAGAACGCTAGCTATATTATTATTGTGATGTGCTAGAACGCCACCTATACTATTACCTGGTTGTGCTAGAACACCAGCTATATTAATATCGTGTTGTGCTAGAACGCCAACGATTCGATTAGTTGAGTTGTGCTTGATTGCCAATAAATGTGTTATTGATATATGTTTATTATAAAGTAGAATTGCGCATCGCGCGATGGCGATAACTTTTTTATATAAAAAAAGTTAGACTACCACTTTGACAGTCAAGTCTTTAAAATTTTTAAATATAAAATTTGTTTTTGTTAATATACCTACCACCATTTTTCAATCTTCATCTTTCCTTTAATATGCACACCACAATGGCACCATTTTTCAATCTATCATTTATTTTCTGAAGTGGAATAACCAATCCAAACATTAAATTTAAGACTTTTTAAAGTACTAAAATTTATGGTATCACCTCATCTGCATAACTTTTTTAGATATATAAAGATATATTGTTTTTGCAAAACTGAGTCGGACAAAAATAGCTAACTCTCTAAGTTGCACAAACAATTTCAATTTTATAAGGCATCCCTACTTCTTTGACATACTCATCTCCCTCTCTCAAGTTATCATCCCTATACCAAAACCAAACCAACATCTTCAAAATTTTAAAACACTAAATTTTTTGGGTGTCACCCCATTATTCTTGGTTTGTTTTTGCTACATATATAAAGATAAAGATTAATTTCTAAACGGATATAGTTTTTGCTAAAAGTGAGTCGAAAAAAAAAGTTAAGTATTTATGTTGACACAAACCATTTCAATTTCGTAAGACATCTCTACTCCTTCATATACTTACCTCCCTCTACAGAGTAATCATTTCTACACCGATGTGGGATAACCAAACGAATACCACGATTAAATAGTTTATAATATCAAAAAAAAATTATGGACTTATTTTACCCTCCTTGTTTTTTTTCCTTTTAAATGTATAAATATGATCAAACAAAATATCATGTCATTAATCATGAATAAATTTTATAAACTAAAATTAACTATTTAAGCCAAAATGGATTAAAGTAAATTAAAAATCATGTAAAAAGATGGCATACTTCTACTTGTATAATCACTTTCATATTCCAACATATAATCATTATATCAATAAAGATAAATATCATTCCATATTTTATAATTGTTAATACACATTCTAACATGTGATTTCTCTTAGGTCTTATTTAATGTATATATATAAAGATGAAAAGATATAAAAATAAACAACATTAAAGAAAATAAATATATCTTATTAATTATAACACAAAACATATATAATATCTATTCAACATTAAGAAAACTTGCAACTAAGATTAACTCTTTAATCCAAAATGAATTAAAATAAATCATATATCATGTAAAAATGTTGCATCTTCTCCTTTTACAACCACATTCATGTTCCAACATATTATCATTTTATCAATGTGGGATAACCAAAATTAACCAAAATTTAATATTTTAGAATTCTCAATCCACAATATGTCGTGTTATTTCTCTAGAGTTTTACTTATATATATATATATATATATATATATTGATTTCAAGATTTGAATAATACTCAAACCTCATCATCCCAAATGATCATAGTTGATTTCTCTTTATTTTGTTCTATAATATTTACCATTTGGTTGGTTTTGATTCCAACAATGGTTGTAGATTTCAAGCCATCCATCCATCTTTTATTACATGTCATATTCTTTCAAACTATCATATTTCCATTAATGTAGGATGATGAAACTCAACATTGTTTCAAATTTTGAAGGATACTTAAACTTAATGGTCCTAACTCATCATCTTTTGTTTTTTTTGTAAACTTTGAACTATGATTTTTACCATTTTGTTGGTTTTGATTCCATCAATGGTTGTAGATTTCAAAATCTTCCATCAACCTTTTATATACACTTCATCTTCTTCTAAACTATTATCTTTCCACCGATGTGGGATGATGAAACTCGATATTGTTTCAAGATTTGAGGAATACTCAAACCACATGTTGCCATGTCATTTTCCTTGGTTTCTCTTTTAATATATATTAATTAATAATTAATATATTGATTCAAACCATCTTATTTTCATCCATGTAGGATGATGAAACTCAACATTATTTCAAGATTTGGATGACACTCAAACTTAATGGTCCCAATTAAGTCATCATTCTTTGTTTCTTTATTTATAATTTTGAACTATGATTTTTACCATTTGGTTGGTTTTGATTCCAACCATGGTTGTTGTAAATTTTAAAATCTTCCATCACTTTTTTATATACACACCATCTTCTTCTAAATTGTTATCTTCCTACCGATGTGGGATGATGAAACTCAATATGGTTTCAAGATTTGAGAAATACTCAAACCTCATGTTGCCAAGTCATTTTCCTTTGTTTCTCTTTTAGAAACTCAACCTTATTTCAAGATTTGGGTGATACTCAAACTTAATGGTCACAAATCATCATTCTTAGTTTCTTTTTTAATTTTGAATTATGATTTTTACCATTTGGTTGGTTTTGAATCCAACCATGGATGTTGATTTCAAAATCTTCTATCACCGTTTATGTACACACCATCTACTTCTAAATTATTATCTTCCCACCGATGTGGGATGATGAAACTCAATATGGTTTCAAGATTTGACGAATATTCAAACCTCATGTTTTTTTTTAATTTTGAACTATGATTTTTACCATTTGGTTGGTTTTGATTCCAACCATGGTTGTTGATTTCAAAATCTCCCATCGCCCTTTTATATACACACCATCTTCTTCTAAACAATTATCTTCCCAACGATGTGGGATAATGAAACTCAATATGGTTTCAAGATTTGTGGAATACTCAAACCTCATGTTGCCAAGTCATTTTTTTGTTTCTCTTTTAATATATATATATATATATATATATATATATATATATATATATATATATATATATTGATTGCTTTTGTACATTGTTTGAAATAATAGGGATTATCTCACTAGACCATTCGGTCTAACCTTCATTCTTTTTCTTCAAAATATGCATTTCAGGACATGCGCGTGTAAATGATAAAGAGAAGTGGAAGATGTTAGATGATGGATGATAGTTACTTTTGATCTTTGTAAATAGATCTCATGTATGTGGATAACTTTAGCAAAACGTTTGTAGTGATTTTTGTGTTATTGTATAGTTTTAAAGTATGAGACCCAAACATGTAGCTCAATATGGTTTGGTTTGTATGGAATATCTATTATATGTTATATGAAATGTTGATTTGTCTCACGATCAAAGTTCAAAAACAACATATCTCGAACATCCATTGGCAAGGAAGGCTAGAGGTTCGCATGCTTCTGACATTTGAAAATTTTTGGACTAAAAATAAAGACTTTATCCAACTTAAAAATAACATTTCGCCTTCTAAAAGACACACTTGTTCTCTTTAAGAACTTCGAGTTTATTCATTCATTTTTTGAAATATTTATAAACACACAAACATCGGTTCATCTTGATGTCTGAAAAACTAGTGCTCTTAATTGATAATGTGATGATTTGTAAATGCTATATTTGAGTTTGTATTCAAAGTTCTTTCCCAATAAAAGGTAACAATTTGTACTTTAAAATAGAATAATTCTAATTTTATTCTACCATTAATGAACAATATTATATAGGAATTGACGTGCTTCAAGATGCTTTCGGAGAAAAACTGAATTAGTAAAGTTGATAAATCACTACATCTATGTGTTTGTTTATCTTTTTGCTTCAAATTTTATATTTTTGCTTATTATTTATTTGTGAAGTGAAGCATTGTTACAGACATAATAACATTGTTGATGGGAAAAACGCGTCACAACGGTAACAACAATGCGAAATAAACCTTCGTTAGACAAAACTTTCCGGACTTATATGAACCTTTGAGGATGCAAACAAATAAGGTATACTAAATGCAAAACCAATCAACCACCAAAAACAGAAATAAGCAACAATCATCATACTCTTGGAACAAATCATCAAGAATTATGGAATCAAACCAAAAAGGAAAAGAGGAAGAAACATCACCCAGAAAACAGCAAACTGTCGAGCAGCAAAAGAGTAACTTCCAGATCTCCAAAACCGATCTCCACCGTTCAGAATGTAGATAAAGATGTCGTGAAGCCACTGTAAAAAAATCACGACGATCCGACGGTTTAAACTCCGGAAATAGTCAAAACGGCGCAGCTACGTTTGACTGAAAGCTGCAGCCGAACTTTTCTCTTTTCTGTCTCACTTTTATATTTTGTGGACTCTCTCTTCTTGTTATAAAAACTCTAGGATACAAGACAATATATAGTGTGTATCGGACCACAATTGTTGGGCTATTTTAACTAATCCTCATGGGCCAAAAATAATTAAACATAAAACCCAACAAATCTCCTCTTTTCTGCCTATGAGGAAAAGTTCGCCATCAATTGTTATAAAGATAAACTTGTCAATTTATTGTTCATATTTACATGAATATAATAGATAAATTGAAACATGAATCCGAGTTAACTATAAAGCTAAAAAGGTAAATATTTAGTGAAAACTAATTCAAAATATCGTAATTAAATTTTTGTTTATTAAATAGTTAATTTATTTCCACAAATTTAACATTGTACTTGTATAAAAAAAAAATCAAACTTTGAACAAAAAAGACATGCTCTCCTTTTTTAACAAAAAAGGAGCGACAATGACATTTTTAGATGCCCTCAAAATTTGCAATGTATGGACTATTTTATCTCTTGTTTCCATGATAATTGTAACAATAAGATTAATTAGAATTCATTAAGACAAAATTCTTATGGTCCGTACTCAACTACAATATTAGAATGCAACATTTTAATATTCGATGCATGGAGTTTGTTCTTACATCGAATAACTTCAAGAGAATTTAAAGATAACAACAATAAAAAGAAAATCTATAGAGCCCGAAAAACCAAGAACTCATGACATATCTGAAGGGCTTAAATGTCTAGTTTATATTTGTTATGATTAAGATGGTTTTAAAGATTAAAATTTATAATTTACTTTTAAAAGATGTCAACTTTAGGAACTAATGTATAACAATAGAACTTATTCACACGTACTTATTCAAGGAGGCTAGAAAACAAATATCCCTTAAGAGAGAGGGAAAGAGAGATCGAATCCATGGATTGTGTCCTGAAATCAATCTACCATGAAAATTGGTTGATTAAATATATATATATATATATACACACAGAGAGAGAGAGAGAGAAATGTTCAAACGAGAACACTAACTATTTACGAGAATACGAGAACGGCCGCTCATGTACAAAATCACATATGATTCACGTACAAAATCACATGTGATTCACACCTGATCGCCCGAGTTGCCGCCCATGTACAAAATCACGTACAAAATCACATGTGATCGTGCGGATTGCCACGCGACATGTAAGCCGCGGCCTAGGGCGCGCGTGTCCAGGCAGTACAAAATCACATGTGATTTTGTACATGGGCGGCCGTTCTCGTATTCTCGTAAATAGTTAGCGTTCTTGTTTGAACCCACCTCTCTCTCTATATATATATGTATATATATAAAGTTATAGGAAATATGATATATAGTCAAAGAGAACCCCCCTTTATTCTAGGAGCAATGTTGAAAAATGGGGTACAAAATATTCATGGAAAAGAAGAAGAAGAAGAACAAATAAAGCATTATATTCCACTTGTCTAAATACACTTTAAAAACAGTCTTCAAATCATGAGTCACATGTCTCTTCAATCGCTTATCCCAAACCCTTATATTTTCTTTAGTTATTTTATGTTTTTAATTAAATCGTAAATTACATTCCCGGTCCATGTGGTTTGCTCATATCATGGATCAGGTCCCTAAAACGCGTTTATTACACTGGGCTGTGGTATGCAAAAACGCACGCAGAAGATTCATCTGTTTAACGAATTATGTTAACCCAGTTAACTCGAGGGGTATTTTTGTCTTTGTGCACATGATTTTGTCCTTTTCCTAATAATGAATAAATAAAAAATTAATAAAGAATAAAAACTTCCCTAACCCATCCCCCCATCCCTACAACCGCCAAACCTCCTACCCCCCACCCCTATCCCCAACACCTTCTTCTTTCTCACATAAAGACCTACAACTCTCTCTCTCTCTCCTTCTTTTTCACTTTCTCTCTCTTTCAAACACACACACTGAAACAAAAACACACGTGGATCTAAACCATCTTTATCATTCTCAGGAATAAGTGGGGGCAAAGACATCCGGGAAGAGGACCACGAAGCCGAGAAGAGCAACAAATACATGTACTCAGAAATGCTTAGATATCAAATTTCTAACTTCAAATCGCACCCAAATAAACTAAAACAAAGATATGGGGTATGGATCTGGGAAACGAAGAGAAATACATACGCTTCAAGAAAAAACTATATTGGGGGAAACCAATTGTAATATCGTCATGGATTTTCTAGAATTCACTATGAGCATTTTTAATGACATTTCAATGCAAAACAGAGAGTGACAACACAAAGGTATAGAAGCTCACGAGAAGCTCTGGCGACCCACACTTTTCCGACGAGAAGCTCCGACGAGATGTCCAACAACTCTAAAGATTCGATTTCTTGCTGGAAATCACTTCGAATGGCTGCTATATGATCGAAATAACATAGTGAACAGATATGTGATGGTTTAATCGAACATAAAACGATTTTCCGTCCAAGTACGTTTTTCCGGCTAGATATTGCAGTTTTGTAACGACCCAAAACACTTAACATGGAATATAAGTCCAAAAAAGCCCATAAGGGTCCCAATTTACATCACAATACTAGATAACATACTCAAAGCTTAAAGTTCCCAAACGATTACAACCGAGATGTTTAAACTAACAACAGCTGGATCATGACGGTCTCTATTCTCGCACATCCGCCTTAAGCCTTCTCTTTCCCTTTGAACGAAGCACCTAAGCCTCCCTTTCCTGAAAATGATTTTTAAGTTTTGAAAGCGAGGGTTAGACCATAAGGTCTAGTGAATTCCCTCCAAAAAACGCGACCACAAAACATTTTAAGAAAACACGTTTCCTTGCAAACAGCACGTAACAAGTTTGAGCTCAAACATGGGTGTACACAGTGGCATGGACCAATAACACCTTACAAAGCCAGGCACGGCAACTCAACACCTTACAAAGCCAGGCACGGCAACTCGAGACCTTACAAAGCCAGGCACGGCAACTCGACACCTAACAAAGCTAGGCACGGCAACTCGGGGGTCCTCCACTGTGCAACCCGACTCTACCACAGGCATAAACATTAAAACATGTTTTAAAACTTACTCGAGGATAATCCTCCTTCCACTTGTAAGATAACACTTTTCATGCATGAGAAGACATAAATTCATGATGATCAAGTAAACTCATTTTCAGTCATATCAATTCTTCGCAATTCATTTTAAAAGATAGAAATAATGCATAAGGGAACTCACCTGGTATTCGGCTATACGACACTCTAATCGGAGCTCACTTAAACACCAAACGATCACCTGAATTGGGGTTAACAAAGGAAGTATTAGACTCCCCAATTATACTCTAAAACATTCCCCATAGTGTCTTAAGACAAACCCCTAAACCACGCCTCGAATCCAAGCCCGAACGACCAACGAAGCAGAAACGAGAATTTCCCAACAGAGACTTACGCGGTTTGCTACGCGGTTTGCAAACCGCGTGAAAAGCCGCGTAACTCTCTGGTCGAGCATTCTCAGTTCTGCATCCCAGGGTCAGCTCGAAAACCCATTTAACTCCTCCTAAAATGATTCCAATCGATTGATAACTTCCCAAAACAAACTCTAAAACTATTTATACATTAAGGAAACAATCCTCATTACTTAAATCAATCAATTCCTCAATCAACCATCATGAACTACTCTTTTGAAAACACAAATCCTTTCTAAAAATGAATCAACTTAAGAACCTCCATTGGAAAGGTGGAATAACACCAAGAGTTCACAAACTCCTCAAGGGAATCATCCAACACACCCTTCCAATTGGTTTTGTCTCAAAATACTTGAAGAAGAAGAGAAATCAATAAGAATCATACATCTAAACTCCATTTCCAAGACAAATCAAAGAGATGAAGATGAAGGTATACCTTGGTAGCAAATTCCTTCAATCCCTCACTGAACCACCTTCTCTAAACCTTCCATTGTGGATTTCTTGAGCTCCTTCTCCCTTCTTGAACTCTCCAGCCGACAAATGAGGACCAAATAGGGTTTTAGGAGAGTTTTAACTTAGCTAGCTTTTCTTTTTCACAACTCAGCCATAGAATTTTGAGTTTTTCTCAAAAGAGCCCCAGAATTTCTTATTTCTGCACTAATACCACAAGAGTTGAAATATGGGGTGTTACATCACCTCCCCCTTAACAGGATTCCGTCCTCGGAATTCCATTGCCGGACATATGCTGCAATTTGGAGTTAACTTCTGACTTCCAATAATCACATTACCCACAAAATTTCTTAAGGAGTTGCAAATACATTTCTAGAAGATCAACTTCTTTGCCCCTCAAATTCTCGACCATCCGGTGCCAATATTTGTTTCTAACGGTACTACAAAATCCGACTCCTCAATCATTCGCATTACTTGCGAAGACGCACCAAAAGTTTCATACTTCCCCGAGTACCTTTAATTCATTCATTATCTCCCCCAATTCCTTCTATAACTGCCATTACTTCATTACAATATAGCCCAATTCAATCTCCTGTTGAAACACACTTGCAATCCCTTCGTCCGAACATACTACTCATCTAAATTACTCTCTTTAATAGAAAACGACTCTACTCGAGTTAACACCGCAATAACCCGAATCTCTAAACGGAGACTAATCACTCCCTTCGTCGACATCACACACTATCACTCTCATATCATTACCGCATTCTCACCACCATATAACATTCATATCAAAGGATGAACGCCCTCCTACCAAAATAGCGTTCACCTGGCACAGTTGCGTTTCCTCAAAGTCACACTGATCACACGTGTCTCAACAGCTACAAATCAACGGTCCAAACTCACAACAATCGCTAAGCCATAATTATATTCTATACACAATTATGTCCTTCGCCCAAATCCACCGAATGGTTCCACTAACTAGGAACTGCCTCCAACGTTCACTTGCCCTCCCACACGGAGGAGTGACCAAGCTCATTCAAACTATCTCAATTAATTGAATGTTGAACGACACGCTCACGCGAAACATTCTCCCCGACAATACTGAATCTAATCCCAAGGTCTCTCGACCACGACACCACATTTGACCACTTGTTTCCATCCTAACTTGATACATTAAAGATCCCTCAAAAGAATGACTCACCCACAAGAACCAACTTTTAGACCGGTCGCATGAACTTAGCTTTCTCAACTCATTAACCATGACATAAACAACAATCCCTTATCTTATGCCTTAAAAAGAACAGTTCTTCAACTATAGTCCGCCCATTCAATGTCTCATGACATCTTCTTACCGCGAGTCTGTCTATACTTGATCTTTCATACCGTCATCATCTTCTCTCATGCTTACACAAACTTTCCATCGCACACCGCTACAGCCTAACAGAACAACTTCTCCATACTTATCGGTCAAGACCTTTAGCCAAGTTCTCATGAGGTACTTAACACCAAGAACTACCAAGAGTTCCTAACTCTCCAACACCGCCGACCCGCTCATTCTAATTCATTACATCCACGAAATACTCCAACGCTCTTGACTAAACTTCACGACGAAGCACTACAACTTAACGGGTACAATATCCTGCTCGACAATCAAGTGAAGCATGAAAACTCACCCAAAATCCAATGGGATCGAGAAGGACAAGGGTTCTCCTGTCATCCCGTTACCAACCGCAACTTAATCTCTTGATCTCAACCTAGTATTAACGTATACCGCCCGCAAAACCACACACTTCAACCAGGCATACTCATTACCTTTGACTACTCCATTATTACGGCAATTCACCATTACATCTGAGACTTACACGCTTCTTTGGTACCAAGTGCTACCACTTCCCCATGCCACTATCGCACCCCGCGACTACATTGCAACAAGTTAACGTGATGCCTTTACATACGCAGAAGATGTTACTTCCTTTATGCCGCCCATAACACAATTTCAAACGAAGCCAAAATGTTGCTCGACTTTGCCCTTCCCGGGTCTAAACGAACCACATGACAAAGTCAATTACTCAAGGTACACCCGTTTCGATTACCCTAACCTTTCGTTCTTATATGGATCATCATACCCCATAAGAAAATCACTTAAGAAATCACGATCTCTTACTTTTGTACACTCACACAAGGTGGTCAAACGTCACGTCGGATACCTACCTTTCTCCAAACAACTTCTTACCTCTTTGTAAGAAAACTCAACAAGATAGCCACACTATAGTTACTTCTCCAATACCAACCTCCCGACAACTATCCAACAAAACGGTCACTGATTCGACATCGACAATCGACATGCAATTGTCCAGTCGCCTCACGACGAACAAGGATTCTCGAAAGAATCTATTTCTCCTAACTCCCGAACCAGTTTTCGTTCCTCGTTAACTCCTCGCAATCTATCTCCGATGTGCTAGACACCTCACACATAAGCTAATCATCCAAAACCTCAATGGACATTACATTCACATTGGTGGTCTTCCGTTCTCCCAATGCCCTCACAAGGTGTTCCTATACCATATCCTTAACACATTCTCGAACAACCTCACTCGTTCGCCCACAACGGGTTCATTCTCACGTTTCAATCTCCTGACAAAACCTCCACATTAATGGACTGCATGATGATTTCATTCTTTCCTGACAATCTAGGATTCCTAACATAACCCACTTCGTCCTACGCCTTATAACCAACTTATACCCCACCGTTCTCCCTCGAGAGAGACTAAACACAAGATCTTTCTTAGCAAGATCTAATTATCAAACCATCTCAGTACTCCAACTCGAAACCGAAAACATTACATTATGTAACGTAACGCTACTGATTTCTATTCCACCAACAGAAACACTTTGGCCATTTCAACTTTACCGCGATTAAAACTATTCTCACATATCCCGACAATAGTTCAAACTACACTCATACCAACATTCCATATTCACTGCCCAAGACTCCAGGTATTCACCCACTTACTCTAACGGAACACTATGGTCATAACTTGACCACATCTTATACAACTAGCAATTTAACTCCCAAAGCCCTTTCCTTGGCTTAAATCGTAACATCCTCCCCCGACCTAGCGAGTTCATAGCCTTCATGCACAATGACACAACGATTGAAATCATTTTGCGCACATTTAAGAAACACGATAGATGCAAAAGTATAAAGCGAGTTTGAGTATGCATGAAACAACATTACTCAAGATGAATAGTAAGACACAACGATCGCAAAGATCACTCACAGGCACTCTTATGATAATTCGTAACCCTGTCCATCCAAATCGATGCCGACACTACGATTGTCTCTAATGAAACCCTTTCGCATATGACCGGAAAATTTTCGAACGAAATTACTTACCCAAAGTGGGTCTGTCAACTCCAATACTCGTTCTTATAATAATAACAAGTCAATGCTCATTTTGTTTATAAACAAAACCTCTCAATAAAACGTTTTCAATATTTTCATAACGAAGATTCTCTCCCCAAATAAAAGTGTGAAGTAATTCGTAGATTTCTAAGTTCAAAGCTTTATCGTATAGTGAAAACAAATTTATCCTTTACCTTTAAAAAAGTACACACTTGCGAGTGTCAACTCATTTCTCAAAACAAGGAAAGTTTGTTATGCACGTACATGCCTTTAACATGAAAGAACTTGTGTAATAAGTTTAATGACACAATGCATGAAATTTAATATGCAATTGAAGGCTATTCACTCTAACCAAGTCAACCGTTGCACTCACTTCAACTCTTCACTGATACCTCACTAAGACCAACAACCGCTTTCTTACTTATGCCACAACTTGTGGCACAAGTGCTCCACAATCCACTTGATCGACCGCTCAACATGGTTTACCAAACTAACCAGTTATCTCACCTCCTACTCTTATGCATACTTCAAAACAACACTGATCTCCTTCATTCAATAACCTTGCCACCCAACCGTTTGACTAAGGAATCCAGAACTAAATTCCCTCCCTCAATCTTGAATTGAAGGTTTTCAAGATGCCAACATAATTCTCGCTTCCTATCCCAGAGAGTTTACCTCTAGACAGCTCATCAACATTCTAGACAACACTTCTTCTAGAAGTTACAAACACCACATCACAAGGGATCTCCCATGACACATCAACTATTTGCTATCAAACACAAGGTTAGAACCTTCTACATACTTCCACACTCACCACCCATCCTGACAATAGCGATTGATTACACCCATGCACCTGTAAGTCCATAATAGCATTGGCCAGATGCTATTTGAATTTACCTTACATGAGGGTTCTCACTACCATTGTCAAGACATCCTACGATTAAGGTCTTTCCTAATGGCTTCCTATATCTCGGTTGTGTCCCTATTCTCAAGTTTAAGTTTAGGCCCATTCGGTCACCTAAATCCCTTAAACTACGGCTCTGATACCATTTGTAACGACCCAAAACACTTAACATGGAATATAAGTCCAAAAAGCCCATAAGGGTCCTAATTTACATCACAATACTAGATAACATACTCAAAGCTTAAAGTTCCCAAACGATTACAACCGAGATGTTTAAACTAACAACAGCTGGATCATGACGGTCTCTATTCTCGCACATCCGCCTTAAGCCTTCTCTTTCCCTTTGAACGAAGCACCTAAGCCTCCCTTTCCTGAAAATGGTTTTTAAGTTTTGAAAGCGAGGGTTAGACCATAAGGTCTAGTGAATTCCCTCCTAAAAACGCGACCACAAAACATTTTAAGAAAACACGTTTCCTTGCAAACAGCACGTAACAAGTTTGAGCTCAAACATGGGTGTACACAGTGGCATGGACCAATAACACCTTACAAAGCCAGGCACGACAACTCAACACCTTACAAAGCCAGGCACGGCAACTCGAGACCTTACAAAGCCAGGCACGGCAACTCGACACCTAACAAAGCTAGGCACGGCAACTCGGGGGTCCTCCACTGTGCAACCCGACTCTACCACAGGCATAAACATTAAAACATGTTTTAAAACTTACTCGAGGATAATCCTCCTTCCAATTGTAAGATAACACTTTTCATGCATGAGAAGACATAAATTCATGATGATCAAGTAAACTCATTTTCAGTCATATCAATTCTTCGCAATTCATTTTAAAAGATAGAAATAATGCATAAGGGAACTCACCTGGTATTCGGCTATACGACACTCTAATCGGAGCTCACTTAAACACCAAACGATCACCTGAATTGGGGTTAACAAAGGAAGTATTAGACTCCCCAATTATACTCTAAAACATTCCCCATAGTGTCTTAAGACAAACCCCTAAACCACGCCTCGAATCCAAGCCCGAACGACCAACGAAGCAGAAACGAGAATTTCCCAACAGAGACTTACGCGGTTTGCTACGCGGTTTGCAAACCGCGTGAAAAGCCGCGTAACTCTCTGGTCGAGCATTCTCAGTTCTGCATCCCAGGGTCAGCTCGAAAACCCACTTAACTCCTCCAAAAATGATTCCAATCGATTGATAACTTCCCAAAACAAACTCTAAAACTATTTATACATTAAGGAAACAATCCTCATTACTTAAATCAATCAATTCCTCAATCAACCATCATGAACTACTCTTTTGAAAACACAAATCCTTTCTAAAAATGAATCAACTTAAGAACCTCTATTGGAAAGGTGTAATAACACCAAGAGTTCACAAACTCCTCAAGGGAATCATCCAACACACCCTTCCAATTGGTTTTGTCTCAAAATACTTGAAGAAGAAGAGAAATCAATAAGAATCATACATCTAAACTCCATTTCCAAGACAAATCAAAGAGATGAAGATGAAGGTATACCTTGGTAGCAAATTCCTTCAATCCCTCACTGAACCACCTTCTCCAAATCTTCCATTGTGGATTTCTTGAGCTCCTTCTCCCTTCTTGAACTCTCCAGCCGACAAATGAGGACCAAATAGGGTTTTAGGAGAGTTTTAACTTAGCTAGCTTTTCTTTTTCACAACTCAGCCACAGAATTTTGAGTTTTTCTCAAAAGAGCCCCAGAATTTCTTATTTGTGCACTAATACCACAAGAGTTGAAATATAGGGTGTTACAAGTTTTCGGCGAAGTGGTTTCCGATGAAGAAGAAGGTAGGAAGAGGGGGGGGGGGGTAGGGTTGTAGTGGGGTATGGTTGTGGGGTCACTTTCTTTATTAATTTATTTGTTTTTTTATTTTTTATTAGGAAAAAGACAAAAATAGGCGTAGAAAGACAAAACTACCCTTTGAGTTAACTGGGTTAACGGATTCTGTTAGACGCAGGGACCTTCTGTGTGCGCTTTTGCAAACCACGGGGACGCCCAGTGTAATAAACGCGTTTTAGGGACGTGATCCATAATATGAGAAAACCACAGGGACCGAGAATGTAATTTACTCTAAATCGTAAAACGGAATTAAGTTGGTGCTTGTGTTTAAGAGGTATTACAATATCAAGTTTTATTTCACCTTTCATTGATTGATAATATTGTGTTGAATTCTAAAAGTAGAATTAATAATATTGTTTATTTTTATATACGGTAAAGTCTCAATCTAATAAATTAGGGAAATTAATTAAAATACCTAAAGTTTGACTTTAACTTACCAAAATACCCAAAATCTCATTGGTTTTACTAAAATACCCACTTTTTCCTCAATCTGGTCCGCGATCGCGGACATGGACAACTTTTGAAAAAAAAAACCCCGCGATCGAGGGAGGAGTCCCGCGGTCATGTGATTTGGTGACTTTTTGATTCATATTTACACTTTCAACCCCTATAATTATTACTTACTTTACTTTATACCTTTTACTTTCTAAATTTTAATTTTACACCTTTATCATATTAACACATATAATCGTTTATTAACTAAAATACGTTTTAATTTTAACAAGTTACACCATTATAATCGTCTCTTCGATACCTTCGAAATGAGCTCAATATTGAATATTTTTTGATTTAATTATTTTATTATATATCATATATACTACATAAAAATATTTTTTATATTTAAAATTCATATTCTTATAGTTAATTATTTAATTTATGGTACATCTCTTATAGTTAAAATACGTTAAAAAATACGTTTTAGTTTTAAAAAATTATACCATTATAATCGTCTCTTCGATACGTTCGAAATGAGCCCAATATTGAATGTGTTTTAATTTAATTATTTTATTATATATCATATATACTACATAAAAATATTTTTTATATTTACAATTCATAACATTATAGTTAATTATTTAATTTATGGCACATTTTTTACTTTTTCAATTTTCATTTTACACTCTTATCGCATAAACATTAACTAAAATATGTTAAAAAAATACGTTTTAACATATCACATTAACATACATAATTACGTTAAAATCTGTTAAGGAGTTCGATAAATATATATATATATACTAGTTATTTACCCGCTGCAAATTGTTAAAATTAAAAGGTATTTTTTAACGTATTTTAGTTAATAAACGATTATATGTGTTAATATGATGAAGGTGTAAAATTAAAATTAGGAAAGTAAAAGGTATAAAGTAAACTAAGTAAATAATTATAGGGGTTGAAAGTGTAAATAAAATCAATTTGTGATTTATAATTTGTAGGATCCCAGATACAAGTAACAATAATATTTGTATTGACTGATAAAGAGAAGTTTACAAGATAGGATTGATGAACATTAATCTCTTACTATTGAAGCTCTCTCTCTCTCTCTCTCTCTCTCTCTCTCTCAACGTCTTACTCTTTCAAATGGAGGCTAGGAGATTTTGAGGCTTTACCTAAAACTCTAACAAATTACACATTAAATAATTAGGTTTTAAGGCCTAAGCCCATTAGCAACTAAAGCCCACAAATACAATTTGGGCTTTTACAATTTAAGCAAGTAATCTTGAATACAATATAAAAATAAAGTCAACAATCTCCCCCTTTGTATTCAAGATTATAAATAGCCCTATCTTCTACAAAGTCAGTTGCTTCAATTCCTTCTTTAACTCCCCCTTGATCGTTGCATACTCCCCCTTGACTATTGCTTTACCTTTTTGATCTTGGTTGTCTCCCAAAGATTAAACTCAAACAATCAGAGAACGATTTGATGTGCGGAAGCTTGTATAACATGTTTGAGTAATAACCGATGGTAGATAAACAGCTAGGAGATGAATAGTAGCGAACACATTCGGCTCATGAGAATCTGCATTAAAGAATAAGTAACCAGGGGTAATCATCTAACACAAAAGCACATAGCAACTGTTATCACAACAATTAAAATAATTGTGTGGCCTATTTTCAGAGTTGACAAATATGAAGCTCTGATAGGACTTCCAGTTATCATAGAAGTAAAATTATAAAAATTAAACTTCTCAAACTGTTCTGGCAATATCACATAGATATGCATGGGGAATCACAAAGATTCGGGATATTGAGTGGAAGAAAATGTATATGATATGTTGGGCTCAAAAGTGTGTAAAGTTGTTTGGACATAACAGGTTTCCACAGACTCAATGTGCATGAATGAAGTGTGAAGGTGGGGCAGAAATCCTTCTTTTCAATATCCAACCTTCCAAATAAAGATCAGATAGCATATATACTGCTTCCCCGTGGAAAAGTGAAGCATTTCCCTGTTGAGAAGGAAATAAGTAGCTAGTGGGGTTAAGTTAAGAGTTGGCATAGGCTCACTGCCTGTTTCAATGATAATCACCAAAGAATCGTGATAAATCAGTAATGTGGCTTGCCCGACTCAGAAAAAGTTAGTGCAGAGTTATATAATTCTTTTGACTCTGCTCTCACACTCTCTTTCTTTTTATCATGTAGCTCACATCTAACCAAAATCTCTTTTCAATTGTTACCTCTTAAGCACAATGAGAAAAACTCAGATGAGTTATCTCCCCCACTCTTTGATGTAGACCCTTCACCTCTCAAACACTCAAGGTTTACTTCTTAGGTAGGAAACACAGGTTTAAGTGATCCATAGAAGTACTATAAAGCTCACACAATGATCCTATGAAATTGTTGTCCTAAAGATTGTATTGTTCCACACACTAACTATTTTTAGTCTCAGAAAAGCATTTAAAATCCAACTTCTATATCAGAAAAAACATTTAGCATCTAGAAGTGGTTTGACCATTTTAGAAAGGTTTTATCATTTTAAAGTTAGTCTTCTTTAAAAATGAGTCTAAAGATTTAGAAATTTACATTTGGATGTACATGGTCAGATTGGCATTCTCCCCCTCAAATTGAGCATTAAATCTCATTTAAGCTTAATTTGAAATCAGATATCCTGTAAAAATCAAAAGGTGTTGGTAATCATCTTTGATGATTCCTCATTTGTTAGGAATATCTAAAAGCACTGATAAATCAAAATTAAAAAAAAAGAGTGCAGGGAGTCAGAGTTTAAAAATACCAGTAAAAACTCTGAACTACCATATCTGAGGTACTGGCAGAGGGTGCGACAGAGGTTGATCGCAGTGTCGACAGAGGCTGATCTCGTGTCGACAGAAGCTGATCTCGTGTCGAAAGAGGTTGATCAAGTGCCGACAGAGGTCTTCTTTGTGATATGCATGAACTTTGATCTTCAAGACTGCTTCTGATCTTTTGAGTCTCTGAAAACTCCACAGAGCTTTGATGATGATTTTAGTGAAACACAACTTTCTGTCCAGCAGATGTATACTGACTTTAGCAGAGATTCTGACCAAGAAGAACACTGATTCAGTTCAATCTCAAGACACGAAAATTGTTCATCTGTGTCTTAGGAATCCAACGCATCTAGACTCATCAAATTCAGAGCTTCGAGGAGGGAGTTCTATTGAGAATACGACAGGTACGCAAAGCTGACAGCAAGTACTAAGAAGTTGGGCTACTGGCTCTGAGGTTCAGTCGCAGAGGTTCAGTCCACAGAGGCTCTGTCAGATTTCACAGAGGCTCTGTGGTGAACAGTACCACAGAGGGTGGTCACAAAAGTCTGAGCCAAAGCTTGTGTTGTCGCCAGAAGTTGGTCTGGGTTGCTGTTTCATATCGGGTTTTAAAGGAGTTAAGCTAGCTTCTTTTTCATTTATCATCCAAGATCGATTCCTCTCAACTCTCTCTCTAAAAATCGGTTTCTCTCACTAGAAACCCTAGAACTCCTCTCCTCTTCATCTTCTCTACCCAACATAACCCATTTCCTCCATTGGTGAACACTTGAAGGTTTGAAGCTTTTTGGGAGTTTAGGAGCCATCTTTTGGAGGGGTCAAGTGTTAAAGGTAATCTCTTCCTATCCAAATGTGTTATTGTTGTTGATTTCATCTTCTTTATACCTTGTGGTGTTGTGGGACGAATTTGGTGATGAATGGTTAAAGAAACCTTGTTTTCTTCATCACCAAGAACTAGGGTTTGGTATAATTTGAGGGTTTAGATGGAAACGTTTGAGGAATGATTCTTTATGGTTAGACTTTGATATTAATGGTTGGAAACTCATAAATCTAGGTTTTGGATGTTTTGAGCTTGAGGATGCAAACTTCATCAAATGAGCTTACGTTGGAAAAACTCTAGATTTAGCTTAAATCTAGCAAGGTGAGTTCAAGTTACTTTACGAAAACTTTGTACATGCCAAAATAGTATTTTTCCAAATAATTGTGTGTTTTACTTGAAATATATGTGGTTGAGTTATTTGTATAAGTTTAACTCTTGTGAAGTGTTTATCTTCACAAATGTGTAAAACACCCATAATTGGGGCTTTTGGATAATTGGATGGTTAGAAACCATAAATTGTCTTTGAAAGATTAATTACTTAAAATGAGGCTTATTTGAAGGTTTGATCATGTTAGCGTAATTGATTTTATAAACCATTTGAGAAATGCACTTTTAGGGTTATGAATCATTTTGGGAATATTAAGGGCGTGAGTCCTTTGGGATGACCCTTTTGTTTAACCGTGTCGAGTTATGGGGTTAATGATGATTTCGTGGTATGTGATTGTGTTGATCCAAACCCTCAGTGATTTGATAATGACCCTCTTTTATATACTTAGTGAAAATTGTAAGTAAGCAATATGTATCAGAGTTTCACTATCGCTGATAAGTACTAAGATCTTACAGTACCGCAGATAGGAACTCTCGCTCTTTAAATTAAACATTCAGCGAACACTGTTCACCATTAATGTTCTGAGTCTGTTCAGTCATTATGGTGATCGCTGATAAGTTAGTTGTTTACTTATGATACCTGAAGACAAGTTTCACGTCAACATAGGTTCTACGCTGAAGTCGAAGATCAAGCTCAAGAACCAGCGACAAGTCTCCTAATGAACTGATGCGGATCAGCGAAGACTCAGATTTGTCCACTCAACGTGAAGTATCAAGTACAAGACTTCAGCTATCGCTGAACTTTATCATTCGCTGAAAAGATAATGATAATGCTCTGACTCAACGAAAGCTGATCATGAAGTCCTCCGTACAAAGTACTTTTGTCTTAACCACCCTTGCACGACTCCGTACGAAATGTCAGAAAAGAACATCCGAACTGTCTGAATCGTACAACCACTATGATACTACACTGTTCATACATGCGGCTACTAAGGTTGTCAACAAAGGTCAATGACATGCAACCAACCAGCTGATGACACGTGTAAAGTGTATACTGACTTGCATTAAATGCATGCAGTATATAAAGAGATGAACCCACTTCATTTGAAGTAACTTGCTAACTCTGGACAAGTTCAATCTCTTATCTCAAGATAGGTTATTATTAGTAATTTCTTTATCTCTCTTAGTGCAAGAAACCTTAGTGTTCCAACTTGTTTAGATTTAGGTTTATCCTTAATCTTGTTTTCGCAACAAGCTGTAAATTGTTAATGATTTATCAATAAACAATTTAGAAAAGTAAAATATGTGTGTTTGTATTCAACCCCCCCCCCCCCTCTTCTACAAACTTGTATAGGCCTTCGGGACCAACAAGTGGTATCAGAGCGGATTTGTTTAATCTCATAAACAAGATCCAATCTAAGATTTTTCTCTTCCTTGCTATTATCTGAAAATGGCCACCAACACAAACACAAATTATATAGACAATGGTTCTCTTGCAAAACCCCCTAGATTTTCCAGAGATAACTTCAACTTATGGAAAAATAGGATGACACTCTTCTTAGAAGGTGTAGACCCTACTATGCCTTACTATCTTGAGAATGGTCCATTCATCCCTGTAACTATTGACCCTGCAGTTTCAGCTGCTGCGAATAGACCTGCTATTCCAGAAAGGCTGGTTCCCAAGGAAATACACATGTGGACCGATGAAGATAAGAAGAAAGTGGCTATAGATACAAAAGCCAGATCCATACTTTCCATGGCTCTTCCTGACGAAGTCTACCATTCCGTCATGAATCTGAAAACATCAAAAGCCATGTGGGACACAATATGTGTTCAGTATGAAGGAACGTCTGAAGTCCAGGACTCAAGAAAAATCAACCTGGTAAGACAATACGAAAGCTTCATTTCTGGTAAGAATGAAACTCTCTCTGAAGTTCACCAACGTTTTAATTGCTTAATTATAGATCTAAAAACTGTTGGTAAGGAATATTCTAACTTTGAAGTGCTGACAAAGTTTCTAGAATATTTACCTGAAAGTTGGGACAATTATTCCATGTGTCTCAAGCTGTCAAAGGATCTTAAATCAATGACCCTTTCAACCTTATATGGTACATTGCTGAATCATGAGCAATCAAGCCATCTTAAGAAGAATCTTGTAAAAGATTCCAAAAGCACCCCTGTTGCTTTAATCTCAGAGGAACCTTCTACTTAGCGACCCTTGGTCACTATCACTGAGTTAGAAAGTAACTCTGAAAGGTCATCAGATTCTGATTCTTCAGATGATGATGAATCTTTGGCTCTCCTAACTAAAAAGTTCAGGAGATTCGCCAAAAAGAAGATGTTTAGAAAGAACAAACCTCTTTCCATAACTGACAAGCCTAAATCATCAGCTTTTGTTGATAAGGCTACTGCTACTTGTTTCAACTGCGAAAAGACAGGTCATTTCGCTAATGAGTGCAGATCTAAGAAAGTTACAAGACCTTCAGCTTTCCCAAAGAAATCCTTTGTTCCAAGGAATAAAGATGATAAATACGCAAAGCTGAAGGAAAAGTATGCAAAGCTGAAAAGCTTTAAGAAGAAAGGCAAAGGCTTTATGGCCAACTATGATTGGGCTGAATCTGATAAAGAAGAATCATCATCTGACTCTGAAGATGATGAAGCCAATCTCTGCCTTATGGCTAAGATTGAAGATGAGGAAGAAAGTTCAGACATTCCCTCCACTTCAACCTCTGCTATTCAGGTATCGCCTTCTTTCTTTACCAATATTGCAAATATTGATGAAGCTGATAGTCTCCGTAAGATCGATCTATTGACTAGAAGTTTATACGAAGCCATGAACGGCAAATCTGTGGTTGAAAACCAAAACCTTGATCTCGCTGAACAACTGAAAAACTGTCACCTTCAAATAGAAAAGCTTTCTAAAATTGAAGAAGATTTCAAAGATCAAGTTTATTTAAATCAGCTAGTCAAAATCGAACGAGTAGAAGCTATCGCTGCATTAAAAGCTGAAAAAGCTACTATTGAAGGATGGTGTAACTCTTCAACAAAGATCACTGAGATAATTAAGTCTCAGATTCCACTGAATGATAAACGTGGTCTGGGTTACAAATACGATACTCCAAAACCAACCACTGAACGTTCAATGCTTAAATTTGGAACGTTCGTATCATCAGTCGCTGACACTTCATCTTCTTAGTGCTCCTCGTCCATTACACCAATCCCTGAGGAAACTCCTACCTCCTCAAAAGGCAAAGAGAAAATGGTTTATTCAAAACCTACCTCTGTCTCTAAAGACAAAGGTAAAGGAATTGTTATTTATCAAAATCCTCAGAAGGGTACCTTAGTACCAAAGCTGAATGCTTCTAAAGCCTCAGTGACCTACCCCTCTGGATCTAGAAAGTTGATCTCTGGATCTATTCAGCGATCTACTCCTAGACTCAGAGTGGATGTCCTTGGTAAGAAATCTGAAGAACTAAATGTTCGTCCCATTTCTAAAGCCAATAGTTTACTTGGTGCTGGCACTTCTAATTCAAAATTAAAAGCTCAGCATTCAAATGGTCCTAGAACTACTTTTAGTTATAGGAAATGTTATCACTGTGGACTTACCGATCATATTGCTAGTAAGTGCCCCACAGCCACCAAAGCTGAAAAGATAGCTAAGGCGAAGATTGCCCCCAAGGCAAAGAAGACCAACCCTGATGCAAATCAGGTCAAGGTGACTCCTACCACTGAAGTTAAGAAATTAACCAAAGTGAAGAAAGACAAAGCTGAATCTTCAAATGCTGCGAAGACCGCTGAACCTTCTATTCCAACCACTTCCACTGATAAACGCGTAGACATGGTTAAGTGGGTACCCAAGCAAAAATAATCTTCCTTTGTAAATGCAGGTTAAGAAGGGTATCTGGTATCTCGATAGCGGATGCTCTAGACACATGACTGGAAAGAAAAACCTGCTCGCTGAATACAAGGAAGAGAAGGGTCCCTCTGTGACTTTCGGTGGAAATGGAAAAGGACACACCCGAGGGTATGGTGTACTTTCAAATGGTACAACCTCCTTCAGAAGAGTCGCATATGTTGAAGGGCTGAAGCATAATCTTCTGAGCATCAGTCAGCTTTGCGACATGGATAACAAAGTGATTTTCACTAAGGAATCCTGCTTTGTCACTGACAAAAAGGAGAAGATAGCTCTCAACGGTCATCGTTTGGAAAATGTTTATGTAATAAACATGGACTCAACAACCACTGAGAACTCCTGTTTCTTCTCAAAGGCATCTTCTGATGTCAACTGGCTATGGCATAAGAGGCTTTCGCATCTAAATTTCAAGACACTGAATACTCTTTCTTCAAAAGAGTTAGTCACTGGTCTACCTCAGCATTCATACGCCAAAGAGTCTTTATGTTCAGCGTGTGAAAAAGGGAAGCAGACCAAGGCAAGCTTTAAATCAAAGCAAGTCTCCTCAGTGTCATCTCCTCTACAACTACTCCATATGGATTTGTTTGGCCCTGTTAACAAACAATCCATCGCTGGAAAGAAATATACGCTGGTCATAGTTGATGAATTCTCTCGTTACACATGGGTAATGTTTCTCCGTTCCAAGAGTGACACCCCAGAAGAACTCATCACCTTTGTTCGGAAGATGGAAACCCTGAACAATATGACTGTTCGCTCTATAAGGAGTGATCATGGAACTGAATTCAAAAACAGTTCTCTTGATTCCTTCCTTGAGAGTAAGGGTATTTCTCACAACTTTTCGTCAGTGAGAACACCACAACAAATGGAGTCGCTGAAAGAAGAAATAGAACAATTATTGAAGCTGCACGTTCAATGCTCAGCGATTCTCACCTGCCTACTCAGTTTTGGGCAGAAGCTGTCAACACTGCTTGTTTTACGCAAAATAGGTCGCTGATAGTTAAAAGATTCAAAAAGACAGCCTATGAACTCTTTCATGGGAGAAAGCCTTCAATCAGCTTTCTTCACATCTTTGGATGTCAGTGTTTCATACTGAACAACAGAGATGCCCTTGGAAAGTTTGATCCTAAGGCTGATGATGGAATCTTTCTTGGATACTCCTCAGTTTCCAAAGCCTTCAGAGTCTTCAACCGTAGAAGACAAACTGTAGAAGAAACTATTCACGTCACGTTTGACGAATCCCGTTCAGCGAACTCTAAACCGTCCGCTGATACTGAAGAACTGAATCAATGGATGTTTTCTCATCTTGGTGATTCAGAAGATGTTCCCACACCTCATGCTCACACAGTAGAAGATGATAGTCCTCCTATCATTCCAAACATACAGAATAGTGAAGCTGAAACATCATGGGTCTCAGCTGTTCCTATAAACACTATACCTGCAGTTGATCCAAATGTCTCAGACATTCCATCTATTTCTCAGCAATCAGTGAATGAAATGACAAATGCAAGCATTCCTCTCTTAGCTGAAACTCCAGAAGCAGCTGAAGCCTCATCTTCAGCTTCTCCAGTTCTAAATGAGTCAGCGACTTATGCTCCGGCTCAACGATGGACTGCAAATCACCCAATTGATCAAATTCTTGGTGATCCAAATGCTGGTGTTCAGACTCGTAGAAGTGCAGGTAATATTTGTTTATTTGTTAACTTTATTTCACTAACTGAACCAAAGAAAATAGATGATGCCCTCAGAGATCCAAACTGGGTCAGCGCTATGCAAGAAGAGCTGACTGAATTCGAAAGAAACAAAGTTTGGAAACTTGTTCGAAGACCAACTGATAAAACAGTGATAGGCACTAAATGGGTCTATCGAAACAAGTTGGACGAACATGGTACTGTAACCCGCAACAAAGCTCGTCTTGTTGCTCAGGGATACAGACAAGAGGAAGGTATAGATTATGACGAAACATTTGCTCCAGTAGCAAGACTTGAATCTATTCGTCTTTTCTTAGCATATGCTGTACACAAAAACTTCACAGTACATCAGATGGATGTTAAGTCAGCGTTTCTAAATGGAAAGCTGAATGAAGAAGTTTATGTGGAACAACCTCCAGGGTTTTCAGACTCTAAGCGTCCAGATTATGTTTATAAGCTAGATAAGGCACTTTATGGCTTGAAGCAAGCTCCTCGTGCATGGTATGACACTCTTTCTACTTATCTCCACATTGAACATTTTGAGCGAGGTAAGATTGACAAAACTCTATTTTTTAGAAAAGTGAAAGGTCATATCATTTTAGTTCAAATATATGTTGATGACATTATATTTGGTTCTACTAACCCTGAGCTTTGTACTCGTTTCGCTGAAAGAATGAAAGATGAGTATAAAATGAGCATGATGGGTGAACTAACATATTTCCTTGGTCTTCAGATTAAGCAAACTGAAAAGGTACTTTTATAAATCAGGGAAAATATGTTAAAGATATGCTGAAGAAATTTGATTTAACTCATAGTTCAGCTATGAAAACCCCAATGGCACCACCGCTGACACTTGACAAGGATTCAAAGGGAATACCTGTTAATGTCACGTTGTACCGTGGGATGATCGGCTCTCTCTTGTATCTGACAGCTAGCCGACCCGATATTATGTTTGCAACATGTTTGTGTGCACGATATCAAGCTGAACCTATGATATCTCATATGAAAGCTGTAAAGCGAATTTTTCGATATCTAAAGGGTACAACGAATCTAGGCCTTTGGTATCCCAAAGACTCAGGATTCGATCTAACCGCCTATTCAGATAGTGATTTTGCAGGTTGCAGAATGGATAGGAAAAGCACCACAGGAGGATGTCAGCTCCTGGGTGGAAAGCTAGTAAGTTGGACAAGTAAAAAAGCAAAACTCAGTGTCCACTTCCACAGCTGAAGCTGGATATGTAGCCGCTGGAAGCTGTTGTTCTTAAGTCTTGTGGATGAGAAATCAGCTACTAGACTATGATCTTCAGCTCTCCAAAATTCCAATCTATTGCGACAGCACTAGTGCCATCGCTATAGCAAACAATCCAGTGCTACACTCAAAGACGAAACACATAGAAATCAGATATCATTTTATCAGAGATCATGTGATGAATGGTGATATAGAACTTCATTTTATCCCAACTGATTATCAGTTAGCTGATCTATTTACCAAACCTCTTGATGAGACAAGATTCAACTTTCTCATCAGCGAGCTTGGAATGCTGAACTTTGAAGGGTAAAATCTTCCGCGGTTCACATTGATCAGTGATAGGATAAAATCAACTCGTATAACCTATTCAATCATCTTCTCTCTGAATAAACTTGGTTAGTTGATATTAAGGTATGTTCTCTCTCTCTCTGACAAACGCATGAAAAATGCAAGATTTCAAAACAAAATGCATCGCTGAATATCTCTTCCTTAACAGCGATACTTTGAAAGTTCTTAAAACCATCACTGATATTTCTATTCAGTGCTTCATGTTTTTCAAAAGAGTCCCTGAGCTTTCAAAACCTCAGAGACATCCTAAAAGAATGTGAAAGGACAGTTGTGACGTCATTGCAACGAATAAACCTCGACACGTTTTTCTTTCTGACACACGTTTGCACGCCTCGTTCAAACTTCCAATCAAATGCAAACACGTGTCCGTGTCATGATGAAAACCTTTTCCCGCTCAAGGTTTTCTCTCTCTAAACTCTCTATATAAACAAACTCTTGGTTTATATTTGTCTTTTACGCGATCAAATCTTCCTCCGCAAGAAAAGAATTATTGTTGCATTTGTGCTCTTAAACCTTCAAGAACTGTTCATCATCTTCTTCATCAAAACATCAAGGTTAATATGTTCTTATTAATTATCAAATGCGAATAACTTGTTTCTGATCTTATCATTGTTTTAAACAAGATCAAACAAAAGAACTTCTTAAAAATGAAATCATTTCTTTCATGGTTTTATGAACACAGCCATTTCATGGTTGTTCTTCAAGTTTAAATGCAAAAATCTTAAACTTGTTCTTCATATCGTTTCCAGAATCTAATTCTTCATAGAAAACTGGATAACAAGAATAAAGGGGTTTTATATTTCGTTTTTCAAAAACAAGAAAACCCTAATCTTCATTAAGACTTTCTGTCTGAATGAAATGGATAAAATTCGAACCATCTTAATGGAACTTCTTTCCACATTAAGATCATTCTTATTTGTTAACATCTTTGGTTGAACTGATAATACAGAGAAATGGCAACTTCCAAGATTCATGTTACCGCTGAGAACATCTCCACTGACTCTGAGGAAGTGGAAATCATCAAGGCTCCACAGGTTAAGTTTACTCTGGATCAACTTGACTGGACCAAGATAAACAACCTCTCTGCGCTTTTCGAGTTTCCTCCTCGAAAGCAAGTCACACATCTGGATGATGCTGTGAATTTCCTGAAGAATAGCTGCATTTCAACAGCCTTGACCATTTCACCTCCTGCAAGTCAGCTACTGCTATCCCAGTTCTGGTACTCTGCCAGACACTCTCAGCTACCATCCGCCAAAGACCCCTCCAAAACCATTGACTGCATACTCAGCGATACTGAGTATGGCACAATAAAGATAACCCCCGCAATCATTCGTAAAGCTCTAAACTTTCCCAACGCTACATAAGAAGCAAGCTGACAAAGAACCTTTCGTTCCATTCCCTGACCATAAGAAGCAAGCTGACAAAGACGCCATCATTGCTTTCCTCGACGCAATGGGTTACATCTGGGAAACTAGAAGGGACAAGAAGCCCGAGAAGAAGCTGACGCTGATAAAGAAGTCAAAAATGCCAAGCGAGATGAATTTCATCTTCGCCCACCTGATCAGCTGCATGACTGCGAAGACCGGCTCCTCTGATCAAGCCGCTCAACCTCAGCAAGCTATGGGATATGCTCTGCTGAAAGTTCTACACATTGAGTGGGCATCTATCATCTCTGATAACTTAGTGCAACGCGTGGATTCTGTCGCTGACAGACCTGCATGGGTTCCCTACCCCCGATTCATCAGCGCCATCTTTCAATATGGCTTAAAGGACAGCTACCCACAAGAGGGTGACCTGAAACTCTCTCAGGTTGGCTCTAAGGTACTCGACTTCAAACCTGTCGAAAATGAGGTACGTCTTTCTACCCTTCTCACTCTTCTTAACCCTACTTCTTCAACTTATGTGGCTCCTTCAGCGACAACACCCATCGCTGATAACCAGGCCACAAAATCCTCTCCTTCTCTGAAAAGGAAACACTCTTCAACCCAACTTGGTTCCAAAAGGATCAAGAAAACCAAGGAGCAGCCCCAACAATCTCTTGCTGAAGACTCCTCAGCTCATTCTGCAGAGCTGAAGGAAAGTTCTGTGGTACGCTCTGCCACACCCGTACAAGCCATCCCTCCCATCCAGACTTCAGCGTCTCCAAACGCTGAGGTTAGAAACTTGGAACCTACCCAACCTCCCTCAGTCTCTCAAAAGACTGATGAAGTGATTCTCAGCGAATCCAACACTGAACTCAGTACCCGAACCCCATTCTTGTAATAACCAGGTATTTTATCTAATTTAAAATTGGAATTTTATAAGTCTTTATTTTAGTATTTTATGGAGTTAAGAAATTAAGGGATAAGTTTTTATTGTAATAATAGAAGCTTAAGGGTGTGTTTTGTCAAGTGAAGCAAGTTTAGGGTTTGTTTGGTATTTTACCCAAACCTCTTTAGCCACAACCGACTCAGTACTCTAAAGTAGAGGAAATATCTCATTTGAGACATAAAAGCAAAAACCCAAATAGTGTGTGTGTGAAATTGTTCACGGCAGAGAGAGAGAGAGAGAGAGAGAGAGAAGAAGAACCGTAGAAGAAGAAGAAGAAGATTAAATATCGATACTTCAGCTGGGATTTTGTATTTGGTACAGTAAATCGAAGAGGTAATTTCTTATTCAAACTCTCTTTTATGAGAATTAGGTTTCATTTGGACTTTGAAGTGGGTTTAGGTAATTTTAGAAGAATTTGTGAATTCTAGTTACAATTTAGGGTGTTAAAAGGAGTTTAGAACACTTATGTTCAAAATCTGGGTATAAGATGGATTCCTGTATTAAACTGAACTTTTCTGAAGAGTGACGATGAACAGTGTTTTTGCGAAAAGTAGGAATTCGCAAGCCTTGGGAAGTACGAGTCTTGAATGATATGTATATACGAGTAGTACTTGAATGTATATGAAAGGTTTTACATAAATGATTTTGATACAAAGGTTTACTAAATTGACAGGGATTTCTCACTAGACCATTAGGTCTAACCCTCATTTCTGTTTTAAAAATATGTGTTCCAGGTGGCGGATCGAGTAAGAACAAGTGAATAGGATGATCGATGGATAGTTTTGTGAAGACTTTGTATATGAAGTTATAGATGCATTTTTGTACTCATGACTTGTTCTTAGTCATAATGTAATGTAATTCACGAAAAGTTTGTATAGTTTTATTAGCATGGTTATCAAGGCTATGGGACCGAATGTGAAATATAAAGTACTTTGTTGTAAACATGTTATGGATTATATGTTATATGTATATTTTGTTAGCGGGTTGTTACAGATGGTATCAGAGCCCTAGTTTAAGGGATTTAGGTATTAGTATCTGTACCTAGACTTAAACTGCATGTGAAGTAGGATGTCCCTATTATCTTAGAACCAGGGGATGCTAAGTATAAAAGGTAGAAGGAACATCATGTAAGGTAATTTCAGATTACACCTGACCAGTGTAATTATGATCTTACAGGTACATGTTTGAACTGGAATACTTTGTTATATGGGGTATGTGCTTATGTGTATATTAACTTTGTTTGAATCAACAGAATGGCAAGTGGCACTAGACAAAGGAATCAAAGAGGAGGAAGGAATTCGAGTGGACAGAATCCACCAATAGGAACAGGGGGAAGAGGAGGAGATCGTGGTGGAGGCAGAACCGGTAGGGGAACTGGGGGCCGAATTGGGGGAAGAACACAACCGCATGGTACAGAGTTTGTTACACGGGATGATTTGACTGCGGAAATGGGGAGATTACAGGATAGCATACAAGCTATGTTCGAACATAATCGTCATAATGAAACTGAAAGACCAAGTCCGGAACACGAAGTTGAAATACCACTTACCTCTACGGTCTTATCGATGATGAAAAGGTGTGACTATAAAATGTTTCTTAGTTGCAAGCCCCCTACATATTCAGGAGATCGGGATCCGGTAAAAGCGATGAGATGGCTGAAAGAAATAGAGGCTATCTTCAAGACGTGTAAATGTGCTGAAGAAGATAAAGTACTTTATGGAGCTGCGATGCTGAAAGGTGATGCTTTGTATTGGTGGGAGGCTCATACAGAATCAAGAGGAACGGATGTATATACTACCTTTTCATGGGAGGAATTCGTGTTAGCTTTCACAACACACTTCTGTCCACAAGCTGCTGTTAGACAATTGGAAGAAGAATTTATGAATCTACAACAAGGGAATCTGTCGGTTAGAGATTATACTGCACAATTTTTTGAAAAATCTCGTTTTGCAGGATATTATGTTGCTACAGAGAAGATGAAAATGGAGAGATTTATCTATGGGTTAAATTCAGAGGTCCGAAGACTAGTGACTGCCACGGGGCCAAATACCTTTACAGCTGCGGTGGATGCTGCAGAAAATGTAGAACGAGATAATAAAAGAGATGCCGGAGATAAGAGCTTGGGGAAAAGGAAATAGGAAGGACCACCACAGGATTCAAGGAAGCCTAGATTTCAGAGGTTCGATAACCGTCCGTCGTTTCGACCAGTGGATAGACCATGTCCAAGATGTAATCGCTATCATCAAGGAAACTGTCAAGTGGAATCACGAGTTTGTTTTAAATGTGGGAAAACCGGTCATGTTGTTAAAGATTGTCGATTAACACGGTTTTGCTTTTTGTGTAATTCTCCGGATCACCTCCAATCAGATTGTCCAAGAGGTAGAATACAACAGGGGGTACATCCGGGAAGCCAGCCATTACTAGACCAGTAGCCCCAAGATTAGAAACGCAAAAAACGAGGGGTCGTACATTCCAAATGACAGCTAAAGAGGCGGAGGAAACTCCGGATGTGGCCACAGGTACATTTTTCATAAACTCCACGCGTGCTAAAGTGTTATTTGATTCTGGTGCAAACCGATCTTTTGTGTCTCCCTCCTTTGCTGCTCACATGCATTTAGAGCCTAAAATGTTAAAACATGCTTTATTAGTAGATACTGCAAATGATAAACAAGTGGCAGTTAAAGAGGTTTTTGATTGTTGTATGATAAACATAGAGGGGTGTGGAGTACCGATACAACTATTTCCTATAGAGTTGATCGAGTTTGATGTGGTCGTAGGGATGGATTGGTTAGCTGAAAATCGGGCTAACATAGTTTGCGATAAGAAAATAATCAACGCTGTTTTACCTGATAAGAGGGCAGTAGTGATTTATGGTGATCGTAAGAATCATCAATCCAATCTTATATCGATGATAAAAGCCCGTAAATGTGTTAGCAAGGGCTGCTCGAGTTATTTAGCCTATGTGATAGATAGTAGGCCTGAAAAGAGTAAGCTGGAAGATATTTCTATCGTTAGTGAATATCCTGAGGTTTTTCCTGAAGACTTGAATAGTCTTCCTCCTGTTAGACAAGTAGAATTTGGTATTGACTTAATCCCAGGAGCCGCTCCTATTGCTCGTGCACCTTATAGACTAGCACCACCAGAAATGAAAGAAATGATGGCACAGCTTCAATATTTATCTGACAAGGGTTTCATCAGACCTAGCTCTTCGCCGTGGGGTGCACCAGATTTATTTGTGAAGAAGAAAGACGGTTCAATGAGAATGTGTATCGATTACCGGGGGCTGAACAAGCGCATGATCAAGAACAAGTATCCACTTCCAAGAATTGATGACCTTTTTGATCAATTAGTTGGAGCTTGTTACTTCTCCAAGATTGATCTCAGATCTGGCTACCATCAGTTGAAGGTTAAGGAAGAGGATGTTTTAAAGACTGCATTTCGCACAAGATACGGCCACTACGAATTTTTGGTAATGCCTTTCGGATTGACGAACGCTCCAGCCGCTTTTATGGATCTAATGAATCGGGTATGTAAGCCTTATCTCGATAAATTTGTCATTGTGTTTATCGATGATATACTTATTTATTCCCGATCCAAAGAGGATCATGCGAAACATCTTCGTTTGATTTTGGAGTTATTGAAGAAAGAAAAGTTGTACGCTAAGTTCTCTAAATGTGAATTCTGGTTGCGGGAAGTTCAGTTTTTGGGTCATGTAGTTTTAGAGAAGGGTATACAAGTTGATCCAGCGAAAGTGGAAGCAATTGAAAGATGGGAACCGCCGAAGACGGCAACCGAAGTACGTAGTTTCTTGGGTCTAGCTGGATACTATCGGAAATTTATAAAAGACTTTTCTCGAATCGCGACGCCATTGACTAAGCTAACTCGGAAGAATTTAAAGTTTGAATGGAAAGCAGAACAAGATGAGGCATTCAGAATATTGAAGGAGAAACTCTGCAGCGCGCCGATATTAGCATTGCCAGAAAGTTCCGATGATTTTGTGGTCTACAGTGATGCTTCTAAACTGGGATTGGGATGTGTACTTATGCAGCGTGGAAAAGTGATTGCCTATGCTTCTCGTCAACTGAAAGATCACGAAAGACAATATCCTACCCATGATATGGAGCTTGCAGCAGTTGTCTTCGCATTGAAAATTTGGAGACACTATCTTTATGGTTCAAAATGCCAAATTTTTACTGACCATAAGAGTCTCCAACATCTTTTCGACCAAAAGGAACTGAATATGAGGCAAAGAAGATGGTTAGAATTAGTAAATGATTATGATTGTGAAATTCTTTATCACCCTGGGAAGGCGAACGTGGTAGCAGATGCACTGAGTCGTCAAGAAAGAAGTGGAACAATGAAAGCTATATCGTTACGAGCTGAACTCCTTCCTAATATCTTTGACGAATTGCTAAAATGCTAAATAGATGCTTATCAGGAAGAAAGTTTGAAGTCAGAACGGTTGGTGGGAATGTCAGCATTGCTTGGGAAAGATGACCATGGGTTATTGTGTATGGGAAACAGAATTTGGGTACCTCGTTTGGGTGGATTACGTGATCGTGTACTACAAGAAGCTCATCAGTCTCGATTTTCTATTCATCCAGGTACAAATAAAATGTATAGAGATTTGAAACAGTTCTATTGGTGGCCGGGAATGAAGAGAAGTGTTGCTAAGTATGTGGAAGATTGTACTACTTGCAAGAAAGTAGAGATTGAACATCAGAAGCCGTTTGGACAGTTACAACGACTGGATATACCAATGTGGAAATGGGATCAGATCACTACTGATTTTATTACCAAGTTGCCTAGAACTTCAAGGGGATTCGATTCTATTTGGGTGATTGTGGATAGATTGACGAAGTCTGCTCATTTCTTGCCGATAAAAGAAACTGATTCCTTGGAACGTTTAGCTAAATTGTACATTAATGAAATAGTAACTCGACATGGAGTTCCAATCTCGATTATTTCTGATCGAGATAGTCGTTTTACTTCCAGATTCTGGAGAAGCTTTCAAAAAGAGATGGGAACGCAGATAAAGTTGAGTACAGCATATCATCCTCAGACTGACGGGCAGAGTGAAAGAACAATCCAGACTTTAGAAGATATGCTTCGGGCTTGTATAGTTGATTTTGGGGGATCGTGGGATAAACATCTGCCTTTGATAGAATTTGCCTACAACAACAGTTATCATTCCAGCATTCAAGCGGCACCGTTTGAAGTACTGTATGGTAGAAAATGTCGAACGCCTCTGTGTTGGAATGAAGTGGGGGAGAAACAATTAGCGGGGCCATAAATAGTACAGTTAACAGCGGATAAGATTACTCAGATTCGGGATAGATTGAAAACAGCTCAAGACAGACAGAAAAGCTATGCTGATCGACGTCGGAAACCGTTAGAGTTCCAGGTTGGGGATTTTGTAATTTTGAAAGTGTCACCTTGGAAAGGAGTCATACGTTTTGGGAAGCAAGGTAAACTCAGTCCGCGGTATATTGGGCCATTTGAAATTACGGAAAGAATTGGTGAAGTAGCTTACAGATTGGATCTTCTGCCGGAATTAAGCAGGATTCACAACGCCTTTCATGTTTCAAATTTTCGAAAGTGTTTGATTACACCAGACCAGGCAGTCTCTCTACCAGATATCCAAGTTGATGAAAAGCTGAACTATGTGGAGGAACCGGAAGCTATAGTTGATCACAAAGTCAAAGTATTGAGGAACAAAGAGATCAGACAAGTAAAGGTTCAGTGGAAACATCATAGAGGTCAGGATGCGACGTGGGAATCAGAGTCGGAAATAAGAGCCAAATACCCTCATCTGTTCTCTTAACTGAATTCCGGGACGGAATTCTTTTAAGGGGGAGATGTTGTAATAACCAGGTATTTTATCTAATTTAAAATTGGAATTTTATAAGTCTTTATTTTAGTATTTTATGGAGTTAAGAAATTAAGGGATAAGTTTTTATTGTAATAATAGAAGCTTAAGGGTGTGTTTTGTCAAGTGAAGCAAGTTTAGGGTTTGTTTGGTATTTTACCCAAACCTCTTTAGCCACAACCGACTCAGTACTCTAAAGTAGAGGAAATATCTCATTTGAGACATAAAAGCAAAAACCCAAATAGTGTGTGTGTGTGTGTGAAATTATTCAAGGCAGAGAGAGAGAGAGAGAGAAGAAGAACCGTAGAAGAAGAAGAAGAATATTAAAGATACTTCAGCTGGGATTTTGTATTTGGTACAGTAAATCGAAGAGGTAATTTCTTATTCAAACTCTCTTTTATGAGAATTAGGTTTCATTTGGACTTTGAAGTGGGTTTAGGTAATTTTAGAAGAATTTGTGAATTTTAGTTACAATTTAGGGTGTTAAAAGGAGTTTAGAACACTTCTGTTCAAAATCTGGGTATAAGATGGATTCCTGTATTAAACTGAACTTTTCTAAAGAGTGACGATGAACAGTGTTTTTGGGAAAAGTAGGAATTCGCAAGCCTTGGTTGCGAAAAGTCCACTTTGCGCAAGTATCTAAAATGCAAAGTTAGGATCTCGCAACTGTGGGTTGCGAGAAGTGAGACTTTCGTAACTGTTGGTTGCGAAAAGTAAGGAACTCGCAACTGTGGGTTGCGAGAAGTGAGGTTTTCGTAATAGTGGGTTGCGAAAAGTGTGAATTACCTGTTTACGTGTTAAAGAGTATGTATACTTTAATTTGTTTCAGATACTAAGGATCGGGGTTAAAAGTTAATCTGTTTTGAGGAAAGTTTGAAGGACCTTTGCTAAAAAGATCAGGTGAGTTTTACTTTAAAGTATTTTTACTGGAATACATTATGTGGATAACAAATACTTGATAAATTGTATGAATATATCATACGTGGGTGATTATAATATATTGAGATATTATAATTACGTGAGTATTATATGAGAATATAATATGTGGCCGGGCTTTGGACCGGTGTGTTAAATTGGCTCGCAACCAATTAATTTGGCCAATTGTGGAGGAATAAGGTGGAATGGGAAGTACGAGTCTTGAATGATATGTATATACGAGTAGTACTTGAATGTATATGAAAGGTTTTACAAAAATGATTTTGATACAAAGGTTTACTAAATTGACAGGGATTTCTCACTAGACCATTAAGTCTAACCCTCATTTCTGTTTTAAAAATATGTGTTCCAGGTGGCGGATCGAGTAAGAACAAGTGAATAGGATGATCGATGGATAGTTTTGTGAAGACTTTGTATATGAAGTTATAGATGCATTTTTGTACTCATGACTTGTTCTTAGTCATAATGTAATGTAATTCACGAAAAGTTTGTACAGTTTTATTAGCATGGTTATCAAGGCTATGGGACCGAATGTGAAATATAAAGTACTTTGTTGTAAACATGTTATGGATTATATGTTATATGTATATTTTGTTAGCGGGTTGTTACAATTCTTATCCTTCGCTTCTCCCTCTACTCACTTGGACACTCCTCCAAAGAACACTGGAGATGCCATCATTCCAGAAGCCACCGCTGACGCTTCTCAAAGAATGATGAAGACAGGACCTGCAGAGATCACCCTACCTCACCGTACTTTTGAGGAAGATATGGAACATTTTTCAGGAACCCGCAAATTTGACGAGTTCATCAATCCTCCTGCAGGTACAAATCAAACCATATACACTGTAACTAAACCTGAAACTTCTGAGCTTTCCTTTGTTCACAAGTACTTATCTGTTACAGGTCCTAATTTGGGAGACATCAACGCCTTTCTGAAGTCCGTGGAAACAAAGCTGACAGGTCTCACCACCACTCTTTCCACCAACTCTACAGCTGTAACAAACGCTGGAGAGAACCTAACAAAGCTGACAACGGTGGTGGAGAAAAAGGCTTCCACAGATGACATCAAGCAACTTGATAAGACTCTCGGCGACTTCGCCAAGGTGCTCGCTGATATCTACACAGACTACACCTCACTCAAAAACTCAGTTTCCTCCATGTCCGGCGAAGTAACAACGCTGAAGACATCGGTTGGAGCACTAGAGGGTGATATGTTTGCTGTGAAGACAAATGTTCAAACTCTGACGACTGACTTAGGCTCTGTAAAGACCGACGTTGGTTCGATGAAAACGATGATCGAGCAGCTACTGAAAACGGCGAATACTCCTGCTCCTGCACCTACCCCTGCCCCTGCATTGGAAACTTTCACAGCGGCGGATCGCACTGAGCTTGAGAAGATCAATCCTGCTATAACTGGCCTAGAAGTCAGATTAGCAAAGATTGAAGGTTGTGTAGGTATCTCTGGCCAAGAAGACAGAGAACCTCCCACAGCTGAAGAGTCTGCACATTCCTCCCCCACTCATCATGAGAAAGAGGGGGAGAAGAGCGCTGAACATCACGGGGAGAAGAGCGCTGAAGAAAAGAGCGCTAAAGACCTTTCCCATGATGAATCTATCAGGGGAGAGAAGAAGGTTGCAGAAGAAACCACCGCTGGACCTCAGGGAGTTGAAAACCCTGAGGGAACCGAGAAGCTCGCCTCTGTATCTGAGGGGAGCAACTCGAAGACGAAGCTGAATAATCCGAAGCAGAAGATGATGAAGCCATCGACATCCCTGATGATGAACCATCCTCCTCTCCAAGGAATGATGATGACGATGACGAAGATGACGATGACTTCTTTATCGTCAAACCTGCCCCAAGGATCAAAGCTCGTAAGGGAATCTCAATAAATGAACCTACAGGGGAGCGGACAAAGACAAAGCCCTCAGCCTCTGGAGCTGAGAAAGGCAAAGGCAAAAGCGTCTCTGAAGATGAAAATCTGATGATCTTGCTTGAAAAGCCGATTTGTCAGGTACACTAAACATCTCCTTACTCCATCCCTCCTCTATCATACTCTATCAGTTCTACTACCCTAGCCAATACACTTGAACATTTTTCTCTTTCTCTTTCTACCTAAGTTCTTATTTGTAAGATCGCTGTGTTTCAGCTAGTCCTCTCCCCTGTTTGAGGATGTCGCTGAAGGTTCCACAACTGCGACCTCACCAATAAAGCCAGCTGCTGCTGATGAAATAATCTCAGTCTTAGATTTGATCTCTGAGACTGATGAACCAGAAGAACAGATTCTCTCGCACAAACGCAAACCTTCCTTAGCTCCTCAAAAGCTAAGTGAAGAAGATCAGAAGAGAAGAGAGGAAATGATAAAGCGATTCGAGGATCAGCGAATCATTCTGAAGCATAATCAACTTCCTTCAGTTCCTCCAAAGTTCAAAATTTCAAAAGCTGATTACCAGGAACACCTCAGAGCTGAACGCCTCATCGCTGAAAGAAAGGAAGCTGAAGAGAAAGACAGAGAAATCGCCATCAAACTTACTCAACGATCAATAAAAGACCCCAAGCTGAAAAGAGTTCCAATTGATGTTCAACGTCAGCTCTGGGATGATGCTCAAGAAATCGTTAGAGAAAAGACAAAGGTCTCTGATACAACTTTGGAAGGGGCTAAACAAATGCTGACCTATCGATCAAGACCATCCAAAATAATCAAAGCCAACATCAGAGGAAAAATGTATGCTGATGTTCCTGTTGTTGAAGTGGATGTCTACAGAGATGACAAAACCAAGCAAACCTTCTATGCTGCTACCTTAGAAAAGTTTGGTCTCTCTGAATGGTTAGAAACAAAATTAGCCATTCAGGGATCGCGCTCAAAGTTCAAAAGCCATGTCGAGATGATCTTAAACAAACAGATCGACCTGCTTTCATCTGCTGTGGATATTCCTCCTACTCTTCCTCAACCGAAGAAAGCCTCTGCTAAGAAGAAGAAAGTCTCTGATTCAGGTCCAATCATTCGAAATGAAACAGGTATTGGTTTCTCTCGTGTTGAAGTTCTTGGCCCTGATGCCGACCTCTCAATGCTTGACACCTCCCTACCACCTGGAGAAACTTTCATCCCTGGCACAGTGGTAAGTGATCCCTATGGTATATTCTTTTTAGACTACGATGGAAATCCTCACTTTCAACGTGTCTCTGAGCTCCACATCGCTCCCATCGAACAACTCAGAGATCTCGTACACTGGTGTGAAGTCAGACGCAACATCAAAGCTAGACACCTGAAGCCCTTGATTTTTGAAGCTGCTCTGAAGTTAAAGAATCAAGGAGTAAATGTCCCTGACTGGATGATCCCCACTGAAAAGACCCTTGATGAACTTCTCATTAAGGAAGAACCCTTTGAAAACTGATATAATCACCTTTTTCTCTATTGTATCAGTTATCCTTCTGTACTTGTAATTTATTTCGCTTGTACTTGTAATCTTTCTATTCTTCATTGTAACCTGATTTAATATTTTAAAGAAAGATTTCAGCGAACGTACTTTACTCCATCAGTACTGAAAAGATCCCAGAAAACAGTAAAAGGGACAAGTATTTTATGAGTTCTTTTTATCCTTATGTTTTCATTAAATAGCAATTTTCTTTGTTGCTATGTCATAATCAAATAGGGGGAGATTGTTGATCCAAACCCTCAGTGATTTGATAATGACCCTCTCTTAAATACTTAGTGAAAATTGTAAGTAAGCAATATGTATCAGAGTTTCACTATCACTGATAAGTACTAAGATCTTACAGTACCGCTGATAGGAACTCTCGCTCTTTAAATTAAACATTCAACGAACACTGTTCACCATTAATGTTCTGAGTCTGTTCAGTCATTATGGTGATCGCTGATAAGTTAGTTGTTTACTTATGATCCCTGAAGACAAGTTTCACGTCAACATAGGTTCTACGCTGAAGTCGAAGATCAAGCTCAAGAATTAGCGACAAGTCTCCTAATGAACTGAAGCGGATCAGCGAAGACTCAGATTTGTCCACTCAACGTGAAGTATCAAGTACAAGACTTCAGCTATCGCTGAACTTTATCATTCGCTGAAAAGATAATGATAATGCTCTGACTCAACGAAAGCTGATCATGAAGTCCTCCGTACAAAGTACTTTTGTCTTAACCACCCTTGCACGACTCCGTACGAAATGTAAGAAAAGAACCTCCGAACTGTCTGAATCGTACAACCACTCTGATACTACACTGTTCATACATGCGGCTACAAAGGTTGTCAACAAAGGTCAATGACATGCAACCAACCAGCTGATGACACGTGTAAAGTGTATACTGACTTGCATTAAATGCATGCAGTATATAAAGAGATGAACCCACTTCATTTGAAGTAACTTGCTAACTCTGGACAAGTTCAATCTCTTATCTCAAGATAGGTTATTATTAGTAATTTCCTTATCTCTCTTAGTGCAAGAAACCTTAGTGTTCCAACTTGTTTAGATTTAGGTTTATCCTTAATCTTGTTTCCGCAACAAGCTGTAAATTGTTAATGATTTATCAATAAACAATTTAGAAAAGTAAAATCTGTGTGTTTGTATTCAACCCCCCCTTCTACAAACTTGTATAGGCCTTCAGGACCAACAAGTGGTATCAGAGCGGATTTGTTTAATCTCATAAACAAGATCCAATCTAAGATTTTTCTCTTCCTTGCTATTATCTGAAAATGGCCACCAACACAAACACAAATTATATAGACAATGGTTCTCTTGCAAAACCCCCTAGATTTTCCAGAGATAACTTCAACTTATGGAAAAATAGGATGACACTCTTCTTAGAAGGTGTAGACCCTACTATGCCTTACTATCTTGAGAATGGTCCATTTATCCCTGTAACTATTGACCCTGCAGTTCCAGCTGCTGCGAATAGACCTGCTATTCCAGAAAGGCTGGTTCCCAAGGAAATACACATGTGGACCGATGAAGATAAGAAGAAAGTGGCTATAGATACAAAAGCCAGATCCATACTTTCCATGGCTCTTCCTGACGAAGTCTACCATTCCGTCATGAATCTGAAAACATCAAAAGCCATGTGGGACACAATATGTGTTCAGTATGAAGGAACGTCTGAAGTCCAGGACTCAAGAAAAATCAACCTGGTAAGACAATGCGAAAGCTTCATTTCTAGGACATTTTGCTCGGTTTTGACTTGAAGTAGTCTTGGGACATTTGTCCGGTTTAAATGACTCTATGTGGAGTCTTATGTATGGGTTGCTTTTATTGCGCCGTTTTGCATATTATTGCACGTTGTTGATATTTACATGCTTGGGTGAGTGAGTCATTCCGGGATAGGCGTGTTGTTTGTAGACTATATTGCATTGGATCCATAGGCATGTTAGTCAGCCGTTAGTAATGGTCGATTGGATACCTTGAGGTTGGACCTCGGTACCCATGTTTTATGATCTTAACTTCCAAGTAGGCACTAGGAGGATATAGTCTTGGGCACTTACCTAGGAGGTTTTGTGTAGCGATCCACGCCTTTGGGAGTTATACCTTGGAGGTAGTCTCGATGTGCCGGGCCTTGAGGCGTTACCTTGGAGGTAGACGTCAAGGTATATCTTCGATTACGGTGTAATTTGGGTTTCAAAGCTGTATGGGTGGTATACTTATGTGTTACCTCCACCTTCAACGGATACGGGACTCCCCCGTTTATGGTATTTGATCTTTATTACATTTTACGGTCGCGTGAGTGTTGCTTCGTATTATGTTTTAATAAAGTGTTATATTTAATGGATGGTTTCCATGATTTATGGGTTAAGTGTTTGGTCGTCAACCGTATTTGAAGGTTTTGCCTAAACTAGAATTATTCACGTATTTATAAACAAGTTGGAGTCGTAATTCAATTGGAAAACGTTTTGTACTTTTCGGGAGCTTTTCCCATGGAATTGTGTGAGTTGAAAATGGATGATTTGGAATTAAAGTAAACTCTTTTGAAATCATGACTAGAACTATTACTCTTTCGATTTATGTTTTTATATAGTCATGATAAAATGCTTGAACTCACTAGGCGTAAGCCTAACCCCTTTTATTTGTCGGCATGTGCAACAAGCTCATGTTGGGGTAGCTCTAGCTACTTTGTGAAGTGGAGAGTTGTTGGTTCCAAATTCAAGCAACAATAATAGAAATGATGTTCTATGTTGAAATGATTGAGAAGTTACAAAGTAAGCTTGAAGAACAAATCTCTCAATTGAAGCTTTCTCTCTTCACGTATGAAAGTAAAAATGAGACTTAGAGGCTTAACCTAAAATCTAACAAAGATACACATTAAGTACTAAGGCTTTATGGCCTAAGCCCATTAGCAACTAAAGCCCACATATTTAATTTGGGCTTTTACAATTTAACCACGTAATCTTGAATACAATATAAAATAAAAGCTAACAAGAGTGCTAGTAGAGTGCACGAGAGGTGACTTGATTATTGAAGTATTCCGCATTTGGTTTGGACTAGCAACTTGTGGTGTTAAGTAACACCCGATTAAGTTATTTTATTATAGACTGATAATGTTTTAAATTCCGAGGTATTTTAAAGAATGAATTGTAGAAGTGATTACATCTATCTTGGCGATTTTATTGAATTTTAAGGTTAGTTGCTCGTTCCAAATTTGAGGGTGTTACAAGTGAAGCACAAATTCGAATCTGTTTGGCTCTGATACCAATTGTAGGATCCCAGATACAACAAGTAAGAAAATAATAATAGGGGTAATTTTTGTATTGACATATAAAGAGAAGTTTACAAGATACAACAAGTAAGAAAATAATTATTTAATTTATGGTACATCTCTTATAGTTAAAATACGTTAAAAAATACGTTTTAGTTTTAAAAAATTACACCATTATAATCGTCTCTTCGATACGTTCGAAATGAGCCCAATATTGAATATGTTTTAATTTAATTATTTTATTATATATCATATATACTACATAAAAATATTTTTTATATTTACAATTCATAACATTATAGTTAATTATTTAATTTATGGCACATTTTTTACTTTTTCAATTTTCGTTTTACACTCTTATCGCATAAACATTAACTAAAATATTTTAAAAAATACGTTTTAACATATCACATTAACATACATAATTACGTTAAAATCTGTTAAGGAGTTCGATAAATATATATATATATATATATATATATATATATATATATATATATATATATATATATATATATATATATATATACTAGTTATTTACCCGCTGCAAATTGTTAAAAATAAAAGGTATTTTTTTAACGTATTTTAGTTAATAAACGATTATATGTGTTAATATGATGAAGGTGTAAAATTAAAATTAGAAAAGTAAAAGGTATAAAGTAAACTAAGTAAATAATTATAGGGGTTGAAAGTGTAAATAAAATCAATTTGTGATTTATAATTTGTAGGATCCCAGATACAACAAGTAACAATAATCTTTGTATTGACTGATAAAGAGAAGTTTACAAGATAGGATTGATGAACATTAATCTCTTACTATTGAAGTTCTCTCTCTCTCTCTCAACGTCGACTCTTTCAAATGGAGGCTAGGAGATTTTGAGGCTTTACCTAAAACTCTAACAAATTACACATTAAATACTTAGGTTTTAAGGCCTAAGCCCATTAGCAACTAAATCCCACAAATACAATTTGGGCTTTTACAATTTACGAAAGTAATCTTGAATACAATATAAAAATAAAGTCAACATAATTCAATGTTACATTTTCAACCCCTATACTTATTTACTTACTTTACTTTATACTTTTTACTTTCCTAATTTTAATTTTACACCTTCATCATATTAACACATATAATCGTATTATTAACTAAAATACGTTAAAAATACGTTTTAATTTTAACAAGTTACACCATTGTACTCGTCTCTTCGATACCTTCAAAATGAGCCCAATATTGAATATTTTTTTTGATTTATCTATTTTATTATCGATGGTCCAAGTGTAAGTATTAAAAATTGGCGGAGACTTTGTGATGGACAAACATCGATCCTTTTGTGCATACTCTGTAACTGCAAATACTTTAGCTCCAAACACACATGAATCATCATTCACCAAATACTCATTTTCACAATTCTTAAATGAGTCCAGTGATACCAACTTGTCAAAACCCCATTTCATATTCTTCTCGTGAAACCTTGTCCTATTGCCATTCACGATATCTATAAACACATACAAAATAATAATAATTTAAAATGATTTAATGAATTAGTTAATATATGATTATTATGTTAATGCGATAGGAGTGTAAAACAAAATTGAAAAAAAATAAGAGATGTACCATAAATTAAATAATTAACTATAATGTTATGAATTGTAAATATTATAAATATTTTTATGTAGTATATATGATATATAATAAAATAATTAAATTAAAAAATATTCAATATTAGGCTCATTTCGAAGATATCGAAGACACGATTACAATGGTGTAACTTGTTAAAATTAAAACGTATTTTTTTAACGTATTTTAGTTAATAAACGATTATATGTATTAATATGATGAAGGTGTAAAATTAAAATTAGGAAAGTAAATGGTATAAAGTAAAGTAAGTAAATATTTATAGGGGTTGAAAGTGTAAATATGAAATCAAAACAATCAAAAATCACATGCACCGCGGACTCTTCTTCGCGATTGCCGGAGAAAAATTTTCAAAATACCCCCTGGTCCGCGACAGATCACGGAAAAAATAGGTATTTTGGTAAAACCAAAGAGATTTTGGGTATTTTGGTAACTCAAAGTCAAACTTTGGGTATTTTAATTAATTTCCCAATAAATTATCTATTTACCTTCATAATGTTATATTCTTTATGCAATTTCATCTTTTTATTTATCATCGTTATAAAATTTACATCTAAATTATAAAATAACAATTCATTTTACATTCATATCTTTTCAAAGTATATCGATTGATCCAAACACAATATAAAATACGAGCAAAGTTTCATAACAATTAAAATCAATTTCATTTACATTCAAATCACGAGTTCGAATCCTGCGGAGACGGGCTCGGGGCCCCCTCGCAATCGCCTTGCCGCTGAGTGAGTCAGGTATGCCGCCCACATTATGGAATTGGCAGCCGATTGTGGGCCGGTTTGAGGTTGCCGGTTAAACAACATTTTGCTCCAATTTACATTCAAATCCTATTAAAGTACGTGAACCGATACAAATACACTTTTGAAATCACGTGTAATGTCTCGGGTAAGTACGTTTAATTAATTTTCGATTTCCGTTTCATTTATTTAATTTTCGTTTGTTAAGTTTAGAATATTTGGGTCGGTTTATAAGTTTAGGGGGTGTAATTGTCATTTTGTTAAGTTGAAATCCTTAAATTCATTTTTTGGGTTAGAATATATATAAAGCACCTCCATAGATTTTATTAGAGTCGGTTCTTGAGTGGTGTAAGTGTGTGTTCAAGCTGAGAGTTAAAGAAGAGCAGGAAACCATCAATCGAGTTAGGCCGTGAAAGAGTTGTGTAATCGATTTTAAGGTAATCGTCTTTTAGAATTATGTTTGTATCTAGTAGTAAATCTTTTCTGTCGGTTTAGATTTGCCAATTTCATGATTTTTAGTAGGTTCAATCGAGTTTGGGGTTTCGATCAATCGTCCGGATTTCTAAGTGTCCGGATTCGAGTGTTTTCCGGATAAAGGTTTTTCCAGAAGGAGTATTACCCGGTTCCAGTGTTTTCCGGGTGGGATATTTCCGGATGGTGTTCGGACTTGATTACCGGATTATTGTTGTCCGGACCGAGAGTAACGGATTCTTGGGATTCCTGGGTAAGTATAAAGAATACGAATACATCTTATCCTGAAACTATAAAGAATCCGAGAATAATTATCCGGATAAACCATCCGGGAATCCATCCGGAACTTACCCGGAAATCCTAAAAATCCGATACTCTCGGTCCGGACAACAATAACTTGGTAACCAAGTCCGGACACCATCCGAAAAACTTATCCGGAAACTTAGAGAATCCGGATCAAACCTCATCCGGAACATGCCGGAATCCGGATATTTTGCATCGAGAATCTAAGAGGAATCCGGACAAGTCGTTCGAACCCAGAATCAACCATAACCAATCTATGAATCGAAAATTGGAAATTTTAAATCGATAGAATTCTAGTACTAATTGATAGAAACACATTTTGAAAAGAAACATACCTCAATTTCAGGTTACACGAGATTTCTTGAGCCCTAAACGACCGATTCTTTCTCCTGCTTCTCTCGACTCCAAAAACACACGCACCAAAAACCGACTTATGAATTCTTAAGGAGGTGAGGCTTATATATAATAAGCCAAAATTGAAATTGAGGGTTCAAACTTTACTAAAACGACGGATACACCCCTAAACTTATAAACAAAAATTAAATAAATAAACGGAACCAAAAATTAACTAACGAACTTACCGAGACATTACACCCATCCCCTCCATTGACCTATACCATCGATCTCCTACTTTTTGATCTATTTTTTTTCTTTCGATTCTCCCTCTTATACACTAATTTAATGGATACACGGATCAAAAACAGAAAGAATCAAAAAACAAAAACATTAATAAAAAATAAGGAGACCGGTGGCGGGGGCCAACGACGGTGATAGAAAGCTACAGATGGGCTGGCATGGGGGTGATGGTATGGGTGCAAGGGGTTTTGTAATAACCTTGAACCCTTGGTTTAGAATGTTTTTGGGAGTTAAGGGTGTAAGGGTGACTTCTTTTATCTTTAAGGGGCTAATGTGCAAATATTAGGATAAGAGTCTTGGGCTTCCATTTCTCGCATTTAGGTGTAATCGGTTGAAAACCCGAGAGAGACAGAGAGAGAGAGAGAGAGAGAGAGAGAAAAGTGGGTGTGATTTTGAAGATAAGAAGTAGCTTGAAGGATTCCAGACTCTTGCAGGGAAGAAGGTCATCCCTCTCTAAGGTAACCTCTACATTCTAGTGAAAATGCATGCATGGATTTTGGTTGGGGTATTGTTGAGGGATTTCTCCTTTTCTATGATTCACTGCAGATGAATATCATTGGTTTATTATTTGATTGATTATTGATGGATTCTAGTTATCTGATTGAGAAAACCACCATGGTTGGTAAGTTCTTCAAGGGTTTCCAATTTCAAGTTTTTATAGATAAAACATTCATCAATTAGTGGATTTTTACGGATTAAATAAAGTGTTGATGTTAGTTTTGTGAATAAAATGGTTTAGGGCATTGATTCCCTCATCTTTGGGGCTTAAAATTGATTTGAGAAGAATTGGGAATAAGGGTTTTTTAGAGTTTTTGTTGGAATCTTCGAACATGCCTAAGAGGCAGGAACCAGGGACTTGCGCAGGTTATTGTGCAGCCTAAAGCCGCTAGACAGGTCGTGCAAGTACCTATTTGGTGATTCTTCGGTTTTGGTTCAAAGGCTGGTGTAGGGCGGCTGCTTAGTCTAGCATCTAAGGGAATTGATAATAAACTTTAATGAGTATATTTGGGGCATTAATACCTTTGTTTCATTACCTTAATTCAGGTGTTTGGTTTGGAAATCAACAACTCAAGGTGTGTCTTTTAGGTTTGGACCTCAGATGAGTTTTTCCTATTCCTAAATTTATATAAATGATCAATGTTATGCATGATTGATTTTTAGACAAGTTAAGTTCATAAATGATATGTGCATGCTTTGGTGATGAACTGATATTCAAAGTGTGGATTCATTGGGGTGTGGCATGAGATGGCTTGTTATGGGAGGTGTGACCCAATTGAAATGCATGAATTTGTTTCATGTCATTTATCTAAGGACATGTGTGAGCCTGAACACGTTGTCACAAGTGTGTGTGACTTTAAGCGTGTGCCATCTACATATGTTAAATGTGTGCATGAGTGTTTAAATGTGTGAACTATCTCTAAATTCTTTTACAACTCATTTTGGATGATATTGCGTGGTGTGATGTTGATACTGAAAACCCTTTTCAGACAAGCGTACTAGTGAGAGCTCTTGCAAGAGAAAGGACAAGCTGTGAGCATCGATAGTGAAGTGGAAGTGGTTTCGTGTAGTTCAGTTGCTTAGACTTTCTGGGCTTAGCTTTTGATAATTCTTAGTTGTAGAGGTGTTTACCCGCCATAAAATTTTGGGATGTAATTTAATATTTGACTTGTGATACCGTTTTGGCATTATTTTAAGTTATGATTTTTTCCAGTTATGGGTTATTACAATTTGTATCAGATCCGTGGTTTAAGGAATTTAGGTGACTGGATGGACCTAAACTTAAACAGTGGAGTTGGGGACACATCTGAGAAATAAGAAAGCTTTTAGGAGAGACCTCAATAAAGACATGAATAATAGGGTAGTAAGAGCTGTCATGTAAGGTAAATTTGGAATGACACCTGGCTAATGTAATTGCGAATTTATAGGTACATGTATGTGCTTATTTTCCTTCATTGTGTTGAAATTGTTGACTTAAGCTTTAGATTGTGTGTTATTTCAGTAAGCAGTATGTCTGAATGATCGCTAAGGAGTAGGTCGGTGCGTGTAAATGAGGCAACCCGCCTAACTAGGTCCTTGTAGATGGACTGTTGAATCCTCCGAGACAAACAACTACCTGTTGAAGAGAAGGGGTATTGGGAGGGGTCGGGGAAGAGCACCCCGGAGAGCTGTAACTCAAGTCGATGAAACTAACATTGTAGCTCGAGGTAAGGCAAGGAATCACTTTACCCGTAGAGCGAGGAGGGTTGAAATACCGGTTGAGCATGAAGTGTCCCATCAAGAGAGATCGACAACTGGAAATGGTCGGGGTTAAGCGAGGGATCGTAGTCGAGGTCGTGCCTATGCCTTTGTGACCCAAGAGACTTTTGCAATCGAGATAGACAAACTACAAGAAACTTTGCAAGCCTTGTTGAATTATCAAACGAAGTCGATATCAAATAGCCAAGGACGGATTTGGAATCTAGGTTGAACTTAACCTAGCAAAGTGAGTTCAAGTTGCTTTGTGAAACTATGTAAATGACAAAAATGTCCATTTTGTAGTTAATGTGTTTACTCGTTCTCTATCAAATATGTGGGTTATTTGATTAATTATGCATATTTGATATTTTATAGAACTTGTGAAATGCATATATATTTGGAATTTTTTGTTATTTTGATAAATAAACCTTAAGAATGTGTCTTTTGATGAATTATTTTAATGTTTTTATAAACCGTTATGTTGAAAACATTAAAATCAACATTATAATTTAGAAAAAAAATTAACAAAAATTTTTAAACTAATTTTAGTTTTTGAGTTTGTCATATACTTTATTTATAATTTTAATTTTTCAGAAATGGTTAAATGCAAATAATGGAATCAAAATTTTCCCCTTATTTCTAGTATGGTTACCAATTTAAAAAAAAAGTTTTTCAAGAAGTTTTATTTATTGTACTTTGAATTAAATTGGTTGTTGTTTTTAGTCTTAATTAAATAAAAATAATTGCAATCAATTTTGTCCATAATATCATCTTAAAATAGAACTTCTAAAATGTTCAAGTTTTTTATTGATAATTTCCAAATTCGATAACTAAATTAAAAATTAAAATTTAACTAATATCACTCTTTTATAATTAACCCTCAATTAAAAAAAAAATACAAACATTAAAACAAAACAAAACAAAAAAAAGTTGCCAACCATTGCCTGCAATCGATTCCAAACAACATGCAACGGTTCTCCAATAAGGGTGGTCCATTGTCTATTTGTCTATATATACGTACATATTATATAAATAAGGGGTGTTTGGAATTGCCTATTTTTTTGACTTATGCTTATTTTTAAAAGTGCTTATCAACTTATGTGCTGAGGAAAAAAGAGTTTTTTAGAAATTGTTTGGATTGAGTTATTGTGGTGTCGAAACGTGATAAGCAAATAAGGAGTTTTTTTAGTGTTCGACAAATTTTGCTTATATATGTAAAATGACCAAAAAGTGCATTTTTCTATATTGGGGTGTCTTGTGTAGGGTTTAACGAGAACAGATATATGCGTGTCTTGTGTAGGGTTTAACGAGAGCAAATATATGCGTGTCTTGTGTAGGGTTTAAAAAAAGTTGGGCTAAAAATGTAATTTGGATAAATAAGTTGATAAGGAGAAACAAATAAGTTAGTATGAACTAACTTATCAAAAACAACTTATTTGTGGTGAGGAAAAGTCATAAGCACATTTGTTTTTTTTTTCAATGCAAACATTAAAAATAGCTTATTTGCGGTGAGAAAAAGCTATAACCAAATTAGTCAAAAAAAAAAAAAAAACAATCCCAAACATCCCCTAAATACATAGAAGACAAATTAAATACCAATCGGTTAACTATTATATATTATATAAATCAATATTAACTGTCGTTCGAATATAGATTAATTCGGTTCTGAAATTTACTTTCAATCTTATGTGTAACATTTACATGGTTTGTATTTAGTTTCTTCTATTGAACGTTTTGAAGGTTCCATATATGTTTCCCGTAAATGTTCAGTGTGTTTTTCCAGTAGTTTTCTGTTCGTTTTTCATGTTTCTCATGCAAAGGTAGTTTTTTCATGTGAATGTTCGTTCTTGTCGTAACGACAGAATATGGTTTATTGAACGCCAACAAAAAAAAATGAATTGAAGACCAAACTAATAATCATTTATCTTTATTGTACGCACATGTGCATAAAAGTAATTGAAAATTTTATGGTTTCTATGCACGTGTGCATACGAGACAAATTACTTTTATGCACATGTATATAATATACATATGAATGGTTATGAAAGTGTTACTTAGTTTTTCATTTTTTGTGATGTTCCTCTGTCATACATACATACATACATACATACACATACATACATACACACATACATACATACGTACCTACATGCATACTTACATATACATACATACATACATACTATTTGATCACAAAGATACATACATACATACATACATACATACATACATATTGTTTGATCACAAAGATACATACATTCTAATAATTCTTAATAAACTAATTCATCACAAAGATAAATTTGTAACAACATGACTATAAGGTTTTATATGATAACTAGGTAATTTTACCGTGCTTCGCGCGACAGTTGAAACAAATTGTTCAGAATGAATATCGAATAGTTTCAATTCAATGTGAAAACTTTGATTTGTAACAATCAATTTAAATTTTTATTTGGAAGATTAAATTTCTTTTAGGTGTAGTTAAATTTTGTTTTGGTGGTTTTGTAAAGTGTGTGAATATAGTTTTTTTGTAAAGTTCAATAATAATTCAATGTTAGAGCTGGATTTCGATAAGAATGAAAGTTATGATGAAAAGTGTAAGAACTAATCTTCATATTTGGATCAATTCTAATAGAATCAATTCATGTATAAAACGCAATTCATGGGATGAGATGAGATTAAAATTGATCAAAGACCCAAATCTCTTTTTACGTTTGTCACCTTAACTCATATCTCACACGATTCTTCGTCTTCAATGCCATATAACCTTATAATTTATTTTGAATGTATATTGAAAATGTGTTCAACTAATTTTAATTTTACTTATAATATATAATGAATTTATCAAGAATAAAAGTTAAAATTGGTTTTATTACAGTAAAATAAACACCCCATACTTTTAGAATTAGATTGTGCTGCAAGAGTATGATTTAAAAAAACATTCGATGAGATTGGTAAAACGTTTGCCCAGCTAAAATTTTAACCATCCAACCAATACATCAAGATTGTTAAATGATTAAAAATTCATTTAGTTGGATGGTTAAAATTTTAGTTGTGTCTTACGTAATGCTCCAACCACCTAAAATAATTTTACCTTACGTCTTTAAATAAACCAAAAAACATTTACATACAAAAAATCTCATCTTGTCATATATATAAACATGGCATTTGCATAATTATATTTTGCCAAAACTGAAATTGCAATTTTTATATCAAAAATAATAACAACAATGAAAGAAAATAAAACCAATAACTTTAACTAAAGACATTAGACATTGATCAACCTTCTAATGCTTTATAACTTGTACGAAATGTTTAATAAGATGAATCGAAGGAAACGAAAGTTGAGTTTCTTCGCATAACGCTTGTCCAAGTATTATGATCATTAAAAACTCTACCAACTCTAAACCACAAATTATATGCATATGAGATAGGAATAAGAGCACCTCTCTAAGGGGGTGTTTGGTTCGCGGAATGGAATTCGGTGGAATTGGAATTCATCAAAGAATTTGACTTTGAAGGAATTGGAATGAAATTTGATGGAATTTGACCACACATTTTGATCGCGTTTGGTCGGATGGAATTGGAATGGAATTATTAAAGGAATTGGAATCTTTTTGTTTGGTTCAAAGAATTCAACTTTGGAATTGAAGTTGGAATTAAATATCAAAAAATGTTATTTTATGATTTTTCTGTCATTTTATTTAAATTATAAATATCAGTAAAAGTATCATTTAATATATTAGATTATTATTTATCATGTCTTAAAAATGTTTAATTTTAAACATAATTTAATAAAATAATTGATTACATATCAAATACGTAATAAAATGTACCCTTACAAATTGATTTGGATTAGGGAAGGATTCCGTCGAAATGAAATGAAATCCGTGTGATAACATGTGGAATGGTGAATTCAGTAACTTAAGGATTTTGTTGGAATTTGAGGGATTCCGTCATTAACATTCCGTGAACCAAACAGGGTCATGGAATTTGGTCAATGGAATTGGCCATTCCAATTCCTTCCAATTCCATGAACCAAACAGCCCCTAAGTGTATTTGGATGAGCTAGAAGAACATGTTGATATTTTTACGACTTAAAGATGGAACATATGAAAAAATGATATAAAGAAGGGCCTAAATCACAAGATAAAGTAAATGTTTATTGGTGGTAGTTGTACGTTGCTAGAGACCATTATTTGAAATGAAATTTTGAATTACTTAATTTCTAACTACTCAATATTACTTTTTTTTGGGATAAAGAACTCGATATAAGTACTTTGATGAATATCTTGGTACAATGCAAGTCTTGATATTCCAATGATGTTTCTTTTTGTTTTACATGTATGCAACACCTTAAATACTTAAAAAATAGTATCTGATGCTGGTTGTGCTTAATTTCATGTACGTACTTCATAAGTTCATATGATAGAAATGAGGTTTTGAGTTTCTTTGGTAGGCAAACAAAGAGAATATAAACTTGTGGTCTACGTCATTTATGTTGATTCATATCTTATGCTAGTTATCTAAATGTGGAAATTGAGGATGTAGGTGATAGTGGCATAAAAACAACATGTGGAAACTAACCCAACCTCATCTTTTAAAACAATGAGACAATTGAAAAAAGTTTCATGGGGCAAAACTTGGTGATACCTTTTCATTTTATAGCCATACTGAAAAGCCAAAGTTCCCTATTGATTACATAAATTGCCTTAATACGCTTTCATTTTTCATAATCTTGACGTTACCAAACCTACTTGACTTGCTGCAACTTGTATTTTAAGCAAAATAGGTATGGATTTCTAAATAATTTTCTGTTGATAAAACTGTCACAATCATGCAGCTTCTCATGCAATTACACTCTGATATTCGTATAGCTCCTTGTTGATTATGAAAACGAAGAATTTATACTTAGGAGCCGTTTACCAATCGCTTACCCATGTAAGTGCTTACCGGTAAAATTCAACACTGTCACTTACTTATCGGGTAAGACTTTAGTCCACCAAAATGGTATCGTAGACAACTATTTTCTCAGTAAACACTTACCGTGGTAAGAGTCTTTGCCCTCACTTACCCGGTAAGACGCTCGATCATTGGCTTAGCTCTTACGAGGTAATATTATTGGTCCTTGCTATATTCATCCGGATCCGGTAAGGTAACGTGACTTGGTAAGCGCTCACCCATGTAAGCCCTTGGTAAAAGACCCCCTTGCTAGCCATCAAGCATTCTCAACGGTCTTTCTTATAAAATTAATAGTTCCATTTTATCAAATAAATACATTTTCAAAACCAGAGTGATTATGATTGATTTTAATCAAACTTTCAGTATCTCCATTTCATTCAAGAAATATACTTTGTATCAAATATACATGGCAAACTGCAAGATCAATATTGACCCAACTCCAATACTAATAATAATGATAACAAACCAACAACTATTTATAGAATAGATACATTAAGCTCCAAATTTTGTGTTCACATAAGATAGGAATCAGAGTACCTTTTATAAGTGTATTTGAAGATCAATAATTAAAGATACTAAATATCATGAATTTCTAATTGGAAAATGCTTCTATTTTTTTATGTGTCAATACCTTACTTGGCAATCAAATTGTGATAATGAATCGAGAGAAAACACTCGTCTTCTTGAGAGAAAATCCATCCACGACTGTTGTCAACGCCTACGTTGGGAACCTCTTGATCTGTAGGCCAAACAACATATGAATATCAAGGAAGATACAAGTTATAAAAAACATAGAAATGGAGAGAAGAAGCTGAATAGTTTATGAAAACCTAAATTGTTGAGAAAGAGATGTAAAGTTTACCAAACCTAAATTGTGGAGAAGAATATGCAAAGTTTACAGATTACCAAAAAACATCTGTTGTGAATCCTTGTTTCCGTATGCTAGAGTGTAGAAGGTGTACCTGTAGTCCACAACCCGTAGATGAAGATAAAGACGAAGATGGTAGAACTGAAATAAACCCCACACCGGAATTTGAGGGGTTGAGAGAAGAAGGAAACATCACAAGATGAAAGGATTTTAGAGTTAAATGTAAAACCCCACTTTGCAAAATTATAAAAAAAATGTTTAATTCCAGATAAAAGAAAGATGGCATTGGCGATTCCTGAAGATGCCACGTAAGCACTTGATGTTTCTGCTTTATATAGTTATATAGATTTGTTCAATAATTATATTATTCATATGTCATAATTATACATATTTTATGAATCGTAAATTTGCAAGTGGTTTATAACACGTCTAGAACAACGTGAACAACCGATCAACGCAACCAAGGTCACTTGAAAACATGTTTGTGTAATGGTTGGTCAACGCAATCCTTCTAAACATGTTGAAAGTCACATGTGATTTTATTACAGAATCACATATCAATTGGTACTTACCAATTTCTTATAAGTTGGTCATCTTTTCGTTTGAACTCATCTATATATATATATAAGGGAAAAGGTTCAAATAAGTATAGTAAAAAGGTTGAGAATGTGATAGATATTCACAGGGTAGAGTTAGGAATTTTGTCAAGGGTAGTCTTCTTTAGTAAAACCAAAAGTATATATGGTGATATTATAGTGTAAAACACGTAAATTCCCGTAAGTGAGATAAACCTAGCTGAGTTCTAAATGTCTAGGATTATGTTATTTGACTTGCTAAATAGATTGTTAAGCCACTTTTTATGTCTTTGTGCCATGCAGGAAATCGTTCGAGTGAATTTTTGAGAGTTTTGGACCTTGGTACCATGTGTGCGAGAGTGACATCGATTGTGTCACTGGGAACTTTCGCATGTCACGATCTCCGGGGAATTAGACCCCACGTTACGTATCTGGCTAAAGTGACAACGATTGTCGACCTGATATAAAACCTCCCATTATCGACTTTCAGCTCATTTCTACCCAACCCACTTTTGTCTTAGCAATTTTGAGAGACATTTAAGAGCACCCTCTCCCCCACAGCTTCCCCCTTCATTAATTAGAGATTTTTGGGGAGCATTTATTGGCCATCAAGAACATCTTTGAAGCATTCATTGTGAGATCTCAAGTTACCAAGCCTCAATCTTATCTCTTCCATTTCAAGGGTTTTGCTACTTTTCTAGGTTTTGCTCTAAACCCTAGATTATGAGTTTCTAAACCTTTTGTTAAACTAGATACATGTTATTATATGGTTCCTTATCATTTTCTCTATCTTTTGGTAAAACTATCATATATATTTCTAAAATGTGCATATTTCCTTATTGGAATAACTCATGGGTTTGAGATGGAAAATGTCCTATTTGGTTCATTGAAGTTTTGATGTGTCTTAAATTATGAAGTATGTTAGTATCTAGTCCTTTTTATGAAAATACTCATTTTTAGAGGTTTGACCTAACTTGGGGTTTTGAGATTATGAGATGCATATTTGCTCATGGATGACAATTATTCTTGTTATTGTGTTCTTAAGTACATAAAGTGTGGATATATTACTTGGACATCTTTTATGAGGTAATATAAGCCTCATTGGCTAAATTAAGCATGTTGGAACGTTATGTAAAATCCTTTTATGTTGTATGTGGCATTTAAACCACAAGTTGCCTATGATGGTATTGTATACACTTCACATGGATTAAAGTGCCTTATGGCCTAATTGAAATATTGGACAACCAAGTCAAGTAGACACTAGGAGGATATTGTAACACCCTCAAATTTGGAAAGAGCAACTAAATAAAAACTTCGATAAAATAACCGAACAAAGAACAAAATCCTTTCTACAAAACCATCCTTTGAAATACCTCAACTTTAAAACATATAATTAACTCCAACATTCAACAACTTAAAGTGTACCAAGACTAAATATGGTCGGGTGTTACTTAACCCATATACAAGTTGCTATTCCCAAATAAATGCGGAAGACCTTACCAAGCTAATTCTTTCTTGTGCATACAACTAGCTCTCACCCCTTCACGGTGTCATTGGTAGTATTCCCCAACCGAACCTGTTGCACATGACGAAAAATAAAAAGATTAGGCTAACGCCTAGTGAGTTCAAGAGTTTTCATCATGTTTATATAGATCGTTAAAAAGAACGGGTGCAACTTAAGTCATGAAATTCAAAATAATTTACTTTAAATATGAGGATGACCCGTTTTCCAACAAAAGCATTTTAGGTGATGGGAACACCAATATAAACGTTTTCCAATATACATCATTTAAAGACGAAAAGCCAATATAAAACATTCCGTCGTAAAATAAACTCAACCCAAACTCACTCAAATGTGAATATTAATTAAACTCCCAAATTATGAAATCATAGGAAAAACTTTACATCCCGAAATATCCAAACACGGATGGGGCATAATACTCAACCCATAACTCATAGATAACAATATTTTAATATAAAACGTCACCGAAAACATAGATAATAAAACTCAATGCCCAAAACAACACCTTTCGGCGACGGGGGAGACCCGATTACATTGAACACGACGGAACACAAAAGTAGGTCACATATTCATGTTAGTAAAACAAAACGCATAGATTATACTTATAAGACATATCGAGCTCAACCCCCCTTGGGATCTGTTGCCCGTGGAGACTCAAATTCAACCCCTCTAGGTCTATACATTGAGATTTCCAAATCCACACAAACATACAAGCACATTGGAATTACACCTTACTGGTCATGGGACAATGCCCGATCATATAGGCCCATATCTTACTTACCATGAAACCCGATGCCTATTACGTGCTACAATGAGGGAAACTAGCTTCCCATCATTGAACGTAAAAACTCAAGTGCCTATGGATCCATAACATTACGGTCTAAAACATTACATGACTCCAAAATGAATGAACTAGCGCATTCAAAACATGTAATTCTCACATAAATATAATTCATGACTAAAACTCTACATTGAGCTATAAAAACTGGACAAATGTCCCCAAACCCAACATAATCAAACACCGAACCATAAGCTCGACTACTCAAAAGACCACTTGTTAAAAGTCATAAAGTGAAATCAAACGTAACAACACAAGCTTATGCCAACACATGTTTTAAATCCATGAATAACCCGAAACAAGACGTTGGGTTAGGACAACCCTTTTTCCAAGGAACTCACACCGTTTACATTTTCAAACCGTCCCGTAACGTACTATAGGCATGTTTTTGAAATACACGTTAAAAGGGAATTTACACCAATCTCCATTTATAGGGCAAAACATCAAGATACTTTCATGCATGTTTCATTTATTCAAAGCCCAAAATCACACACGTTCGTACTTTCAAAACGTACCATAAGATAAACTTTGCATATTTCTAACAACCACTAAAAGTGCATTTTTACCAAATAATCTCTATTTATGCAATAAATCATCAAAATACTTTCATTTATGATTCATTTATCAAATTACCCAAAAATCCCAAATGTAGGTGCTTTACAAGGTTTATAAAGTTAAACACTTCAAAAGAATCAAAACTCACCAAATAACTCAACTATTGATAATATTATGTAAAACCCATAAACACTTTAAAATAAATATTTTTTTGGCATGTACAAAGTTTTCACAAATCAACATGAATTCACCTGGCTAGATTTAGGCTAAATGTAGATTTTCCCCAAACTTGAGCTCCTTTGAAGAAACTTGAATCCTCAAGTCAAATCTTCCAAAAACCTAGATCCACAACTTTCCAAACATAAATATTAATCCCGAAACACTTAAACTCGTTCCTCAAACATTTTACATCAAAATCTCTATTTTGACCAAAACTCCAATTTCACCTAACCTCCACACAATCATCCAAACCAAAATTTGAGAAACATAAACACTAGGAAGTCACCAATGAATCATTCACAACTCATATGAAAGTTTATAAACCAGGAGGATGAACTCACTACTTAGGTTTTGATGAAAACCTAGAAAACCATAATTTTCTTGAAGATGGAGGTGATGATGACGAGATCTTGATCTTAGCTTCCACTCCAGCACAAAATAACCTTGGATATTCCCAAAACCAACAATCTATCCTTGACAATCTCTCAAAAACGAAACCATAGCAATTTGAATCGCCAAAAACGGAGTAGAAATGAGAGAGATATGACCAAATGAAGAAAGAGGCTCAAAATCGGATTTTATGCACTGCACCCGCCTGCGAGAGTGACATGCGAAAGTGACAGTGTCACTTTGGCATGTCACTTTCGCCTAAGATGTACCGAGGTCCAATTTTCCCCTACGAAAGTGACATGCTAAAGTGCCAGTGTCACTTTCGCATGGCACTTTCGCCCAGAAGGTACCGAACACTGTTTTGACCATAACTTCTTCGTTTTAGCTCCGATTTAGTTCCGGAAAGAACCGTTGGACCCGCATTTGAATTCCTCATACAACAAAACTATAAAATATAGGATCTCAAACCAAACTCATATTTCTTCTATTTCTCTTAAAAGATCGATTTCTACACTAACTTAAAATTGTACTTACCTAAAAATTACGGGTGTTACAATCCTCCCAACCTTAAAAGAGATTTTATCCTCAAAATCTAGGTTCCCATTTAATGCTGCCTTAAAAAATGACCGTCTCTGATTACAAGGAGTTGTCTCTAATCCACTTGAGAGAACTGCCACGATAAACTTCATGCTGATACTCACAACAAATGTCCCATCAGTCACATTACACTTATATCCGAGTAAATGCTTAACTTACTAGAGTAGCTTCTAACGACATGACTTCGGTTGTCTCCCAACCATAGATGATCCATACTTCCCCAAAGGCAGATCCTAACTTCCAATCAGTCTAGATCTACACGCTTTTAAACTCTTTCTCCAACCAATCCAAGGTTGATCACTACCGAAACCAACAAATTCCCAAATTTAACTGTTCCCGCTACCGAACTGTCATTTAACTTTAACAAGTACCATTAGACTCCAAAACAGACAGTCGTCCATGACCATAGATTATACAACTCCCAGAATACGCCCAAGCACCAAACATCCAACTGACAAATTACTTACCAGACAAGGAAAAACCATTTACTATATCCACTTAAAACAACCGTAACATCTCAAAATCGCTGCATGTGATACCCATATCCCTTAGGATTTGACAACAACACTCCAAGTACATCAATGTCCCTTGGCCTTATAATCCAAAAGTTGACAGCTAACAATTTCACCAAGATTCGAATCACAACCGAGTTCCATACACGAATTTCATTCATCGAGCCTACCCACAAAACTAAGGTTATCAACACGGAGTCTAAAGGGTTTTACACCTCCTTTATGCAATAACTGACCAAGTCCCATAACAGAGGTTGTCAAAATGGACGGTTTACCAGAAGCATTATCAGACGATACCACGAGCCTCACCATTCAGTTACAAAAACACATCTACCTTGCAAACGATGCCACTCGGATTACGATACTATCACGCGACAGAATACCAACCTTCTAGACAAGGTTCTATACGCCATCACTCTTAAACGAGGTTTCTTAACCTTTCAAAGTTCTAATGAGCTCAAGGTTTTCAAGTGAAAGACTCAACAAATATGTCAATCAAAAATTTCATAAGAGTTTTCAACAAGAAGGTTTTATAACAATTATTAGTACGTGTAAAAATCTACTACCACTTACCCGGTAGTTGTGCAAAATGGACACACTCGTCCCACATATGAAAAATCATTTTGAAAATTACTTGATCACTACTCGAGTTACTAATGAAATGTAACACCCCTAAAGTTGAAAATAGCGGAAGATTTAAAACTTCCAAAAATCCCTTAATACAAAGCTCAAAATACAACAATCTAAGGTGTACAAGGGTAGAAACACTACAACGAGAATCAGAGTACTAAAGAAAACTAGTCTAGTCCCACATACGGGAGCAAGACCGACGGGTGTTACTAAAGCCACCAAATCTGCTATCTTCTCAAACCCCGAACGACGTCTCTAAGTCACCCACCCGAAACTTCTACTAAAGTCCACTCGCCACTCAGATCCATCTAAGACCTGATATACATGTCAAAAATTATAAATCTTTAAACAGTTAAGGCCAAGAGTGTGCCATAAACATAGTTTAGCCATAAATTATAAACTTTATAAAAACCTTGACGGTAAAGTTTGCGCCCCAAATTCCTATAATATTTGAGAAATAAGTCAACCTTTCATACTCGCCCAGAGTGTGCCCAAGACACAAATTCAACATCCTCATCGATGCTCTACAATAGTAAGCATCCAACAATTTCATTTTCCAAACATACTCACACAAGATGTTTTACCCAAAATAATCATTATGAAATAATAGTTGTACAATTTAACACCGGAAGTAAGGGTAAGGGAATACCCACAAATAACATCTTTCGGTAACGGGGGAGACCCGATTCCATTGAATGTGGCAGACACACAAAGTTAAGCCACTTATCAACATTCTCGAGATTCACACAGGGTCATGGATCTCCGTATCTAGCACACCATGGGCCCCACCGCAAGATACCTAAATGACCCTAGTGTCTACTCGACCTATAGATGAGTGTCACCACAAAAGTCAGAAGTCTCCGTATACGGCCCCACATGGAACAACCACCACAAGACTTTGCTCCGAATTTGGCTACCATGAGCATCGCCGCAAGCTTACATAAAAACAACCATGACTTGGGACCACTCACTAGATATAAACATGGACATCAAAACTCCATGATGAACAACCGACTCCTATGCGTATGGATCCATTGCATTACAGTAACATTATATGACTCCAAATAAATGAACTAACATATTTAATTCATGTAATAGCCAACATTTATGCCATATTTGCATTTCCCGCAAAACGCTCCACATTGAGCCATTTAAAATCGGACAACGTCCCAAAACTCCTTAGAGTATGAATCAAGCCGTAAGGCATCATAAATCGTTTGGCAAAAATAGAATAAAGCCAATATGGCTACTTAGGCCGATGCACAACTTACCCGAAATTTAGTATATTTCCCAAGTATAAATGGCCAAAGGCCCAAACCATAAGGTTCACATTTCTCAAAATATTCCAAAGATCAAAGAATGATCATTTCCAATTGCACACACTTAAAAACCGCGGAACTCAAAGTTTCCATATAAAAGTCCATTAAATGAGTAAGACCCCAAATAAGACATATATTATTAACCGATCATATGATACTTCATTTCATATGTTAATCCGTCTAAAACCATTTGTACTCCAATTTCTTACTTTTGACACCAAAAAGATGCATTACCCCAAATTCTCCAAGTGATCAAAACTTCACTTAGTAGATTAAGATTTCCATTTTTGGTGACTCAAACACTTCATAAAATGACATAACTGTTTTCAAGAGTTTTATAGACCCATGTACCACTTTGCTAATATTCACAAAACTCATCAAAATAGAATGAACTCATGGATGTATTTCCAAAACTCTAAAATAAGTGCATTTTGACATGTATATAGTTTATCAAAGCAGCTAAAACTCATCTTGCTAGATTTAGACTAAATCTAGGTTTTATCCACAAACTTGAGTTTCTTGGATGAGGGCTTGAAACCTTCCTCGTAGCTCCAAGTTTTCCACAATGATCCTTAATCAATAACTCTTGAATCCACCCAAAAATGTCTCTAGGGCTCCAAAATGAGTCTTGAACTTCCAAAGGGGAAATAGGTTTGAAGAGAGTTTGGTTGAACCTTAAAACCAAGGAATATCCAAATAAGATGAGATAAAAAGAAGGGTTCCACTCCTTAGATCTTCAATCTTCTCCTAGATGCAAAATATCCCAAGGGTTTCCATGGATTGAGGCTTCAAGAGTGCAAAAACCCTAAAATAACTAAGAGGGTTCGGTTTAGAGAGAAAGGAAAAGGTTTGGTTGAAGTGAGAAATGGAGAAGAGGCTGAAATCCACGTTCTTAAAGCCCCTGGACCCAAGTGAGACCTTGCCCGGCGATATTTCCCATGGCATAATCGCCGTCATTATCGCCGCAAACGTTCGGTTGTGTCCCTTGGCAACATTGTCCTCTACGACAGTGACCATGTCACAGTCGTCGGGCATAGTCGCGCAGTGCCACTTGGAGCCCGAAAATCCCGTTTTTGATCTTGAACTTCCTTGGTACTTCCTTCGACCGTAACTAACTCCGTCCTTCTCGATCCCTCGTAAATCGTAAGCCACGAGTTGCATAACGAGCTAACTTTACCTGCTGAGAGATTATGGGTGTTACACGAAACACAAAAGTATGCTCAATAAACTTTCAAAATGAACCGCTATGGTCCTAGCATGTATTTATTTATGCCACTCACACATAAAAGCTTTCCTAAAATAAAATAGTATGCAACTTGTGGTTCATACCAAACTTCGAAAGAGGAAAATGCAGTAAACCAAATTCCAAAATTTTCTTATTTATCCATCTAATGGCATGGAATAAAATTTTCTAACAAGGCTCGCATACAATAATGTATTTTCTCAGAACTTAGTAAAACGATAAGTGCATGTGACCCGATTGATACGTAAAACAATTTAAACCAACTTCAATTTTTAAGCCGTACAAACGATATGCATAATTGCTCCAAAATAGTGGCCATAATGCCATGCATACTAATAAATCAATATAATACACTTGTTTGAGAAGATAACAAAAGTACCAACAACCGAAAGTGCACAAAACAAAGCATTGGAATAAACTATTGTAACATCTCGATTTTTATATAAAGTGTTACGTTTAGTTTATTAAAGAAATTGATATATATTTATTTGATATATTAATTTTAGAGTTTACCCGAGTAAATTTCCGTTATTTGTTTTATTGGAATAATAAGTAAAGGGGTAGACTTTAATTTTAATTGATAAGTTGGAGGGTGAAAGTTGCCAATTGATGGAAGTATGAGGGTTGTTTTGGTCAAATGGTGAAACCCTCTTATCCATCCACCGCCTCCCTTTTATTAAATTAGAAGGTGAGATATTTCTCACTTTTGGCTATAGCGTGTGTGTGTGTATTCTCGACAAAAAGGAAAGGAAGAAGAAGAAGAACAACAGAAAATTTAGCAGTAAATTAAGGATACAAACTGGTGAAAACAAAGGTATGATCTTCACTTGAATTGCTCCTTTTATATTTATGAAGTTTCCTTTTGGGTTAAAATTTGGGTTTTGGTGTTTTGAAAGTTATGGAAAAACTGGGTTTACCAGTCTCTTCTATCAGTAACCTTAAGCATATCTGCAAGTTTGTAGAATTTATCATGGCTTAAAAGTATCGTTTTAGTTCAAAATACGATTTAGGTGGGTTTAGATAAGTATGAACATGACAGTCACGATAAAGTTGAGTGTTGCGATAAAGATGATTATCGCAACATGCTGGTTGCGATAAGGTTGGATATCGCAACAGTTGGTTGCGATAAGGTATGTATATCACAAACAGTTAGTTGCGATAAGGTTGGATATCGCAACAGTTGGTTGCGATAAAAAGGTTATATCGCAACAGTTGGTTGCGATAAGAATGTTATGTCGCAACAGTTGGTTGCGATAAGTTGGTATATCGCAACAGTTGGTTGCGATAAGTGTGATGTCGCAAGTAGTGGGTTGCGACAAGTGTAGCTGCATTCCTTTGGGTTGCGATAAGTGACGAGATTTTGGGTTATTTAGGATTTTTAGTCTTTTAAGAATCCTAATCAGTAGATTAATACGAGTACAATATGTATTTGGATATTTCAGACTTTGTGAAGTTTGGTGACGGAAATCCTTACAATTGTTAAGAAGTGAAGTAAGAAGGACATTGTGCTATCAAGAGTTCATTCTTACCATACCCTTTTATAACGTATTTAAATTATGGTAAGGTACATTTTTTTAAATGAAATGTTTTCTGGATGAATTTTGATGGATGATTATACGAGGTAAAATTGGTTATCTTTAAATTAATGGTATTGCTTAATTTCATTAACGTTATTTGAAAATGATTTATATTAAGCAATAACCTGCACGAAGTCCGGTTAAGTGTAATGGATCCATTGGCACTAGTTTTTATATGAACACATGGAATAGGCGTGGATTAATCGTAATTCAAGTGTGTATGATAAACGTGGAAGAGGCGTGGATTAATCGTAATTCCCGTTTAGGTGAAATGAGGAATAGGCGTGGACTAATCGTAATTCCCAATTCACATTGATGAGAAATCGTGGGATAGGCGTGGACTAATCGCAATTCCCGATTTCTATAGGAAGGAAGGTGATAGGCATGGATTAATTGTAATCTCTACTCCCTCTCCAAGAAATAGGCATGGACTAATTGTAATTTCTTGGATATGAGCATTAATCTAGAATCCGTGGAGATTCGTAGTGGGCTCTTGAACATGATATCATAACTGACTTAGTGTTAGTTATATTCATGGAATCGGGTATGATCCCGTCATCGCGAGATGTTTTACGTATGGTAAGAATGATGGTAAATCAGGTTTGTTATGCCTTGTTTACATTGATTTTTAAAAGTATTATTTTGAAACCGAATGTTCTCACTAGGTGTTAGCCTAATCGTTTCAAATTATATTTTCTTACCAGGTACTAGCTCGGGAAAGTAATGGGATGTGGGACGAGAGCTTTTGAGATAGCGGAGAAGTAAATTAACGCAATGAGGCCTTTTGATGGATTGCTTAGATAACCCAGTTAATCTGATTATAGTTGACATGATTAGATTAATAGGTTATTTGGAGAATTCAATATCTGTAAATACGAACCCTCATAGTTAATTCTCTCCTTAATTATATAAAAGTTTGGATGTTATTCTATCATAACTTGTTACAATTTGAGGTTTAAATTAGCCCTGATTTTTAGGGTGTTACAACTATAATGGTACTCTTATACGTTTACTCACGCCATGGATATAAATCATCTCCCTCCCAATTCGAAGTGTTTTCTTGGAAGTTTCAACCTTGTTGACTATGACAACAGTCACGACTATAAACAGACTAGCGACTATGGCAGGGCGGTACGCTCTGCTCTCTCGCGACCCCTACTCTACTCCAAATAATATGCAATGAAACATACTAGCACAAAAATCAAAAGAGAAAACCATACGATATCAAAATTCCAAAAAGTACCCTTTTTGGTTGAAATACGACATAGAGTAACATTTCCCAACAAAACTCGCATCAAACAAAATGCTCTATAAAACTCATAAATTAACACACACCATGATTCACGCCTACGAATTTCAAGATTCATTCATATGTCGCAAAACGTCGTAAAATAAAACTCCATAAGACTCAACAAAACTTCCATAAAACTCTATGAAATTCAATGGTATCTAAACAATCAAATGGTGCCAAAATTTTCGTTCTCAATAGCCAAATCGCATAAGATAAAGTTATGACTAAAATATCATATTCCAAATATTCCCCTTTTGTTGCAATGTGATATAAAGTAACATTTTTCAACAAAACCCGCATGGAATAAAATTTCCAATAAAACCCAGACACCAAAACAATGGAAGGTAACTGTGAGTTCCAGATCCGTGCAACGAACAATGAAATCAACATATAATAACAATAGAGTTTATGATTTCAACTGGTCATCCCTATTAGCTTTCAATTGAGAGAGAATTACAATTAGGAGTAGGAAAGCAAAAGAGACAACTAGCCTATTTTCTAAGGCTAGACAAACAATATATATGGCAGGCCCGTGGTTAACAAGCCCACTGCCCGTTCACTAACAAAGCTCAAAATAAAGAATTACAATACAGACCCTTGAACTTTAATACAACAAATATTGACCCTAACAATCTCACCCTTTGTATTGAAGTTTGAGTTCGCGCCAGTTGTAGACATATCTTTTACGAAGCGCAAAGTGTACCTCAAACATTCGGATAGCGCGACGATAGTCGATGCGTTCTTCAACCACTTCTAAAGAGTTTCGTGCAGTTATCTCATTCGAGTTCGAAACATACGAAACCTTCTGATTTTCCGATTCATAAGAAATGATTTTGCGAAGAGCATTTTGGACTTTGAAGAGCGTGCCGTCGCAGAATCTGTCTACCTGACTGAAGCGCATAAATTTTTTCTCTTTCTGTTCATTGATGTAGACTATCCCAAATTCCGGTTGTAGAAGCAGAGCGTTCTCGGAATACATCTTCAACTCAGGAGCTTTCAGATTCGGCTTTATCAGATTTACCTTCTTTGCCCTGTTCTCGATTGCCATTTGGAAATCCGTGAGATATGACATCATAATAGTACATACCAGGAATCGACGAACAGCTTCGAGCGCCATTGTGATAGGTAACGGTCGGATGGTTCTTGAACGAAGGTCTTTCAGAATTGGCAGGAAGTCGAACGGTCGGAGGTGCTGGAAGTCAGCTTCAGAAAATTTCCATTCATTCCCATCTTCACGTCGTACAGTGAATACAGTATAAACGATTTTCATAATGCGGCTTGACTGGATGTTGAGTACCTTTGTGATCTGATGCTTGGTTCTGACTTGGCTAACTGGTAGACACCGCTTCATTGCACTGATGTACCGACGTTGGTATTCGGGGTTCAGGTTGTAAATGCCAAGGCAAAAGGTCGGCTTGATTGGGCGAAACTTGTGGACGAACAACTTCTTCATGGATTCCTCCAGGTGAGGAATAAAGATCGGAATCTTCTCCCAACGGATTTGTTGCTGTTGCTGTTGAGGAGGGAGATCAGAAGTTGTCGGTTGCTGAGGAGATGTAGAAATATCGGCAGTTGTGGTCTCGGGTCTTGTTGAAGTTTCAGCGGGTTGAGCAGAGTGAACGGGGGTTCCATATAAATTCTGGAGCATAAACTGATCAAAGTCTACGTTATCATCTTCATTAGTAGGGAAGACCAAATTAACCTGGAGATTTGCGGTGCTGGTGGCTTTTTCATACCATGCATCTTCGGTCTCCGGGTTGGTCTCGCAGTCTGGATCAATCATATCCAGTATCGGGCTGTCTGATGAGTCCAAATTAACCAGTTCCTATGTTGAACCCTCAGGCTTTTCAACCGCCGGGTCTTCATCGTCTGAAATATCTATATCTATTAGTATCTCGGCTAGAGGCAACTCAACTTCAGGTTCGGCGTCAGTTGTTGTTGCTGCAGTTGCTGGTTCGAGTCGAACCACAGTTGTCGATTCGGTGAGGATAGGGGCGATCTCGGTAGGTTTTAGTCTTTTCTCCCCCTCACGGTGATCAGGATCATCCTGGTCATCGTGCTTGCGCTTTAGACCGCCAGCTTGACTCTTACAGGTATCTTCGAGTGAACGGACTCTCTCAGACAGCGTTGTCATCGCTTGTTGGAAGTCCTTGAGAGTCAAGTCAATGGTATCCAATCGAGTGGTAATGGACGATGAAGGAGCAGTGACCTGAGATTTCAGAACGGATAGCAGGTCTGCTTCGGTAGAGGCGTCGGTTTCGGATTGTTGGAGCAGTTGGGCTAGAAGCATCGTCTTGAGGGTGTCCACCGAGTAGGTAGGCTGAGCAGGAGCCGGTGGAGGTGTAGGGGCGATTTCAGCTTCGACGATCTTCTCTTTTCCTTTGATTAAGCTCTTGATTTTGGCTAGCTCGGCGGCCATGTGCTGCTCCATTGCCTCGCGGACAGCCTTGAGGGTGATGTCCAGGGACCCTTGTGACACAAAGTCGGGTAAAGTAACACCGGGATCACTTAGATTGCCCGTTGAAGCATCTACCGCAGAGGCAGAGCCACCTACGTTCACGGTTGGCGCAGAGATAGCCGTGGTAGGATTTCCGTCCGATCCTCGTGTTCCGCCAGACGGAGACACTACAGACGTTCCGATCGAGTCATGAAGAATCTCGATTTGGTGTTCCTCATCGTGCGTCCTAGCCGAAGAATGTTCAATTGCAAATGGCTCTAGACTCGATGGTGCACGAAATGAAGTCGAGACCGGGGGTTGCTGGTCTCTTATTCCAACACCAGTACTATCCGAGTGAGAGACCGGTGGAAGTTGTGCTTGATCCCCGTGAGAAACTGAAACATCCGTCTTTTGAGAGACGGATGAGTGGATAAGGGGGTTGTGCAATTGCTCCGCTGGGTCCACAGAGGCTTCTTCAATATCCTGTCCCAACAAATGAGACGGGATAGTAGATGTGGCGACCCGGATATCACTCGGTTGGGGTCGCTCAGGAGCCTCTTTATCTTTACGGCTTAATCTTTCTTGGTTCGCTTTTGACCGTAATTCCCACCGTCTCACATGTTCTATGTCCCGGGGGAGGTCCCTCCGGCACTGGCTGGACCATGGGATTCCCTAAATCTCGTCTATATGCTATCACAGGTAGGGCTTCAGGTATATGTATAGCTGGGGTATCCGATGGGTTTTTGAATATTCCGGATAAATGAAGGAAAAATGAGTCCGGATGCTATATGAAGCCAACCGTCCGGATGTGGTGTCCGGGTGCCCATCCAATCCGGATAAGGACCCGGTCCAGAAACCTATCCGGATAGAGAGAGGTTCCGGATACCTGTCCAGATGCTCTGGGATTTTCACAAAAATAGCTCTGTCCTTGTAGATGTTGCAAAAATAGTACTATTTGGATTTAAAACGAACCTTCTCTCGCTCCCCCTCGAATAGTGCAATGGAGAGTCCGACACACAAAAAAACCTTTTAGACATTGAAAGAAAAACACTGTGTCGCTCCCCCTCAAATGATGGGCATGAAGTGATATGCTCCCCCTCAGATTGTGCGCGAAGTGTGAAATGCACACGAGAGTATCCACACACACAAAAAAACTTTTCATCAGTTAAAAAAAATTGTGTGCGACGCTCCCCCTCAACAGTAGAATGAACTTACTTGATGGCTGATCATGCTCCCCCTAAACACATGAGCAACTCGTGAAAAAAAAATAGGTATAGACAAACCTCACGTCTTCGTAATATTGTTCCTTGTAGATCGTGAGCAACTCCCTCCTTCCGGTCATGTGTGTGGAGCATCCAGGGTCTAAGTACGACACATGACCGTCCTGCAAAACAAGATTAGCGGACCTTTGGTACCCAGATTTTCCTGGGTCCGGGAGGGTTAGATTTGACACCTTTCGGAGGAACTTGCTTTGAAACATTTTGCCTCTTAGGTGTAGGTTTAACCTCAGTAGGAGGAACCCGCTTTGAAGTTGGTTTCCTATCTTGCCTTGGTTTAACATCTGATTGGGAACCCCATGGAGTACAGTGTTTCGTTTTGTTTTTACGGGGTTTGCGTTTGGATGTATGATTATATATGTGATGTGACCCAAACCAATCATTAATGTTAATTTCATCAAAATCATTCCAACCACATCTAGAACAACATAAACAATCACGCGATAACTGAATCAATTGATGAACTGAATTAAGTTTAATTGGATAAGAAACTTCAAAACGATTCCAATGATTCCAAACACAATTGTCTTTGTTTATTCTAGAATTAAACGCAGTAGGGAAGGACTTTGATGCTGCATCCTTGACAGGTTCCTTGTTTATCCACTTGGGTTTTTCTTGTTTTGCGCTATCATTTTTATCTGAAACAACAGGGACAGAACGGTCGGTGACTTTAGAAGAAACAAGATTTTTGGTAGGCAATCGTTCGGTCTTTTGCCTCGGCTATGATTGGTTTTGAGGAACCGGTTTAGATTTAGGAATCTCAATCACAGTTGGGGCCTTAGTGTTAGAACAGGTACCCTTGAGAAAATTGACCGTTCTATTTACCACTGGGGACAGAAAATCAGTGTGACTCGGAAGAGGTTTGTCGAAGGGGAACGACTCAAACTCTCCATCAGAATTGCCTTCAGAGTTCATATATTCTGAAAAATGGACATCCAAAATTACTGGACTTGGATCGGTCGGGGAAGACAAGGAACATTTTGTGCTTGTGTGCTTTGGGGAATTTGGTGCGGAAGCTAAGAAAAAATCAGAGTTCAAATTCCTTAAAACAATCTCGTGTTGAGAATATTTATCGTCTTGTGTAGTAGAAATCATGCCTATGAAAGCTTTGCACGAAGACATATCAGATGAACTTGAGGAAAGTTCGGGTGAATTCTGCTTTTCAGATTGGAGTTGGTCAATCTGCTCTTGGAGCTGACCATTTCTCGTATGCTCCTTCATCGCATACGTTGCCAAGGCAGCCAGTTTTGATGTGAGCTTATTGATTTCACCCCGAAGGATTTCCTGTCCTTCATCAGACACAACTTCGGTTTTGACCGGTTGTAGATTCTCAAGTTTCTCAATTAACGCTTGCTTTTCCATTTGAAAAACTGACCTTTCTTTCTCAAGTGACTCCTCCAACTCGACTATCTTTGCTTCCAAGATGAGAGGGGGAACATAGAGCTTGTACTCGTCCGTCTCAGTCTTGGTTGCGGTTGCTTGGACCTCATCCTTTTTGGAGGAATTCCTGGGCTTTGCCACCTTGTAGCCATCGAAGTAGTCATTCGAGAGATACTTCTTGTTCTTTTGATAAGAATAATTTAAAGGTTCATAACAAAATGGAAGTTGTATTCCTCTCTTGTGTGCTCGCTTATATTCCGCGGTTTCCTCTTCCTTTTCAGGTTCAAGAGGACCAGTCCATTTAATAGCATATTCCGGGTATTTCTTATCTAAACCAAGACACCCAAAGTCATACAGAGTATGTGTTTTGTATATACCCTTTTTCAGATAATGTTGGTTATCGTATCCGATTCCCCATTCTTTGTTAAAGTACGTGAACTCTTTGGGTTTATTCATAAAGATGGTTTGATCGGTTTGACCTCTTTTGTGGAGTTTTGTTTCAAGATCGGTGATTTTATTAACAAACTCCTTGTGCTGAACTTGAAGAGCAGAACATTGATAAACAATTTCTGCTTTCTCATTCAGACACTTATCAAACTGGGACTGAAGTTCAGATAACTTGGCCCTTAAGTCCTTAGGTGCTAATGAGAGATTTTTTCATTTGTCTTTTAGATTAGCATTTTCAGACTTATGTTTTTCTGTTATTCTCGTTTGAACATTTAGCTTTTCGGTTAAAGATCTAATCTCAAGCAGTTGTTGTTTAGAGGTGGCCTTAAGGGAATCTACCCGTTCAGTAAGTGATTGCACTTGATTAAAGAGATCTTGTTGGTTAGATTCACATACCTGACTTGTCTTTTCCTTTTACTGAGGTGAATAAGACATCTTATGTTGCACTGGAGTGATCGTCAGACGATGGTTCGATTCAAAGTGTAAACCTAACGCAAGGCACTATGAGTGGGATCCTAACGCAGGTGCTACGGCTGATATGAACTAGGAATGAGCTTACTGGATAGGAATCCAAATAAGACGTCTGATCTAGAAGTGTCCGGATCAGATTAATTGAAAAACAGTTCAAATTCACAGAGGTTTCTGGATAAGAGGAAGAATCCGGACAACCTTAGGTTTCCGGAAAACAAGTGTTACCGGATGACAAAAGTGTCCGAATAGAAAAGTAATCACAATACTTACCGGGTGAATGAAGTTTCCGGATAGATGACTTACCGGATGAAATACTTACCGGGTAGGATGAGATTCCAGATGGAATTGATTACCGGATACCTTGAGTTATCCGGATAAAATCTTTACCGGTAACTTTGGGTTTCCGGAACAAATTACCCGGAAAGATTAGAGTTTAAAAGACTTACCCGGAAAGAATTGACGTACCCAGAAAGATGTAACACAATTGTCCGGAAACTCTGAAAGTGTCCGGAAAGTGCGGCTGGTTTTATCCGGGAACTGCGGCTGCCTTTTCCAAATCGATTGAGAATCGACTAGGGTTGCTCAAAAATGTTCCTGAAAGATTAGGAACACTACCAAACACAAAAATAACACTATCCAAATCGATTTTGAAGCAAAAACCACAAGTTTTGATGGTAAAAAATCGCTTTTTAGTGAAGAACACAACCAAAACTTTTGAACTTTGATTTGCTTAAAAGACACTCAAATGATCGAATTAGATTATGAAAAATTGCAGAATCACTCAAAACAATGATGCTAACAATAATCAATGAATGAAATTGAGCAATTTTACCAGAATCAAAAACTTGATGTGCAATCAAGAACACAGACGTGAACAACTAGAAAACATACCAGAATTCAATGTGAGCACTTTGAATCAGTTTAGTCCGTCTGCTCTAATACCAATTGTGAGTTCCAGATCCGTGTAACGAACAATGAAATCAATAGATAAGAACAATGATGTTTATGATTTCAACTGGTCATCCATATACTGCTTTCAATTGAGAGAGAATTACAATTAAGAGAAGGAAAGCAAAATGAACAACTAGCCTATTTTCTAAGGCTAGACAAACATTAGATATGGCGGGCCCGTGGTTAACAAGTCCATGCCCCGTTCACTAACAAAGCTCAAAATAAAGAATTACAATAAAGACCCTTGAACTTTAATACAACAAATATTGACCCTAACAGTAACTCTTCATCCAAACCTTAACATATGTGGAGAAAATCCAATGTTAAAGTCATAAATCGCAGTAACTTGTCCAAGACCCTAAATAATTAAAATATGGATATCACAGTATCCGAGAATAGCGTTGGACAACAACAAAAATAAAGAAAATACTGACTGAGTTTGTAATCACCTGCAAATAAATAATTTCATGCATGTTTAAAATCATGGTTTAAAATCTTGTGTGTGCTAAACATTTTCCAAGATTTCTTAATACAACCCACATGACGATTTAGAATACAAGAAACAATTGATGCAATTTATAAAATAAAATCGTGCATGAATTTGGTCGACACTCAATGTCTTAAAGCCACACCCTTCAATTTCCCTAATCATACTATCGCCATCCGAATACTCAAACCTTTTGAGGCAAAATAGAAAGTTACCTCGGTTAACCTTACAGTTTCTCCTCGAATTAAGGTTGATTTAATAAGCATATGGTTCTAATCCAACCAACAATTCTGACCCAATACGGTCCACTTAATGTAATCATCATGCTTACTGCCACTCAAAGCGACAAATGCTAAAATCATCAACCTCTTCTAACGGCTACTCGCTTAGAAACTTATTCGATACCCCAATGGTCATTACATCAAAGCAGTCCAAGCATACACATGTAACTTGTAGGTTCACCATAACACTGGCCAGGTGCAATTATGAACGTACCGTACATGATCATCCCCAAAATATCTTATCTTAAAGTGCCTAATGGTGCAATCGCAATTTCATCCATTTAGAAAACACCAGTTTGAGTCTAGGCATCCTAAGTAAATTCCTAAATATCTCAAAATTATGCTCTTATACCAACTTGTAACACCCTCAAATTTGGAAAGAGCAACTAAAAAAACTTTGATAAAAAAACCCGAACAAATAATTAAATCCTTTTCTACAAAACCATCCTTGGAAATACCTCAACTTTAAAACATATAATTAACTCCAACATTCAAAAACTTAAATCGTACCCAAGACTAAACATGGTCGGGTGTTACTTAACCCAGATACAAGTTGTTATTCCCAAAATAAATGTGGAAGCCCTCACCAAGCTAATTCTTTCTCGTGCATACAACTAGCTCTCACCCATTCACGGTGTCACTAGTAGTATTCCCCAACCAGAACCTGTTGCACATGTTGACAAATTAAATGGTTAGTCTAACGCCTAGTGTGGATCCCAATATCAAGTGCAATCGATCACAAACACAATGGATTCAAAGATTAAGCAATGAATTCTTCAAAGTGCAGAGAAATAGAAAGTAGTAGCCATACAAAGGTTTTTAGCTAATTATGAACCATTAACCCTAAACTAGGGTTAGTCCTCTCTATTTATACCCCATACAGATATTTACACATTAATCCCCTGAACTTCTATTTTACTAAGATTTTGACATACAAATCTCCCCTTTGAATTGAAGTTCGATATCGCACCAGTTGGGAACATATCTTTTTTGGATTGCGAAGAGGATCTCGAAGTGTCTGATGGAGTTTTGATACTCTATCCTTTCTTTAATTTCTTTCAGCAGTTCTTTGGCCAGGTATCTCTTCAAATTGAAGATCTTCTCCGATGACTCTTTCTCTTCTTCCGCAGTTATACCGTTCAACACTTGACGAACATTCCTTAACGTTCCGTTGCAGAATTTGTGCAGTTGACTGATACTCATGAAGCACTTTTCGTTGTTCTCGTTCAAGTACATAATCCTTGTCTCCGGCTTGGAAAGCAGTGAGTGTACCTGCAAGTCTTCTAATCTAGGCAACGTCAGATCGGGCTTGAGAAGAATAACTTTTCTTTGATTACTCCCAATGCCCATTTGAAGGTCGTTGACGTATGACAGAGTGATAGTGCATTTTATGAATCGCTTGATCATCTCAAGAGCCTTAACAACGGACAGAGGCCGGATGGTTCGAGTTATCAGATCCCTTAGAATAATAGTAAAATCGTTCAGATTCATATTTTTGAAGTCTGCCTCTGAGAAGGTCCACTCTCTACCATCTTGTCTTATAACCGTGAAGAATGGAAACTTGACCCTCATAATTCTGTCAGATGTGATTTTCTTTATTTATGTGATCTGGTGATTGGTCTTGACTTCGTTCGATAGATGACCTCTTTTCATATTTTCCAAGTAGTGAGAATGAACTGGTTCGTCCAGACCAGATACTCCATGACACATAACCGGGTCTAGAGGTCTGATCCAGTGAACGCAGATTTTCTTTTGGGATTCCTCAAGGAATGGTAATAGAATTCAAACTCTTTCCCAGTGAACCAGTTGATTAGGTTGGGCTTGAGCCATTTCCAGTTGCATAGAAGGTAAAGGTATCCTTGAAGAAGTTTCAGTTTTATCTCGATCTGTCTTTTGTTGCGCGTCCGAGAACTACTCGCTTTGAAGAAGGAACTGATCATAATCATCATCGTCCATTGCTTCATCATCAGAGAATTGAAAGAGCATGTCAGTTTCTGCTCTGATCGCTATTATGGCCTTTTCGTTCCATAGCTTTACTGTTTCTAGATCGATCTCTGACTCATCATCAATGAATTCCAAATCTGATCGTTCTGCAACAGTTAGCACGAGTAGTTCTTCTATTTCTCATTCAGGATTTTCAACCGTTGGGTTTTCTGGGATTAGAACGTTGACTTGTCTACCCAGCGACTCTAGCACCATATCTTCTACCATGGTCTGCTCTGAAATCGGTTCAATTACTTATATACCTGTTTGAGTATCAGAGACCATTCAGCAGTGGTCGTCTCGGTAGAGATTGTTTTTTGGCGCTTCCCCCTCCCCCCTCATGGTGATCAGGATCATCTTGGTCATCATGTCTGTGCTTGGTACCCTGGACTTGACCTTTACATGTGTTTTCAATATTTGCAACCCTCTCAGACAGTGTGGAAAGAGTCCGCTGAACATTCTCCAGGGTTGTGGTTATTTGGTCAAGTTTGGCTGTGAGTTGGGTTTGGTTTTTGGGTTGGGGAAGAGATGTTTGAGGAGTTGGGGCTTGAACTTGTGATCTGAGAATACCAACAAGACCGGCTTCAGAGGATGTATCTCTGTTGGTTTGAGTTAGGAGCTTATCAAGAAGTGCGACCTTTAGGGCATCTATGGTCATGCTTTGTAGGTTTTGCTGAGGTTGTGATGGTGGAGGTGGTATTTGGGATGGGGGATGGAGTTGAACGTCTTTCCCTTTTAACGTTCTTTTAATGAAATCCATCTCCACCTGCAGTTGGGTAGCCAAAGCAGTTTGGACAGCCTTTAAGGCGCTATCCAGGTATTCCTTGGAGACGAACTCCGAGAAAGTAACGCCTGACTCACGTAGAGTTCCAGTTGAGGTTACAACGGTTGATTGAACTGCTGTACTACTTGCATTCACGGCTGGCATGATGTTAACCGTGGCAAGACTTCCACCCGATCCTCGTAATCCACCTTCCGGTAGAGTTACTCGGGGTGTTCCGGTCGAGTCACAAAGAATCTCGACAGTAGTCAAAGTAATGTTTCGTGTCCTAGCAAAGAAAGTAAATCAACAAATGGCTCTAGACGCAACTATGCACTGAAAGAAGTCGAGGAGCGCGGCGACATTCCTCTTGTTTCAACACTAGAACTCTCCATGTAAGAGACTGGTGGATTATGTGTTGTATCCCTTTGTGAAGATGAAACCATTATCTGTTGAGAGACAACTGAGTGGCTAGGTGGGGCGTGCGATTGCGTCGGTAGGTCCATGACGTCTTGTTCAATACCATGTTCCAATGGATGAGACGGGGTAGTGGATGTGGCTACCTGACTTAGATTTGGCTGGGGGAGGTCAACCGGTGTTGGTTGCCTCTTCTCTCTATATTGCTCGTTATTTTGTTTGCTCCTCTTTTCTCTCACTCTCTCAAATTCATTTTCAACTGCATCTCCCTCCGCTCTCCTTGTCTCTCTATGATTGGCATGCGATTTGGGTATGGGTTGAAGACGATATTGGTCGTCAGTGTGATCATCCGAGTTAGTTGACTTATCATCAGATGCTGAGGACCTTGATTCGGAACCAGATTCGGAGCCGGACTTAGAGCCAGATGCAGATCCTGGTGAAGATCCAGATTCCGATCCAGAGGCAGATCGAGACGCAACCCCTAATTTAGATCAGGATTGAGAACCTGATGACGATGTTGGTGCTTCTCATGCGGCCACATTTGTATTGTCAATGACCGTCACGTCATGTAGTTCTGTTTCATCAACTTGGATCTGAGTAGATATATGGGGTGGTGTGGCTGGCTGGCGGGACATGCTAGCTCGCGTGTGAGTCTCTTGGCACCTCCTGCTTCAGTTCCCCTCACTATATTTTCTCTCGTCACACCCTATCCGGGAGCCCCACCTCTCCGGACCCTACCACCACGAGTTCTTGGACCCTCACGTAGCTCGGGTCTAGCTCATTGGGCAGGTCCAGCCGGATCTGGCTGGACCATTGGAGCGATCATGTTTTCTCTCTTATACTCTATCACATTTGGTGCCGATTGACTTCAAGAGCTAGAAGTCCTTCTGGTATGAGCATTCGGATGACACCCTCGATATCGGGCTTGTTTTGAAGCCTGGACATCCAGTTTTGACGGTATACCTCATGCGATGATCGACGTGGAATCATTGGGTAGACATCCATAAAGTAGCGGATGATCAGCTGAAGGAAACACATGTATGGGATGAAAGTCTGCTTTTTGTTTGCTTCCTTGGCTTTGACTTTCTGTACCAGGTCTGACCATAGCAGGGTGGCGTAATCAATGTGACGGTGGAAAGCAACACCGTGTACGATGTGAAGAAAGTTGTTGCTTTGATCAATGCCCTTGGTAATGGCCGACAAACAACGGTTGAGAATCGTGAAGAGCGTATACCATAGAGGCGTCAGGAAGGCGCGGTTGAAATGCGAGGTGTAAATGAGTTATGCACCGTACTCGAGTGACTAAATGTCATGGCACAAGGTGGCGTCGGTGACTGATGGATCAAATCGTACGCGGCCGGGAATGGACGTGGAAACGAGAAGTTGTAGGATCTGTCAGAATAGATGCGAGTGAGTTTGACTTGAGTGTTGTCTACGCGGCTTTCAATTCGTGTGCCTTCACCTTCAGTGATGGTGGCGAGGGACCTCCAGAATTGTTGCAGGAATATCTTTGGAACCTCGGTAGTGGCGATGAGTGCATAATTCAGCGGGTGGCCTTTCAGAATTTTAACTACAACTAGAGACTGGCAGCGAATAGCCGCAATATCAAGGTAGAAGTTGTTTGCGGTCAGTAGAAGGGTCGGGTCGCCATTGAGGAGTGCGGCATCAACAACTCGATCGATGACTTGTTGATGCGCTATTTGGGTACTTGTAGTAAACGTAGCATTAGTTAACACGATACGTGAAAGAAATGAGACGTACCTTGGATGTCGAGCGAATAGGTTACCGGAATGTCCGAGGCAACCAAAACCGCCAACGAGATAAATGGCCAGGGGCAAAATCATGAATAAATAGAAACCTCGGGAAACCAAACACCTAGAACATAATTAACCCGGGAGTGGAAATTCCCGGTATGCAAACCGAGAAATGGTGTGACCCGGTAAGCGTCCGGGTAAAACTAACCCCAGGAGATTGCAGCCCCGGGAAAGAATCGAGAGAAGACGATCCCCGGTAACCATATTATCCGGTAAAATTGAAGTCTCGGGACACCGTAACCCCGAGAAAACGCAACCCGGGAGATGGCGACTCCTGGTAGCCTTATAATCAGGGAAATATTCAACACCCGGGAAATCGCAACCCCGGGAGATCGAAAAACCCAGGAGATGGTGATTCTCGGTAAGCGAATAACCCGATGCCAAAACCTAGGAAATCGAACGAAATTAATCGATTGGACCTGCAATCGATTGTCAATCTAGCCTTAAAAAGGTAAACCGAAGTCGAAATAAGATAAGAACCAACTCAGAAGAGGTCGATTTTGACCTCTAACATCGCGATTTAGGGTTTTAAGCCCTAATCGCACAAATGGTAACTGCGACTCTCTAATCGGTCCGATCGTTCGCTCAATCAAGTGATTGAGTGTGAAATTGAAGCGAGAAGATGGTGAAATCGATTTACCAGTGAGATTGAATGCAGAAAACGAGTAAAAACGAGGCAAAAATCGGTCTGAATGAGCGTAGGGGAGGTCGATCGTCTAGGAGTTCAAGCGCGGGAGTTTTGAATGTGTGAGGGTTAAGTGTCGAATAAGGGTTTATATATATAGGCTGACTACTGGGAGTTGGTTTCCCGGTACTAGCGCCCGGGTTGATTCCCGGTTCTAGCATCGGTCCTTTCCAGGTACATAGTCTTGGCCGGACCGGGTAATGGGTCGGGTTGTTTGAAACAAACTGAAAGATTTTCTTAACTTAGTAAAGACAGGCCCTTGGAAAATTGGACTCCCAAAAAAAACGTCCCTTTAAATATTGAACATTAACGAAACTCCCCCTCAAAAGTTAAACTTTCTTAAACTCCCCCTCAACATTTGGAAAATTACTAAACTCTCCCTCAAAAGTTTAGATGCAAAGTCAATTTTAGCAATCTCATCATTTGGGCAAACTGTGGAATTGATAAACGCATAGAACCTGAGTTCAGTATCAGACTTGTCATCATTATCTGATTCGAATGAGAAACCATTGGCATGTAGATTATGTGAGGAATCAGTAGCGAAAGGATTTTCAAAATCAGATATTAGATTCCTTTTACAAAAAATCCGTTTGAACTTCTTTGCCTTTAGTTGAAAAACTCAAAGCCTTGTCATCAGTGTCGGAAGACAACACACCTACGAAGGCTTTGCACGAGGAGCTATCAGAATTAGAGGAAGTCGGTTCAACTGAGATTGGTTCAAGGATGCTTCCTTTGAGAGGAGTAAAAATTTGATCAGGCGGATTATGGATATCGGTCTTAGCAACCTTTTCTTGTAAAACTTCTGTTTCCAAAGCAGACAGTTTAGACTTGTTGGGTCACCAAAGACTTGAAGATGACCTACCGATTAAGTCTTTGTAATCCTACTTAGAGTATTTTTCTATGGTTCTTTGTAATAACTTAGATCAAGATATCAAGTGTTCGGTGAAGTCGAAGATCAACCGAAATCAGTCAGAAAAGTTTCTCATTGTGGAAGTGAAGACACAATTCTCAACAAAAGACTAAGTTATTTCCACCGATTTTCATCTTGGAAAATCGATGAACCTTCGGCCGATGTCATCATTATTTTCGGTCAATATCTCACTGATTTCTCAGATACAAATCAGTGAGATCTTCCTTTGTGAAAGTTGGCAGAAGAAGATCATTAAATATGGGACAATATCTAATGTCAGGAAAAAGGGACTATTTGTCGTTATTCCAGTTTTAGATATTGTCTCAATCAATCATGCTTATTCTTCCTAGTACTGAGAAAAAGTGTGAAAGAGAGTTGTCAACTTTTCAAAGTCAACCCCTATCTTTTGAATCTCCAGATGACAAGTGTCCCAAACATTTAATGCTTCCAACACTATATAAAGAACGAAGAGTTCTCCATGCAAGGTTACGTATTCCTGAAGATTTTCTCAGTGCCAAAGACTTACTCTCTCTTTGAACATTATAGCTTTCAATCTTTGTGTTTTAGAGTTGTTTTGTTTTCAGTTTACTTTGTGAAGATTGTTAGAATAGTTTTATCTGTTCTTTCCGCAACAATCTAAGTATTTCTGTGTGTAATTCTTGATTTGATAAATCAATAAAAGAATTAGTTAAGTGAAAATTTGTGTACTGTATTCAACCCCCCCCCCCCCCCTTCTACAATACTTGTTTAAGCCATCTAGGACTAACAAGTGGTATAAGAGCAGAAAGTCTAATCTCAATAAACTTGATTTGCAATGGCTGCTTCTTCTTCAAACAATGAAACTTTAATCGCAAAACATTTTTTCTGTAAATGGCTCTATAGCCAAACCTCCTAAGTTTAATCCCAACAATTTCTCTTTGTGGAAAAGTTGGATGATGCTCTTCATGGAAGGAGTGGATAGCAGATATCCAACCATTCCCAGTGAGGGACCCATTGTCCCTAGAGTCTGGGCTCCCTATGAAACGCAAAAGTCCGGCAAAGAAACTGCTAATAAAGATTATTCTGATGATTCCTCTGATGAAATAAAATCTGCTACAACCGGTCGTTATATTCTTAAAAACCCAAAGAAATATACTGATGAAGAAAAACGGTTGGTGTCTCTTGATTCTAAAGTTAGAGCAATCATTGCACTTTCTCTTCCTGATGAGGTCTACCACTCTTTAGTAAGTTTCCCTACAACTAAAGAAACGTGGACCACTCTATGTGTTTTGTACGAAGGTACAGATGAGGGGAAGAAGAGCAAGAACATTTCTCTCATTATAAAATATGAGCTTTTTAATTATGAAAAGGGAGAATCTCTCTCCTGCTACTACAACCGCTTTAACAGTCTCCTCAATGACTTAAAGTTGCTAGGCAGAGTATATGACAATGAGGAAGTCCTGTGCAAATTTATGGATTGTCTTCCTGACTTTTGGGAAAACATTTGTACTTGCATCAAGACAACCAAGGATCTTGAATATATGTCCCTCACTGTTCTTTATGGAACCCTTTTTAATTATGAATAAACCAAAATTCAAAGGAAGTCTATCATAAAAGAGATAAAAGGCTCCTCTGTAGCCCTTGTCAGTGATACTTCCAAGAAACCTCAGTGTGTGCCCAGAATCACCTACCCTTCATCTGAATCTGACAATGACTCTACTCATCAAACGGAGGCACATTTAAGTGACGCCGATGATGAAGGTGAGGAAACGTCTGTCGAACAAATAACTGATGAAATGGCTATGGTGGCAGGGTTCAAGAACAAACCCCGTTTTTAAGGCAAATCTAGAACTTTCAGAAAACCTTCTTCTTTCACAAAAAATTCCTCGACTGACAAGTCAAATGAAGAATGCTTCAATTGTGGTAAGAAAGGCCATTTTGCTTCTAAATGTAGAAGCAAACGTATTGAAAGAACTAGAACCACTTCATCTGACAAATTATCTTCCAAGAATGATAAATCCAAGAACAACTTTTCAAAATCAACTTTTCCTAGAAAAAGTAGTCAACCTTCCTCTTTTGAACATTTGGAACGTGCTTAGAAATATAAATCCAAATACAAGAGAGAAAAGGAAAGAAACGAGGGACTTCTTAGGAAAGGAAAAGGACTTCTTGTTGAAACCCATGACTGGGCTGATGAACCAACCTCTGAGAGCGACAAGGGCTCTCCCAACATGTGCTTTATGGCAAAGATTGATGAAGTGAAGAATTCTGAAAAGGTGATTACATCAACTGCCTTGGTGTCAAATGGGTGTTCATCATCTTCTCCTCACGTACATCCCTTCAACTCCATGTTTGAATCTGAAAAGATTGATGCTTATGATTCTTTGACCATTGATTTTTACAATGCTAAAGATGCAAAGAAAAAGGCATCAACTCAAGTCAAATCTCTTTCTTCACAACTTCAAATCCGTCTTTCCCAACTAAAACAATTTGACAAAATCAAAGTTGAGTTGGAGGACTTGAAAACCATAAACCACACCATTGCTAAAGAGAAAAATAAACTGCTTAAAAGATTGAAAAGAGAGCAAGAAACTGTGAGAAAATGGACCAGTTCTTCAAAGAATCTTGAGAAATATTTTCAAGACCAAATTTCTTGTGATGATAAAACCGGACTAGGTTTCGGAAAGATGGAAATTGACCTACCTTCACAAGCTCATGCTTCCACCTCCTGTGTTTCTCCAAACCTTTATGAAACTTCCGAGTCCAGTTCCATTGGGCCTGTGTCAATGAACTCTGCCGATTTATCCGAAGCCTTAAAAATTGGAATGTTTATAAAAGCCAAATACCCCATCTCTTTTCCAAACAATAAGGCTCAAGACTCAAATGACTCTCCGAAACCTATCCATGATCTTTTGAAAATTTTGACTTTAGATGAAGATTCTTCTTCTGAAACCATGGGTTCTCAAGTGCTCAAAAGAAATCTTTCAAATGTAAACCAACATTTTCCCGAGTCCAAAAAGGGTAAAACTATTGCAACCAACTACTCTTTAAAAAGAAAGTCTCCAGCTCTTTCAAAAGCTTCCTTTCAAAGTTTTCCCACAAACCTTACTCCAAGTGATGTAAACTCTAACACTTTTAAGGGAATTTTACGTTTTCCTCCTCTAATGTCCAGCTTTGGTCCAAAAGCTTTGAAAATGGATGTCAAAGGAAAAGGCAAAGAAAAGGTTAAAAAATCTAAAAAGGTGTTCATTTATAGAAAATGTTACAACTGTGGAGATACCCTTCACCTTGCTAAAGATTGTCCCAAAGATAGAATTGACCGAACTAAAACTAAGGATTCTTCTTCATCTAACCCAAAAGGACCCACAACCAAATGGGTACCAAGAAACTAATCTTTCTGTGACTGCAGGTTCATGAGCATCATCAAATTTGGTATTCGGATAGTGGATGCTCACGTCACATGACTGGGAACAAATCTCTTCTTATAAACTATGTGTCTGAAAATGGTCCATCAGTAACTTTTGGAGACAATTCTAGAGGTTACACACAAGGTTATGGTACTCTCACTAATGGATCTGTCACTTTCAATAAAGTAGCACTTGTTGAAGAACTGATGTATAATCTTCTAAGCATAAGCCAGCTGTGTGATCTGGGTTACAAAGTTATCTTTGAACATTGTATATGTTCCATTGTTGATAAAGACATGAATATACTATCTGGAAAAAGAAAGGAAAACGTCTATGTCATTGACATGGGACAAAATCACAGTACATCTAGTGTCTGTTTTATGTCTGATGTTACAGCCAAAAGAAACTGGTTATGGCACAAACGTCTACCTCACTTGAATTTCAAAACTTGGCACATTCTCCCCAACAATGACTTAGTGACCAGTATGCCGAAGCTGAACTTTGTGAAGGAAAAGCTGTGTGATGCATGTGAGAAAGGAAAACTCACCAAGTCGTCCTTCAAGACAAAGCAATGCTCCTCCATCATTCTTCCTCTTCAAATGCTGCATATGGATCTATGTGGACCCATCAGCATTCATAGTCTAGGAGGGAAAAGGTACATTCTTGTAATTGTTGATGAATTCACAAGATATACTTGGGTATGTTTTCTCAGGTACAAAAGTGATTCAACTGAAGAGATCATCAACTTCATCAAGAAGAATGAAGTTCAAACGGTCAGCTTGTACGGTCTGTAAGAAGTGACAACGAAACTGATATAAAAAACAGTGCCTTAGAAGACTTCTTCAATTACAATGAAATTTCCTAGAATTTCTCTGCAGTCAGAACTCCGCAACAAAATGGAGTAGTTGAAAGAAAGAATAAGACTCTATGTGAGGCTGCAAGATCAATGCTAAGTGAATCAAATCTTCCCACATATTTTTGGGCTGATGCTGTTAATATTGCATGCTTTACCAAAAACAGGTCGGTGATTACTATAAGACATGGGAAAACTATTTATGAAGTTTTCCATGGCCGAAAACTACATATAGGCTTTCTCCATGTCTTTGGATGTGTGTGCTTTATTCTGAATGATCGGGAAAACCTTAGGACATTTGACACTAAGGCTGATGAAGGTATCTTTATGGGATATTCTCTGTCCTCAAAAGCCTACCGTGTATCTAATCTTAGAAGAAAATGCATTGATGAATCCATTCATGTTAAGTTTGATGACTTCAGATCAACATCTCTCTCAAATGATGATGATGAATTGAATAGGTGGATTTCATCTTGCATTGGTGATGCTCCATCCTCAGTATCCACCGATCCCACTTCAATCCCCTACACTCAGAATCTTACTCAACACTCTAACCCATCTGATTCTCATCTAGAAAGTTCCTCACCTCCCATCTCAACAAATGTATCTCCCACCGAAAATGATCCAAATATTCCCTCATATTATTCTCCCAACTTCCTACCTTTAACCACCTCAAATCATCCATCTCTTCCATCTTCAAGTCTTCCACCCACTCCACCTCCACCTCCAGCTACCAAATGGACCAATGATCATCCCATAGACCAAATAATCGATGATCAACAAGCTAGAGTCTAGACTAGAAGAGGAATTGGTAATATATGCCTCTATGTGAATTTTCTATCTTTAATAGAACCAAAGAAAATTGAGGATGCATTAGCTGATCCATGTTGGATCACTGCCATGCAAGGAGAACTTTCTCAATTGACAAGAAACAAGGTTTGGAGACTGTTTCCTCGTCCTCCGAAGAAGACTATCATTGGAACCAAGTGGGTCTTTAGGAACAAAATGGATGAAGAAGGTACAGTGATCAGAAACAAGGACAGACTTGTGGCTCAAAGATATAGACATGAAGAAGGAATTGATTATGATAAAGCATTTGCACCTGTTGCTTACCAAAATTTCAGAGTTTTCCAGATGGATGTTAAAAGTGCTTTCCTCAATGGTGAACTGGCAGAAGAGATCTATGTGAAACAGCCACATGCATTTGAAGACTCCACACATCTTGACTATGTGTATCGGTTGGACACAGATCTTTATGGTCTCAAACAAGCTCCTCATGCTTGGTATGTTACTCTTGCTGACTTCCTCCTGAAGAATGGGTATTCCACAGGTAAAATTGATAACACCTTGTTCATCAAGCAAACCTCAAGTAATATTATACTTGTTCAAATCTGTGTGGATGACATCATATTTGGTGCCACTGATGTGTTACTATGTGATGAGTTTGCTTCTCTCATGAAGAGTCAATATGAGATGAGTATGATGGGAGAGCTTACATTTTTCTTAGGCCTTCAGGTCAAACAAACTTCAGAAGGGATTTTTATAAATCAAAGCAAATATATTCGTGACCTTCTCAAAAAGTTTAAGTTTGAAAATTGCTCTCCTATGAAAACTCCTATGGCACCACCCTTGAAAAATCATGTTGATCCGGATGGTAAATCCGTTGATGTAACGAATTAACAAGGAATGATTGGGTCCTTTCTCTATCTAACTTCTAGCAGACCCGATATTATGTTTGCTACTTGTCTTTGTGCGTGTTATCAGGCCAATCCTAAAGAATCTCATCTGGCTGCTGTAAAACGCATTTTCCGGTACCTGAAAGATACTCTGCATCTGGGTCTTTGGTATCCCAAAGACTCAAGTTTTGATCTAATAGGGTATTCAGATTCTGATTATGCAGGGTCTAAAGTTGATAGAAAGAGAACCACAGGTAGTTGCCAACTTCTTGGTGGCAAGCTGGTTAGTTGGTCTAGTAAGAAACAAAACTCAATTTCAACTTCAACTGCTGAAGCTGAATATGTTGCTGCTGGAAGCTACTGTGCTCAAACCTTGTGGATGAAAAATCAACTAAGTGACTACAATCAAATGTACTCACAAGTACCTATACTGTGTGACAACTCGAGTGCAATCGCTATTGCAAATAATCCAATTCTTCACTCCTGATCAAAACATATAGACATCAGATATCATTTCATCAGGGATCATATCTTCAAAGGTGACATAGAGCTGCATTTCATTCCTACTGATCTTCAACTTGCTGATCTGTTCACCAAACCCTTAGATGAAGACAGATTCAACTTTCTGATTGGAGAACATGGAATGCTGTATTTAGATCTTTAATAAAAAAAATTAAGTTATGCTAGCTTTGGTCACCGAATTCTCATTTCGGTGGATATCTTCTCCGACAATCGGTAGCTACCCACACTGAAAGTCTCACTCACCGAAAGTAAAGCATTCCTTCTCCGACATTACCTTTCGGTGGACTTCGGTGGACATCCAAACCGAAGGACATCGGTGTACAGCCATATCGGTGAACATCTACACCGATTCGTTCCAACAATCCTCCGACCCACACTCCACCGAAATCCTTTTTCGAAACCTTCCCACTAATTCCCACTCCGATCCGATATCTCCGATCTCCTTGAAATTCTACAAGTTCATCTCCGATTTTATCCTCACCGAAGCTCATCGCACCTTCTCTCCGAACCTGTGATCTCACCGACCCTAAATCCAAATCAGTGTCCACACCAATTTCTTAAATCGGTAAGAATCGATAAATACTGTACCACCGATTCCCTATCTCTCCGATTTCTCCTTCCCCGACTTTTCGTTCTTGTCCTTCACAAATATCGATGATCACGTCATCTGTGTCGGTTCGATTTGACCATTCCCATTCCTACTTTCATGAAAACCCCTTCGGCCGCACCATTTTCCATCAACATCATTACCCTCTTTATTATTATTTTTAATTCAAGAAACCCATTCCTCTTCCCATAACCGTTCCCGCCTCTTCAACTTCTTACCCTATTTAAACACTTCTTCTTCTTCATTCTTCTCTTTCACGACCTGCAACTCTCAAACCCTCCTTCTCTCTCGAACCTGCAACTTACTCTCTCTCATTTCTCTCAATGGAATCCTCAACTTCATCCAAGCTTCCCAAGATTCCCAAAAGCTCCAAAGTTGTTCCAACTTGTTTCGAAGATCTGAAATTTAACCCATGCAACCATGTTGCATGTTTTCACGTTGATCCCTCTCATCAAGAATGTACCACTGTTTATAAGTTCCTCTATCGTTCTCCACTTCTTCATGCATTCACATGCAACCCCAAAATGAGCAAGATGCTTATTGGCCAATTATGGCTCACCTGTGTCTACGATCCCTTAAATGACTCCATCAATGCCTCCGCTCTTTCTGAAGATGAAGACCACGACCTCACTTTTAGGGTCGAGGATGTACGTGCCGCCCTGAAACTTCCCACCTTCCCTGAGTTTGAAGAGTTCCATCTTGGAACTGAGCATGACGATGTGGTCAAAGCCTTGAACTACAACCCGGATTCATCTGCAAAAGGCCCAGGCACTCTCTTAAGAAAATACATGGGTAGTGTGTGGAACTTTTTCTTCACACACATCATCTACTGCTTGTCTAGAAAAACAAGTGGTCAGGACCAATCCCCTTCTTACATCACCGCTTTGTCCCATGCACTTACTTTCCAAAGAAAAATTGACTTCACTCAATACTTCTTCACTGAAATTGCTAATGTGATCACCCCACCGAAAGGATGCCATGTGGCCTTTCCCCGATTCATCTCCATGATCATCCAACACAAAATGGCTGTTGCTCTTGCCACCGATCGGAAGTCCAAATCTCTAAAATTTACCTACGACTGGTCTGCTCCCGTCATCGGGAAAACCGTTTTGGACGTGCCACCTCTTGCCTCCGATTTGCCATTACGCCAAGGTATGATCACTTTTGCTCACTCTCCCAATCTACAGTGGGGAGATGTTGAAATCCTTGGGTTTGTACACCCAGAGGTTTCAGCGGACTCTCCAACTGTAGTGGCCCCTATCCCTACTGCCCAAGTAAAATCAGGGGCCGCGAAGAAAAAGTCAAGGGCCCCCAATACCTTCGTGCCTGCTTATGAGACTATGCCACCGAAATCACCTTCGATGGCTACCCAAGTCTCAACCCATTCACACAATGGAGGCACTCTAAATCCCCTCTTAAGTCTCCTCTGAAGAGACCTAGGAAACCTTCGGCCAAGTCTCACACACCGGTCACTGATTCTCAAAAATCGGTGACTGTTGAATTGTCTCAAATGGGCCACGGGAATCTGCCATCCCCATAACCACCTCCTCCGTTGTCTCCCAAAAGACTTTGGTTCTACAAACGGAGTCCCCACATCTTTCCTCATCCCCTATTTCCTTAGGGGGTGCAGATGACTTTGAGGTCTCTCCCCTTAAAGGCTCAGCGTTCACACTAAACAACTTATCACCCGACCAGTTTATGGTTGATGACTTTGCACAACCCCGTGAAGGGTCGGCCGATCCAGAGGTCGTTCCGGAGGGTTTGGACTTTCTGGAATTCTTGTTGCAGGATACTAGGCCACGATCGGCCACCCCTCACAGAAGAGAACCATCACCAGTTTATGTTTCACCTCAAGATTCTCCATCCAAGCTTGATTCTCCACCAAAAGCAACCACCACTGAAAAACCTCCATCTCCACCGAAGGAAGCCACCACCGAAACACAAATCATTCCCATCGAAGTGTCCCTACCGAACCCCCCTCCCCGAAAAGAACCTCACGACCTCCACTTCCCCGACATCATCACACAGATCATAATCATCTTCTTCTGAAGATTGCTCCTCCCCTTCCCCATCTCCTTTTCTTACCAGGATCTTGTTCCCCGATCCCTTATCAGATCAACCTTCATCCTCCACCATCCCAGAATCTAGACCTCTACCACACACTCCCTTATCCCCCTCCACTCCAAAATTCCACATCCCTGATCATCAACATGTTACACCCTCAGGTTCTAACATCCGGTTTCCCTCCGATCTTCTGGAAGATATTCAGGATGGTACTTGTCAAAGCAGACTGGTTGGGACTCAGTTTGAGGCATTCAAACAAGCCTCCCTGACACTCATTTCTCAGACTGCTGATCGAGTCTGTCTCTTGGAAGAACAGGCACAACATTCTTCTTTTGAGGCTCCTCTTCGGGCCTTGCTTCAGCCGCTCACAGACTCTCTCGGTAACTTTGGCAAAAAGTTATAGGATTTGACCACCTCTAACTATCATCTATCAATATCAATGGGGGCCCTGAAATCAGCCTCCGATGCCCGCGACACCGAGCTTAGCCGACCACGTGCCAAGGATTCCCAACAACAATCCCTAAACTCTAAAAATTTGGAATCTCTCAAATCTCTCCACCGAAAGGTGGATGTTTTCACCGAAAACTTGGATTAGGACTTGGATCTCGGTGACTACTTGGAAGCTGAAATCGTGTACCCAGAAATGTGGGCACAAATGTTCCCACAGTGGGGGCGCAAGTATACACCGACACTGAGATCGTTACAAGTATCAAAGTGGTAAAACTACCGAGTATCGTATCCACAGAGATTGGATTTCAAAGTTTCGAGTCTTAAGTCCAGAATACACTGATTTCAATTAGAGAAGAAGAAAATATTTTTTGTGGGTGAGTTTTGGGGTTTTAACAACAAAAACTAAATAAGTAAATAAAATAGGTATGGGTGTAAGTTTTCCTTGAGATGTTCGTAGTGACGAAATGGTTAGTCACTTTCTAGTACGGAATGTCTATAAAAAGCCCGATCTCTCAAATGTGGATTTTTATAGACCGGTCCTACAAAATGTTCATAAAGGCGCCACTATTTCCGACTCTTAATCTTGCCGATTTAACTAAGTAAGACTCAAAAATCAAAGTTCAATCAGTATGGAGAGTTACACCCAAATCTCTTTGTGATATAAATCTCGACCGAAGTTCGAACCTTAGTAAATCATGCAGAACCCGCATCTCTACGTGGTTATCAAAGACTTTCTCAAATCTTTGTGCATCACTTAAGCCGTATTTCGGATCCGCCCCTCTCGAGGTCTAAGATCTAATATTAACATTTCAAGGTGATCAACTTATCTGCGTTGAGTTTAAGTCCCGACTCAAGTGACCAAGCTTAAGAGCTAGCAACGATGGCAACACCCAAGTGTCGCCTACTAGTCTCAAGTTTGACTCACACCCACACCCAAAAGGGTGGTTAGCTCATACTAAAAGTAAAAGATATAATAAAAGAAAGGAAATACGAAGTAACTAATTTCATTAAGTTAAATACGAGAAATAAAAGACGGAATTAAAATACAGAATTTAAAGTACTACACCTCAAGCCAAAGGCTTGAGGTGATTTATTGAAAGCAAAAGAAGAAGAGAAATATGGATGATGATGGATGATTCTTCAACTTCGACATCTGCTATTTATAGCAAATTCAAGAGATGGTGATATCGAAATGCGTGCCTTATCTTCACATCACAACAATTTGTTTGGGCGGTGGAATTTGCAGTGTGCCCACAGTGGGCACTCCATGCCCACAGAGTCCAGCAGTTGCATTGTTAACCCAAAGTGATGCGTTTAACCTAAAAATATCCTCAACAACTCCAAATGAAAATAAAATAATAAAAGGAAGAAACACAAACAAATAAAAAGGAAACACAACTAAAATGGAATAAAAAACACACAAACGGAATGTAAATAACTCCCAAAATGAGAGTTATCATACCCCCAAACTTAACTTGTTACTTGTCCCCAAGTAACTAAAAGACACAAATAAAAACAAATGAAGATACAAAATACATAAGAAGACTAAGTATCACAAATAGGACCTTCAATTTTACTTTTTTTTCTTTTTCTTTTGCATCTCAAATCCCTTTAACTAAAAGCATCCATAGTTTTTCCTAATTTTTCCACGCTATTCTTTTTTTTATTGCAATTTGATTTCCAAAGGCTAAGCTATAATTCACCCATCTTATGATAATTCACTACAAGTAATAAAGTGGTAAAAGTATTGAGTATCGTATCCACAGGGATTGGATTTCAAAGTTCCGAGTCCTAAGTCGAGAATACACTGATTTCAATTAGAGAAGAAGAAAATATTTTTTGTGGGTGAGTTTTGGGGTTTTAACAACAAAAACTAAATAAGTAAATAAAATAGGTATGGGTGTAAGTTTTCCTTGAGATGTTCGTAGTGACGAAATGGTTAGTCACTTTGTAGTACTGAATGTCTATAAAAAGCCCGATCTCTCGAAAGTGGATTTTTATAGACCGGTCCTACAAAATGCTCATAAAGTCGCCATTATTTCCGACTCTTAATCTTGCCGATTTAACTACGTATGACTCAAAAATCAAAGTTCAATCAGTATGGAGAGTTACACCCAAATCTATTTATGATATAAATCTCGACCGAAGTTCGAACCTTAGTAAATCACGTGGAACCCGCATCTCTACGTGGTTATCAAAGACTTTCTCAAATCTTTGTGCATCACTTAAGCCGTATTTCGGATCCGCCCCTCTCGAGGTCTAAGATCTAATATTAACACTTCAAGGTGATCAGCTTATCTGCGTTGAGTTTAAGTCCCGACTCAAGTGACCAAGCTTAAGAGCTAACAACGATTGAAACACCCAAGTGTCGCCTACAAGTCTCTAGTTCGACTCACACCCACACCCAAAACGGTGGATATCTCATACTAAAAGTAAAAGATATAATAAAAGAAAGGAAATATGAAGTAACTAATTTCATTAAGTTAAATACGAGAAATAAAATACAGAATTTAAAGTACTACACCTCAAGCCAAAGGCTTGAGGTGATTTATTGAAAGCAAAAGAAGAAGAGAAATATGGATGATGATGGATGATTCTTCAACTTCGACATCTGCTATTTATAGCAAATTCAAGAGATGGTGATATCGAAATGCGTGCCTTATCTTCACATCACAACAATTTGTTTGGGCGGTGGAATTTGCAGTGTGCCCACAGTGGGCACTCCATGCCCACAGAGTCCAGCAGTTGCATTGTTAACCCAAAGTGATGCGTTCAACCTAAAAATATCCTCAACAACTCCAAATGAAAATAAAATAATAAAAGGAAGAAACACAACTAAAATGGAAGAAAAACACACACAAACGGAATGTAAATAACGCTCAAAATGAGAGTTATCGTACCCCAAACTTAACTTGTTACTTGTCCCCAAGTAATTAAAAGACACAAATAAAAACAAATGAAGATACAAAATACATAAGAAGACTAAGTATCACAAATAGGACCTTCAATTTTACTTTTTTTTCTTTTTCTTTTGCATCTCAAATCCCTTTAGCTAAAAGCATCCATAGTTTTTCCTAATTTTTCCACGCTATTCTTTTTTTTATTGCAATTTGATTTCCATAGGCTAAGCTATAATTCACCCATCTTATGATAATTGACTTTGCAAACTTAGATCCACCGGACTTTGAAGGGTTGGTGTTTAAGGCTTCTCACTATCCTTACATTTTTCATCTTCCCCCAAACTTGTCTTTTTGGGTTACATCAAAGAAAAATATTTCAAACTATGTATTTGATGTGTTTTGCCCAACTTGTTTACCTCAACGTGTCAAACTTAGCTACTTGTATTTTTTTTATCCTTCCAATTATTCGAAGGATTTAGTTTTTTTTAACACTTGAGTTTCCTCCTCCAAACTTAAAATACTCAATATCTTTACTATGGAGGGAGTAATAAGACTCAAAGGATCGGGTAAGGAAACAAAGGAAAAGTGTATCGACCAAGTGTTTTAGAAAGAAGGCTCGTGTCATTTCTAAAATTTCAAAGTTTTATCAATATGGATACCGGGGAATTGGTTGTTTAGTTCTAGAAATCTGCTAGTGGTGGAAAGATTATTCAAACTATGAAACATCAAGTCTAAGGATATAAGATGTATGAGATTTTTTTGATTTTTTGATCCCAAAAATTATTGATACTAGTCCAAAATGAACAGACTCAAATCACACACACAAAAGTGTAAAATAAAAGACACAAAATTGGAGTTGCGAGTAATAAGATAAGTTTGCATCAAGGTTATGTAGGATGTGGTTCACCACCCCACATGTGCATCTTCAAAAAGTGGAGTGGTTTCAAGATAATCGACACCTCCACCATACCAAAGGTTCTTCCAACAAATTCACCACCCAAAGAACATGATCTAGGAAATTTTCCGGAGCTTTTGATCACACAAATCCTCCCAACAGACCATGGCATGATCCTGAAAGGAACATTGTGATCACAAAAAGAAGGCTGCACAAAATGAACAAACATCATTACGTTAGGAATTTTAGCATCTTGACACACTTCTTCACTATTAGGAAGTAAAGAAGGCTTGCTCATGTGCTTGAAATTTGCCTCAAAAATCTCCAACTATTTCTCAATATCACTCTCATCCTTACCAACACATTTTGATTTTTCATTATCACGTGGTAAGGAACCTTGACTTTGATTTTTCAACTCGTCGACTAGTTGTCCCATCTTAGTGTTTAAGGCTTCAAAAGAGGATGTAAAATTTTCCAAAAATGTTGTAAAATTTTCTGTTAAGCTTGGGGAAAAGGTTTCCAAAGAGTGAGACGGTTCGGGCTGTTCAAAAACATTCCCGGGTGGGTTGTTGGAAACAAAGGACGTGAATCCATGGTGAGAATCACTCCCTTGAAAATCACAAAAATTACCAAAATTCCCCTTCCAAGATTGGTCAAATGTATTTATAAACGTCTCATTCCAATCTTGATGAGGAGGTGAGAATGAAGGGTAGGTGTCATCATCTTGAATATTTTCCAAAAAGTTAGGATGTTGTTCCCATGAATAGTCGAAAGTATTAAAATACGGGGCATCCCAACTAAAGCCATCCATTACGGTGAAAGAAAAATCAATGAAAACTCAACTTATAACTCGAGAAACTCTGGAAATACGCCAATCCCCGGCAACGGAGCCAAAAACTTGGTAGCTGTAAATCGTGTACCCAGAAATGTGGGCACAAATGTGGGCACAAATGTTCCCACAGTGGGGGCGCAAGTATACACCGACACTGGGATCGCTACAAGTAATAAAGTGGTAAAAGTACCGAGTATCGTATCCACAGGGATTGGATTTCAATGTTCCGAGTCCTAAGTCGAGAATACACTGATTTCAATTAGAGAAGAAGAAAATATTTTTTGTGGGTGAGTTTTGGGGTTTTAACAACAAAAACTAAATATGTAAATAAAATAGGTATGGGTGTAAGTTTTCCTTGAGACGTTCGTAGTGACGAAATGGTTAGTCACTTTGTAGTACGGAATGTCTATAAAAAGACCGATCTCTCGAAAGTGGATTTTTATAGACCGGTCCTACAAAATGCTCCTAAAGTCGCCATTATTTCCGACTCTTAATCTTGCCGATTTAACTAAGTATGACTCAAAAATCAAAGTTCAACCAGTATGGAGAGTTACACCAAAATCTCTTTGTGATATAAATCTCGACCGAAGTTCGAACCTTAGTAAATCATGCAGAACCTGCATCTCTACGTGGTTATCAAAGACTTTCTCAAATCTTTGTGCATCACTTAAGACGTATTTCAGATCTGCCCCTCTCGAGGTCTAAGATCTAATATTAACACTTCAAGGTGATCAACTTATCTGCGTTGAGTTTAAGTCCCGACTCAGGTGACCAAGCTTAAGAGCTAGCAACGATGGCAACACCCAAGTGTCGCCTACTAGTCTCAAGTTCGACTCACACCCATACCCAAAAGGGTGGTTAGCTCATACTAAAAGTAAAAGATATAATAAAAGAAAGGAAATACGAAGTAACTAATTTCATTAAGTTAAATACGAGAAATAAAATACGGAATCAAAATACAGAATTTAAAGTACTACACCTCAAGCCAAAGGCTTGAGGTGATTTATTGAAAGCAAAAGAAGAAGAGAAATATGGATGATGATGGATGATTCTTCAACTTTGACATCTGCTATTTATAGCAAATTCAAGAGATGGTGATATCGAAATGCATGCCTTATATTCACATCACAACAATTTGTTTGGGCGGTGGAATTTGCAGTGTGCCCAAAGTGGGCACTCCATGCCCACAGAGTCCAACAGTTGCATTGTTAACCCAAAGTGATGCGTTTAACCTAAAAATATCCTCAACAACTCCAAATGAAAATAAAATAATAAAAGGAAGAAACACAAACAAATAAAAAGGAAACACAACTAAAATGGAAGAAAAACACACACAAATGGAATGTAAATAACGCTCAAAATGAGAGTTATCACTACTCCTTTGACAATGTGGATCGGGCATTGCTTCATCAAGTTTCCAGAAGGATGGATAGGGTTTCTGATCATCTAGGTGTCTCCCCTCCGTCCGGTGCTAAGGGGGAGAAAAGTCCGACGAAGCCCCCCCCCCCCCCCCCCTGAAAACCTTCCATCAGACATGCATCCAACACCCAACTTCCATTCGACACACCAACAATCAAGTTCTCCACGAAACCGAAAGCCACCGAAATTCCAGTTGAAACATTAAAATTGGTGGCATCTAATCAGGTAAAATCGGTGGAAAAGGGTGACACTTCGGTGGAGGGAACCGGTGGACCTTCTGAGGTGGAGAAACCAGGTCCGGCCGAAGGCCCATGTTGATCCAAACCCTCAGTGATTTGATAATGACTCTTTAAACACTTAGTGAAAATTGTAAGTAGACAATATGTATTAGAGTTTCACTATCGCTGATAAGTACTATGACTCTACAGTACCGCTGATAGGAACTCTCGCTCTTTAATTTTAAATATTCAGTGAACACTGTTCACCATAAAGCTCTGAGCCTGTTCAGTACTTTTGGTGATCGCTGATAGTTTAGTTGTTTACTTATGATCCCTGAAGACAAGTTTCACGTCAACAAAGGTTCTACGCTGAAGTCGAAGATCAAGCCCAAGAACCAGCGACAAGTCTACTAATGAACTGATGCGGATATCAGCAAAGCAAGACCTGTCCACTCAACGTGAAGTTTCAAGTAGAAGACTTCAGCGATCGCTGAGCTTTATCAATCGCTGATAAAGTACTGATCAACGAACGCTGATCATGAGGTCTACTGTACAAGTTCCCCCTTGCACGTCTCCATACGACGTGTCAGAACGGACATCCCTTCTGTCCAGAATCGTACAACCAACTCTGATTCTACACTGTGAACCATGCGGCTACTAAGGTTGTCTACAAAGGTAAAAACATGCAACCATTCAGCTGCTACCACGTGTAAAGTAATACTGCCATGCATTAAATGCATGCAGTATATAAGAAGAACCCTACTTCAGGATTGAAGTGCTCAGCCATCTTCTTCTTTCTGTCTTAATTCTAGTGCAAGAAACTTAGTGTTCTTAACTTGTTTAGATTAGGCTTAGTCCTTAATCTTGTTCCGCAACAAGTTGTAAATTGTTTGATTATATCAATAAACAATTTAGAAAGTAAAAATATGTGTGTTTGTATTCACCCCCCCCCCCCTTCTACAAACTTGTATAACCCTTCGGGACCAACAAGTGGTATCAGAGCAGATTTGTTTAATCTCATAAACAAGATCTTGTCTATAATAATATTTTCTCTTCCTTGCTATTTCTTAAAATGACTACCAACACAAACACTAATTATATTGATAATGGTTCTCTTGCTAAACCCCCTAGATTCTCCAGAGATAACTTTAATCTATGGAAAAATAGGATGGTACTTTTCTTAGAAGGTGTAGACCCAACTATTCCTTATTATATCGAAAATGGTCCATACATCCCTGTCAGAATTGATCCTGAGGTTCCAGCCGCTGAGAATAGAGCTGCTATTCCAGAAAGATTGGTTCCAAAGGAAATTCATATGTGGACTAATGAAGATAAGAAGAAAGTGGCTCTCGACACCAAAGCCAGATCCATTCTTTCCATGGCCCTTCGTGACGAAGTCTACCATTCCGTCATGAATCTGAAAACCTCCAAAGCCATGTGGGACACAATCTGTGTTCAATATGAAGGTACTTCTGAAGTCCAGGACTCACGAAAGATCAACCTGGTAAGACAATACGAAAGCTTCATTTGTGGTAAGAATGAATCTCTCTCTGAAGTACACCAACGTTTTAACTATTTAATAATAGATCTGAAAACCGTTGGTAAGGAATATTCTAACTTTGAACTTCTAACAAAGTTCTTAGAATGTTTACCTGAAAGCTGGGACAGTTATTCAATGTGTCTCTGTTAGGACACTGAAGTTGTCCTTAATAATTAGAAAGTTTTGTAAAGCAAAGGCTTTTGTATATGCGCTTAGGCTTAACTGTTGTAACAAGTGAGGAAGTATAAATAGCATTTGTAAAAAACACTTCCATAATTCAAGATGTAGATCTTAAACAATCTTGTTCTCTCTCTATACTAGTTGGATACCCGCGCAATGCGGCAGGATGCAAATATTGAATAAATGTAAACGATAACACAGGTTCCAATATCTCAGAGTTTTAATGATTGTCATAGCAGAATCAAGCTAGAACCTAAATACAATAAAACAACGCTAAATAATGGTAAGTGTATTAAAAGTTAGGGCCGTTTACGAAATGCTTACCGGATAAGCGCTTAATTGGCAAAAGTCTCAACTCACATTATGGGGTAACATTCTTTGAACTTCAAAGAAGGAGCTTCGAGAGGAGTCGAGATAAGAAGATTGATTGGAAGGTGTGGCTCTCTGATCCGGACAGTTTGTTGCGCTTGTAGCCTCGTTTCGCTTCTATTTTGTTCAGTTTAGGTAGGTGGTGTTGTAGCTACTGTTCGGGTTTTGGGCCTGCGATCACGTACCTTTCTGAACTGTTCGAGCAAGGCCTGCTTCAAGATGTTGTTATCGGCTGTTTGGAGTTCTCTGCCCGGATTAAGCTGCTTTGTCGGTACTACTGAATTATATGATCGAAGGTCTGATCTGTTGGCTGTTTGGCGTGGGCTGAATGGGCAAAGCCATTGTGTTGGCTGTATGGTTTAAGCAATGGTTGCCCAGGCTGCTGCTTGTTTTTGGTTCGGCTTGGCTGTTTTGATTAAGCTCTCGTAGTGGCTTACTACTGGTAATCCGTGGGGGCTTAATCTGGCCGGGTATTTTTCCGGTATTCCTGTATGTTGTTGCTTGGGCTTTGCCTGGTTCGGTTGTTTCTCTATTTTGACTGGTTTAATAATAATACTTGCCTTTCAAAAAAAAATTATGGGGTAACATTCTCAAGCATCAAAATGAATTATTGGTATACTTTTATAACCCAGTATTACAAGGTAAGAGTTATTACCCTCACATACCGGGTAAGATTCTGGATCCGCTTATCACTAAATTACCCTCACAAGGTAAGAGTTATTACCCGCTTACCACTAAATTACATTGTCGCATTTTTACCGGGTAAGATTTTAGTCCACCAAGTCGATTTCGTATACAACAATTCATTTGGTAAGCACTAACCGTGGTAATGCTAAAACATCTCTACTCCAATACCTACCTAGTGTTTAATAACACTGATTATTCCAAAGAATCACATCTCATCTCAGCATGGCATGGCTTACAGCAGCAACTTACATGATAAATGATGCATATAGCTTAATATACATCTTCCCATCCAACTACATCCACATAATTTGTTAACCACACCACATAAATACTGCAGAATGCAAAAAAGAAAAAAAATCAAACTGTTGACAAATTATCTCTGTAACTTCTCGATGTACATTAAGCAAATAAGAAATATTCAAAATAACAAATAGCATTCATGGTGACATTAGACCTATTGAACAAATTAATAGCAACATTTCTTCCCTCTATCATATGATTATATACGCTAGGCTAAAAATCATGTAAACAAACTAAGCATGTCCTATTAATGTTCAAAATGATGCAATACAATTTATAAATTAACCATTTTCCAACCACTTACGAAGACAAAGTTGATTTGTTTTCAATTTGACTTGCAAAAAATCTGATGGGGAATACAGACCTCCGTTTTCACATTTGACATGGAAAAGCTATGATAAACTTGAGATGTAGAAATTTCTAAAAGTTTGATCATGTAAGAAACCAATTAACATTAAGTGAAATGGAAAATAGAGACCTCCGTTTGGTTCTCTTTTGATCCTACAAGATGGAGCAATGATCACCAGAAAAAATAAGCAGGTATGTGAGAGAAAAATTTGAAATAAGCAGGTAAATGAACAAAATCGAGCCATGAAAAATCAAGATGAAGAACGTATAATTACAGAATAACAACGATCATAGCATTCAAAGAAAATGCAGAATTATACCATTCCACATTGCCAAAGTCATTATCCTCACTTATGAAACATCTTTCTTGTTCTCCAACTATATCAACAAAAGAAAATTGAATTGTAACAAATAACATATAATCAGAGAGAAAACAATTCGATAAAATATAAAAAATCATCACTTATCGACCACAAACAAAAATAGATTCAAATGGAACTAAAACCAGAAAACACAAATGGAGCAATGTCAAAACATATTAAAGATGCAGAATATATCACAACTTTGTAAGATGCAGTTAAAATCAACAAAAAATAAAAAATGAGAGATCATACTACTCAAAAGAAGATGCATCTACAAGAAGTTGATATGTGTAGTGTTCTCACAAATCGGTATTTAACCCCAACAAAAATCTTCAAAAGGTTAAGAGACTATAATATATTACCTGGAGATGAGATCTTACCTGTAGATGAAAAGTATAACAAATATTGCAGTAAAAATCAGTCCTCGACCCATCTATAACACAAATCTTCAAAAGGTTAGCATGAAACAACGTGATATGTCAATTTTGCTCTTTTGGTTTCGTTTTCGGCGACCAAATTGTGATTGTTGGGTGTGCGATGAAGACGAAAATCAGTGAGAAATCAAACTAAACTGGATTATAAACGAAAATCAGTGAGAAACTTTGAACACTTGTGAATGGCAGTTGTGGATTGGTAAGATTTTTGTATTGGGTAAGATACAAAAATCATCTTACCAGGAGCAGCCAATACACATTCGATCACTTATGTATTGGGTAAGATTTTTGTCCAACTCTAGGCAAGAATGACTTCGGATTGCCGCCAGTTCACCTATCGTCTTTCATGTACCTGTTTTAGAAACAGTAGAACACTAAACACTATAGCTCATCAAAGTTTTTTCACAAGAAATTAAAAAACTGTTCCAAAGAATCACTAAAACATTGTCATATCTTACCAGGACCAAATTTAAAACCAACATCAATAATCTCTTGAATGTAACCCATTGACATTCTAGGTCAAAATACATCTGTTTTTTTTATGCAAACACACCTAAAGCAAAACAAATCAAGAAACATACCTTAATCACAGAGATAGATAGAGAAAACACGAGCAGAAAGTCCAACTCGAAATCAGAAAATAAAAAGTCTAGAGATATATGGCGACAATCCATCGACTATTTTGAAGAGAAATAAAGGTATTGAACCTGGGTGGAGAGTGAGAGCGATGCTAGAAATCAGAAAAAGCAAAAACCACATATAAATGGCGACAAAACACTTCTCGGGAGTGAGAAGAACCTGGTATTGAAACAAAAGACTAATGCAAGAAATTAAGCAATCCAAAAGAACCTTCAGCTCAAAAACCAAGAACACAAATAAGAGCATAGTTTTGTTGGAAAAACGAAAGACGTTAAGTCCTTTTAAATAGAGACATATGAATAAAGGTAGCATGCTGAAAGAAACAGCGGTGACCAACTAAAGTAATCAAGATATTAACAACCAAATAAGCACTGACTTAATAAATATTCTAACAACCAACATAATTAACACACAATGTCTGATGCTGTTAAAAGTACAAGAACGTTCATTTTGGAAACCTCCTTATTGTGGTGATGCTCTTGTCTATAGTTGAGAAGAAGACAAAAATAAATTAAGTCGAAATGTGCCTTGTTTATGACATACCCTAAAGATGCACATTTAAAACCACTACATAAAGACAGATACATCATGCAAATGAAAATGAAATACGAAGGTACCATGAAGACTCGTCTTAAATCTTAACAGGACCAAATTAAAAAAATCAGAACACTAAACCCAATACCATCTGTTGTATATTCTGTCAAAATGCCAACAGATCACCAAAGTTCATATAGGGAGGGGGTCAATTACAAAATTACAAACTCAAAGTTAGGAAAACAATTTTATAACTGATATTACCTAAGATGGAGCGATGGAGAAATCGATTTTTTAAACCTGAGATGGAGCCATGGAGATGAAACGTAATATGTGAACCCAAGTTCAAAGCAAAATCAAAATGTTTCACATCAAAAAAATTCAAAATTGAGGTTGAAATTCTTTTACCTGAGATGGAGCGATGGAGATGGAGTGATGAAGATGAACCTAATCTGTGAACCCAAATTCAAAGGAAAATCAAAATGTTTCACTAAAAAAATTCAAAATTGAGGTTGAAATTCTTTTACCTGAGATGGAGCGATGGAGATGTGGAGTGATGAAGACGAACCTAATATGTGAACCCAAATTCAAAGCAAAATTAAAATGTTTCACATTTCAACCATTCAAAATTGAGGTTGAAATTCTTTTTACCTGAGATGGAGCGATGGAGATGGAGTGATGAAGATGAACCTAATCTGTGAACTCAAATTCAAAGCAAAATCAAAATGTTTCACATCAAAAAAATTAAAAATTGAGGTTAAAACTTTTACCTGAGATGGAGCGATGGAGATGGAGTGATGAAGATGAACCTAATCCGTGAACACAAATTCAAAGCAAAATCAAAATGGTTCACATCAAAAAAATAAAAAATTGAGGTTGATTTTTTTTACCTGAGATGGAGCGATGGAGATACAGTGATGAAGATGAACCTAATCTGTGAACCCAAATTCAAAGAAAAATCAAAATGTTTCACGTCAAAATATTTCAAAGCCGAGATTTCAGAGAGATGGAGATAACCCTATCGATTTTAGAGACATTGGGGACGGGAGAAATGAGAGAAAGAGGGATGTAATGAACCCTAATCGTATGAGAGGATTGAGAATTAAACCATCGGGAGCTTGAATCGTACCAGGAGAAAACCCTATGAATATAATTATATGTTCTGAATGACGAATCTATCACATGGGAGCTTGAATCGTCGTAGTGAATTGAGTCGTCACATTGGGAGGGAGCGATATTGAGCAGGTCTTGGAAAGAAAATGAGGAATTTTGAATTAATATTGGAGAGAGGAATTTTGAATTATTATAGTAGGGATAAGGAGGGAGAGAGAGAGAGGAATTTTGAATTATTATTGGAGAGATAGGGAGATAGGAAAAGATAACTACAACAATTAATTTTCAGTTTTATTAAAAATAATAAAAGAAAAAGCAGAATCAACATGCTTCAATAAAGGAAGAAAATGAATTTAATTAATTTTTTAAATAAAAAAAGATTTGAGTTTAAGTTGTTAGAGAGATAGGAAAGATAACTACAACAATTAATTTTCAGTTTTATTAAAAATAATAAAAGAAAAAGCAGAATCAGCAGTCTTAAATAAAGGAAGAAAAAGAAATTTAATTAATTTTTTAAATAAAAAAATTTAATACTTTAAGACTTTTGAAAATATATCATGTGATCGTAATTAATTGTTTTTATATTCATGTAATCACATTAATTATTTTTATTAAATTATAGTGTATTATATGAATTTTTTAAACTTCTATAAACCGTTTTTTCGATTTTTTTTCATGTTCATAAACTGTTTGTTTGAGTTTTATAAATTATTTTTTCAAAAACATCAAGATTTTTATGTTTCATAAATCGTTTTTCGAAATTTTCAAGTTTCATAAATGATTTAATAATCTGTTTGTTGGATTTTTAATTTTAATATATTTTTCTCTAACATGAATAATCTTATTTTTTTTCAAAATAATTATATATTTTTCAGGCTTAAATAAAGGAAGAAAATGAATTTAATTAATTTTTTAAATAAAAAAAGATTTGAGTTTAAGTTGTTAGAGAGATAGGAAAAGATAACTACAACAATTAATTTTCAGTTTTATTAAAAATAATAATAGAAAAAGTAGAATCAGCATACTTAAATAAAGGAAGAAAATGAATATAATTAATTTTTTAAATAAAAAAAGATTTAAGACTTTAAGACTTTTGAAAATATATCATGTGATCGTAATTAATTGTTTTTATATTCATGTAATCACATTAATTATTTTTATTAAATTATAGTGTATTATATGAATTTTTTTAACTTCTATAAACCGTTTTTTTCGAGTTTTTTCATGTTCATAAACTGTTTGTTTGAGTTTTATAAATTATTTTTTCAAAAACTTCAAGATTTTTATGTTTCATAAATCATTTTTCGAAATTTTCAAGTTTCATAAATGATTTAATAATCTGTTTGTTGGATTTTTAATTTTAATATATTTTTCTCTAACATGAATAATCTTATTTTTTTCAAAATAATTATATATTTTTCAGGCTTAAATAAAGGAAGAAAATGAATTTAATTAATTTTTTAAATAAAAAAAAATTTGAGTTTAAGTTGTTAGAGAGATAGGAAAAGATAACTACAATAATTAATTTTTAGTTTTATTAAAAATAATAATAGAAAAAGTAGAATCAGCATGCTTAAATAAAGGAAGAAAATGAATATAATAAATTTTTTAAATAAAAAAAGATTTAAGACTTTAAGACTTTTGAAAATATATCATGTGATCGTAATTAATTGTTTTTATATTCATGTAATCACATTAATTATTTTTATTAAATTATAGTGTATTATATGAATTTTTTTAACTTCTATAAACCGTTTTTTTCGATTTTTTTCATGTTCATAAACTGTTTGTTTGAGTTTTATAAATTATTTTTTCAAAAACTTCAAGATTTTTATGTTTCATAAATCGTTTTTCGAAATTTTCAAGTTTCATAAATGATTTAATAATCTGTTTGTTGGATTTTTAATTTTAATATATTTTTCTCTAACATGAATAATCTTATTTTTTTTCAAAATAATTATATATTTTTCAGGCTTAAATAAAGGAAGAAAATGAATTTAATTAATTTTTTAAATTAAAAAAGATTTGAGTTTAAGTTGTTAGAGAGATAAGAAAAGATAACTACAACAATTAATTTTCAGTTTTATTTAAAATAATAATAGAAAAGGTAGAATCAGCATGCTTAAATAAAGGAAAAAAGAAATATAATTAATTTTTTAAATAAAAAAAGATTTAAGACTTTAAGACTTTTGAAAATATATCATGTGATCGTAATTAATTGTTTTTATATTCATGTAATCACATTAATTATTTTTATTAAATTATAGTGTATTATATGAATTTTTTGAACTTCTATAAACCGTTTTTTCGATTTTTTTCATGTTCATAAACTGTTTGTTTGAGTTTTATAAATTATTTTTTCAAAAACTTCAAGATTTTTATGTTTCATAAATCGTTTTTCGAAATTTTCAAGTTTCATAAATGATTTAATAATCTGTTTGTTGGATTTTTAATTTTAATATATTTTTCTCTAACATGAATAATCATATATTTTTTTCAAAATAATTATTTATTTTTCAGGCTTAAATAAAGGAAGAAAAGGAATTTAATTAATTTTTTAAATAAAAAAAGATTTGAGTTTAAGTTGTTAGAAAGATAGGAAAAGATAACTACAAGAATTAATTTTCAGTTTTATTAAAAATAATAATAGAAAAAATAGAATCAGCATGCTTAAATATAAGAAGAAAATGAATATAATTAATTTTTAAATAAAAAAAGATTTAAGACTTTAAGACTTTAAGACTTTAAGACTTTTAGTCTATATGCTTTATAAGATAGTATAGATTAGATTAGTTTTCTTTTGAATAATAAATTGTTCTTCCTCATATTGTTCTTATTTTCTTGGATTGTTGGAGATCATGGGCCTAACAGTCTCAAGCTGTCAAAGGATCTAAAATTGACGACTCTTTCTACCTTATATGGCACGATGCTTAATCATGAGCAATCGGGTCATCTTAAGAAGAATCTTGTAAAAGATTCTAAAAGCACCCCTGTTGCTTTAATCTCAGAGTCTCCTTCCACTTAGCGATCTACTATCACTATCACTGAGTTGGAGACTAACTCTGAATGCTCATCAGATCCTGACTCTTCAGATCTTGATGAATCTATGGCTCTCCTTTCCAATAAGTTCAGGAGATTCGCCAAAAATAAAAATTTCAGAAAGAACAAACCTCTTGCTATTACTGATAAGCCTAGATCATCAACCCCTGTTGATAAGGCTACTGCTACTTGCTATAACTGTGAAAAGATAGGACATTTTGCTAGCGAGTGCAGGTCAAAGAAAGTTTTTAGAAACTCAGCTTTCTCCAAAAAATCCTCTAACCCCAGGTCTAGAGATGACAAATACCAAAAGCTGAAAGAAAGGTACGCAAAGCTGAAAGGCTTTAAGAAGAAAGGCAAAGGCCTGATGGATGATTATGATTGGGATGCTTCAGATGAAGAAGAATAATCGGACTCTGAAGATGATGATGAAGCCAATCTCTGTCTCATGGCCAAACTTGAAGATGAGGAAGAAAAATCTGATATTCCCTCTACTTCAACCTCTTCTACTAAGGTATCACCTTCTTTCTTTACCAATATTTCAAATATTGATGAAGCTGATAGTCTTCGAAAGATCGATCTCCTGACTATGAGTTTATATGACGCCATGAATGGCATAACTGTTGTTGAAAATCAAAATATTGATCTCGCTGAACAACTTAAAAACTGTCACCTTCAAATAGAAAAGCTTTCTAAAATTGAAGAAGACTTGAAAGACCAAGTTCATATAAATCAGCTAGTCAAAATCGAGCGCGAAGAAGCTATCGCTGCCTTAAAAGCTGAAAAAGCTAATGTTGATGGATGGTATAAATCCTCAACAACGATCACTGAGATACTCAAGTCTCAGATTCCTTTGAGTGACAAACGTGGTCTTGGTTACAAAGCTGAAACTAAAGAACTAATCATTGATAATTCCATGCTTAAGTTTGGAATGTTTGTTTCCTCTATCCCTGATACTTCATCTTCTCAGTGTTCCTCTTCAAAACCTCCTATCCCTAAGGAAATCTCTACCTTAACATCTAAAGGTAAGGAGAAAATTATTTATCCAAAACCTCAGAAGGGTACCTTTGTACCTAAGCTGAATGCTTCTAAAGCTCCAGTGACTTATCCCTCTACTTCTAAGAACAAGATCCCTGGATTTATTCAGCGATCTACTCCTAGACTTAAAGTGGATATTATTGGTAAGAAATCTGAAGAACTGATAGTTCCTCCCATTTGCAATGCCAAAGGTATACTTGGTGCTGCCCTGCTCATTTAAAACTAACGGCTCAGCATGCAAATGGTCCTAAAGCTACTTTTAGTTATAGGAAATGTTATCACTGTGGACTTACAAATCATGTTGCTAGTAAGTTCCCCACAGCCACCAAAGCTAAAATAATAGCTAAGGTGAAGATCAATGCTCCCAAAGCAAAGAAGACCACTGAGGTTAAGAAATTAACCAAAGTGAAAACTGACAAAGTTGAATCTTCAAATGCTGTGAAGAATGCTGAACCTTCCACCTCCTCTACTCCCACTGACAAGTGTATACACATGATGAAATGGGTACCCAAGTCAAACTAATCTTCCTTGTTTGCAGGTTAAGAAAGGTATCTGGTATCTCTATAGCGGATGCTCTAGACACATGACTGGTAAGAAGAACCTGCTCACTGAATATAAGGAAGAGAAGGGTCCCTCTGTGACCTTCGGTGGAAATGGAAAAGGCTATACCCGAGGGTTTGGTGTACTCTCTAATGGTACAACAACCTTTGGAAGAGTTGCATATATTGAAGGACTGAAGCATAATCTTCTAAGCATAAGTCAGCTATGTGACAAGAATAACAAAGTGATCTTCACTAAGGAATCCTGCTTTGTCACTGACAAAAAGGAGAAGATAGCTCTCAGCGGTTATCGTTTGGAAAATGTTTATGTAATAAACAAGGACTCCACAACCACCGATAACTCTTGTTTCTTCTCAAAAGCCACATTTGATGCCAACTGGTTATGGCATAAGAGGCTCTCCCATATAAACTTCAAGAAACTGAATACTCTTTCCTCTAAAGAGTTAGTCACTGGTCTACCTCAACACTCATATGCCAAGGAGTCCTTATGTTCAGCGTGTGAGAAAGGCAAGCAGACCAAAGCAAGCTTCAAGTCTAAGCAAGTTTCCTCAGTGTCAAATCCTCTACAACTTCTCCATATGGATTTGTTTGGCCCTGTTAACAAACAATCCATCGCTGGAAAGAAATATACGCTGGTCATAGTTGATGAATTCTCTCGCTATACCTGGGTAATGTTTCTCCGTTCTAAGAGTGACACCCCTGAAGAACTCATCACCTTTGTCAGGAAAATGGAAGTCCTGAACAACATGACCGCTCGCTCAATAAGGAGTGATCATGGAACTGAATTCAAAAACAGTTCTCTTGATTCCTTCTTTGAAAGCAAGGGTATTTCTCACAACTTTTCTTCAATGAGAACACCGCAACAAAATGGAGTCGCTGAAAGAAGAAATAGAACTATCATAGAAGCTGCACATTCAATGCTCAGCGATTCTCAACTACCTACTCAGTTTTGGGCAGAAGCTGTCAACACTGCTTGTTTTACGCAAAACAGGTCGCTGATAGTCAAAAGATTCAAGAAGACAGCCTATGAACTTTTTCATGGGAGAAAGCCTTCAATCAGCTTCCTTTACATCTTTAGATGTCAGTGTTTCATACTGAACAACAGAGATGCCCTTGGAAAGTTTGATCCTAAGGCTGATGATGGAATCTTTCTTGGATATTCTTCTATCTCCAAAGCCTTCAGAGTCTTTAATCGAAGAAGACAAACTGTCGAAGAAACTGTTCACGCCACCTTTGACGAATCCCGTTCAACGAACTCTAAACCTTCTGCTGATACTGAAGAACTGAATCAATGGATGTTTTCTTATCTTGGTGATTCAGACGATGTTCCCACTCCTCATACTCATACCGTTGAAGATGATGGTCCTACTATCATCCCAAACATGCAGACTAGTGAAGCTGAAACATCATGGGTCTCAGTTGTTCCTCTAAACACTATGCCTGCTTCTGAACCAAATGTCTCAGACATACCATCTACTTCTCAGCAATCAGGGAATGAAATGACATCTGCACATATTCCTCTCTTAGCTGATATACCAGAAGTTGCTGAAGCCTCATCTTCAGCCCCTCCAGTTCAGGTTGAGTCAGCCACTCATGCTCCGGCTCAGCGATGGACTATTAATCACCCTATTGATCAAATTCTTGGTGATCCAAACGCTGGTATTCAGACTCGACGAAGTGCATGTAACATTTGTTTACTTGTTAACTTTATTTCTCTGATTGGACCAAAGAAATTAGATGATGCCCTCAGAGATCCAAACTGGGTAAGCGCTATGCAAGAAGAGCTGACAGAATTTGAAAGAAACAAAGTTTGGAATCTCATTCCAAGATCATCTGACAAGTCAGTGATAGGCACTAAATGGGTCTATCGAAACAAGTTGGATGAACATGGAACTGTAACCCGCAACAAGGCTCGTCTTGTTGCTCAGGGATACAGACAAGAGGAAGGCATAGACTACGACAAAACATTCGCCCTAGTGGCAAGACTAGAAGCTATTCGTCTATTCTTAGCTTATGTTGTACATAAAGACTTCAAAGTGTATCAAATGGATGTCAAGTCAGCGTTCCTCAACGGAAAGCTGAATGAAGAAGTCTACGTGGAACAACCTCCAGGATTCTCAGATCCTAAGCATCCAGGTTATGTCTATAAACTGGATAAGGCACTTTATGGCTTAAAACAAGCTCCACGTGCATGGTATGACACTCTCTCTACTTATCTCCATATTGAGGAAAGTAAAAGGTCATATTATTCTCGTACAAATATATCTCGATGATATTATATTTGGTTCTATTAACCCTGACCTTTGTACTCGTTTCTCTGAAAAAATGAAAACAAAGTATAAAATGAGTATGATGGGTGAGCTAACATATTTCCTTGGTCTTCAGATAAAACAAAATGAAAAGGGAAATTTCATTAATCAGGGAAAGTATGTTAAAAATATGCTAAAGAAATTTGATTTAACTCAGAGTTCAGCTATGAAAACCCCTATGGCACCGCCGCTGACAGTAAACAAGGATTCTTCTGGAATACCTGTTAATGTCACGACATACCATGGGATGATCGACTCTCTTCTGTATCTTACAACTAGCCGACCTGATATTATGTACGCAACCTGTTTGTGTGCACGATATCAAGCTGAACCTAAGGAATCTCATATGATCGCTGTAAAGCGAATTTTTCGATACCTTAAGGGTACTCCTAACTTAGGTCTTTGGTATCCCAAAGACTCAGGGTTTGATCTAATCGCCTATTCAGATAATGATTTTGCAGGTTGCAAATTGGATAGGAAAAGCACCATAGGAGGCTGTCAGCTCCTGGGTGGAAACCTGGTGAGTTGGACAAGTAAAAAGCAAAACTCAGTGTCCACCTCAACCGCTGAGACTGAGTACGTAACTGCTGGAAGTTGTTGTTCTCAAGTCCTGTGGATGAGAAATCAACTACTGGACTATGACCTTTAGCTCTCGAAAATTCCAATCTATTGCGACAACACTAGTGCCATCGCTATAGCCAACAATCCAGTGCTACACTAAAAGACCAAACACATCGAAATCAGGTATCATTTTATCAGAGATCATGTGATGAATGGTGATATAGATTCAACTTGATGAGACAAGATTCAACTGATCTTTTTTCCAAACCTCTTGATGAGACAAGATTCAACTTTCTCATCAGCGAGCTTGGAATGCTGAACTTTGAAGAGTAAAATCTTCAGCAGTTCACATTTGATCAGTGATAACAATGAACTTATATAACCCATTTCTATCACCTTCTCTCTGAACAAAATTTATTCGCTGATATCAAGGTATGTTTTCTTTACTCACTGATGTTCGCCTATAACTAAAAGATTTCAAAACATATTGCATCGCTGAATATCTGTTCCGTATCAGCAATACTTTGAAATTTCTAAAACCAACACTGATATTTCTATTCAGTGCTTCATGTTTTCAAAATGTCCCTGAGTTTTCAAAACCCTCAGAGACATCCTAAAATATAAAAGGACGTTTGTGACGTAATCAAACGGATAAACCCTGGCACGTTCTTTTTCTGACACACGTTTGCAAGTTTCGTTTTCCATCCAATCAAATGCAAACACGTGTCCGTGTCATCATGAAAAACTTTTCCCGCTCATAGTTTTTCTCTCTATACTCTCACTATATAAACCCATTCGAGTTTATATTTTTCCTTTACGCGAACAACTTCTTCTTCAAGAAAAGAATTACTGTTGCATTTTGAACTCAAGTTTCCAGAAACTGTTCATCTTCTTCTTCGACAACAAGGTTAATATTCTTATTATTTACCTGTTTTAACTTGTTTCTGATCTTGTCTTTGTTTTCAAAAGATCAAACAAAAGAACCTTTTAAAATGAAATCATTCTCTTTTCATGATTTTATGAACACAACCTTCATGGTTGTTCTTCAAGTTTAAAACAATATCTTAAACTTGTTCTTAATATGTTTTTCTAGAATCCTATTTTTTTATATAAAAGAGGAAACTGGAAAACAAGACTATCACTAGTTTACATCAAAACTAGGAAAACCCTAATCTTCATTAAGACATCTTTGGTCTGAATGAAATGGACAAAAGTCAACAACATCTTATTGGAAAATCTTTCCACATTAAGACATTGTTCTTTATCTCTTCTTCATGTTTATATATGTTAAACAGAAATGGCATCTACCACTGATACTCCTGCTACCTCAACTCCTACTGCTACTGAGAAAGTGGTTCTCACCAAGGTTCCTCAGGTCAAGTTCAAACTTGATAAGGTTACGTTCCAACACAACAACCACTATGCGCTTTTCGATTTTCTTCCGAAGAAGCAAGTCAGGCATCTGAATGATGCTGTGAATTTTCTCAAAACCTGCTGCTTATCTACAGCCCTAACAACCGTACCCCCTGCTCATAAATTCCTCTTATCTCAGTTCTGGTATACTGCCAGACGAGCTAAGGTTCCTTCACCCAAAGACCCAAAGAAACTCGTGGATACCATTCTCTGTGACACCAAATTTGGCACCACCAAAATCAACCCTGCCATTATCAGGCGTGCACTGAACCTCCCTACCGCTACTAAAGAAAAACCCTTTGTTTCTCTCCCAAACCCAAAGAAACATCCTGATAGGGAAACAATCATTGCATTCTTTGATGCAATGAAGTACGTATGGGGAACAGGGAGAGATGAAAAACCCGAGAAGAAGCTGAACGCAATCAAAAAGTCCATGATGTCAAGCGAGATGAACTTCATCTTCGCCCACCTGATAAGCTGCATGACAGCGAAGACCGGCTCCTATGACCAAGCCGCTCAACCTCAGCAAGCCATGGGCTATGCTCTGCTGAAAGGTCTCCATGTTGACTGGGCCTCGATCATCTACGACGATCTTGCGTTCAGAGTGGACATGGATGATAGACCAACTTGCGTTCCATACCCCCGATTCATCAGCGCCGTCTTTCAAAAAGTTCTCGGGGATAAATACCCAAAAGAGGGTGATCTGAGACTCTCTCAGGTTGGCCCTAAGGTTCTAGACTTCAGCCCCATGCCAAACGAGGTACGTCTCTCTAATCTCTTATCTCTTCTCAATCCTCCTTCTTCAACTTCTGCAGCTACCTCAGCGGAAATCCCCACCACTGATACCCAGGTTGCACCCTCCACTCCTTCTTGTAAAAGGAAACACTCTAATACCCAACTTGAATCCGCAAGGATCAAGAAAACCAAGGAGCAACCCTCTAAGCCATCAACGGCTGAAGACTCCACGACTCATCTTGTACAAGAGTCGTTGGATAGTTTCGTGGTACGCTCAGCCACAGCTGAAAAAGCCACCCCTTCCATCCAAACCTCAGCGTCTCTAAACGCTGATGTTATAAACTTGGAACTGAACCCACCTCCTTCAGCCTCTCTACAGACTGAAGTGATTCTCAGCGGATCCAACGCTGAACCCCGCTCCCAACAAATTTTCTCAACCTTTGTTCCTCCCACCATTTCTTTGGACACTCGACCAATTTTTCCACCATTCTCAGGAATGCCCGTCATCATACATGACTCAGCTGCTGATACTCTACATATGATGATGGAACCAAATATAGGATCTGCTGGCACCTCCATGCGCCAAGGCACTCTCGAAGATGACATGGAACACTACTCAGGTCTACAAGGTTTCGACAACTTTGCAAACCCGCCTGCAGGTATACACAAAACCATACACATTCCTCTCTCTCAACCCCAAACTTCTGAGCTTTCCTTTGTTCATAAGTTATTTACTATTAATGGTCCTAATTTGGGAGATATTCAACGCTCCCTGAATGATCTGGTGACAAAGGTGGATTCTTACAACACCACTCTCTCCACCAACTCTTCAGCGGTTACAGACGCTGGAGAGAATCTCAAAAAGCTGATCGAGGTTGTTGATAAGAAAGCCTCCAGTGCTGATCTGGAGAAGGTGGATGGTAGCATTGCTCAGTTTGCTACTACTCTCGCCACCAACTCCACAATCATCAACGATCTCAACCTCACCAACACCACCCTCACAACAAACTTTGCCACTCTGTCCAGTGAAGTCACAACATTGAAGACAAAGATGGTAACTCTCCAGGGTGAGGTCTCCACGGTTAAGGATCTCCGTCAGCAAGTCCTCGATCGCCCGAACGCCCCAACTTGCGCCCCTTCTCACTTCACTCAGACGGATCGAGAGGATCTTCAAAGACTCGCTCCTGCTATATTTGGACTAGAAGACAGATTAGCAGTGGTTGAAATATGCATGGGACTCACTGGCGAAGAAGACAGTGATTCTCATACTGATGCTGATGATACTGTTACCTCCCCACCTCATCATGAGGAAGAGCGGGAGAAGGTTCAAGAAGGTCTTCCCCATGCTGATGAAGGGGAGACAAATGAAACTGAAGCTGCTGATGCTTCTTCTGTTAAACCTCAGGGAGTTGAAAACCCTGAGGGAACCGAGAAACCTCCCTCTGTATCTGAGGGGGAGCAACTCGAAGAGCAACATAAGGAAGCTGTTGCTGATGTGACCGAACCTTATGCTGACGACGTCGAATCTGATGAAGAAGAAGTTGAAGACGATGAAGCTGTAGACATCTCTGACGACGAACCATCATCAACTCATAAAAATGATGATGATGATGACGATGATGATGATGACTCTTTCTTCTTCGTCCAGCCTATCGTAAAAGCCCCAGCTCAAAAAGGGGTCGTGATAAAAGAACCTTCAGGGGAGACGACCAAGAAAAAACCTGCAGTGTCTGAAGCTGACAAAGGCAAGAACAAAGGCCTCGCAGCAGAAGGAAATCTGGCCATCCTTCAGATAAAGCCAGTTTGTCAGGTACAATATCTCCTTTTCCCTTACTCTGCATCCCTCCTCTATCCCTTCTCAATCTCAGTTCTCCTCTCCATAAAACCTCTATACACTTAACCATATTCTTTTCTCTATCTCTTTCTTCCCCAACTCTTCTTACATAAACGATCGCTGTGTTTCAGCTAGTCCTCTCCCCTGCTTGAGGATCCAGCTGAAGTCCCCACTGCTGCACCAACAATAATCCCAGCCACAAGAGCTGAAGAAATAATCCCGGTCTTGGATTTAATCACTGAGACCGATGAACCTGAAGAACAATTTCTCTCTCACAAAAATAGACCTTCCTTAGCTCCTCAAAAGCTAAGTGAAGAGGATCAGAAAAGGAGAGAAGAAATAATCAAGAAGTTCGAGGATCAGCGAATCATCCTCCCTCGCTCCAAAGTTCCTGTTCCTAAAAAGTTCAGACTATCAAAGAAGGAATTCGCTGATCACCTCAGAGCTGAAAGGTTACTCGTCGAAAGAAAGGAAGCTGAAGTCCAACAATCGGTGAAAGACCCCACACTGAAAATAACTCCCATCGAAGTCCAACGTCGGTTGTGGGAAGACGCCCAGAAGATCGTTGAAGAAAAGACCAAGGTATCTGATTCTACTTTGAAATGGTGCAAAGAAAGGCTGAACTATCGATCTCGGCCATCCAGAATCAACAAGGTACTTATCAAGGGAAAATCGACCATAGACGTTCCTGTCGTTGAAGTTGACATATTCAGAGAAGATGGTTCCATGCAACACATCTATGCTGATACAATCAAGAAGTTCGGTCTCTCTGAATGGTTGGAGATGCGAATAGCTATTCAGCGATCTCGCTCAAAATATAAGAGCCATGTCGAGAAGATTATAAACTCTCAGATCGACTTGGTTTCTTCTGCTGTGGATATTCCTCCTCCCACTCCTCTTGCAACTCAACGGAGAAGGGCCTCTGCAAAGAAAAAGATAATATCTTCAGATTCAGGTCCTCCTATCCGGAACGAAACAGGTATTGGTCCTAAACCTGACCTCTCAGCGATTGACACCTCTCTGCCTCCTGGTGAACAATTCATCCTTGGAAAAGTCATAAGCGAACCCTATGGGATATTCTTTCATGACTATGATGAACGTCAACGTTTTCAACGCATCTCTGAGCTTCCCATTACTCCCATCGAACAGCTCAGGGATCTCATCTATTGGTGTGAATTCAGACGCGATCTTCAGGCATAATATCTCAAGCCCCTGATCTTCAAAGAAGCACAAGAAAGAAGAAATCAGGGAGAAACTGTCCCTGACTGGATGATCCCTACAACAAAGACCCTTGATGAACTTCTCGTTAAGGAAGAACCTTTTGAAGGCTGATAGGATTTCCTTGTATTTCTTCTATCTTTATCAACTAATATCTTTTGTACTTGTAAATTTATTTGTTGTACTTGTAATTTTTCCACTTCCCTTTGTAACCTTTACGAAGTTCAAAGAAAATTTTAAGCGAATGTACTTTACTCCATCAGTACTCAAAAGATCCCAGAAAACAGTAAAATGGACAAATATTTTATCAGTTCTTTTTATCCTTATGTTTTCATATTTAGCAATTTTCCTTCATTGCTATGTCATAATCAAATAGGGGAGATTGTTGATCCAAACCCTCCGTGATTTGAAAATGACTCTTTAAACACTTAGTGAAAATTGTAAGAAGACAATATGTATTAGAGTTTCACTATCGCTGATAAGTACTATGACTCTACAGTACCGCAGATAGGAACTCTCGCTCTTTAAGTTTAAATATTCAGCGAACACTGTTCACCATAAAGCTCTGAGCCTGTTCAGTACTTTTGGTGATCGCTGATAGTTTAGTTGTTTACTTATGATCCCTGAAGACAAGTTTCACGTCAACAATGGTTCTACGCTGAAGTCGAAGATCAAGCCCAAGAACCAGCGACAAGTCTACTAATGATCTGATGCGGATATCAGCAAAGCAAGACCTGTTCACTCAACGTGATGTTTCAAGTAGAAGACTTCAGTGATCGATGAGCTTTATCAATCGCTGATAAAGTACTGATCAACGAACGCTGATCATGAGGTCTACTCTACAAGTTACTTTTGTCTTTCCCCCTTGCACGTCTCCGTACGAAGTGTCAGAACGGACATCCCTTCTGTCTTGAATCGTACAACCAACTCTGATTCTACACTGTGCACCATGCGGCTACTAAGGTTGTCTACAAAGGTCAAAACATGCAACCACTCAGCTGCTGCCACGTGTAAAGTAATACTGCCATGCATTAAATGCATGCAGTATATAAGAAGAACCCTACTTCAGGATTGAAGTCCTCGGCCATCTTCTTCTTTCTCTCTTAGTGTTAGAATATTATTCGTAATATTCTTATCTCCTTTCTGTCTTAATTCTAGTGCAAGAAACTTAGTGTTCTTAACTTGTTTAGATTAGGCTTAGTCCTTAATCTTGTTCTGCAACAAGTTGTAAATTGTTTGATTATATAAATAAACAATTTAGAAAGTAAAAATCTGTGTGTTTGTATTCAACCCCCCCCCACCCTTCTACAAACTTGTATAACCCTTCGGGACCAACAACCCAAAAGACAAAGGCAAGGGTTGTTAATGCCAAAAATCGCACCAAAGGAACAACTTAAGGTCGATGTGGACTTTAACAACTAAAGAAAGGAATCTCTCGACAAAAGCGTGCGACAAAGATAAAAATGTAAATGAGACAGAGGATTTGATGACGCAGGAAAAACCTCAACGAGGAAAAAACCTGCGGATGACAGTGGATGTCGTCGCTGCACTATGGTCGCCAATCAGGGGCGATGTCCTTGGTGTTACTGGTGTCGATCGTACAGAGATTACAATACAAATGAAGGAAAGACTTCAAAATGTAAAGTACAAGTGTATGTCGTGTGTGAAAACAATGTGTAACACTGTTGGTGGAGAGCGAAAGTCGTGCGTCGAGTGCAGTTCTTCGAGTGAGAGCCTTTTGCTTGTAGTGTTCTTCTGAGCTCGGATGTTTAGCTTCTGGGTTTGATGTTCTCTGATGCTTTGGTGTTGATCAGGTGTCTTGAACTGATGATTGAGCTGGGATTTTATAGTCTTCGGATGACTTTAATTGAATCATTAAGATCTTTGATGATTGTTGTAACGGTCGTCGTCTTCAATGTGAGTTTAGATGCTCATAACTGATTTCGTCGGTTATAGCCGTTATCCATTAATAACATTGACTCCTGCATTAAACACTTGAACAAACATAACAGTTGTTAACGCGTTAGTCGGTCGAGGTCGTACGGTTTTATGCGACGGTTGTGCGGAATGGGCGACGTCGAGGTCGAGTGTCGTGAGGAACTCTCGACTTACCTTTTAGGAGGGATGGCGGAGGTTCTTTGGGTCTTCGTCGGGACCTTATCTTAATACAAGGTATAGCTCATGACATACGTCTTACCTTCTCTGGTCGTGGTCGAGACCTGTGAAATTTTGCCCAAACAATTTGCCCTTAAAATTTTAAAGTAGGATGGAAAATTCGAATTTTAAATTTTGCTTGTCGGGTGCTCAGGGTCTTGCGTTGAAAATACCTTGGTTGTTTCGGAATTGAATTGGTTTAATTCTAACCGAACGAGAAGTCGAAGAGAAAACGAGGTCGTGACGTCATACTGACGTACGATTGTGCTTACCAGCTGTCTTTGACAGGTATCGATGATCCGTGTAGTTATTCCAAAGGTCGGGGATACGTGGCGATCATCAAGGGATTCGATCGTTTGCATAAATAGAGACCTTAATAGGTCTATTCTGGTTTACGATTTCGAAGCGTCTTTGAGCAAAGATTTCCCTTTGATCTTCTTGCTGCTCTTTACCTGCTTATTCACAAATCCTGCGAGAATCTGCGACTCAGTTAGGTTTTTCGAGGTCTTTGAGTGCTTATATATAAGGTACGATTTCTTCGATTTCTACAATTTGTTTAGAGATGTCGATGGACCCCGAGAGTAATATTCAAGATCAGTCGGATCTTGATGACTTTAGGAGGTTATCTAAGCTCCCTGCGTGGGTTGAATTGATCAGCCCAGGTCAAATTCGATCGAACGAATGTCCTGAGGGGTATAATTTGATGTACGAATATCCCTTTAAGATAGGTTTTGAATGGCCCTACTCACCTCTAGCTAAGGCTTTTATGCTAGAATTTGACTTAGCACCGGGTCAGCTGATGCCCCAGTTTTGGCGAGTTGTACAATTGATCGAACGTGTCACTAAGAATTGGGAATCTCCCATGAATGTACGTGACCTCCTTTTGGCTTATCAAGCCAAGAAGGATGGGAGTCATCGCTGCAGTTTGTACTCTAGGCTTAAAGGTGATCGTGCTTTGATCCTCAAGACTGCTGTAAACGATCGCGGGTGGAAGACTCGATACGCATTTGTGCGTAAGTCGACCCTTGACTCTGAGAGTGATTGAATTAGGGCCAGTTGGAATACATCGGGTGAGATTTATACCTTTTTGTCGTCTGCGTTTTTTGGTTTTTAACTTTTTTTTGTATGTTGACAGCCATAAAGTTCGAGGACGTGAAGCCTTACGCTAATTCCCAGGCAAAGATCGACGTGTTTTTAGAGTTCAGCACTGGGGAACGGTCGTTTGTCGTACGAAAATTGGTGGACAAGGATTTAGTATACTTAGGAGAGAATCAAGGGGGGAAACGTGAGGAAGAAGGGGAGTCGAAAGAAGAAAGAGAGATGACTGGTAAGCGTACCTTCTTATTTCTTTCTGTGTTGATTCGATTCTTCTTCCCCCGATTTTCATAATTTTTATTCTTCTGTGGTTTCTAGGGGAGTCTCAACCACGGATGCCGCGTGTCTCTGCTAAAAGAGCAGCTGAGCTCTAGCTTGCTCGTAAGGGCAAGGAGCAGAGACAAAAGCTTATGTCCACTGGTCCAGATGTTCCGAAGAAGACGCGGACAATGATTCCGAGGGAACCGTCTTCGGGAGTTCCCGACTCGTCTAGAGTCGTTACGCCTGAGAAGGCAAAGGTCGCATCGCCCAAGAAGTCGTCTTCTGACGCGATCGCTGCGAAACCTATTAGTTCTACGCTTTCGGCGGAAACAGTGAAGTCCCCGTCAGCCACGTCGGATCCCTTGTCGGCCGGCAAGGGCAAGGATCAGTCGACGGGAGGGGTTAAGGTCACGACGGTTAATTTTACATTGCTGTCAGATTTTATGTCTAGCAGTGTCCTAGACGGGACGAATATATTTCCTCACCTGGGGAAATATCTGCTTCCTTCTTTCAAGGAGCGTTTCGTGGGATTTCCTATCGAGGAGACGGGGGCTCATGTCGCCGGGCTGGCATTCATGGTAAGTCTCTCTTTCAAGACTTAGTTTTATCGTTCTTTCGTTGTCGTTGTTCGTTGTCGTTGTTCGTTGTCGTTGTATACTAACAATGTTTGTTTTATGATTTTGCAGGCGTTCCAGGCTTCTCTGGCTTTGCAGGGTGAGACGATGAAGATAAAGGATCTAACGCCTGCTGCACAAGAGATGGAGAACGCGGCGTTGGATAGGGCGAAGGTCGCCGCAGAGCGTGAAGAGGCTCTGTTAAAACGTCTGGACGATGCTCAAAACCATTTAGATGTCGTCGGTCGTGCGAAGGATGATGTCAGTCATCGTTTAGCGCAATCCTTATCCATGATTGCCGACCAGAGGGAGGAGATAGAGAGGATTAAAGGAACTTTGGCTGCAGCTACAAAGGAAGCTGAGGATTCTAAATCCAAGGTAGAAGGTCTGGAGAGAGCTGTACAAGCTGCTAAGGACGAGGGTAAGTCTGTTTTTGCCATAGCTCGTCTGACTGCTAGGGCAGCGATCATGAGGCGACATATGTTGGGGAAAGATCCTCTTGCTTTGGCGTTGGAAAAGCTCGATATTTACTTAAACGACGTCGGGACGGTGAGAGACCTTGATTCGGATGACGAGAAGGACATCGAGGAGGAGGTGGTAGACGAAGGTCTTCAGGGCGGGACCTCAAGCAAGGATGCGACTGATGCCCCTCCTCAAATCTAACCGCAAAAATTCTTTATTTTTGTTTTTATCGATCGACCGTTGGTGGTCGAGATGTAATTGACGGTTTATTTGGTGAATGAAATTTGGGTTTCTTTTGTGCTTTATAAAATATCACATCGACTGTCAAATTCATAAAAAATATACAAGGAATCACGCGACTAAGGCATTCATTGTAACACAATAACTGGAACGTAAGCCATAAGACTTTTAAATCGTGTGTATAAACATAAGCTCATGAGACTAAAGCATACATTCAGAATATAAAATTTTTCTAAGTCAAGAAACTTAGATCACGAGATCGTTAAACTTTGCAATCGTATGGCTGAGTCATGCGATGAATTTGAATCGTGCGTCCCTGTAAAGGGTGATCAAGTCATAGACTTGGTCATTTATGTCGTGCGACCTGGCGAAACTAGAGTCGTTTGATTATTGTCGTGCAATTCTGCGGAATAAACAATGTCTGAGGTTGGTCGTTGGCTAACCAACGACCCTCCGATGCTTAAGTCAGTAGTCGTTCGTGATGATAAACCGTATGAAAGAACAAAGGAGTTTAGAAAACATACCTGTTTGAATTCTTCTTTTCTTGGTATTTGCCCCCCGTCATTTATTATTATTTTTTCGGGAAAAAATAGATTATGAATGACGGATTGATACAGAGATCTTGGGAAGTATTATTTACATCTGGGTCGACCGTGTTTTCGCGCGGCAAGGCAAGACGGTCGTTTTACTCCTGTAGGACAGGCATAAGTTCGTGCTCAAGGATAGAAGGACAAACCTATCGAGACCTTAATGTCGTGTCGCGTTTGCTGGACAGTTCATTTTCGCGGCTTCAAGGTAGACTTGTAGCATTCTCGAGCGACTTTCGGCTCGCTTCTGATTTCTTGGATTCCCCATGGCGTAGGGAATTTCAGGATCTGATGATACGTCGAGGGGACGACTTTCATTTCATGGATCCATGGTCGACCTAAGATGAGGTTATAGGCCGACGCACAATCGATGACGCTGAACTTGGTCTGCCTGATGATTCCTCCGGCATAGACGGGCAAGATAATATCTCCATAGGTGCTTGTCGCTTCTCCATTGAAACCGACCAAAGTTGTCAAGCGTCGGGTGATTTCCGAATGATCGATTCCCATGGCCTTGAGGGTGTCGAGAAAGATAACATTCGCTGAACTGCCCCCATCGATCAAGACTCGTTGGGTCAGACAGTTACCAATCGTGAGTTGAATGATCAACCCGTCATGATGCTTCTGATATGAGTCGCCGAGGTCGTCTTGGTCGAATACGATCTTCATAGCTTCTAACTCTAGATCTCCTTTGGGTCTTGATGAACGTGGAAAAGGTCGATCGTCGGGCGTTTGACTGGCGTGACGCTTGGCTGCGGAATACGTTAGACCACATACGTCGGAGCCACCAGTGATGCAATTGACGACCTTCGCATGCTCGGGGGTTGACGGTCGATGGTCGGTAGCTGAGGTCACGTCGTCGATGACATCTTTGAGATTGCCCTTCGGGACGTGATATGATAGCTCCTTTTTGAGAGCTATACAATCGTCTTTCGTGTGACCATGGTCGACATGGAAGTTGCACCACTTGGATTTGTCTTTCTTGGCATCGTCTTGATCGGATTTCTTTGGCCATCGAATAGTTGCTTGGGCGGTCTTCAGAGATTCGACCAAGTCCTTAGTGGACCCTTTGAATCCATAAGAGGATATCTTGGGGTACTGAGGAAACTTGGTCGCGGTCGTGGCCTCCGCTTTCGTCTTGAATCGGACGTTCGAAATCTGGCGCGCTGGCTCTGCTTTGGAAATTGCCTTTGTCTTGAACTCTGGCTTTCTCACACCTAGCGACCTTTTGTAATCGGTATGCTTGCGATGAAAGGCAGCGTCGTCCTCTACCCTCATATACGCTAGGGTTCGGGCTCGGACGTCTTTGAAATTCTCTGGAGGATACCTGGTCAGGTCGGTATATAAACCTGAGCTATCGTCCAGACCACTCTTGTAGGCTTCGATCGCGATCTTGATGTCGCGGTTGCAGATACTAATCATCTCCGCATTGAATCTATTGAAATAACTTCGAATAGACTCATTAGTCTTCTATACGACATAATATAGGTCGCTGGTCTGCTTCTCCATCTTGCGACTGCTGGCGAACTGCTGAGAGAACTGGTTGACCAACTCGACGAACGACCCGATGGATTTGGGTTTGAGATTGATCAGCCATTGGAGAGCAGGACCGGTGAGAGTTGCACCGAAGCTTTTGCACATGCAGACCTCCTGATACATGTGTGGGATCGAGATCGTCCACATGAGTTGCTTATACTACACGACGTGCTCTGTCGGATCAGTCACACCTGAATACTTAGGTGTGAAAGCGAGGATGTTATATTTCTTCGAAACTTCGACGGTCGCGATCTCGTCGATGAAAGGTGACGCATGAAAGCCTGATCGAGGCTCGACGTCGATGGGTACGGCTGCCACAGGTAGCTTGGCGAGCAAAGATAAGACGCGCTCGTTCTGATCTTCTAGCATCTTCAGCCATTGGGCGACGGGGTCAGGAGGTACGCCCGTCTGCGGATTAACACCTGAACTGGTGCCATTGCCATGCGAAGAACCATTAGTGTCCCCGTTGAGAGGGACAAAATATGGTTGCGACCCATAATGAAACTGCTGCGATCCATTCTGAAACGGCAGTGGCCTTATGTGCTGAGGAGGAACCATCCCGAACTGGGGATTTGGGTTGAACGGCCCCGGCTGCGGGTTCTGCATAAACGGACCTGGATGCTGATTTTGAGCGAACGGACCTGATCCTGGACCCGGATTTTGCACGAATGGCCTAGGACCATTTTGGCCGAATGACCCTGGACTGGGATTCTGGACGAACGGTCTAGCACCATTCTGAGGTCCAAAAGGATTTCTCAGTCGCACAATTTCTTCAGCTGCTCTGCGACTCTGCTCGGCCATGACATTGATTTGATTTCGGGCAACTTCAAGCTCTTGATACATCTAGACAATAACATGCTGCTGATCTCCAGGGGCTGCCATTTTCCTGTAACAGAGAACACGAGAAAACTCCAAGAAACTGTTAGTACCATGCACGTTTGTCGAAGATTTTTCTCTAGATGGGGCCCCACGGTGGGCGCCAAACTGTTAATGCCAAAAATTGCACCAAAGGGACAACTTAAGGTCGATGTGGACTTTAACAACTAAAGAAAGGATTCTCTCGACAAAAGCGTGCGACAAAGATAAAAAGTAAATGAGACAGAGGATTTTATGACGCAGGAAAAACCTCAACGAGGAAAAAACCTGCGGACGACAGTGGATGTCGTCGCTGCACTATGGTCGCCAATCAGGGGCGATGTCCTTGGTGTTACTGGTGTCGATCGTACAGAGATTACAATACAATTGAAGGAAAGACTTCGAAATGTAAAGTACAAGTGTATGGAATGTAAAACAAGTGTATGTCGTGTGTGAAAACAATGTGTAAAACTGTTGGTCGAGAACGAAAGTCGTGCGTCGAGTGCAGTTCTTCAAGTGAGAGCCTTTTGCTTGTAGTGTTCTTCTGAGCTCGGATGTTTAGCTTATGTGTTTGATGTTCTCTGATGCCTTGGTGTTGATCAGGTGTCTTGAACTGATGATTGAGCTGGGATTTTATAGTCTTCGGATGACTTTAATTGAATCATTAAGATCTTTGATGATTGTTGTAACGGTCGTCGTCTTCAATGTGAGTTTAGATGCTCATAACTGATTTCGTTGGTTATAGCTGTTGTCCATTAATAACTTTGACTCCTGCATTAAACACTTGAACAAACATAACAGTTGTTAACGCGTTAGTCGGTCGAGGTCGTACGGTTTTATGCGACGGTTGTGCGGAACGGGCGACGTCGAGGTCGAGTGTCGTGAGGAACTCTCGACTTACCTTTTAGGAGGGATGGCGGAGGTTCTTTGGGTCTTCGTCGGGACCTTATCTTAATACAAGGTATAGCTCATGACATACGTCTTACCTTCTCTGGTCGTGGTCGAGACCTGTGAAATTTTGCCCAAACAAGGGTAGACTTTCTGCTGAGGATGAAGCCTTGGAAGAAAGGAAAAAGAAGGAGACAGCAAAATATGGATCTCGTCCGGCAGATGTTGAAACTTTGAGACTTAAACCTCCTTCCAAAGGAGTTGTCTCCGATTTGGGGCTCCCTCCTCAAGAAATTGAGAGCCCGCCGAGCTCAAAAGATTCTTGATGCCGACAAGGCCTTATCTTTAAAGGTGGCAAAGGAAGAGGTAATTAAAGCCAAATCCACCAATCCAATAAAGGCTCAAAATTCGGAATTGGGTTCTCTTGAGGATTCGATGAAGAAGGCTGAGGAGCTTAGGGGGAGAGAGATTGAATGGTATAAATAGGCTATGACTTATCGGACACATAAGTCACAGATTACAGGTGTGAAGATTGCCACTTCAAAAGCCACTCGCTCAGATGTTCGGCTGATTATTGAAAGGAAATATGGGTCTTCAAGGAGCATCAAAAACTACCATCTGAAACAATCCGGTCTCTCTGAATGGCATGAACTGTCAAAGCTTCTCGTTAAATGCTCAAATCCAAAGAGAGATATTTTATCAACTATCTAAGTGGGCTGATGACTCAGATGAAGGAAATCAAAAAGAAACATCAAATCGTCATTTCCTCCGAAGAAGTTGCTCAAGTCCGAAACTTGAAAGAAGAAGTGAAACTCCCCGCCACCAAAACCAAATCGGTGAATGTTGGGTCATTGACCAGCATCTTCCTAAGTCGAAACATGGCTCTGGCGGCTAGGCTATATGGAAATAAGTTGCGCCTTCTCGACCAGCAATTGCTTTTGGCATAGTGGTAAGCACTTGGATCCTAACATGTGGTATCAGAGCAGGTCACGGGTTCGAATCCCATGGAGTGCATTTAAAATGCCAAAGGCATGCTGTGCAGCCACTGACTTCTAGCGAAGCTCACGTTAGTGCTGGAAGATGCGGGGGGGGGGGGGGGGGGGGGGGGGATTGTTGGGTCATTGACCAGCATCTTCCTAAATTGAAACGTGGCTCTGGCTGCTACACTATATGGAAATTAGTTGCGCCTTCTCCACCAGCAATTGCTTTTGGCGTAGTGGTAAGCGCTTGGATCCTAACAGTGAAGGACACGGTTTTGAACGATATGGCTGCCAAAGGAAGAGTTCCATATGTGGAAAATCTTGACTTGTCGATTCTAACTTCGGTACCATACCCTTCCACCACTTTGTCTCTTTCACCAATTACATGTTTATTCTTCAATGGTGGATTCGGCCACCGAAGATTCTTCAAATTTGCTCAAATTCATCTTGCTGACATCGTCTTCTTGGAAGGCATTCTCAGTCTCATGCCTCATCTTCCCGAAGCCGAACCTTTCTACCAAAACATTGTCTCCGAAGTTAACCGCAGAAAAGGAATCAAGTGACATGTTTGGTTTATCTTCACTGTACTTGTAGCTCATCCTCCGATGTAATGGTTGATTAGTAAATTCAAGTACTTCTTTTATCCATAACTTAGATTCTCTTTAAATTTCATTCATTTGTTGTACATATTTACTTTTCTTTCTGTAAATGTTGGATATACTTAACAAATCCATAAAAGAGAAAACAGACCAAAAGGAACGGTGTAAGTGAAAAGAACCTAAAAAGTGTAAAAAGGGTCAAAATGCAATGTTTGTTCAAATACTCTTGAAAATTTCTAAGTATGAAGCTCAACTTCAAATAGGGGGAGATTGTTGGGTCACCAAAGATTCTAAGATGACCTACCGATTAACTCTTTGTAATCTTACTTAGTTCAGATATCAAGTGTTTGGTGAAGTCGAAGATCAACCGAAATCAGTCAGAAAAGTTTCTCATTGTGGAAGGGAAGACACAATTCTCAACAAAAGACTAAGTTATTTGCACCGATTTTCATCTTGGAAAATCGGTGAACCTTCGGCCGATGTCATCATTATTTTCCGTCAATATCTAACCGATTTCTCATATGCAAATCGGTGAGATCTTCCTTTGTGAAAGTTGGCAGAAGAAGATCATTACATATGGGCCAATATCTAATGTTAGGAAAAAGGGACTATTTGTCGTTATTCCAGTTTTAAATAATGTCTTAATCAAGCATGCTTATTCTTTCTAGTACTGAGAAAAAGTGTGAAAGAGACTTGTCAACTTTTCAGAGTCAACCCCTATCTTTGAATCTCCAGATGACAAGTGTCCCAAGCAATCAATGCTTCCAGCATTATATAAAGAAGGAAGAGTTCTCCATGCAAGGTTACGTATTCCTTAAGATTTTCTCAGTGCCAAAGACTTACTCTCTCTCTCTCTCTTTGAACTTTATAGCTTTCAATCTTTGTGTTTTAGAAGTTGTTTTGTTTTCAGTTTACTTTGTGAAGATTGTTAGAATAGTTTTATTTGTTCTTTCCGCAACAATCTAAGTATTTCTGTGTGTAATTCTTGATTTGATAAATCAATAAAATAATTAATTAAGTTAAAATTTGTGTATTGTATTCAACCCCCCCCCCCCCCCCCCCCCCATTTCTACAATACTTATTTAAGCCATCTGGGACTAACAAGATGTGAGTCTAGCAATCTCAGTCTTGAACACACCCCTCTCCGATTCTGATCAGGTCTCGGTTTATTTCGTTCAAACTCTTTAAAAGTGGATAAGAGCACTGTCTTTTCGTATTCAAATGCAGCCCTTTCTCTTTCAATTGACTCTTCGAGTTAATAAATAACATTTTCCAATATCAGAGGTGGGACGTACCGTTTGTACTCTGATGTTTCAGAAGCACCCTCATCTGCTGTTTCCTCAACCTTTACGGGAGTTTCCATAGATTTGGCAACAGAACAGATGTCGAAGTAATCATTTGAAAGATAAGGAGATTTATTTTTCAAGTATGAAGCATTTAGGATTTCATAAACGAAAGGAACTTGCATGTTAATGCTTTTTCGAGGTTGTTCCTCATCCTTATCCGATTTATTCAAGTCCTGTTAGGCATCCGTGTTCGCATTTAGGTTGTCTTGTTTCTTATCCGCGTTGGACTTTTTCAAAACCTTTGGCATAGGAACACCAGTTTTTCTTTTAAAACTTTCTTTCTCCTCATCCTCAGGAGAAAGTTTTGTCCATCTGATTTTGTACTCAGGGTATCTCTTATCAAGTCCCAAAAAGTTGAACTCATAGAGTGTGAGAACTTTAGATAAGATCTTCTTTAGGTAGCACGAATTATCATATCCGAGTCCCCAAAGAGCGTTGTAGTATTTGAATTCCTTAGGTTTATTCAGATGAATCGTCTGATCTGTTTGACCTCGCTTGTAAAGATTTAACTCAAGATCTTTCATCTTTTTGGTTAATTTTTCATTGTCACTTTGAACAGATGAACATTGATTGACAATCTTATTGTACTCGTTCTATGACTGATGGAGCTTTGTTGTGATTTCAGACAATTGGGCTTCTAAGGACTCAGTCTTTCTGGAAATCGTAGCACACTTTTCTTTATAATTATTAATTATACACTCATTGCCAGCGTTTTCAACACTAAGATTACCAATAATGTCATATTTCCTTTTTACGTTAGCTTCTAAATCAATGATTTGGGCTTCTTTAGATTAACCTTTTGCCTATAGGAATCTAACGTACGCACCATCACACGCATCTGTTTGATTAAGTTCTTATGAGTAGGAGCACATACCTGACACGTTGCCTTGGTAGTAGTTTCTGTCTGATCTTCACCTTCAGAGTCTGTCTGATCAGGTTGTGTTCCCATATAACACATGTACGTGCCAACATCTCCTTCTTCGTAGTCAGTCAAGCTAAGACAATGATCATCTTCCGCCATGAGCGCTTTTCCTGCTTCTTTCTGCCTGGCCAGTAACATCTTGTTTCTGTAGTACTCAGCATTGCGTACCACGAGCTTTCGGCAGTCTCTGGCAAAGTGGCCTAGCATGCCACAGTTATAGCACTTCAATGGTTCATCTTCATTTTTGTCCTCGGACTTTCCTTCAGGCTTCTTTCCTTCATCAGTCTTCTTCTTTCCTTCATCATTCTTCTTCCTTCCATCATACTTATCCATGTAGTCGCGACGTTTGTTGTTTGTGTAGTACCTCTCATCGTTGGATGGTTTCTTGAAGAACTTCTTCTTTGCATACTCTCGGGATAGTAGAGCAACTGCTTTCTTGATGCCGTCAAGTTCAGGGTCGGAGTCACTTTCTGCGTCGTCTTCCTCGGGCTCAGACTCACTTATCACTTCTTCTCGGTGAGAACTGCGGTAGGAATGCTTTTCACGTTTGTGTGAGATGAGAGAAAGAGGATCTTCTTTAGGTTTCTTGGGTGGCCTCTGATCTCCCATTAGATCAATCTCCTCATCCTCATCTTGGAGAAGCATCTCGTACAGTTCATGAAGAGGAACATTCTCCAGGATGTGGTTGTGACGGACATGAGACACAAACCTCTTTGATTCAGGCTGAAGGTTGTTCATGAACTTTATGTTGTTCTCAGTGTTCGTCTTGGTGATATTATTCTTTTGCAGTTCGTTAATGAGAGTGCAGAACCTTTCATAGGTTTCAGTCAGCATTTCTCCTTTCCGATCCTTGAAAGCACCATATCGTGTGAGGCAACTTGTGATATTCAACTGATTACCGACCCTGTTGCCTTGCATTATCTTAGCAAGTTGATCCCACATCCCCTTGGCGGTGTGCTTGTGGCTGTCAATGCTACTGTAGATGTTGTTTGGCAGACTGTAAATCAGATAGGTCTTTGCAAGTCTGTCATCGTCAGCCCTCCTCTTTTCCTCAGTGGACATTTGTTCGTAGGTGTTTGGCATACATTGACTAGGTGGTCCTCCTTATTGATCTGGAACATCCATCATGGGTGTCTCTTATGGTCCATGTACAATGAGTGGAGGATCTCTTGATGTAGAGTTTTCGACTCGATGAAGCACATAAAGCGGTCACGCATAGATTGTACTCTCCTCTGTATAGAACAGGTGGTTTTCCCTCTGATCCAATTGCTAACGCGTCTTAGGTATTCATTTTGGTGCACTTGAGTGATTGTGACACAAGTAGTGTGATCCAAAGGTTATAGTGAAAGCCTAACGTGAATAACTACGAGGAGTGTATATCCTAGCGCAAAGCGATACTGAGTTTCTAGCAAAAGATTCCAATACAAAACACAAAAGAGAAGAACAGCAGTAAAAGCCCGGATCAGGTACCGGAAAGAGAAATTCGGGTAAAAGTACCGGGAAATTGTAACCCAGTAGATGTAACCGGGTAACTATAACCCGGTATCGAGAAACGGGTGAAGAGAGTCCGGTAGAAAGAGTCGGGAGATGAAAACCCGGTTGGAGAGTCCGGGAAGAGATAACTCCGGTATTGGACACCGATTAGAGAAAACCTGGTATGAGAAACCAGTTAGCAATAACCCGGTATGAGAAATCGGGTAAACTTCGGGGACCGGGTAACTTACCAGGACCGGGTAATAAACCGGGACCGGGAGTGACACGGGGAAAATACGAACAGACGTACCTGGAAGAGTTGAATGCGATGAACACGGATCTGGGAAGAGTATTTTTCTCGAAATTTTTGTTCCTGGACAAAGTTAGTACTACCAGAACAGGAAACAAATGCAAAATACGAAGAGATTATGCCCTTAAACAGGGACTCAAAACATAATCAATCGATTTTTAGCAATTGAGGGTCAAAGACTTCAAAATCAGTTGTGAAAACGTGCAGAATTCTATTTGAGAATGTCACAAAGGGATTGGTGATAACCGATTTCACTTTTAACGCAAAAATCAATAAGCCAAAAAAATCAAACCAAGAACACATCGTCGATAAAAAGAAACTGGAAAGAATGACTCAAATCACTAAGAACTAACCTTTGGATCAATCGTCTCTCTGCTCTGATACCAATTGTGGATACCAATTGTGGATCCCAATATCAAGTGCAATCAATCACAAACACAATGGATTCAAAGATTAAGCAATTAATTCTTCAAAGTGCAGAGAAATAGAAAGTAGTAGTCGTACTAATGTTTTTAGCTAATTATGAACCATTAACCCTAAACTAGGGTTAGTCATCTCTATTTATACCCCATTTAGATATTTACACATTAAGCCCCTTAACTTCTATTCAACTAACATTTGGACCTAACACCTAGTGAGCTCAAGAGTTTTCATCATGTTTATATAGATCGTTAAAAAGAACAAGTGCAACTTAAATCATGAAATGCAAAATAATTTACTTTAAATATGAAGATGACCCGTTTTCCAACAAAAGTATTTTAGGTGATGGCAACACCAATATAAACGTTTTCCAATACACACCATTTTAAAGACGAACCCCCAATATAAAACATTCTTTCGTAAAATAAACTCTACCCAAACTCACTCAAATGTGAATAGTAAATGCACTCCGAAATTATGAAATCGTAGGCAAAACTTTACATCCCGAAATATCCAAACATGGATGGGGCATAATATTCAACCCATAACTCATAGATAACAATATTTAAAGATTAAACGTCACCGAAAACATGGATAATAAAACTCAATACCCAAAACAACACCTTTCGGCAACGGGGGAGACACAATTACATTCAACGTCACAGAACACAAAAGTATGTCACATATTCATGTAAATAAAACAAAACGCATGGATTATACTCATAAAACATATCGAGCTCAACCCCTTTGGATTTGTTGCCCGTGGATACTCAAATTCGACCCCTCTAGGTCTATACTTTGAGATGTCCAAATCCACACGAACATGCAAGCACATTGGAATTACACCTTGTTAGGACTGATCAATCATGATTGAGAATTATGTAGATATATATAATTAAATTCAACAAAATTAATGAGTTCTTTACAAATATTGTGATACAAACATAAATCAACAACGGAAAACGTAAGCCTTACTTGAAATCGAAGATTCTTGTTCCTACGAATCAGATTGAGGCCCGCGTAAATGCAGTGTCCTAAGACAAAATTTCGCCTGGTGTATCGACGTTGTCTTGAGGTTACAACAATCTATTCAAGTTTGATAATTGAATCTTGCAAATCAATTATGCATGATGATGGAAACCGAGAGAGTGAGAGAGAGAGAGAGAGAGAGAGAGAGAGAGAGAGAGAATACCCAGAAATATGAATGAAAACGTCTGGAAAAAAACGATTGGAAAAAGAGTGGTATTTATATGTTCATGTTTGCAACCGAAATAAACCTGCGCAAGGTTTAGGCCGCGCCGCCCTCTGTGATCCTACAACACATAATCTAATCGTTGAATCTCGACCCCATCGAGACCCAAGGACCAAGGCCCAATCTTTGACATTTAATATATATATATATATATATATATATATATATATATATATATATAGAGTCCCCTTCAAATGTAAACTTTTTTTCGTGTAAACCGTGTAAACTTTGTAGTTTCATAGGTTTTTTTGATGAATTTTTTTTATGGAATTGTTTATTTTGATGAAATTGTTTCATATCATTCATTTCTTGACGAATTATTTTTATGAAATTTGTAGTTTCATAGGGTTTTTTTCATTTTTATGAACTGTTTCATACATTTTTCGTTTTCACCTATGAAACTACAAATTTCGCAAAAACAATTCATCAAGAAATGAATGATATGAAACAATTTCATCAAAATAAACAATTCCATAAAAAATCATCAAAAAAACCTATGAAATCGAGAGTTTACACGGTTTACACGAAAACAAAGTTTACATTTGAAGCTCCCTCTATATGTATATATATATATATATATATATATATATATATATATATATATGTGTGTGTGTGTGTGTGTGTGTGTGTGTGTCAAAGAGATCCCACTAAGAACACTACACACCAAGCCCAATAAATTAAATGATTCATTTAATGCTCTATGGTTCATGTTTATTAAGTGCTCTAAACTTTGGCTTGGATCTTATGTGGGACAAGGTATCTCATATCTACACTAAGTTCCAACACACCTTACTGCTCATGAAACAATGTCCGACCATATAGGCCCACATCTTACTTACCATGAAACTTGATGCCTATTATGTGCTACAATGAGAGAAACTAGCTTCCCATCATTGAACATAAAAACTCTAGTTCCTAAGGATCCATAATATTGCGGTCTACAACATTACATGACTCGAAAACGGTGAACTAGCGCATTCAAAACATGTAATTCTCAAATAAATATAATTCATGACCAAAACTCTACATTGAGCTATCAAAACTGGACAAATGTCACCAAACCCAACATAATAAAATACCGAGCGATAAGCTCGACTACTCAAAAGACCATTTGTTAAATGTCATAAAGTGAAACAAGACGTTGGGTTGAGACAACCTTTTTTCAAAGCAACTCACACCGTTTACATTTTCAAACCTTCTCGTAACGTCTGAAAAAAACGATTGGAAGAAGAGTGTCCATCGAATGATCCAGTGTGTAACTGAAAGAAACTGTCAGGCAACCCGCGCGACTCTTGGCGCGGATGGACCAGCACGGAGACTCTCGCCAGAGTATGTCCATCGAACGATCCAGTGTCCTAAACCGCTCTGTGATCCTGCAACACATAATCCAATCGTTGAATCTCGATCCCATCAAGACCCAAGGCCCAAGGCCCAATCTTTGACATTTAATATATATATATATATATATATATATATATATATATATATATATATATATATATATATATATATATATATATATGTGTGTGTGTGTGTGTGTGTGTGTGTGTGTGTGTGTGTCAAACAGAGCCCGCTAAGAACACCACACACCAAGCCTAAGCAATTCAATAATTCATTTAATGCTCTATGGTTGATGTTTATTAAGTGCTCTAAACTTTGGCTTGGCTCCTATTTGGGACAAGGTATCTCATATCTACACTAAGTTCCAACAATACCCCACATTTGAATTGAAAATAAGAAATATTATGGAACTTATCTTTCTATCACAAAGCTAGTTATAATATGCATCAGAAAACGGTGTATTTTGGACTTGAACCTTTCATAGTGAATGCCTATCAGATCTACTTCGTGGATAGTGAACTAAAGTCTTGAACAAGCCACTTTTTGTAGTAAATCGAGATAATAGGCATCACACATATTATAGCTATACATAATTTAATTCTTACTGTTGTGTTCATTTCGGTCGTGAACATATCATTTCTTCATGAGAGTTTTAAAAGACGTAGCCATATCCGTCCTCAAAGATGCGACCCCACATCAGTCTCACATAGGTAATGTCAATCAAGAATATTCAGTTGTATTCTTCTAAGAAGCTATCATCGTTATTAAGAATACAATATTCATCCCTATATCATCAATGGAAAACAGAAAGGAAACATCATAGAAATAGGCATACCTTTGTTTGATTGCTGCTTGAGTTGACCCCGACTAGTTTACCTATTGAACCTAGACCATGGGATCTCCAATTTTGCTAGGTTAGGTTGCCGCCGAGGAACCTCATTGTGTTGGCTTTAAGCCCACTCCCCTCGATGTGTAGGATACTTGCTCTCTACTTAAGCCTTTTGTCAAAGGATCGGCAATGATCTCCTTTGACTTTACGTAGTCAATGGAAATGATTCCATTTTACAGCAAGTCCTTTATGGTGTTGTGGTGCCTTCGTATGTGTCGGGTCTTTCCATTGTTGATTTGATTATTCGCTATAGTGAGAGCGGCCATACAATCACAATGGATACCAATGGAAGTCATCGGTTTAGGCCACAACGGAATACCCTCTAGGAAGCTTTTTAGCCATTCGGCTTCTTTAGCGTCTTTGTCTAAAGCAACAAATTCAACTTCCATAGTTGATCTGGTATTCACAGTTTGTTTAGAAGATTTCCAACATATCGCTGCACCACCAAGTGTGAATAAATATCCACTTGTGGACTTACTCTCCGAATGGTTGGAAATCTAATTGGCATCACAATACCCTTCTAGAACGGGAGGGTAATTCGTATAATGTAACCATAACCCATTGTGTATTTCAAATAGCGAAGAACCCTTACTAGTGCATACCAATGGTCTTTTCCCGGGTTATGTGAGTACCGACTAAGTCTACTTACACTATATGTAATGTCCGGTCGTGTACAGTTCATAATATACATCAAGCTTCCAAGAACTTGAGTGTATTCCAACTGAGCAACACTATCTATTTGATTCTTCTTTAATTGGCTTGAAGGATCGAATGGAGTCACAACTGGTTTGTCATCATAATGACCAAACTTTCGCAACACCTTCTCAACATAGTGAGATTGGGTAAGGATGTAACCATTTAGATTTCTTTGAATCTTGATACCAAGGATAACATCAGCAACTCCCATATCTTTCATATCAAATGCGGAGTGTAGCATCTTCTTGGTTTGGTTTATTACATCCAAGTTTGATCCCATGATGAGCATATCATCAACATATAAACATATGATAACATAAGCATTCTTATATTGTTTCACATAAACACATTTATCACATTCATTTATGTAAAAACCATTTGCCAACATAGTGTTATCAAATTTCTCGTGCCGCTGCTTTGGCGCTTGCTTAAGTCCATAAAGAGACGTAATCAACTTACAGACTTTGTTCTTTTGGCCCTTTACAACAAATCCTTCCGGATGTTGCATATATATCTCTTCTTCTAGTTCACGGTTCAAGAAAGCGGTTTTCACATCCATTTGATGTATCTACAAATTGTGGATAGTCGCTATTGCAATCAACATCCTTATAGACGTGATCCTAATAACTGGTGAATATGTGTCGAAGAAGTCTTGACCTTCCTTTTGTCGGTACCCCTTGGCGACTAGTCGAGCTTTATATTTCTCTATAGTGCCATCGGGTCTCAATTTCCGTTTGAAGATCCATTTGTGGCCAATGACTTTATGACCCGGAGGCAAATCAACCAATTTCCATGTGTTATTTTGCACAATGGAGTCAATTTCACTTTGGATTGCCTCTTCCCAATAAGGTGCCTCAGACGATTCCATGGCGGCCTTATAAAAGAGAGGTTCTCCTTCAACATTGAAAGCCATAAAGTCAGGTCCAAACGATTCTTCCCCTTTTTCTTCTTCTAGGTTCTACCTCTTCTTGAACCTTAGAGGTTTCATCATTACTCGATTGATCGCTCTTAGTTGAATCAATGTTCATATAAGAGTGCAAATCATCAATCGGTCTTTTACCTAGATGAGAGGTGTTGCCCTCCTTTTCCTTATAACGGAAGATCGTCTCAAAGAATTCCGCTTCAGCAGATTCTATGATCGTATTGTTGCTTATGTCATCTACATTAGATTTATAAACTAAGAACCTATATGCAACACTATTATGGGTTGGACCAATGTATACACAATCAACCGTTTTGGGTCCAAGTTTAGTCCTTTTTGGCAAAGGTACTTGAACCTTAGCAAGGCAACCCCACACTTTCGTCCTTTTGTAGGATGGTATCCTACATCTCCAAAGTCCATATGGACTTTTGTCACTTTTCTTGTGGGGGATCCGATTAAGGATCATGTTTGCAGTAAGACACGCCTCGCCCCATAAATGGTGAGGAGCTCCGGACGTGATCAACATTGAATTCATCATGTTTTTTAATGTTCTATTCTTCCGCTCGGCCACTCCATTTTGTTGAGAAGTGTAACGAGCGGTAGTTTGATGTATAATGCCATGAGTTGCACGAAATTCTGCAAAGTCATTGGATTCATACTCTCCTCCACGATCAGATCTTAGAATTTTGATTTTCTTTTCAAGTTGATTTTCAACTTTAGCCTTATAGGTCTTGAACATGCTTAAGGCTTCATCCTTAGTATGTATAAGATAAACATGGCAATATTTACTGCAGTCATCAATGAAAGAAATGTAATAATTATTTCCTCCTCTTGTAGGAGTTGCCTTGTAATCACACAAATCACTATGGATTAACCCAAGAACTTCATTTGATTTTTCTATCGATCTATGTGGGTGATTTGTGTTTTTAACGTCTACACAAACCTCACACTTAGATATTTTAACATTAGAACATTTAGTAATCATGTAAAGTTTGATCATTCTTTGTAATGATCTAAAGTCGACATGTCCTAATCTAGAATGCCAAAGGAAAGTAGGATCCACAATATACACAAAAGCAGTGCTAGTGCATGCCTTATTTCCATTATGTACCATGGCGGCATCAAGAGTATTAAAGTGCTATTTACAGATAGTTTGAAGAGTCCCTCATTGAGCTAACCCTTCCCCACATATGCACCACCTTTGGTGGTGACAAATTTGTCCGATTCGAATACAAATTTGAACCCTTTCTTGCTAAGAATAGGGCCAGAAATCAAATTCTTAGTTAAACAAGGTACATGCAACACATCAGATAGCACAAGATTTTTTTCGAAAGTCAACCTCAACGTGACCTTCCCCTTCCCTTCGATCGTCGCGGTAGAAGCATTTCCCATGAACATCGGTTCCTTTTTTTCACCTTTTGATAAGTGTCGAACAAGCTTCTCGAATTGCAAATGTGACGGGTTACCCCGGTGTCAACCCACCAATCCATGACATTGGTTACCATGTGTGCTTCAACGACTCCAATGAATTGGTTTGGGGAGTGAGGGAGGTTTGCATGATTTTTTGCCCCACCGGCTCCTCCACCGCCGTTTCCACCAACACCACCATTATCTCGTCTATGTCGAAATCCTTGTCTCTATGACCCGGTTTCCCACAAACCCAACAGTGCATGACTTTCTTGAAAGGTTTCCTTTGAGGGGCCATCGGACCTTTCCAGGAAGTGAAAGGCCTCTAAGTCATGACATTTTCCCTTTCAATTTAGGGAACTTTTGCCTTGAAGTACTTCCTTCAATCATGTTGGATTTTGGTTCCAAATGGTTGGCATCGGATTTTTCATTGAGTCGATTGTCTTCCTCCACTCGTAATTTGAGGACTTGTTGTTCAAATGTTATGTCCTCCGGCAAATGCTTCAAGTAGAGCTTGAAGTTTTTCCATGAGTGAGGCAACTTGTCAATTATCGACCCGACCAAGAAATTACTATTTACGCCCATGCCTTCCACTTCTAGTTCGTGGGATAGAATTTGCAATTCTTCAACTTGCTTCATCACCCGTTTTGAATCCACCATCCGGTACTTCAGAAATTTCCCAACAACGAATCGTTTGGAACGCGCAACTTCAGTTTTGTATTTCGTGTCCAAAGACTCCCAAATCTCTCTTGCGGTTCTAATAGTAGAGTAGATATCGTATAGGGAATCGTCGAGTGCGTTTAGAATATAATTACAACAATTATATTCGTTTGTTTTCCATGCCTCGATTGCTTTCTCATGTGCAGCCACTTGTATTTGAGTGGGTGTCGATCCATATTCATTTACCGGTGGATTTGATTGTTCCTCCTCGGTGAGGACGTTAGAAACACGAAGTGTTGTTAGATAAAACAACATCTTTTGTTGCCAACGGCGGAAATCCGATCCTTTGAATTCATCGGGTTTCTCCACGTGATTTTTCAACACATTCGATTGATCCATCGCTCCTAACAGAATAATTTTTGTCTTAGACTGTTAGGACTGATCAATCACGATTGAGAATTTTGTTGATATATAGAATTAAATTCAACAAAATTAATGAGTTCTTTAAAAATATTGTGATACAAACATAAATCAAAAACGGAAAACGTAAACCTTACTTGAAATCGAAGATTCTTGTTCCTACGAATCAGATTGAGGCCCGCGTAAACGAAGTGTCCTAAGACAAAAATTCTCCCAGTGTATCGGTGTTGTCTTGAGGATACAACAATCTATTCAAGTTTGATACTTGAATCTTGCGACTCAATTATGCATGATGATGTGAGAGAGAATACCCAGAAATATGATTGAAAACGTCTGAAAAAACGATTGGAAGAAGAGTGGTATTTATATGTTCCTATTTGTAACCGAAAGAAACTGTGAGGCAACCCGCGCGAGGTTTAGGCCGCGCCTCCCTCTGTGATCCTGCGACACATAATTTCAGTCGTTGAATCTCGACCCCATCGAGACCCAAGGCCCAAGGCCCAATCTTTGACATTTAATATATATATATATATATATATATATATATATATATATATATATATAGCCTTAGGTTCAATAGAGAAGTGCAAATATTTAGAGAAATAGAGAAGTAAAAAAACACGGAACCGTTCATATATGAACGTTCATATATAAACAGTCATATATGAACGTTCAGATATGACTGTTATATGAACGTTCATTTATGAACGTTCATATATGACTGTTTATATATGAACGTTTAGTATGAACGTTCATATATGAACGTTCATATATGACTGTTATATGAACGTTCATATATGAACGTTCATATATGAACGGTCCCGTGTTTTTTTACTTCTCTATTTCTCTAAATATTTGCACTTCTCTATTGAACCTTTCCCTATATATATATAGGGGCTTAATCAAATAAGAACTAATTAGTTTGTGGTAACTGTAAGAACCAATATTAGCCACTCATTTAAAATAATTAATATTATTTTTAAAATAAAGTAAAAGGATAATTTGGTAAATTAACAATTTGGATTTTTTAAATTATTAATTACTCAATCCACAGTTACCTTATTAATTCAAATTTACCCTACTTATAATTTGAAACACATGAAACCCACGCCTCTCCATTTTTCCTCCCTTCATCCCTACCAATAATTTGCAGATTCTCAACTCTGGGTTTTCATATAATCATCATTTTAGCTTCTGGGTGTGTTTCAATTTCCCATTTTTATCTTTCAATATTTTAGAAACTGTGTTTCAATGGATACAAATAGCATCTTCTCCAACACCTCTAGTGGTTCTGGAATGCTAGGGCTTGAAATGTCATTAAGCCATCATCATCAGCAGCAGCAACAGCAACACCCATTACAAAACCCTAATTTCCTCCACCAGCAACCACCGTTCTCCGCCGCCGTGTTTTATCGCCAAGAGAAGGGTGTGAATCGCCGGAAAATCGGGTCAAAACAGTTCGTTTTTAAGTCGATTTTCTGTTGCGTTTTGTACATTTTCTAGTCATATTTTCCTGCGGTGTTTTGGACTATTAATAGCCGATTTTAGTCGAGAATCGCTGCTGCGTTTTATGCGATTAATAGTCGATTTAAGTCGTAAAATTCTGCTGCGTTTTGGCGATTTATAGACAATTTTAGACCTAGTTTTAGGAATACAATGGGTACTACAATGGGTATCACAACACGTATAGTGGGTATCACGTTTAGTATCACAGTGGTATCACATATGGGGTATCACAGTGTTCCTTTACTAAGTGTATCACAAAATATCATGTGGTATTGCTTTACTAAGTGTATCAAATTATGTTTTTTTCTTTAGTTTCGTTATGTTGTTAAGGGTATCACAGTGGGTATCACATTGGTATCAAGATGTTCTTGGAGTATTTCCAAAGTAATGAATGTGATGCTGAATTGGATGGCAATGGGTATCACAGTGGTATCACAAAAGTTCTTGTATGTATTTTCGGTATCACGATTGGCCGGAGAGAGAGGAGAGAGGAGAGAGGATATTTTACAATACCTAAAATGCCCTTTTATTTAAAATTCAAACAAAATTACCAAAATTAATAATTTCCTAATTTATAGCTTAATATGTGGCTCACATTGGTTCTTACAGTTACCACAAAATAACTAGTTCTTCCTTGAATGGCCCCCTATATATATATATATATATATATATATATATATATATATATATATATATATATATATGTTAAAGAGAGCCCACTAAGAACACCACACACCAAGCCCAAGCAATTAAATGATTCATTTAATGCTCTATGGTTGATGTTTATTATGTGCTATAAACATTGGCTTGGCTCCTATGTGGGACAAGGTATCTCATATCTACTCTAAGTTCCAACACACCTTACTGCTCATGAAACAATGTCCGACCATATAGGCCCACATCTTACTTAGCATGAAACTTGATGCCTATTATGTGCTACAATGAGGAAAACTAGCGTCCCATCATTGAACATAAAAACTCTAGTGCCTATGGATCCATAACATTACGGTCTACAACATTACATGACTCCAAAACGAGTGAACTAGCGCATTCAAAACATGTAATTCTCAAATAAATATAATTCATGATTGAGCTAAACCAACTCGACAAATGTCACCAAACCCAACATTATCAAATATCGAGCCATAAGCTCGACTAATCAAAAGACCATTTGTTAATAGTCATAAAGTGAAATCAAACGTAACAACACAAGCTTATGCCAACACATGTTTAAATCCATGAATAACACGTAACAAGACGTTGGGTTGAGACAACCTTTTTTCCATGGATGGACCAGCACAGAGACTCTGGCCAGAGTCTGTCCATCGAACGATCCAGTGTCCTAAATCGCGCTGCTACACACGCCGCCCTCTGTGATCCTGCAACACATAATCCAATCATTGAATCTCGACCTCATCGAGACCTAAGGCCCAAGGCCCAATCTTTGACATTTATATATATATATATATATATATATATATATATATATATATATATATGTTAAAGAGAGTCCACTAAAAACACCACACACTAAGCCCAAGCAATTAAATGATTCATTTAATGCTCTGTGGTTGATGTTTATTAAGTGCTCTAAACTTTGGCTTGGCTCCTATGTGGGACAAGGTATCTCATATCTACACTAAGTTGCAACACACCTTACTGCTCATGAAACAATGTCCCACCATAAAGGCCCACATCTTACTTACCATGAAACTTGATGCCTATTATGTGCTACAATGAGGGAAACTAGTGTCCCATCATTAAACATAAAACTCTAGTGCATATGGATCCATAACATTACGGTCTTCAACATTACATGACTCCAAAACGAGTGAACTAGCGCATTCAAAACTTGTAATTCTCAAATAAATATAATTCATGACCAAAGCTCTACATTGAGCTATCACAACTGGACAAATGTCACCAAACCTAATATAATCAAATACCGAACCATAAGCTCGACTACTCAAAATACCATTTGTTAAAAGTCATAAAGTGAAATCAAACGTAACAACACAAGTTTATGCCAACACATGTTAAAATCCATGAATAACCCGAAACAAGACGTTGGGTTGAGACAACCTTTTTTCCAAGGAACTCACACCGTTTACATTTTCAAACCGTCCAGTAACGTACTCTAGGCATGTTTCCGAAATACACGTTAAAAGGGCATTTACACCAATCTCCATTTATAGGGCAAAACATCAAGATACTTTCATGCATGTTTCATTTATTCAAAGCCCAAAATCACGCACGTTCGTACTTTCAAAACGTGCCATAACATAAACTATGTATATTTTCCAACAAACACGAGAAGTGCATTTTTACCAAATTATCTCCATTTATGCAATAAATCATCAAAATACTTTGTTGATCCAAACCCTCAGTGATTTGATAATGACTCTTTAAGAATCACTTAGTGAAAATTGTAAGTAGACAATATGTATTTGAGTTTCACTATCGCTGATAAGTACCATGTCTCTACAGTACCGCTGATAGTAAACTCATGCTCTTTAAATTACACATTCAGCGAAACTGTTCATCAATGATCACTGAGCCTGTTCAGTCTTGTTGATGATCGCTGATAGTTTTAGTTGTTTACTTATGAACCCTGAAGACAAGTTTCACGTCAACCATGTTCTACGCTGCAGTCGAAGATCAAGTTAAAGAACCAGCGACAAGTCTACTAATGAACTGATGCGGATATCAGCGAAACCAAGACCTGTCCACTCAACGTGAAGTTACAAGTAGAAAACTTCAGCGAACGCTGAACTTTATCACTCGCTGATAAAGAACTGTTCAACGAACACTGCTCATGATGTTTCCTCTACAAGTTACTTTTGTCTTATCCCCTTGCACGTCTCCGTACGAATCGTACAACCAACTCTGATTCTACACTGTTCATCATGCGGCTACTAGGTTGTCTACCAAGGTCAAACCATGCAACCAATCAGCTGCTGCCACGTGTAAAGTGGTACTGATATGCATTTAATGCATGCAGTATAAAAGAAGAAACCCTACTTCAGAAATGAAGTGCTCGACCATCTTCTTCTTCTCACTACTTTGTGTTAGTGCAAGAAATCTTAGTGATTCTCTTAACTTGTTTAGATTGGGTTTATTCCTTAATCTTGTTCCGCAACAAGTTGTAAATTGTTTGATACATATCAATAAACAATTTAGAAAAGTAAAATATGTGTGTTTGTATTCAACCCCCCCCCCCCCCCTTCTACAAACTTGTATAACCCTTTCGGGACCAACAAGTGGTATCAGAGCGGATTGTTTAATCTCATAAACAAGATCTTGCTTTTACTAATCTTTTCTCTTCCTTGCTATTTTCCATAATGGCTAACAACACAAACACAAACTACATTGATAATGGTTCTCTTGCAAAACCCCCTAGATTTTCCAGAGATAACTTCAATCTGTGGAAAAATAGGATGATACTCTTCTTAGATGGTGTAGACCCTACTATGCCCCATTACATCGAAAATGGTCCATATATCCCTGTTAGGATTAATCCTGAAGTTCCAGGTACTGCTACTAGAGCTACCATCCCTGAAAGGATCATTCCTAAGGAAGTTCACAATTGGTCTGATGAAGACAAGAAGAAAGTGGCTATCGACACTAAAGCCATATCCATCCTCTCTATGGCTCTTCCTGACGAAGTCTATCATTCTGTCATGAACCTGAAAACCTCCAAAGCCATGTGGGACACAATCTGTGTTCAATATGAAGGTACGTCTGAAGTCCAGGACTCAAGAAAGATCAACCTGGTAAGACAATACGAAAGCTTCATTTGTGGTAAGAATGAATCTCTCTCTGAAGTACATCAGCGGTTTAACTGTTTAATTATTGATCTAAAAACCGTTGGTAAGGAATATTCCTAGAATGTTTACCTGAAAGCTGGGACAGTTATTCAATGTGTCTCAAGCTATCAAAGGATCTAAAATCTATGACTCTCTCTACCTTATTTGGCACTATGCTCAATCATGAACAGTTGTGTTATATTAAGAAGAATCTTGTAAAAGATTCCAAGAGCACACCTGTTGTTTTACTCTCAGAGTCACCTTCCACTCAGCGATTATCTATTACAATCACTGAGTTGGAGGCTAACTCTGAATGCTCATCAGATGCTGAGTCTTTAGATCTTGATGAATCTCTGACACTCCTAGCTAATAAGTTCAGGAGATTCGCTAGAAAGAGTAACTTCAGAAGGAACAAACCCCTTGCACTCACTGATAAGCCAAAATCATCAACCCCTGTTGATAAGGCTACTGCTACCTTCTTTAACTGTGAGAAAGTATGACACTTTGCTAGTGAATGCAGGTCAAAGAAAGTCTTTAAACCCTCAGCTTTCTCCAAGAAATCCTCTAACCCCAGGGCTAGAGATGACAAGTATCAAAAGCTGAAAGAAAAATACGCAAAGCTGAAAAGCTTTAAGAAGAAAGGCAAAGGCCTGATGGCTGACTTTGACTGGGCTGCCTCTGATGAAGAAGAATCATCTGACTCTGAAGATGATGATGAGGCCAATCTCTACCTAATGGCAAAAATAGAAGAAGAGGAAGAAAATTCTGACATTCCCTCTACTTCAACTCCTACCTCTAAGGTATCAACTTCTTTCTTTACTAATATTTCAGATATTGATGAAGCTGATAGTCTTCGGAAAATCAATCTCCTGACTATGAATTTATATGATGCCATGAATGGCAAAACTATAGATGAAAATCAAAACCTTGATCTCGCTGAACAGCTTAAAAACTGTCACCTTCAAATAGAAAAGGTTTCTAAAATTGAAGAAGATTTAAAAGATCAGGTCCATATAAATCAACTAGTCAAAATCGAACGTGAAGAAGCTATCGCTGCATTAAAAGCTGAAAAAGCTACTAATGAAGGATGGTGTAAATCCTCAACAACGATCACTGAGATAATAAAGTCTCAGATTCCCCTGAGTGATAAAAGTGGACTTGGTTATAGAGCTGATACTCTAGAACCAACCACTGATCGTTCCATGCTCAAATTGGGAACTTTCGTATCCTCAGTCCCTGACACTTCATCATCTCAGTGTTCCTCTTCAAAAACTCCTATCCCTAAGGAAAAACCTACCTTTATCCCTAAAGATAAAGGCAAAGAAAAAGTTTTCAACCAAAAACCTCAGAAGGGTACCTTTGTACCTAAGCTGAAAGCTTCTATAGCTTCAGTGACTTATCCCTCTACTTCTAAGAACAAGATCCCTGGATTTATTCAGCGATCTACTCCTAGAATCAGAGTGGATATTATTGGTTAGAAATATGAAGAACTGATTGTTCCTCCCATTTCCAATGCAAAGGCATACTTGGTACTGGCCCTACTCATTTAAAATTAACGGCTAAGCATGCAAATGGTCCTAAAGCTACTTTTAGTTATAGGAAATGTTATCACTGTGGACTTACAAATCATATTGCTAGTAAGTGCCCCACAACCACCAAAGCTGAAAAGTTAGCTAATGTGAAGATCAATGCCCCCAAGGCAAAGAAGACCAATCCTGGTGTAAATCAGGTTAAGGTGAAAACTACCACTGAGGTTAAGAAATTAACCAAAGTGAAGACTAGTTCTGAAGCTGAATCTTCAAATGTTGCGAAGATTGCTGAACCTTCCACTTCCTCTACCACCACTGACAAATGTGGACCCATTGAAAAATGGGTGCCCAAGTCAAACTAATCTTCCTTTGTTTGCAGGTTAAGAAGTGTATCTGGTATCTTGATAGCGGATGCTCTAGACATATGACTGGAAATAAAAACCTGCTCACTGAATACAAGGAAGAGAAGGGTCCCTCAGTGACCTTCGGTGGAAACGGAAAAGGCCATACCTGAGGGTTTGGTGTACTCTCTAATGGTACAACAACCTTCAGAAGAGTCGCATATGTTGAAGGACTGAAGCACAATCTTCTAAGCATCAATCAGCTATGTGACAAGGATAACAAAGTGATTTTCACTAAGGAATCCTGCTTTGTCACTGATAAAAAGGAGAAGATAGATCTCAGCGACTACCGTATGGAAAACGTTTACGTTATAAACATGGACTCTACAACCACTGAGAATTCCTATTTCTTCTCAAAAGCCTCATATGATGTCAACTGGCTTTGGCATAAGAGGCTCTCCCATCTCAACTTCAAGACACTAAATACTCTTTCTTCAAAAGAGTTGGTCACTGGTCTACCTCAACACTCATACGCTAAGGAGTCTCTATGTTCAGCGTGTGAGAAAGGGAAACAAACTAAAGCAAGCTTCAAATCTAAGCAAGTTTCCTCAGTGTCATCGCCTCTACAACTTCTCCATATGGATTTGTTTGGTCCTGTCAACAAACAATCCATCGCTGGAAAGAAATATATATTGGTCATAATTGATGAATTCTCTCGCTATACCTGGGTAATGTTTCTCCGTTCTAAGAGTGACACCCCTGAAGAACTCATCACTTTTGTCAGTAAAATGGAAGTCCTGAACAACATGACCGTTCGCTCAATAAGGAGTGATCATGGGACTGAATTCAAAAATAGTTCTCTTGATTCCTTCTTTGAGAGCAAGGGTATTTCTCACAACTTTTCCTCAGTGAGAACACCGCAACAAAATGGAGTCGCTGAAAGAAGAAATCGAACTATCATCGAAGCTGCACGTTCAATGCTCAGCGATTCTCACCTACCTACTCAGTTTTGGGCAGAAGCTGTCAACACTGCTTGTTTTACTCAAAACATGTCGCTGATAGTCAAACGATTCAAGAAAACGGCCTATGAACTTTTTCATGGGAGAAAGCCTTCAATTAGCTTTCTTCACATCTTTGGATGTCAGTGTTTCATACTGAACAATAGAGATGCCCTTGGAAAGTTTGATCCTAAGGCTGATGATGGAATCTTTCTTGGATATTCTTCAGTTTCTAAAGCCTTCAGAGTCTTCAACCAAAGAAGACAAACTGTAGAAGAAACAATCCACGTCACTTTTGACGAATCCCGTTCAGCGAACTCTAGACCTTCTGATGATACTGAAGAACTGAATCAATGGATGTTTTCTCATCTTGGTGATTCAGAAGAAATTCCACTCCTCCATCTTATACTCATCCCGCTGAAGATGATGATCCTACTATCATCCCAAGCATGCAGGCAAGTGAAGCTGAAACGTCATGGGTCTCAGTTGTTCCTATAAACACTATGCCTGCTTCTGAACCCTCTGTCTCAGACATACCATCTACTTCTCAGTAATCGGTGAATGAAATGACATCTGAACCTCTTCCTCTCTTGGCTGAAATACCAGAAGTTGCTGAAGCCTCGTCTTCAGCTCCTCCAGAAGTTCAAATTGAGTCAGCGACTTACGCTCCGGCTCAGCGATGGACTATTAATCACCCTGTTGATCAAATTCTTGGTGATCCAAATGCTGGTGTTCAGACTCGACGAAGTGCAGGTAATATTTGTTTATTTGTTAACTTTATTTCTCTGATTGAACCAAAGAAAACAGATGATGCCCTCAGATATCCAAACTGGGTCAGCGCTATGCAAGAAGAGCTGACAGAGTTCGAAAGAAACAAAGTTTGGAAGCTCGTTCCAAGACCATCTGACAAGTCAGTGATAGGCACTAAATGGGTCTATCGAAACAAGTTGGATGAACATGGAACTGTAACCCGCAACAAGGCTCGTCTTGTTGCTCAGGGATATAGATAAGAGGAAGGTATATATTACGATGAAACGTTTGCTCCAGTGGCAAGACTAGAAGCCATTCGTCTATTCTTAGCTTACGTTGTACACAAAGACTTCAAGGTTTATCAAATGGATGTTAAATCAGCGTTCCTAAAGGGAAAGATGAATGAAGAAGTCTACGTGGAACAACCTCCAGGATTCTCAGATCCTTAGCATCCAGGTTATGTTTATAAACTGGATAAGGCACTTTATGGCTTAAAATAAGCTCCTCGTGCATGGTATGACACTCTCTCTACTTATCTCCATATTGAAAAATTTGAGCGAGGTAAAATCGACAAAACTCTATTTTTCAGGAAAGTAAAAGGTCATATTATTCTTGTTCAAATATATGTCGATGATATTATATTTGGTTTCACTAACTCTGACCTTTGTACTCGTTTCGCTGATAGAATGGAAGTTGAATCTAAAATGAGTATGATGGGTGAGCTAACCTATTTCCTTGGTCTTCAAATCAAACAGAGTGAAAAAGGAACTTTCATTCACCAAGGAAAATATGTTAAAGATATGCTGAAGAAATTTGATTTAACTCAGAGCTCAGCTATGAAAACCCCTATGGCACCGCCGCTGACACTAAACAAGGATCCTTCTAGAAAACCAGTTAATGTCACAGCGTATCGTAGGATGATCGACTCTCTTCTGTATCTTACAGCTAGCCGACCTGATATAATGTATGCAACCTATTTGTGTGCATGATATCAAGCTGAACCTAAGGAATCTCATTTCATTGTTGTAAAGCGAATCTTTCGTTACCTTAAGGGTACTCCTAACCTAGGTCTTTGGTATCCCAAAGACTCAGGGTTTGATCTAATCGCCTATTCAGATAGTGATTTTGCAGGTTGCAAATTGGATAGGAAAAGCACCACAGGAGGCTGTCAGCTCCTGGGTGGAAAGTTGGTGAGTTGGATAAGTAAAAAGCAAAACTCAGTGTCCACCTCAACCGCTGAAGCTGAGTACGTAGCCGCTGGAAGCTGTTGTTCTCAGGTCTTATGGATGAGAAATCAACTACTGGACTATGACCTTCAGCTCTTGAAAATTCCAATCTATTGCGACAGCACAAGTGCCATCTCTATAGCCAACAATCCAGTGCTACACTCAATGACCAAACACATCGAAATAAGGTATCATTTTATCAGAGATCATGTGATGAATGGAGATATAGAACTTCATTTTATTCCAACGGATTTTCAGTTAGCCGATCTATTCACCAAACCTCTTGATGAGACAAGATTCAACTTTCTCATCAGCGAGCTTGGAATGCTGAACTTAGAAGAGTAAAATCTTCAGCGGTTCACATTTGATCAGTGCTTATAAAATGAACTTATATAACCCTATCAATCACCTTCTCTCTGAACAAAATTGATTCGCTGATATCAAGGTATGTTCTCTCTTACTCACTGACGTTTGCTTATGAATGCAAGATTTCAAAACAAATTGCATCGCTGAATATCTCTTCCTTTCAGTGATACTTTGAAATTTCTAAAACTAACACTGATACTTTTATTCAGTGCTTCATGTTTTAAAAAATATCCCTGAGTTTTTCAAATCCTCAGAGACATCCTAAAATATGAAAGGACGTTTGTGACGTCATCACAAAGGATAGACCATGGCACGCTTTTCTCTGACACGTTCGCCCGTTTCGTTTTCCTTGTCCAATCAAATTCAAGGGACGTGTCTGTGCCATCATGAAAAACTTTCCCGCTCATAGTTTTTATCTCTCTACTCTCACTATATAAACCCTTTGCGTTTATATTTTTACCTTTTACGCGAACATCATCTCCTTTAAGCAAGAACTCTGTTGCATTCACAATATTTACTCAAGAACCTGTTCATCTTCATCTTCTTCAACACTACAGGTTAATATTTCTTTTATTTTGCAACATAAACTTGTTTTCGATCTTATTCTTGGTTCTAAAAGATCAAACAAAAGAACTTTATTAAAATGAAATCATTTTCTCTTCATGATTTTATGAACACAATCTGGAAACATATTGTTCTTCAATTTTATAATAAAAATCTTAAACTTGACTTCTCATATGTTTTTCCAGAATGCCTTCCTTAAAAGGAAACTGGAAAACAAACTTATTCACTATGTTTTGTACTTTTTTTCAAAACTAGAAAAACCCAAATCTCCATTAAGACATCTTATTCTGAATGGAAAGTGAAAAACCCTAAAAAAAACCTTATTTTGGACATTTTATTCATTTTAAGAACTTCTTTTCATATTCATCATGTTTATACTTTGATAAACAGAAATGGCATATACTGACGTTCCTGCTACTCAGTCCCCCACAACTGCTGAAAGTTTTGAACTAACCAAGGGTCCTCAGGTTGGATTTAAACTGGAGGAAGTTACCTTTCCAGGAAACAATCCCTATGCCCTCTTCGACTTTCCTGCAAAAAAGAAGATTACACACCTGAACGATGTTGTTGTATTCCTTCAGACCTGTCATCTGGCGACAACCCTGACAATCACACCTCCAGCCCACAAACATCTTCTAGCTCAGTCCAGAAGAGCTCAAGTTCCCTCTGCCAAAGATCCAAAGAAATTGGTCGATGTCATTCTCTTTGACACCCAACATAGAACCTCCAAGATCACCCCTGGTGCTATCAGGTTTGCCCTGAACCTTCCTGGTAGTTCCAAAGAAAAACGCTTCGTCCCTCTACCAAACCCTAAAAAACCCGCTGATAGGGACACCCTGATTGCATTCTTTGATGATATGCAGTACGTATAGGACACAAGGAGAGACAAACTCCCTGAGAAGAAGTTGACTGCCATCAAGAAATCCAAAATGGCCAGCGAGATGAACTTCATCTTCGCTCATCTGATCAGCAGTGCATACCCCAAGCATCCAAACCCCAGCAGGCTATGGTGTATGCACTGCTGAAGAACCTTCACAGTGACTGGGCAAAGATCATTTATGATGATATGGTACTCAGGGTGGATGCAACCGACAGACCAACAGCCGTTCCATATCCCAGGTTTGTCAGCGCTCTCTTCGCACAAGGGATGAAAGACAAATACCCGAAGGTGGGCGACCTGAAACTCTCACAGGTTGGCCACAAAGTTCTCGACTTCAAGCCCCTGGCAAACGAGGTACGTCTCTCTACTCTCTTACCTCTTCTTAGACCCCTACTTCTTCTACTTCTGCAGCTACCACATTGGCAGCGGTAATCCCAACCGCTGATACCCAGGCTGCAACTCACATTCCTTGAAAGAGAAAACACTCTTCAACCTCTCTTGGTGCTCTAAAGACCAAGAAAACCAAGGAGCAACCCACCAAGCCTTTCTAGGCTGAAGACTCCGCGGCTCTCTCTTCACAAGAGCCGTTGGATAGTTCAGTGGTACTGTGAGTTCCATATCCGTGCAACGAACAATGAAATCAATAGATAAGAACAATGATGTTTATGATTTCAACTGGTCATCCATATATTGCTTTCAATTGAGAGAGGATTACAATTAAGAGAAGGAAAGCAAAATGAACAACTAGCCTATTTTTCTAAGGCTAATACAATATATATATGGCGGGCCCGTGGTTAACAAGCCCATGGCCCGTTCACTAACTAGGCTCAAAATGAAGAAATACAAATTAAACCCTTGAACTTTAATTCAACAATAAATGACCCTAACAATCTCCCCCTTTGAATTGAAGTTCGAGTTGGCGCCAGTTTGCAACATATCTTTTTCGTAGCGCGAAGTGTACCTCGAACATTCTGATAGCATAGCGATAGTCGATGCGTTCTTCAACCATTTCCAAGGCTTTCCGAGCAATTGTTTCTTCTTTATTGGGAACATACGAAAGCCTTCGAGTTTCGGACTCGTGAGATATGATCTTTCGAAGAGCATCTTGAACTTTGAAGAGCGTGCTATCGCAGAATCTGTCTACCAGACTGAAGCGCAGAAATCTTTTCTCTTTCTGTTCGTTGAAGTATACAATCCCAAATTCAGGTTCTAAAAGCAGAGCGTTCTCGGGATACATCTTCAATTCAGGAGCTTACAGATCCGGCTTTATCAGATTTACCTTCTTTGCCCTGTTCTCGATTGCCATTTGGAAGTCCGTGAGATAGGACATCATAATAGTACGGACCAGGAATCGACAAACAACTTCGAGGGCCTTTGTAACTGGAAGCGGTCAGATAGTTCTTGAACGAAGGTCTTTCAGAATAGCGTAGAAGTCGAACGGCCGGAGGTGCTGGAAGTCGGCTTCAGAATATCTCCATTCATTCCCATCTTCGCGTCTGACGGCGAATACAGGATAAACAACTTTCATGATTCGGCCTGACTCGATGTTGAGTACTTCTGTGATCTGATGCTTGGTCCGTACTTGGCTAACTGGTAGACACCGCTTCATTGCACTTACGTACCGGCGTTGGTATTCGGGGTTAGAACTGTAAAAACCAAGGTAGAAGGTCGGCTCGATTGGGCGTAGCTTGTGAACGAACAACTTCTTCAGGGATTCCTCCAGGTGAGGAATAAATATCGTGATCTTCTCCCAATGGATTTGTTGCTGTTGAGGAGGTGGGAGATCAGAAGCTATCGGTTGCTGAGGACATGTCGGAATATCGGCAGTTGTAGTTTCAGGTCTTGTTGAAGTTTCAGCGGGTTGAGCAGAGTGAACGGGGGTTCCATATAAATTCTGGAGCAGGAACTGATCGTAGTCTACATTTTCATCTTCATCAGTAGGGAAGACCAAATTAACCTGGAAATTTGCGGCACTGGCGGCTTTTTCATACCATGCATCTTCGGTTTCTGGGTTGGTCTCGCAGTCTGGATCAATCATATCCAGTATCGACATATCTGACGAGTCATTTGTAACCAGTTCTTGTGTTGAACCCTCAGGCTTTTCAACTGTCGGGTCTTCATCATCTGAAATTTCCATGTCTATTACCATCTCAGCTAATGGCAACTCGGCTTCGGGTGCGTCTTAGGTTGTCATTGCCGCAGTTGAGGGTTCCGGGAGAACCACGGTTGTTGTTTCGGTAAGGATCAGGGCGGTCTCGGTTAGTCTTTGTCTTTTCTCCCCCTCACGGTGACCAGGATCATCCTGGTCATCGTGCTTGCGTTTCAGACCGCCTGCTTGACTCTTGCAGGTATCTTCGAGTGAACGGACTCTCTCGGACAGCGTAGTGAGCGCTTATTTGAAGTCCTTAAGAGTCGAGTCAAGGGTATCCAGTCGAGTGGTAATGGATGATGAAGGAGCAGTGACCTGTGATTTCAGAACGGATAGCAGGTCTGCTTCGGTAGAGGCGTCAGATTCGGATTGTTGGAGCAGTTGGGCTAGAAGCGTCGTCTTGAGGGTGTCCACCGAGTAGGTAGGCTGAGTAGGAGACGGTGGAGGTGTAGGTGCGGTTTCAGCTTCGACGATCTTCTCTTTTCCTTTGATTAAGCTCTTGATTTTGGCGAGCTCGGCGGCCATGTGCTGCTCCATTGCCTCGCAGACAGCCTTGAGGGTGCTGTCCAGGGACCCTTGTGACACAAAGTCGGGTAAAGTAACACCGGGGTCACTTAGAACACCCGTTGAGGCATCTACCTTAGAGGCAGAGCCACCTACGTTCACGGTTGGCGCATGGATAGCTGTGGTAGGATTTCCGTCCGATCCTCGTGTTCTGCCAGACAGAGACACTACAGACGTTCCGATCGAGTCACGAAGAGTCTCGATTTGGTGTTCCTCATCATGTGTCCTAGCCGAAGAATGTTCAATTTCAAATGGCTCTAGACTCGATGGTGCACGAAATGAAGTCGAGACCGGGGGCTGCTGGTCTCTAATTTCAACACCAGTACTCTCCGAGTGAGAGACCGGTGGAAGTTGTGCTTGATCCCTGTGAGAAACTGAAACATCCGTATTTGGAGAGACGGATGAGTGGATAAGGGGGTTGTGCAATTGCTCCGCTGGGTCCACGGAGGCTGCTTCAATATCCTGTCCCAACAAATGAGACGGGATAGTAGATGTGGCGACCCGGATATCACTCGGTTGGGTTCGCTCAGGAGCCTCGTTATCTTTACGGCTTAATCTTTCTTGGTTTGCTTTTGACCGTAATTCCCTCCGTCTCACATGTTCTATGTCCCGGGGGAGGTCCCTCCGGCGCTGGCTGGACCATGGGATTCCCTAAATCTCGTCTATATGCTATCACAGGTAGGGCTTCAGGTATATGTGTAGCTGAGGTATCCGGTGGGTTTTTGAATATTCCGGATAAATGAAGGAAAAATGAGTCCGGATGCTATATGAAGCCAACAGTCCGGATGTGGTGTCCGGGTGCCCATCCAATCCGGATAAGGACCCGGTCCGGAAACCTATCCGGATAGAGGGAGGTTCCGGATACCTATCCGAATGCTCTGGGATTTTCACAAAAATAGCTTTGTCCTTGTAGATTTTGCAAAAATAGGACTATTTGGATTTAAAACGAACCTTCTCTCGCTCACCCTCGAATAGTGCAATGGAGAGTCCGACACACAAAAAAAACTTTTGGACATTGAAAGAAAAACACTGTGTCTCTCCCCCTCAAATGATGAGCATGAAGTGATAAGCTCCCCCTCAGATTGTCCAAAAAAACTGTGTGCGACGCTCCCCCTCAACAGTAGAATGAACTTACCTGATGGCTGATCATGCTCCCCCTAAACACATGAGCAGCTCGTGAAAAAAAACAAGTATAGACAAACCTCACGTCTTTGTAATATTGTCCCTTGTAGATCGTGAGCAGCTCCCTCCTTCCGGTCATGTGTATGGAGCATCCAAGGTCTAAGTACGACACATGACCGTCCTGCAAAACAAGTTTAGCGGACCTTGGGTACCCATATTTGTCTGGGTCCCGGAGGGTTAGGTTTGACACCCTTCGTAGGAACTTGCTTTGACGCAGGTTGCCTCTTAGGTGTAGGTTTTACCTCAGTAGGAGTAACCCGTTCTGAAGTGGGTTTCGTATCTCACTGTGGTTTAATCTCTGATTGGGAACCCCGTTGTAAATGGTGTTTCTTTTTGTTTTTACGGGGTTTACGTTTGGGTGTATGATTATATATGTGATATGACCCAAACCAATCATTATTCTTGATATCATCAAACTCATTCCAACCACAGCTAGAACAACATAAACAATCATGCGACAATTGAATCAATTGCTGAATGGAGTAAATTTCCATCGGAAAATTAATATCTCTTTTAACAGAATCATTCCTATGATTCCAAGCACAATCGTTTGAGTTCATTCTAGGGTAAAACACAGTATTGAAAGACTTTGATGTTGTTTCCTTGACAGATTCCTTGGCTAGCGACTTTTGGTTACCCTTTTTAGTGTGGCTGTTCTTATTTGAAACAACATGAACAGCATGTTCAGTGGCCTTGGAGGAAGCAATATTTATGGTAGGCAATCGCTCGGTCTTTTGCCTCGGCTGTGATTGGGTTTGAGAAACAGGTTTAGATTTTGAAATCTTAATCACAGCGGGGGCCTTGGTTTTAGAACAGTCACCCTTTAGAAAATTGACCGGTCGATTGACTATTGGTGACAAAAAATCAGTATGACTCGGAAGAGGTTTGTCGAAGGGGAACGACTCGAACTCTCCGTCAGAATTGCCTTCGGAGTTCATATATTCAGAAAAATCAACATCCGGAATAACAGGACTTGGAACAGTTGAGGAAGGCGAGGAACCCTTTGTGCTAGTGTGCTTTGGGGAATTTGGTGCGGAAGCTAGGAAAAAATCAGAGTTCAACCTTAAAACACTCTCGTCTTGAGAATCTTTACCGTCTTGTGAAATTGAAATATTGCCTAAGAAAGCTTTGCACGAAGACGTATAAGATGAACTTGAGGAAAGTTCGGGTGAAATCGTCCTTTCAGATTTGAGTTGGTCAATCTGCTCTTGAAGCTGACCATTTTTTTGTATATTCTTGCATCATATCTGTTGCCAAGGCAGCCAGCTTTGATGTGAGTTTAGTGATTTCACCCCGAAGGATTTCCTGTCCTTCATCAGACACAACTTCGGTTTTGACCGGTTGTAGATTCTCAAGTTTCTCAATTAACGATTGCTTTTCCATTTGAAAAACTGACCTTTCTTTCTCGATGACTCCTCCAACTCGACTATCTTTGCTTCCAAGATGAGAGGGGGAACATAGAGCTTGTACTCGTCCATCTCAGTCTTGGTTGCAGTTGCTTGGACCTCATCCTTTTTGGAGGAATCCTTGGGTTTTGCAACCTTGTAGCAGTCGAAGTAGTCATTCGAGAGATACTTCTTGTTCTTTTGAAAAGAATAATTTAAAGGTTTATAACAAAATGGAAGTTGTATTCCTCGTTTGTGTGCTCGCTTATATTCCTCGGTTTCCTCTTCCTTTTCAGGTTCAAGAGGACCAGTCCATTTAATAGCATATTCTGGGTATTTCTTATCTAAACCAAGACACCCAAAGTCATACAGAGTAGGTGTTTTGTAGATACCCTTTTTCAGATAATGTAGGTTATCGTATCCGATTCCCCATTCTTTGTTAAAGTACGTGAACTCTATGGGTTTATTCATAAATATGGTTTGATCGGTTTGACCTCTTTTGTGAAGTTTTGTTTCAAGATCGGTGATTTTATTAACAAACTCCTTGTGCTGAACTTGAAGAGCAGAACACTGATAAACAATTTCTGCTTTCTCATTCAGACACATATCAAACTGAGACTGAAGTTCAGATAACTTGGCCCTTAAGTCCTTAGGTGCTAATGAGAGATTTTTGCATTTGTCTTTTAGATTTGCATTTTCAGACTTATATTTTTCTGTTATTCTCGTTTGAACATCTAGCTTTTCGGATAGATATCTAATCTCAAGCTTTTGTTCTTTAGAGGTGGCCTTAAAGGAATCTGCCTGTTCGGTAAGAGATTGCGTTTGATTCAAAAAATCTTGTTGGCTAGAATCACATACCTGACTTGTCGTTTCTTCATCGGCTGGAGAGTGATATCCCATGAAAGCATTAGCACCAACATAATCGCTTTCATCATCAGAACGACCCAACCAGTAGTCGTTTTCCACAAGTAGAGCTTCTCCAGCTTCCTTCTGCTCAATCAGGGCGAGCTTAGCCTTGTAGTAATGAGAATTCTTTACTACAGGCCTCTTACAATCTTTAGCGAAGTGACCAAGCTTTCCACAGTTGTAACATGTCACTGGTTCATCTTTTTTCTTACTTTCTACTTTCTCCGTCTTCTCCTTCTTCTCTGACTTATCTTGCTCATCAACTTTTTTCTTCCCCTCATACTTGTCCCGATAATCGTGGCGCTTGTTGGAGGAGGTGGAGTAGCGCTGATTATTGGACGAAGGCTTCTTATAGAACTTCTGTTGTTGGAAAGATTTAGTGAGCAGAGCTATCGCTTTCTTGAAGTCAGATACTTCATCATTAGAATCATTGTCTTCCTTTTCTTCAGATTCGGAAGAGCTTTGCTTTTGAGCACGTTTGTAGTGACGGCCCGAAGATTTCCCTTGCTTGGAGGACATGAGTGCAATAGGATCAACAGCTGGTTTTGATGCAGTCTTCTTCTCGCTCAGAAGTTCATTCACTTCATCTTCGTCTTGAAGAAGAGTCTCATAGAGTTCATTGATGCCAATGTTCTCTATCAAGTTGTTGTGCTTGACATGAGAAGCAAACACCTTCCATTCTGGCAGCAGATTGTTGAGAAACTTGAGCGCGTTTTCCGTGTTGGAGCGAGTGATCTTATTCTTGTTCAGTTCATTAAGAAGTAAGAAAAAACGTTCATAGGCCTGGGTGAGAGATTCGCCGGTGCGCTGCTTGAAACCATCGAACTTGGTTATTGCGCTGTTTATCTTCAGTTGATTTCCGACATCGCTCCCACGCATCATTCTGGCCACTTGATCCCAGATGCCCTTTGCTGTGTCTTTGTAACTATCGATGGCAGTGTAGATCGTATTGGGTAGGGCTTGAACAAGATATCTCTTTGCATGCTTTTCACCTTCAATCATGCCTCTTTCTTCTTCGGTCATTTCGGTGAGAGTCTTTTTCTCACGACGAGCTTCAGCATCTTCAGTTGCTGATATGATCTTCATCGGCCAAGGGTTTGGACCATTTTCAAGAGCTCTCTTGATATACACGTAGTTGTCCTTGGACTCTATGAAGATCATTAATCTGTCTCGCCACTAGCTATACTCACCTTGGTAGAGGCAAGGTGGTTTGGAATCGGTACCGATTGCGAGAGCGTCGCGAGAAGACATCTTTGGTTGCAACGGAGTGATCGTCAGACGAATTGGTTGATTCTAAGTGTAAACCTAACGCAAGGCACTATGAGTGGGATCCTAACGCAGGTTCTACGACTGATATGAACTAGGAATGAGCTTACTGGATAGGAATCCAAATAAGAGTCTGATCTGGAAGTGTCCGGATCAGATTAAATGAAAACAGTTCAAATATAACAAAAGTTTCCGGATAACACAAAGAATCCGGACAAACTTAAGTTTTCGGATAACAAAGGTTACCGGATAGCAAAAGTGTCCGATTAATATAAAGAGTCCGGACAAACTATAGTTTCCGGATGATATAACGAATAAACAATACTTACCGAATGCAGGATTGTCCGGGAAGATTGGTTACCGGAAACTTTGGGTTTCCGGAACAAATATACCCGGATAGATTACGAAAATAAGACTTACCCGGAAAGCTTGACGTACCCAAAAAACTTACCCGGAAAGAAGAACGTACCCGGAATGATATCACACAAACGTCCGGAGAGTAATGATACTGTCCGGAAAGTGCGGCTGGTTTTGTCCGGGAACTGCGGCTGTGGGTTTCCAATCGATTGGGAATCGACTAGGGTTGCTCAAAAATGTTCCTGAAATATTAGAAACACTACCAAACACAAAAATAACACTAACCCAGTCGATTTTGAAGCAAAAACAACAAGTTTTGATGGTAAAAATTCGATTTTTAGTGAAGAACACACTCAAAACTTTGGAACTTAATTTGCTTAATAAACCACTCAAATGATCAAATTAGGGTGTGAAAATTTGCAGAATCACTAATAACAATGATACTAACAAAACCCAATAAACGAAATCGATCAATTTTAACAGAATCAAAAAGTAGATTGTCACTAAAGAACACAACCGTATTGTTCAGAAAACTTACCAGAAATCGAATTGAACACTTTGAATCGATGTAGTCCGTCTGCTCTGATACCAATTGTGAGTTCCATATCTGTGCAATGAACAATGAAATCAATAGATAAGAACAATGATGTTTATGATTTCAACTGGTCATCCATATATTGCTTTCAATTGAGAGAGAATTACAATTAAGAGAATGAAAGCAAAATGAACAACTAGCCTATTTTTCTAAGGCTAATACAATATATATATGGCGGGCCCGTGGTTAACAAGCCCACGGCCCGTTCACTAACTAGGCTCAAAATGAAGAAATACAAATTAAACCCTTGAACTTTAATTCAACAATAAATGACCCTAACAGGTACGCTCTGCCACAGTCGCTGAATCCATCCCTTCCATATCGACTTCAGCGTCTCTAAACGCTGAGGTTATTAACTTGGAACAGAACCTCCCTCCCTCAGTACCTCTAAGTACTAAGGAAGTAATTCTCAGCGGATCCAACGTTGAACCTGCTTCCCAAACCCTCTTCTCAACCATCATTCCTCCCACCATTTCTTTGGACACTCCACCTATTGTCCCCCCATTCTCTTCAACAAACATCATCCTCAGCGATACCAATGTTGAAGCTCTACAAAGGATTATGGATAAGAACACAGTACCTGCAGAGACCTCCAAGCGTCAAGGCTCTCTGGAAGGTGACATGGAAACTTTTTCAGTTTATCGAACCTTCGATGACTTCGTCAACCATCCCGCAGGTATACACAACATCCTAAACACTCCTCACTCAAAATCCCAAACTTCTTAGCTTTCCTTTGTTCATAGGGTGTTAACTGTTACAGGTCCTAATTTGGAAGACATCGACACCTCCCTCAAGAATTTGGCAACAAAGGTGGAATCTCTCACCACCACACTCTCTACAAACTCTTCAGTGGTTACAAACGCTGGAGAGGCCCTCAAGACACTCACCACCGAGGTGCAAGGAAAAGCGTCCAGTGCTGATATGGAGAAGGTGGACGGATATCTTTCCACGGTTGCTCAGGCTCTTGTTGACACGCCACCTCCATAACAATCTCAACTCCACCAACATCACCCTCTCCACCAACTTCTCAACCCTGTCCGGCGAAGTCACATCGCTGAAGACAGTGGTTGGTAATCTTCAGGGAGAGGTGTCTTCCTTTGTTAGGGTCATTTATTGTTTAATTAAAGTTTAAGGGTCTGTATTGTAATTCTTTATTTTGAGCTTAGTTAGTGAACGGGTCGTGGGCTTGTTAACCACGGGCCCGTCATATAAATAGTTTTCTAAGCCTATGTTTTAGGCTAATTTGTTCATTGCTTTCCTAGACTCATATTGTAATTCTCTCTGATTGAAAGCAGTATATGGATGACCAGTTGAAATCATAAACTCTCTGTTATTATCTATTGATTTCATTGTTCGTTGCACGGATCTGAGACTCACAATTGGTATCAGAGCAGACTGACAGAATTGATTCAAAGTATTCATATTGATTTTTGGTAAGTTTTCTATTTTACTCGTCTGTGTTCTTACTTGAATATCAAAATTTTGATTCTGGTAAAATTGATCGATTTCGTTTATTGGGTTTTGTTAGTATCATTGATATTAGTGATTCTGCAAATTTTCATACTCTAATTCGATCGTTTGAGTGGTTTTTAAGCAAATCAAAGTTCAAAAGTTTTGAGTGTTCTTGAGAAAAATTGAATTTTTAACCATCAAAACGTGTTGTTTTTGCTTCAAAATCGATTTGGGTAGTGTTATTTTTGTGTTTGGTAGTGTTTCTAATCTTTCAGGAACATTTTTGAGCAACCCTAGTTGTTTCCCAATCGATTTCCACCATCCAGCCGCAGTTCCCGGACAAGCCAGTCGTTCTTTCCGGACAACTCCCAAGTTTCCGGACGTTTGTGTTAATCCTTTCCGGGTACGTTCATTCTTTCCGGGTAAGTATTACAAACTCAAATATTTCCGGGTACTTTGTTCCGGAAACCCAAAGTTTCCGGTAAAGCATTTTATCCGGATAACTCAAGGTATCCGGTAATCAATTCCATCCGGAATCTCATCCTACCCGGTAAGTATCTCATCCGGTAAGTATTCTATTCGGAAACTTCCTTCACCCGGTAAGTATTGTGTTTATTTTTTTCTATTCGGACACTTGCCATCCGGTAACCTTTGTTATTCGGAAACCTAAGGCTGTCCGGATTCTTCCTCTTATCCGGATACTTTTGTGATTTTGAACTGTTTTCGCTTAATCTGATCCAGACACTTCCAAATCAGACTTCTTATCCGGGTTCCTATCCGGTAAGTTCATTTCAGTAGAAATCTTACATGTTCCTAGTTCAAATCTGTCATAGAACCTGCGTGAGGATACCACTCATAGTGCCTTGCGTTAGGTTTACACTTTGAATCAATCAATTCGTCTGACGATCACTCCAGTGCAACCAAAGATGTCTTCACGTGACGCTCTTGCAATCGGTACCAACACCAAACCACCTTGCCTCTATCAAGGTGAGTATAGTCAGTGGCGCGATAGGTTTAAAATCTTCATCGAGTGGAAGGACAACTTCGAGTACATTCAGCGAGCGTTAGAAAATGGGCCTATTCCAGAACCCATGAAGGATATACCTGCAACTGCAAATACTTTAGCTCGACATGAGAAAAAGACGTTATCTGACATGACGGAAGAAAAAAGTGGCATGATTGAAGAAGAAAAACATGCAAAGAGATATCTTGTTCAAGCCCTCCCCAATGCGATCTATACGGAAATCGACGGCTACAAAGACACAGCTAAGGGTATGTGGGATCAAGTGGAGAAGATGATGCGAGGAAGTGAAGTCGGGAATCAGCTGAAGATTAATAGTTCAATAACGAAGTTTGACAGTTTCAAACAGCGTAGCGGTGAATCCCTATCTCAAACTTATGAACGATTCTGTTCTCTTCTTAACGAGCTCCACAAAAACAAGATTACTCGTTCCAACACTTAAAATGCTCTGAAGTTCCTTAACAATCTTCTGCCTGAGTGGAAAGTGTTTGCATCGCATGTCAAGCACAACCACTTAATGGAGAAGGTCGGTATTCACGAGCTGTACGAGATGCTTCTTCAAGACGAAGATGAAGTGATGGAAATTCTGAAAGAGAAGAAAGATGCAACCAAGCAAGCTTCTGATCCTATTGCACTTATGTCCTCCAAGCAAGGGAAATCTTCGGGCCGTCACTCCAAACGTGCTCAAAAGCAAAGCTCTTCCGAATCTGAAGAAAAGGAAGACAGTGATTCTAATGATGAAGTATCTGACTTCAAGAAAGCGATAGCTCTGCTCACTAAATCTTTCCAACAACAGAAGTTCTATAAGAAGCCTTCGTCCAATAATCAGCGCTACTCCACCTCCTCCAACAAGCGCCATGATCATCAGGACAAGTATGAGGGAAAGAAGAAAGCTGATGAGCAAGATCAGTCAGAGAAGAAGAAGAACACGGAGAAAGTAGAAAGTAAGAAGATAGATGAACCAGTGACCTGTTATAACTGCGGAAAGCTTGGTCACTTCGCTAAAGATTGTAAAAGGCCTGTGGTAAATAATTCTCATTACTACAAGGCTAAGCTCGCCCTGATTGAGCAGAAGGAAGCTGGAAAATCTCAACTTGTGGAAAACGACTACTGGTTGGGTCGTTCTGATGATGAAAGTGATTCTGATGGTGCTAATGCTTTCATGGGATATCACTCTCCAGCCGATGAAGAAAAGACAAGTCAGGTATGTGATTCTAGCCAACAAGATTTCTTGAATCAAATGCATTGTCTTACCGAACAGGCAGATTCCTTTAAGGCCACCTCTAAAGAACAAAAGCTTGAGATTAGATCTCTAACCGAAAAGCTAGATGTTCAAAAGAGAATACCAGAAAAATATAAGTCTGAAAATGCTAATTTAAAAGACAAATGCAAAAATCTTTCAATAGCACCTAAAGACTTACGGACCAAATTATCTGATCTTCAGTCTCAGTTTGCTCAGTGCTTGAATGAGAAAGAATATATTGTTTATCAATGTTCAGCTCTTCAAATTCAGCACAAGGAGTTTGTCAATAAAATCACCGATCTTGAAACAAAACTCCACAAAAGAGGTCAAACCGATCAAACCATCTTTATGAATAAACCCAAAGAGTTCACGTACTTTAACAAAGAATGGGGAATCGGATATGATAACCCACACTATTTGAAAAGGGGTATCTACAAAACACCTACTTTGTATGATTTTGGCTGTTTTGGGTTAGATAAAAAGTATCTGGAATATGCTATTCAATGGACTGGTCCTCTTGAACCTGAAAAGGAAGAGGAAACTGAGGAATATAAGCGCGCACACACGTCACACATGCAACTTCCTTTTTGTTATGAGCCTTTAAATTATTCTTATCAAAAGAACAAGAAGTATCTCTCGAATGACTACTTCGACTGCTACAAGGTTGCAAAGCCCAAGGATTCTTCCAAAAAGGATGAGGTCCACGCAACCGAAACCAAGACTGAGACGGATGAGTTTAAACTCTATGTTCCCTCTCTCATCTTGGAAGCAAAAATAGTCGAGTTGGAGGAGTCACTCGAGAAAGAAAGGTCAGTTTTTCAAAAGGAGAAGCAAGCGCTTATCCAAGAACTTGAGAATGTTAAATCGGTCAAAACCGAATCTGTATCGGATGAAGGACAGGAAATCCTTCGGGGAGAAATCACCAAACTCACATCCAAACTGGCTGCCTTGGCAACAGATGCGATGCAAGAGTATAAGAGAAATGGTCAGCTCCAAGAGCAAATTGACCAACTCCAATCTGAAAAGCAGATTTCACCCGAACTTTCCTCAAGTTCATCTGATACGTCTTCGTGCAAAGCATTTATAGGCAAGATTTCTACTTCACAAGAAGGTAAAGACTCTCAAGACGAGAGTATTTTAAGGAATTTGAACTCTGATTGTTTCCTAGCTTCCGCACCAAATTCCCCAAAGCACACTGACACTAAGTGTTCCTCGCCTTCCTTGACCAATCCAAGTCCTGGAATTCCGGAGATCGATTTTTATGAATACATGAACTCCGAAGGTAATTCTGATGGAGAGTTTGAGTCGTTCCCCTTCAACAAACCTCTTCCGAGTCATACTGACTTTCTATCACTAGTGGTGAATCGACCGGTCAACTTTGAAAAGGGTGCTTGTTCAAACACAAAGACCCCAGCTGTGATTAAGATTTCCAAAACTAAACCTGTTTCTCAAAACCAATCACAGCCGCGGCAAAAGACCGAGCGATTGCCTATCAAAAATCCTATTCCTTCAAAGGTCACTGATCATTCTGTCCCTGTTGCTACAGATAAAATTGGTCGCGCAAAACAAGATAAAACCAAGTGGCTAAACAAGGAACCTGTCAAGAATGCTGCATCAAAGTCTTTCCCTACTGCTTTTAATTCTAGGATAAACAAAAACAATTATGCTTGGAATCATTGGAATCGTTTTGAAGTTTCTTTTCCGATTAAACTTAATTCAGTTCATCAATTGATTCAGTTATCGCGTGATTGTTTATGTTGTTCTAGTTGTGGTTGGAATGATTTTGATGAAATTAACATAAATGATTGGTTTGGGTCGTATCACATGTATAATTCGACACCCAAACGCAAACCCCGTAATAACAAAAGAAAATACTATAAACAACGGGGTCCCCAATCAGAGGTTAAACCACAACGGGAGACCAAACCCATTCCTAAACGGGTTGCTCCTACTGAGGTTAAACCGGCACCCAAGAGGCAACCTGCTACAAAACATGTTCCTCCGAAAGGTGTAAATTCTACACCTAAGAGGCAATCTGTGCCAAAACCAGTTTCCACAAATGGTGTACAACCTACACCCAAAGGGAAATCTGTGTCAAAGCAAGTTCCTCCGAGAGGTGCCAAACCTAACCCTCCAGGACCCATGCAAATATGGGTACCTAAAATCCGTTAAACCTGTTTTTGCAGCACGGTCATGTGGGGTACTTAGATTCTGGATGCTCCAAGCACATGACCGGAAGGAGGGAGCTTCTCACGAACTACAAAGAACAATATGGTGGAGACGTGAGATTTGGCAACAACGACAAGGCGCCGATCGTGGGCTACGGCAACATTGTCCAAGACAAGATCACAATCAAGAAGGTGTCACACGTCGCGGGATTGGGACACAATCTGTTCAGCATCGGGCAATTCTGCGACAAATATCTCGAGGTCCGGTTCAAAGCTAAAAGGTGTAGAATCCTCAATGACGACGGAGAGGAGCTACTGGTTGGGAAACGCAAGACCAACCTCTACACAATCGACCTCGCAGCCCTGAAACCCGATAACCCCGTATGCCTCATGTCGAAGGCTAATTCCGAACAAGCGTGGATTCGGCATCGAAGACTATCGCACCTGAACTTCAAACTGGTGCTGGGCGGACACGTGAAAGGCATGCCCGATCTTCAATTCGTGAAGGATCGTCTCTGCGGGGCATGTGAAATGGGAAAGATGAAGCGCGTGCCACATCAGCCGAAGGCAGCTCCAAGCACGTCCCGGTCCATCGAACTTATCCATATGGATTTGTGTGGACAGATGCGTGTTCAAAGCATTAACAAGCACAAATAAGTTCTAGTGATGGTGGATGATTACTCGCGCTACACTTGGGTAAAGTTTCTACGCTCCAAGGACGAAACTCCGGAGCTGATCATCAACCACCTGAAGACCGTCCAACTTAACAAACAACAACAAGTTCAGACCATAAGGACCGACAATGGGACGGAGTTTAAGAATCAAACGGTGGACGACTATCTGACTTCAGTCGGCATTTCGCACACCTTCTGGGCCGCACGCACTCCTCAGCAAAACGGAGTAGTGGAACGACGCAACCGTACTCTTGTCGAAGCAGCTCGCACCATGCTTTCCCAATCCAATCTACCGCTATTTCTGTGGGCCGAAGCGGTGTCTACGGCTTGTTACATGCAAAACTGCTCACTCATCAACAAGCGGTTCAACAAGACACCGTACGAGATCATGAACAACCGCGTTCCGAACATCAAGTATTTTCATGCGTTCGGATGCACGTGCTATGTACTGAAAGACAAAGACGATCTCGGCAAATTCAGCCCAAAGGCGGATAAATGAGTCTTCATCGGATACTCCATGCAGGCTAAGGCGTATCGCATTTACAATAAACGGACTAAAACCGTTATTGAAAGTGTAAATGTGACATTCGACGAAGCCGCAGATTTGGCTTCTGAACAAATCGGTTCAGAACTCGGTTTAACTAGCGTGCTAGCTTCCGGACCTCCAAGTTCGGGATCTGCACAAGTGACAGTAAATCCAAATCATGCATCTTCATCGAATGCTGATTCTTCTGGTTTAGATTTATTGTTTAAGTATTTTTATGATGACATATTTAACGCTTCTACTCCTGTCTCAGCACAACTTCAACGTGAAGCTGCTCGTAATGAGGATTCGGCAAATCTATCTGGTTTGTCACCTTCTACAAGCACGCCGTCCGTCACTATGGAGACAGCTCAACCGTCATCATCAACCTCATCTGATACTACTGTCCCCCTGGAGGAACAAATCACTAACACGGAGATTGCTCCTAACGATTCGTCATCTGCTACAACCGACGATCAACCTCTGAACTCCTCGGAACCAGAAGATGTTCAACCCTCGGTGAATCCTCCCCCATCTCCTTCAAGAAACTAGCCTGCTACACTTGAAGCAGTTCAACACCTGCCTTCTAGTGATTATGTGGATTCAGACGCGTCTCACTCTACTCAACAGCCGCTTCCGCACACCACCAAATGGACTAAAGCTCATCCCCTACATCAAATCATCGGTGATCCCTCCACTCCTGTTCAAACGCGAGGCGCTTCCGCCAACTTTTGTCTCTTCTCTGGCTTCTTAAGCAAGATCGAGCCGACGAACGTACGTGAAGCACTTGAAGATCCGGACTGGGTCATAGCTATGCAAGAAGAGCTCAACCAATTCGAGGCTCTGAAGGTATGGTGACTGGTCCCACGTCCCACCCACAAGATGGTGATCGGCACCAAGTGGATCTTCAAGAACAAGAAGGACGAAGACGGAATCGTTGTCCGCAACAAGGCGCGTCTCGTGGCCAAGGGATACCGACAACAAGAAGGGATCGACTATGACGAGACATACGCTCCGGTAGAAAGGATAGAAGCCATTTGTTTGTTCCTCGCTTACGCCGCGCACAAGAATTTCATGGTCTTCCAAATGGATGTGAAGACCGCATTCCTCAACGGTGATCTCAAGGAGGTAGTATATGTGTCGCAACCGGACGGGTTCGTGGACGAAAAGAAGCCTGATCATGTCTACATCCTGGACAAGGCTTTCTACGGTTTAAAGCAAGCTCCACGCGCCTGGTATGATACTCTGACCAAGTTTTTGACAAAGTCCAAATTCACACGAGGTAAAATCGATTCTACTTTGTTTATCAAAAACGAAAAGGGTCACACAGTTCTAGTTCAAGTGCATGTTGATGACATAATCTTCGGTTCTACTAATCCCACATATGCTAAGAACTTTGCCAATCTAATGGGAGAATTTTTTAAAATGAGTATGCTTTGTGAGATGAATTTCTTCCTTGGTCTTCAAGTACATCCGGGATATTGTTAAGAAATTCCAGATGGAACAGTCCTCACCCAAGAAAATTCCTATGGCACCCGGTACTAAGTTACACGCCGATCTTAACGGAATGCATGTGGACACTAAACTGTATCGGGGTATGATCGGTTCTTTGATGTATCTTACTGCGAGTAGACCGGATATCATGTTTTCAACATTTTTGTGTGCCCGGTTTCAATCAAAACCTAAAGAGTCTCATTTAACCGCCGTTAAATGTTTTTTTTCGTTATTTACGTGGTACTGCCGATCTTGGCTTGTGGTACCCGAAAGAGACAGGTTTTGAGTTATTCGCTTATTCTGATGCGGATCACGCGGGCAGCATGATGGACCGGAAGAGCACCTCGGGACATATCCAGTTTTTGGGAGATAGCCTGGTGAGTTGGGGGGGTACAAGAAGCAGCAATGCGTGTCTACGTCGACTGCCGAAGCGGAATACGTGGCCGTCGCGAGCTGTTGCTCTCAAGTAGTCTGGATGAGGACGCAACTCAAAGACTACGACTTCACCTATGTCAAGGTGCCCATCTACTGTGAATCGAAGAGCGCCATTACCATATCAAGCAACCCAGTCCAACACATCAAGACGAAGCACATCGACGTTCGGTATCAGTTTATTAAGGATCACATTGAAAGAGGTACGGTCGAACTCTACTTCGTAAATACTGAACATCAGTTAGCAGACATGTTTACAAAACCCTTGGACGAAAACTGTTTTAATACTCTTGTGTCCAAGTTAGGTATGCTAAATCTGAAGACTTAATCCGATTGTGTGCCCGTTACAAGTTCCATACATCTACGAGTGATTGTCTACTCATCATCCGGTGTTTCCACTCCTGATGATTGAGCATACACTTTCTTGCACCTGTATTCTACTTGTTTCAGTTACACAGTTAGATTTAGTCTCTGTATTTATTTCGTAGATTTCGTTTGTTTCCTTTCTTTCTTCGTGTGTTTCTTTTCTTTCATACTGTTGTCACCTTTTATCTGTTTATATATGTGCTTTCACGGTGTGCTCATGTGTTCAGGGGGAGCACAAAGCGGTATCAGGTAAGTTTACTCAATTGTTGAGGGGGGGCGTCACACACAGTTTTTCTTAAAAAGGTTAAAAACCTTTTTTTGTATGTGTGGATACTCTGGTGTGGATTTCAGCTAACGTTCATCATTTGAGGGGGAGCGACACAGTTTTTCTCTTTAAAATGTCCAAAAGTTTTTTTGTGTGTCGAACTCTCCATTGCACTATCCGAGGGGGAGCAAGTTTTTCCCCATTCTCAGTTTGAGGGGGAGCGAGAGAAGGTTCCTTCGGTCCAAAATTGTCCAATCTTTTGCAAAATCTCAAGGAACAGAGTATGTATTTTTGAAAAATCCAGAGGTATCCGGACATGTATCCGAAAACTCTATCTTTCCGGATAGGTTTCCGGACCGGGTCCCTATCCGGATTGGATGGGAACCCGGATACCACATCCGGTTTCTTGAGTGTACATATAAGCGGTCCGGAATATCTTATTTCATTATTCGTAAAATTACACAAAACCCTAAACCTCGCATATCTTTCTCTCTCGCCCGGGCTCACTCACCATCCTCGATATCACTCACGTTTTTTTATCATAACTCAGGTATGTTGTTCGTTTATCTTTCTCGATAACATTGTTGCTTATTTCACACACTCAGATGCACAACTCAACCAACGATTTGGTCAATTGATTGAGTCCGAAACCCCTCTTTGAATTTATTCAACTACGGGTCGATTCGGTAGTATTTAGGTCGATTTAAGTAACTCTTTGTGTTTATCTGCTATAATCGACATTTCGTGCATCTCTTGATATGTATTCGAGATTTCATTTTGATCGATTAGTATACTTGACTGTCGTCCGGACACATTCATTGTGTCCGGAATCTATCATGTTGATGATACTATGTCCGGTAACGCTCATAAATATGGATATTTTGTTCGGATACATACAACATCCAAAACCCTGGTTGTCCGGAAACCTCATTACCGGATTGTTGCTGTGTCCGGTATCTTCGATTATCCGGAAACCCCAATCAACCGGAAACCATCTTGTCCGGTATGTCCACTTTGTCCGGAAATGTTCATTTTATCCGGAAACCTTCCTCATATCCGGAAACTGTTATTGTCCGGACTCCTTTTGTCCGGATAGTATACTTTGTCCGGAGAATTTTGTTTTTTTGCCATTTTTGTCCGGATTCCCCTGTGTTGGTCAGTTCCAGTACCTGTTTTGTCACTGCCAGTCCTCAATCTATCTCAGATTGAGCCATCTATTGCAAAGGTACGCGTCGATATTTGTTCATTCGCCTCAAATACTAACTATGCTTCTTTTACAGATTTTTCATGGCGGATAAGGAGCAAAATCCTCAAAATCCGGAAGAACAAATTCCTCAAGAGGAATTCATTGATGAGGTCGCTGATAACGCCTTGGTCGAACCTGACCATGGTACTGAGATAGAGCCAAATAACCATCACCTGGATCCGGCTCAGTTCCGTCCACAACCACAACATGGAGTCCTTGTGGATATTCTTATGCGTCACCCTCTCCATGAGGCCCTAACTGCTATAGCCGACGTCCCACTCCTATACGTTATTCAAGTATGGTTCACCGCACGAGTCAACACAGCTGCTAACTCACAGACCATCACGGCTCAGATTGATAACCAACAGTTCACGCTCACACCTGACACTTTCCGTTGACTACTTTCACTTCCTGAAGCCAATGCCGGCGGACACCAAGGCTATGACCCCGCGCTCAGTGACACGACTCTATGCTCTCAAGTCTGCGCTCTCGGCTACAATCACGCCCTCGACCGACCATCCGGGTTCAACCGAAAGTACCTAGCCCCCATATGGTACACTCTGTTTACGATTCTGAACAGATGCCTTTCTTCGAGATGGAAGGGCATAGACCAGTGTACGGGCGACTTCCTACGCCTATTTCATGTCGTGTGCTACAACCGCCACGTGGACTTTGCAATGATCGTCTGGCGGGAGTTAGTTCAAGCTATTCGTCAAATCGGAGGTACAAAACAAAAGAAGTTCCTCCCGTACCCTCGTTTCCTATCTCTGGCTGTGCGACAACATATAGAATCCAATCCAGCAATACCGCGACGTCCGAACCATCCAGTATGTCCTCCTCACCACCTACAATACATGGTAATTCGTAACCCGTCCAATGCCATAGCCATGCCCATACCTGAAGCCTTTCTGGCTCACGCCGATCCCACTGCACCGAGTGTAGTAGCTTATAGGGAAGCGTTAGGGAATCCCATGGTCCAGCCAGCGCCGAAGGGACCTCCCTAGGGACATAGACCCGAGCGACGTGAGGGTCCGAGAGTAAGAGGTGGAAGGGCCCGGGCAGCAGGGGCTCCCGGGCGGGGTGTGTTGAGAATACGTGGGAGGGGAACTGGAGTGAGTGGTGCAGTGGATACGCGTACCAGTTCTAGCCAACAACCCATAATTCCTATTACCCGAACGACAGGCGAAGCCGGATCATCGTCATCACGACCGATGCTTCACCATGACACCGAACCATATTTATCTGACCCACCTTCACCCTCTCGACAAGTTGAGAACGTGGAATCTGACTCCACGGGATCCGATACGGACCGTAACATACGCCTGAAACTAATACCTCATGGTATCGGACCAAACCCGGATTTTACCGAAGGAATCCCACTTGACTCACCTACCACTTCTTTTCAACCTACTATGGGAGATACAAGGAGAATCGAGGGAGTAGTAGTTGATGAGTTTGAACATGTGAGAAGGAGGGAACTGCGTTCGAAAGCGAACCAGGAAAGATTGAGCCGTAAAGATAAAGAGGCTCCTGAGCGACCCCAACCGAGTGATATCCGGGTAGCCATATCTGCTATCCCGTCTCATTTGTTGGGACATGATATTGAAGAAGCCTCCGTGGACCCAGCGGAGCAATTGCACAACCCCCTTATCCACTCATCCGTCTCTCAAAAGACGGATGTTTCAGTTTCTCACGGGGATCAAGCACAACTTCCACCGGTCTCTCACTCGGATAGTACTGGTGTTGAAATAAGAGACCAACAGCCCCCGGTCTCGCCTTCATTTTGTGCACCATCGAGTCTAGAGCCATTTGAAATTGAACATTCTTCGGCTAGGACACATGATGAGGAACACTAAATCGAGATTCTTCGTGACTCGATCGGAACTTCCGTAGTGTCTCCATCGGGCGGAACACGAGGATCGGAAGGAAATCCTACCACAACTACCAAATTCCCAACTGTGAACATAGGTGGCTCTGCCTCTCAGGTAGATGCCTCAACGGGCAATCTAAGTGATCCCGGAGTTAAATTTCCCGACTTTGTGTCACAAGGGTCCCTGGACAGCACCCTCAAGGTTGTCCGCGAGGCAATGGAGCAGCACCTAAACGCCGAGCTCGACAAAACCAAGAGCTTAATCAAAGGTAAAGAGAAGATCGTTGACGCTGAAACCGCACCTACACCTCCACCGGCCCCTGCTCAGCCGACATATTAGTGGATACCCTAAAGACGATGCTTCTAGCCCAACTGCTCCAACAATCCAAAACTGACGCCTCAACCGAAGCAGACCTGCTATCCGTTCTGAAATCCCAGGTCACTGCTCCTTCGTCATCCATTACCACTTGCTTGGATACAATTGACTCGACTCTTAAGGACTTCAACCAAGCACTAACAACGCTGTCCGAGAGAGTCCGTTCACTCGAAGATACCTGCAAGAGTGAAGGAGGCGGTCTAAAGCGCAAGCACGATGACCAGGATGATCCTGATCACCGTGAGGGGGAGAAAAGACAAAGACTAACCGAGACCGCCCTGATCCTCACTGAAACGACTACTGTCGTTCAACAGGAACCCTCAACTGCGGCAACAACATCAGAAGCACCTGAAGCCGAGTTACCTTTAGCCGAGATGGTAATTGACATGGATATCTCGGATGATGAAGACCCGACGGTTGAAAAGCCTGAGGGAACAGAATAGGAACTGGTTACTTTTGACACATCAGTTGAGTCTACAATCAACCTGATAGATCCAGACTGCGAGACCAACCCGAAAACCGAAGATGCATGGTTTGAAAAAGCCGCCAGTGCCGCAAATTTCCAGGTTAATTTTGTCTTCCCTACTGATGAAGATGATAACGTAGACTACGACCAGTTTTTGTTCCAGAATTTATATGGTACCCCCGTTCACTCTGCCCAACCCGCTGAAACTTCAACAGGACCTGAAACTACAACCGCCGATATTCCGACATCTCCTCAGCAACCGACAGCTTCTGATCTCCCACCTCCTCAATAGCAACAAATCCGTTGGGAGAATATCACGATATTTATTCCTCGCCTGGAGGAATCCCTGAAGAAGTTGTTCGTTCACAAGCTACGCCCAATCGAGCCGACCTTCTGCCTTGGTATTTACAGTTCTAACCCCGAATACCAATGCCGGTACGTAAGTGCAATGAAGCGGTGTCTACCAGTTAACCAAGTACGAACCAAGCATCAGATCACAGAAGTGCTCAACATCGAGTCAAGCCGAATTATGAAAGTTGTTTATCCTGTATTCACCGTCAGACGCAAAGATGGGAATGAATGGAGATTTTCTGAAGCCGACTTCCAGCACCTCTGACCGTTCGACTTCTACCCTATTCTGAAAGACCTTCGTTCAAGAACTATCCGACCGCATCCAGTTACAAAGGCGCTTGAAGCTGTTCGTCGATTCCTGGTCCGTACTATTATGATGTCATATCTCACGGACTTCCGAATGGCAATCGAGAACAGGGCAAAGAAGGTAAATCTGATAAAGCCGAATCTGCAAGCTCCTGAATTGAAGATGTGTCCCGAGAACGCTCTGCTTCTAGAACCTGAATTTGGGATTGTCTACTTCAACAAACAAAAAGAGAAAAGATTTCTGCGTTTCAGTCAGGTAGACAGATTCTGCGACGGCACGCTCTTCAAAATTCAAGATGCTCTTCGAAAGATCATATCTCACGAGTCTGAAACTCGAAGGCTTTCGTATGTTCCCAATCCTGAAGAAACAACTGCTCGGAAAGCCATGGAAATGGTAGAAGAACGCATCGACTATCGCCGTGCTATCAGAATGTTCGAGGTACACTTCGCGCTACGAAAAAGGTACGTTGCAAACTGGCGCCAACTCAAACTTCAATTCAAAGGGGGAGATTGTTAGTGTCATTTATTGTTGAATTAAAGTTCAAGGGTCTGTATTGTAATTCTTTATTTTGAGCTTAGTTAGTGAACGGGCCGTGGGCTTGTTAACCACGGGTCCGTCATATAAATAGGTTTCTAAGCCTATGTTTTAGGCTAAGTTGTTCATTGCTTTCCTAAACTCATATTGTAATTCTCTCTGATTGAAAGCAGTATATGGATGACCAGTTAAAATCATAAACTCTCTGTTATTATCTATTGATTTCATTGTTCGTTGCACGGATCTGAGACTCACATCCTTGAAGACGGATGTAAGTACTGCAACAAATCTTCTGCAGCAGATTCTTGATCGCCTGAATGCTGCAACATGTGCTCCCTCACACTTCACTCAGGTTGATCGAGAGGATCTCCAAAAGATCAGTCCTGATATATCTGGCCTAGAAGACAGATTAGCAAAGATTGAAATATGCATTGGGATCACTGGCCTGGAAGACAGTGACCCAAAGCACACTGATGCTGCTGCTGAATTTCCGGTTACCTCCCCCATCCATCATGTGGAAGAGGGGGAGAAGAATCAAGAAGATCTTCCCCATAATGTTGAGGGGGAGAAAAAGAATCTTGAAGACCTTCCCCATAACTCTGAGGGGGAGGGTATTATTTCTACAAATGCTGAAAAACCTCAGGGAGTTGAAAACCCTGAGGGAACCGAGAAACCTCCCTCTGAATTTGAGGGGGAGCAACTCGATAAGGAAGCTGAAGCTGAAGCTGATGTCCTAGAACCATATGTTGATGAAGAAGAAACTGATGAAGAAGACGAAGACGATGAAGACGTCGATATCGCTGACGACGAACCATCATCATCACCTAATAATGATGATGATGATGATGACGATGATGATGGTATCGACTATTCCTTCCAGCCAATCACCAGAGCCCCTGCTCAAAAAGGGGTAATCATCAGAGATAGTTCAGGGGAGGGGACCACGAAAAAGCCTGCAGCGTCTGAAGCCGATAAAGGCAAAAACAAAGGCATCGCTGCAGAAGACAATCTGACGATCTTGCTACAAAATCCAGTTTGTCAGGTACAATACTTTTTCTTCCCTTACACTGCATCCCTCCTCTGTCCCTTCTCAATCTCAGTTCTCCTCTCCATAAAACCTATATACACTTAAATCCCATTCTTTTCTCTATCTCCTTCTCCCAAATGATCTTACTTAAACGATCGCTATGTTTCAACTAGTCCTCTCCCCTGCTTGAGGATACAGCTGAAGTTCCTCCAGCTACACCAACAATAATCCCAGCCACAAGAGCTGAAGAAATAATCCCAGTCTTAGACCTCGCTGAGACTGATGAACCTGAAGAAGAACTGCTCTCTCACAAAAACAGACCTTCCTTGGCTCCTCAAAAGCTAAGTGAAGAGGAACAGAAAAGGAGAGAAGCAATGATCAAACATCTTGAAGATCAACGAATCATCCGTCCTCGATACAAAATCACAAGAAAGGAAATCGCTGAACATCACAAAGCTGAAATATAACTCGCCGAACGAAGAAGAGCTGAAGAAAGAGATGAAGCTTATTCTATCGAGCTCGCTCAACGTTCGGTGAAAGATATTGATCTGAAGAAGACTCCCATTGATGTCCAACGTCAATTGTGGAAGGACGCAAAGAATATCATCGAGAAGAAAACCAAGGTATCTGATTCTACCCTTAAATGGTGCAAAGAAAGGCTGAACTATCGATACAAGGTCTCCATAATCAACAAGGTGTACATCAGGGGAAGAATATCAGTAACTGTTCCAGTTGTCGATGTCGACATATTCAGAGAAAATGGTACTAAAGAAACCATTTATGCTTCATCGATCAGCAAGTACGGTTTCTCTGAGTGGTTGGAGATGAGAATAGCCATTCAACAATCACGCTCAACATTCAAAGACCATGTCGAGAAAGCTTTAAATAAACAGATCGACTTGGTTACATCTGCTGTGGATATTCCTCCTCCTCCAGTTCAAAGAAGAAGAAGGCCTGCTGCAAAGAAGAAGACAACTCCTTCAGACTCAGGTCCTCCTATCCGAAATGAAACCGGAATTGGCTTCTCACGCGCTGAAGTTCTTGGTCCTGAACCTGATCTCTTAGCTCTCGACATATCCCTGCCCCTGGTGAACGCTTCATCCCTGGAAAAGTCCTAAGCGAACCTTATGGTATATTCTTCAGAGACTACGATGGACGAGAATGCTTTCAACGCATCTCTAAGCTACCCATCACTCCCATCGAACAACTCAGAGATCTCATCTATTGGTGCGGATTCAGAGATGATATTCTCGGATACTTCATGAAGCCCCTGATATTCAAAGAAGCAAAGAATAGACGGGATCTTGGAGAAAAAGTCCCTGATTGGATGATCCCTACCACAAAATCCCTCGATGAACTTCTCATTAAGGATGAACCTGAATAGCTGATAGGATTTCCTTGTAATTATTCTATCTTTATCAGCTTGTATCTTTTTGTACTTGTAATTATTATTTGTTGTACTTGTAACTTTTCTACTTCCTTCTGTAATCTTTACGAAGTTTAAAGGAAAATTTCAGCGAATGTACTTTACTCCATCAGTACTTAAAAAGATCCCAGAAAACAGTAAAAGAGACAAATATTTTATGAGTTCTTTTTATCCTTATGTTTTCATACTTAGCAATTTTCTTTCATTGCTATGTCATAATCAAATAGGAGGAGATTGTTGATCCAAACCCTCGGTGATTTGATAATGACTCTTTAAGAATCACTTAGTGAAAATTGTAAGTAGACAATATGTATTAGAGTTTCACTATCGTTGATAAGTACTATGTCTCTACAGTACCGCTGATAGGAAACTCATGCTCTTTAAATTAGACATTCAGCGAAATTGTTCATCAATGAGCACTGAGCCTGTTCAGTCTTGTTAATGATCGCTGATAGTTTTAGTTGTTTACTTATGATCCCTGAAGACAAGTTTCACGTCAACCATGTTCTACGCTGAAGTCGAAGATCAAGCCAAAGAACCAGCGACAAGTCTACTAATGAACTGATGCGGATATCAGCGAAGCCAAGACCTGTCCACTCAACGTGAAGTTACAAGTAGAAAACTGTAACAACCCGATTCCCAAAACATACAACAAATAACATATATTTCATAACAATGTTTCATAACAAGAGATACATCATATAACAAGTCTGGTCCCTTAGTCTTTACAACCATAATGCGTATTTCATTACAAACTTTTTGCTAATTAATTTACATTATGACTAACAACAAAGTTATAAGTACAAAACACTTCTTGATCTTCATAACATAAGTCTTCCCAAAAGCTATTCACAGATTATCCTTCTTACTTGCTCGTACTTGATCCATAACCTGGAATACATATTTTAAAACAAAATAAGGGTTAGACCTAGTGGTCTAAGTGAGAAAATTCCTGTAAGTTTAAAACCATTTGCGCAATTACCATATACATAACACAAATATGAATACCAATTATGACTCATGCATTGTGTACTTTCCTGCCTCATTCCCATGGCCATATTAGTTTGTTGCGAGCTAACTAATCATTTTACTCCGCTGCACTTATATACAGCCAACTCCGTTGTCCCTCCGTACAGCCAAACTCCACCGGTCCTAAGCTCGGCCAACGTGCACTCGTGTAGTGTAATACTTGTATAAATACAATATACACCTTATTATATCATACTTCATACATATGCACATAATTACACTACTTATCACATTCTCAATCCACATATATGTATTCCAGTTTGAAACAGTTTGAAATAAAACTCACCTGATTGCTTATCAAAACGCTTCCAAGCCATTTCCAAAAGATTCAGTCTTTCACCCAGAATTCACAGAATCTGAAATAATTTACATACAATTATCTCCTTACCAATTAAACATATAAGACTTAGTAGAAGACCAAGAACTCTAGATAACTCTATCTGATTCTTATCCTCAAATGTTTCCCCTAAACCCGAACTTAAGTCCAGTCCACAGTATTTCCAATCCTCATTCATATCCTATCCAAGAGTCGACAAAACACAAAGTTACTGGATACTTAAAAGTATCTGGAATCTCAAAAGTGACCAAACAGCTAAAGTTTCCGGATACTACAAAACTATCCGGACAACATGACCAATCCGGACAACACAACTTTCCGGACAACCTATACAATCCGGACAACACAACTTTCCGGACAACACAAACAAACCGGACACCATCCGGTATCTAATTTCATCCGGAAACCATGAAAAAGAGAAACTTACCGGAAATTGATTCGTCCGGACACCATTAGAACATCTTCCGGACACTATTAACAAAAACTACCGGACACCATCATTTCATCCGGAAACCTCTGTCTGTTTACCAAATTCTACCCAGAAATTGACAGAAATTAACCCCAAACATGAAATCGATGATTCTAATCCGATAGAAACTATCTACTAGCAATTACAAACATAAAACATAAAGGAACATACCTCAAAATCACTTCCAATGAATCCAACTTGAAGCCTTAACCTTTCGTTTCTTCTTCTTCTTTTGGTCTCAAAACACACACACACACACACATACACTGATATTTTCTGATTTGTGAAAATATCTGTTTGCTTAAAAGATAATATAGACTTAATTTACACTCTTTGCTTAAACTATTCAATAATGACCAAAACACCCCTAACTTATAAATTTACCTAAACTTACCCTAAACATTCAATTTTAAAGTTAACTAAAACTAACGGAAAGAGAATTTAACTAACGAACTTACCCGGGGTATTACATCATCTCCCCCTTAAAAGAATTTTGTCTCGGAATTCGGTTAGGCAAAGAGGTACGGGTACTTAGTTCTCATTTCTGATTCTAATTCCCAAGTAGCGTCCTGCCCTTTATAATGTCGCCACTGCACTTTTACTTTTTTGATCTCCTTACCATTCCTCAAAACTTTAACTTTACTGTCAACAATGGCTTCAGGTTCCTCCACATAATTCAGCTTTTCATCAACTTGTATATCTGGTAGAGAAACTGCCAGATCTGGCGTAACCAAGCACTTTCGAAAATTTGATACGTGAAAGGCATTGTGGATTCTGCTTAACTCTGGCAGAAGATCCAACCTGTAGGCTACTTCACCGATTCTTTCTGTAATTGCAAACGGTCCGATGTACCTTGGGCTCAATTTGCCTTGTTTCTCAAATCGAATGACTCCTTTCCAAGGTAAGACTTTTAACATTACGAAATCTCCAACTTGGAATTCTAACGGTTTTCGGCGTCGGTCAGCGTAACCTTTTTGTCTGTCTTGAGCCACTTTCAATCGTTCCCGAATCTGAGTAATCTTATCCGCGGTCAACTGAACTATATCTGGTCCAGCTAATTGTTTCTCTCCCACTTCGTTCCAACACAAAGGAGTTCGGCATTTTCTACCATACAGAACTTCGAACAGTGCCGCTTGTATGCTGGAATGATAACTGTTATTGTAGGCGAATTCAATCAACGCAAATGCTTATCCTATGATCCCCCAAAATCAACAATGTAGGCCCGTAACATATCTTCCAATGTCTGAATTGTTCATTCACTCTGACCGTCAGTTTGAGGATGATACGCTGTACATAGCTTTATTTGCGTCCCCATTTCTTTTTGAAAACTCCTCCAGAACCTTGAAGTAAAACGACTATCGCGATAAGAAATAATCGAGATTGGAACTCCATGTCGAGTTACTATTTCGTCGATGTACAATTTGGCTAGTCTTTCTAACGAACAGGTTTCTTTTATCGGTAGAAAGTGAGCAGACTTTGTCAACCTGTCAACGATCACCCAAATGGCATCAAATCCTTTCGGAGTCCTTGGTAACTTCGTGATGAAATCTGTAGTAATCTGATCCAATTTCCACATAGGTATTTCTAAATGTTGTAACTGACCAAAAGGCTTTTGATGTTCAATCTTTACTTTCTTACAAGTGGAGCAACCTTCCACATGCTGAGCAATACTTATTTTCATTCCCGACCACCAGTAAAATTGTCGTAGATCTTTATACATCCTATTCGTACCTGGATGAATAGAGAAACGAGATTGGTGAGCTTCTTGTAGTACTCGATCACGTAAATTACCCAGACTAGGCACCCAAATTCTGTTTCCCAGACACAGTAACCCACGATCATCTTTTACGAGTGATGCTGATAGACCCACTAACCGTTCTGGTTTCAAGTGTTCTTCTTGAAAGGCTTCTACTTGACACTACTTTAATTCGTCAAAGATGTTAGGTAGGAGTTCAGCTCGTAGTGCAATGGCTTTTATTGTTCCACTTCTTTCTTGACGACTCAGTGCATCAGCTACCACATTTGCCTTTCCCGGATGATAGATGTAACACCTTAGGCATATCCCACATCGACCGTGGACAGGGGAGATGTTGGGTATATTAGTAAAACGTTGGCCTTACCAGACACAACGCGTTTTGGGGCCACAAGCATGCGGGTTCCTTGGGAACTCTGTGGTTAAGCGTGCTTGGGTGGGAGTAGTACCAGGATGGGTGACCCGCTGGGAAGTCCTCGCCAGGTCGCCAAGAACAAAGCCATGAGCCAGTGGGGCAAAGCGGACAATATTGTGTCGTGGTATGCGGGGTGTTACAAATGGTATCAGAGCCACTCCTGTGCCGTTCGGGATGGTGGGGCAAACCTCATCGAGGACGATGAGTCCCTAAGGGGGTGGGGGTGTAACACCTTAGGCATATCCCACATCGGTCGTGGACAAGAGAGATGCTGGTATATTAGTAAAACCTTGGCCTTACCAGACACAACGCGTTTTGGGGCCACAAGCATGCGGGTTCCTTGGGAACTCTGTAGTTAAGCGTGCTTGGGTGGGACTAGTACCAGGATGGGTGACCTCCTGGGAAGTCCTTGGGAAGTCCTCGCCAGGTCACCAAGAACAAAGCCGTGAGCCAGTGGGGCAAAGCGGACAATATTGTGTCGTGGTAAGCGGGGTGTTACAATAGAGAATTTCACAGTCGTAATCATTCACCAGTTCTAACCATCTTCTTTGTCTCATATTAAATTCCAGCTGATCGAAAAGATGTTGGAGACTCTTATGATCGGTAAAAATTTGACATTTAGAACCATAGAGATAATGTCTCCAACTCTTTAGCGCGAAAACAACTGCTGCAAGTTCCATGTCGTGTGTAGGATACTGTCGTTCATGATCCTTCAGTTGACGAGAAGCATAAGCAATAACTTTCCCACGCTGCATAAATACACATCCCAATCCTAGTTTAGAAGCATCACTATAACAACAAATTCATTGGAACCTTCAGGTACTGACAGTATCGGCGCGCTACAGAGTTTTTCTTTTAATATTCGGAATGCTTCATCCTGTTCTGCTTTCCATTCAAACTTTATATTCTTTCGGGTCAGCTTGGTCAGGGGCGTAGAGATACGAGAGAAATCTTGTATAAACTTTCGATAGTAGCCGGCTAAACCCAGAAAACTTTGTACTTCGGTTGGCGTTCTCGGCGATTCCCACTTTTCAGTTGCCTCTACTTTCATTGGATCAACTTGAATGCCTTTTTCTGAAACTACATGTCCGAGAAATTGGACTTTCCTTAGCCAGAATTCACATTTAGAAAATTTGGCGTACAACTGTTCCTTCTTCAACAATTCCAGAATCAAACGAAGGTGTTGTGCATGCTCTCCTTTGGATCGGGAATAGATAAGGATATCATCGATAAACACAATAACAGATTTATCGAGATATAGCTTACATACCCGATTCATTAAATCAATAAAAGCAGCTGGGGCGTTCGTCAGTCCAAAAGGCATCGCTAGAAATTCGTAGTGACCATACCTTGTGCGAAAAGATGTTTTCAAAACATCTTCTTTCTTAACCTTTAGCTGATGATAACCAGACCTTAGATCAATTTTTGAGAAATAACAAGCTCCAACTAATTGATCAAAGAGGTCATCAATTCTGGGAAGTGGATACTTGTTCTTGATCGTACGCTTATTCAGTTCCCGGTAATCAATGCACATTCTCATCGATCCGTCTTTCTTTTTCACAAACAGAACTGGTGCTCCCCGCGGTGAAGTACTGGGTCTGATGAAGCCCTTATCGGATAGATCTTGCAGTTGTGTCATCATTTCTTTCATCTCTGGAGGTGCCAAACGATACGGTGCACGGGCAACAGGAGCGGCTCCAGGAATCAGATCTATACCAAACTCTACTTGTCTAACGGGTGGAAGACTATTCAAATATTCTGGGAAAACTTCCGAAAATTCACAAACAATAGGAATATCTCCCAACTTATTCTTTTCTAGCTTAGTATTTATCACATAAGCTAAAGTAACTCTGGCAGCCTTTATTAACACACTTACGAGCTTTCATCAAAGAGATCAGGCAAGACTGATGATTTCTACGGTCACCGTAAATCACTACCGGTCCCTTCTCAGGTAAGACAACATTAATCAACTTCTTATCACAAACTATACTAGCCTGATTCTCGGCTAACCAATCCATTCCCACTACCACGTCAAACTCGATCAAAGCTAGAGGAAATAACTGGATAGGTACTCCACACCCATCTATATTTATCACACAACTATCAAATACCTCTTTAACTGATACCTTATTATCATTTGCAGTATCTACCATTAAAGCATGATCTAACACTTTAGGCTTTAAATGCATATAAGCAGCAAAAGAAGGTGATACAAACGATCGATTTGCACCGGAGTCAAATAACACTTTAGCACGTGTAGAGTTTATTAGGAATGTACATGTAACCACATCAGGAGTTTCTTCTGCTTCTTGTGCTGTCATTTGGAAGGCTCGACCCCTCGCTCTTGGTAGCTCTGGCCTTTGTACTGCTGGTCTAACACCTGTTGGTCTTACTGATGTACCACCCTGCTGTACTCTCCACTGTGGACAATCAGACTGAATGTGATCCGGAGAATTGCATGAGTAACATAATCGAGTTACCCGACAATCTTTAGCAATATGACCGGTCTTTCCACACTTGTAACAGACTTGAGGATCAACTTGACAATTTCCTTGATAAAAACGGTTGCATTTTGGACAAGGTCTTTCAGCTGATCTGAAAGGTGGACGAGTATCAAATCTCTGGGATCTAGACTTCTTTGGGTCATAGTGCGGTCCTTCCCATTTTCTCTTCCCAGTACCTTTATCACTAGCATCCCTCCCTTTATCCCGTTCTACATTTTCTGCGGCAGCCACTGCGGCTGAGAAAGTGTCTGGTCCCTTGGCAATCACTAGACCTCGGATTTCTGAGTTTAACCCAAAGATAAACCTTTCCATCTTAAGCGCCTCTGTAGCGACATAGTACTCGGCAAAACAGGACTTTTCCTGAAAACGAGCAGTATAATCCCGAACCGATAAACTACCCTGTTGCAGATTCATAAACTCCTCTTCTAGTTGTCTAACTGCTGCTTGAGGACAAAACTGTCTTTTAAAAGATATGGTGAATTCTTCCCAAGTAAAAGTAGAATACACGTCCGGCCCTCTAGATGTAATCAGAGCTTCCCACCAATATAGAGCATCTGCCATCAGCATTGTTGTTCCGTATAACACTTTATCTTCATCGGCACATTTGCTGGTCTTGAAGATAGGTTCTATTTCTTTTAGCCATCTCATAGCCTTCACTGGATCTCTTTCCCCTGAATAGGTTAGAGGTTTGCAGCTTAAGAACATCTTGTAATCATACTTCCTTGGAACCGGTATGACAGTAGGTGTAATGGGCATCTCGTCTTCCAGACTAGGATCTGATATTTCAGTTTCAGTGTCACGAGTTCGGTTAAACATGGCTTGTATATTTGTTTGCAGTCTTCCCATTTCAGCGGTCAGATCGTCCCTTGTAACAAATTCCGTGCCTTGAGATTGAACTCTACCTCCCGTTCTGCCCCTGCCTCGTTCTCCACCCCTTCCCGTTGTCCCGATTGTTGGATTTGTTCTACTAGGATTTCCTTCTTCCTCCCTATTCGTACGTCGACTACCACTTGCAATTCTGTAGATTTCAACAAGGTTAATATACACGTAAGTACATACCCCATATAATAAGGTTTTCCAGTTCAAACATGTACCTGTAAGTTCATGATTACACTGGCCAAATGTAATTTGAATTTACCTTACATGATGTTCCTTCTACCTTTTTATATTCAATATCCCAAGGTTCTAAAATATTAGGGACATCCTACTACACATGCAGTTTAAGTCTAGGTATAGATCCGAATACCTAAATCCCTTAAACTAGGGCTCTGATACCATCTTTAACGACCCGATTCCCAAAACATATAACGACTAACATATATTTCATAACAATGTTTCATAACAAGAGATACATCATATAACAAGTTCAGTCCCTTAGTCTTTACAACCATAATGCGTATTTCATTACAAACCTTTTGCTAATTAATTTACATTATGACTAACAACAAAGTTATAAGTACAAAACACTTCTTGATCTTCATAACATAAGACTTCCCAAAAGCTATTCACATATTATCCTTCTTACTTGCTCTTACTTGATCCATGACCTGGAATACATATTTTAAAACAAAATGAGGGTTAGACCTAGTGGTCTAAGTGAGAAAATCCCTGTCAGTTTAAAACCATTTGCGCAATTACCATATACATAACACAAATATGAATACCAATTATGACTCATGCATTGTGTACTTTCCTATCTCATTCCCATGGCCATATTAGTTGGTTGCGAGCCAACTAATCATTTTACTTCGCTGCACTTATATACACGCAACTCCGTTGTCCCTCCGTACAGCCAAACTCCACCGGTCCTAAGCCCGGCCAACGTGCACTCGTGTAGTGTAATACTCGTATAAATATAATATACACCTTATTGTATCATACTTCATACATATGCACATAATTACACTACTTATCACATTCTCAATCCACATATATGTATTCCAGTTTGAAACAGTTTGAAATAAAACTCACCTGATTGCTTATCAAAACGCTTCCAAGCCTTTTCGAAAAGATTCAGTCTTTCACCCAGAATTCACAGAATCTGAAATAATTTACATACAATTATCTCCTTACCAATTAAACATATAAGACTTACTAGAAGACCAAGAACTCTAGATAACTCTATCTAATTCTTATCCTCAAATGTTTCCCCCAAACCCGATGTAACGACCCAAGTCCCATATACACAACAATTCACATAATGTAACATAACATTCATATAACAAAAGAAACATCAAATTACAAGTTCGGTCCCGCAGTCTTTTACAAATAAAAGAAACTATTCTACTACTAACTTTGCACTATTACATACATCACATTTAATAAGATGATACAACTGCTAAACAATCCAAAATCTTCTTCTTATAACCCTTCACAAAAACCATCCATTGAATACTCTAATTACTTGCTCTTACTTGAACCACCACCTGGAATACATATTTTAAAACAAAATGAGGGTTAGACCTGATGGTCTAAGTGAGAAATCCCTGTTAGTTTGAAACCATTTATATAACTTCGTTCATATAAATCACGCAACACAATTACATATATCCAATTAAGCTCACATACCATATACCTTCCCTTCTCATTCCTCCTGGCCATATTAGTGGTAGCAAGCCAACTAATAATATACAACGTTGTACAACAACTACAGCCAAACAACGCTATACAGGTTCTATAGCCAATCACACCGGTCTTAAACCCGGCCAACGTATTATAACACATTTATAATACACATGTAAATATAATACCTCACTATATTATAATTCACATACGAGCAAATAATTATCAACAGTTTCACTCCCAACCCCACACATGTATGTATTCCAGTTAACAAGTGTTTTCAAAGCAAAACTCACCTGTTTTGGTTATTTCACACGTTCGTAAGCTTCTTTCAAAACGATCGTATCCCTTACCACGATTCCACGGAATCTGAAACAAGTTAATATACACAAATTGCTTTACTAACCAAATACGTAAAGCCTAACAATTTCCCATCCCCAACTGTTCCATTACACACTGTATTGAACTCACTACCGGGACTATACCGGGTACCGGGACTTATACAGTACCGGGACTCTTAGTACCGGGAGTTCCTATATCGGGAGTTCATAATACCGGAACTCTCCACTACCGGAAGTCTGTTATACCGGGAGTCAACTCTACCGGGAAATCATACTACCGGGATTCCACACTACCGGGAGTCCATATTACCGGGACTCCACCGGAAGTTGATTATACCGGGATTTCACCGGGAGTCCTCAAGAACACAGTCGGTTCCAATTTACCCAGTTTCAAATAAAACTATACAATCTCAAATTAACATTCTAATCCGATAGAAACGGTCTACTGATGATTACAAACATAATATGTAAAAGACTTACCTCAAGATTTCTTCTTAACACAATCGATTGAAGCCCTATTCGTACGGTTTCTTCTTTCGCTTTCTTTCACCTTCAGACTCCCGCACACATACACAATCTTTCTAAATCTGTATAATGAAACTATTGATGTCTGAAGGTGTATATCACATTTAATTAATTACCTTTTAGACCTTCAACTCTTCACTAATGTCCCAAACACCCTTAAACTCATTATTTACCCTCAAACTTACCCTGAACATTATAAATTATTGTTAAATTATTTAACGGACTTACCCCGGGTATTACATCATCTCCCCCTTAAAAGAATTCCGTCCCGGAATTCACTTAGGCAAAAAGGTGAGGGTATTTGGCTCTCATTTCCGATTCAGATTCCCACGTAGCATCTTGACCTTTATGATGTCTCCACTGAACTTTCACTTGTCTGACCTCCTTATTCCGCAGCACTTTAACCTTATGATCAACTATAGCTTCTGGCTCTTCTACATAATTCAGTCTTTCGTCAACTTGTATCTCTGGTAGGGAGACTGCCTGATCTTGAGTAACCAGACACTTTCGGAAGTTTGACACGTAAAATGCGTTATGAATCCTGCTTAATTCTAGTGGAAGATCTAATCTGTAAGCTACTTCACCGATCCTTTCTGTGATAGCAAATGGTCCAATATACCTTGGGCTAAGTTTACCTTGTCGACCAAATCTGATGACTCCTTTCCACGGAGAAACCTTTAACATTACGTAATGCCCAACTTGAAATTCCAACGGCTTTCGACGGCGATCAGCGTAACTCTTCTGTCTATCTTGAGCCACTTTCAATCTTTCTCGAATTTGGGTAACCTTATCGGCGGTTAACTGAACTATTTCCGGCCCCGCTAGCTGTTTTTCTCCCACTTCGTTCCAGCACAGAGGCGTTCGGCATTTCCTACCATACAGTACTTCGAACGGTGCCGCTTGTATACTGGAATGATAACTGTTGTTGTAAGCGAATTCGATTAACGGTAAATGCTTATCCCACGATCCCCCAAAATCAATAATGCAAGCCTGGAGCATATCTTCTAAGGTCTGAATTGTTCGTTCACTCTGCCCATCTGTTTGAAGATGATGCGCCGTACTTAACTTTATCTGAGTCCCCATTTCCCTTTGAAAACTTCTCCAAAATCTTGAAGTAAAACGACTATCACGATCAGAAATGATCGAGATTGGAATTCCATGTCGAGTTACTATTTCATCAATATACAACTTAGCTAATCGCTCCATTGAATCGGTTTCCTTTATCGGTAGGAAGTGTGCAGACTTTGTCAATCTGTCGACGATCACCCAAATAGAATCGAATCCTTTCAGAGTTCTTGGTAGCTTTGTGATAAAATCTGTGGTAATCTGCTCCCACTTCCACATAGGTATTTCTAGCCGTTGTAGTTGACCAAATGGCTTTTGGTGTTCAATCTTTACTTTCTTACAAGTATCACACATTTCCACATACTGAGCAATCCCTCTTTTTATCCCCGGCCACCAATAGAATTGCTTTAGGTCTTTATACATCTTGTTTGTACCTGGGTGAATAGAGAAACGGGATTGATGAGCTTCTTGTAAAACACGATCACGTAATCCACCCAATCGAGGTACCCACACTCTATTTCCCAGACACAATAACCCCCGATCATCTTTTACTAGCAATGCCGACATCCCGCTAACCTTTCTGATTTCAGATGTTCATCATGATAAGCCTCCGCTTGACACTTCTGCAATTCATCAAATAAGTTGGGTAGGAGTTCAGTTCGTAGCGAAATAACTTTTATTGTTCCACTCCTTTCTTGACGACTGAGCGCATCTGCCACCACATTCGCCTTTCCCATGTGATAAAGGATTTCACAGTCGTAATCATTCAGCAATTCCAACCATCTCCTTTGTCTCATATTTAGTTCCTTCTGATCAAAAAGATGTTGAAGACTCTTGTGATCAGTATAAATCTGATATTTGGAACCATACAGATAATGTCTCCAAATCTTTAACGCGAAGACGACTGCAACAAGCTCCATATCGTGCGTAGGATACTGCCGTTCATGATCCTTCGGTTGGCGAGAAGCATAAGCTATAACCTTTCCGCGCTGCATAAGCACACAACCCAATCCCAGTTTAGACGCATCACTGTAAACGACAAAGTCTTCTGAACATTCAGGTAGTGATAGAATTGGCGCGCTGCACAGTTTCTCTTTCAATATTCTGAATGCCTCGTCCTGTTCTGCTTTCCATTCGAACTTTAAATTTTTTCGGGTCAGCTTAGTCAAAGGTGTTGCGATACGAGAGAAGTCTTTTACGAATTTCCGATAGTAACCGGCTAAACCCAAAAAACTGCGTACCTCTGTTGCTGTCTTAGGCTGTTCCCACTTTTCAACTGCTTCCACTTTCATCGGATCGACTTGTATACCTTTCTTAGAAATCACGTGCCCCAGAAATTGCACTCTCCGAAGCCAGAATTCACATTTAGAAAATTTTGCATACAACTTTTCCTTCCTTAGTAGTTCTAGAATCAAACGAAGATGTTGCGCGTGCTCTTCCTTGGATCGAGAATAGATAAGGATATCATCGATAAATACAATTACAAATTTATCGAGATACGGCTTACATACCCGATTCATTAAGTCCATAAAAGCAGTTGGAGCGTTCGTCAATCCAAATGGCATTACTAAAAATTCATGATGACCATACCTCGTTCGAAAAGCAGTCTTTAAACGTCTTCTTCTTTAACTTTCAACTGGTGATAACCGGACCTTAGATCAATCTTGTAGAAATAGCAAGCTCCAACTAACTGATCAAAGAGATCATCAATTCGGGGTAGCGGATACTTGTTCTTTATCATGCGCTTATTCAATTCTCGGTAGTCAATACACATTCTCATCGACCCATCTTTCTTTTTCACAAATAACACTGGTGCTCCCCACGGCGAAGAACTGGGTCTGATGAAGCCTTTATCGGATAGGTCTTGTAGTTGTGCCATCATTTCTTTCATCTCTGGAGGTGCCAAATGATACGGTGCACGGGCGACAGGAGTGGCTCCAGGAATCAGGTCTATACCGAACTCTACTTGTCTAACAGGCGGAAGACTGTTCAAGTCTTCAGGTAATACTTCAGGGAATTGACTAACGATAGGAATATCTTCCATCCTATTCTTTTCCGGCTTAATATCTATCACGTAGGCCAAGTAACTCTGACAACCCTTATTAACACACCTACGTGCTTTTAATATTGATATAAGACAAGACTGGTGATTTCTGCGATCACCATAAATCACTACTGGTCCCCTCCCCGGTAATACAACATTTATTAACTACTTATCACATACTATATTAGCCTGATTCTCGGCTAACCAGTCCATTCCCACTACTACGTCAAACTCTATCAGAGTTATAGGAAACAATCGTATAGGCACTCCACACCCCTCTATACTAATCACACAACTATCAAACACTTCACTAACCGACACTTGATTATCATTTGCAGTATCTACTAATAGAACATGTTCTAACATTTTAGGTTTCAAACACAGGCAAGCAGCAAATGCAGGAGACACAAACGATCGGTTTGCACCGGAATCAAATAACACCTTAGCACGTGTAGAGTTTATCAAAAATGTATCTGTGACTACATCCGGAGTTTCCTCCGCTTCTTTCTCAGTCATTTGAAATGCGCGACCCCTGGTTACTGGCGGTTCCAGTCTTGGTACTACTGGTTTAACAATCACTGGCCTGCCCGATGACCCACCTTGATGTATCCTTCCCCGTGGACAATTTGACTGAAGATGATCCGGAGAATTGCATAAGAAACATAACCGCGTTACCTTACAATCCTTAATAATGTGTCCAGTCTTCCCACACTTATAACATGCTCGTAAATCACCTTGGCAGTTTCCTTGGTGGACACGGTTGCACTTCTGACATGGTCTTTCCGCTGGTCGAAACGGCGGACGGTTATCATACCTCTGAAATCGGGACCTCTTCGGATCATATTGGGGTCCTTCCCACTTTCTCTTCCCGATACTTTTATCACCAGCATCTCTTCTAATCCCGCTCAACATTCTCCGTGGCATTAACTGCAGTCGAGAAGGTATCGGGTCCTTTTGCAGTCACTAACCTTCTGACTTCTGAGTTCAATCCAAAAATAAACCTTTCTGTCTTCATCGCCTCCGTAGCAACATAGTATTCTGCAAATCGAGACTTTTCCAAAAAGCTAGCAGTATAGTCTCGAACGGATAAGTTCCCTTGTTGCAAATTCATGAATTCTCCTTCCAGTTGTTTAACGGCTGCCTGGGGACAAATCTGTTCCCTGTAGGCTACCACAAATTCTTCCCAAGAGAGGGTAGAATAAACGTCAGATCCTTTAGAATGTATAAAAGATTCCCACCAATACAATGCATCTCCTTTTAACATAGCGGCCCCGTACAATACTCTATCTTCATCCGCACACTTGCTTGTTTTGAAAATGGCTTCAATTTCCTTCATCCATCTCATTGCTTTTACTGGATCCCGATCCCCTGAGTACGTAGAAGGTTTGCAACTAAGAAACATTTTGTAATCACATTTTCTCATTACCGGTAAGACCGTAGGGGTAATTGGCATCTCCTCTTCATGAGTAGGGTATGTTCCTTCTGTTTCAGTATTATGAGTTTGGTTGAACATAGATTGAATATTGTCTTGTAATCTTCCCATTTCTGCCATTAGATCAGCCCTGGTAATGAAATCCGTACTATTTTGTTGGGTTCTGCCTCTGGCTCGATCTCCAGCTCTACCTCCAGTTCTACCCCCGACTCTGCCCCCGTTCTGCCTCCCCTATCCCCGGTTCCTACTGACGGATTAGTTCTGTTTGGATTTCTCCCTCCTCCTCGATTCGAATTTCTTATACCGCTGGCCATTCTGTGGATTTAAACAGGGTTAATATACACATAAGCATATACCCCATATAACAAGGTATTCCAGTTCAGACATGTACCTGTAAGATCACAATTACACTGGCCAGGTGTAGTATGAAATTACCTTACATGATGTTCCTTCTACCTTTTATACTTAGTATCTCGAGGTTCTACAATAATAGGGACATCCTACTTCACATGCAGTTTAAGTCTAGGTACAGATACTAATACCTAAATCCCTTAAACTAAGGCTCTGATACCATTTGTAACGACCCAACTTACCACGACACAATATTGTCCGCTTTGCCCCACTGGCTCACGGCTTTGTTCTTGGCGACCTGGAGAGGACTTCCCAAGGACTTCCTAGGAGGTCACCCATCCTGGTACTACTCCCACCCAAGCACGCTTAACCACAGAGTTCCCAAGGAACCCGCATGCTTGTGGCCCCAAAACGCGTTGTCTCTGGTAAGGCCAAGGTTTTACTAATATACCCAGCATCTCTCCTGTCCACGGACGATGTGGGATATGCCTAAGGTGTTACACACCCCCACCCCCCTTAGGGACTCATCGTCCTCGATGAGGTTTGCCCCACCATCCCGAACGTCACAGGAGAGGCTCTGATACCATTTGTAACGACCCAAGTCCCATATACACAACAATTCACATAATGTAACATAACATTCATATAACAAAAGAAACATCAAATTACAAGTTCGGTCCCGCAGTCTTTTACAAATAAAAGAAACTATTCTACTACTAACTTTGCACTATTACATACATCACATTTAATAAGATGATACAACTGCTAAACAATCCAAATTCTTCTTCTTATAACCCTTCACAAAAACCATCCATTGAATACTCTAATTACTTGCTCTTACTTGAACCACCACCTGGAATACATATTTTAAAACAAAATGAGGGTTAGACCTGATGGTCTAAGTGAGAAATCCCTGTTAGTTTGAAAACCATTTATATAACTTCGTTCATATAAATCACGCAACACAATTACATATATCCAATTAAGCTCACATACCATATACCTTCCCTTCTCATTCCTCCTGGCCATATTAGTGGTAGCAAGCCAACTAATAATATACAACGCTGTACAACAACTACAGCCAAACAACGCTATACAGGTTCTATAGCCAATCACACCGGTCTTAAACCCGGCCAACGTCTTATAACACATTTATAATACACATGTAAATATAATACCTCACTATATTATAATTCACATACGAGCACATAATTATCAACAGTTTCACTCCCAACCCCACACATGTATGTATTCCAGTTAACAAGTGTTTTCAAAGCAAAACTCACCTGTTTTGGTTATTTCACACGTTCGTAAGCTTCTTTCAAAACGATCCTATCCCTTACCACGATTCCACGGAATCTGAAACACGTTAATATACACAAATTGCTTTACTAACCAAATACGTAAAGCCTAACAATTTCCCATCCCCAACTGTTCCATTACACACTGTATTGAACTCACTACCGGGACTATACTGGGTACCGGGACTTATACAGTACCGGGACTCTTAGTACCGGGAGTTCCTATAACGGGAGTTCATAATACCGGAACTCTCCACTACCGGAAGTCTGTTATACCGGGAGTTCATAATACCGGAACTCTCCACTACCGGAAGTCTGTTATACCGGGAGTCAACTCTACCGGGAAATCATACTACCGGGATTCCACACTACCGGGAGTCCATATTACCGGGACTCCACCGGAAGTTGATTATACCGGGATTTCACCGGGAGTCCTCAAGAACACAGTCGGTTCCAATTTACCCAGTTTCAAATTAAACCTATACAATCTCAAATTAAACATTCTAATCCGATAGAAACGGTCTACTGATGATTACAAACATAATATGTAAAAGACTTACCTCAAGATTTCTTCTTAACACAATCGATTGAAGCCCTATTCGTACGGTTTCTTCTTTCGCTTTCTTTCACCTTCAGACTCCCGCACACATACACAATCTTTCTAAATCTGGATAATGAAACTATTGATGTCTGAAGGTGTAGTTCACTTTTAATTAATTACCTTTTAGACCTTCAACTCTTCACTAATGTCCCAAACACCCTTAAACTCATTATTTACCCTCAAACTTACCCTGAACATTATAAATTATTGTTAAATTATTTAACGGACTTACCCGGGGTATTACACCCGAACTTAAGTCGAGTCCACGGTATTTCCAATCCTCATTCATATCCTATCCAAGAGTCGACAAAACACAAAGTTACTGGATACTTAAAAGTATCTGAAATCTCAAAAGTGACCAAACAGCTAAAGTTTCCGGATACTACAAAACTATCCGGACCACATGACCAATCCAGACAACACAACTTTCCGGACAACCTATACAATCCGGACAACACAACTTTCCGGACAACACAAACAATCCGGACACCATCCGGTATCTAATTTCATCCGGAAACCATGAAAAAGAGAAACTTACCGGATAATTGATTCGTCCGGACACCATTAGAACATCTTCCGGACACTATTAACAAAAACTACCGGACACCATCATTTCATCCGGAAACCTCTGTCTGTTTACCAAATTCTACCCAGAAATCGACAGAAATTAACCCCAAACATGAAATCGATGATTCTAATCCGGTAGAAACAATCTACTAGCAATTACAAACATAAAACATAAAGGAACATACCTCAAAATCACTTCCAATGAATCCAATTTGAAGCCTTGCCTTTCTTTTCTTCTTCTTCTTTTGGTCTCAAAACACACACACACACACACACACACACACACACACACTGATATTTTCTGATTTGTGAAAATATATGTTTGCTTAAGAGATAATATAGACTTAATTTACACTCTTGGCTTAAACTATTCAATAATGACCAAAACCCCCCTAACTTATAAATTAACCTAAACTTACCCTAAACATTCAATTTTAAAGTTAACTAAAACTAACGGAAATAGACTTTAACTAACGAACTTACCCGGGGTATTACATCATCTCCCCCTTAAAAGAATTCCGTCCCGGAATTCGGTTAGGCAAAGAGGTACGGGTACTTAGTTCTCATTTCTGATTCTAAATCCCAAGTAGCGTCCTGCCCTTTATGATGTCGCCACTGCACTTTTCTTGTTTGATCTCCTTACCATTCCTCAAAACTTTAACTTTACTGCCAACAATGGCTTCAGGTTCCTCCACATAATTCATCTTTTCATCAACTTGTATATCTGGTAGAGAAACTGCCTGATCTGGCGTAACCAAGCACTTTCGAAAATTTGATACGTGAAAGGCAGTGCGGATTCTGCTTAACTCTGGCGGAAGATCCAACCTGTAGGCTGCTTCACCAATTCTTTCTGTAATTGCAAATGGTCCGATGTACCTTGGGCTCAGTTTGCCTTGATTCCCAAATCGAATGACTCCTTTCCAAGGTGAGACTTTTAACATTACGAAATCTCCAACTTGGAATTCTAACGGTTTTCGGCGTCGGTCAACGTAACTTTTCTGTCTGTCTTGAGCCACTTTCAATCGTTCCCGAATCTGAGTAATCTTATCCGCGGTCAACTGAACTATATCTGGTCCAGCTAATTGTTTCTCTCCCACTTCGTTCCAACACAAAGGAATTCGGCATTTTCTACCATACAGAACTTCGAACGGTGCCACTTGTATGCTGGAATGATAATTGTTATTGTAGGCGAATTCAATCAACGGCAGATGCTTATCCCATGATCCCCCAAAATCAACAATGCAGGCCCGTAACATATCTTCCAAAGTCTGAATTATTCGTTCACTCTGACCGTCAGTTTGAAGATGATACGATGTACTTAGCTTTATTTGCGTCCCCATTTCTTTTTAAAAACTCCTCCAGAACCTTGAAGTAAAACGACTATCGCGATCAGAAATACTCGAGATTGGAACTTGTTAGATTAAATTAGCCCCTAATTTAATTAATGTTTTATAAAGAATTTTTGTAATAGGTCTTTATAATTAGCTTATGGGCTTTTAGCTAGTTATATGGGCTTAGCCCTTTTATCTTGTAAATGGACCCTTTTTAAAGAATTTTAGGGTTCCATTTTTCATTAAGGTCATTTAGAAGAATCACAAAAACACACATAGACTAGGTGTTTTCACATGAGAGTCGTCTTCTTGTAAAAGTGTGGTGTTCTTCCATATTCCTCTCCATATCATGAATCAAAGTTTAATGAGATGATTTATTTTATCATGTTCTTCATGTTCATCTTATTTCTACTCTTATATATGGATTTTACTTCTATTGTTTGTCTAAAATGGGATCAACAATTGGTATCAGAGCCTATTGAAGAATTTTTTCTTCAAAATCGGTCATCTATGGCAACAATAGAAGTATTCAATGATTTATTTGTTGTTTTGGTGCTTAGATTGATTCAATCACATGAGCCTAAACACAAATATCATTTCTGATGCTTATTTTCTGTTTTATGCTTATTTGGAATCCATTTTTGCTTTAAATCAAATCTGGATGAGTTTTGACAGAAAATTTCATTGTTTCTTCACAAAACCTGATTCTGCACACCACATGTTTGCTGAAATGTCTAAGTGAAGATTTGACTCTATTTGGATCAAATCTGATTAGATTTAATACATGTGTGTGTTTTGATTCTTTCTCATTCATTGGTCTAATATTTGATAGCACTAAGTAGATGGTTGATCTATGATCTCATCCTTGTGTGTGCTTAAGTCCATAGATTTTTTTTTGGCATCTTGGTAGTAAGGTTGTTGATCTTTGATCTGACCTTTATTTAAATCCAAGATTGGACTCTCTTTTACTCAGATTTTGTTTGTCTTCCGCTGCTCATAATCATTTAAATGAAAAACAAAATCATTTGAGTCGTGAAAATGATGTTTGAGAAAGATTTGGTGTTGTGCTACATATTCAAAGTTTGATCTGAAAAGATTTTATACCTTTGAGTGCTTCTAATCAGTTTTTCTGACCTGATCAATTAGAGATCTGTGTATTTGCACTCATCGTTTTAAAAGATTTATGGAGAACGGATTATTTTTACATCAAATCGGTTTTGATGAGCATTTGATATAATTGGAGAAAAAAGACAGCATGTTGAAAATTTTGCGATGCTGCATTAAATTGATCATATCTCACTCATCAAGGCACCAATCGATGCGATTCAAAAGGCCCTGGATTGAAAAAAAATTGATGAACAAATTTCATGTTTTGAGGTTTAACAGATTCGAACTTTAGAAGTGTCATACGCATCGTTGAATTGGACAACAGTGTGCTGATGGAAAGCTGATGGACAGATCTGTGCGACTGTGGTAAATCAACCATATCTTTTTCGTACGAGCTCGAAAAGAGGTGATTCAAGATGATCTGAACAGATAACAAACCAATGAAATTTCTTTATGTTTGGAGTTTTTGCAAACTCTAGAGCTATAATGATCTAAATTTTTGTCAAAGTTGGTGTAACATTTCTGTTAAGCTACTGTTAAGCTGTTGTTAAGCTGTTGATAAGTTGTTAAGCTGCTGTTAAGCTGCAGTTAAGCTGCTGTTTGAAGGGCCGTTAAGCCACTTCTGTTAAGCAGTTGCTGCTGTTAAACTGATACTGCTGATTAGCCGCTGCCATTAAGCCATTAAGCCATTAAGCTGCTGTTTGTGTACAATCTGTGCAGCAGCAGCTTGTTCAAGAAAAAGTCAACCTTAAGCTGTCAAAAAAAAAACAGATGATTGCTGCAGGGTTCTGTTGTGCTTAAAAGTGGTTAACAAAGATGTTGTTGGGAAGCTCGATGAATCAGGATGCAGATAAGAGCTCTTACTGCGTCTATAAGCTATCATAAAGGGTTGTCTAACATGATGTCATGTTGTCCAAAAGAAGTTGTTATCTAATTCCCATCCACAGAGCTATGATCAGAGCCACAGAAGATGATTCTCACAGCTGTCCATTCGAGATTATGCCGATTACATGTGCAGATCAGAGCCTCTGTACACAATCCAAGACCAGAAAGTTGTTAAGCAGCGGGTTTCGCTGTTGTCATCAGTAAGCTACTGCTGCATCATATCAGAATAATGCAGATCAGATTGTAAACAACATCGAAATCAGAAGGGAAAGGTGCAAGATGCTGTCAAGTTCAATGTTGCTGCTGTGTATTTGACAGAAGTTCAGATCTGCAATAGAGTTTTCAATTTGTTTGTTTAAAAACGTGAACCACATCAGAATTATTTCAACTCTTCTACAGGTTCTCTTCTCCAGCAGATTTCATGTACAGAGCCTCTGCGATCAGAGGCTGTCCAGAAAGCCGTTAAGCTGCTCATTAAGCCATGTTGCTGTTTTACTTATGTCCATCAGTTTATCATCTAGTGATTGATCAGAGCTCTGAAGCATGCATACTCAGAGTTGTACACCTCCACAGAGGGTCTGCAGAGGCTGTGCAGAGGTGATAAAGGTTGTCCAGATTAAAACAGCGTGTGCATACAAAGATCTGATTTCATCAGAGTTTGGTTCAAGTGAGTGGAGTCGTGCATAAACTAGCAATTCATAATTCTGTAAATGTGCACAGAGCCTCTGTGCACATAGAGGTTGTCCACGCGTAGAGTTCGGTTCAGAAGCAAATCACAAAATTTGTCTGCATAGACCTGCAAACAGTCCAAAAGGCTTTTAAGTTGCTAAGTTGTTGTGATGATTTTGATAGAATGATCTTGGCTATGGAAGAAAGATTATTGATCAGCTTACTGCATATATGTGCAAAGATATTCGCAGAGGTTAATCACAGACGTTCAAAACAACCACAGAAGCTGCTGCAGAAGTTTTTGTGTTGATCAAAATCTTGGTTTTTGCTGTTGTCCAGATTGTGCAGCAGAAATCTGCTACTGTCCAGATTTCATGAATTATGTAGAGACAGAGGTGACCAAAGAGAGTGCTGATCTGGTTGTTGTCCAATAGAAGGCTCATCATGAACAACTCTCTGATGCAGAGATCACTAACAGTTTTGAAGAATTCAGATTTGATACATAGCAGTCCATAAAACAGATTGTTCAGAGATGCTGTTGTTCATTTGGCAGAAAGTGGAAAACCTTGGTCTGCTGAAAGTTCACAGAGGATGCACCACAGAAGCTAGTAGGACAGAGCCTATGTGAAGTCGCACAGAGCCTCTGTGCTCAATGAAATCTGCCCAGAGATGTTTATCCAGAAAAGTTTATGATGTCCATGTTGATAAGTGTCTACGAAGCTATCAATCAGGGATTTTAAAGACTATCAAGCAAATTAAGTTGTTGTCATGTATGCATCTGCTGTTGGAGCCTCAACAGAACTCAATCAAGGGTATCCAATCGGTCAGAGCCTCTGTGCTTAATCACAGAGCTTCTGTGAAAGTGCAGTGTTATGGCAGAAGATTAAGCTGCTGGAGAGGTTGTATATTGATACACAAAGGCTGTCTAGAAGCTTTGTTATCAGAGGCCTATGGGTATAACTATGCTCTGTACATATGCAGATCCTCTGTTAAGCTCTGCAGAGGCAGCCACACACAGATGGCAGAAGCAGATAAAGGCTAAGCAGAGCCTCTGTAAGCAGATCACAGAGGTTGTGGAGAGGCTGAATCCACAGAAGTTCAGAGGACATTTAGATGGATTTCAATGCCTCTGTAAGCCATGTAGAGTTTATCCAAAGAGATGCTCTTATGACGTCCGCAGAAGCAAGACAACCAATTTTTTTTAGTTCTGTGGACCAAAATCTCATATTCAAGAGCAGAGACCAGAATGGACCAGAGGTAGACTAGAGCATTCATATCATAGGTCATTGGTCCAGAAATCAAAACAAGCCAAAAGCCCGGAGCCCGATATTTTTCAGTTTGTTTGACAGCTTTGCGCTGCTTCAGAAACATTCGCACATCTTTTTACTCAGAGCTCCAATTGACACGAGTCAAGTTGCTTTGGAAAGATAATTCACAGACGCACGACTTTGATGCTTTGAGTTTTCTCAAATTATGTGAGATGATATGCCAAAATAAGCTTCAAAGTATGTTGTAACATGCTGGGCCGAAAGCATTGCATTTAATTCATGCTATTTCCGCTTTCAAGAACGGTGTTTTCTCGACATTTCTTCATGGTGTCAATGTACATTTGTGACATTTTAAATGTCACTCCCTCCTCTGTTATTCATGTTTAAAGCTCGATGCTGAATGCTTACTCAACGGGATCTTAAGCGTCAAATTTTCTATTTTGACGACCGTTCTGCGCAGCTGAGGGAAAACTTGCACAACTCACTCGTTTTTCATCCAAAATGGATGAATTATATCTCGTTGGAAAGCTAAGAGGCTGGAGTGCAATGTGCATGTTTTATGTTTTCTCTCAAAAAGGCTCCTCGATGGTTCAAAACAGCGGTGAAGGTGAGTCATGAAAGCTGGACAAAATGGGGTTAATTGTCTCGGTCTTTAAAGAATATGAGCCTACATTTGAGGGGGAGCTCGTGATGCTTTGAAGACATGAAGAACGGATCGCCAAAGTTTCTAAACAAAGCAAGGGGGAGACTATAAGATGATGCTTTCTTTATAAAACATTAGGGGGAGATTGTTAGATTAAATTAGCCCCTAGTTTAATGAATGTTTTATAAAGAATTATTGTAATAGGGCTTTATAATTAGCTTATGGGCTTTTAGCTAGTTATATGGTCTTAGCCCTTTTATCTTGTAAATGGACCCTTTTTAAAGAATTTTAGGGTTCCATTTTTCATTAAGGTCATTTAGAAGAATCACAAAAACACACATAGACTAGGTGTTTTCACATGAGAGTCGTCTTCTTGTAAAAGTGTGGTGTTCTTCCATATTCCTCTCCATATCATGAATCAAAGTTTAATGAGATGATTTATTTTATCATGTTCTTCATGTTCATCTTATTTCTACTCTTATATATGGATTTTACTTCTATTGTTTGTCTAAAATGGGATCAACAGAACTCCATGTCGAGTTACTATTTCGTCGATGTACAATTTGGCTAGTCTTTCTAACGAATAGGTTTCGTTTATCGGTAGAAAGTGAGCAGACTTTGTCAACCTGTCAACGATCACCCAAATGACATCAAATCCTTTCGGAGTCCTTGGTAACTTCGTAATGAAATCTGTAGTAATCTGATCCCATTTCCACATAGGTATTTCTAAACGTTGTAACTGACCAAAAGGCTTTTGATGTTCAATCTTTACTTTCTTACAAGTGGAGCAACCTTCCACATGCTGAGCAATACATCTTTTCATTCCCGGCCACCAGTAAAATTGTCGTAGATCTTTATACATCTTATTCGTACCTGGATGAATAGAGAAACGAGATTGGTGAGCTTCTTGTAGTACACGATCACGTAAATTACCCAAACGAGGCACCCAAATTCTGTTTCCCAGACACAGTAACCCACGATCATCTTTTACGAGTGATGCTGATAGATCCACTAACCGTTCTGGTTTCAAGTGTTCTTCTTGAAAGGCTTCTACTTGACAATTCTTTAAGTCGTCAAAGATGTTAGGTAGGAGTTCAGCTCGTAGTGAAATGGATTTTATTGTTCCACTTCTTTCTTGACGACTCAGTGCATCAGCTACCACATTTGCCTTTCCCGGATGATAGAGAATTTCACAGTCGTAATCATTCACCAGTTCTAACCCTCTTCTTTGTCTCATATTCAATTCCCGCTGATCGAAAAGATCGGTAAAAAATTGACATTTAGAACCGTAGAGATAATGTCTCCAAATCTTTAGCGCAAAAACAATTGATGCATGTTCCATGTCGTGTGTAGGATACTGTCGTTCATGATCCTTCAGTTGACGAGAAGTATAAGCAATAACTTTCCCACACTACATTATTACACATCCCAATCCTAGTTTGGAAGCATCACTGTAAACAACAAAGTCGTTGGAACCTTCAGGTAGTGATAGTATCGGCGCGCTACAGAGTTTTTCTTTTAATATTCGGAATGCTTCATCCTGTTCTGCTTTCCATTCAAACTTTATATTCTTTCGGGTCAGCATGGTCAGGGGCGTAGCGATATGAGATAAATCTTGTATAAACTTTCGATAGTAGCCGGCTAAACCCAAAAAACTTTGTACTTCGGTTGGTGTTCTCGGTGGTTCCAACTTTTCAATTGCCTCTACTTTCATCGGATCAACTTGAATGCCTTTTTCTGAAACTACATGTCCGAGAAATTGGACTTCCCTTAGCCATAATTCACATTTAGAAAATTTGGCGTACAACTGTTCCTTCTTCAACAATTCTAGAATCAAACGAAGGTGTTGTGCATGCTCTCCTTTGGATCGGGAATAGATAAGGATATCATCGATAAACACAATAACAAATTTATTGAGATATGGCTTACATACCCGATTCATTAAATCCATAAAAGCAGCTGGGGCGTTCGTCAGTCCGAAAGGCATCACTAGAAATTCGTAGTGACCATACCTTGTGATACGGTGCCAAACGATACGGTGCACGGGCAACAGGAGCGGCTCCAGGAATCAGATCTATACCAAACTCTACTTGTCTAACGGGTGGAAGACTATTCAAATCTTCTGGGAAAACTTCCGAAAATTCACAAACAACATGAATATCTTCCAACTTATTCTTTTCTAGCTTAGTATTTATCACATAAGCTAAGTAACTCTGGCAGCCTTTATTAACACTCTTACGAGCTTTCATCAAAGAGATCAGGCAAGACTGATGATTTCTACGGTCACCGTAAATCACTATCGGTCCCTTCTCAGGTAAGACAACATTAATCAACTTCTTATCACAAACTATACTAGCATGATTCTCGGTTAACCAATCCATTCCCACTACCATGTCAAACTCGATCAAAGCTATAGAAAATAACTGGATAGGTACTCCACACCCATCTATATTTATCACACAACTATCAAATACCTCTTTAACGGATACCTGATTATCATTTGCAGTATCTACCATTAAATCATGATCTAACACTTTAGGCTTTAAATGCATATAAGCAGCAAAAGAAGGTGATACAAACGATCGGTTTGCACCGGAGTCAAATAACACTTTAGCACGTGTAGAGTTTATTAGCAATGTACATGTAACCACATCGGGAGTTTCTTCTGCTTCTTGTGCTATCATTTGGAAGGCTCGACCCCTCGCTCTTGGTAGCTCTGGCCTTTGTACTGCTGGTCTAACACCTGTTGGTCTTACTGATGTACCACCCTGCTGTACTCTCCACTGTGGACAATCAGACTGAATGTGATCCGGAGAATTGCATAAGTAACATAATCGAGTTACCCGACAATCTTTAGCAATATGACCGGTCTTTCCACACTTGTAACAGACTTGAGGATCAACTTGACAATTTCCTTGATGAAAACGGTTGCATTTTGGACAAGGTCTTTCAGCTGATCTGAAAGGTGGACGAGTATCAAATCTCTGGGATCTAGACTTCTTTGGGTCATAGTGCGGTCCTTCCCATTTTCTCTTCCCAGTACCTTTATCACTAGCATCCCTCCCTTTATCCTGTTCTACATTTTCCGCGGCATCTACTGCGACTGAGAAAGTGTCTGGTCCCTTGGCAATCACTAGACCTAGGATTTCTGAGTTTAACCCAAAGATAAACCTTTCCATCTTAAGCGCCTCTGTCGCGACATAGTACTCGGCAAAATGGGACTTTTCCAGAAAACGAGCAATATAATCCCGAACCGATAAACTACCCTGTTGCAGATTCATAAACTCCTCTTCCAGTTGTCTAACTGCTGCTTGAGGACAAAACTGTCTTTTGAAAGTATGGTGAATTCTTCCCAAGTAGAAGTAGAATACACGTCCGGCCCTCTAGATGTAATAAGAGCTTCCCACCAATATAGAGCATCTGCCTTCAGCATTGCTGTTCCGTATAACACTCTATCTTCATCGGCACATTTGCTGGTCTTGAAGATAGTTTCTATCTCTTTTAGCCATCTTATAGCCTTCACTGGATCTCTTTCCCCTGAATAGGTTGGAGGTTTGCAGCTTAAGAACATCTTGTAATCACACTTCCTTGGCACCGGTATGACAGTAGGTGTAATGGGCATCTCGTCTTCCAGACTAGGATCTGTTATTTCAGTTTCAGTTTGACGAGTTCGGTTAAACATGGCTTGTATATTTGCTTGCAGTCTTCCCATTTCAGTGGTCACATCGTCCCTTGTAACAAATTCTGTGCCTTGAGATTGAACTCTACCTCCCGTTCTGCCCCTGCCTCGTTCTCCACCCCTTCCCCTTGTCCCGATTGTTGGATTTGTTCTACTAGGATTTCCTTCTTCCTCCCTATTCGTACGTCGAGTAGCACTTGCCATTCTGTAGATTTCAACAAGGTTAATATACACGTAAGCACATACCCCATATAATAAGGTTTTCCAGTTCAAACATGTACCTGTAAGTTCATGATTACACTGGACAAATGTAATTTGAATTTACCGTACATGATGTTCCTTCTACCTTTTTATATTCAATATCCCAAGGTTCTAAAATATTAGGGACATCCTACTTCACATGCAGTTTAAGTCTAGGTATAGATCCGAATACCTAAATCCCTTAAACTAGGGCTCTGATACCATCTTTAACGACCCGATTCCCAAAACATACAACAACTAACATATAATTCATAACAATGTTTCATAACAAGAGATACATCATATAACAAGTTTGGTCCCTTAGTCTTTACAACCATAATGCGTATTTCATTACAAACTTTTTGCTAATTAATTTACATTATGACTAAAAACAAAGTTATAAGTACAAAACACTTCTTGATCTTGATAACATAAGTCTTCCCAAAAGCTATTCCCATATTATCCTTCTTACTTGCTCTTACTTGATCCATGACCTGGAATACATATTTTAAAACAAAATGAGGGTTAGACCTAGTGGTCTAAGTGAGAAAATCCCTGTCAGTTTAAAACCATTTGCGCAATTACCATATACATAACACAAATATGAATACCAATTATGACTCATGCATTGTGTACTTTCCTGTCTCATTCCCATGGCCATATTAGTTGGTTGCGAGCCAACTAATCATTTTACTCCGCTACACTTATATACACCCAACTCCGTTGTCCCTCCGTACAGCCAAACTCCACCGGTCCTAAGCCCGGCCAACGTGCACTCGTGTAGTGTAATACTCGTATAAATATAATATACACCTTATTATATCATACTACATGCATATGCACATAATTACACTACTTATCACATTCTCAATCCACATATATGTATTCCAGTTTGAAACAGTTTGAAATAAAACTCACCTGATTGCTTATCAAAACGCTTCCAAGCCTTTTCCAAAAGATTCAGTCTTTCACCCAGAATTCACAGAATCTGAAATAATTTACATACAATTATCTCCTTACCAATTAAACATATAAGACTTACTAGAAGACCAAGAACTCTAGATAACTCTATCTAATTCTTATCCTCAAATGTTTCCCCCAAACCCGAACTTAAGTCGAGTCCACAGTATTTCCAATCCTCATTCATATCCTATCCAAGAGTCGACAAAACACAAAGTTACTGGATACTCAAAAGTATCTGAAATCTCAAAAGTGACCAAACTGCTAAAGTTTCCGGATACTACAAAACTATCCAGACAACATGACCAATCCGAACAACACAACTTTCCGGACAACCTATACAATCCGGACAACACAACTTTCTGGACAACACAAACAATCCGGACACCATCCGGTATCTAATTTCATCCGGAAACCATGAAAAAGAGAAACTTACCGGATAATTATTTCGTCCGGACATCATTAGAACATCTTCCGGACACTATTAACAAAAACTACCGGACACCATCATTTCATCCGGAAACCTCTGTCTGTTTACCAAATTCTACCCAGAATTCGATAGAAATTAACCCCAAACATGAAATCGATGATTCTAATCCGATAGAAACTATCTACTAGCAATTACAAACATAAAACATAAAGGAACATACCTCAAAATCACTTCTAGTGAATCCAATTTGAAGCCTTAATGTAACACCCGGAAAATCCTTGTGCGTAAAAAAATAGTCCTAATATTTCTTTATATTTTGACTTCTTAGATTATAATTGATTTCCTAAGTAATTTCCGTGATTGTCATTTATTATTTGAGAACTTCCGATAGAAATCAGTAAGTTTATTCCTTAAGGAAATAAATGAAAAATAGATGATAAAGTTAAATATTAGATTTTATGGATTAGTTGGATGGGTAATTTGAATACGAGTCCAACGGTTCTTTCCGGAGCAAAAACGGAGTTCTAACGAAGAAGTTACGGCTAAATCAGTGGAAGTTGAGAAGTGTAGCAAACAGAACCCGGCGCCGATGGTTTGGCGCCGATGCATCGGCGCGGGTGATCGGCGCTGAATTCCTGACGTGCCAAAAGGGGGTTAAACCCACCTCTTTACCCTTAGTCATCTATCTTTTCTTATTAGAACTCTCAAAACCGAATTTCACTTCTGCTCCATATTTCTCAGACGAATTTCCTTCATCTAATCTAAGGTAATTTCATCTCTTAATCCTAGTCTAATTCAAGTAAGTGTTATATGAATCTTATCAACTAAACTTCAATTAGGGCTTGCATTATTCATCTTCTTGTTGGAGAAATTAAGTTCAAGTCTTCAAGTTAGGGTTACACCAATTGAAGAGTTGAGGTGAGTAACTTGTATCTAATTGATTGTATTATACTTATCTACCATTCTTTATCTTGATTTTGGGTATGGTTAATGAGAAATCTTGATGAATAAGCTCTTAATGGTTGAGAAGGAAACAAGAAGAGTTCAAGTAAGTTATGTGGATAATTTGTGTTTATTACTTAGTATACTATGTTAAATGTTGGTGTTAAAGGTTTGGCTATGATTATATATCAATGGTATGTGATATTGAGATGATGGCTTAATAGATGTCTTAATGAAGAATTGATGGCTTAATAGTCAAAATGGACTTATTCTTGAATTGTAAACATGGTGGTTTATTATTGAAATCATATAGAAAGTGAATTAATACATGTGGATGTATGTGAACTACATGGAAGTAGTATTGTTTATGATAAATGGTTGGACCATTGTTAAAGTGCTAAATATGCTTGATATTATTTAGAATATGATTTATTACATATGGATGTATATGAACTACATGGAAGTAGTATTGATCATGTTAAATGGTTGGACCATTGCTATGCGTTGAATGTACTTGAATATTATTTGGATTAACATATTTGGTATTCACATAATTGGAGGAGCACCTAGTAGGCATTGGAGGATATATTCTTACACACCGTGGGGTAAGTGTAATTGATTCATACCTTCGGATACCATGCGGTTTTCCGTTGTGTTATGCCTTGTGACAATACCGTGGGGTATCGATCAAGGTATATCTTCAATTATGATGTAACTGGGTAGCGATATGGATCTTCTCCATGGAATTCAATTTGTGAATGTATCGAATTGTTATTCCTACATGCTATGATTATGCTCTATGTGCTATGTGTAAACCTCACTTAGGCTTTAAAAGCCTAACACTTGTTATGTGTTTTATGTGTTACAGATATTAGTGGTTCCGGACACAAGAAGGTTTAGACTGGGGTTGTGAGCATGGGATCATTGTTGGAGAGTTAAAGATTTGAAGATTTAAAGTAGAACTTCCCGACACTTTTTGTAATATGATTTCCATAGTGGAGATCAGGCAAGCTAGTGGTCCAATAGTAGTTATAATTAACTAAATCTTGTATTAATGGTTATGTAATGTTAATTAGGTATACTTTTACTTTAGTAATGTGTACCACTCTTCCGTTTTATGGAAGTTTTTGTTAACCCCTGTTTTGGGGTGTTACAAGTTGGTATCAGAGCACTAGTTTAAGCGAACTAAGTATGCTAATGAGATACTTAGACTTAAGCTGAGATGAATTAAGTTATGATTTGTGAGATTTGGGTAGAAATACTAGGACGGGATAGTCTTAGAGTAAAACGGAAATACGTGAAATTAGTACTGTGATAATGGTAACAAGGATTCTCATGTATGATATGTTCACAATTTCAATTAGCTACTGTTATTATGAATATATTATTACGCGAGCATGCTTATTTCTAAATTGTTACAGTGACTAACGATCGGTAAAGTACGTTTTGTATAAGAGTATGTGCATAACCATTTTCTTATGATTATCCCTTTAGGTTATAGTAGAACGATGGTGAATATGCCACCAAAATCCTTTGGAGGACAGATCGGTAAATGATTGAGGGTTGGAAGGACAACCTGGAAATTGGCGGGACTCATGAACGTCCGCCAAAGTAACCTTTAATAGGTGGTTAATGCGTTTAGAAATAGGATATGAAATGTTTGACCAAGACAAAAATAGTATGACAGGGTTGATATGTGAATCGTGGAATGCATGTATAGCAAACGTCATAAGGCCGAGAGGGCGACCACCGGTCGGAGGTAGAATGTCAATGATAAGTTACGTAAGTAAGACGATTGACCTCGTTGAGTAATTAGCCTTCAATTGCAAGTAAAGTTTTTATGCATGGTGTTCTAGAGTATGTTACATGAATTTTCATGATTTCAAACCAATTGCATAAATAACAGTTTTAGTCAAAGTTGAATTAGCATGTGCAAGTGAGTATTTAAAGAAAAGGCAATCCCATTTACATTGCACAACGAAATTTTGGAGTTGTTACAAAATATTTCTTACTTTACATGAAAAGTTGATTTGTATCAAGAAAACGTTGGCCAGCAAACCATTTAATAACCAACAGGAGTATTAATCTAATAACGTCACATAAATAAGTAGGAGAATCGACTAGTTTAAATTCGAGTCGGTAAAACTTTTTCGAACTATTGTCGTATGAAAAGATTTTTATTTTATTACCGTTGTAACAACTTTGTTTTGGTTGAGAAAGATTGAGTTTACGGAAATTTAATATGCAAACAATTCTCGAGATCGTTGTGCAGTACTTTAGAGTCGTGTGAATGTTGGGGTCATGTGTGCCCAAGTTATTCCAAAAGTTGTTATTTAAAATGAGAAAATGTGTAAATTGAGTTATGTATCAAGTTGACATGCATGAAAGCTATGAACTCGCTAGGTTGTAGAGTATTACGTTTTAAGCTAAGAAAGAACTCCAAGATTGGAGAAGTGTTGAATAAATCATGAGAGGATGTTTGTAATTTTGGTAATTGTGTTCAAGAGGAAGGTGAACAATGGGAGAGTTGAAAGTGGACTTAGTGTCGGTTGTAAGAAGGTTTATACCCTTGTTTAGTAACTAGAAATACAGTTGGTAAGGGACGGTTGTGTCCGGAGGAAGGATTAGTAGTCATCAAGGTGATGGAATTAGCAACTTGTTATGAGTAGTGTGGTGAGACAGTAAGGAAATACCTTCGACATTAAATAAGAATTTATGGTGATCTTGTGATATTAGTATTGCATGAATAAGTATGAAATGAAGACGATGAGATGTAAATCGTATTATGTTTGGTTGAAAGGATTAGGTTCAGTCCTTGTTAATGAATAAATTAAAGAAGTATCGATAGGTCGACTATTGGCTTTGAAGTCGATGGTTATGTAAGGTGTATGAGACTTTTCATCTGTCATTGGGTGCGGTCTGGGTACGTCCCGCGTATGCCGTGCGGACAGGAATAAGACTGTGAGCGGTACCGGTAAGCTATTATGCAAAAGGTATGCGCAAAGCAATTACTATTGGGTACGACATGGTTAAGGATTTTGAGTAATTGGAGAATAAATCACTGATGATAGAAGTCTTGAATTATTGTTACACAAGCGAAGATATGAAGTCAAAGTTACGCTTTTAACATTTTGTGGATGTGCAATATTTATGAGGTATTACGTTTTAAAAATGTGCACATGTGAGTTGGGGAATTTTGGTAAAACTTTGTTTTGGGGCCGATGGCCAATTAAGAGATTAAAAATGGTAAAGATTTGGGTAACAATGTATTTTGGTTTATGTATTCGTGTGCGTGGCACATGTTTAACCAAACGTTTATTTTAGCCTTAAAGGCTTGATTGATATTCAAATGAGTCTTTTGAATGTTTGTCAGTTTTAAATGACTTGAGATGGAGTCTTGGTTGTATTATATGCTTAACTGCATTTTAATTGAATAAGTGTTGGTCTTAAGTGTAAAGACTGTTTGATAATTTTCGTGTTTTTAATACCTTAGGAACTAACGAACCTTGGCGAGGTATATACATTGTGAAGTATAGCATACTAATATAAATTGACTTCGTTGGGAGAGTAGCAATGAAGGAGTCATAGATTTATTATGCCTTGGAACGTATGTTGCATAATGATCATTGATCCTTGGAATAGATGGCTAGGTTTTGAACTTAGTTGAGTTTTAAGACCATTGACCCGATTTAATAAGCTCGTTGTAGGCTTGGATTGGGATTACATGGATTGTATTAAAATAGAAGTTTGCATGATGTGAATGTTTTGGGTATTCTTTTGGATTTAATTATTGTTAAGTCTTAAATCAGAAGAATAAAAGCTGAAGGACCACTTGGTAAGAGTGTTAAGATTATGAAAGACGGTTGTGTTATAGAAGTGTTTTACTTGCGATGTAGATGGTTTACAAAGGAGAAAGTATTAGGCACAAATGAAGTCAGGTATGGAAAATGTTGATCTGGGAAGGATCGTACTGTGTTTTAGTATTGGTATGGAATCACAAGGAGCTAGTATGAACGAATAAGTTCAAGTTATTTAGCAAATCGAAAGTGGTAGTTTAACTAAAGTTGGGGAGGAGATATTAAGTGAAATAAACTCGGTTAAAATGTGTATGAATGATTGTGAGAAACCTGGTTTGTGGTGAAAGGCTATACGTGAAGAATGTACGAGTGAGTATTGGTATTAAATGCCAAGATAAATGTGTCAACTAGTATGTATTATGAAGTTAGAACTAGGAAGTATCTGATGGAAGTCTTTTCGGGGATACCAGATAAATAGTACTAGTTGTCAATGAAGATGTTGGATTATGTGGTTGTAAGATGGTGTAGTGATTTGGCTATAATTGGAATAGAGTGTCGAGCGGTAGTGTGAGTTCATCCAAGGTGATTTTGGTTGTGTGAGTCGTTAAATAAGTTTATGATTTTGAATCATAGGAAGTTTAATAAAGATGAGAAAGCGTTATCGGTATGTGGAAAAGTTGGGAGAAAGAGACAAATAATGATTGGAGGGTAATACTTCATGTTAACATAAGAGGTAATGATAGAAAGGTCGGACCTAAGAATGTAGTTATACTACGGGTTAAATGGAATTATCACCTTTGATATATAATATTTTAGTGTTTGGTTGCAATGTGGTCGCATAGTACGATATTGATGTGAGAAAGTGATAGCATTCTATACCGAAGAAACGCATAAGTCATGGATGTAATAATGGACTGACGTGGTTGTTGAAATAATCTAATAGTAACGAGTATGCTTAATTTACAGTGTACGTGGAAATTTCAGGTAGTACATGATAATGTTATTTCGAGATTTGGATAGTGAGTTGGGATTATGATGGGGTGAAAGGAAGACTCTTGTTCTTCTTAATCCCATTGGTTTTAGGTGAAGAGAATACTGTAATCGTTAAGCTATAGTGTTGGAGTAATTAGTAGATGTAAAAGAAATACCTCGAATGCAGTTCTCGGTGTTACGAGGATTTGGCTAGAGATCTTAACTGACGTTTTTAGAGAAACTATCCTCTTGGACTGTAGTTGTGTGGTGGATATTCCGTGTAAACAAGAGAGAAATGATAGCAGTATGCTAGAATAAGAAGTAGTCAAACATGGATTTGATGATAACAATTATTTTAAGAGGATTGGTTTGCAGATATATCATTTGGATCTTCCACCAGAGTTGGGAGGGGTACATAATACCTTCCAAGTGTATTATCTTCGGAAATATTTGGCCGAAGAGAAAGATGTGATGTAACTGAGGTGAGAGTAGATAAAGAGAGTCGCGGTGTGGAAGAACCAGATGAAATTTTGGAGAGACAAGTTAGGAAGCTACGTAATGGTAAAGAAGTAGCTAGGTTGAAAGTTCAGTGGAAACACCACCGAGGTAGTAATGTAACTTTAGAGTCGAAAGAGAGTATGAGGGATAGATATCCTCATTTGTTTACCTGGCCTTGATTTCGAGGACGAAATCATTTTTAAGTTGGAGAGAATTGTAACACCCGGAAAATCCTTGTGCGTAAAAAAATAGTCCTAATATTTCTTTATATTTTGACTTCTTAGATTATAATTGATTTCCTAAGTAATTTCCGTGATTGTCATTTATTATTTGAGAACTTCCGATAGAAATCAGTAAGTTTATTCCTTAAGGAAATAAATGAAAAATAGATGATAAAGTTAAATATTAGATTTTATGGATTAGTTGGATGGGTAATTTGAATACGAGTCCAACGGTTCTTTCCGGAGCAAAAACGGAGTTCTAACGAAGAAGTTACGGCTAAATCAGTGGAAGTTGAGAAGTGTAGCAAACAGAACCCGGCGCCGATGGTTTGGCGCCGATGCATCGGCGCGGGTGATCGGCGCCGAATTCCTGACGTGCCAAAAGGGGGTTAAACCCACCTCTTTACCCTTAGTCATCTATCTTTTCTTATTAGAACTCTCAAAACCAAATTTCACTTCTGCTCCATATTTCTCAAACGAATTTCCTTCATCTAATCTAAGGTAATTTCATCTCTTAATCCTAGTCTAATTCAAGTAAGTGTTATATGAATCTTATCAACTAAACTTCAATTAGGGCTTGCATTATTCATCTTCTTGTTGGAGAAATTAAGTTCAAGTCTTCAAGTTAGGGTTACACCAATTGAAGAGTTGAGGTGAGTAACTTGTATCTAATTGATTGTATTATACTCATCTACCATTCTTTATCTTGATTTTGGGTATGGTTAATGAGAAATCTTGATGAATAAGCTCTTAATGGTTGAGAAGGAAACAAGAAGAGTTCAAGTAAGTTATGTGGATAATTTGTGTTTATTACTTAGTATACTATGTTAAATGTTGGTGTTAAAGGTTTGGCTATGATTATATATCAATGGTATGTGATATTGAGATGATGGCTTAATAGATGTCTTAATGAAGAATTGATGGCTTAATAGTCAAAATGGACTTATTCTTGAATTGTAAACATGGTGGTTTATTATTGAAATCATATAGAAAGTGAATTAATACATGTGGATGTATGTGAACTACATGGAAGTAGTATTGTTTATGATAAATGGTTGGACCATTGTTAAAGTGCTAAATATGCTTGATATTATTTAGAATATGATTTATTACATATGGATGTATATGAACTACATGGAAGTAGTATTGATCATGTTAAATGGTTGGACCATTGCTATGCGTTGAATGTACTTGAATATTATTTGGATTAACATATTTGGTATTCACATAATTGGAGGAGCACCTAGTAGGCATTGGAGGATATATTCTTACACACCGTGGGGTAAGTGTAATTGATTCATACCTTCGGATACCGTGGGGTTTTCCGTTGTGTTATGCCTTGTGACAATACCGTGGGGTATCGATCAAGGTATATCTTCAATTATGATGTAACTGGGTAGCGATATGGACCTTCTCCATGGAATTCAATTTGTGAATGTATCGAATTGTTATTCCTACATGCTATGATTATGCTCTATGTGCTATGTGTAAACCTCACTTAGGCTTTAAAAGCCTAACACTTGTTATGTGTTTTATGTGTTACAGATATTAGTGGTTCCGGACACAAGAAGGTTTAGACTGGGGTTGTGAGCATGGGATCATTGTTGGAGAGTTAAAGATTTGAAGATTTAAAGTAGAACTTCCCGACACTTTTTGTAATATGATTTCCATAGTGGAGATCAGGCAAGCTAGTGGTCCAATAGTAGTTATAATTAACTAAATCTTGTATTAATGGTTATGTAATGTTAATTAGGTATACTTTTACTTTAGTAATGTGTACCACTCTTCCGTTTTATGGAAGTTTTTGTTAACCCCTGTTTTGGGGTGTTACACTTAACCTTTCTTTTCTTCTTCTTCTTTTGGTCTCAAAACACACACACACACACTGATATTTTTTGATTTGTGAAAATATCTGTTTGCTTAAGAGATAATATAGACTTAATTTACACTCTTGGCTTAAACTATTCAATAATGACCAAAACACCCCTAACTTATAAATGAACCTAAACTTACCCTAAACATTCAATTTTAAAGTTAACTAAAACTAACGGAAAAATTTAACTAACGAACTTACATGGGGTATTAGAAAAACTTCAGTGAACGCTGAACTTTATCACTCACTGATAAAGAACTGTTCAACGAACGCTGATCATGAAGTTTCCTCTACAAGTTACTTTTGTCTTATCCCCTTGCACGTCTCCGTACGAAATGTCAGAATGGACATCCCTTTTGTCCAGAATCGTACAACCAACTTTGATTCTACACTGTTCATCATGCGGCTACTAGGTTGTCTACCAAGGTCAAACCATGCAACCAATCAGCTGTTGCCACGTGTAAAGTTGTACTGATATGCATTTAATGCATGCAGTATATAAGAAGGAACCCTATTTCAGAAATGAAGTGCTCGGCCATCTTCTTCTTCTCACTACTTAGTGTTAGAATATTATTCTTAATATTCTTATCTCCTTTCTTTCTTATTTCTAGTGCAAGAAATCTTAGTGGTTCTCTTAACTTGTTTAGATTAGGTTTATTCCTTAATCTTATTCCGCAACAAGTTGTAAATTGTTTGATACATATCAATAAACAATATAGAAAAGTAAAATCTGTGTGTTTGTATTCAACCCCCCCCCCCTTCTACAAACTTGTATAACCCTTTCGGGACCAACATACTTTCATTTATGATTCATTTATCAAATTACCCAAAAATCCTAAATGTGGGTGTTTTGCAAGGTTTATAAAGTTAAACACTTTAAAATAATCAAAACCCACCAAATAACTCAAGAATTGATAATTTTATGTAAAACCCATAAACACTTTAAAATAAACATTTTTGGTATTTACAATGTTTTCACAAATCAACTTGAACTCACATTGCTAGATTTAGGCTAAATCAAGATTTTCCAAACTTGAGCTCCTTTGATGAAACTTGAATCATCAAGTCAAATCTTTCAAAAACCTAGATCCACAAGTTCCAACCATAAATATTCATCCCTAAACACTTAAAATCGTTCCCCAAACATTTTACATCAAAATCTCCATTTTGATCAAAACTCCAATTTGACATAACTTCCCCAAAATCATCCAAATCGAAATTTGAGAAACATAAACACTAGAAAGTAATTAATGGAGCATTTATAACTCATATGAAAGTTTAGAAACTATGAGGATGAACTCACCACTTAGGTTTTGATGAAAACCTAGAAACTCCTAATTTTCTTGAAGATGGAGGTGATGATTATGAGCTCTTGATCTTTGCTTCCACTCCACCACCAAATAACCTCAGATATTCCTAAAACTAACAATCTATCCTTGACATGCTCTCAAAAACGAAACCATAGAAGTTTGAATCGCCAAAAAAGGAGTAGACATGAAAGAGATATGACCAAATGAAGAAAGAGGCTCAAAATCGAATTTTATTCACTACACCCGCCTGCGAGAGTGACATGCGAAAGTGGAGTGTCACTTTCGCCCAAAATGTATCGAGGGCCAATTTTCCCTTGCGAAAGTGACATGCTAAAGTGTCAGTGTCACTTTCGCATGACACTTTCGCCCAGAAGGTATTGAACATTGTTTTGTCCATAACTTCTTCGTTTTAGCTCTGATTTTGCTCCGAAAAGAAACATTGGACCTGCATTTGAATCCCTCATCCAAAGAAAAGTTTAAAATCTAGGATCTCATCCCAAAATCACATTTCCTCTATTTCTCTTAAAAGATCGAAATCTACACTAACTTGAAATTGTACTTACCCAAACATTACGGGTGTTACAGATATGGTCTTGGGTGCCACCGTGTGCGTATGTACCTAGATCTCCATCATTCGGGGTAATGCCATGGTTGTAGTGCTCGGATGTGTCGGGCCTTTTTGGTGTCACTCATGGTAGTTGACACTAATGTGTATCGTCTCTTTGATGACTACGAAGTTGTTCTCACGGAAAATAAATTTCTCGTATGACCTTTTATATATATATATATATATATATATATATATATATATATATATATATATATATATATATATATATATATATATAAATAGGGTCAGGTTCAAGGGAAAACCTCAAAAAACGGAAAACTGAAGAACACGCTAGGAGCCCTTCATCTGGGTGGTATGCACTTGTGCATACAGGTTATTTGTAACATGCATTTGTGCATATATGCACAAATGCATAATGTACTTGTGCATAAAACCAAAAAGTCAACTATTTACCTGTATGCACAAGTGCATACCGTCCAGATGAAAGGCTCATAGGGTGTTCTTCAGTTTTCCGTTTTTTTGAGGTTTTCCCTTGAACCTCCCTCTCTCTCTCTCTCTATATATATATATATATATATATATATATATAGGGAGAGGTTCAAATGAGAAGTGCTAAATATTTGAGAAATAAAGAAGTGTTCTTAGCCATTCATTCGGTCAAGATCGGCGGCTTTGACCGAGAAGCAGCGGATAATTCCTCGTGTGGTCTGTGCGTGGTCTGCATAAGATAGAGGGATAGTTTTGTAAAAAATACGTGGGACGAGTTCATATATGAATCTGTGTGATTCATATATGAACCTTTGTGTTCATATATGAACCTTTGTAATTCACATATAAACTCTTTTTAACTAATTCATATATGAACCTTTGTGATTCATATATGAACCTTTGTGATTCATATACGAAACAGTTAATTTGTTCATATGACAATTAGATAAAAAAAATTCATATATGAATCACAAAGGTTCATATATGAACACAAAGATTCATATATGAATCAGTTAATTAGTTTCATATATGAATCACAAAGGTTCATATATGAACACAAAGGTTCATATATGAATCAGTTATTTGGTTCAACTGATTCATATATGAACCATTAATTAGTTTCATATATATAACACAAAGGTTCATATATGAATTAGTTATAAAGAATTCATATGTGAATTACAAAGGTTCATATATGAACGTATAGTTCATATATGAACGTATAGTTCATATGTGAATCACACTGATTCATATATGAACTCGTCCCGTGTATTTTGTAAAAGTTACGAAATTGCCCTTCTATTTTTGGAACAGCCGTAACTTTTGACTAGTCAAAGCCGCAACTTTTGACCAGTCAAAGCCGCTACTTTTGACCAGTCAAAGCCGCAACTTTTGACCAATTATAACTGATCTTGACCGAATAAATGGTCAAGATTACTTCTCTACTTCTCAAATATTTAGCACTTCTCATTTGAACCAAGGGCTATATATATAGCGATAGGTTCAAAAGAGAAGTGCAAATATTTTGAGAAATAGAGAAGTGATCTTGGACATTCATTCGGTCAAGATCGGTTATAATTGGTCAAAAGTTGCGGCTTTGACCGGTCAAAAGTTGCGGTTGTTCCAAAAATAGAAGGGCAATTTCGTAATTTTTACAAAAAAACACGGGCTGAGTTCATATATGAATCTGTGTGATTCACATATGAACTATACGTTCATATATGAACCTTTGTAATTCACATATGAACTCTTTATAACTAATTCATATATGAATCTTGTGATTCATATATGAACCTTTGTGTTTCATATATGAAACTAATTAACTGTAGGTTCATATATGAATCAGTTGAACCAATTAACTGATTCATATATGAATCTTTGTGTTCATATATGAACCTTTGTAATTTACATATAAACTTTTTTTAACTAATTCATATATGAACATTTGTGTTCATATATGAACCTTTGTGATTTATATATGAATTTTTTTTAACTAATTCTCATATGAACAAATTAAGTGATTCATATTTTATATGTGAATTACAAAGGTTCATATATGAATCACACAAATTCATATATGAACCTGTCCCGCGTATTTTTTATGAAATTACCTCTCTATCTTGTGTAGACCACGCACAGATCACGCGAGGAATTATCCTCTGCTTCTCGGTCAAAGCCGCCGATGTTGACCAAATGCATGGCCAAGATCACTTCTCTATTTCTCAAAAAATTTGCACTTCTCTTTTGAACCTCTCCCTATATATATATATATATATATATATATATATATATATATATATATATATATATATATATATATATATATATATAGGGAAGGGTTCAATTGAGAAGTCTAAATATTTTGAGAAATAAAGAAAGTGATCATATCAATTGGATTAAATAATCCACGGTCAAGAAATTCGCGTTACACCTGATTAATGCGCGCGTCCACATTAATTAATAAACGACGCTCAGGGGTATTTAGGGTAGTTTCGTAAAAAATACGCGGGACAGGTTCATATATGAATTTGTGTGATTCATATATGAACCTTTGTGTTCATATATGAACCTTTGTAATTCACATATAAAATATTTTTAACTAATTCATATATGAACCTTTGTGATTCATATATGAATCTTTGTGATTCATATATGAATCAGTTAATTTGTTCATATGAGAATTAGTTAAAAAAATTCATATATAAATCATTAAGGTTCATATATGAACACAAAGGTTCATATATGAATTAGTTGAAAAAAGTTTATATGTAAATTACAAAGGTTCATATATGAACACAAAGATTCATATATGAATCAGTTAATTGGTTCAACTGATTCATATATGAACCTACAATTAATTAGTTTCATATATGAAACACAAAGGTTCATATATGAATCACAAGATTCATATATGAATTAGTTATAAAAAGTTCATATGTGAATTACAAAGGTTCATATATGAACGTATAGTTCATATGTGAATCACACAGATTCATATATGAACTCAGCCCGTGTTTTTTGTAAACGGGATGACTAATTACCAAAATACCCTTCCGTGTTCAAAATCAGCGCATTTAATCGAAGAGTCACGATCACTTCTCTATTTCTCAAAATATTTAGACTTCTCAAATGAACCTAACACTATATATATATATATATATATATATATATAAAAGTATGTATGTGGGTAGATACATACAAAACCCCTAGTTGACTTAATATAACCCCTAATTAAATTATATATTTAAAATATAATTTAATTATCTGATTACATGAAAACAGTAATAAAAATCAACGAATTTCAGTTAGCAATTTATTTTGTCTTGGAATGTAAGAGCTAAAAAATTATTGAACGTTAAAGTTGGATTTATTTATGCTTCTTTCTTACTTTATATACTATCATATCGGAAATTCACCTTGATTCTGATTTTTTTTTCTAAATTTAATGAACTTTTACGTTGTTTAAAGTTAGAAATGCAATTTATATAAAGGGTAAATCAGTAAAAGTTCAATAATATATGATAATCAAAACTATTGAATGGGACTTCGAAGTTGTAAATTAAAATCAAGAACCGCTGTATTATACAAGACGTTACTATAAGTTGAAGGGAATATTCTGCGAGAACTAGACCATAGCCTTTATATAACCTCATATATGTGTAAATGTCTTAATAAATCGTTTTAAAAAAAAAACTAAATTTATAGGATCAAACAATTGTATATACTATGTAAAAATTGTTACAATAAGTTAATATAACGTTTCTTGATGTTCAAATAAGATTTTTTTAGAAAACTTTTGAATAAAGTTTATATAAACTTAATATAACTTATTTACATAAAATACATAATTAATTAGTTAGTGCAATGAAACAATTTGTTAAAATATTTAACCATATTTAACATCTTATAAAAAACGATTTAATTTGTTTTATTGCATAAACTTTGTGGGCATATATATAGAGTTTGTCTCAGCCAAAAGTTTATTGAGAAACATATTCAATATGCAAAGTATTAATTATATTCCTTCAAATCGCAATTAGATTGAATTAGATTATTAAAAATATTGTGATAAAAATATGCATTCTTATTGTTGATGTATAAGTATTTTCTAAATTAACAAAAATTTCCATTTTGTTGACCCCCTCTCATGAAAATTCCCATTTTCTTCTTACTTTTACGAAAATACTCATTTTCTTTGTGAAATGGTTTATGATCATGAACTCATGCATAATGGTCATAAGATTTGTTCAATTTGGTCCGTGAAAACAAAATGGGTATGAAAACAAAATGGGTATGCATGAAAACAAAATGGGTATGCCTTGGAAACAAAATACGTGGTCCGTGAAAACCACTATGTATGAGTTCGTGATTACGAACCATCTTACGAAACAAAAATGGGTATTTTCGTGAAAATGGGTATTTTCGTGAAAATGGGGAGAAAATATATATTTTCGTGAGAGGTGGTCAACAAAATTGAGATTTTAATTAATTTTTTAAAAAAAAATTATGGCCAAAGCCTATTAGTAGTGTCATTTTATCGGTCATTAGATGTTGCAAGTTCAATTTTTTATGGTTCTTTTTTAAACTTTTGTCAAGATCAAGACAAAAGAAACAAAGGAAAACGAAAAAAGAAGTACTTGGGTAGTTGGGTGTCATAAAAACCATGTGTATATCCTTTTTATCTATACTTTTTTTAACTAAACGATATTTCTATACTTTAGTTTTCATATTATTTTGTAGAAATGTTACTTATCAACAAATATTACATTTATGTGTCAAAATGAAGAGAGAAATACGAAGGTTGCAACGACGTGATTTAATATGTAATAAGAAGTACGTATTTTGAGTAGACCTGGCAAAAACTGACACGACACGCTAACCTGACACGAACTCGACACGAAATAAACGGGTTTGGGTAATACATTTCAACCCGTTTAAGTAAACGGATTGACACGACACGACACGGAAGTTAAATGGGTAAGGTCAGGGTAAAAAAATTCAAACTCGAAAATTACCCGAATAACCCGTTTATATATATATATATATATATATATATATATAGGTTCTGTTTCCGTTACAAACCAAATAGATTGTACAACCCTGCAAACCAATCAACTCTAATCAATTATGTTTCCTAATCTAAAGTTATGATCATAATTAATGAACGTTATCATCTTCCATATATCACAATCATTATTAATGAATCATAATAATTACCATAAAGATATCTGTTGTTTCCTAATATAGTGGTTTGCAGGGTTTGTACAATCTATTTGGTTTGTAAATGAATCGCAATATATATATATATATATATGTATGTGTGTGTGTGTGTGTGTGACATCCTAAAAATCAGGGCTAATTTAAACCTCAATTTATAATAAGATTTAAACATAAAACTTCCAAACTTTATACATAAGTAGAGAATTAATTATGAGGGTCATATTACAAATATCGAATTCTTCAAATAACCTATTAATCTAATCATGTCATTATAATCAGATTAACTAGGTTATCAAAGTAATCCATCAAAAAGCCTCAATATTCATTAACTTCTCCACTATTCCAAAAGCTCTCGTCCCACATCCCTTTATTTCCCGGAGCTAGTACCACGTAAGAAAATATAATTTGAAACGATTAGGCTAACGCCTAGTGAGAACATTCGGTTTCAAAATAGTATTCTTAAAATCAATATAAAAAGGCATAACAAACCTGGTTTACCTTTTTCTTACCATATGTATCAATATCTTACGATGACGGGGTTAACCCCCATTCCATGAATATGACCGACACCAAGTCAGTCATGATATCATGTTCAAGAGCCCACTACGAATCTCCACGGATTCTAGATTAATGCTCATATCCAAGAAATCACAATTACACATGTCAATTTCTTGGAAAGGAAGTAGGGATTACAATTACACATGTCAATCTCTTTCCTTCCTTAGAAATGGGAATTACGATTAGTCCACGCCTATTCCACGTTTATCATACACACTGGAATTACGATTAATCCACGCCTATTCCATGTTTTCATATAAAAACTAGTGCCTATGGATCCATTACACTTATTTATACTCGTACAGGTTATTGCTTAATATGAATCATTTTCAAATAACGTTAATGAAGTTAAGCAACACCATTCATTTCAAGATAACAAATTTTGTTTTGTATCAAAACTCATTCAGGAAACATTCATTATAAAATATACCTTACCATAATTAAAAACATTTATAAAAGGGTAAGGTAAGAATGAACTCACCTGACAGCAGTAATGTCACTCTCACTTTACTTCTTAAAGCTGTAAGGATTTTTCGTCACCAACTTCACAAAGATCTAAAATACCCAAATACACATTGTACTGGTATTAATCTACTATACAGGACCCTTAAAGATTAAGAATCCTAAATAATCAAAATTCTCGACACTTATCGCAACCCACTACTTGCGATAACATTTGTCGCAACCTACTACTTGCGACACAATACTTATCGCAACCCATTGTTGCGATATCCCCATCTTATCGCAACCAACTGTTGCGACATACAACTTATCGCAACCAACTGTTGCGATATACATCTTATCGCAACCAACTGTTGCGATACAACCATTTTGTCGCAACCGAAAGTTGCGACATTCATCCTTATCGCAACTATCATCCTTATCGCTACTAACTGTTTGCGATACTCATCTTTGTCTCAACTAACTGCAAACGTATTTAAGCCAGAATCTATACTTTTAAGCTATAATAAATTCTACAAAAGTGCAGATATGCTTAACATCATCAGTAGAAACTATTTATATACCCGGTTTTCTCATATTTTCCAAAACCATCAAAACCCAATTTCTAAACCATAGAAAACTTTAGCTATATGAGATGAAGGATTATATGAGAGATATACCTTTGATTTTCCAAGATTGCACTTTGATTTCTAGCTGCAGAATCTGTTTTGCTTCTTCTTCTTCTTCTTTCGGTTCTATCTCTCTCTCTCTCTTTTGCACCGTAAAACACTCACACACATGTAACAAGATGAAAAGTGAAAAGTGTTTCACTTTTGTTTCTTATCTCATCAAAGAGGCGGTGGTGGTGACACCTTTCATCACCTTAACCAATTAGCCCCTCAACTATTATCAAATGACAATTTATACCCTCCAATTTATAAATTAAAGTTAAAGTTTACCCTTAAGTTATAACTCCGTAAAACAAATAACGTAACTTATTCGGGGTTAAACTCTAAAATTAATCTATCACAAAATAAATCATAAATTTATCAATAAAACCCATCTTAACAATTTATACAAAAATCGAGGTGTTACAATATATATATATATATATATATATATATATATATGGGTTGGTTATTTTACAAACCAGTGAAATCTAACAAACCGTACAAACCACGTTTAACCAATCATATTTTTTCATTTTTTCACCTTTTCTTTATTATGGGGGTTGATTAGTCAATAATACATAAAACAATTTCATTAAGAATATATAAAGATTAATCATTCAACAATATATGAAACAAATTTCATCAAAGTGAGAAAATACATGACACAATTTCATTGTTACATAGAAACAAAAATATATGAAACAATTTCATAAAAAAAATGAAACAATTTCATCATATGAAACAATTTCATTATATGAAACACTTTCATGAAACAATTTCATTCAATTAAACATTGAAAATAAGAGTTTGTACGGTTTGTTATATTTCACTGGTTTGTAAAATAGGCTTGGCCTATATATGTATATATATATATATATATTAAGTTTTGTTTTTAATCGTTTGGAATTTTAATGTTTAGGATTTTTAATGTTTTGAATTTGGTTAGAACTTATAAATTTGAACTATAAAATTTTGATTTATAATGTTTTCATTTGAACTTTGGATTTGTAATTTTTTTTGTAAATTTTTGATATTTAATTTTTAGTTTATAAATGTTAAACAGGTTAGGCGGGTCGTGGCGGGTTAGGCGGGTCGGGTTAGGGTTGGGATTTTCCGACCCTTTTATTAAACGGGTCGAATTAGGGTCATGCACTCTCAACCCGTTTAACTTTAAACCCGACACGACACGACACATTTTCCAGGTCTAATTTTGAGATACAAAATAAGATCTAAACTTAATATTCTAAGATTATGTAGGTGTCTTCAAATTGAAACATCTCATTCTTGAATTCCATCACCTCCATATTTAAATCAACTTCTTGATCCTCTCCTTCACATACAAACACATTTCAACCAATAGAGAGAGAGAGAGAAGAACAAGGAAGAAGAAGGCTTGAAGTAAGAATCGAGCTTGAATTTGTCTCTTTAACTTTGGGTAATATAGGTTGGCTCGACTAATCCATGCAGCAGTGAAAATAACATGCAGGAAAATCCTTAGTGGTGCTAACTCTTAAGGAGACTCGAACTAGCGATCTACGACGAGGAGCCCCAGTGCCTAGCCTTTATTGTGAGTTGAATTAGCCCTCAAGGATAATCGGGCTTGGATTTGCGATCATCAATTCATCGTGTGTGGAGAAACATGTGGGTTGTTCTAGCTTTGCGTTTCGGTTAGTTCGTGAATGTTTGGTCTGACAAGCCACGATGATTAGACGTGTTCTGATTCGGTTTTTTGATATGATACATGAATTTATATGTTTTGCTATGAAAATATTGTATATCATAAACATAGACATGTATTCATGTAGCGTCATATCCATGATTTTTGTCAAGTGAGTGATTGCACCTTTAAGACAGATCAAATGCCCGCAAAATTACCCGATGTATTTTCAGCCGATTTCCACTGTTTTGATGGATTTTTAAAGTTTTGGTTGATTTCGACATATTTTTGTAAGTTTTTAGTTGATTTCGAGTGACTTTTTTCGGGTTTTTTTTATTAATATTTCTTGTATTTTCTAATAGCACATAGCACCTCACAAAGTTTAACAGATGCACCATCCTTTCCGGAAAACAATCTATTATTTTTGTTTCACTTTGTAGTTTCTTTTATATGTATTATCATTTTCAATAGACTTATTCTTACACAAATTACATACAAACAATCTTTTATGTAATTCTAGTTAAGGTATATGTTAGTTAACTTACATGTGTTCAGCATATACATGTACAGACTGCTAGAAAAAAAGGTATCAGTGACGGAAGAATTTATCATTAATTAGTGACGAATCAGCGACGAAAAACACAATCCCTCACTAATCTGTCACTAATTAGTGATGGATTAGCGACGGACCGTAATTTGTCGCCAATTAGTGACGTATCACCCACCACCTTTTCAATAACAGACTTTCAGTGACGGACCAGCGACGGAATTTCCGTCACTGATGGGGTCGATTTTAGTAGTGATACCACCGGTGTTTATTCTGAGCTAGAATCAAAATAATTAATGAGGATATTCAATTGATATCCAAAAACTGCTTAGAAAGAGTAATGTTTTGGGGTAAGATTGTTCATCGGTTGACATCCACTATATGTGAGGGGAATCGAACCGATCCAATAATTCATCGATTATACTTATTGGATCGGTTCGGTTCCACCTTAGATATTCTTATTGGATATCTATTGGATCGGATTGGATCTATCTAACATCCAATAGATGATCAGATCGGATCAGATCCATTTAATGTGTTAATGTAATCCAATTTTCTACCAATGATATAAATTGATTAATCACTTTTAATATGTGTTAAAACCAACACAAGTGAGACTAAAAACTTAAAAATCAACACAAACCAAATTCAGATTTAAGCAATATGCAAACAAATTAATTGGATGATAGTTGGATGGATAATTGGATGGTAATTAGATAGTTAATTGGATGTTGGTCGGTTCAGTCGGTTCTCGACAACCATCCAAGAACCTATTAGAAAATGGGTAGGATGAAATAGGGTAAAACAAGCGATCAGGTAACCAGACTTTTTGAGAATCGTGTGAGTTAACTTTCCGAATTGATCAACCAGAGTCCCGACCAGAAACATGACCAACAGCCTCTCGTCCGACCAACCGAAGGCCTCTGGTCCAACGAACCAGAGCCTTTAGTCCATGTTTTCAAGAACTAAGTATGAAAACATATTTCTCGAATCTTAAGCATAAAAACTGATCAGAAGTGAAGTTTTCCTTCATTTTGATCATGTTTTCCATTGTATTCTAAGTCCGAAATTTTGTAGAGCTTTTGGGACCACTGCCGGGGGCACTGGCCCTTATCAAGGGGTGCTTCCCCTTGACCCCCGCCATTTCTTCGTGACTAATCAAACTCGTCTTATAATGAGTGTGTACTCCTCATCGCCTACCTTATATTAGATCACAGTTTGAAACCACATTGGTACTCGTGTTAGTTACGATTACACTTAAATGGCCGCTGACACTAAAATCACCAACAGAACCGACTGATCCAAATTGGATGTTGAAATTTCAATCCGATTTGATCCGGTTACAATTAGATATCCAATTATGGCCGGTCAGTTGCTATTGGATTGGTTGACTTTTTACACACCCCTATTTCGGGTCATGTACATATATAGGGAGTGTCGGACCCAAGATGATGATCGAGCGGGCGCACCCTTAAATTGTATCAAATGTTGGCAACGCTGCTTGATGTGTTTTAGCCGAATTCCGCCCTTTGAGAATTTTTTAAGTTTTTTGGTTAATTTCGAAAGAATTTTTCGGTTTTTTTGTGTAAAGACTAATCCAAAAACTCAACAATTGCGAAAGCTCGAGCTTCTGTTTGTTTTAATTAAAAAAAAGTGAACCCGTGCTCGTATGTATTTCCAGTTTTTAATTTTTTTATTTACACTACTGGCCCCTCAGTTTCATGCTCCAAATTCCATAACTAAATTTGAAGAACGGGTAACCAAAAAAATGAATACATGCAAAGAGTTGGAATCAAACCACAAATCTCAACTAAGAGAAGCCTTAACTGTAACACCCTAAAAACAAGGTAAAATAAAACATGCGGAAATTACTGAAAATGTACGAGCTAACATAGACAAATCACCCAACAAAGGGGGATAATAGTATGGCGTTTACATTGCAAAGAAATGAGCAAAATAAAACCCAACAACCTAATAATCTAACTAACAAGTCTTAGATTATATATTCGGGTGCTGCCACTTCGCTACCAAAAATCATGATCAAAAGTCTAACATGTACGCCTCTATGTACTACCAAAAATGCTATCACCCTTCACGAGTCTTCGCTCAAACCCGAGGAGCGCCACCACCTGAATGTCCTGATCAACACATCCATTAAGAAGAAGTGTCAGGATAACTCAAATGAGAATAATAACTTAATAGATAGAAATGAAAATGTGGTGTAGTAACAACACGAAAACGGAGTACAATCCTTGGGTAGAAGCCATTAGATACACAATACCTCAAGTGTTGACGGGGAGACCCATTAGCCAAAAGCAATGACATAAACCAAAATCAAGGGCAACCCCAAATAGTCTATTGATTATGAGTACCCAATTTCAACCCCTCTAGGTCTATACATTGGGTCACGCAACTCCACAAACAATTAAGCACATTAGAATTACACCTTACTGCGCATGAGACAATGCCCGACCATATAGGCCCACATCTTACTTATCATGAATCCTGATGCCTATTTTGTGCTACGGTGTGGAAAACTAGCGTCCCACACCGTGTATAAAGACTCTAGTGCCTATGGATCCATTACACTCAAACTTACTAAACCATGACTTTCATATAATCAAACAATAATGGCGATGATAAGCTTAAGCTTAATGACAAGACATTAAAGCATACTTCTCTATTTTAGAAATGCCAACATGGGACTTCAACATTTGGTTATACAATACCAAAATTTCCAAAGTTAAAGTTTAGACCTCATTTCATCACCAAATCCCTTTTTCATAGATATTATCTCAAAATCCCCAAATATTCCAAAACCCTAGATTTTGACCTAAAATGGCCAAAATGGTTTTATTTGTAAATCAAAGACAATAGGCCTAGGTAAACCAAGGAACATCATATATTTTATCGTTACAAACTATTTTATCCAACAAAGCCCTATTATTTCCCAAAACCTATCTCTAGGTCAAAATGTGGAAATCATGAAACATGAAGGAAGAAGATGTTAAGAGGTTAAACCCCATTATAAATGTGTATGTAAGTTAAGAGTAGGAGATGAACTCACCTTAGAGGGTTTGTAGAAAACACAAACCCTAGAATGAGATGGATGAAGTTGATTCTTGGAGAATAGGTAGAAAACCTTGCACTTAATGAGATTGTGACCCTAAAATCCACAATAAATGGTCATAAATACATCCACCTACCAAGATTTATGGAAGAGAGAAATGGAGGTTGAAACCCTACCTTGAGAAGAGAGGAAAATCGGCCCTCAAATGTCTTACAACTCAAAAAGGAGCTAAAATCCTGAAAACCCCGTTTTTATACTCAAACAGTCGCCCCACGATAGTGACGTGCGACTATGCCCAATGTCATAGTCGCGAGGCATAGTCGCCCTGATCCCCCGACCTACGGTATAAGCACCGCGACTATGACAAGCGATAGTGACATGTGTCATAGTCGCGAGTCGCCACCTCCTCGAGACTTACGGTACAATCCATGCGATTGTGCCGTGCGATAGTGATTTCGTGTCACGGTCGCTGGTCACAGCCGTCGGGTTGGTACTGGGCCCGAATCTTTTTGGTTTTCTTGTAGCGCGCGTTCCGATGCCTCGTAGGGGTCATAAGTAGTTGTTCAACCCAAGAATGATATTATATAGAAGACTCCATAACAAAATACATTTGTATAAATATAATTGTCTTGTTGAGATTTCGGGGTGTTACATTAACTCTGCCACATAAACCATTCCACCAACTACATCCTTGTGTTAAAATTCTAGTTTTTAAATATTTGAGGGCACCCTCAAAATCAAACGGGTACACCTTCAAGACGCCTACATTTTTTTCTTTACGGTAATCAAGTGTATAGGAAATTTCACGAATTTCTATTGCAAATCAGAGAACTATCAAGTGTGTGTCTTGTGTCTATATTCATCATGACATATGGACGTGAATTTTTAACAATATTAACGTGAATGTCTTGAACATATGGCACAATCTCGATCGACCCCGGTTTTCATTTTAATATGTTTCTCAACCGAACTTTCTTATATACATGCGAAGGATCGTGTGAAAGGTTGAGTTAACGTGACAAACGTGAGAAGTGGATTTGGACCCTTGATCACTTTTAATCTCAAGCCCACCCATGAATCGCGCTTGATATAGGGATTGATCTGATGCATCTCAATGCGTCTCATTCTAATGTGCATCCAACGACTGATAAGGACTTCTCAGGTTACTCAATTTCTAACCGGAACTCAACCCTATTGATATGCATTGTTTATTCAATGCATAAAGTACCTTTTTCCTCTCTTTTAGATAGATTGTTTTATTTTATCCCAGCCTTTGAGTCATTTTATTCCATTATTTTCCTCTTTTGAATTCATGGAGCTAAGTATTTGATTTTACCTGTTTTTACTACTTAGGATGGTGTAATAACCGAGATCTTTATTTGGAAAGATTAAGTTTCGTGGAGAAATTGTAAAGTTGAAGGTTTGGGGTCGGTTTTGGAAATTGAGAAAAAAGGTATAAACCCCCCCTTTTGGGCTCAAAACCCTAAGGGAAATTCTTATGTGAGTGAATGGCGGCTGAGAGAATGAGAGAGCAGGGAAATAATTGACCAAGAGCTTTGGAGAAGAAAGTCGTCACTCGTCAAATGTGGAAGATGGAATGAGAAGTGGAATCTGATTCTACATTGTTTTAACAGGTAATCTTTAAATCTCAATCCTTATTTTTGTAGTTCTGCTGGTTTAATTGGGTGGTTTAAGGGTTCTTTGTTTAAAAGTTTTAGAAGAGTGTTTGAAAGAAATTGGATAGTCATAATAGGGATAGAATGATCTTTTGTTGGAAAAGATACATTTTAATCGATTGGAATGGCTTAATCCCGACCTTATTGTTAATCAGTGTTGCATCGCGATACGAGAGTCCGGATGTTTAGTCAGGGAGTTCAGATCTGGAATGAATTGGGTTCCGGTACTGGTAATAAGTGAGTTCCGGAATATTTATTAAAAGGGTTACGGAATGTATTTTAACATCCGGAATTTTAAGTAAATTAAAGTGAAATCCGGTATATGTTATTTAATTGGAGTTCCGGTATTGTAAAGTAAATTTGAGTTCCGGTAACCGTTAAATTAGAATCCAGAATTTAATTATGAGTTGGGCCTAGTGGGACCTCATGATCCGGTATTACAATTGTGATCCAGAATTCTTTGTAGTTGGGTCCACATACCGGAAGTCCCTTTTAGGATCCGGAATTTTGAAGAAACTAAAATGGGACCGAAGTTGGACTATAGTTCCGGAAGTGTAATTAAGGACCGAAATCCATTTTATTTTGGGCCTGAGCAAGTGTAAGAATCCGGAAATTCCTTAAATTAAATCCGGTGTTGGGCTCTTTGTGGACCCGGTGTTTGTTAATTAAATCCGGTGTTGGGCTCCTTGTGGATTCGATGATTTATTATTTAAATCAGATTCGGTAGTTTGTTATTTAAATTCAAGATCCAGTAATTTGTTTCTCATTAAGGAATCTGGTAATTTTATATATGGGCTGAATGGGACCGGGGTCAAAGTAAATCCGGTTTGGCTTTGGGCCTTGTAGCATGGATCCGGAATTTAGAGTTATTATTGTAAGATCCGGTATTAACATTTAAATGAGAATTGGAATTTGGATATTAAAAATAACGGACCGGAGTGTAAGTTGGGCCATGAGGATCCAGATTCGGTATTTTAAGTGTTTTCGGCTGAGACTTTTCAAGGTAGTAAAATTTAGAAAATCTCGTGTGCCATACCTGGTATATGTGTTGGGTTTAAATTGTAGGTTCAAGTAGAGACGTTCGGTGCGAGTAAGAATTCCTAATCAGGATTTCAGGTGAGTTCCCTAAACCCTTTTTACACGAAATGAGATGCTAAATATTTTACTGATTATGGTTCATTTATAAACATGAATTGTTTACGAACTGTTACGTATGCTTTCCCATGAAAAGTATGTTTTAATTAAAGGACTATTTAGCAACATGAAATGATTTTTAAAGATTTATAAGATTTCACGTTTCATGAATATGATGAGCTATGTGTATGCTATGTGGAGTCAGTCTGCATAGTGGGATCAGAGTACCTCGGGATCCGATGATCCTTTGGGCATTTGTGATGAGCTTGTAGGAGGGAATTCGTTTCTTTCCTACTCGGATAGAGGGGAGTCTACTTGGGCCCCGATATGAGGCGAGAGGGGAGTCTGCTTGGGCCCCGATCGTGGTTAGCTAATGAGATCCTTGAACACTGTGCAGTACCATGTTTGATGCTTTATATGGAGATTGTTGATGTATTTATGAAATGACTTTTCTGCTATTGTTAAAAGCTGTTTTCGGAGGGAATTCACTAGACCTTTTTGGTCTAACCCTCGCTTTTCAAAACTAAACCATTTTTAGGTAAGAGAAATATTAGTTCAGGTAAGTGAGCAAGAGCAGGATAGAGTACAGATGCAGATAGAGATAGTGCCAGTGACACTTATAGAAAGTAGTATATTCTCAGTTGTGTATAGGTTGTTTCCGCCAATCTAAATTTTGAGACAGATGTAATGAAATTTTTGGGACCCAGTTTTGTAATGTTTATGATTTAATGCTATGCATGTCCTGTTTTAGTTTTGGGTTGTTACAAATGGTATCAGAGCCATAGTTTAAGGGATCTAGGTGACCGGACGGGCCTAAACTTAAACTTTGGGAGTAGAAATCACAACTGAGAATTAGGAAATGCGTTAGGAGGGCACTATTATAGAGATAGGACTAATAGGGTACCGAGGACAATCATGTAAGGTAAGTTTGGGATTACACTTAGCCAGTGTAATTGCGAACTTACAGGTACATGCATGTGCTTAAGCTGCCTTATTACTCCGAAGTTGTAGTCTTAAGCTAGTTTATATGTCATAATCCAGTAATTTAGAAGGTCAGCAAGATCCCCGAGGGTAGACCGAGACCCCTTGTTGGGGAAGTATCATGAGAGATCATTTATGATGTGATGTATGTATACATCATAGAGAAGAAATGTTGTTTTGAATGTTATGAGTCGTCTAGAGGTAGATCTTCGTGGGTTCGAAGAAGATGAGTGATTGATTTGAGTAAGACTCCTGTTACTGGAGAGTCCCAGTTCTAGAAATCGTGTGATAGATCCGTCGGGATGGTAAGGAAGGTTAGTGTCGAGATCTTGAAAGTGTCAATTCAAGAGCGAGTAGAGGATTAGAGCCCTGGCTTTTTAGTCGATCTTTCCAGTGCCGGATTGAAAACGTGTAGAGGTAGATTGTGAGATAAATTGATCAAGACGAAAATAGTATGAAATGGTTGAGTAAATGAGCCGTGGAACGCACGTATAGCAAGTAGTTGCAAGGCCGAGAGGGCGACCACTGGTCGAAGGAAGAGCGTCAATGATAAGTTGCGTGAGTAAAGTAGTTGACCTTGTTAGAGTGAGTAGCCTTCAATTGCAAGTAGAGTTTCATGCATTGCGTTCTATATGTAACATGAAATTTTCACGATTTAAGGTAAATGTGTAAATATCAATTTCGATCGGAAATGAGTCAGCGTGTACAAGCGTATGTTTAAAGAACAGGCGATTTCATTTACGTCGCACAATGAAATTTTGAGCTTAGCGATTTGCAAAATATTTCACACTTTTCATGATAAGTTAAGTTGTTGCAAAAAGTCAAGAAAATGTTTGCCAACAAAACTTTTATAACCAAAATGAGTACTGACATGTTGATGTCATAGAAATGAGTGTGAGAGCCGACTGGTTTATTCTGTGTCGGTAATTTCTTTCAGAATTTTGTAGTACAGAAGATTTTCATTCAATGTGTTACTGTCGTAACAAAGTCGTTTTGGTTGAGTAAGATTGATTTTTTACTGAAAGGGTGCATGCGAACGATTCTCGAGATCGTTGTGCAGGGCATTGGAGTTATGAGAATGTTGGTGTCATGTGTCCCCAAGTCGTTTCCAAGTGTTGTTCTTTAAAATAATAAAAAGTGCGAAATAATCTATTTAACGCGTTGTCATGCATGAAGGCTATGAACTCACTTGGTCGTAGAGTATTACATTTTTCTTTAAGATAAGGAAGGATTCCAAGAGCGGAGAGGTGTTGGACAAGCCAAGAGAAAATGTTGTGGCTTTGGTATTTGTGTTCAAGAAGAGAGGTGAACAGTAGAAGAGTTGGAAGTGGACTTTAGAGTCAGTTGTATGAGGGTCAGTACCCTTGTTCGGTGACTGGAGGTACAGTTATCGAGGGACGGTTGTGTCCGGAAGAAGGATTAGTGGTCATCAAGGTGTTAGTATTAGCAGCTAGTTATGAGTAGCGTAGTGAGACATAAATGAAATATCCTCGATGTCGGATAGGAGTTTTAAGGCGAACTTATAATATTGACGTTGCACGAGTAAGTTTTGAAAGGAGGACGACGGGATGTGTAGATGATCATGACATGTTGGAAGAACTAGGTTCTGTTAGGAACCTTTGTTGAAGGAAAGTTAGGGAAGCATCAACAGGTCGACTACTAATATTAAAGTCGACAGCTATCTAGTATGTCTGGAGTTGAAGGCGTTGTCAAGAGGTTGGAAGCGGAAAGAATTACCACGGTGTGGGTAAATGTAGGAGGTCGTTCTGGAAAGATGTATCCATAATGATGGAACACCTCGTATGGGCGTATAGATTATATCGATCCGTGAGGGAATTGTGCCCTGTCTATGTAATGGTTTGGAATCATAAAAGAAGTAGCAAGAATCGAATGTGTTGGAGATAGTCGGGAACTCGTGAGTTGTCGAATTAAAGTTGGCAAAATACAAAGTAGCGAGATAAACTCGGTTGTAGGCGGGGGGAATATGAAGGCAAGTTCGAATTGTGTACGAATGACCACGAGAGACCCGGTCTGCAGTGTGATGTTATGGGTGGAGAATGTACGGATGAGTAGTGGCATCAATTGCAAAGATAAATGTGCCAGTCAGTGTTGAAGTAATGTGATGTTAGCAAGAGGAAGCAACAGATGGAAGCCTTATCGGGGATTTCGGATGAGGTGTACTATCTGTTAATCAAGTTGTTGGAGCACGTGGGTTGTAAGTTGGCTTCGTGATATGGCTATTATCGGAATAGAATGTCGGAGCACTAGTGGGTGGTTACCCGAAGGAGAAGCCAAGTGTTTTCATTTGTGTGAGTCGCTAAGTAAGTATATTATTGGAATCATTAGAAGTTTAAAGAGGATGGGTTAAGTCAAAATGGTTGTGTAGTAGCTGCAAATTCTTTAAAGATTGCGAATTGTTTCTTATGAGTGAAAGAATTATCCGAGAAGGTAATATTTAGAGATCAAAGAATGTGCAGTAACTTCGATCACGGGTGTCATTTCGAGATGACTTAGTTGAATGCCTTAAGTTAAAATTTTGGTGCAACCGTTTGGTTATGTATGGTAATCAAAAGTGATATCAGCATGTGGAAAGGTCGGAAGAGAGGGGAAAGTAATGTTTGGTGGGCGGTGCTCCACGCTAGCTTAGGGAGGTGAATATCGTATGATGGATTAAGTGAGTAGGTTGGAAGTAGTGAGCTTGATAGTAACACCGAAAAGGTGGAGTAGTGGGTGCAGATTGACATCGGTAAGTGTGCAAACTCCTGTAAAGAGTATAGAGGAAGGGGGATTTATGTATGTTTTAAGTGTGGGAAAGAAGTGGAAGGAGACAGTCGAATGGGTTTGAGTTGGTGATGTTGTGAGAAATGTTCAAACGAACTGGTTGTTCAGGGATAAGCGACTGAGAATAGTTTCGTAAGGGATTATGGAAGTTTCCTACTTTCAGTTACGTATAAGTGTGGAGTGATGAAGTGGTGAGAACGTATGAAATGGTTAATGAGATGTAGCTGATGTGTTTCGAGGAAAAGAGGTGTTATCCGCATATACGAATATCGGTTGGAAGAAGTAATCTAGAATTACGTGTAATCCGATGAAGGAACTCTTGGGTTTGAGTTCGTCGGGATGTACAAGGATGGCCTTGTGCCAAGTTATCAAGCGAATGACTGTTCCGGAAAAAGATTCTCGTGTGTGGACGGAAGCGAACAAATTGAGGTGCGACTGGCCTTGGATTTATCAGGTGGTTTTATGCAAGTATAGTGATCGGAGAGGTTACGAGTAGATGGTGCGAGATGGCACGACATAGAAAGTGGTGACTCACCGAGGCGGTTCCGAAGTTCGGAGTGCGGTTATGTTTTACAACAGAACGGTTTGGGAGAAAAGTGAAAGGGACTGCGTTTTATTTGGGAACCGTTGAAGTTATGGAAGTTGGGTAAGTAATGTGCGATCTTGTGGTCCCCATGAGATTTTAGAGAGATTCTTAGTGCGATGCACGTCTCTATTTTGGAGAGCAAATGTTGGAAGTCGAAATCTAAATACCCTCACTTTTTCGACAATGGAATTCCGATGACGGAATTCTTTTGATGGGGGAGTGTTGTAATAACCGAGATCTTTATTTGGAAAGATTAAGTTTCGTGGAGAAATTGTAAAGTTGAAAGTTTGGGGTCGGTTTTGGAAATTGAGAAAAAGGTATAAAAACCCCTTATTGGGCTCAAAACCCTAAGGGAAATTCTTATGTGAGTGAATGGCGGCTGAGAGAATGAGAGAGCAGGGAAATAATTGACCAAGAGCTTTGGAGAAGAAAGTCGTCACTCGTCAAATGTGGAAGATGGAATGAGAAGTGGAATCTGATTCTACATTGTTTTAGCAGGTAATCTTTAAATCTCAATCCTTATTTTTGTAGTTCTGCTGGTTTAATTGGGTGGTTTAAGGGTTCTTTGTTTAAAGGTTTTAGAAGAGTGTTTGAAAGAAATTGGATAGTCATAATAGGGATAGAATGATCTTTTGTTGGAAAAGAGACCTTTTAATCGATTGGAATGGCTTAATCCCGGCCCTATTGTTAATTAGTGTCGCATCGCGATACGAGAGTCCGGATGTTTAGTCAGGGAGTTCAGATCCGGAATGAATTGGATTCCGGTACTGGTAATAAGTGAGTTCCGGAATATTTATTAAAAGGGTTCTGGAATGTATTTTATGATCCGGAATTTTAAGTAAATTAAAGTGAAATCCGGTATATGTTATTTAATTGGAGTTCCGATATTGTAAAGTAAATTTGAGTTCCGGTAACCTTTAAATTAGAATCCGGAATTTAATTATGAGTTGGCCCTAGTGGGACCTCATGATCCGGTATTACAATTGTGATCCGGAATTCTTTGTAGTTGGGTCCACATACCGGAAGTCCCTTTTAGGATCCGGAATTTTGATGAAACTAAAATAGGACCGGAGTTGGACTATAGTTCCGGAAGTGTAATTATGGGCTGGAATCCATTTTCTTTTGGGCCTGAGCAAGTGTAAGAATCCGGAAATTCCTTAAATTAAATCCGGTGTTGGGCTCTTTGTGGACCCGGTGTTTGTTAATTAAATCCGGTGTTGGGCTCCTTGTGGATTCGGTGATTTATTATTTAAATCAGATCAGGTAGTTTGTTATTTAAATGCAAGATCCAGTAATTTGTTTCTCATTAAGGAATCTGGTAATTTTATATATGGGCTGAATGGGACTGGAGTCAAAGTAAATCCGGTTTGGCTTTGGGCCTTGTAGCATGGATCCATAATTTAGAGTTATTATTGTAAGATCCGGTATTAACATTTAAATGAGAATCGGAATTTGGATATTAAAAATAACGGACCGGAGTGTAAGTTGGGTCGTGAGGATCCAGATCCGGTATTTTAAGTACCGGGTGTTTTCGGCTGAGACTTTTCAAGGTAGTAAAATTTAGAAAATCCAGTGTGCCTTACGTGGTATATGTGTTGGGTTTAAATTGTAGGTGCAAGTACAGACGTTCGGTGCGAGTAAGAATTCCTAATCAGGATTTCTGGTGAGTTCCCTAAACCCTTTTTACACGAAATGAGATGCTAAATATTTTACTGATTATGGTAAACAATTTATGAACATAAATTTTTTACCAATTGTTATGTATGCTTTCCCATGAAAAAGTATGTTTTAGTTAAAGGACTATTTAGCAATATGAAATGATTTATAAAGATTTATAAGATTTCACGTTTTATGAACATGATGAGCTATGTGGAGTCGGTCTGCACAGTGGGATCAGAGTACCTCGGGATCCGATGATCCCTTGGGCATTTGTGACAAGCTTGTAGGAGGGAATTCGTTTCCTTCCTACTCGAATAGAGGGGAGTCTGCTTGGGCCCCGATATGAGGAGAGAGGGGAGTCTGCTTGGGCCCCGATCGTGGTTAGCTAATGAGATCCTTGAACAATGTGCAGTACCATATTTGATGCTTTATATGGAGATTGTTGATGTATTTATGAAATTACTTTTTTGTTATTGTTAAAAGCTGTTTTCGGAGGGAATTCACTAGACCTTTTTGGTCTAACCCTCGCTTTTCAAAACAAAACCATTTTCAGGTAAGCGAAGTATTGGTTCAGGTAAGTGAGCAAGAGCAGGATAGAGTACAGATGCAGATAGAGATAGTGCCAGTGACACTTATAGAAACTAGTATATTCTCAGTTGTGTATAGGTTGTTTCCGCCAACCTAAGTTTTGAGACAGATGTAATGAAATTTTTGGGACCCAGTTTTGTAATGTTTATGATTTAATGCTATGCATGTCCTGTTTTAGTTTTGGGTTGTTACAGATGGCTAACTTATTCTTGAATGCAGGCTGTTGTTGCTCTCATTACTACAACATTGGACTTTAGAAGATGGAGTGGATTAATGACTTGGCAACTTTATTTTTGGAGCAAACTAACAATTCATTTCCAATCAGCTTAGTCAAGAATATGATCTGATGTTCTCTTGGAAGTAATGGGAATTGTACTTTTTATGGTTTAAGGACAAAGCATGTAGGCAAATAGTACCAAATAGTGTACTTTTTAGATTTACTTTTGATATTTACTCTTTTGCCACCTCTTGGTTGTATAAATAGAGGTGCATTGTTATTGTTTTTGGACATCTTCACTCAGTTCTAAACTGATATGAATTTCTCTCTAGTTTACTTTTGGAGTTTATGCAAGTTACTTTTGAATTCTTAATTCTTTTCTCATCTAAATCCATAGTTGTAGAAGGATGCAGCATTACTGACAACATTGTTGTTTCATTCTATTGCTTTTAATTTCTTGCACTTACATTCTTGTCTTTTAATTTCTGAAATTCACCTTTTTGTTATGCATTTACATTCTGTCATTTACATTTGTTGCAATTTACTTTCAAGCATGAGTATCAAATCTTTATAGCTTGGGTGTGAGATTAAAGGGTGAGGTTTTAAACCAAAGAAAGGTGGACATCGTTTCTCAATGATGATGTTCACCATTTCATGTTAAGTTTTATAAAAGATCCAACATACTTCTTGACGTTTTGATCACTTTGAAAGTGTTAAAGTGCCATGGCATCAGGAATGAGCCATTGATATACACGTCAATTCGAATGACATAGGAAGTAAGACTTGGAAGAGCTACTGACAAAGGAACTTGTCATCTCTGTCTTTCGACTTGATTATTGTCGATAAGTTGATCACTACTCAAGGTGTTAAAGTGTAGAGTGGTATCAGGAATAGACCACTCATAACACATCAACTTAACTGATATAGGATCACCTCGGAAGAGTAATTTTTAACAAAGTAATTTGTTTATTCATATACTTGGAAGGCATCATTTGATACTATCAATGGACCTTATACAACGACATGAATGTGTTGATTGAAAGCCAGAACAGTAGTACAATGATGAAGATCCGGAAGGGTTTCATGAAAAGTAGATGGTGAACTTAGTTATTGCTAGACAAATGTTGTAGTATTGCCACAACATTGGTCCGCTAGAACTTGTGTTTAAGCTTCACCCCAAAAGTCTTGCACCCATGCTTTCTTTTATTATTTGTTTAATCACCAAGTGGCAACTCTAAACAAAACAATACCTTCGAATTCGTCACTTGAATTCATTTCTTTTCTAACACTTTTATTGCACTCTTACTCCAATCCATGTGGGACGATACGTGCCTCTCACCACTTTATTACTTGAATGACGACATTAGACCCCATTGTATACTTGCTTTGAGGTTTAATTTGCACACGTCTATTGGTGTATAAAAAGCACTATCACCTAGAGAGAGAGAGAGAGGTACATTTGAGAAGTACTAAATGTGTGAGAAGTAGAAATGTGATCCTAGCCCGTTGATCAAATGATTTTTTTAAAGAAGGGTAATATGAGAAGTAGAAAAAAGCAGGGGCAGTATGGTCGATGACAACAATGGGAGTATGGTCGGCAAAATATATGATCTCGGTCACGTTAACAGTTCTAACAAATCAAATTCGGTTTTGTGGCAGTTTTATCCTCGATTACTCTCGCTTCTTTTTGGGTCCTATATCGCAATTCTAGGTTATCAAAATTATAAAACTTCTCAATTCTTTCTCAATCAAATCTCATATTCTTTCAATATAAATCGGAATCCAGAAAGCGCTCTTCAGAAAGATGTTGATTTTGATCCTAAAACTATAATGCTATATACGAATCTAAGATTAATATGTGAATTAATTAAATTGTTCATATGTGAATGGCTTAAAATAGTTCACATTCATTTAGGTTCATATTTGAATCAGTTATATAGTTCATATGTGAATTAATTAAATAGTTCATATGTGAATCACAAGGGTTTACATATAGTTCATATGTAAATTAGTTAAATAGTTCATATGTGAATCACTCAGGTTCATGTATGCACATATAGTTCATATATGTAAAAGTTACAAAACTACCCATTTGTCTTCCGTTTAGTTGTGACCATTCGAATGAATTATACGGTGTTGCACAACTAGCCCCTCAAATCTTGAGCGTTAATTTTTTAGGGGAATGCCTAGGATAACTTTCTTATTTCTCACACATTTACCACTTCTCAAATAAACCTATGGTTACACACACACACACACACACATATATATATAGGGAAAAGTTCAAATGAAAACTCAATTTTCATTGTGAATGTGAGGGCGAATCTTGGTCACTCCGTCTCTTTTGATCCAACAACTCATATTAAATAGATATTTTAATTATAATTATTAATTAAGGTGATTAGGGGTAAAAATGGAAGATAATATAAACTCACGCGTACCATATTTGACTTTTTAATTTTCTTTTTTAATTAAAAACTTTTACCCCTTAAAATTTAAAATAAATTATCTTAAAAATTACTAATATTTTAATCAAAAAAATTACATCAAAAAAACGAGAATTTCGTGCTCTTCGATATGACATCCATCTCGATATAGTTTTTTGGTTGTTTTAACTGTTTTCTACGTGAAATGCAATATATGTGTTATATTCATTATGAATATTTATGTACGTTCAAGTGAGTACAACACATCGACACCGTAAGTCCAGAACTCGATATCACTTTCTTCAGCACTTTTTTTCAACGTCGTAAGGCATCTGTAAAGCCCGTACCCCGGTATGTAATTTATTGCATTAATTATTTTCTTTCAAGTTCGATTTATCGTGGTTTTCGTTAACGGGGTTAGTCGAGTTGGGTCAAATCGTTAAGTATCGGAATTTTTTGGTTAGTTGCGAGAGGTTGGTAAGTTGAGGGGCTAATTGTGTCAAAGGGCCAAAAACCCTCATGGGTTCGGCCCATGCAGGAAGTAGTGAGACCCATGTTTGTCAATTGTTGTGGTGTTGGTGGCGTGAGGAGAAAGGCAAAAGAAAAGATACCTTGAATTGTTATGTTGGTGTCATGAGAAGAAACCTAGAGGAAAGAATAGGCAAACCCTACGGCCGCTACCCCCCCTCCCTTTTGTTCTTGTCGTCGGCCGGAGAAAGGATGGACCACCGACCACCGCTACTGCTGCCGGCACTGGTGCTGCCGTCGGAGTTACGCCGGAGTCGAGGAAGGAGGGCGAGAGTGAGAGAGGGCTAGAGAACGTCGTCATTTTGTCGCAAGGTAAGTCCTCATCCCCTTTTCCTTTTTCTTTTCTTTTCCGGCGAAGCAACCACCGCCGTACGCCGCCGCTGTGGTGGCCGTGCGGGGGCAGTCGTGGTTATACACGTTCGGGCGTGTGTGCGTTTGGACAGCCAAGAGAGAGAGAGAGACGGTGGTGTGAGGGTGGTGTGGGGTGGTGCGTGTGTGCGTGTGTGTGAGCGCCGCCGCCGTGTCCCCACTGCCGGAGGTGGCAGTGGGTGGTGCTGTGGCCTAAACCCTAAAACCACCTCTGGCCGTAACCCTAAACCGCAAATCCTAGTCGTAAAACCGTTAATCGCATAGCGAAAGACCGTGTTATCATTTTATGTGAAACTGCAGTTTCTGTCCCTGTTTTTGTATCGAGTATAACTGCTGCTAGGAATGTCGGTTTGGGATGAAACCAGTGCCAAAAGTTCCCATTCTGAGTCTAGTAACTTTTCTCTGTTTTGTGGAAAAACCAGTTCGGAACCTAGCTAGTGTCAAATCGTCGTTTTGTACTGAAAGGTCCTGTTTTTCGCTGTTCTGCGAATCGTTTTTGTAAAATCCATATTAACTTATAGAAAAATCGTTAGGACGCGTGCAATACGTCCCTGGAAAGCTAAGACCCGGAACTAGCGGGTAGTTAACTTTAATTGAGGATTTTCTAGGTTTAAGGAGGTCGAAACAGGTCCCGAACAGACCTGGTTTTCTAAGCCAAAAAGTCGTTTTAGCGACAGTTTAATCGTGCGTCATGTTTTAGGGTCCGGGCCTCGTGTTGATACGTTTTAACGTTCGTTTAGGTGTCGGGAAGTGATCTTGGATTTGTGGAGCTTGAATTATTGTTTGTGAGCTAGGCGCGCTTACGAGGTGAGTTCTCTCACTATTTTTAATATCGGTTACTTTTACATTACGGTAGCACGTGTGTGGTAGCTTTATTTAATTGTGATGTGGGACTAGATAGTGGGGTGTCTAGTGGGACCTTTATTGTCATGTATATGCGGGTGGCGTAGGAACTCGGTGGGGCCGAAGTTTGTATACGCGGGTGGCGTAGGAACTCGGTGGGGCCGAAGTTTGTATACGCGGGTGGCGTAGGAACTCGGTAGGGCCGAAATTGTATACGCGGGTGGCGTAGAAACTCGGTGGGACCGGGTAATGCATGCACGGTTATCGTGTGGTCGGTGGGACCGACGTATGCCTTTTGGGTGGGATGGTGTAGGTATGCATGTTTATGATTTGTTCGTAGACTTGTATGCTTGTTTATATGCAACTATCTGTTTTAGGGGTAGTGTGGAATAACTGTGTTAATTATGGTGGTTGAATTCACTAAGCTTCGTGCTTACCCTTTCCCAATAAATTGTGGTTTCAGGTACGAGTGGTTTCAAGGCGTGACGAGTACACACTGGCGCGCGTGAAGAGCTGATGGTTATTAAGATTTACGATTATCATTTTTAAACCATTTATTCCGCTGTTTACTGTTTCTAGAGAATGTTTATTATTGACTTGCAAACGAAACGTTTTGAATGATTTAATGAGTTTAATTAATGAGATGTTATTTAAAAAAAAGGGTGTAAATTCCTTGAAATTTTTGGGACGTTACAACTTGGTATCAGAGCACGGCTTGAGTGAATCAAACGCATTTCGGTGTGTTTGATCTCAAGTTTGCGGCTATAAAATTCTCTTTAAAGTTTTTGGGAAATAAAAAGAAGGAAAAATCCGTTTGAGGAACGGTGATCGAGGGCGCAGTGTGTATAGTCAGCCGGAGCCAAAGGGGAAAGGTACATTACTTAGTGTTGTATTGCTTTCTAGATCATAGGGTATGCATGCTAGATTGCCTGTTGTTGACAATATGCTGTATGCTGTACTGCTTGCTAATAGGAACTCATGCTAGCTATGATAGGTTGTTAAGTGAATGCACTATCGGTTGTATGTGGTAGGAACCGAATAGCCTTAGAATGTTGGATTTAGTTCTATTGCGCAGCTCTTGTTTGAGTCCAACCGTTGTAGGATAGAATCTTATATTCGAATGTCTATCTGGTTTCCACTGTATACGACTGTGTGTTTACAAGGCGACTCGTCAGAGTTAGTGGGGGGTTCCGCCTTAGCAAGGGTAGTGGGGTGTTATGATTATTCCTAGGGAGCTAGGAAGAGTGTGTACTTGTATGGTTTTGTTTGGGCGAGCTACTACTTGGGCACTTCGTGACTGGACTCGAAACGAGTAAGGATAGGTGTGGAAGGTAGTAGTAGAGCTCCTACTATCTGAAGCACAGGATCCGCGCTCGAGTCGGGGAATGTCACGGGGAAGCTGAGGGGTTGAGCGTGAGCATAGATAGCAGGAATTATTGTCCTGAGAACTTGACGGTTCGCTTCGCGGTGAATCTGTTACGTGATAGAGCGAAGGCTGGTGTGCTAACTGCTTTGACGCTTGCTGAGCGCACTACTTTGACCTAGGAGAAGTTCGTCGAACGTGTTCGTGCAGAGTACGTGCCTCCAGTAGAGATGGAGAGGATTGCTAAGGAGTTCCTGGAGCTCACACAAACTACAGAGATGGTGAAAGAAATGAACCGTAAATTCACCGAGATGGCGTTGTTTTGCCCTCAGTATGCCGCCTCAGAGGATATGAAGATGTCTCGGTACAAGGACATGTTGTGTACCGAGATTTGGGAATTTGTGTGCACGGCGCAGTATGCTTCCTTATCTGCGATGATGGATGCGGCCCGAAGGAGGGAACTGGAGTTGGAGACCCAAGCAAAGAAGAGAAAGGCAGCACAGACGGTGACGCCAATCTCTACGGTGCCAAAGAAATCGAAGTTCACAGATTCACGCGCGAGTTCGAGGAGCGGTGGGTTTAAACCCAGGAATGCTAGTGGGAAGTGGACGGATGGATGTTTCAAGTGTGGGCAGTCTGGTCATCTCAGCCGGGAGTGTAAATTGTCGTTGATGGTCTGCTTTAACTGCAAGCAGACGGGCCACGTGAAGGCCAATTGTCCGAACGCGAGGGCAGCTGATGGGGGTGGTGCACAAAGGGCTCCTGCAAATGCCCCACTGCGCATCACCGACGGTCGAGCGGGTCAGCCGGGGACGGAGGCAGCGCGAGGTAGAGTCCACCAGCTGAAGGTGGAAGAGGCGCATGCGACGCCTAAAGTGGTGACAGGTACCTTCCTAGTTAACTCGGTGCCTGCGGTTGTGATGTTTGATAGCGGGGCTACTCATTCGTTTGTGTCTCGCGCGTTTAGCGAGAGTTTGGGCCGGGTAGTAGGAAGGTTAGCGTTTCCTCTTGTGGTTGAGGTGGCGGATAGTAGAACCTTGACGGTCACGGATGTGTATCGGGGATGCACATTGGAAATCTCGGGCGTGAGATTTCCCATCGATTTAATTCCGATTGCGATGCGTGAACTGTGTGTGATCGTGGGCATGGATTGAATGGATACATTCGATGCGGGGATTGTTTGTCGTCACAAACGGGTGCGGGTTCGAACCCCAAGTGGGGGAGAACTGTTGGTCCAGGGAGACTCGCCGAGACGGACTTCGGCGATATGTTCAGATGCGAGAGCTCGGAGATACCTTCAGCATAGTGGGCAGGGTTTTCTAACGTATGTGATAGATACGCGTGTTGAGGAAGAGACGAAGACTGCGGAGAACGTACCAGTTGTATGGGAGTTTGCTGATGTTTTTCCCAATGATCTACCAGGGGTACCTCCCGAGCGACATGTAGAGTTTCGTATCGATTTGGTTCCGGGTGCTGCTCCGGTAGCCAAGGCACCTTACCGCCTTGCTCCACCAAAGATGAAGGACTTGTACACTCAATTGCAGGAACTTCTTGAAAAGGAGTTCATCAGACCGAGTTGTTCACCGTGGGGAGTCCCGATTCTGTTTGTAAAAAAGAAGGACGGGTCCCAGCGAATGGGTATAGATTACCGTGAGTTGAATAAGCTTACGGTCAAGAATCATTATCCTCTGCCCAGGATTGACGACTTATTTGACCAGCTTCAGGGAGCCTCGTGGTTCTCTAAGATTGATTTGAGGCCGGGGTATCACCAGATGCGGGTGAGGAATGAAAATACTGAGAAAACGGCTTTTCGCTCACGATATGGCCATTATGAGTTTGTGGTGATGCCTTTCGGGCTCACCAATGCACCAGCAGCATTCATGGATCTTATGAACAGGGTATGTAGCCCAATGTTGGATCGATCGGTGATTGTGTTCATCGACGATATTCTCGTGTATTCGAAGACGAAAGAAGAGCACGAGATGCATTTTCGGGAAGTTTTAGAGGTTCTGAGGCGAGAAAAGCTTTATGCTAAGTTCTCCAAGTGCAAATTCTGGTTACGAGAGGTCCAATTCCTAGGACATGTCATGAATCAGAACGGTATTATGGTCGATCCGGCCAAGTTTTCAGCGGTGATGCGGTGGGAAGTGCCGAAGACTCCCACCGAAGTACGAAGTTTTCTAGTGTTGGCAGGGTATTATCGGAGATTCATCCAAGATTTCTCCAAGATCGCGTTGCCCATGACCCGTTTGACGAAGAAGTCTGCTGCTTTTAGCTGGGGAGAAGAGCAGCAGAGGGCTTTTGAGGAGCTACGCAGGCGATTATGCGAGGCTCCGGTGTTAACCTTACCCGAGGGCATGGAAGACTTGGTGGTGTACTGTGACGCTTCACACCAAGGTCTGGGTGTCGTGCTTATGCAACGCGGCAAGGTTATAGCTTACGCTTCGAGGCAGCTGAAGCCTCATGAGGCGAACTATCCGACTCATGATCTAGAGTTGGGAGCAGTGGTTTTTGCCTTAAAGATCTTGAGGCATTATTTATATGGTGTTAAGTGTACGATCTACACTGACCATAAGAGCCTCAAATACCTGATGGATCAGCAAAACCTGAATATGCGTCAGAGAAGGTGGCTCGACGTGGTCAAGAATTATGATTGTGAAATACTTTACCACCCCAGTAAAGCAAATGTGGTCGCCGACGCCCTTAGCCGACATCCGGTTGGCGAACCACTGAGGGGTTTGTGTCAGCGATTGACAGTTGTAGCACCTCTTCTTGAATCAATAGGTAGCGCCCAGGATGTGGCAATTCTGGAAGAGAATGCCAAACGCGAGAGAGTTTCGGGAGAAATCCCGAATTTTGTCCGTGATAGTCGAGGCTTAGTGACTCGGTACGGTAGAGTCTGGGTTGTGGGAACCGACAGATACAGTTGGACAAGGCGCACAAGTCCAAGTTTTCGATTCATCCGGGAGCTACTAAGATGTACAGAGACCTACGAGAAGATTATTGGTGGCCCGGCATGAAGAGGGATGTCGCCAAATGTGTTGAAGTGTGTTTGACCTGTCGAAAGGTCAAAGCAGAGCATCAACGACCGCATGGGAAGTTACAGCCGTTGGAGATTCTGGTGTGGAAGTGGGAGCAGATTACGATGGATTTCATCACGAAGCTTCCCAAAACTCAGTGGGGGAATGATACTATCTGGGTGGTTGTGGATCGTCTGACTAAGAGCGCTCATTTCTTGACCATCAAGGAGAGTTCATCGGCGGAGAAGCTTGCAGAGGTGTTTCTGCGAGAGATTGTGGCCAGGCACGGGGTGCCAGTTCGATTGTCTCCGACAGGGATACTCGTTTTACCTCTCGGTTTTGGGAGAAGTTTCAGTCGGAGATGGGTACACGGCTACGCTTTAGCACGGCTTTTCATCCGCAGACGGACGGGAAGAGTGATCGGACTATTCAGACCCTCGAAGATATGCTTCGAGCCTGTGTTATCGATTTTGGAGGTAGCTGGGATCAGTACCTTCCTCTGGCGGAGTTTTCCTACAACAACAGCTATCACTCTAGTATTGGCATGCTGCCGTACGAGTTGTGGTATGGTAGGAAATGCAGGACGCCCGTTTGTTGGGGCGAGGTTGGTCAGCGGGTGTTAGGGAGCACCGACATCGTACTGAGGACGACTGAGATGATTCAAATGGTGATATATTTTCTTGATGGTTGTTCCAAGAAGTATATGTGTTTGTATAATGAGTTGGGTTTAATCCACAACACCTTCCACGTTTCTCAACTACGGAAGTGTGTAGTAGACGAGTCTGCCATGGTTCCTCTCGAGGACATTCAGATTGACGAAAGACTCAACTACGTGGAGAAGCCGATAGCTATCGTTGAGAGAAAGACAAAGAACCTGCGCAACAAGGTCATTGGATTGGTGAAGGTTCAGTGGCAGCACCGGAAAGGTTCAGAGTGGACGTGGGAGCCCGAAGCGGAGATGCGCGAAAACTATCCCGAGTTATTCGTCGGTCTAGACTTCGAGGACGAAGCCTAATCCAAGTGGGAGAGAGTTGTAAAGCCCGTACCCCGGTATGTAATTTATTGCATTAATTATTTTCTTTCAAGTTCCATTTGTCGTGGTTTTCGTTAACGGGGTTAGTCGAGTTGGGTCAAATCGTTAAGTATCGGAATTTTTTGGTTAGTTGCGAGAGGTTGGTAAGTTGAGGGGCTAATTGTGTCAAAGGGCCAAAAACCCTCATGGGTTCGGCCCATGCAGGAAGTAGCGAGACCCATGTTTGTCAATTGTTGTGGTGTTGGTGGCGTGAGGAGAAAGGCAAAAGAAAAGATACCTTGAATTGTTATGTTGGTGTCGTGAGAAGAAACCGAGAGGAAAGAATAGGCAAACCCTACGGCCGCTACCCCCCCTCCCTTTTGTTCTTGTCGTCGGCCGGAGAAAGGATGGACCACCGACCACCGCTACTGCTGCCGGCACTGCTGCTGCCGCCGGAGTTACGCCGGAGTCGAGGAAGGAGGGCGAGAGTGACAGAGGGCTAGAGATCGTCGTCGTTTTGTCGCAAGGTAAGTCCTCATCCCCTTTTCCTTTTTCTTTTCTTTTCCGGCGAAGCAACCACCGTCGTACGCCGCCGCTATGGTGGCCGTGCGGGAGCAGTCGTGGTTATACGCGTTCGGGCGTGTGCGCGTTTGGACAACCAAGAGAGAGAGAGAGACGGTGGTGTGAGGGTGGTGTGGGGTGGTGCGTGTGTGTGAGCGGCGTCGCCGTGTCCCCACTGCCGGAGGTGGCAGTGGGTGGTGTTGTGGCCTAAACCGCTAATCCTAGTCGTAAAACCCTAAACCGCTAATCCTAGTCGTAAAACCGTTAATCTCATAGCGAAAGACCGTGTTATCATTTTATGTGAAACTGCAGTTTCTGTCCCTGTCTTTGTATCGAGTATAACTGCTTCTAGGAATGTCGGTTTGGGATGAAACCAGTGCCAAAAGTTCCCATTCTGAGTCGAGTAACTTTTCTCTGTTTTGTGGAAAAACCAGTTCGGACCCTAGCTAGTGTCAAATCGTCGTTTTGTACTGAAAGGTCCTGTTTTCGCTATTCTGCAAATCGTTTTTGTAAAATCCATATTAACTTATAGAAAAATCGTTAGGACGCGTGCAATACGTCCCTGGAAAGCTAAGACCCGGACCTAGCGGGTAGTTAATTTTAATTGAGGATTTTCTGGGTTTAAGGAGGTCGAAACAGGTCCCGAACAGACCTGGTTTTCTAAGCCAAAAAGTCGTTTTAGCGACAGTTTAATCGTGCGTCATGTTTTAGGGTCCGGGCCTCGTGTTGATACGTTTTAACGTTCGTTTAGGTGTCGGGAAGTGATCTTGGATTTGTGGAGCTTGAATTATTGTTTGTGAGCTAGGCGCGCTTACGAGGTGAGTTCTCTCACTATTTTTAATATCGGTTACTTTTACATTACGGTAGCACGTGTGTGGTAGCTTTATTTAATTGTGATGTGGGACTAGATAGTGGGGAGTCTAGTGGGACCTTTATTGTCATGTATACGCGGGTGGCGTAGGAACTCGGTGGGGCCGAAGTTTGTATACGCGGGTGGCGTAGGAACTCGGTGGGGCCGAAATTGTATACGCGGGTGGCGTAGGAACTCGGTGGGGCCGAAGTTTGTATACGCGGGTGGCGTAGGAACTCGGTGGGGCCGAAATTGTATACGCGGGTGGCGTAGAAACTCGGTGGGACCGGGTAATGCTTGCACGGTTATCGTGTGGTCGGTGGGACCGACGTATGCCTTTTGGGTGGGATGGTGTAGGTATGCATGTTTATGATTTGTTCGTAGACTTGTATGCTTGTTTATATGCAACTATCTGTTTTAGGGGTAGTGTGGAATAACTGTGTTAATTATGGTGGTTGAATTCACTAAGCTTCGTGCTTACCCTTTCCCAATAAATTGTGGTTTCAGGTACGAGTGGTTCCAAGGCGTGACGAGTACCCACTGGCGCGCGTGAAGAGCTGATGGTTATTAAGATTTACGATTATCATTTTTAAACCATTTATTCCGCTGTTTACTGTTTCTAGAGAATGTTTATTATTGAGTTGCAAACGAAACGTTTTGAATGATTTAATGAGTTTAATTAATGAGATGTTATTTTAAAAAAAAGGGTGTAAATTCCTTGAAATTTTTGGGACGTTACAGCATCGCGTTCTTCATCACTGTAACCCAACACCAATCGAGACGAATCGAGAACCTATCAAGTTTCGGGTGTGAACCGGGGAACAAAAAAAAGTGTGCCACGTCTCCACACCTTCACGGGTCATTCATGTATTATTCATTATGAATATTGTATCATTCAGGATGAATAATACAACATTCAAGGTGAATAATACACGATTCATGAATCCGTTTAATATTCATCCTGAATGTTGTATAATTCATCATGAATACTATATTATTCATTATGAATACTGAATGAACATTTACCTTTGTTATTCATACCGAATGTGGACACATGGGGATGTGCATACATATTCGTAATGAATAAAACCAAGTTTCGCTTGTGAATCATAGAACAAAAGAGAGTGCGTCATGTGTCCACACCTTTACGAGTCATTCATATATTATTCACCATGAATAATGTATCATTCAGGATGAATAATACAACATTTAGGGTGAACAATACATGATTCCTGATGAATAATACATGCATCGTGAATTCATGTATTATTCATCCTGAATATTGTATTATTCAATATGAATAGTGAATGAACGTTCACCTTTGTTATTCATACTGAATGTGGACACCCGGGGACGTACATATATATTCATAATGAATATATCACATATATATCATTTCACGTAAAAACGATTAAAACAACAACAAAAAACTATATCAAGATGGATGTCATATCGAAGAGCACGAAATTCTCGTCTTTTTGATGTAATTTGTTTGATTAAAATATTAGTAATTTTTAAGATAGTTTATTTTAAACTTTAAGAAGGTAAAAGTTTTTTAATTAAAAAAGAAAATAAAAAGTCAAATAAGGTAGGCGCTATTCAAATTTCCAGATGTGCTCTAATCACTTCTCAATTAATCTTATTATGTTTTAACCATTGATTAGTTTTCTAAATTTTGATCAATGGTAAAATTGGTCCTCACGTGCACAATGAAAAATGAGTTTTCGTTTGAACCCACCCCTATATATATATATATATACACACACACACACACATAAAGGTGGTTTCAAACGAGAATGCTAACTATTTAAGAAAATACGAGAACGGTTGTCAATGTACAAAATCATATATGATTCACACGACTTTGCCTCGCGGATTAAGTCGCAGCCAAAGTCGCCCGCGTCCAGTTTTTTGCCATTAGTATAAAATTACATGTGATTTTGCACATTATTTGTTGTTCTCGTGTTTCCTTAAATAATTAGCGTTCTCGTTTGAACCTTCCTCTATACACATACACATACACACATATATATATAAGGTTAGGTTCATTTGTTAACCTCACTTTTTGTGCTAACTTTGTTAACTCCAATCAACCAATAGGAAGCAATTTTACATGGTGGTTACAAATATGTATCCAACCATTAAATAGGGGTATGAATGGAAATTCATCTATTCGTATTATAACATTCATTTATTGAGGGAGTTACAAATATCAAATCTTCCTTGATTCTAACTATATTATTAATTCTTAAATATTTTGTAAATTTTTAGTATCAAATTATTGTATGAATTCATATTGTGACATCATGAACATAGATAACAACATTATGAATCACGGTATTTTTAACGATGTTGAGGAGAGTGTTCATGTGTGTTCATGTGTATTCATGTGTGGGTTTATAGTTCATGTAAACAAACTTATAAGATTTTCATGTAATCTGGTCGTATGGGTTAATAGTTCATGTGTGTTCATGTGTGGATAAATTGTTCATGTGAGTTCATTTGTTACATAAATGTTAACCAAAAGGATTGTTGTATGTGTGTCTACGATCATCGTGATTATGAACTTGAAGTTGAACATTTATGAAAATTTTGATTATAAACATGTATTGAACAAATTTATCAGATCTTCATTTAATCTGGTCATATAAATTTATAGTTCATGTGTGTTCATGCGTAGGTTTATAGTTCATATAAACAAATTTATCATATCTCCATGTAATCTGGTCGTATGGGTTAATAGTTCATGTGTGGATAAATTGAACATGTGTTGTTCATCGTTAACCAATGTTAACCAATGTGTTAACATCAAATGAATTCATTAAATATCACACATGGCCCTCATATAATCCTAACACTAATGTTCGTTTCATTAAATATTACACATGGCCCAATTTATAATTAATGTGCTTATTACTTTTGATCCCATCCGTCAGTTTTAACATCAATGGCTAAGATTTTGGTTAACAAAGTTAGCATAAAATATAGGGTTAACAAATGAACTCAACCCCATATATATATATATATATAGAGAGAGAGAGAGAGGGTCATTCTTTTGTTAACCAAAATTATAGTGTTAACCTTCATAACCCATATGGACCAATAGGATTTTAGTATTTTTGTTTGTTTTAGTAATCACATGGTGTATTAATTAGCGGTAGTTTAAGGAATTTAAGAATTAAAATTATTTAATAGATATTTACATTTCTATAATAACTCCCGGATAAACATGGGAATTATATTTTTATTTTATAAAAAAGATTAATCATAATCTTTATCTTCTTCCTAATTTGCATAAATTTCATCTTCTTCCTAATTCATAGCATAATCTTCATATTCTTCCTAATTCATAGCATCTTAGTCACGTTTTTTGTGGATCCCAGATTAGTGCATACAATGAGAAATCAACAGAATATCAACAATCAATATGATTTCCATTCGTCGTCCATATAACATTCATAAATAATTCAGAGTGTTTACAATGTGTTTCAAATAAGAATAATGACGATTATTATCTCTCTAAGCTCTCTCTCTCTCTCTAAACTGATAGCTCTTAGGCGTAATATGATTTTTCTAACCTAATTTCTTAACAAAACAAACCTTAAATACTTGGACCTATTGCAACCAAGGCCCAAACCCATTAAGCCTAATCTAATCCCATTTAACACAATAATGATAGCTCTTAGGCGTAATATGATTTTTCTAACCTAATTTCTTAACAAAACAAATCTTAAATACTTGGACCTATTGCAACCAAGGCCCAAACCCATTAAGCCTAATCTAATCCCATTTAACACAATAAGGCTTTTACAAATATTAATCTTTTCTAACCTTTTCTTTATATCATTTTCTATATTATAGGACATTTATGGTCCTAACATTTTTCCTTGTTAATGATCATGGACTCCAAAGGCGATGAACCTGATTCTTCATTTTTTTTCATCAACCATTGACGATCATAATGCTTATTTCCGGTTGATTGAAGAGCAAAACGTGATGAAGGATATAACGCATACGAATGTTGATGTCCATACCTAGATGAGCGTCGATGTGCAGTCCCATGGTCTTGAAGATTTGTCTTTCGAGTTTGTAGATGTTTGTAACTGACCATCATGAAGAAATTTTGAACGATGAGTTTGTCAATGGTACACTTTTGTTTTTTTAATTGACAATTTGTTTGTTTTGGTCGTATACAGTTTGGTGAATATGATCTTTTATTTAGGGTTTGTTTTGGCCGTATACGGTTCGTGAAGATAATGTTTTTATTCATATATGCACATTAACAAAAGTGCATATTTGCACATATAAACCAAGTTCATCTTACACATTAAAAGAAGGTCATATATGCACATTTTACACATATGGTCAACAAATTACAATTTCATATATGCACATAAAGAAAAGTGCATATATGCACACATAAACCAGTTTCATCTTACACATCGTACATATATGATCATCAAATTTCAATTGCATATAAGCACATATAAACCAGGTTCATATTACACATCACAAAAAGTGCATATATGCTCATTTCACATGTATTGTCATCAAAACCAATTTCATATATGGATTCAAAAATATGTTTCATATATCCATATACAACCCATTAGGATATACGAACAAAAAATGCATAAATTGTCAAAATCTTCACATGGCACAAAAACTTATACTCGATAATCTCATATTTTGAAAACAAAGTTGATTTTGAATAATAAAAATGGCTAATTTTGGATTTTGAAACACGATTTTGGAAGTGCCATGAAACAAGGGTGGTTTCCTTTTCTATTAATTTGTTTTTTCTATCAATTGACGTTTTTATCCCTGTGTGTATATGAAGATCACATACTCAACCAAGTTCACCATTTAAATATTAAAAAAATTGTTTTAATCTAAGCCATTGATTTTCAAGATGAATGGTCCTGATTGGTTAACAAGGTTAACACTAAAACCTTGGTACACAAAAGAAGGGGACCATATATATATATATATATATATATATATATATATATATATATATATATATATATATATATATATATATATATATATATATATATATATATATAGGGGCAGGTTCAAACGAGAAGCTAAACCTTATGCGGGAATGCGAGAAGTGTAATCATATATGATACACAAGCTTAATCATATATGATTAACAATAGGTTACATTGGCAATACATAGACGTTTAATCATATATGGTTAAACACACTCACATGCAGTGTAATCATATATATGATTAAGCACTTCTCACATTCTCGCATAACGTTTAACTTCTCGCATGATCCTTCCTCTCTCTCTATATATATATATACACATATATATATACATATATATATATATATATGTATATAACCACAATTTCAAATGAGAAGTGCTAAATATATGAGAAGTAGAGAAGTAATCTTGGCCATTTATTTGATCAAGATCGGTTTTAATTGGTCAAAAGTTGCGGCTTGACTGGTCAAAAGTTGCGGTCGTTCCAAAAATAGAAGGGCAATTTCGTAACTTTTATAAAAACACGGGACGAGTTCATATATGAACATTTGTGATTCACATATGAACTATCTGTTCATATATGAACCCATGTATTTCGCATATGGACTCTTTTTAACTAATTCATATATGAACCTTGTGATTCATATATAAACCTTGTGATTCATATATGAACCTTTGTTCATATATGAAACTAATTAATTGTAGGTTCATATATAAATCAGTTGAACATATTAACTGATTCATATATGAATCTTTGTGTTAAAAAGAGTTCATATGTGATTTACAAATGTTCATATATGAACGTATAGTTCATATGTGAATCACACAGATTCGTATATGAACTCGTCTCGCGTATTTTTTACGAAACTACCCCTCTATCTTGTGCAGACCACGCGCAAACACGAGAGGAATTATCCGCTACTTCTCGGTCAAAGCCGCTGATCTTGACCGAATGAATGGCTAAGATCACTTCTTTACTTCTCATATATTTAGTACTTCTCATTTGAACCTCTCCCTATGTATATATATATATATATATATATATATATATATATACGTGTGTGTATGTTTGTGTGTGTATACATATAGAGGAAAGATCAAATGAAAACTCACTTTTCATTGTGCACATGAGGACGGATCTCGGCCCTTAAATCTCTATTGATCGAATGACTCATATTAATTAGAGTTTTTAATTTAAATTATTAATTAAGGTGATTAGGGGTAAAAAAGGAAGATAACTTGATCTCACGCCTACCATATTTGACTTTTTATTTTATTTTTTAATTAAAAACTATTACTCCCTTAAATTTTAAAATAAATTATCTTAAAAAGTACTAATATTTTAATCAAACAAATTACATCAAAAAACGAGAATTTCGTGCTTTTTGATATGACATCCATCTCGATATAGTTTTTTTTATGTTAACCATGTCAGATCCGGAATGAATTGGGTTCTGGTACTGGTAATAAGTGAGTCCCGGAATATTTATTAAAAGGGTTCCGGAATGTATTTTAAGATCCGGAATTTTAAGTAAATTAAAGTGAAATCCGGTATATGTTATTTAATTGGAGTTCCGGTATTGTAAAGTAAATTTGAGTTCCGGTAACCTTTAAATTAGAATACGGAATTTAATTATGAGTTGGGCCTAGTGGGACCTCGTGATCCGGTATTACAATTGTGATCCGGAATTCTTTGTAGTTGGGTCCACATACCGGAAGTCCCTTTTAGGATCCGGAATTTTGAAGAAACTAAAATGGGACCGGAGTTGGACTATAGTTCTGGAAGTGTAATTAAGGGCCGAAATCCATTTTCTTTTGGTCCTGAGCAAGTGTAAGAATCCGGAAATTCCTTAAATTAAATCCGGTGTTGGGCTCTTTGTGGACCCGGTGTTTGTTAATTAAATCCGGTGTTGGGCTCTTTGTGGATTCGGTGATTTATTATTTAAATCTAATCCGGTAGTTTGTTATTTAAATTCAAGATCCAGTAATTTGTTTCTCATTAAGGAATCTGGTAATTTTATATATGGGCTGAATGGGACCGGAGTCAAAGTAAATCCTAATCAGGATTTCAGGTGAGTTCCCTAAACCCTTTTTACACGAAATGAGATGCTAAATATTTTACTGATTATGGTTCATTTATGAACATAAATTGTTTACCAACTGTTACGTATGCTTTCCCATGAAAAGTATGTTTTAACTAAAGGACTATTTAGCAACATGAAATGATTTATAAAGATTTATAAGATTTCACGTTTCATGAAAATGATGAGCTATGTGTATGCTATGTGGAGTCGGTCTGCACAGTGGGATCAGAGTACCTCGGGATCCGATGATCCCTTGGGCATTTGTGACGTGCTTGTAGGAGGGAATTCGTTTCCTTCCTACTCGGATAGAGGGGAGTCTGCTTAGGCCCCGATATGAGGCGAGAAGAGAGTCTGTTTGGGCCCCGATCGTGGTTAGCTAATGAGATCCTTGAACACTGTGCAGTACCATGTTTGATGCTTTATATGGAGATTGTTGATGTATTTATGAAATGACTTTTTTGTTATTGTTAAAAGCTGTTTTCGGAGGGAATTCACTAGACCTTTTTGGTCTAACCCTCGCTTTTCAAAACAAAACCATTTTCAGGTAAGCGGAGTATTGGTTCAGGTAAGTGAACAAGAGCAGGATAGAGTACAAATGCAAATAGAGATAGTGCTAGTGACACTTATAGAAACTAGTATATTCTCAGTTGTGTATAGGTTGTTTCCGTCAACCTAAGTTTTGAGACAGATGTAATGAAATTTTTTGGACCCAGTTTTGTAATGTTTATTATTTAATGCTATGCCTGTCCTGTTTTAGTTTTAGGTTGTTACAGATGGCTAACTTGTTCTTGAATGCAGGCTGTTGTTGCTCTAATTACTACAACATTGGACTTTAGAAGATGGAGTGGATTAATGACTTGGCAACTTTATTTTTGGAGCAAACTAACAATTCATTTCCAATCAGCTTAGTCAAGAATATGATCTGATGTTCTCTTGGAAGTAATGGGAATTGTACTTTTTCTGGTTTAAGGACAAAGCATGTAGGCAAATAGTACCAAATAGTGTTCTTTTTAGATTTACTTTTGATATTTACTCTTTTGCCACCTCTTGGTTGTATAAATAAAGGTGCATTGTTATTGTTTTTGGACATCTTCACTCAGATCTAAACTGATATGAATTTCTCTCTAGTTTACTTTTGGAGTTTATGCAAGTTACTTTTGAATTCTTAATTCTTTTCTCATCTAAATCCATAGTTGTAGAGTGATGCAGCATTACTGACAACATTGTTGTTTCATTCTATTGCTTTTAATTTCTTGCACTTACATTCTTGTCTTTTAATTTCTGAAATTCACCTTTTTGTTATGCATTTACATTCTGTCATTTACATTTGTTGCAATTTACTTTCAAGCATTGTTGGTTCCTATTTTTCTTAACAATGAAGATTTTATCTAATAGTTCAAACAATATATAATGCGGAAGCGTTTTAATGAACTAAAAGATATAATAAGGTACAAGACACACAATATAAAATATATAAAGTCGAAATAACTTAGATAATTACCTCAATAACCCACTGTATATTGATATAAATAAAACACCAAGAACACAAGAATCTGCTCTAAAGGTGTGTGTGTCGTGCGAAGCTTAATTGAAGAACTCAACATGAGTCTTCTATTTATACTACTTCTAAAGGGGATAAGATCTGGACAACAAGGACTGAAGGTACTAAAAACACTATTCAGGTACTGTTGATAGTACAACATTAATTTAATGCGCCGGCTTCTACTAAGGCTATGACGCATCAGAGTTTGACACGTGGAGTTGTCAGGTCATGTCTTGTACAAATGATCTTGAGTATCTTCGTACAGTAGAAATCATGAGAAGCACGATTGTCTTTGTATAGATCTTTGGTCTTTTATACCACAGAGGCTCTGTCAAGTATGACAGAGGCTCTGTGGCCTTGTCCGCATTGAAGAGTCTTTAGGCGATTCTTCACTTCGGTCTTCTCGGTTGCTCGACAGAGCCTCTGTCGAAGACTTCTATGCTTCTGTCTTCTCGGTGACTCGGCTGAGCCTCTGTCGAAGACTTCTATACTTAGCCTATTTTTCAATACTTCTATAATCATAAAGATTGGAGCTAACAATCCCCCCTAAGTATCGAAAAATAAAAAATTGAAAAGTGTAAGGTTTTCTAGGCTAAGTACATGACAAGTGGTATTTTTCCTCTGTAAAAACTTCTTTCATTTAAAGTTATGCTAGAGGCACTTACATTCGTTTACATGATGAAAGTAAAGGTAACAGAGGTTGGTAGAGGTTATCAGACGTTGGCGTCTTTGAAGTTGTTGAAACTTCTGTAGTCGAATCCTAACTCTCTAAGCTCGTGATAGAAGCTGATGCAGAGGTTTCGGAAGTTGATTGTTGAATTGATGACTTCTATCAGTCTATCTGCATTACCCCGATCCATTTTCTCTGTTCCTCTGTGCTCCACGAGGCTTGCTTTGAACTCTATCAAAGTACTTGTTGCATACTTTTGACAGTCCATCTCTATTAATAGTCTTGACTTCCCAGCAAGATCTTGATAGACTAACCCAACTCTTGGAGATGTAATGATCGAGTTTGGTATGGCAGAGGATGGGCAGTCGTCTTCTGGTGGTCGGAGAGCGAGGTTTCTTACTCCGAGATCTCGTGCTAATTGGAAGTTGACAAGGCTATACAACAGAATCTTCTCACACATTGCTTTCCTGATCACCCTGTATGCCCTTCGATGTGCATCTGTTATGAAGTTCTCTTTTGTCCAGAGGAGAAGGTCGGGTAGGTCGTAGGGATTTAGATTTCTCAGATCAGCATCTGAGAATTGATTCACGGTTCTGTTCTCCCTTTTGACCTTATATATGTTATAGGAAACCTTAGGTGTAGTTCTGGTTTGAGAAAACTTACAGTATATGACCTTGTCGATTTTTTCGATTGAGAAGACTTCGTGTTTTGGCTTGGGTTTGGTTCTTGTGAAGATGTTTTCGAGGTCAGCACGAAGTTCGGGATCTTGGACCATTGGTGGCATTGGATCTCTGGCAGTTCTGTTTTAGAGATACCTGTACACCACTTCTTCCATTTGAGGTGGAGGTGCACCAGGTGGAGGCATGGGTCTGCGCAGAGCATCCATTTTCTTCTTAATTTTTGCCACTCGATCCTCTGTGAGTTTTTCCTTTGGATCGAGGGGTGGCACCTAAAGCCCGGTCTTCTTCTTCTGGTTTTGGTGTAACATAAGCATCGAAGGAGCTTTTCATGAGTTTCTCTGTTGGTTGATGCTTATGTTTCTTCTTCTTGGGTTCCTCTGTCATTATCCCCTTGCCTTTGTCTTTTGCCTTCGGCTAAAGATCTTCTTGTAGAGATGGGGTTGCCTTTGTGGGATTTGTCTTTTGGATTTCTGAGGGTGCCTCTGTAGTTTTGGGGGTTGCCTCTATAGGTTTTGGCACTTGTGTTTCTGAGGACTTGGTTGGTGATATGGGTTTTGTTGGTGAGGCTTCTATGGTTTTGCTCAGATGTTTTCTTTTGTGAGCAATGGTTTTGGTTCTGGTTTTGGGTGTGGGGGATGAAGGTTTTGTTGTTGCAGCTTCGGGTGTTTTTGGTGTTGGAGAGGGGAGTTCTTCTGGTGATTTTGGTTTTGGTGATTGGGATGGTTGATCTTCTTCGGAGGATGTTAGGATTTGGAATTCTTCACGGGTTGGGACATATGCTCCGAATACAGAGGTTGTTTCCACAGAGGTGGGTGTTGCCTCTGTGGTCTTCTGTTGTTGATCTTGGTTGGTTTTAGGTACTTGGGTTGCGATTGGGGTTTTTTTCAGAGGGTATTTCCACAGAGGTGGTTGTTGCCTCTATGGTCTGTTGTTGGTTTCCTCCTTGGGTTTGAGTTGGGGGAATTTGGTTTAGGGGTTCTGCTGATAATGGTGGTTCTGGTAGACCTCTGTTTGCAGCTTCTTCCGATTGTTTCTCCCCCTCAGGATGATCTGATGAATCGTCAGAGTCATCATCAGAGCCATCCTGACCCTTGTCTTTGGTACCCTCTTCTCTACATGAAGCTTCTGGCTTCTTTGGTGGAGTTGCCCCTGCGGCCATTAGTTTTGCGCAGACGTCATCACAGAGACCAAGAAGAGTGTGGAGCTCTGCTTCTGTGTTATAGCGCATTCTGCCGACGCTTTCCCTGAAATCTTTGACATAATTTGCGTTGGCAGCTGTGAAGGCTTTGATGAGCTCTGTGACTTGGTCGATTACCCCTTGTCCAAGTTCTGTGAGCTGAGCTCTGGTCAAGTAGTCGGAAGGTTTCATGGCTAGAGTTGCATTTGTGGTTTGTTCTTGGACATGCTCAAGGGCTTTCTTCAAATCTTCTGGGGTGATGCCCGTAGAGGTTGGGGTAGATGCTTTCTTCAGCATATTTAGCAGGTATTTCACAGAGCTATGGAAGGCTGAGGTTGTGGCCTTCTCAAAATTAGCAGCAGTAGAGGTGGCAGAGGTTGTAGCAGTTTCCTGCATCTGGGCTAAGGCATTTTTCACCTCTGTGGATAGGTTGTCCATTTTGGTGTTCAGGTTTGTGAGTGCCCTGGATGTAGTATCTGCAAAAGAATTAAAAGAGCTTTTCAACTCTTTCAATGTATTGTCTACAGAGGTGACAAGGGTTTGGAACTCATCCCTTGATACATGTGGACTTGGTGTAACCTCTGGGGGAACACATTCGTCCCTAGAGTGAGTCCCTGTTCCTTGGACACCTTCTTTCGTCCCTGTATTGATGTTGAGGACGGAAGGATTTCCCTTTAATCCTTTAGCAGAGGCTTTTTCTGCTTCAGACTCTATAGAGGTTCTGTTAAGTGCATTGTCCTGATCCACTCCAGAGGTGGGTACAGGAGTATCCTTAAGTTGACTCGGGGATTTGTCTAGAATCCCTTCGTCTTCGTGCACTCTAGGCCCCTCTGAAGGGCCGGTTGGACTTATGTGTGTGCGTGTGGCAGAGGAAACAAATTCCTCTGCAGGAATGTCTGGTGTGATCTGGGGCAATTGATCACTTACTAAGGGTAAGTCCTTTTGAGAGGACTCCCCTGGAATGGTTTCCCCGGCTAAGATTGGCACAGAGGTAGAAAGGGTTACCTCTGCCCGGTCAGTTTGGGTTGGGGTCGAGCCGTGCTGCTCTTGTTCAATATTACCTTCTGCCACTAGACTGGCGGTAATAGACATGTGGGGTGCACTGGAGTTGGTTGTGGGAGTGTTCCTCTTCTATTCCAGGCATCAGTTCTAGCTTCTGCTTCTGTGAAGCATCTAACAACTTCTTCTCCATCAATAGTCTCAGCCTCTGTCGCTACCCTATGGCTCGGTGCTTCTATCCTAACTTCTGTTGATGCTCCTACACCAGTGCGTAAAGAGTCATACATTGGATGTGAGCCAATTCATTGTCGTACGTGGGGATGCAGAGGTCCTTCTTCTGCCTGATCATCTTCTTCATCAGAGTCCATCTCTGAGACTATGACTGGTGGGGTTTTGGTGGTGGTTTTAGGCAAATCCTCTGGACTTTCTCGTAGCACATCAAAACCGCGTTGGGTGAAGGGGTTCTGTAGAACTTCCGGAGTCTTAGACTGATTATTCTATGGGGTTTGGCATCATCATCCAAGTCAGAAGAGATTATGAAGTTTGGAGCTTCTGTTGAATGATGAGATAGAGCTTCTGCAGTCCATCCAGAAGGGTCTAAAGAGTGTGCAATCCCAGGTTGTTGGAGGAAGATAGAAAAATCACCCTGATCTTCTGCATAATTGATGGGTGAAGGGGATTGCAGAGGTTGCTCTTGGGCATCTTCTGCTGTTCCTGCTTCCTCTGCAATGGTTTGCATTGGAGTGTGAGGTTTCTTGGATTTATTCTTGCTTCTCCTTTTCTTTTGTTTGGGGGCACCTTCCTCAGAAGACTTATGTTTTCTTTTCTTCTTTTCTTTTGGAGGAGGGGGTTGTGCAGAGGATCCTGCTTCTGTTGCATGAGGAGGGGACTGTTGGGGTTGAGCAGCGCTGGTAGAGGTACCATTTGTAGTTTTCTTGTGGGCTTTCTTCTTCTTCTTCTTGGGAGTGGTGGCAGAGGATTTTCTATTTTTCGCAGGGGAGAGAATTGCTTCCCTCTGAGCGTGAAAGTTCGCTTTTGTTTGTTCATGCTTAGCCAAGGCCACTGCCCATTCTTCATCTGTCATTCTATCTAAAACCCTAGATCCTAAGGGGGCTCCTAGACGCGGGGGTGTCACAGGACTCGGTTCTGGAGTCCTATGATCGCGTATGTATTCTAACTTAAGGGTCTTGTCTGTAGCGTATCCCAGAAGTTTCTTTGGCAGAGGTCTGCAGAATGGGTATTCATCTTCGTGCTCTGTTGGGGTGTTTTTGTTCAGGGGATACATTCTGGCCGTTGGTCCCTCCATTGGCCATTTTTGTAGACGGAGCAGAGGCTCTAGTAGTACACCCAGAATACGTTGATATTGCAGAGGAGGTAGAGCATCTTTCGATCGTCCCTTGGCCTTCTGGGAGGAGATTCTGCGATCAATGGTGTTAACCATTTCTTGCATCGTGAGGGTGGAATAGTCCAGAGGTAGATCATAATATACCCCGTACATTATGGTCATGATTTGGTGAGAAGTTTGGTCTGGACTACCCACTTTCCCTGTTAGGCACCGATTTAGGATTGAGAAGAGCGTATTCCACAGAGGAGGTAATCGATTTCTTCTGAAGTCATTTCTTTTCCTCAGGGTTGTTGTACCCCAACATTTCAACAAAATGGCAGAGCTCTTCGTCTGCAGGTTCCTCTGCGTACTTCTTTATACCTAGTAGTCCTCTAGTGGGTAGGTTGAACTCCAGTGAGAACATGGTTCTGTTGAATTTGAGTTCGAGGTGTTCGGATTTGTCTGGTTTGGAGACGTAGCCCTTGATTTGTCTATCTGCGGGGTCAAATCTGCTGCTCATCCAGAATTGATTTAGGTATCTGGCAGGGATTTTATTGACAGTTTTGGATAACAGGGGGTAAAGGTAATGGTTTTCCAAAATGTGAAGAAGGATGGCATGTGCTTCCCCAAAAGCGGTTTTTGAGGGAACCAGATAGTAGTTATTGGGTTTTAAGGGAAGAACACTTTCAAAGTGTTCATGTGCGATGAAGTTTAGAAGATAGGTGGTCGGAGCAAAATCTGCTTCATCGCCGGAGTGGTCTTGTTCTAGGTTTCTGGCGATTTCTTGGTTTTGGGAGTTCTCAGAATGAGATGGGGAGTTCACCGGAGCATTGGAGGCTGAAGCCATTAGATTAATCTTGAAGAAAGAGAGTAGAAAATGGAAGTTGCAGGTTATTGCAAGGTTCGCCGGAGAAGATAAAGAGAGTAAGTTCGTAAACGTTTAGAGGTAGTGGTAAGTTGGGTTTTATACTGAAGAGAATGGTAGAATCTGAAGAGGTAAATAGGTGAAAGTGAATAATATTTGGGATCCGTAATTGAGTACATACGACTGGTTCAACTTTCCAGGAGAACGTGTGCCACACACGTCCAATGGGAGAATGCCACGTCAGAAGTGTTAGAGCACGATTAGACGTCGTGTGTGGCCCATTAATGCTTGGCGCATGGGCATTTCTTCTTTGTGAGTTCTGTCACTCGCAGTAAATAACCCATACTGTTACAGAATTTCCATAAAAGGTCAAGTGTCAGAGTCAACAGAGGCTCTGTGGTGGAGTGAGCTCTGTGATCTGAAACTTGTCTTTTTGTCTCCTCTGATGCTTGCACCTTTACCAAAAACGTTTGAAAGATCATTGGAGAGGATCGATAGATCTCTAGTATAAAATTTTCATTCACAGAGGCTTTGAGGCTCTGTCGAGGCCAGCAGAGGCTCTGAGAGTGAAAATTTCTCATAACTAAAAATTTAGAGAACTTTTTGATCATCCAAGGTTTTCATTGTGTTAAACACTGTTTTTAGGACATATTTGGAAATTTGTGTTCTGGAAAACTGTTTTGGAAATGGATTTTGTTCGAGACATACTCTTAGAGTATCTAGTTTGGGCGACAGAGACTCTTTGATGGAGTGAGCTCTTTGCCCATAAGACTTTCTTCCAGTATCCTTGTGTGTGCATTTGTACGTACAAATCCTTAAAGAAGACATTTAAGGTTGATCGACAGAGTTTCCGTATGAAATTTGCAGTTCTAGAGAATCCGGCTTACAGAGGCTCTGTTGAGCTCAGCAGAAGCTCTATGACCTTAAATTTCCCATAACGGAAGGCTCGAAAATCTTTTTGATCATTTCTTGTTTGGAATGTCTTAAACAGTGTTTATAAGACGTATTTTGAAATTTATGTCCTAGAAAATTGTTTTCAAAAAGGATTTGTACGAGTTACTCACCTTTAGTTCTCCTTTGTTCGGTAAAATACCTGACTTCTGTAGATATGGTTGATCATATCTCTTCTTTGGCTCCCCCTTGAATGATCAACCTTTGTAGATCAGTTCAAGGTCTCCTTCTGCTCCCCCTTGACCTATGCTTGGATCAAATGAGATAAGTTGTGCACAGAATAGAGGTCAAGGTTATCAGAGGTTCTGTGGAGATTGTCATACTCTGAGCAATCCCACAGAAGCTCTGTTGGTTACAGAACTTTTGATGATTAAGAATTTACAGACAGAAGAGTTTAAATATATACATATTTACAAGAAGATCAAATCTTACTTACAGAGGGTTCAACTCATGTTTATCATTCCCAACTTACCCACCAAGAAAAGGAATCTTTTCTCTTCTAGTGCCTTGGTGAATAAGTCTGCAAGCTGGTATTCAGTGGACACAAAGTGCATTTCGATTGTGCCATGTTCAACATGATGCTTCAGAAAGTGATAACGAATATCGATATGCTTTGTTTTTTAGTGTTGTACTGGATTGGCAGAGATTGCTATGGCACTTTTGGAATCACAGAGGATGGGAATCTTGTATATGTTGTACCCATTGTCCTTGAGCTGAGTTTTCATCTACAGAACTTGAGAGCAACAGCTAGCAGCAGCAACATATTCCGCTTCTGCTGTAGATGTAGACACACAGTTATGCTTCTTCGAAGTCCAGCTGACTAGTTTACCTCCTAGGAATTGACAACTCCCAGAGGTGCTCTTTCGATCAAGCTTGCATCCTCCATAATCTGAATCTGTGTATGCCTTAAGACCAAAACCAGAGTTCTTCGGATACCAGAGTCCAAGATTTTTGGTCCCTTTAAGGTATCTGAATATCCTCTTTACAGCAATATAGTGGGATTCCTTTGGGTTAGATTGATATCTTGCATAGAGGCATGTGGCATACATTATGTCAGGTCTACTTGCGGTTAAGTATAAAAGGGACCCAATCATACCTCTGTAGAGTTTGCACTCTACAGATGTGCCATTTGTATCTGAGAATGATTTATTTCCAGTGGCCATTGGGGTCTTCATTGCAGAGGCATCAGAGAGACTGTACTTTAAAAGTATGTCAGAGACATATTTAGCTTGATTTATAAAAATTCCCTCTGATGATTGTTTTACTTGGAGTCTGAGGAAGAAAGTTAATTCTCTCATCATACTCATTTCAAACTCACTCTGCATGAGTTTTTTGAAATCTTTGCACTGTTGTGCATTTGTAGACCCAAAAATAATGTCATCCATATAAATTTGTACAAGCAGAATCTCATCACCTTTTCTTTGTAAAACAAAGTAGTATCTGTCGTACCTCTGTCGTAATCATTATTGAGAAGAAAACTTGAAATCCGTTCGTACCATGTTCTTGGAGCCTGTTTCAGTCCATACAGAGCTTTGTCGAGATAATAGACATATTTTGGGTACTTGGAACTTTCAAAACCTGGTGGCTGTTGGACGTATACTTCTTCTTGGATTTCACCATTCAGAAAGGCAGATTTTACATCCATTTGAAAGACTTTGAAACCTCTGTGGGCTGCGAAGGCTAAGAAGATCCTTATTGCTTCGAGCCGTGCGACAGGGGCAAAAGTTTCATCGTAATCAAGGCCTTCTTCTTAGAGATATCCCTTGGCCACCAATCTTGCTTTGTTTCTAATGACCACCCCATCCTCGTCCTTCTTGTTTCTGAAGACTCATTTTGTCCCTATGGCTTGTTTCCCTCGTGGCAGAGGTACTAGGGTCCATACCTTGTTTCTCTCAAACTGTAGAAGCTCTTCTTGCATAGCATCTACCCGGTTTGGATCATCTAGGGCTTTAGAGATTCTTTTTGGCTCGATCACACTAATAATATTTGTAAAGAAACAAAAATTAGCAGTGGCTGATCTTGTTTTGACCTTTTCAGAAGGATCACCGATTATAAGGCTTGGAGGATGGCTTTTTGTCCACTGTGTTGTTCTTGGAAGATGGTCATTTGAGTCATCAAGATTAACCTCTGTGGTTGCACATTGCGGTTCTGGTGCAACCTCTGTTGTTGATGGTTCTTCTGTGCTTATGCTTGGTTCTTCAGCTTGTGGGTGGATTGGAATGAGAGTTGGAATTTGTTCCTCTGAGGAAGTAGAGACTGAGTCTTCGTTTTCCTCTGGTATTGATTCTTCTGTAGACGCTGGAGTAGGTATTTCAGGAGCCTCTGTGGTTGAGTCCTTGGTTGTGTTATCTTCAGCTTCTGTTCGCTCCCCCTCAGCATGTGCATCTGTATGATTCACAGAAGAGGATGAAGTATTTAATGGACCAGTTAGAGATATAGCTGACTCAGTATGGTTTGCAGAAGATGTTTCTCCAGTGGCTCTGACGGCTCCAGCAGAGGGATCAATATCATCATGGAACATCTCTTCAATTAGAAGATTTAAGACTTCTTCTCTTGTCTTTGAGATGCCAGAGGATTCCTTCTTTAGACCGAGTTCTGAACTGATTTGTTCAGAAGTCTTTTGAAAGGAATCGTCAAAAGACACATTGATGCTTTCTACAATGGTGCGTGACTGCAGAAGATAAACTCTGTAGGCCTTAGAAGTGGCAGAGTACCCAATGAACTTTCCTTCATCTGCTTTCACCTCAAACTTTCCTCTTGCTTCTCTGTCATTTAAGACGAAGCACTTGCATCCAAATACATGGAAGAACTTGATGTTTGGTCGCCTTTTGTTGATCAAATGATAAGGTGTCTTGATGTGCCTCTTTACAATGGTTGATCGATTTTGGGTGTAGCAAGCGGTTGACACTGCTTCTGCCCAAAAGGACATTGGTAATCCACATGCTGTCAGCATAGTTCTTGCAGCCTCCACAAGAGTGCGGTTCTTTCGCTCAACCACGTCGTTCTGTTGTGGGGTACGTACAACAGAGAAGTTCTGTGAAATGCCTTCTTCTGTAAGATAGGCTTCAATGACAAAGTTTTTGAATTCTATGCCATTGTCGCTTCTTAGTTTCTGAATCATGCACTCATACAGAACTTGGATTCTTTTCATTAAATTTATCTGAACGTTTGGAACATCTGATTTCTTTCTGACAAATTCAACCCATGTAAATCTTGAATATTCATCGATCAAAACAAGTATATATTTCTTGCCACCTAGGCTCTGTGTAGCAATGGGACCGCAGAGGTCGACATGAAGCATGTACAGAGGCCTAGTGCAAGATATATCAGTTTTGCCTTTATGGGAAGCTCTTTTGAGTTTTCCCATTTCGCAGGCAGAGCACAAATGATCTTTATTAAACTTGACATTTGGCAGACCTTTAACTAAATCAAGTTTAACAAGCTTATCTAGAGTATGAAAGTTTAAATGACAGAACCTGTTATGCCATAACCAGGCTTCTTCGCTTTTACAGGCAACAAGGCAGAGCTTGTCTTCCTTGTTCTTGCCACTGAAGTTCATGAGGTATAAATCACCTCTTCATGCGGCTCGCAGAAGTTCGACTCCTGTGTCCTCACCTTGTAGAGAGCAGAATGTTCTTTTGAACATCACGTCGAAACCCGTATCGCAAAGTTGGCTAACACTGAGAAGATTGTGTTTAAGGCCATCCACGTATGCAACTTTGCATACGGTTATGTTCTTCTTCTTGATGACTCCGTAGCCTTTAATGTACCCATTTTGATGTCTCCAAAGGTCACAGATCCACCATCGTGTTTTTCTTTGTATGTGGATAGTAGACCTCTATCGCCAGTCATGTGCCGCGAGCATCCGGAGTCTAGATACCAGATCGGCACATACTGCCTCTATAAGATAATCAGAGAGTTTTAGGTACCCATATCCAAATGGGTCCAGCTTTGTTAGGGGTCTTTAAGTTTGCCTTAGCATTCTTGGGTTTGTATTTAGCTTCTTTTGAAGAACCATTTTGTTTCTTCTTACCCTTGAATTTAGCATTCTTTTTGGGTACAGAGAGAAAACAGTGTGGACTTGAGAAGTGTTGGTTTAATTGATGCATGAGGTCAAAACATTGACAATAATGAATGTGCGAAGAGATTTGCTTGAACTTTTCATTGAAAACATTAAATGGGGGCACAGAGGCATTACATTCTATCCTAACATTTGACTTCCTATTACAAGAAGACCTGTGTAGGCTAGTTTGTTGTTTGCAAAATCCTCTATTGAGAGTAGCCTTCTGTTGACCCCTTCTGTGGTGAACTTCTGCTGGTTTCACTGTCACAGAAGAAAAAGTTTTGTTATTGCCAATCCACTTACCCTTCTGTTGCCATGTTAGTTGTTCTTTAATAGGCTTTGAGGGTTTTGAAAACTTTGAACTCGTTGGATTTTGAGAGGACATTTCTTTTTGTTGTTTAATTTTCTCAAGCTCAAGAGAGGTTTTGGCTTGTATACACATGTTCAAAAAGTCTGGACAGATAGGAACTCTTGTGATTTTCTCCTTGGGAGGAATAGTTATGTTAAGAACTCCAGAGGGTAGTTTAAAATCCTCTGTGTCATAAGGTCATATCTCTGACTTAGAGTCAGTCTCAGATTCGTCAGAGGATGAATCATCCTCATATACAGAGGTTGAGTCACTTAGTTCTCTTTCCACAGAGGCTGGATTTTCAGAGCATGTGTCATACTTGCTTTCATTATTTTCCAAGTCAACAGAAGTATCCATTAAGGTTTCATCAGAGAGATTTTGATCGATAGAAGGTGTGCAGAAGTTTTCGTAAAAGTTATTTTTCCCGATTTCCATCAACTCTTTTTCAGAGATATCTTTAAGTTTTTCTTCTGAAACGTTAGGCTTGAACTCAGGTGCTTCTGCTGATAACTTCTTTTCCGAGTTTATCATGTAGACAAAGGCAACCTATGTTTGAGTCTCGGGGTTACCAAACTTGAAGATACCTATCTGATCTTGAGTTTTCAGATATTTCTTAGGTTTGGATTCTCTTTTGACAGAGGCTGAAGATGGTAAATCTATGTTTTCAAACCACACATTTATCATTTTCAAAGGTTTCCTTTTGTGAGGTTCCCCAGAGACTTTTCGCCTTTTGCTAACAGAGAATAGATTTGGAAAACCAGGTTTTCTTGTACTTCCAGTGAGAAATAGAAATGACAGAGATTTGTTTCTTTTGAATCCGGTGTATGGATCTATATCACAGAAGCCAATTCCCCGTCTCCCTATTTGTGTATTAATTTTCTCGTAAACCTTTTGTGCATCCTGATATTTCTTAATTAAAAGATCTCTTTTGAGTAAATCTTGACAGAAGACTTCTCTTTCCTTTTGAAAATAATGTTTAAGAGCTAGAATGTTCATTCTGTCCGTCTCAACGTCCACTAGTTCTTTAGATTTTGTTTTTAATGCAGAGTTAAGTTCAGAAATCTTTTCTTTCAAAGGATTTAGGTGTTTGTTCCAGTTTGTTTCAATTTCTTCCTTTTCTTGAAAGATTTTAGCATTTTCTTGAGTGAGAAGTCTAGCTTCTCTCTCAAAGAAGGTAAGCTTCTTTTGAATACTTTCGCAGGTCTTTTTAAGTTCTGTGTATTCGATGTTTAGTTTGAGCAAATCAGCTTCTGCCTGACTAGAGTTAGAGTCAGAAGTGGATACCTCACTATCGGAGTCGGATGAGCTGACCTCTGCCATTCCACAGAACAAGGTGTTTTTGTCGCCTTCATCAGATGATTCGTCTGACAGCCAGTTCTCCTGATTCACCATTAGCGACTTCTAAGCATAAAACTCCGCTTTCTTTTTGTAGTAAGCAGAGTCCCTCTGTGGGCGGTTTGATTTGCTCCTGCAGTCAGCGGCATAATGACCTGGCTTGCCACAGTTAAAACATCCTTGGTTCTGGGAACCGTTGCCAGCTCTGTCGTCCGACCTCTGTCGGTCACCACCTCTGTCATTTCTGTCATTCGACCTCTGTTGGTCGACACCTCTGTCGTTCTTGTCATTTGACCCTTCTCTTCCACGATCATCTCTTCCGTAGCGTTCATTACCAGACTTCTTCTGGTATCCTCTGCTGAATTCCCTTGTCAAAAGAGCTAACGATTTAGCTATCGAGGCCATAGTTGCCTCTTCTTCTTCTTCCACCACCTCCTCATCTTCACTATCAACGATCAAGATCTTCTTCTTCTTCTCTTCCACAGCTTTCTCCTTTTTCGGTTTCTCTTTATCTTCTGTAGCCTTACCAATCAGCGCAAGAGGTGCACTGATTTGGATTTTTGCTTGTGCAATCTGAGGCTCTTGGGCTACCAACGTTCCATAGAGATCTGACAGAGTCCAGGAGTCTAAGTCTTGATTTGTTTGTAGAGACATAGACAACTGGAGCCATTCATCATTTAGACTCTTTAGGAATATGACATTGTTTTCCTCAGAAGTTCTGTGGATTCCGAACTTCTTGCACTTGTTGATTAGAGAGTTGAACCGATCATATGTTGTCTACAGAGGTTCTGTCGGCAGAGCTTTGAATGAGTAATATTCATTGATACATTGGGCTCTGCGATTTTTCTGAGTTTTAGCCCCTCCTTCCAATTGTTTCTCCAGTTCCTTCCATAGATCGTGTGCAGATTCACACGCATCTAGGGATTGGAAAAGGTCATTGGGGATGGCCATTATCAGAAGTCGTTTTGCCTTTTATGCCAATTCGTATTTTGCCCAGTCCGTATCAGACCATTTATCTTTTGCCTTTGGTTTCTCGTGCGCAGGAATCTCTGGAGTGTCATCTGTTTGAGGTACATGTGGTACCGATAGCATAGGAACGAAAGGAGGGTTGTTGATGTAGTGAAAAGCTTCTTTGTCAGTACCCTCGAAAAAATGAGTCATTCGTATTTTCCACTGAGGGTACTCATCTCTGAGTAGAGTGGGTGGTTTTGTTAAAGAACCGGCAGAAACGTAGTTGTTTGTGTTTGTCATTTTGAAAGAGGATGGGAAATCCAGAAAGTAGGGTATGAACGGTACACTTTGTAGGTTGAAGTAGAGACGTTCGGTGCGAGTAAGAATTCCTAATCAGGATTTCAGGTGAGTTCCCTAAACCCTTTTTACACGAAATGAGATGCTAAATATTTTACTGATTATGGTTCATTTATGAACATAAATTGTTTACCAACTGTTACGTATGCTTTCCCATGAAAAGTATGTTTTAACTAAAGGACTATTTAGCAACACGAAATGATTTATAAAGATTTATAAGATTTCACGTTTCATGAACATGATGAGCTATGTATGCTATGTAGAGTCGGTCTGCACAGTGAGATCAGAGTACCTCGGGATCCGATGCTCCCTTGGGCATTTGTGACGAGCTTGTAGGAGGGAATTCGTTTCCTTCCTACTCGGATAGAGGGGAGTCTGCTTAGGCCTCGATATGAGGCGAGAAGGGAGTCTGTTTGGGCCCTGATCGTGGTTAGCTAATGAGATCCTTGAACACTGTGCAGTACCATGTTTGATGCTTTATATGGAGATTGTTGATGTATTTATGAAATGACTTTTTTGTTATTGTTAAAAGCTGTTTTCGGAGGGAATTCACTAGACCTTTTGGGTCTAACCCTCGCTTTTCAAAACAAAACCATTTTCAGGTAAGCGGAGTATTGGTTCAGGTAAGTGAGCAAGAGCAGGATAGTGTACAGATGCAGATAGAGATAGTGCCAGTGACACATATAGAAACTAGTATATTCTCAGTTGTCTAGAGGTTGTTTCCGCCAACCTAAGTTTTGAGACAGATGTAATGAAATTTTTGGGACCCAATTTTGTAATGTTTATGATTTAATGCTATGCCTGTCCTGTTTTAGTTTTAGGTTGTTACAGATGGCGAACTTGTTCTTGAATGCAGGCTGTTGTTGCTCTCATTACTACAACATTGGACTTTAGAAGATGGAGTGGATTAATGACTTGGCAACTTTATTTTTGGAGCAAACTAACAATTCATTTCCAATCAGCTTAGTCAAGAATATGATCTGATGTTCTTTTGGAAGTAATGGGAATTGTACTTTTTCTGGTTTAAGGACAAAGCATGTAGGCAAATAGTACCAAATAGTGTACTTTTTAGATTTACTTTTGATATTTACTCTTTTGCCACCTCTTGGTTGTATAAATAAAGGTGCATTGTTATTGTTTTTGAACATCTTCACTCAGATCTAAACAGATATGAATTTCTCTCTAGTTTACTTTTGGAGTTTATGCAAGTTACTTTTGAATTCTTAATTCTTTTCTCATCTAAATCCATATTTGTAGAGTGACGCAGCATTACTGACAACATTATTGTTTCATTCTATTGCTTTTAATTTCTTGCACTTACATTCTTGTCTTTTAATTTCTGAAATTCACCTTTTTGTTATACATTTACATTCTGTCATTTACATTTGATGCAATTTACTTTCAAGCATTGTTGGTTCCTGTTTTGCTTAACAATGATGATTCTATCTAATAGTTCAAACAATATATAATGCGGAAGCGTTTTAATGAACTAAAAGATATAATAAGGTAGAAGACACACAATATCAAATATATAAAGTGGAAATAACTTAGATAATTAGCTCAATAACCCACTATATATTGATATAAATAAAACACCAAGAACACCGAAAGGTTTGATAAGAATCTGCTCTAAAGGTGTGTGTGTGTGTCGTGCAAAGCTTAATTGAAGAACTCAACATGAGTCTTCTATTTATACTACTTCTAAAGGGGACAAGATCTGGACAACAAGGACTGAAGGTACTAAAAACACTATTCAGGTATTGTTGATAGTACAACGTTAATTTAATGCGCCGGCTTCTACTAAGGCTATGACCCATCAGAGTTTGACACGTGGAGTTGTCAAGTCATGCCTTGTACGAACGATCTTGAGTATCTTCGTACAGCAGAAATCGTGAGAAGCACGATTGTCTTTGTATAGATCTTTGGTCTTTTATACCACAGAGGCTCTGTCAAGTATGACAGAGGCTCTGTGGCCTTGTCCGCATTGAAGAGTCTTTAGGCGATTCTTCACTTCGGTCTTCTCGGTTGCTCGGCAGAGCCTCTGTCGAAGACTTCTATGCTTCTGTCTTCTCGGTGACTCGGCAGAGCCTCTGTCGAAGACTTCTATACTTAGCCTATTTTTCAATACTTCTATAATCATAAAGATTGGAGCTAACAAGCATGAGTATCAAATCTTTATAGCTTGGGTGTGAGATTAAAGGGTGAGGTTTTAAACCAAAGAAAGGTGGACATCGTTTCTCAATGATGATGTTCACCATTTCATGTTAAGTTTTATAAAAGATCCAACACACTTCTTGACGTTTTGATCACTTTGAAAGTGTTAAAGTGCCATGGCATCTGGAATGAGCCATTGATATACACGTCAATTCGAATGACAAAGGAAGTAAGACTTGGAAGAGCTACTGACAAAGGAACTTGTCATCTCTGTCTTTCGACTTGATTATTGTCGATAAGTTGATCACTACTCAAGGTGTTAAAGTGTAGAGTGGTATCAGGAATGGACCACTCATAACACATCAACTTAACTGATATGGGATCACCTCGGAAGAGTAATTTTTAACAAAGTAATTTGTTTATTCATATACTTGGAAGGCATCATTTGATAGTATCAATGGACCTCATACAACGACATGAATGTGTTGATTGAAAGCCAGAACAGTAGTACAATGATGAAGATCCGGAAGGGCTTCATGAAAAGTAGATGGTGAACTTAGTTATTGCTAGAAAACTGTTGCAGCATTGCCACAGCATTGGTCCGCTAGAATTTGTGTTTAAGCTTCACCCCAAAAGTCTTGCACCCATGCTTTCTTTTATTATTTGTTTAATCACCAAGTGACAACTCTAAACAAAACAATACCTTCGAATTCGTCACTTGAATTCATTTCTTTTCTAACACTTTTATTGCACTCTTACTCCAATCCGTGTGGGACGATACGTGCCTCTCACCACTTTATTACTTGAATGACGAAATTAGACCCCATTGTATACTTGCTTTGAGGTTTAATTTGCACACGTCTATTGGTGTATAAAAAGCACTATCACCTAGAGAGAGAGAGAGAGAGAGAGAGAGAGAGAGAGGTACATTTGAGAAGTACTAAATGTGTGAGAAGTAGAAATGCCATCCTAGCCCGTTGATCAAATGATTTTTTTAAAGAAGGGTAATATGGTAAGTAGAAAAAAGCGGGGGTAGTATGGTCGATGACAACAATGGGAGTATGGTCGGCAAAATATATGATCTCGGTCACGTTAACAGTTCTAACAAATCAAATTCGGTTTTGTGGCAGTTCTATCCTCAATTACTCTTGCTTATTTTTCGGTCCTATATCGCAATTCTAGGTTATCAAAATTATAAAACTTCTCAATTCTTTCTCAATCAAATCTCATATTCTTTCAATATAAATCGGAATCCAGAAAGCGCTCTTCAGAAAGATGTTGATTTTGATCCTAAAACTATAATGCTATATACGAATCTAAGATTAATATGTGAATTAATTAAATTGTTCATATGTGAATGGCTTAAAATAGTTCACATTCATTTAGGTTCATATGTGAATCAGTTATATAGTTCATATGTGAATTAACTAAATAGTTCATATGTGAATCACAAGGGTTTACATATAGTTCATATGTAAATTAGTTAAATAGTTCATATGTGAATCACTCAGGTTCATGTATGCACATATAGTTCATATATGTAAAAGTTACAAAACTACTCATTTGTCTTCCGATTAATTGTGACCATTCGAATGAATTGTACGTTGTTGCACAACTAGCCCCTCAAATCTTGATCGTTAATTTTTTAGGGGAATGCCTAGGATCACTTTCTTATTTCTCACACATTTACCACTTCTCAACTGAACCTATGGTTACACACACATACATATATATAGGGAAAATTTCAAATGAAAACTCAATTTTCATTATGAATGTGAGGACGAATCTTAGTCACTCCGTCTCTTTTGATCCAACAACTCATATTAAATAGATATTTTAATTATAATTATTAATTAAGGTGATTAGGGGTAAAAATGGAAGATAATATAATCTCACGCCTACCATATTTGACTTTTTTATTTTCTTTTTTAATTAAAAACTTTTACCCCCTTAAAATTTAAAATAAATTATCTTAAAAATTACTAATATTTTAATCAAAAAAATTGCATCAAAAAAACGAGAATTTCGTGCTCTTCGATATGACATCCATCACGATATAGTTTTTTTAGTTGTTTTAACTGTTTTCTACGTGAAATGCAATATATGTGTTATATTCATTATGAATATTTATGTACGTTCAAGTGAGTACAACACATCGACACCGTAATTCCGGAACTCGATATCACTTTCTTCAGCACTTTTCTTCAACGTCGTAAGGCATCGCGTTCTTCATCACCGTAACCCAACACCAATGAGACGAATCGAGAACCTATCGAGTTTCGGGTGTGAACAGGGGAACAAAAAAAAGTGCGTCACGTCTCCACACCTTCACGGGTCATTCATGTATTATTCATTATGAATATTGTATCATTCAGGATGAATAATACAACATTCAAGGTGAATAATACACGATTCATGAATCCGTGTAATATTCATCCTGAATGTTGTATAATTCATCCTGAATACTATATTATTCAATATGAATACTGAATGAACATTTACCTTTGTTATTCATACCGAATGTGGACACATGGGGATGTGCATACATATTTGTAATGAATAAAACCAAGTTTCGCTTGTGAATCATAGAACAAAAGAGAGTGCGTCATGTGTCCACACCTTTACGAGTCATTCATATATTATTCACCATGAATAATGTATCATTCAGGATGAATAATACAACATTTAGGGTGAACAATACATGATTCCTGATGAATAATACATGCATCGTGAATTCATGTATTATTCATCCTGAATATTGTATTATTCAATATGAATAGTGAATGAACGTTCACCTTTGTTATTCATACTGAATGTGGACACCCGGGGACGTACATATATATTCATAATGAATATACCACATATATAGCATTTCACGTAAAAACGATTAAAACAACAACAAAAAACTATATCAAGATGGATGTCATATCGAAGAGCACGAAATTCTCGTCTTTTTGATGTAATTTGTTTGATTAAAATATTAGTAATTTTTAAGATAGTTTATTTTAAACTTTAAGAAGGTAAAAGTTTTTTAATTAAAAAAGAAAATAAAAAGTCAAATAAGGTAGGCGCTATTCAAATTTCCAGATGTGCTCTAATCACTTCTCAATTAATCTTATTATGTTTTAACCATTGATTAGTTTTCTAAATTTTGATCAATGGCTAAAATACGAGAACGGTTGTCAATGTACAAAATCATATATGATTCACACGACTTTGCCTCGTGGATTAAGTCGCGGCCAAATTCGCCCACGGCCAGTTTTTTGCCATTAGTATAAAATTACATGTGATTTTGCACATTATTTGTTGTTCTCATGTTTCCTTAAATAATTAGCGTTCTCGTTTGAACCTTCCTCTATACACATACACACATATATATAAGGTTAGGTTCATTTGTTAACCTCACTTTTTGTGCTAACTTTGTTAACTCCAATCAACCAATAGGAAGCATATTTACATGGTGGTTACAAATGTGTATCCAACCATTAAATAGGGGTATGAATGGAAATTCATCTATTTGTATTATAACATTCATTTATTGAGGGAGTTACAAATATCAAATCTTCCTTGATTCTAACTATATTATTAATTCTTAAATATTTTGTAAATTTTTAGTATCAAATTAGTGTATGAATTCATATTGTGACATCATGAACATAGATAACAACATTATGAATTACGGTGTTTTTAACGATGTTGAGGAGAGTGTTCATGTGTATTCATGTGTGGGTTTATAGTTCATGTAAACAAACTTATAAGATCTTCATGTAATCTAGTCGTATGGGTTAATAGTTCATGTGTGTTCATGTGTGGATAAATAGTTCTTGTGAGTTCATTTGTTACATAAATGTTAACCAAAAGGATTGTTGTATGTGTGTCTACGATCTTCGTGATTATGAACTTGAAGTTGAACATTTATGAAAATTTTGATTATGAACATGTATTGAACAAATTTATCAGATCTTCATTTAATCTGGTCATATAAGTTTATAGTTCATGTGTGTTCATGCGTAGGTTTATAGTTCATATAAACAAATTTATCATATCTCCATGTAATCTGGTCGTATGGGTTAATAGTTCATGTGTGGATAAATTGAACATGTGTTGTTCATCGTTAACCAATGTGTTAACATCAAATGAATTCATTAAATATCACACATGGCCCTCATATACTCCTAACACTAATGTTCGTTTCATTAAATATTACACATGGCCCAATTTATAATTAATGTGCTTATTACTCTTGATCTCATCCGTCAGTTTTAACATCAACGGCTAAGATTTTGGTTAACAAAGTTAGCATAAAATATAGGGTTAACAAATGAACTCAACCCCATATATATATATATATATATATATATATACATAGAGAGAGAGAGAGAGAGAGAGAGGGGGGGGGGTCATTCTATTGTTAACCAAAGTTATAGTGTTAACCTTCATAACCCATATGGACCAATAGGATTTTAGTATTTTTGTTTGTTTTAGTAATCATATGGTGTATTAACTAGTGGTAGTTTAAGGAATTTAAGAATTAAAATTATTTAATAGATATTTACATTCCTATAATAACTCATGTATAAACATGGGAATTATATTTTTATTTTATAAAAAAGATTAATCATAATCTTTATCTTCTTCCTAATTTGCATAAATTTCATCTTCTTCCTAATTCATAGCATAATCTTCATATTCTTCCTAATTCATAGCATCTTAGTCACGTTTTTTTGTGGATCCCAGATTAGTGCATACAATGAGAAATCAACAGAATATATCAACAATCAATATGATTTCCATTCGTCGTCCATATAACATTCATAAACAATTCAGAGTGTTTACAATGTGTTTCAAATAAGAATAATGACGATTATTATCTCTCTAAGCTCTCTCTTTCTCTCTCTAAACTGATAGCTCTTAGGCGTAATATGATTTTTCTAACTTAATTTCTTAACAAAACAAACCTTAAATACTTGGACCTATTGCAACCAAGGCCCAAGCCCATTAAGCCATTTGGTTCACAGATTCTGGTGGAATCTGGTGGAATTGGAATGTCAGATTCCTTTGACCAGATTCCATTCCAGTGTTTGGTTCAATCTTTTGTACAAAAGGAATTCAAAACATTTCAATGAATTCCATGAAATTTGCATTTTTCATTCCTTCACATAAACAAGGTATTTTGAAGGAATGGAATTCAACATTTTCATAATGCCAAAATTACCCCTTGCCCTAGTTTTATTATTTTCAGCTGATACACCCACAATCTCACCTCTCTCTCGTTTTCTTCTCCATCGCAAAGGACGTTCTCCACAGCCATTGCACTTCCACGATCTGGCAACCTATCTTTCTTGACTGATCTGTGCTTACGATAGTTGCTTTTGATTTCTCCTTTATCTTCGGGTTGTTTCGATTTTAGCATATCGTTCGATTTTATCTTCTGGTAACATATCTTTCGATTTTAGCATCTGGTTGTTTCGATTGTTGTTTCGATTTTAGCATCTGGTTGTTTCAGTTTGTTCTTTTGATTTGTACATGATTTCGATTTGTTGTTTCGATTTTAGCATCTGGTTGTTTCGGTTTCTGCTTTCGATTTTTACATGATTTCGGTTTGTTCTTTCGATTTGTACAAAACCATGTCTGATAATGATAGATGAATAAACCAATGAATAAACCAGAAATATGAGCAAACCGAAACCATGAAAGATGTTTAAAAAATTAAAATTAACAAAAGGGTATTTTGATCATTTACCCAAATTTCATTCCAATTCCAAAGCTACATTCTGTGAACCAAACAGACAGATTCCAATTCCTTTAATAGATTTCATTCCAATTCTGTCAACCAAACAGTTGGTCAAACCTGACAACATTCCATTCCAATTCCTTCAAAGTCAAATTCCTTTGACAAATTCCATTCTATCCAAAAATATTCTGCGAACCAAACGCCCCTTTGATAGCTCTTAGGCGTAATATGGTTTTTCTAACCTAATTTCTTAACAAAACAAACCTTAAATACTTGGAACTAGTGCAACCAAGGCCCAAGCCCATTAAGCCTAATCTAATCCCATTTAACACAATAAGGCTTTTACAAATATTAAACTTTTCTAACCTTTTCTTTATATCACTTTCTATATTATAGGACATTTATGGTCTTAACATTTTTCCTTGTTAATGATCATGGACTCCAATGGCGATGAACCCGATTCTTCATTTATTTCCATCAACCATTGACGATCATAATGCTTATTTCCGGTCGATTGAAGAGCAAAACGTGATGAAGGATATAACGCATACGAATGTTGATGTCCATACCTAGATGAGCGCCGATGTGCAGTCCCATGGTCTTGAAGATTTGTCTTTCGAGTTTGAAGATGTTTGTAACTGACCATCATGAAGAAATTTTGAACGATGAGTTTGTCAATGGTACACTTTTGTTTTTTTAATTGACAATTTGTTTGTTTTGGTCGTATACAGTTTGGTGAAGATGGTCTTTTATTTAGGGTTTGTTTTGGCCGTATACAGTTCGTGAAGATGATGTTTTAATTCATATATGCACATTAATAAAAGTGCATATTTGCACATATAAACCAAGTTCATCTTTGTAACGTCCCAAAAATTACAAGAAAATTTAAATTTTTAAATAAACATTTCATTTATAACAACTCATTAAATGATCCCAACGTTTCGTTTGTAAACTCATAATTAATATCTTCATAATAAAAACCAGCGGAATAAACGTTTAATTATTAAAACCCATAAAGCAACCAGCTCTCCTCGCGCGCCAGTGTGTACTCGTCACGCCTTGGAGCCGCCCGTACCTGAAACCATAGTTTATTGGGAAAGGGTAAGCACGAAGCTTAGTGAATTCAACACCATAAGTAACACAGTTATTTCCACACCACAATAAACAGATAATTGCACATAAACAGCATACAAGTCTACGAACAAATCATAGACGTGCATACTCACACCAGCCCACCTAATAGGCATATGTCGGTCCCACCGACCACACGACAACCGTGCAAACGCAACCCGGCACCCCCGGGTTCATACGCCACCCGCGTATACAACCTTCGCAACCCGGCACCCCCGGGTTCATACGCCACCCGCGTATACAACCTTCGCAACCCGGCACCCCCGGGTTCATACGCCACCCGCGTATACAACCTTTGGCCCCACCAAGTCACTACGCCACCCGCGTATGTAATCCTCGGCCCCCACCGAACTCCTACACCACCCGCGTAGCCACACAATAAAGGTCCGACTAGACACCCCACGATTTAACCCCACACCACAAGCAAATAGAACTACCACACATACACACAACGTAATGTAAAAATAACCGACATTAGTTATAGTGAGAGAACTCACCTCGTAAGCGCGCCTAGCTCACAATTAATAATTCAAGCTCCACAAATCCAAGATCACTTCCCGACACCTAGACGAACGTTAAAATGTATTAACACGAGACTCGGGCCCTAAAATACGACGCACGCTTAAACCGTCACTAAAACGGCTTTTCGGTCTAACCAAACAGGTCTGTTCGGGACCTGATCCGACCTCCTTAAACCCAGAAAATCCTCGATTAAAATACATAACTAGAAAGTACTCTGAGTTAGGGTTCCAAGGACATATTATACACCTCCTAACGATTTTTCTACATTTAAATACGGATTTTATAAGAATGGTTCGCAGAACAGTGAAAAACAGCAGCTATCGGTATAAAACGACGATTTGGCCTATGCTACGTTCCGAACTGGATTTTGCACAAAACACAGAAACGTTACTAGACTCGGAAAGGGAACTTTTGGCACCGGTTTCGCCCCAATCCGAGTTACGAGTAAAAAGTTATGGTTAACGCAAGACATTGGCAGATTTAGACAAAACACATAAAATGATAACTTTATAAAACGGTTTACGCGTTCGGTTTATACGATTCGGGTTCGCAACGGGGGTTCACTCTAACAGGGTTTTAGGTCACAAGGGCTGGCTCAACCGCGCACCACCCACTGCCACCTCCGGTAGTGGTGGTCGCCGGCGGCGACGGCGGCAAAATATGAAATTTCGACGAGACTAGAATTAAAACGGCCCCTCTTTGAACCATCCCGACTCCCCTAAACACACACCCACCCGGCTCACTACTCCCGACCACGCACCACGCCGCCCTGCGCTGGTGGTGCACGCTGGTGGCCACGCCGCCGGCAGCCAAAGCTGCAGCGGCGGCGGTGGTGGTTTGCGGCTGATGGTGTCGACGAAACAGAAACGAGAAGAAACGTTACCTTTCTCGCAAGAACGCAGCAGCAGCAGCCTTCGTCTCGACGGCCACGCTCTTCCCGATCGACTCTTCTTCTCTCTCTTGCTCTCGCCGGCGGCAAGCAGCTGATGATGGTGGGTTGCGATCGGCGGCAACCGAGAAGGGGCTACGGCCGTGAGGTTTTGGAGAGGGTTTAGGGTTGCTTAGGGTTTTTCTTTTCTTACTTCTCCTTGCTTCCTACGTCACGACACCACAACAAAACAATTATGGTTTTTGGGTTAAGAGTTAGCATGGGCCGAAACTAATACTTTTGGCCCTTTAACACTTTTGGCCCCTCAACTAATTCCATCTCGCACTCTAACCAACGATTGACGTAATTAACTATTGGGTCCAAATCGTCTAACCCCGTTAACGGAAACCACGTTAAATAAATTTTAAAAAAAAAGATTTAATACAAAGAAATAACATACTGGGATACGGGCTTTACAACTCTCCCCCACTTGGATTAGACTTCGTCCTCGAAGTCTACGTCCGCAAACAGCTCCGGATAGTTCTCCCGCATCTCGACCTCGGGTTCCCAAGTCTCTTTCGGTGTTGCCACTGGACTTTCACTAACTGGAATCTAAATTTCTTACACCGTCTAAAATTTTCTCGGATACTTTTATTACCAACAAAACTCCTTCAAGAACACTGGGATCACGATCGAAAGAACACTCCAACAACTGGATTCATTCCTAGTCAAACGACTTCGGTTGTCTCCTAACCATAGGTATTCCATACATCTCGATTCAAATTTCAAGCTCTAACCATTCTAAAAGTGCTCACCAATGTACCCTACAGGATACTCGAAATCGATCATTCCTATCATTAACTGTCGATTACCTCCATGAGTTCTATAGACTCCCAAAATTTAGTTAACACGGATCATCAAACCAGTAAACTTATAATCACCCACGAAGGTCATTCCACCATAACCATTCATCACAAGTAAGCATCTCAGGGTTACTACTACCATCAACATAATTTCCTAAAAATCGACTACAATTCTCCAATTACACTAAGGTGTCTGGCCTTAAGCCCAAAAGTCGACGCCCTAATATACTACTTACTTCAAAAAGGTCACTGCGCATTTATTCTCTTAATTACAAAGGGCATCATTCCCTTAACCGACACTATTCGGTCTACACTAATAACACGTGTGGAATACCCAATCTTCCATCGTCTACTTATCCTCCACGCTCACTCTAGGAAACCTAGTTACACTGTCTCAAGATACTTAAAGCACATGCTACAACAGCAACCTCGACCATAAGTGGACACCCTAACCGTCCTACACTACGGCCCAAAAGCTCGCTAAAAGTATAAGACACGAGATAATTAGTAGCCCCGCTATCAAACATCACTTCAGCAGACACCGAGTTACTAAGAACACACTTAATCACACAGTTTAATCCAAAAATACAACAACATACAACGACCAAAAAAAGGAACAAATGACGAATTATACCTGCCGCCACTTTAGGCGTAGTCTGTGCTTCCTCCACCGTCAGCTGATGCACTCTACCTCGGGCTGCCTCGGTTCCAGCCTGACCTATACGACCATCTGTAATACGCAAAGGGGCAGCCGCAGGATCCCCCTGTGCCACATTCCCACCAGCTACCCTTGGGTTCGGGCAATTGGCCTTCACATGGCCCGTCTGCTGGCAGTTAAAGCAGACCATAAATGGCATTTTACAATCCCGGCTGAAATGACCTGACTGTCCACACTTGAAACATTCATCAGTCCACTTTCCACTAGTATCCCTGGGCTTAAACCCATCGCTCCTTGAACTCGCGCGTGAATCCGTGAACCTCGACTTCATCGGTACCGAAGAGATTGGCGTCACCGCCTGTGCCGCCTTTCTCTTCTTTGCTTGAGTCTCTAACTCCAGTTCCCTCCTCCGGGCCGCGTCCATCATCGCCGATAAAGAAGTGTACTGCACCGTGCTCACGAATTCCCTAATCTCAGTACGTAGCATGTCCTTGTACCGAGACATCTTCATTTCCTCTGAGGCGGCATACTGGGGACAAAACAATGCCATCTCGGTGAACTTATTATTCATCTTTTTCACCGTCTCTGTCATCTGCGTGAGCTCCAGAGACTCCTTAACAATCCGCTCCATCTCTACCGGAGGCACGTACTCTGCACGAAAACGAATGACAAACTCCTCCCAGGTCAAGGTAGTACGCTCAGTAAGCGTCAACGCCGTAGCACACCAATCCTTCGCTCCGTCATGAAGTAAGTTCACAGCGAAACGAACCTTCAGGTTGTCGGGGCAGCCACTTGTCAAAAATGCACACTCCATATCCGATATCCAACGCATGCTGAGGATCGGATTCGGGTCTCCCTTGAACTCAGGCGGAGAACAAGCAGAGAGGTCTCGATACTGAAACTCCCTAGCACGCGGTTGTCCACCCGCCGGTGGTGGGATTGCCGCAATGCGTTCCTCCATCAGAACTACCACCTCGTTGCGGATGGCAGTGATGATCTCGGGGATCGCCTCCCCGATCGCATGTGCCACCTCGGCATCAACCATCTCTCGGATCTGCTCCATAGTGATCCCGGCGCCAGTCTCTGGCTCAGCAGTGTTGTTTCTCCTAGTGTTGACCATCTGAGGTAGAAGTTACAACGATTTATTAGCAAATAATAACTCACACTACAACACTCACGCTCAACTCCTTGGATATCTCGTGACTTTCCCCGGCTCGAGCATTGATCCTGTGCTTTCGGTAGTAGGAGCTCTACTACTACCATCCACACCTATCATTGCCTGTTCCGAGTCCCATCCCGAAGCGCCCAAGTAGTTTCTCGCCGATAACTATACCCATATGCCCACACCAGTATATGTACACACTCTTCCTAGCTCCCTAGGAATTCCACCCCAAACACTACCCTAGCTACAACGAAATTCCCACTAGTCATGACGAGTCGCCTCGCGAATGCACAGTCGCACACAGTGTAAAACCAGATAGACATTCGAATATAAGATTCTATCCTACAACGGTTGGACTCAAACAAGAGCTGCGCAATAGAACTAAATCCGACATTCTAGGGCTATTCGGTTCCTACCACATACAACCTCTGGTGCATTCACTTAACAACCTATCAAGGCCAGCATAAACTTCTATTAGCAAGCAACAAACATGTCGTACAGTGTAATAAGCACCAAGCAATCTAGCATACCTACTCATATGTAAACACTCTTCCCAGCTCCCTAGGAATTTCATCTCATCCCACTACCCTTGCTACTACGGAATCCCTACTAGCCATAACGAGTTGCCTCGCGAATACCCAGTCGCATGCAGCGCGAAACAAATAGACATTCGAATACGAGATTCTATCCTAGAACGGTTGGACTCAAACAAGAGCTGCGCAAAAGAACTAAATCGAATATTCTAAGGCTATAAATTTCTTACTGCATACAACCTAGAGGGCATTCACTCAGTAACCGATTATAACTAGTATAAGTCCCTAATAGCAAGCAGTACAAACTACAGCATAGTATTAACAACAGGCAATCTAGCATGCATACCCTATGATCTGGAAAGCAATTTTGCATACGTACTCATATGTAAACGCTATTCCCAGCTCACTAGGAATTTCATCTCATCCCACTACCCTTGCTACATCGGAATCCCTGTTAGCCATAACGAGTTTCCTTGCGAATACCCAGTCGCATGCAGCGTGAATCAAATAGACATTCGAATACAAGATTCTATCCTAAAACGGTTGGACTCAAACAAGAGCTGCGCAATAGAACTAAATCAAATATTCTAAGGCTATATGATTCTTACTGCATACAACCTATAGGGCCTTCACTTAACAACCTACTATAACTAGCATTGATTCCTACTAGCAAGCAGTCATCATACAATACAGTGTAAACAACACAGGCAATCTAGAAAGCGATAAATACACTAAGTACCGTACCTTTCCCCTTTGGCTCCGGCTGACTGTACACACTGCGCCCTCGATTACCGTTCCTCAAACGGATTTTTCCTTCTTTTTAATTCCCAAAAACTTTAAAGAAATTTTTTTTTATAGCCGCAAACTTGAGATCAAACACACCGAAATGCGTTTGATTCACTCAAGCCGTGCTCTGATACCAAGTTGTAACGTCCCAAAAATTACAAGAAAATTTAAATTTTTAAATAAACATTTCATTTATAACAACTCATTAAATGATCCCAACGTTTCGTTTGTAAACTCATAATTAATATCTTCATAATAAAAACCAGCGGAATAAACGTTTAATTATTAAAACCCATAAAGCAACTAGCTCTCCTCGCGCGCCAGTGTGTACTCGTCACGCCTTGGAGCCGCCCGTACCTGAAACCACAGTTTATTGGGAAAGGGTAAGCACGAAGCTTAGTGAATTCAACACCATAAGTAACACAGTTATTTCCACACCACCATAAACAGATAATTGCACATAAACAGCATACAAGTCTACGAACAAATCATAGACGTGCATACTCACACCAACCCACCTAATAGGCATACGTCGGTCCCACCGACCACACGACAACCGTGCAAACGCAACCCGGCACCCCCGGGTTCATACGCCACCCGCGTATACAACCTTCGCAACCCGGCACCCCCGGGTTCATACGCCACCCGCGTATACAACCTTTGGCCCCACCAAGTCACTACGCCACCCGCGTATGTAATCCTCGGCCCCCACCAAACTCCTACGCCACCCGCGTAGCCACACAATAAAGGTCCGACTAGACACCCCACGATTTAACCCCACGCCACAAGCAAATAGAACTACCACACATACACACAACGTAATGTAAAAATAACCGACATTAGTTATAGTGAGAGAACTCACCTCGTAAGCGCGCCTAGCTCACAATTAATAATTCAAGCTCCACAAATCCAAAATCACTTCCCGACACCTAGACGAACGTTAAAATGTATTAACACGAGACCCGGACCCTAAAATACGACGCACGCTTAAACCGTCACTAAAACGGCTTTTCGGTCTAACCAAACAGGTCTGTTCGGGACCTGATCCGACCTCTTTAAACCCAGAAAATCCTCGATTAAAATACATAACTAGAAAGTACTCTGAGTTAGGGTTCCAAGGACATATTATACACCTCCTAACGATTTTTCTACATTTAAATACGGATTTTATAAGAATGGTTCGCAGAACAGTGAAAAACAGCAGCTATCGGTATAAAACGACGATTTGGCCTATGCTACGTTCCGAACTGGATTTTGCACAAAACACAGAAACGTTACTAGACTCGGAAAGAGAACTTTTGGCACTGGTTTCGCCCCAATCCGAGTTACGAGTAAAAAGTTATGGTTAACGTAAGACAGTGGCAGATTTAGACAAAACACATAAAATGATAACTTTATAAAACGGTTTACGCGTTCGGTTTATACGATTCGGGTTCGCAACGGGGGTTCACTCTAACAGGGTTTTAGGTCACAAGGGCTGGCTCAACCGCGCACCACCCACTGCCACCTCCGGCAGTGGTGGTCGCCGGCGGCGACGGCGGCAAAATATGAAATTTCGACGAGACTAGAATTAAAACCGCCCCTCTTTGAACCATCCCGACTCCCCTAAACACACACCCACCCGGCTCACTACTCCCGACCACGCACCACGCCGCCCTGCGCTGGTGGTGCACGCTGGTGGCCACGCCGCCGGCAGCCAAAGCTGCAGCGGCGGCGGTGGTGGTTTGCGGCTGATGGTGTCGACGAAACAGAAACGAGAAGAAACGTTACCTTTCTCGCAAGAACGCAGCAGCAGCAGCCTTCGTCTCGACGGCCACGCTCTTCCCGATCGACTCTTCTTCTCTCTCTTGCTCTCGCCGGCGGCAAGCAGCTGATGATGGTGGATTGCGATCGGCGGCAACCGAGAAGGGGCTACGGCCGTGAGGTTTTGGAGAGGGTTTAGGGTTGCTTAGGGTTTTTCTTTTCTTACTTCTCCTTGCTTCCTACGTCACGACACCACAACAAAACAATTATGGTTTTTGGGTTAAGAGTTAGCATGGGCCGAAACTAATACTTTTGGCCCTTTAACACTTTTGGCCCCTCAACTAATTCCATCTCGCACTCTAACCAACGATTGACGTAATTAACTATTGGGTCCAAATCGTCTAACCCCGTTAACGGAAACCACGTTAAATAAATTTTAAAAAAAAAGATTTAATACAAAGAAATAACATACTGGGATACGGGCTTTACAATCTTACACGTTAAAAGAAGGTCATATATGCACATTTTACACATATGGTCAACAAATTACAATTTCATATATGCACATAAAGAAAAGTGCATATATGCACACATAAACCAATTTCATCTTACACATCGTACATATATGATCATCAAATTTCAATTGCATATAAGCACATATAAACCAGGTTCATATTACACATCACAAAAAGTGCATATATGCTCATTTCACATATATTGTCATCAAAACCAATTTCATATATGGATTCAAAAACATGTTTCATATATCCATATACAACCCATTAGGATATACGAACAAAAAATGCATAAATTGTCAAAATCTTCACATGGCACAAAAACTTATACTCGATAATCTCATATTTTGAAAACAAAGTTGATTTTGAATAATAAAAATGGCTAATTTTGGATTTTGAAACACGATTTTGGAAGTGCCATGAAACAAGGGTGGTTTCCTTTTCTATTAATTTGTTTTTTCTATCAATTGACGTTTTTATCCCTGTGTGTATATGAAGATCACATACTCAACCAAGTTCACCATTTAAATATTAAAAAAAAAATTGTTTTAATCTAAGCCATTGATTTTCAAGATGAATGGTCCTGATTGGTTAACAAGGTTAACACTAAAACCTTGGTAAACAAAAGAAGGGGGCCATATATATATATATATATATATATATATATATATATATATATATATATGTGTGTGTGTGTGTGTGTGTGTGTGTGTGTGTATATAGCCACAATTTCAAATGAGAAGTGCTAAATATATGAGAAGTAGAGAAGTAATCTTGGCCATTTATTCGGTCAAAATCGGTTTTAATTGGTCAAAAGTTGCGGATTTGACTGGTCAAAAGTTGGGGTCGTTCCAAAAATAGAAGGGCAATTTCGTAACTTTTACAAAAACACGGGACGAATTCATATATGAACCTTTGTGATTCACATATGAACTATCTGTTCATATATGAACCCATGTATTTCGCATATGGACTCTTTTTAACTAATTCATATATGAATCTTTGTTCATATATGAAACTAATTAACTGTAGGTTCATATATGAATCAGTGAACCAATTAACTGATTCATATATGAATTTTTGTGTTTCATATATGAAACTAATTAACTGTAGATTCATATATAAATCAGTTGAACCATTTAACTGATTCACATATGAACCTTTGTGATTCATGTATGAACCTTTTTTAACTAATTCTCATATGAACTAATTAACTGATTCATATATGAATCAGAAAGGTTCATATATGAATTAGTTAAAAAGAGTTCATATGTGAATTACAAAGGTTCATATATGAACGTATAGTTCATATGTGAATCACACAGATTCATATATGAACTCGTCTCACGTATTTTTTACGAAACTACCCCTCTATCTTGTGCAGACCACGCGCAAACACGCGAGGAATTATCCGCTACTTCTCGGTTAAAGCCGCTGATCTTGACCGAATGAATGACTAAGATCACTTCTTTACTTCTCATATATTTAACACTTCTCATTTGAACCTCTCCCTATGTATATATATGTATGTGTGTGTGTGTGTGTGTGTGTATATACATATAGAGGAAAGATCAAATGAAAACTCACTTTTCATTGTGCACATGAGGACGGATCTCGGCCCTTCAATCTCTATTGATCCAATGACTCATATTAAATAGAGTTTTTAATTGAAATTATTAATTAAGGTGATTAGGGGTAAAAAAGGAAGATAACTTAATCTCACGCCTACCATATTTGACTTTTTATTGTATTTTTTAATTAAAAACTATTACTCCCTTAAATTTTAAAATAAATTATCTTAAAAATTACTAATATTTTAATCAAACAAATTACATCAAAAAACGAGAATTTCGTGCTTTTTGATATGACATCCATCTCGATATAGTTTTTTTTATGTTAACCATGTTTTACATAAAATGTTATATATGTTCTATATTCATTATGAATATTAATGTAAGTTCAAATGTGTACCACACCTCGACATCGAGAGTCCGTAACTGGACATCACCTTTTACAACACTTTCTTCAACGTCGTAAGGCATTATTCATCACCGTAACCCAACACCATCGAGTTTCGGTTGTGAACCAGAGAACAAAAGAGGGTGTGTTACGTGTTCACACTTTCACGGGTCATTCATGTATTATTCATCATGAATGTATCATTCAGAATGAATAGTACAACATTCAAGGTGAATAATACACGATTCATGAATTCGTGTTTTATTCATCTCGAATGTTGTATTATTCATTCTGACTACTGTATTATTTATCATGAATAGTGAATGCACGTTCACATTTGTTATTCATACTGATTGTGGACACCCGGGGATGTGCAAACATATTCATAATGAATAAAACAAAGTTACGGCTATGAATCGGGAAACAAAAAGAGCGCGTCATGTGCCCACACCTTCACCTTCACGGTCATTCATTTATTGTTCATCATGAATAATGTATCATTTAGGATGAATAATACATCATTCATGGTGAATAATACACGATTCATGATGAATAATACATGAATCAATTCGTGTATTATTCATCCCAAATGTTGTATTATTCACCCTGAATACTTTATTATTCCTACTGAATACTGTATTATTCATCATTAATAGTGAATGAGCGTTCACCTTTGTTATTCATACTAAATGTGGACACCCGGGGACGTGCATATATATATTCATAATGAATATAACACATATATGACATTTCACGTAAAAAACGGTTAAAATAATAAATAAAAAAACTATATCAAGATGGATGTCATATCGAAGAGCACGAAATTCTCGTTTTTTGATGTAATTTGTTTGATTAAAATATTAGTAATTTTCAAGATAATTTATTTTAAAATTTAATGGGGTAAAAAATTTTAATTAAAAAAGAAAATAAAAAGTCAAATAAGGTAGACGCATATTCAATTTTCCAATTTTAATTAATCTTATTTTGTTTTAACCATTGATTAGCTTTCCAAATTTTGATCAATGACTGTGACTTGTCCTCATGTGCACAATGAAAAATGAGTTTTCATTTAAACGCACCGCTATTCATATATATATATATATATATATATATATATATATATATATATATATATATATATATATATATATATATATATATATATATATATATATATATATATATATATATATATATATATATATATGTGTGTGTGTGTGTGTGTAGGGGCTTAATCATTTGAGAACTTCCCATTTTATAAGATCCATAAGATCCATTATAAACCACGTATCTTAATTAATTACTTTTGAGCATTTATTTAATTAAGAGTAAATTACGATTTGGTCCCTCAAGTATGTGAAAAGTTACGAAACTGGTCATTTATCTTTAAAAATTACATGATAACCTTCCAGGTATGCAGTTTGTTATGAAATTGGTCCCTCGAGCAGACGGTCGTCTATTTCCTCCGTTAAGCTCGAGGATAAAATGGTCTTTTTATATTTTTTATTGCTTTTAACATGTTTAATTGAATTTTTGCTTGAATATTCATCTTCTTCATATGTTAATCTTATCACTAAGAATCCTAAATCAAGAACAACTAAATAAAAACCAAATCATAAATCTAAATCAAGAATTGGAATCTCAATAAAAACCTAAATTAATATCAAACTTTTTTTACATTGAATCAATATCACACTTAAAAACCCGAAACAATTTAGTATTGAAAGCAAATGAGAGAAATAGAGAGAGAGAGAGGGAGAAAGAGAGAGATATCTGAGAGAAGAGATCTGAGAAACAAAAGAAAAGAAACCCAGATGTCGCAAACCACAAGCTCATCGTGAAACCCAGCCGGCCTCTCCCCCTCCGGCGAGTTCCCCGCCGACCTCTCCCCCTCCGGCGAGTTTCTCCTTTGGCGTGTTCCTGACCATTTTAACCAAATCTTTCGCAAACCACGGGCTCATCGTGAAACCAAGATGCCATCGATGGATTTGCAGGGCGGGAGAGAGATGGAGTCCAAATGCCATCGATTGTTTCTCATATTTGGTCCCAATGAAACCCAGGTGCCATCGACAGAAGAGAGAGAGAGAGAGAGAGAGAGAGAGAGAGAGAGAGAGAGAGAGAGAAGATAGATGGACTTGAAATCTGCTTCTGATTTCAGGGACGAACCACATGCTGGAACCACATGGTTTGATTTGGGGAATCAGTGATATTGCAGCTCAGGCGGTTACTCATTCCACTGCCCTCAAGAACAAATCTGATTTAATTTCTGCATGTGTTCTTCGTTCTTCCGTATTTCCAGCATACCCTTGTGTTTTAGGTTTTAAATATTTGTTAATTTATGTGCGATCAAATTGGTTTTGGTTCGCGGGTATTTGTGATCGAATCCCTTTTGTTCTTGGTGAGAGTAAACCGATTATTTTTGCTAGTAAATCGATTAGTTGTTGTGATCAAATGGTTTGGTTTTGGATTTGAATTTGTTAGTTGTTATTGGTGTTCTTTTAATTGGATTTAAATTTTGTTCTTCATGGTGTTGATGATGTTCTTCATATTCTTCTTGAAGAAGATGAATGTTTAAGAAAAAAATTTATAATTAATTAAAAATGTTAAAAGAAATAAATATATATATAAAAAGACCATTTTACCCTCGAGATTAACAGAGGAAATAGACGGTTGTCTGCTCGAAGGACCAATTTCGTAACAAACTGCATACCTGAGGGACCAAATCCGTAATTTACTCTTTAATTAATTAAGGGTTGTTTAGTAAATTTTGCTTGAGGGCGTTATTTTTGGGATCGTATGACATTTATCATAACCAAATTATAATCCTGATTAAGTGTAGAGATACTTTATGAAGGTTAAGTTTTGTGATTTTTTTGATAAAATAGAAAATGGTGTTTTGATTTCATGCTCTGTTCATTTGATTCTGCAATGATGAAATCATGTTGATTTTATGCTCTTTTAGTGATTTCTAGCAGGGCGTTCCAATCTTTTTCAAGGCCCTGTTACACCTGTACTTAAGATTGTAAATGAAACAAATGTTTAACAAATCGTTCATGAACTATTCGGCAGAATGTTCATTTATTTAATAAATGAATGAACATAAACAAGTGTTTTTGTTCGTTTAGTTAAATGAACGGATATGAGTAATGGTATTGTGCATTCATTATATATTATAAGTAATGACATTATATAAAATGATTAATTAAATAAAGTTGTTAGAGTTCCACTTTTATCACTCCTAAGTTTGTTGGGTTTTACATTTTGTTATGTTATCTTAAAGCAATGAAATGATACTGTAATGGTGGTTGTTTTGTACAAATTCATTCTTTTATTTTTGTTTAACATCTTAATGAGCGTACATATGACTTCACTTAAATAAATCATTCGTTTAACAATATTCCTGTATCATCATTAAAAACAATATATTAAAATTAAAAATGTACCAAAAACATATAGAAAAAATCAACAAATACTAAAAGAACATGTAACAACCCAAAACATTTAACAGGCAAAACATAGGTAAATAATCCCAAATCGGGTCCCAATTACATAAGTTTTCCATTAACAAACATTAAAGTTTGAACTAATCAAAAGTTGGCAGCAGAAAAGCATCCTATCCACAGCCGAGAATTTCTATCTAAGCCATCCGTTAATAGAACTATAGGGTCTCATGCTAAAGCTTTCATCTCCTAGCTCAAGTCGTCTCCTTACTCTTGCTCGAAGCACCACTAGTGCGTTTTCCTGAAAATGGTTTAGTTTTGAAAAGCGAGGGTTAGACCAAACGGTCTAGTGAATTCCCTAAAAAAACAGTTATAATGGCGAACAAATACCAATTCTTTAATAAGTCATACATCTCAATATAAACTCCAAACATGGGTACTTGCACAGTGTTCAAGGATTAGACAAACCAGAACCACGATCGGGGCCCAAGAAGACTCCCCTCTCGCCTCATATCGGGGCCCAAGCAGACTCCCCACTGCCCAAGTAGGAAGGAAACAAATCCCATCCCACCGGTTCATACCAATCTCCCAAGGGATCGTCGGATCCCAAGGTGCACGGATCCCACTGTGCGACCCGACTCCACATATCATATACACATGGCTAACAATACATCACAACGCGGGAAATCTTTAATAACGGTTTAGTCATACTGAATAAGTATACTTTCATGAGAGAATTTATAAAACTTGTAAACATTTGTACTTGTAGCATCTACCATAATCAGTAAAACATTTAATATTTCATTCTATGTAAAAGAATTAAGGGAACTCACCTGTTTGTAGTGGCTTTCCTAACTAACCACGCGCCTCCCTTACGACCAGATGAGACGAACCCAACACCTAAAGCATACCAAACACTTTAAGTCAGTAGGACATTTCCGGAAAAGAAGACTTTTCGGATGGAGATCCGGAATCCTCAATCCGGACGACTTCCGGATTTCGATATCCGGACCACTTCCGGATTCTGGCCCACTTCCGGATTCCGGCCCACTTCCAGATTCCCGATATCCGGACTACTACCGATTCCTCCCTTTGTCCGGATTATGCAACTTCCGGACTATCGTTCTGCCCAAAACCCAACTCCCATAAACCAGGTAGCACAGGAGATTCAGCCCCAACCCTTGTTAGATACATGATTAGGTTCATATTATCAATTTCAAACACTGATATATCCCATCGCCTGGCCTCTAATCGGTCCAAAACTCATTGGACTCGATTAATATCTTGAAATGGATAGCTCGGAGCAAGGAATGGTGCTCACCCAACTTCGCAATACAAACTTGTGATAGAAACAAAATACATGAATCCCATTCAAATGGAGTGAATCAAAGTTTACCTTCAACACCGAGTCCCTAGCTGATTTCTTGCTTCTCTTCTTTCTCTGCACTTCTCATTTCTCCTGTAGCCGCAATAAATTATCCAGAGTGAAGAATTTCTAGGGATTGCTTCCCTTATATATCTTTCAACAACGTGCTCTTTTGGTCCCTCCCTTTTCTGTCTTTAGGCTTTAGCCCCTAATCCCAATCTCTTTTATTCTTCAACCACAACTCCCTTACTTTATTGAAATCAAGACACGGTTGTTACAACACTTCCCCCCTTAAAAGAATTCCGTCCCCGGAATTCCTTCGTCGAAAAGTTGCGGGTACTTGGCCCTCATCTCCGACTCTAGCTCCCAGGTTGCTTCTTGGCCTTTGTGAAATCGCCACTAGACCTTCACAAGGTTGATATCCTTGTTCCTCAATTTCTTCACCTTAAAGTCCGAAATGGATTCGGGCTCTTCTACAAAATTTAACTTTTCGTCTACCCTCGCATCCTTCAGCGGCACGGCCTTATCCACATCCGCTAGATATTTCCTCAAATTGGAGACGTGAAACGCATAATGAATACCTCGTAGCTCGTCGGGCAGATCCAACCTATAAGCCACTTCCCCAATTCGTTCCGTGATTTCGAAAGGCCCAATGTAACGTGGACTTAGCTTTCCCCGTTTCCCGAAACGTACAACTCCCTTCCATGGGGATACCTTTAGCAACACATTATCCCCGACTTGAAATTCTATGTCCTTCCGTCTCTTATCTGCATAACTCTTTTGTCGGTCGCGAGCGACCTTCAGCCTTTCACGCACTTGGACTATCTTGTCCGAGGTCATTTGCACAATATCTGGCCCAGCTAACTGCCTCTCCCCAACCTCATTCCAACACAAAGGTGTTCGACATTTTCTACCGTAGAGTACCTCATACGGCGCTGCCTTGATGCTCGAGTGATAACTATTGTTATAGGCGAACTCGATCAAAGGCAAGTGTTTCTCCCAAGAGTCTTGAAAGTCTAGGGTTCAAACCCTTAACATATCTTCCAACGTTTGGATTGTCCACTCGCTCTGACCGTCAGTCTGAGGATGATATGCGGTACTCATCTTGATTTGCGACCCCATTTCCCATTGGAAGCTCCTCCAAAAAGCAGAGGTAAAACTGTTATCCTGGTCCGACACTATGGACGACGGTACACCATGACGGGTTACAACCTCGTCGATGTATAACTTTGCTAATCGTTCCAATGAGTAGGACTCCTTTATAGGCAAGAAGTGCGCCGATTTTGTAAGCCAATCCACGATCACCCATATCGCGTCATAACCCTTTGGGGTCCTAGGCAAGTGGGTTACAAAGTCCATTGTAATCTGATCCCACTTCCACATAGGTATATCTAAGGACTGAAGCTTCCCATAAGGTCGTTGATGCTCGATCTTCACCTGTGAACATGTCATACATCTTTCTACAAAATGAGCTATGTCCTTCTTCATCCCAGACCACCAGTAATCCTGGCGTAGATCCCCGTACATTTTATTAGTTCCTGGATGGATTGAATACTCTGACTTCTGCGCTTCTTCCAAAATCACGTTCCTAAGGTCTCCGAGCTTCGGGACCCAGATCCTCCCACTGAGACATTTCATTCCCCGACTATCTTCCACTAAGGAGGTTGTTTGTCCTACCACCCTTTGTTTCTTGAGATTTTTTGTTGCTAATGCTTCAACCTGACATTTCTTTGTAATACCCCGGGTAAGTTCGTTAGTTAAAATCCCTTTTCCGTTAAATAAAGTTAACTTTAAAGTTGGATTTTAGGGTAAGTTTAGGTAAATTTATAAGTTAAGGGTGTTTGGATTATTATTGAGAAGTTCAAGGACCAAAGTGGTAAATTAAGTTTGATATTATTATCTTAGACTTCAGATATTATTCACAACAGCAGAAATCAGAAAAAGATCAGTATGTGTAGTGTGTGTGTGTGTGTGTGTGTGTGTGTGTGTGTGTTTTGAGACCAAAAGATGAAAAAGGAAGATAAAAGGCTAGGGATTCAATTTGGTGCAATTGGAAGTGAAATTAAGGTATGTGGCTTTGTAATTTATGTTTGTAATTGCTATTCAGTGGTTCCTATCGGAGTAGAATAGTTGAAATCATATCTGGTAATAATTTCTGTCGAATCTGGGCAAAAAGTATGCAAACCGACAGTAGTTCCGGATAGATTGAAGGTTTCCGGGTAGTTTCTTTGGTGGTGTCCGGGTAGTTTTGTTGATAGTGTTCGGACGATTCGTTTGATGGTTTCCGGATGGCATCCGGATTACTTTGGTGTCCGGATGATGTCCAGATTCTTTATGCTGTCCGGGAAGTTGGAGTTGTCTGGATTGTTTGTGTTGTCTGGAAAGTTGTCCGGATACTTTTGTGGTTTCCGGATATTTTGGTTGTTTGGTCATTTTTTAGGATAAGAGTTATATAGATGTATCTAGAGTCCATAGCCTGCTAGTAAGTCTTATACATAAGTTGGTAAGGAGATATTTGTATGTAAATGGTTTCAGATTCTGAGAATTTTGGATAAAGGATCGGATAGCTCGGAGAAAGGCTTGGAAGCGTACTTTTAAGCATTCAAGGTGAGTTTACTTTTAAAACGTTTTTAACTGGGATACATATATATGTGATATATATATATATATATATATATATGAGATGGATATGTACGGATTGAGATTATGATACATGATGTGATTATGTGTTTATATTGAGACGTATATGTGGTTGGAATGTGGTAACGTTTTTATAAAAGAAAATGTGATATATATATGGTTGGAATGTGATGAAAGGTTTTATAAATGACAATATGATATATTGAGATATATATTGTATTTAAATGTGCATTACACTACACGAGAGCACTTGCCGAACTATGCCGGCGGATGTTTGCTGTAGTTGTTGTACAGCGGTGCTGTAGTTGTTGTACAGCGGTGTTGTTGGCTCGCAACCAACTAATATGGCCATGGGGAATGAGGATGAGGAGTTGTGCACGATATACGAGTCTTATTTGGTATTTAATTATTTGTGGTATATGTGTATTTTATAAAAAGGACTTCTAAACTGACAGGGATTATCTCACTAGACCGTTTGGTCTAACCCTCATTTTCCTTTCAAAAATATGTATTCCAGGTCAAGGATCTTTTGTTAGCAAAGGGAAGAATAAAGCATAGGAGACGATTGCTAGCTGACGAAGATTAGGATATGTTTACATTTCTGTATTGTATAGTTTTGAAACTTTGGGACCGAATGTGAATTATCATGTATTTTGTTATGAAAGTAACGACGTTGTGTATGAAATGTTAATTGATATATATTATGTATGTTATGGGATACCGGGTCGTTACATTCTTTATCTCGACTAACAGATTAAACGTCACCTCGGCCCTCATGGCCACAATTTTGGGAGTCTCATTCCTTTCCTTTCGACTCAAGGCATCGGCCACCACGTTAGCCTTTCCTGAGTGATACTCAATCTTGCAATCGTAATCTGTCAACAACTCGATCCATCTTCTTTGGCGTGTATTCAACTCTTTTTTATCAAAGAGGTGGCAAAGACTTTTGTGATCTGGGAAAATCTGACACTTCATCCCATAAAGGTAATGCCGCCAAATTTTCAAGGCGAAAACCACGGCCGCCAGTTCTAAATCATGGGTGGGGTACTGAGCTTCGTGATCCTTCAACTGCCTGGAGGCATATGCGATCACCTTCCCACGTTGCATTAGCACACAACCCAAACCCAACTTCGATGCATCACTATATACCATAAAATCGTCTGAACCGTCCGGTAATGACAACACTGGCGCGCTACTCAGCATATCCTTCAACTTCTGAAAAGCTTCGTCTTGAGTCTCTGACCAAGCGAACTTGACACTCTTCTTGGCCAAAGAAGTCAATGGTGTAGCGATACGTGAAAAGTCCTTAATAAACTTTCGATAGTATCCCGCCAATCCGAGGAAGCTTCGAACTTCGACAGATTCTTAGGGTTGTTCCCAATCTCGGATGGCTTCAATCTTAGTTGGATCTACCATTATCCCTTTCTTAGACACCACGTGTCCGAGGAACTGCACTTCCCTCAACCAGAATTCGCACTTGGAAAACTTTGCATACAACTTCTCTTGCTTCAATTACTCTAAAATCGTTCGCAGATGGTCCTCGTGCTCCTCTTCCAATCTTGAAAATACCAAGATGTCGTCTATAAACACGATCATGAACTTGTCCAAATAAAGTTGGCACACCCTGTTCATCAGATCCATAAAAGCTGACGGGGCATTGGTTAGCCCAAATGGCATCACCAAGAACTCGTAGTTCCCATACCTGGTCCTGAAAGCGGTTTTCAGTATGTCCTCCTCCCTTACCTTGAGTTGGTGATAGCCCGACCTCAAGTCTATCTTGGAGAAATAACTGGCTCCTTGTAGCTGGTCAAATAGGTCGTCGATTCTCGGTATAGGATACTTGTTCTTGATTGTAACCTTGTTGAGCTCTCGGTAGTCTATGCACATTCTCATAGTCACGTCCTTCTTTTTCACAAAAAGTAGCGGTGCTCCCCACGGCGACGTACTCGGGCGAATGAATCCCTTGTCTAGTAACTCTTGCAACTGAGTCATCATTTCTTTCATCTCGGAAGGCGCTAACCTATACGGTGTGCGGGCGATTGGTGCGACTCCAGGCACCAAGTCAATTCTGAACTCGATCTGACGATCCGGGGATAGACTTGTCAAGTCATCCGGAAATACTTCCGGGTAATCACTTACCACTCGCACATCCTCTACCCCACGCTTCTCTTTCTTAGCGTCCACTACATACGCTAAAAATCCTCGACAACCCTTTCTCAAGCATCTAGCCACCTTAATCATCGAAATAAGGCTAGTCTTCCTGTCTCGACGATTCCCATATATTACTACTGAACCCTTATTAGGTAACTGAACCTGAATTAGTTTCTTATTGCAAACAATACTAGCATTATTCTTAGCTAGCCAATCCATACCCAACACCACATCAAACTCTCCCATTGCCATGGGGTACAACTGCATAGGCACCAGACTTCCTTCTATGTCTGTGACACAATCCTCTACCACACCCCTAATGCACACTCGGTTATCATCGGCAGTTTCTACCTTTAGTACCCTCTCCAAGCGCTTAGGCCTTCCCCCCAAGCATTTATAAAAGCATGCGATACAAAAGAGAAATTTGCTCCCGAGTCAAACAACACTTTGGCACACAAAGAGTTCACCAGAAACGTACATGTCACAACATCCGGTATCTCCTCCACCTCCTTTGCGGACATGTGGAATGCATGCCCCTTCGGACGCGCCAGCTCCGCTCCCTTGTCATTCCCTTTACCCCCTGACGTTCACCGTACTGAGCTGGTCCTCCCTTCTTCAGCTACGGACAGTCATACCGCATGTGACCCGCAGATCCACATTGGAAACATGATTTTTCACTAGGACAATCCTTCGACAGGTGACCGGGCAACCCACATCGGTAACAAGATCTGGAGCCCGCCATACACTCTTCCCGATGCACACGGTTACACTTCCCACACGATTTGTTGAATGCTTATCGGTTCCCGCGGTTCTCTGGTCGAAACGTTATCCATTTCTTCGTATCATGACTTGGTCCGTCCCATTTCCTTTTCTCTCCTCCCTTCTCCGTCACCTGGCGGTTCTTCTCTTTCTCGGTTAACTCGACCGCATTGATGGCCGCATAAAAAGTAGTGGGGTTCCTAGTTGAGGCCAATTCCTTAATACTTCTCCTCAACCCATACAGGTATCTTTCCACCCGCCGTTCCTCTGTCTGTACATACAGTTCAGCAAAACGAGATTTCTCAATGAACTTTGAGGTGTACTCCCGCACTGTCATATCCCCTTGTTCCAAACCTAGGAATTCTTCCTCCAATCTCTTCACTGCTGCTAGCGGGCAGAACTGTGCCCTGAACTTCCCCACAAAAGTTTCCTAAGTCATCTCCTTAGCCGCTGACGGCCCCTTACCTCTGGTCTCAGCATCCCACCAGTACACTGCATCGGACTTTAGCATGGATAGGGCAAACATCACCCAATCCCCGTTCGCACACTTACAAGTATCAAAAACTAGCTCCATCTCTCTGACCCATTTCATTGCCAATACAGGGTCGCACTCCCCCTTGAACGTAGGGGGTTTACACGAGGAAAACGCCTTGTAGTTGCATCCCTTAGCTGCAGACTCATTCACCACCAGCTGGGTCGACTGCGAGTGACTCCCAGCACCAGTTACCAACGGGCTTGACAACTCCGCGCTTTCGTTGTTCTCGCTCGCCTCTTTACTTCCTGACGCCGACTGTTCATGTTTGGCAAGGAGAGCTTGTAGAGTCTCCTGGATCTTACCCAGCTCAGCAGCCAAGTTTTCCTGAGTCACAAACACGGATGCGCGACCCCGACTGCGTCCCCTCGGCTGGTTACGTACCCTTACTGTAGCCCTTACTGTAGCCGAACTCTCATGCTGAGATACTTCCCGATCAACTGGGATCTCCACACTTCTCTCCCTGCGGCTTACTTGTGTCGTCCTTCGTATTGGGTTTCCCCCATCTCCTTCCACTTGAGTGGCGGCTCGGCGGGGCGTTCTCCCTCGTCCACTCCCGCGACCCCTGCCTCTTCCCCGAGTAGCAGCCTGCCTCGGGGGGCTCCAGCGTTCCGTTAGCGAGGACCTCCTCATTCTGAATTCTCTTACTAGTAGGTACAGACCTGCTCCTCAGCGTTCTTCCAGCCATAACGAGAACTGAAAGAAACCGGCGATTAACCCTTGCTAGGCAAAACATAACAAGATTCGCTATATAAGGCAATTTAAGCACATACATGTACCTGTAAATTCACAATTACACTGGCCACGTGTAACCCCAAATTTACCTTACATGACCATCCTTGCTACCTTACTCCTAAGCGCATTTAGAGTGATATTTCCTAAAAGCAATCCTATATCTCGGATGTGTTCCTCATCCTACAGTTTAAGTTTAGGCCCAACCGGTCACCTAAATCCCTTAAACTAAGGCTCTGGTACCATTTGTAACAACCCAAAACATTTAACAGGCAAAACATAGGTAAAAATCCCAAATCGGATCCAATTACATAAGTTTTCCATTAACAATTATTAAAGTTTGAACTAATCAAAATTTGGCAGCAGAAAAGCATCCTATCCACAGCCGAGAATTTCTATCTAAGCGATCCGTTAATAGAACTATACGGTCTCGTGCTAAAGCTTTCATCTCCTAGCTCAAGCCGTCTCCTTACTCTTGCTCGAAGCACCACTAGTGCGCTTCCCTGAAAATGGTTTAGTTTTGAAAAACGAGGGTTAGACCAAACGGTCTAGTGAATTTCCTAAAAAAAGTTATAACGACGAACAAATACCAATTCTTTAATAAGTCATACATCTCAATACAAACTCCAAACATGGGTACTTGCACAGTGTTCAAGGATCGCATAAACCAGAACCACCATCGTGGCCTAAGCAGACTCCCCTCTTGCCTCATATCAGGGCCCAAGAAGATTCCCCACTGCCCAAGTAGGAAGGAAACAAATTCCATCCCACCGGTTTATACCAATCTCCCAAGGGATCGTCGGATCCCAAGGTGCACGGATCCCACTGTGCGGCCCGACTCCACATATCATATACACATGTCTAACAATACATCACAAGGCGGGAGATCTTTAAAAATGGTTTAATCATGTTAGTCCATGATCTTCAACAATCCAAGCATTAAGTAACAAGAAGATGTAGAAACATTATTAGAAAATAAAATCTAATCTAGAGAGAACACAAGATGATTAGAAGGCTACATTTTGTATTATCAGAATTCACACTTACAATATTACATGTAATGATCTATTTATAGTCTACATCTCTTGTTACAACACTTAAGCATAAGCCCATTTACAAAGCCATTGATTTACAAAACTTTCTAATATGAAGGACAACTTCAGTGTCCTAACATTCTCCCCCTAAAGTTTTGGAAAGCAAATCATCTTAAAATCTTTAGCTCCTCTCCCCCTTTATTTTCTTGAAAAAACTTTAGCGGTGCATTATTCAAATGTAGGCTCGGCTCCCCCTTGAAAGTTGCTCTTATTCATCATATTTTCAACTTTGAAAGATCGGATCCAATGTACTCCATAACCCCGACTAAGTGCACGAAAATCATCTTCAAAGTGTATGCATTTAGTGTAAAACAGAGAATCCGCCGTTGGACCATGAGTTGAGTATGAATTCGGCTTAAGAGCTTGGTCCAAATTTGCTCGAAGGAGGAACGGTAAAAAGCATGCGCTACTCGGTAGGGATGAGACGACCCAAGCAAATAACATTGTTCAGCAACTGTAGAGAAATGCTCATCTTCAAAATACTTCAAACCACTGAATGAAGAGAATCCAGAACTTCAATCTTCAAGAAATAGCTGGATGATTATAAGCACTCAAAAGTCTGAATCACAACCAAAGCACCAGAACAATGATTGCAAGCACTCACAATTCTGATTGATCAGGTCAGAAGAATGATTACGAGCACTCAAAGGTTTAGCATCGTCAACAAAACTTCAGAATAATGATTGCAAATACTCAAGCGTCTCTTCCAATCCAATCAAAGACTGAATTCCAACACTCACCTTCTGAAAATCTTGAAAGACTTGAGCTCTTTTAAACTTTGACAGTTGCTAAAAGTATGTGGCAAGCTGAATATGAGAATGATGTCACATACGCGCGTTATGCTAAAATCCATGAACAATGTCCCCCTCCTGAGACTTAGCACGGGGGTTCTGCCATTTGAAATACATTTCACAGCTCAAATAATAAAATTTCTCATAAAAGAAGGATCCAAAACCATGAATTCGGATGTAGGCAGATCCGAAACCATATCAATTCTGAGTAAGAAGGATGCGAAACCATGAATTCGGAACATGAAGGATGCGAAATCAAGGAATCCGGATCAAGGCAAATGCGAAACTAACGGAATTCGGATCAAGTTGGATACGAAACCATGGAATTCGTATCATGTTGAATACGAAACCATAGGAATTCGGAACATGTTAGATGCGAATCCAGTAGAATTCGAATCATAAGGATACGAAACCAATAGAATTCGCATCAAGGCACATACGAAACCCTGCCAATTCGGAATAAATGGAATCCGAAACCATTTAGAGTTAGGATTAGAAAGATGCGAAACCATCCATATCTTTGAACTTCTAGGTGTAAGCACATTCTAAGAACCACTCAGAACTAAGATGACCAAATTCAGCCACATTTCGGACTTCACATGATCCGAAACCATAAACTCTGAACAATTCGAATCCATCTAAAAATCATTATATGAATGATTCGAAATCAACAGTAGCATCCGAAACCAACATGAATGATCTGAAACCATCTATGAATAATCTGAAACCATGCAGCAGCATCTGAAACCATATCTAATAATCATCATAACTTCTTCAATTCTTGACCAATTTCAGTGATTCTTGCACAGACAGATTCGCAAGATGAAGATGCAAAGATTTCTAGTTGATTACAACTTGTAATTCAATCGATTTGATCGACTTTTGATCCAAAAAGTGAGTTCGACATTTTTTCGAACAAACAGCAACAAGGATCCGAAATCTGAGCAAAAATGGGCTAAAATCACTTGAATTGAAGAGATTCGATGATCGTATCGATGAAAAATTCGTCGATTTGTCTCTGATACCACATGTTAGTCCATGATCTTCAACAATCCAAGCATTAAGTAACAAGAAGATGTAGAAACATTATTAGAAAATAAAATCTAATCTAGAGAGAACACAAGATGATTAGAAGGCTACATTTTGTATTATGAGAATTCACACTTACAATATTACATGTAATGATCTATTTATAGTCTACATCTCTTGTTACAACACTTAAGCATAAGCCCATTTACAAAGCCATTGCTTTACAAAACTTTCTAATATTAAGGACAACTTCAGTGTCCTAACAAATCATACTGAATAAGCATACTTTCATGAGAGGATTTATAAAACTTGTAAACATTTATACTTGTAGCATTTACCATAATCAGTAAAACATTTAATATTTCATTCCATGTAAAAGAATTAAGGGAACTCACCTATTTGTAGTGACTTTCCTAACTAACAACGCGCCTCCCTTACGACCAGATGAGCTGAACCCAACACCTAAAGCATACCAAACACTTTAAGTCAGTAGGACATTTCCGGAAAAGAAGACTGTTCAGATGGAGATTCGGACTCCTCAATCCGGACAACTTCCGGATTCTGATCCCATTTCCGGATTCCGATATCCGGACCACTTCCGGATTCCGGCCCACATCCGGATTCCCGATATCCGGACCACTTCCGGATTCCGGCCCACTTCCGGATTCCCGATATCCGAACCACTTCCGGATTCCTCCCTTTGTCCGGATTATGCAACTTCCGGACTATCGTTCTGCCCAAAACCCAACTCCCATAAACCAGCTAGCACAGGAGATTCAGCCCCAACCCTTGTTAGATACATGATTAGGTTCATATTATCAATTTCAAACACTGATATATCCCATCCTCTGGCCTCTAATCGGTCCAAAACTCATTGGACTCCATTAATATCTTGAAATGGATAGCTCAGAGCAAGAAATGGTGTTCATCCAACTTTGCAATACAAACTTATGATAGAAACAAATTACAAGAATCCCATTCAAATGGAGTGAATCAAAGTTTACCTTCAACACCGAGTCCCTAGCTGATTTCTTGTTTCTCTTCTTTGTCTACACTTCTCGTTTCTCCTGTAGCCGCAATAAATTATCCAGAGTGAAGAATTTCTAGGGATTGCTTCCCTTACATATCTTTCAACACGTGCTCTTTTGGTCCCTCCCTTTTCTATCTTTAGGCTTTAGCCCTAATCCCAATCTCTTTTATTCTTCAACCACAACTCCCTTACTTTATTGAAATCAAGACACGGTTGTTACAGAACATTAAATTAGTCTAAATTCTTTAAATATTCAAAGAAAAGTATAAGATAAATTATTAAAAGAACACTAAACAACCAAAATTTACGTTTTAAATATTTATTACAAAGAGATAATCATGAGATACAAAGTTCTAATCTAACTCTAATGTGTATATCTCTATCTCTATCTCTAACTTTATCATTATCGTCTTATACTTTGACGATGACACATTTATCTTCAACAGTTTTAAATATTTGTCCTTCTCTTTTTTCTTCTATTTTAACATATATTATAGCATAATCGTTGCAAATGGTTTAAATCCTTATACTTATAACTCTCAAAAAAGAAAAGTTAAATGAAGGCGTTAATTATTGGATGATAACGACGAATGGAAAATTAAAAACAAAACTATAAAATAAAATATAAATTATTAGAGTTTTATTTTTTAATTTGAAGAATAAGTTATATAAACTAACTCATTAAACTGAATTATATATCTAAGTCATCCTTTAGGGAAAAAAAATAGTTAAAAATATTGTATATTTGGTTTTTCTAAGAAAGTCCTTGATAAAACAAAAATAATTAAAAAGAAATGAACTTTGAGAGTGTGAGACTCGAGCCTGGTTCCTACGAGGGCCCCCAACATATGGCGCTCAACTCATGACCACTGAAAAACCTTTATAAGAATACCTGTAAAAAATTAATTTCGAGGCCCCCGACGATCAGAGGCCGTGTGCTGTAGAACACTTCCGAAATTCCTAAGGAACGGCCTTGTTTCTAGCAACCAATGAAGAAAAAGACGATGATTTTCTGCAACCCAATGAAGAAGATGATTTTCTGCAACAAATAAAAAAGATAGATGATTTTACGTAACCCGGTGAAGAAGATGTTCATGATCTTGAAAACATATTATTATCGGTTACATCACATATTTACCTAGAGATGGTGCACAATGTGAAATATTGTTGTGCACATATCAAAATATCATGTTTAAGGCATGGAAACAATATTTGTGCACAATGTGAACATAGGTGTTTCACATAGTAATTTGAGTCTACACTTCACATTTTTCAATCTTGCAATGGAGATTTGATGTTGTTTGGAAATTTATCTTGCAATTTTGGGAATCACGGTTCCAGCCGATCAACCATGATATGTTTGACAAATCACAAATTTGACCTTAATTGGTGGTTATTATATATTTTTGTGAGGCTAAAATTGGACTTCACAATTCCTACAAATTATAGGGATCTCGGATGAACCCCCTACCCCTACCCCCACCCCCACCCCCACCCATACCCATATGTATATGTATAGGGTTGAGTTCCAGTGAGAATGAAAGTTAGGGTGAAAAGGGTAAGAAGATATATCCACCCTTGGATGCACGTGAGGATGAGATGTACTGATATGCACATGATCAATCTTGTATCAAGCGCGATTCACTTGTGGGTTTGCAATTAAAAGTGATTCAAGCATCAAAGACTCTTCTTAACTTCTCTCCTAATTTTTTCTTCACACACAATCTTTCGTCTATACATATATATAGATATATATATATATATAGAGAGAGAGAGAGAGAGACTTCGTAAAATGCAAACCTTGCATTTGTTGCACACCTTACAAACCACGGTGTGCATATGTGAACAACCAATGTGCATATGTGAACAATGTGCACATACATACGTGCAAGATTATACATATAATGGAAATACATTCATATAGGATAATGTATATATGCATCTCAGATTATGCACGCATTGTTCACAAATGCACATTAGTTTGTAAGGGATGCAACAAATACATGGTTTGTATTTGATTTGTATCCTATATATATAGGGGTGGGTTCAAATGAAAACTCATTTTCAATTGTGAACATGAGGACAAGTCACAACCATTGATCAAGATTTGGAAAATTAATCAATGGTTAAAACTTAATAAAACCAATTGAGAAGTGATTAGGGACAAATCTGGAAATTTAAATTAGCGTCTACCATCTTTGACCTTTTCTTTTCTTTTTTAATTAAATTTTTTTTACCCCCTTAAAGTTTAAAATAATTTATCTTAAAAATTACTAATATTTTAATCAAATAAATTACATCAAAAAAACGAGAATTTCGTGCTCTTCGATATGACATCCATCTCGATATAGTTTTTTCTTCATTTTAACTGTTTTTACGTGAAATGCTATGTATGTTATATTCAGTATGAATATGTATGCACGTTTCCTGGTGTCCATATTCAGTATGAATAACAAAGGGGAACTTTCATTCACTATTCATGACGAATAACACAGTATTCAAAATGAACAATACAACATTCACGATGAATAATACACGAATTCCTGATTCATGTATTAATCACCTTGAATGTTGTATTATTCATCCTGAATGATACATTATTCATGATGAATAATATATGAATGACCCGTGAAGGTGTGAACACAAGACGCACTCTCTTTTGTTTTTCGATTCACAATCGAAACTTGATTTTATTCTTTATGAATATGTATGCACATCTCCAAGTGTCCACATTCAGTATGAATAACAAAGGTGAACGTTCATTCACTATTCATGATGAATAATACAATATTCAGGATAAATTATATAACATTCAGGATGAATAATAAACGAATTCATAAATCGTGTATTATTCACCCTGAATGATGTATTATTCATACTGAATGATACATTATTCATGAAGAATAATACATGAGTGACCGTGAAGGTGTGGAGACGTGACACACTTTCTTTTGTTCTTCGGTTCACAATCGAAACTCGATAGGTTCTCGATTCATCTCGATGGGTGTTGGGTTAAGGTAATGAAGAACACGATGCCTTAGGACGTTGAAGAAAGTGTTGTAGAAGGTGATGTCGAGTTACGGACTTACGGTGTCGAGATGTTGTACACACTTGAACGTACATAAATATTCATAATGAATATAACACATATATGACATTTCACGTAAAAACGGTTAAAACAACAACAAAAAAACTACATCGAGATGGATGTCATATCGAAGAGCACGGAATTCTCGTTTTTTTGATGTAATTTGTTTGATTAAAATATTAGTAAATTTTAAGATAATTTATTTTAAACTTTAAGGGGGTAAAAATTTTAATTAAAAAAGAAAATAAAAAGTCAAACATGGTAGACGTGTGTTTAAATTATCTTCTCATTTTACCCTTAATCACCTTAATTAATAATTTCAATTAAAAACTCTATTTAATATGGGTCATTGGATCAATAGAGATGGAAGGGCTAAAATCCGTCCTCATGTTCACAATTGAAAATGAGTTTTTATTTGAACTTTCCTCTATATATATATATATAGGGGAGGGTTCAAATTAAAACTCATTTTCAATTGTGAACATGGGGAAAAGTCAAACCATTGATCAAGATTTGGAAAACTAATCAATGGTTAAAACTTAATGAAACCAATTGAGAAGTGATTAGGGACAAATATGGAAATTTGAATCAGCACCTACCATCTTTGACTTTTTATTTTCTTTTTTAATTAAAAAACTTTTACCCCCTTAAAGTTTAAAATAAATTATCTTAAAAATTACTAATATTTTAATCAAACAAATTATATCAAAAACGAGAATTTCGTGCTCTTCGATATGACATCCATCTCGATGTAGTTTTTTTTTTGTTTTAACCGTTTTTACCTAACTTCCTTAAATGAAGAGAAGAGAAGATTACCTTAACCATAACTTGAATCCCAACCAAAACATCTCTAGAACCACCAAGATGAACCACAAACTCCCAATCTTCAAAGTGGAGTGAAAAGGGTTGGATGAAACCCTAGAAACTTGATGAAGGAGATGAAGTGAAAGGTTTCTATAAAGGTTAAGGTTCCCAACAATGGTGAGGGTTTGTTTTGGGGAAGAAGAATGAAGAGGAGAGGGGAGATTTAGGGTTTCTTGGGGGAGAAAGTCGGTTTAGAGGGAGAGAAGAGGTGAGTTGTAGCTGAGAAATGAAATGGGGAAATGAGAGGGAAAGGTCTTTAAAAGAAAACAATTAACTCATCAGAGGCATCGCGAACGTCCGGCTAGAATCCATGCGGACGTCCGGCTCAACCTGATCCGAATCCATCCCATTTTTTGTTGCTTCCGCGGACGACCCGTGGACATCTGCACTTCGCAGACGTCCGGCCTTGCCCCTGCGGACGTCCGTAAGTCCCAAATTCGTTTTCCCAATTTTTCGGGTGTTACACAACACTAATTACTCAATGAGTAAAGGTATGCTTACTTTTTTCCATTAAGACTATATGGGTTAATTATTTGTCCTAAGTTGCCAGGCCGGATAAGTTGTCTGTTTTGGGACCGAAGACCGATGGCTTTAGGAGGCAAAGAGATAGGCCATAGCTTAACGATCAAGTCGTAAAAAACACTCAAGTATGGCTGAAGAAATAAGTTGCATAGCCATAAAGCTCATTAAGCTGTAAGTAAACAAAGCGGTGAGTAGCATCTAAAGATATATATATATATATATAGCTGATAATTCTTTTCTGCTTGGTGACTCATAATGATTGAAGGATGTTGGGTTCCAAGTCTTGAACAAGTGTTCTCATTTAACCCTGTGGCCTTTTTTCATCCAGGAAAGAAGCATTCATGTGTTTTGTGGGGGACTAAAATAGATGGAAAATATGGTTTTCTGCTCTTTGTTATGTTACATATTCAACTGCTACTAACACATGTTGGGGGAATTCGAGAAAGAGATGAGGAAGAGGTGATCGTAAGAACTTGGATAAAACGCAGAGATCGCGTGAGAGCTCGCTTTCCGTAAGAGATATTTCGACCCTATATGCCTGGGTATCACGAAATTCTCTAGGGGATAATCTCTTTGTTTCGGTGTACCGATCAAGGCAATGATCGATTCATACTTATACACCTTTAGAGAGTTGTAACCGGCCTATATTGATACTGGTAATAATATCCCACTTAATGGGATTGATTGCGGAATTAATGACGGGAGTTACAAATGAGAAAAGCCTTCCAGACTCCGGCGCTACTTTCGTGCTAGTTCAACTAGCGCCAAAAGGAGCGCGGGCAACATTCCAGAGTTTGGCGCTACTTTTGTGCTAGTTCAACTAGCGCCACAACTAGCCCCGACACACAGCTCATGAAACCACTTTGTAACTTGTCGATTTTAACCGTCCAACAATCCCGGGTTCTAGTTAGCTTACACGAGTGTGCACTCCACACCTCCTAACTCATGTTATATCTTAGCTAACAACCCCATTATTACCTTTGTGAATCCAACTACACAAAATGACCGATGATTTCACTAAAATCACCAACATTCCTCTCCCATTTTAGTGCAATCCTTGATTCACAAATAAAATTACAATACAGGTAAACAAACTCATACATAAATGAAAATATCTAAAAGATTGAATTTCCATCTTAGTACATTACACATTTCAAATACTCGAGAATCCGGGTGTCCTATGGATTGAACCCGTCAACCCATTTGAGTACCAGAAAATAACATACACATGAATTAAAAGACTTTCTAACGTATAAACTTGACACTATACAGGCCATGTGTCCTTATCCATTCGTAAGTGCATCAAAGCCAAGTCCAAGCTTCTTGAAGCGGCCACACTTCCCACTCATATAGGTAGTTCTTTTCCTCATGCACCTGCACATGCATTTTTACAAAAGAACAATTACCTCCTTCACTTGCAGTACCGAGCACACACCTTGGGATGACCATCTTGTGCTCCAATCTCTTAGAGTGAGCTTCCCCATTGAATTCAACTTCTAACGTTGTATTAGAAGGGAATTGGGTATCTCACCGTTAGAGATTTAGATGGACTTTAATCCCATCCCTATCACCGACTTGTGAACCAAGTCCCTAGCTAACCCCTTCGTCAAGTGGTCCGCTAGATTTTGTTGCGACCGAACAAACTCAACCGAAATCACCCCATTCGTGATTAGCTCACGAATCATGCTATGTCTAACACCTAAGTGTCTAGACTTGCCATTATACACTTGGCTATAAGCTTTAGCCAAAGTTGCCTCACTATCACAACGGATAGAAATGGGTGATATTGGTTTCGGCCATAATGGAATTTCATGGACCAAATTCCTTAGCCATTCCGCCTCTTTACCGGCAGCGGCTAATGCCACAAATTCCGACTCCATAGTCGAACTCGTGATGCAAGTTTGCTTCTTGGAAGCCCAAGAGATGGCACCTCCCCCAAGCAAGTACACCCAACCACTCGTGGAAGAGTGATCTTCCAAATTGGTAATCCAACTTGCATCCGAATATCCCTCCAAAACCGAAGGAAATCCGACATATGACAAACCATAATCAATGGTTTTCTTCAAGTATTTGAATACTCGTCTTTTCGCTTGCCAATGATGAATACCAGGATTACTAGTATATCTACTCAACTTTCCTATGGCAAATGCGATATCCGGCCTAGTGCTTGTCATGGCATACATCAAGCATCCTATAGCCTTTGAGTACTCGAGTTGTGACACCGCTTCACCCGAATTGGGCATAAGCTTCACACTCGGATCCCATGGGGTACTCACCGGAGAACAATCAAAGCAATTAAATTTCTTTAATACTTTCTCAACGTAATGAGATTGCGTAATTGCAATCCCTTTGTTCTCATGCTTGATCCTTATACCAAGGATCACTTCCGCCTCTCCCATATCTTTCATGGAGAAACTCAACGACAAAAACTCTTTGGTTTTCCCAACTTGATTTTGGTCGGTGCCAAAGATCAACATGTCGTCAACATATAAGCAAATGATTACACCGTTACCGGAAGAATCAAATTTGCTATATACACACTTGTCCGCTTGGTTTATCATAAAACCGTTGGACAAGATAACCTCATCAAATTTCTGATGCCATTTTTTTGGTGCTTGTTTCAACCCATACAATGATTTTACAAGTTTACACACCTTATGCTCCATCCCGGGCATAACAAAACCTTCCGGTTGTTTATGTAAACTTCCTCCTCCAAGTCACCATTCAAGAATGCCGTTTTGACATCCATTTGGTGAATCACCAAATTGTGAATAGCTGCTAAGGCTATCAACAATCTAATAGTGGAGATTCTTGCAACCGGGGCATAAGTATCAAAATAATCGATGCCTTCCCGTTGCCTAAAGCCTTGGATCACTAATCGAGCCTTGAACTTGTCGATTGACCCATCCGCTTTCATCTTCCTTTTGAAGATCCACTTGCAACCCAAAGGTTTGCAACCCGGTGGCAAGTCCGTTAATACCCAAGTATTATTTCCCATGATGGAGTCCATTTCATCATGTATTGCTTCTTTCCATAAAGCAATATCTTGAGACTTTATAGCCTCATCAAATGATTTTGGATCCTCCTCAACACTATAACTGTAAAGGAATTGGGATCCAATCTCATCTCTTGATCCCTCTACCAAGTACACTTGGAAATCGGGACCAAAGGATTTTTCAATCCTTCCTCTTTTGCTCCTTCGAAGCATCAGAGATTCGGTTGGAACAATGCTTGTTCTTCAACCTCACTAGTTTCACTAGTATTTGGAACTATGTCCTTAGGCCTCGGCATTGAAGAGAATCTAGTCTCATCAAATATCGCATCTCTCGATTCTATAACGGTGTGAATCGCTATAGAATCATTAGGTTCAATAACATAGAACCTATATGCTTTGGAATGCTCGGCATATCCAACAAAGATGCATCACCCAAAGTCTTCCTTTTGGGTTCGGGTAATCGAACTACCGCTCGACAACCCCAAACTTGAGTAAAACTCAAGTTAGGCCTTTGGACCAAAGTTCATATGGGGTAATCTTGTTCCGTTTATTGGGAACTCGATTCAGCCAAAAAACCAAGCCTAGCATGGCTTCACCCCAAATTCATCAAGCAATTCATTTACAATATAAAACAATTTATAAAGTAACATAAACAAAATTTTGAACAAAATTCACTTTCAACATAAGCAGATTTTTTTTTAAACACAAAATTCATTTGCAACAAAACAGAATTTTAAACAAAAAATCACATGCAACATAAACCGGATTTTAAACAAAATTCATATGCAATATAAACATAATTTTAAAACAACATAAAGCAATTCAATTGCATCATACACAAAATTTGAAACAACATTCTTTCATTCAAATTCAACATAAACATGTTATTAAGCAAATAACCAAATCCTACAAAAGAGCCACCCTTTGACAAGATAAACTTGTCCGACTCATAAACTTGCCTATACCCTAACTTATTCAAAATACTACCGGAAACCAAATTCTTTCGAATTCGCGGTACAAACAAAACATTAAAAAGTTCAACTATTTTGCCAGAACTAAATTCTAGCCTAACTAAGCCTCTTCCAAGAATGGGAGCCATCGACTCGTTCCCCATGCGAAGCATTGATCCATCTTCAACCGGTTCCAAAGAAGTGAACCAACGGCGATCTTTGCACACATGACTTGTAGCACCCGAGTCGATCCACCAAGCAACATCATCATCCTGCACATAAAATGATTCGGATATCAGTGGCACATAATCCAAATTTGAATTAAAACCAAAGTCAAGAAACTGACCTTGTCGTGGGTTTTGATCCTTGGATCCTTGCCCACTTCCACTCGTTCTTGCTCCACCCTTATTCTTGACAACCCGACAATCGCGCTTGAGATGGCCGGTCATCCCACAGGTCCAACAGGTTAAAGTAACCTTTTTATTGGGCCCTTTCTTAGCATCATTGAACTTCCGTTTTCCTTTGAACTTATTAGATTTCTCCTCTTCCACCATGTTCACCGAAGGTGCAGAAACCTCTTTAATCTTAGGTTTCTCATCCTCTTGCGCCCGAAGAGATTCCTCTATGCGCAAGTGACTACCGAGTTGTACAAGAGACAACTCTTCCTTCTTGTGTTTCAACATGTGTTTAAAGTCTTTCCAAGAGGGGGGCAGTTTATCAATAATACTCGATACGGAGATGGATTCGTCCATCTTCATATTGTGTTGAGCATATTGGCCTAGAATGCGAAGGAGCTCATTGCATTGCTCCATCACTGGCCTTGAGTCCACCATCTTGTAATTGTTGAAATTACAAACCAGGAACTTCTTACTAGAAGCATCCTCTGCCATGTATTTAGACTCGAGAGAGTCCCATAGCTCTTTGGCGGATTCAACATTTTGATAGATATCAAAGAGGGAGTCACACATACCGTTTAAGATGTGGCCATGACAAATGTAGTCGTCGTTCTTCCATTTGTCGCGACGCCAGGTCACCTCCAATGTTTCGTTCTCCATCACCTCCGGCATTGGGGTGCTCAGCACGTACACGACCTTCAACGTCGTCAGCAAGAAGTGCATCTTCTTTTGCCATCTACGGAAATCAACGCCTTCAAACTTCTCAAGTTTAGTGAACTTGGAAGTCATGTCTCTCACGGACTGATCATTCGCCATCTCTCTCGTGATAAGTAAATATCTCTTACGATTGTTGGGGGAATTCGAGAAAGAGATGAGGAAGAGGTGATCGTAAGAACTTGGATAAAACGCAGAGATCGCGTGAGAGCTCGCTTTCCGTAAGAGATATTTCGACCCTATATGCCCGGGTATCACGAAATTCTCTAGGGGATAATCTCTTTGTTTCGGTGTACCGATCAAGGCAATGATCGATTCATATTTATACACCTTTAGAGAGTTGTAACCTACCTATATTGATACTGGTAATAATATCCCACTTAATGGGATTGATTGCGGAATTAATGATGGGAGTTACAAATGAGAAAAGCCTTCCAGACTCCGGCGCTACTTTCGTGCTAGTTCAACTAGCGCCAAAAGGAGCGCGGGCAACATTCCAGAGCTTGGCGCTACTTCCGTGCTAGTTCAACTAGCGCCAAAAGGAGCGCGGGCAACATTCCAGAGCTTGGCGCTACTTTCGTGCTAGTTCAACTAGCGCCACAACTAGTTCCGACACACAGCTCATGAAACCACTTTGTAACTTGTCGATTTTAACCCTTCCAACAATCCCGGGTTCTAGTTAGCTTACACGAGTGTGCACTCCACACCTTCTAACTCATGTTATAGCTTAGCTAACAACCCCATTATTACCTTTGTGAATCCAACTACACAAAATGACCGATGATTTCACTAAAATCACCAACAACACATGCTTCTTGTCTTTTGGTTTTTGATCCCTCTGATCATAATGCAAGCATCCTAATTTTTTCACAAACATCATACAATTGCTCTATGATGCTTCTTCAGAAGGAAAGTTGCTTGGTATTGGTGTTATTTCAAAGATCGAGTAAGGTTAACCCTTAAAAAATGCCCAATTGTTGGTTATTCAGGGAAGCTAAATTCCAAAGACAGACCATTTAAGGATGTCAAGATTGAAATAAAAGGTCACAGCCTGAGGTTTATATTGAAGAGCATGAGAAGATGATGAGTGATCACAAAGAAGTGTGGACACTTTGGGTGGATGGGTATGATACATATGAGGGAAAAAAATTTCTAATGCAGCAAATAAAGTGAATGAAGTTTTGGACTATTATAGCACCTCACTTGGTTCAATGTTCCAACCAAGTGATGTCGTTAGACTTTTGAGATCAAAGCTTCAAATTCCATGTGAATTATTGACTTCATCAAACCATATTAGTAGTAGTACTGATAAATAGTTGTTTCTTGAATATATTAAAGTTCATCCCTATGATAGAATATAATATAATTGGTTTTAAATTCGACGGTGATTTTGTTGTTGTGCATTTCATGTGGTGGTTATCTCTATTTATTGTTTTCTTCCAACTAAGTTTTCATATTACAAATTTTTGCTCCAAGGTTGATGTGCGGAAAAGAAAATTATACATTTCACTGCATTGCAGCGGGCACATGCCTAGTATATATATATATATATATATATATATATATATATAATTATCACGTATAAACAGTTTATATAAAGTGTATATATAGGGTCCTCTTCTTTTGTTAACCACCCATTTAGTGTTAACCGTGTTAACCAATCAGGACCATTCATCTTGAAAATCAATGGCTTAGATTAAAACAGTTTTTTTTTAAATGGTGAACACGGTTGAGTATACGATCTTCATATATGCACAGGGGTAAAAACGTCAATTGATAAAAAAGACTAACTAATAGAAAAGGAAACCACCCTTGTTTCATGGCACTTCCAAAACTGTGTTTCATAATCTAAAATTTGCCATTTTTATTATTCAAAATCAGTTTTATTTTTAGAATATGAGATTATCCAAAACTAGTCATTTTTTGTTTTCAAAATCAACTTTGTTTATATGAACCTTGTTTATATGTGCATATATGCATTCTTTTGAACCTGGTTCATATTACAACTTTGATGTGTAATATGAACATGGTTTATATGTGCATATATGCACTATTTTGATATGCATATATGCAATTGTAAGTTGACGATCATATGTGTAAGATGTGGATATATGCACTTATTTTGATGTGTAAGATGAAAATGATTTATATGTTGTAACAACCCAAAACACTTAACATGGAATATAAGTCCAAAAAGCCCATAAGGGTCCCAATTTACATCACAATACTTGATAACATACTCAAAGCTTAAAGTTCCCAAACGATTACAACCGAGATGTTTAAACTAACAACAGCTGGATCATGACGGTCTCTATTCTCGCACATCCGCCTTAAGCCTTCTCTTTCCCTTTGAACGAAGCACCTAAGCCTCCCTTTCCTGAAAATGGTTTTTAAGTTTTGAAAGCGAGGGTTAGACCATAAGGTCTAGTGAATTCCCTCCTAAAAACGCGACCACAAAACATTTTAAGAAAACACGTTTCCTTGCAAACAGCACGTAACAAGTTTGAGCTCAAACATGGGTGTACACAGTGGCATGGACCAATAACACCTTACAAAGCCAGGCACGGCAACTCAACACCTTACAAAGCCAGGCACGGCAACTCAACACCTTACAAAGCCAGGCACGGCAACTCGACACCTTACAAAGCCAGGCACGGCAACTCGACACCTAACAAAGCCAGGCACGGCAACTCGGGGGTCCTCCACTGTGCAACCCGACTCTACCACAGGCATAAACATTAAAACATGTTTTAAAACTTACTCGAGGATAATCCTCCTTCCACTTGTAAGATAACACTTTTCATGCATGAGAAGACATAAATTCATGATGATCAAGTAAACTCATTTTCAGTCATATCAATTCTTCGCAATTCATTTTAAAAGATAGAATTAATGCATAAGGGAACTCACCTGGTATTCGGCTATACGACACTCTAATCGGAGCTCACTTAAACACCAAACGATCACCTGAATTGGGGTTAACAAAGGAAGTATTAGACTCCCCAATTATACTCTAAAACATTCCCCATAGTGTCTTAAGACAAACCCCTAAACCACGCCTCGAATCCAAGCCCGAACGACCGACGAAGCAGAAACGAGAATTTCCCAACAGAGACTTACGCGGTTTGCTACGCGGTTTGCAAACCGCGTGAAAAGCCGCGTAACTCTCTGGTCGAGCATTCTCAGTTCTGCATCCTAGGGTCAGCTCGAAAACCCACTTAACTCCTCCAAAAATGATTCCAATCGATTGATAACTTCCCAAAACAAACTCTAAAACTATTTATACATTAAGGAAACAATCCTCATTACTTAAATCAATCAATTCCTCAATCAACCATCATGAACTACTCTTTTGAAAACACAAATCCTTTCTAAAATGAATCAACTTAAGAACCTCCATTGGAAAGGTGGAATAACACCAAGAGTTCACAAACTCCTCAAGGGAATCATCCAACACACCCTTCCAATTGGTTTTGTCTCAAAATACTTGAAGAAGAAGAGAAATCAATAAGAATCATACATCTAAACTCCATTTCCAAGACAAATCCAAGAGATGAAGATGAAGGTATACCTTGGTAGCAAATTCCTTCAATCCCTCACTGAACCACCTACTCCAAACCTTCCATTGTGGATTTCTTGAGCTCCTTCTCCCTTCTTGAACTCTCCAGCCGACAAATGAGGACCAAATAGGGTTTTAGGAGAGTTTTAACTTAGCTAGCTTTTCTTTTTCACAACTCAGCCACAGAATTTTGAGTTTTTCTCAAAAGAGCCCCAGAATTTCTTATTTCTGCACTAATACCACAAGAGTTGAAATATGGGGTGTTACATCACCTCCCCCTTAACAGGATTCCGTCCTCGGAATTCCATTGCCGGACATATGCTGCAATTTGGAGTTAACTTCTGACTTCCAATAATCACATTACCCACAGAATTTCTTAAGGAGTTGCAAATACAATTCTAGAAGATCAACTTCTTTGTCCCTCAAATTCTCGACCATCCGGCGCCAATATTTGGTTCTAACGGTACTACAAAATCCGACCCCTCAATCATTCGCATTACTTGCGAAGACGCACCAAAAGTTTCATACTTCCCCGAGTACCTTTAATTCATTCATTATCTCCCCCAATTCCTTCTATAACTGCCATTACTTCATTACAATATAGCCCGATTCAATCTCCTGTTGAAACACACTTGCAATCCCTTCGTCCGAACATACTACTCATCCAAATTACTCTCCTTAATAGAAAACGACTCTACTCGAGTTAACACCGCAATAACCCGAATCTCTAAACGGAGACTAATCACTCCCTTCGTCGACATTACACACTATCACTCTCATATCATTACCGCATTCTCACCACCATATAACATTCATATCAAAGGATGAACGCCCTCCTACCAAAATAGCGTTCACCTGGCACAGTTGCGTTTCCTCAAAGTCGCACTGATCACACGTGTCTCAACAGCTACAAATCAACGGTCCAAACTCACAACAATCGCTAAGCCATAATTATATTCTATACACAATTATGTCCTTCGCCCTAATCCACCGAATGGTTCCACTAACTAGGAACTGCCTCCAACGTTCACTTGCCATCCCACACGGAGGAGTGACCAAGCTCATTCAAACTATCTCAATTAATTGAATGTTGAATGACACGCTCACGCGAAACATTCTTCCCGACAATACTGAATCTAATCCCAAGGTCTCTCGACCACGACACCACATTTGACCACTTGTTTCCATCCTAACTTGATACATTAAAGATCCCTCAAAAGAATGACTCACCCACAAGAACCAACTTTTAGACCGGTCGCATGAACTTAGCTTTCTCAACTCATTAACCATGACATAAACAACAATCCCTTATCTTATGCCTTAAAAAGAACAGTTCTTCAACTATAGTCCGCCCATTCAATGTCTCATGACATCTTCTTACCGCGAGTCTGTCTATACTTGATCTTTCATACCGTCATCATCTTCTCTCATGCTTACACAAACTTTCCATCGCACACCGCTACAGCCTAACAGAACAACTTCTCCATACTTATCAGTCAAGACCTTTAGCCAAGTTCTCATGAGGTACTTAACACCAAGAACTACCAAGAGTTCCTAACTCTCCAACACCGCCGACCCGCTCATTCTAATTCATTACATCCACGAAATACTCCAACGCTCTTGACTAAACTTCACGACGAAGCACTACAACTTAACGGGTACAATATCCTGCTCGACAATCAAGTGAAGCATGAAAACTCACCCAAAATCCAATGGGATCGAGAAGGACAAGGGTTCTCCTGTCATCCCGTTACCAGCCGCAACTTAATCTCTTGATCTCAACCTAGTATTAACGTATACCGCCCGCAAAACCACACACTTCAACCAGGCATACTCATTACCTTTGACTACTCCATTATTACATCTGAGACATACACGCTTCTTTGGTACCAAGTGCTACCACTTCCCCACGCCACTATCGCACCCCGCGACTACATTGCAACAAGTTAACGTGATGCCTTTACATACGCAGAAGATGTTACTTCCTTTATGTCTCCCATAACACAATTTCAAACGAAGCCAAAACGTTGCTCGACTTTGCCCTTCCCGGGTCTAAACGAACCACATGACAAAGTCAATTACTCAAGGTACACCCGTTTCGATTACCCTAACCTTTCGTTCTTATATGGATCATCATACCCCATAAGAAAATCACTTAAGCAATCACGATCTCTTACTTTTGTACACTCACACAAGGTGGTCAAACGTCACGTCGGATACCTACCTTTCTCCAAACAACTTCTTACCTCTTTGTAAGAAAACTCAACAAGATAGCCACACTATAGTTACTTCTCCAATACCAACCTCCCGACAACTATCCAACAAAACGGTCACTGATTCGACATCGACAATCGACATGCAATTGTCCAGTCGCCTCACGATGAACAAGGATTCTCGAAAGAATCTATTTCTCCTAACTCCCGAACCAGTTCTCGTTCCTCGTTAACTCCTCGCAATCTATCTTCGCTGTGCTAGACACCTTACACATAAGCTAATCATCCAAACCTCAATGGACATTACATTCACATTGGTGGTCTTCCGTTCTCCCAATGCCCTCACAAGGTGTTCCTATACCATATCCTTAACACATTCTCGAACAACCTCACTCGTTCGCCCGCAACGGGTTCATTCTCACGTTTCAATCTCCTGACAAAACCTCCACATTAATGGACTACATGATGATTTCATTCTTTCCTGACAATCTAGGATTCCTAACATAACCCACTTCGTCCTACGCCTTATAACCAACTTATACCCCACCGTTCTCCCTCGAGAGAGACTAAACACAAGATCTTTCTTAGCAAGATCTAATTATCAAACCATCTCAGTACTCCAACTCGAAACCGAAAACATTACATTAGGTAACGTAACGCTACTGATTTCTATTCCACCAACAGAAACACTTTGGCCATTTCAACTTTACCGCGATTAAAACTATTCTCACATATCCCGACAATAGTTCAAACTGCACTCATACCAACATTCCAGATTCACTGCCCAAGACTCCAGGTATTCACCTACTTACTCTAACGGAACACTATGGTCATAACTTGACCACATCTTATACAACTAGCAATTTAACTCCCAAAGCCCTTTCCTTGGCTTAAATCGTAACATCCTCCCCCGACCTAGCGAGTTCATAGCCTTCATGCACAATGACACAACGATTGAAATCATTTTGCGCACTTTTAAGAAACACGATAGATGCAAAAGTATAAAGCGAGTTTGAGTATGCATGAAACAACATTACTCAAGATGAATAGTAAAACACAACGATCGCAAGGATCACTTATAGGCACTCTTACGATAATTCGTAACCCTGTCCATCCAAATCGATGCCGACACTACGATTGTCTTCAATGAAACCCTTTCGCATATGACCGGAAAATTTTCGAACGAAATTACTTACCCAAAGTGGGTCTGTCAACTCCAATACTCGTTCTTATAATAATAACAAGTCAATACTCATTTTGTTTATAAACAAAACCTCTCAATAAAACGTTTTCAATATTTTCATAACGAAGATTCTCTCCCCAAATAAAAGTGTGAAGTAATTCGTAGATTTCTAAGTTCAAAGCTTTATCGTATAGTGAAAACAAATTTATCCTTTACCAATAAAAAAAACACACACTTGCGAGTGTCAACTCATTTCTCAAAACAAGGAAAGTTTGTTATGCACGTACATGCCTTTAACATGAAAGAACTTGTGTAATAAGTTTAATGACACAATGCATGAAATTTAATATGCAATTGAAGGCTATTCACTCTAACCAAGTCAACCGTTGCACTCACTTCAACTCTTCACTGATACCTCACTAAGACCAACAACCGCTTTCTTACTTATGCTACAACTTGTGGCACAAGTGCTCCACAATCCACTTGATCGGCCGCTCAACATGGTTTACCAAACTAACCAGTTATCTCACCTCCTACTCTTATGCATACTTCAAAACAACACTGATCTCCTTCATTCAATAACCTTGCCACCCCAACCGTTTGACTAAGGAATCCAGAACTAAATTCCCTCCCTCAATCTTGAATTGAAGGTTTTCAAGATGCCAACATAATTCTCGCTTCCTATCCCAGAGAGTTCACCTCTAGACAGCTCATCAACATTCTAGACAACACTTCTTCTAGAAGTTACAAACACCACATCACAAGGGATCTCCCATGACACATCAACTATTTTCTATCAAACACAAGGTTAGAACCTTCTACATACTTCCACACTCACCACCCATCCTGACAATAGCGATTGATTACACCCATGCACCTGTAAGTCCATAATAGCATTGGCCAGATGCTATTTGAATTTACCTTACATGAGGGTTCTCACTACCATTGTCAAGACATCCTACGATTAAGGTCTTTCCTAATGGCTTCCTATATCTCGGTTGTGTCCCTATTCTCAAGTTTAAGTTTAGGCCCATTCGGTCACCTAAATCCCTTAAACTACGGCTCTGATACCATTTGTAACAACCCAAAACACTTAACATGGAATATAAGTCCAAAAAGCCCATAAGGGTCCCAATTTACATCACAATACTTGATAACATACTCAAAGCTTAAAGTTCCCAAACGATTACAACCGAGATGTTTAAACTAACAACAGCTGGATCATGACGGTCTCTATTCTCGCACATCCGCCTTAAGCCTTCTCTTTCCCTTTGAACGAAGCACCTAAGCCTCCCTTTCCTGAAAATGGTTTTTAAGTTTTGAAAGCGAGGGTTAGACCATAAGGTCTAGTGAATTCCCTCCTAAAAACGCGACCACAAAACATTTTAAGAAAACACGTTTCCTTGCAAACAGCATGTAACAAGTTTGAGCTCAAACATGGGTGTACACAGTGGCATGGACCAATAACACCTTACAAAGCCAGGCACGGCAACTCAACACCTTACAAAGCCAGGCACGGCAACTCGACACCTTACAAAGCCAGGCACGGCAACTCGACACCTAACAAAGCCAGGCACGGCAACTCGGGGGTCCTCCACTGTGCAACCCGACTCTACCACAGGCATAAACATTAAAACATGTTTTAAAACTTACTCGATGATAATCCTCCTTCCACTTGTAAGATAACACTTTTCATGCATGAGAAGACATAAATTCATGATGATCAAGTAAACTCATTTTCAGTCATATCAATTCTTCGCAATTCATTTTAAAAGATAGAATTAATGCATAAGGGAACTCACCTGGTATTCGGCTATACGACACTCTAATCGGAGCTCACTTAAACACCAAACGATCACCTGAATTGGGGTTAACAAAAGAAGTATTAGACTCCCCAATTATACTCTAAAACATTCCCCATAGTGTCTTAAGACAAACCCCTAAACCACGCCTCGAATCCAAGCCCGAACGAACAACGAAGCAGAAACGAGAATTTCCCAACAGAGACTTACGCGGTTTGCAAACCGCGTGAAAAGCCGCGTAACTCTCTGGTCGAGCATTCTCAGTTCTGCATCCCAGGGTCAGCTCGAAAACCCACTTAACTCCTCCAAAAATGATTCCAATCGATTGATAACTTCCCAAAACAAACTCTAAAACTATTTATACATTAAGGAAACAATCCTCATTACTTAAATCAATCAATTCCTCAATCAACCATCATGAACTACTCTTTTGAAAACACAAATCCTTTCTAAAATGAATCAACTTAAGAACCTCCATTGGAAAGGTGGAATAACACCAAGAGTTCACAAACTCCTCAAGGGAATCATCCAACACACCCTTCCAATTGGTTTTGTCTCAAAATACTTGAAGAAGAAGAGAGATCAATAAGAATCATACATCTAAACTCCATTTCCAAGACAAATCCAAGAGATGAAGATAAAGGTATACCTTGGTAGCAAATTCCTTCAATCCCTCACTGAACCACCTTCTCCAAACCTTCCATTGTGGATTTCTTGAGCTCCTTCTCCCTTCTTGAACTCTCCAGCCGACAAATGAGGACCAAATAGGGTTTTAGGAGAGTTTTAACTTAGCTGGCTTTTCTTTTTCACAACTCGGCCACATAATTTTGAGTTTTTCTCAAAAGAGCCCCAGAATTTCTTATTTCTGCACTAATACCACAAGAGTTGAAATATGGGGTGTTACATATGTGCATATATGAAATTGTAATTTGATGACCATATGTGTAAGATGTGCATATATGACCTTCTTTTGATATGTAAGATGAACTTTATTTATATGTGCATATATGCACTTTTGTTAATGTGCATATATGAAATAAAAAAATCATCTTCGCGAACTGTATACGGCCAAAACAAACCCTAAATCAAACATCATCTTCACGAAAAATGTATACAACCAAAAAAATAGATTGTGAATAACAAAAACCGTAATTTGAATTATTATTCTAAAAAAGTACCATTCAAAACTTCATCATTCAAACACTCTTCAACATTACTTCATCATTATACTGCACATCATAATTAACAAAGACGAATACTATAACAAACAATAAAACAAGAAACCCTAACTCAAAAAACGCCTAACAAAACCCATAAACTTCATCATTCAACATCTCTACGATGTTACTGCATGATGGCCGGTTACAATCATCCACAAACTGAAAAGAAACATCTTCAATCCCACATGACTGCAAATCTGCACTTGTCTGGGTAAAAACATCATGAACATGATGAATTCTATCATTCATCAGAGTTTGATTTTCAATTTCTTCTACAAAATCATTGTTGATCGACATTTGAAGAAGGAAAAGTAGATGCAACACGTTCATCTTCAATGGAATCCATAATTGATTGCATAAAAAATGTGAACATGTTGTAAAATCGTACAAGAATCTTGGGTTTTAGATGAAGAAATCGTAAACTTTGAGATAATCATACGAACAAGAATAGTGATTTTAGGAAGATAAATATTATCATTAAAAACTACCATAATTATCTGGTGCATGAAATTAGAAAAGTAAATAAACATTAAAAAATTAAAATCCCGAAAATCCTAAAATACCCCTACAAATTCTCTTAATTTCTATTGGTCCAAAAAAGTTAACACTAAATGACTGGTTAACAAAAGAAGTACACACTATCTCTCTCTCTCTCTATATATATATATATATATATATATATATATCACGATTTATTGTTTGAATTACATCAAATCATATGAATGTGAATTATTACAAAATCTTATATAAAATATGTAAAAAAAAACTTAAATTATGACGAGAAAATCTAATTGAGTCATAATTACAAATTATTATTGATCGTTACAATTTTTTTAGAGTAATGTTATGTAACAACTGCATCAATATTATTGATTGACGATTAATTTAAATTGAATCTAGTTTAACTATATATATGTTTAATTGAGAGAATAAAGTATAATCCTATTCATCTTTTAAACGTATAAATCTTCTATATTACCATTTAATTAAATAAAATATTATGTATAATTCGAATAACTGAAGATTCTTTCAATTATCACAAATTTAGGAGAATTCTAGGCATTTTGTCAACCGATTAGTCTTCCAAGAACATAATCATTCATTGGAGGATTAAGAATGTATATAATTGAAAATAGATTATGAGTAATTGTAAAATAATTAAATTACATTTTACTAATTGATTGTTATAAAATAAATGTTTTAATATATTTTAAAATACTATTACAGCAAATCTATATGAATACCCAATATGATTTCTCAATTCAATGTTTAAACCATATGCATGATTGAAATGGAATTCAATTATAAATCCTATCAAGTCCCACAAACACAACAGACCTATATATATATATATATATATATATATATATATATATATATATATATATATATAACCCTAACCCTAACCCTAGATACTAAAAAACAAAAGTACAACACCCCAAATGTAACATAAATCCCTTCACATCATTTACTTTTAACCCCCATCACCCTTTTGATTATTAACATTAGTCGTTTGATTTATCCCAAGTTACATGATTGAGGGTTTCGTCTGCAAAACTTGCGATAGGTATTTCGTATCCATGATCTTATCAAGTTAGATAAAACCAAGTTCGGTTATGTTTAAGTCCGTAAACGAAACTAAACAGGGTCGTGATTTTGATCTAGAATATACCATTAAAACATCGATATTGTATCAAATGTCAAGAAATACCTTTAGTTCTAAACAGTTATACATATCAGAATTTATTTTACGATTGTATTTAATATTTTTAACTATTTAATTGACCAATGTTATTTAGAGCCAAAAGTTTAAGAATATACTTGGACAATATATTGTAGCTATCATTAAAATTTCTTTTTATAGAAAATACAATAATATGTATTTTCCATAAAATAAATCAATAGTAGGAATAAATAGTGTGTGTGTGTGTGTGTGTGAGAGAGAGAGAGAAAGAAAGGACTGGCAGGGAAAGGGACCAGGCTGGCTCAGTAAGAACCGGCCCACTCAGGCCCAGTTTTGGCCACCTCTTATTCTTGTGATCCTATTCCTGTCTACTAATAAATACAATATTTAATTTTAATATACTTATAAAATATTTTATGTTCTTCAAATATTTTTTAATAACTTTTTTCTCATAAGATGAATAAATTAATTAATATAAAGATGTTATTTAATCAACTGAAAAAATGTAAAAATCAAAGTATTCTAAAATAATAATCATATTTATTATGAACACTGACAAATAGAACAACCATCTAAAAATATTAAGGAACTATTGCATTTGTTTTTTATACAAACCAAGTAAATCTTTTTTTTAGAATTATTTATCTATATTATTTCTGTTGTCTCAAATTAAGAGTTTAAAAAAGATATTACACTTTTTAGTTAACTAAACCATAATTTTACCCTTACATAATGTATCCATTTTACCAGCACTTCAATATTTATGCATTGGTTAAAGATAGTTAAAAATTTAGTTATACATTTTTTTACCAAGTATAAGTAGAAATGTAGACCCTTATTTTGGGACGAAGTTAACACCATTTATCATTTAGTGTTATTTTTTTGCAATTTTGGAAGTATCAATATTATTCATGTGTATACAAACTTAAAAGCGACGATTCCCATGTCTGCAAATTAGCATCGACAAACAACAGCTAAAACACTAGAAACATAACATCGATGAAAGAGTTAATATAACATACCAAGAGTCGCTTACGTCCGCTTGCTACTTGCTAAAGCTATAACCTTTTCTTCGATATTTGATGGCACAGAAGCAAACTAACTAACCAATATACAAAAGATCAAAAAACACCTAACCGTCCACCCACTGGTTCTTAAGTAAGCTCGGGTAGATGAGATAATGTTGACATATCTCATCTTACAGCTTTCTGCCTTCTCAGAAGCTCAAGGCGGGAAGAGAGTTCTGCGCATTTCCTTTTGGTTTCCGCAACCTGATTCTCCAACTCCTCCACCTGTTTTCGATCAACAATTAAATACACAAACCATTCAAATTACCATTCAAAGAGAACTGACGCAAAACTAAATGGTCATTGGCCAAACGGTATCTGAGTTAACGGGAGAGCCCGGCCTCCGAGGAGGTCAAGCGTGAAAACTTCACCAACACTGAGAAGTGTGTGTGTGTGTGTATTTGCCGTATATAAATATTATATACATCAAAAAAGAAACGATACCAAGCTTGCTTTTTTGGCAAAACTTTGACTTACCGTAGTTTTTAATTCATTCTCCTTTTGCACGTACTCCTCACACCTGCAACGAAGAATCGCCAGGGTAAATGCGTAATTAGACAAAGTACAGGAAAAAAGAAGATGTAAATTCTGCTCAAACCAAATTGACCTAATAAATTCCGCTCAAAAGCAGATAAAGACCAAATGATGGAAAATGGTATCATGGAGACCTGGTATAACATGGTCCTAATATGTAAATTCATGGACCTTGCATTGTTCTAGTTAAGATAAAAAGACTAGTGTTACTTACAAAATCGCCCTTTTGCTCAAAAGCAAGAAACACCCATCCTTTTCAGCATTCTTTGAAACCATTGATATACCAGCAAAAACAAGAGTAAAAGCTAGAGAATCCATCGTTGAAATAAAGCGACTTACTTATATCTGTTACCACCCATCTACTTTAATGTGGACAACCTTTGTTTCAGTATAAATCTTTTAGACCGAGACTTGGAGATTATACAAATCTTTTTCTCACTTTTCACTGTTCCATTATTTTCTATACCCTCTAAATCATATTCTCGAGAGCAATATTAGATGTATCCATTGCAACAACAACAAAAAAAACTTTTACCTCATAAAAAGTTGGATATTCTCATCACATATTTGATCGATGTCCCTTGAACCATCTCCATATGCTACATCTTGATCAAAACCCTGTCATCAGTGACATCATACCATCAATCTTTATTACATAATTTGTTACCCACAAAAAAAAATAAAAAGATAAACAAAGCTTAGTTCTCAGTATTCAACACTGCTATTGATCCTACTTCCACCAACTAAAAGAAAGTTTGACCCGTTTACAGACAAAGTAGTCCTAAGTGAAGTGATCTTTCATAATGGGATTTTCGCTACAAAACCAGTCCATAAATAATCAATTTAGATTCCTAATTTTTATTGAATAATATAACAAATTAACAAGTAACGAGAGATAAAGAAAGACTCACAGACTCAAATCCAGGAGGAGCCTGAAGAATGGGTATGTCATTGTTGTAAATGGTTCTGCCATTGCTCCCTATCTGTGAACCATTATAATCCAGCCTTGGGTTAGCCGCAAGACCAGCACTGGTTTGATTAACCCTTTCACCTTGGGCCTGAAGCGGCATACTAGACACCTTCTGCATTTTGCGCAGTAGACTTGGATCCGGCTTGTGCCCAATCAAGTGACAATGGTGTCTCCTGTGTTGTTCACAAATCACAACAACAAATTATTAAAATCTCAAAATAAACCACAAAATGTCAAAACAATCAACTTCTGGAAAAAGTTGCAATTAGTAAGATAACTACAGTGCTCATTACATTACATTACATATTGTGGAAAATGTGTTTAGTATATATCCATGTGTAGTAGATAGAACATAAACTAGCATTATTGTACTCCAGACAGGTTGTTTGTTTACCTCTTAATAGTTCCATTAAGAGGAAACCTCTGAATCGCTAAGAGGTGAATCTAGTTGGCAAAAAAAAGTCTACCTCTTAATGGTTCTAAAACCCTCTGAATGATTTTGTATCTTGGGTCTCCCTTAACCATTCGGCACCCTAATTTCATTATGACCAATTACCAAACAACCATATTTCATTTTGCACTATATCATAAAAGCCTCTTAATCATTCTTACCACTTAATCATCCTGCACCAAACCATTCAGCAATTGCCAAACAGTTCGTTGGAAGTATGTAAATTGAAAACCGAGACAGTGTTTACAAACAACGAACCAGTAATCCATTTGCATTTGTCTTAGCTTCATTTCCAGCCTCGAGAACAAAGATGATCTTTCAAAATCCTGCTTGTCATGTGCTGGCTCTATGAAATTTGCTTCAAGAACTCCTGCAACAAAAGTCGGTGGATTTAGGTTATAGAAATTGTTTAACATTCAAACTCGTGAAGAGAATATACTTACCAACGATGCCATATCCTTTAGAATGTCCATCAGCAGTTACTTTCCAGAAGGGCTGAAACATTTGACATTAAAAATCTTACTGGACTTTGACTTGTAGTGTATAAAGCACCCAAATATAAATTAAAGTCCCAACTTCGAGAAACACGTACCCGGATAAGACGGTTTTTATGGTAAACATTGAATCCAGTAATTCCGATAGCTGGTGCTTCTTTGATAAATCCAAGCGTTGTCTCCACAACAGCCTACATCAGATTGATCAAAATGCAATGAGTTATACATGATATGAACCTCCGAGAACCATGAATTAGAGCCTTAACTCGGAATAAAGAATATGATCAGAAAAATTGGAGGAAATAAAATTTAGATAAAGAGCCAAAAAGATAAGGCAAATATCCATGGAGGAAATAAATTTAGATTTAGATGATCCCTTCCTTCCATTGTAGATGCAAAAAAATGGTTTACACAAATATTAATAAATGTTTCTGGGGGTCTCGAATTCCCTTAATAGCATTGATATAAACCAACCAAGAACTAGAAATGACATGAATCAAGAGTTCTCTTTTCAAGTTTCAAATCTCGTGATCATGCTTGACCCATGGGCATCATGGTAAATGTGTACAAGTGGTGTGCGAGGGAAAATAAGTCGCTTTAAGTTCTAAAATTTCTCAAGAAAAGAATGATTGCTTCTAACGTGAAAGGAAATTAAATCTTTTGTGAGATGGAGGGAATATGTTGGTATTCTTACCATTAGAAAAAATAAATAATTAACATGAAATAATTATAAATATCTAGTTTCCAACCATGTAACAGGGTGTCTAAAACAGAGACACCACATATCAAAAGGGCTAGACATGGCAACATATCATATACTGCAATTTTACCTCTTTCATTGAAGAGACATGTGGCCGGTAGGTGACTAATTCCCGATAGTTCAAATCATCTGCTATATTATACTGTTCAACAAGTTTCCCCCTTAGGAAAATTTTGAAGTTTTTAAACTTTCTGAGGTACAATATAGAAGCATATGCCTGTCAAAAAAAAACACTCTACATCATGATGATGCCAAATTAAAAAATCAAATGCACCAAATAGAATGTTTATAATTCAAACAATCACCCTTAATGAATGAAGAATGCGGTAAGAAATATGTGCTTGCGTTTCAGCCGCTTTCTTGCTCACTTTGGCCAAACGAGCAGCTTCATCCCTCAATTTTATATCCTATATCAGCAGGCAAAAAGAAAATTTAATATTGTATAATAATATTATTATCATTGAAAAATGAAAGCCACGGTCTGCAACTGATATAAAAAATATAAAAAAGGGAAGCGTTACATTCATCAACCTGAAAGAAATTCATCCATTATAATATAACCTCAGCGTACCTCATCATCTTCGTCACAGTTCAATTCATAGATGCCTTCATCATTGAGCCATAAGTTGTATATGATTATCTTTGTCCCATGCGACCCAATATCTTCAAACTGGGAAAGATAAGTGTGGTAAGGAAAGATGATATGAGAAACCAAGTCAATAAAAAGTCAACACTGGCATGCTTGTAGGAATGCTTACGCAATATGAAAATTGCAACAAAGAAGATCAAGCAGTTTATTTGCATGGTGAATAGATACATAAAAGTATGAAATTGCAATGTTACAGCTTTCATAGCGTCAACAAACAATTTTGTGAATAAATTAATTTTTAAAACAGAAAAACCATAGAATATAAGTTAACCTGTTGCAACAGGTCCTCTTTTGAAGCGAATGGAGACCATTCAAGAATTGTCTTCAAGTTAGTAGACCAATCATCAAGAGAACTATATACTATAGGTTCTGCCCAATGCTTCGAGACATCAAAATCAATCTGCAACCAGATTCTACATAATAAGAATAGAAGGACGAAAGAAAGAGAGATCGATTTAAAATGAATATAAAGAGTTCACATGTCTACCATTGGGACAATCACGTCATCTTGTCCGGTTCTGCGTAGAAACGTATAGGATAAAAGACCAACACTTTGAGTTGCTCGGCTACAAGATATAGCAAAAAATAGTAGTTTTAGAGAAAAAAAAAATAAGTTAAATTATAACAAAACAAACCCACATTGAGATATAAGTTTAAATTTAAAATACAATAAGAAATTAACAAGTTTATATTAGAAGAATTATATGTACAATCACATGCTATTTTTTCAAATAAATCATTAGAGAAAAAATTATTCTAATTCAATATATACGATAAACATATCATTTATTATTATTTATAAAAACTTATAATCACACAGGTAACTGAAAGTTTTTAAATTAAGTTAATTATAACAAACGTGTATCAATAAATAAGTTTAAATTAAAATACAATAAGTAAATGTTCCCTTCTACCGAAAATAAGTTTCCACATTTCTATTTTAGTTTGTCCCAAAATAAGTGCCCTACTTTCGAAAGTAAATGTCTATTTTCCCATTCTACCCTTAATTATGTAATGGAGAAATTATCTCTCTATTATTAAGGATAAAGTGTCCTTTAGTTGATTAAAAAGTGAAATGATTTCCCAAAATAAGTGCCCTACTTTCAAAAGTAAATGTCTATTTTCCCATTCTACCCTTAATTATGAAATGGAGAAATTCTCTCTCTATTATTAAGGGTAAAGTGTCCTTTAGTTGACTTAAAAAGTGAAATGATTACACATTCCTATAACTGTGAGCCTTCTTCATTGTGGACATGTAGTTTGGGACAGAGGGAGTAATAAGTTTATATTAAACAAATTATACATAAAATTCAACATGCCAATTTTTCAATATACATCATTAGAGAAAAAATATTTGAAACTTAATATATACAATTAAAATATCATTTATTATTACTTCTAAAAGCTATACCCCCACAAAGCAAAGGTAAAAGTAAATTTTAATCCTACCATTGTTTGCCAAAGCAAATAAAAACACTTAAATACAGAATCTGAAACCAATTCATGGATAAACAAATATCCCAGACAAAAAAACTGGGTAGGGAGAGGAATCAGAGGATGGGGTGGAAAGAGTACCCATTCCGAGATGCACAACTGAAAACAATCACATCAGCTCCTAACCGCATAGTGCTTGTCTTGAACCCATTGCCATCTGAAAAAATTAGTTCCCTTCAATTGTCAAGATACATGCACATTGAATTCAAACTCAGCACTTCATACAGCAAACAGAAACTTTACTAAAGCAAAGTTTTTAGATGCAAAATGAGGTTTTATCAACTCGCAAGAAATTCTTGGACTAGGCTGATAGATGATCATGAACCATGGCATGGAGTGAAGACTTGATGATGTCTGAACCAATTAAGGCACTTTAGAACAATTAAGATGAGAGGAAACAAAAACGAAAGAGAAAAGGAGACGAGAACAACAATAGACACAACTAGACCATTAATACCTAGCTAAAAAGCACATGAAAACACTCCAAAGAATCCGCTATATCTATCCTACGGTACTGCAAACCTATTTGTCGACTCTCCACAATCTAATAGTAATAATTAAAATCACAATATAGTTAATGAAATGTCAAAATATTTTGATATATTTAATATATGCACTTAATATTTGAAGATTTCATTTTTTTATTAATAATATTGTAAGTTGGCAGCTTCTTATTAGAGATACACCTATATATTAATTTGATAATCCATGAAGTCGTTCCATACATATCGAGAAGAGAAGAAGAAGAATCACAAGGAGATGAGGAAGGAAGATGACAACCACAACGAAAAAGATGAGAAGGACGAAGACATTGACAAAGAAGATGAGAAGAAAAACCTTCGATTTCCGACAGTTACTCTTCATCCTCTTCAATTTTGTAGAGAATGAAAGAGAGAAGAGAAAAGAAAATTGTTGAAGGGAGTCTTGGTCTTGCAATATGCAAGGAGGTTGATTTCCGTGACATTTAAAACTAATGGTTGCTAGTAAATAGGATTCCTATAAATAGATACATAGTTCCTACTGCAGTGCGTTCTTCCACCGTTACACTAAATACCTTCGGTTTGAGATCGAAACTACTGCGACATGAAACACAACTCAACTATGCTTTATGCAACAAATCCTTTGGCGCAAGCCGCAAGGTTAATCCTCATCATTGAACGGCTAAAATATTAAGGTGGTGTTTGGTTGCCAGAATGTTTTTGGATGGAATGGAATCTGTCAAAGGAATTTGACTTTGAAGGAATTGGAATGGAATGTTGTCGGGTACTCGGGTTTGAACACATGTTTGGTTCGCTTACATTGAAATGGAATCTATTAAGGAATTTCAATATATCTGTTTGGACCACAAAATGTAGCTTTGGAATTGGAATGAAATAATGATTAATGACCAAAATGCCCTTTTTGGAAAAAAAATCTTTAAAACAAACAATACTCTGAAAAAATAAAATAAATTAAATTAAATATTAAATATTTCAAAAAAATAAATAAAATATATTTCAAAAAAATATTAAATTAATAATAAAATAAAAATAAAAAGTATTAAATTAAATTAATTATATTATATTTGGGTTAAAGGGTATATTTGGGAAATTGGGATCATGAAAATATAACATTCCATTCCATCAAAATCCCAACTTATTGCGAAGGAATGTTGAAATCCCTTGTTTGTCGAATTTGGTGGAATTTGAGGATTCCTTCTTTAGAAAAGAAAGAACTAGCAAAGAAATGGAATATGGTCAATGGAATTCAACATTAACGCAACCTAAAGATCAAAACAGAATGGCTAAAAATATTAAATCGAAAGAGTTATTGATAGTTACATTGTCCAATTGTGCTATTTGTCTTCTTTGTTGAGTATCCCAAACTCATGCACTTCCGAATGCCCTCTGGATCCATTCCACCTCCATCATCTGCAACAACATTTCAGATTGCTGAATCAATATGGATACTGATACCTACCTAAAAAAACGTTATAACCATCAATCTGAAAGTGAAAGATGGTACCAAGAAAAAGTAAAGCAGGAGAATTGTCTCTCTTGCTGTAAATTCTGTCAACCTTCACAAAAGTTGCCCCATTGTTGATCTGATACACAGGGTTGACGACATTAACACCATACAATCTGAATATTTCAATTAGCAATATAATATTTCACCCATAGAGTTCTGCATATAAACTTGCAATCCATATATATCAAATAACACATACATAGAAATGCAACCCACTGACATAATTTACAAACAAGAAAAACACGTAAATAGTGCAACCAGGCTTTGATAAGGTGAGAAAGAAAGAAGATGAAAATAAAAACATTAACAACTAAATATCTATAAATGTTCTTCCCCTGCACAAGAAAATAATAATTCCATTCGCCAATATGCAAGCAGTTTTAAGAGCTATAAATTAAACTTAACAGAGAAACTCCTAGACAACTGAAGATGTGAACCACCTTCTATGTACTCAATGTAATGATTGTAATCTAATTGGTCATTTACAAAAAAAGAAAAAGAAAAACTCAAACATAAGGTTAGATAGTTTACATATTCATCTCAGATCGCCTCAACTAAGAGTTGGCTGGTAAAAGAAATATACCAGAACTACATGAATGTGTGATATGTTTAAACCATATGGCATGGCATTGATTGCAAAAATATGTATATTTCATGTTTTAATGATATTCTTGTGATGACTAGAACTAAAGGTTACCTCATCAACAGCATTATCCAACAGCTCAGCAATAGCTGCAATAAAAAATGGCTACATTGTGAGTATTACCTCTTGAAAATACCATAAATAACATTGAACTTATTAACTTGGGTTTTGAGGAATTAGAGGATCCATTAAAGTATCCATCTTCACCTGCCATAAGCCCATAAGTACAATAAAATATGTGTGGCTATGGTTTTCAAATTTTCAGCATGCTCATTGGGACTTCACGGCTTCTTATAATATGATCTAATTCTCTTTACCTTTTCACTTTCAGATTTTTTCGTAACCTGTATTTTGATTTTTGATTTCTGGTTGGTGTGAGATGATTGAATAACATGGATCATGGACGTAATAAGTAAGCATGCCTTATGCATACAGATAACGAAAGTAAATATCCATGGCAGGCCAATTGTAAAGAACAATAAGGTGGAAGTCTGGAAGATAGTAGGACAGTCAAGATGCCACGTCTGATGTCACAGATCAACAAATTTAGTTTTTTTCACTTAATATGTTGAATATAAACTCCATCACAGGCTAGTTCATATTGTCCCCACGCCTAGAAGAAGATCGTTACTAAACTTAGAATGTATGCAGCTTGTGCATTCCTAGGCATATAAATAGAATATTCGGACCTGACAAAATATAGGATCACAGAACAGAGCCACCTCATAATCACTAGGCACTCGTCTATGTATCCACATATCACATTGTTGACTACCCAAGCCCCTAATCTCTCAATTTAATAACTGGGCAAAACATTTATGTCAATGTCAAAACAGTTGGTGGTATAAGATATCATAGAAGGAAATGAAAGATGATCCAAATCAAATGACTAATCTGTAATAACAATTTCAGTTTACTCCTTGCTTATATTCCAAAAAGTTAAGTTCTTCTCTACTTCTATCTGGGGTATTATCACCTAGATTTCTCAGTTTCCTAGTTAAAGATTCAGGTTCTGATGTCCAACATTGGGAATACAGAAAAATTTGCACCTTGAGTACTTTAAATTGTGCTGTTGAGGGATTATAATGAAGCATAAGCAAATCTCATAAAAGGCTGCACTTCTTGAAAAGATACTATTGCTTCTCCTTATTTTCTTAAACCCCAAAAGGGAGACAATCAAATTGTAGAACATACCTCCAAAAGCCCATTTGTGTGAAGTTGCATTGGAATGAAGAAACTTTGGGTGCACACGAGCATGTTCCAGTTCACCTGAAATAAACCAGAACCCCATTCAGTGACTCTGCATGTAACACCCTCTTTTTTATTTTGTTAGAATACAAGGGTTATGGTTAAGTTTAATTATGCAAAAGATTCTATAGCATCTTTCAAATCATATTTCAGTGACAAGTAGCTTACAAGTAGCTTAAAAGGCAAAGCATAAGAAATCAAACCTAAATACACGACAAAGCAAGTCTAAGTAAGCATGATAAAGCAATCTAGTTATGAATTGTCAAAGCTAGTAGTACGACAAAGCAAGTCTAAGTAAGCATGATAAAGCAATCTAGTTATGAATTGTCAAAGCTAGAAGCACGACAAAGCAAAACTAGAAGCACGACGAAGCTAGAAGCACGACAAAGCAAAGCTAGAAGCACGAGGTGTCAAGATTCTCTTATCCTAGAAGCATGAGGTGTCAAGATTCTCTTATCCTAGAAGCACGAGGTGTCAAGATTCTCTTATCCTAGAAACCGGGGCGTTACACTGCAAGACAAGTGTGCATGTGTATTCCAGTCGCCTATATGGTGATTAATTTAATTTACTTAATATATATATATAGGCATGGGATCAGGTGAGAAGCGTGAGAAGTACTTTTAAACCGCTTTTTAAAGGGAATTGATCCGGTGTATCTCGGTGCATCTTATCTCGGTGCATCTCATCCTAAAGTTCGTCCATTTCTCATCCAACGGTTGATAACCACTTTTCGCACTTCTCACCAAATTTGGAACTTCTCTCCGGAACCCTACCCTATATATATATATATGCCATGTCCTATCACAACGTAATGTCCGACATCTAGGGGCAAGGTCGCAGGGACCAAGAGGGACACCATGGAAATTGCAACAATTTCCTTTGTGACAGAATTTCAAGCTATGTTTATCTATTCATTGTAATCATTGGGAATAATTTAATGCTATTTTGTCCACTTCCCTATTTGGTATTTACACAATTAGCTAATAGTAGTTCAAAACTTCTATCGAACAGAGGCAACAACACTACAACTACAAAACCTCTATATAAGTTTCAGTATGAGGTGTTTGTGAGCCAGATTAACACTTGCTTGAGTGAAGCTACAAACTTTAGCTACTGATACTCCCTCCATTCCTATATTTAACTTTGCAAAAGAAACAACAAAAGCTGCACTTGTGGTGTAAGATGTTACAATGCTGCTTTTCCTGAATCCCCAAAGTGTAGGATATTAATACAAAGAATGCATATATTAAACCTTGGGAAGGATTCCATTTTATTGAACCAATTTCAAAGGCTCCTGCTTTCCAAAAACTCCGGTTCTCCAATCTCCGATCATCCGACTCGATTGTTGCGCTATTCTGAACTTCTGGTCTGCTTGGTCGATCACCGCCTTCATCATCACTATCCGGAATCTCTACAACGTTCAGCGGCTTCTCTACAAACCTCGCCATTACAACCGATTAATTCACTTGAAGTCAAAGATGGAATTCGATAGAAGAATTTCAATAGTAAATTTGTAATTAGGGTTTTGAACAACTTTTGACAAAGAGGGGTTTTTTCTTCGGTTTGGGGGGAAGTAAAAAGATACAAGTTAAATGTTGTACGGAATATAGTTCCGGTTTTATTTGTTTCATCCGAAACCTATGAAACAACTTAGGTCATCCGAATTCATATCCTCAAACCCTCTTGTCACCTCAGTACCACATCAGTTTTTCTTCTTACCTTCTCCTTACCCTAAGTTGGAGTACCCATACCCTCAAACTCTCTTGCAACCTCATTTTTTTTAATTCTTTTATTTATACATTTAATTATTTAACAAAATAAAAATATTTATATATTTTTTAATAAATAAAAATAAGATAAATAATAAAAATAAAATTTCATATCATTCATTAAAAATAAAAATTACAAAATTCAAAACGCTAAAAAAATAAAAATTACAAAATTCAAAACGCTAAAAATCATGAAATTTTTTAATAATTTCTTTTCTCGCTAAAGTAGCCCTCAAAACTTCTCCCGAAAGGTGATCATGCGGGGATATGTAGAACTCGGAGTCTTCTTTAAAGCATTTTTGTCGTTCGAGTGCCAACTTCTCTCGTTCCGGGATAGATTGTTGTGTGGAGATGGATTGTGGTGTGTGCGGGATAGAATGTTGGGTTTCCGGAACAATGTCGTCGTCGAGATCGATTGCGGGTGAAGGAAGATGGTAGTTAGCCGGAGTAAAACCTTGTTGAATCAAACCGGGACGTGTAAATTGGTAAGGAATTTGTGGCGGAAATTGTTGGGGAAATTGTTGCAAAAATTGTTATTGAAATTGTTGCGGAAATTGTTGCGGAAATTGTTGCGGATGATAACCTTGTTGTGAAAACGCTTGGAAACCAAACTCCGGGTCTTGTTGCGGTTGCGGTGTATCTGATCGCTTACGACGGGATGTAGGTGTTTTGTTTGGATTCATGATGAAATTTTAGATAAATGAAAGAATGTATTGAATTTGAGAGAATTTGAGAGATTTTGGTGTGAAAAAATAAGAGGTTTGGATTAATATATATAGTGTGATTAAATTGAAAAAAAATATAAACAAAGAGCCGTTGAACAACGTTTATATTTTCAAAATTTTATAAAAAAAATTAAAAAAAAAAAGAATTGATCGGGACCAATCGGGTTGGAGAACCCGGGGCCTGGAACCCGCCCTAAAGCCCGAGCCCCCCGTACCCGTTCCCGCTTGAACCCGCACGAACCCTGGCGTGAGCCCGAGCTCCGCTACGGATGGCCTTGCGGATGTTCGAAGTAAAGATTGCAAAATGGGTCGGGTCCCGTGGGGGATCGGTGGAAGATCGGGACTCGTCCGGTTTAAAATCGATTATGGGATCAGCCAGATTTTTTATTTAAAGCTTATTTTTAAAGATATTTTTAAGTATATTTTAAATGTATTTGATTGAAGACTAAAATAGTAAAATGTATTTTTAAGTGTATTTTATTAAATGTGTTATAACAAAAACATATATTTTAGTGTATTCGATTGACTAAATTAAAATATATATTTGATTGAACAAATTCTTTATAACAAAAAGATATTTTTTTAGTGTATTTGAATTGAACCAATTATAATAAAACGTATTTATTAGAGTATTTGATTGACTAAATTTTTCAAAAAAATATTTTTTATATGTTAAAATCAATTAAAAAAATTAAGTGGGACCGAATTGGGCCCGGCTCGGTACCGGTTCTCATAACTGGGCCTTGTAAAGCTTAATCAGGCCTTCGTATTTGGGTCGGGACCGGTTACACCGGAACCAGTTACGAGATCACTATTTGGGAGCGAGACTGATTTCGGTCAGGCCCGAGACCGATTTTTGCCACATCTAATTCAAACGAACTATTTGATGGGAAATTTGTTCATGTTCATTCTTTTATAAACATTTTTTTTGTTTGTTTACTAAAATGAACAAATATGAAGACTGGCTTCGGTTTTCATTAGGTTTTTTATGTTTGTTAATATTCATTCATTTATGTTCGTTTACGTTTGTTTATACATATAAATATGTTTATATATTGACATTAATATATAAAATCAATACTTAAATTAAAATTTTAGAATTTACATGTATCCGTTCTAAGCGATTGTTTGTTTGTCTCTTAATACTTCCATTAAGAGGCAACGTGTGAATTGTTGAGAGGTAAATCATGTTTGGTATCAAAAACCCAACCCCTTTATTGTAATAACCAAGAATTCTTTTAAGTGAAAAGATTAAGTTTTGTGGAAAGTTGTTGTGAAGTTGAAAGTCTAAGGGCTGAAGTGTGATTTGGTAAAAGATATAATAACTCTTGAAGTGGGCTCAAAACCCTAGAAGCAAAGTTTTTGTGTGTGAATGTGTGTGTGTGTGGCGGCTTAGAGAGAAAGAGAGGGAGCAGGAAAGAAATCGTCCAAGAGCAATTGGAGAAGGAGAGATCATCAACCAGCAATTGGAAGAAGAAATGGGAGATGGAATCTAATCATTCGGGTAATCTCTTTTCTCACACCCTGGTTTAGAACTGGTTATTGGGTTTGGGTTATGTGTGAGCTTTTGCTTAAAAACTTAAATGGAATCTTTGAACGGATTAATAGTGTTAAAATATTCTTCTGTTGAAAAAGGAACTCATTAATCGATTTAAGTTGGATTGATTTCAGTATTAATGCTAGTCAGTATCGTCGCCATGTCCGATTACGAGATTCTGGAATTTATTAAGGAACCGGAATAAGAACTCGATGATCCGGTATCCGTATCAGATCCGGAATCTAAAGAGATCCGGTAATAGGTTGATGGATCCGGAATGGAACTCGGTTCCGGAATGTGGTTTGGTTCCGGTATAATTAAGACCCAGAATGGTTTTAATACCGGAAAAGGGCCGAAGCCCGGAATGAATTAAATACCGGAAGGGCCGAAGCCCGGAATGTTTTGATACCGAAATTGGGCTTTTTGGAAAAGGGATCCGGAATAACAACTTCCGGAATTTGGGTCGGATGTGTTGGATCCGGAATTGACTTCCGAAGATGGGCCGAGGTATGGATCCGGTATTAGGAGATTAATGGGATCCGGTAAATTGAGACAATTTCGGAAGTGGGGCTTATCATGTTGGATCCGGAAACTCTTATTTTAATTGGATTTAATTGGACTTAAAGCAAGTAACCCGGTAATGAACAGTAGTGATCCAGAATAGAAAATTGTTGGGCTCAATTTCATTTGATCCAGTATTTTATATAAATAATGAATCCGATAATTAAGAAATCAAAGTCCCGGTATTCGGATAGATCAGTTCGGATGGTAAGGAAGGACGGTGTCGAGATCTTGAAAGTGTCAATTCAAGAGCGAGCAGGGGATTAGAGCCCCGACTCTTTATGTCGAGCTTTTCAGTGACGGATTGAAACGTGTAGAGGTAGATTGTGAGATAATTTGACCAAGACGGAAATAGTACGAAATGGTAGAGTAAGTGGACCGTGGAACGCATGTACTACAAGTTGTCGCAAGGCCGAGAGGGCGACCACTAGTCGAAGGAAGGGTGTCAATGATAAGTTGCGTGAGTAAAGCGGTTGACCTTGTTAGAGTGAGTAGCCTTCAATTGCAAGTGGAGTTTTATGCATTGCGTTCTTATAGGTAACATGAAAGTTTCACGATTTAAAGTAAATGTGTAAATATAAATTTTGATCGAAAATGAGTCAGCGTGTACAAGCATATGTTTAAAGAAAAGGCGATTTCATTTACGTCGCACAATGAAATTTTGAGCTTAACGATTTGCAAAATATTTCACACTTTCCATGATAAGTTAAATTGTTGCAAAAAGTCAAGAAAATGTTTGCCAACAAAACTTTTATAACCAAAAAGGAGTATTGACATTTTGATGTCATAGAAATGAGTGTGAGAACCGACTGGTTATTTCGTGTCAGTGATTCCTTTTAGAATTTTGTTGTACAGAAGATTTTCATTCAATGTGTCACAGTCGTAACAACGTCATTTTGGTTGAGAAAGACCGAGTTTTACTGAAAGGATGCGTGCGAACGATTCTCGAGATCGTTGTGCAGGGCATTGGAGTTATGAGAATGTTGGGGTCAGGTCCCCAAGTCGTTTCCAAGTGTTGTTCTTTAAAATAATAAAAAGTGCGAAATGATTTATTTAACGCGTTGTCATGCATGAAGGCTACGAACTCTCTAGGTCGTGGAGTATTACATTTTAAGATAAGGAAAGATTCCGAGAGGGGAGAAGTGTTGGACAAACCAGGGAAGAATGTTTATAATTTTGGTATTTGTGTTCAAGAAGAGAGGTGAACAGTGGAAGAGTCGGAAGTGGACCTTGGTGTCAGTTGTATGAGAGTATGTACCTTGTTCGGTAACTAGAAATACGGTTGCCAAGGGGCGGTTGCGTCTGGAGGAAGAACTTGAAGCCTTCAAGGTGTTGGTATTAGCAACTCGCTATGAGTAGTGTGGTAAGGCATAAATGAGATATCCTCGACGTCGAATAAGAGTCTTAAGGTGATCTTAGAATATTGATGTTACAGGGGTAAGCATTGAAATGAGGGCGACGAATAATGAGGTTGATTATGATATGTTGGAAGAATTAGGTTCAGTAAGGATCCCATGTGAAAGAATAGGTTAAGAAAGTATCAACATGTTGACTATTGACGTTGAAGTTTGCAGCTGTGTAAGGTGGCTGAGGCCGAAGACTTGAACCAGAAGGTTGAAAATTGATAGAGCGCCTTGTAGGGGTGTTAAGATGATGAGAGACTGCGGTTTTGGATAAGCGTTCTACTTACGAGGTATGGAGGGTTCGTAGGAGGACAAGATATGTAGCACGAACGAAGTGAGTGTATAAATTACAGGTATCAGTGAGGGAATGTGCCCTGTCTATGTAAGGGTTCGGATCGTAAAGAGCTAGCAAGAACGATTAAGTTGAGTTAAGTGGGAACTCCTGAGTTGTAGTTTAACTAGAGTCGGGTAAGGACAAAGTAGCGAGATAGGCTCGATTATGTATGCGGGAGAATATAAAGGAAAGTTTGAATTGTGTATGAATGACCATGAGAGACCAAGCATTTTTGGTTATACGAGTAGCTAAGTAAGTATATTCTTGGAATCATAAGAAGTTTAAAGAAGATGATAAATGGGTTAGTCAAAATGTGGTGTAGTAGAGGCGAAATCTTTAAAGACTGCGATTTGTTTCTGATGTGTGAAAGAATCATCCGAGGGGGTAACAGTTGGAAATCAAAGAATGTGCAGTAACATCGAGCACTGGTGCCATTTCGAGATGATTTGGTTGAATGCCTTAAGTTAGAATCTTGGTGCAACCGATTGGTTATGTATGGTAATGAGAAAGTATTTTCAGCATGTGTAGAGACCGGAGGAGAGGGGCAAGTAATGTTTGATGGACGGTGCTCCACGCTAACGTGGGGAGATGAAGATAGTACGTTGGATAAGTGAGTGGTTTAGAAGCAGTAAATGTTGGTAGTAACATCGGAAGGGTGAAGTAGTGTGAGTAGATTGACTCCGGAATGTGTGCGAACTCCTGGAAAGAGTACGGAGGAAGGGGATTTGTGTATGTTTTAAAGTGCGGGAAAGAAGTGGAAAAAGGCTGTTGATGAGTTTGAATTGATGATGTTGTGAGAAATGTTCAAATGAATTGGTCGTTCAGTGACTAAGCTATTGAGAATAGTATGGTGTGACCGTGGTTACTCCTCCCAGTTGAGTGAGGATAACCGAATTTATGTTATATGACTAGACACTTGTGGCAAGTAGTGAGAAATCAATGTGTTTTCAGGATAAGTTAAATTCGGATAAGTGAACACTTCAATGAGGAAGCATGGAGGTTTCCTGCTTTTAGTTACGTATAAGTGTGGGTGATAAAGTGGTGAGAACTTACGAAATGGTCGATGAGCGGTAGCCGATTTGTCCCGAAGAAAAGTGAGGTAGATTATGTTTCGAAGATCCGTCGAAGTTTTGAAGAGTGGATAGATTGTGTACGAACTTGGGGTGTCCGATGAGATTGTAGAAGAATTCTTAGTGCGATGCACGTCTCTATTTTGGAGAGCAAATATTGGAAGTTGAGGTGGTGGCGACCTTGCAAGAAATACTGATGAGAAGGAGTTGATTTTCGCCATTATTGAACGAGTTGGAGCCGAGGCTTACAAGTTAGACTTGTCGGAAGAATAAAAAGAAGTTCATCCAGCGTTCCATGTCACGAATCTAAAGAAGTGTTTGGCAGAAGCAGATGTGGCTGTTCCCTTAGTGGATATCAACATTGGTGAGAAGTTGACTTATGTCGAGAAACCGATAGAAATCGTGGGTAGTAAGGTTCGCAAAATGAGGGACAAAGAGGTTCTATTAGTAAATGTTCAATGGAGATACCATAAAGAACGAGAGGCAACTTGAGAGGTAGAAGCGGATACGAGGTTTAGGTACCCCCATCTTTTCAACAGCGGAATTCCGGGGACGGAATTCTTTTGAGGGGGGAGTGTTGTAATAACCGAGAATTCTTTTAAGTGAAAAGATTAAGTTTTGTGGAAAATTGTTGTGAAGTTGAAAGTCTAAGGGCTGAAGTGTGATTTGGTAAAAGATATAATAACTCTTGAAGTGGGCTCAAAACCCTAGAAGCAAAGTTTTTGTGTGTGAATGTGTGTGTGTGTGGCGGCTTAGAGAGAAAGAGAGGGGGCAGGAAAGAAATCGTCCAAGAGCAATTGGATAAGTAGAGATCATCAACCAGCAATTGGAAGAAGAAATGGGAGATGGAATCTAATCATTCAGGTAATCTCTTTTCTCACACCCTGGTTTAGAACTGGTTATTGGGTTTGGGTTATGTGTGAGCTTTTGTTTAAAAACTTAAATGAAAGCTGTGAACGGATTAATAGTGTTAAAATATTCTTCTGTTGAAAAAGGAACTCATTAATCGATTTAAGTTGGATTAATTTCAGTATTAATGCTAGTCAGTATCGTCGCCATGTCCGATTACGAGATTCTAGAATTTATTAAGGAACCAGAATAAGAACTCGATGATCCGGTATCCCTATCAGATCCGTTATCTAAAGAGATCCGGTAATAGGTTGATGGATCCAGAATGGAACTCGGTTCCGGAATGTGGTTTGGTTCCGGTATAATTAAGACCCGGAATGGTTTTAATACCGGAAAAGAGCCGAAGCCCGGAATGAATTAAATACCGGAAGGGCCGAAGCCCGGAATGTTTTGATACCGAAATTGGGCTTTTTGGAAAAGGGATCTAGAATAACAACTTCCGGAATTTGGGCCGGATGTGTTGGATCCGGAATTGACTTCCGGAGATGGGCCGAGGTATGGATCCGGTATTAGGAGATTAATGGGATCCGGTAAATTGAGACAATTCCGGAAGTGGGGCTTATCATGTTGGATCCGGAAACTCTTATTTTAATTGGATTTAATTGGACTTAAAGCAAGTAACCCGGTAATGAACAGTAGTGATCCAGAATAGAAAATTGTTGGGCTCAATTTCATTTGATCCAGTATTTTATATTTTATGAATCCGGTAATTAAGAAATCAAAGTCCCGGTATTCGGGTAAAGCAAAGGGATCCGGAGTTTTCTTAATTGTCTTCAACTGTATGAGTATGAGATGACATCTGCACCTACTTCTCAGCAATCAGTGAATGACATGACATCTGCACCTACTCCTCTCTTGGCTGATATTCCAGAAGTTGCTGAAGCTTCATCTTCAGCTCCTCCAGTTCAATTTAAGTCAGCGACTTATGCTCCGGCTCAGCGATGGACTGTAAATCACCCAATTGATCAAATTCTTGGTGATCCAAACGCTGGTGTTCAGACTCGACGAAGTGCAGGTAATATTTGTTTATTTGTTAACTTTATTTCTCTGATTGAACCAAAGAAAGTAGATGATGCCCTCAAAGATCCAAACTGGGTCAGCGCCATGCAAGAAGAGCTGACTGAATTCGAAAGAAACAAAGTTTGGAAACTTGTTTGAAGACCAACTGACAAGACAGTGATAGACACTAAATGGGTCTATCGTAACAAGTTGGACGAACATGGAACTGTCACCCGCAATAAGGCTCGACTTGTTGCTCAGGGATACAGACAAGAGGAAGGCATAAATTACGACAAAACATTTGCTCCTGTAGCAAGACTAGAATCTATTCGTCTATTCTTAGCATACGATGTACACAAAGACTTCAAAGTATATCAGATGGATGTTAAGTCAGCGTTTCTAAATGGAAAGCTGAATGAAGAAGTCTATGTGGAACAACCTCCAGGATTCTCAGATCCTAAGCGTCCAGGTTATGTTTATAAACTGGATAAGGCACTTTATGGCTTAAAGCAAGCTCCTCGTGCATGGTATGACACTCTATCCTCTTATCTCCATATTGAAAAAATTGAGCGTGGTAAAATCGATAAGACTCTATTCTTCAGGAAAGTAAAAGGTCATATTATTCTTGTTCAGATATATGTTGATGACATTATATTTGGTTCTACTAACCCTGACCTTTGTACTCGTTTCGCTGATAGAATGAAAGAAGAGTATAAAATGAGCATGATGGGTGAGCTAACATATTTCCTTGGTCTTCAGATAAAGCAAAATGAAAAAGGAACTTTCATTAATCAGGGAAAGTATGTTAAAGATATGCTGAAGAAATTCGATTTAACTCAGAGTTCAGCTATGAAAACCCCTATGGCACCACCACTGATACTAAACAAGGATCCCTCTGGAATACCTGTTAATGTCACGTTGTACCGTGGATGATCGGATCTCTTTTGTATCTTACAGCTAGCCGACCCGATATTATGTACGCAACCTGTTTGTGTGCACGATATCAAGCTGAACCTAAGGAATCTCATATGATCGATGTAAAGCGAATTTTTCGATACCTTAAGGGTACTGCGAACCTAGGTCTTTGGTATCCCAAAGACTCAGGGTTCGATCTAATCGCCTATTCAGATAGTGATTTTTCAGGTTGCAAATTGGATAGGAAAAGCACCACAGGAGGCTGTCAGCTCCTGGGTGGAAAGCTGGTGAGTTGGACAAGTAAAAAACATAACTCAGTATCCACCTCCACAGCTGAAGCTGAGTATGTAGCCGCTGGAAGCTGTTGTTCTCAGGTCTTGTGGATGAAAAATCAACTATTGGACTATGACCTACAGCTCTCGAAAATTCCAATCTATTGCGACAGCACAAGTGCCATCGCTATAGCCAACAATCCAGTGCTACACTCAAAGACAAAACACATAGAAATCAGGTATCATTTTATCAGAGATCATGTGATGAATGGCGATATAGAACTTTACTTTATCCCAACTGACTATCAGTTAGCTGATCTGGTCACCAAACCTCTTGATGAGACAAGATTCAACTTTCTCATCAGCGAGCTTGGAATGCTGAACTTTGAAGAGTAAAATCTTCAGCGGTTCACATTTGATCAGCGATAGGATAAAATCAACTTGTATAACCCATTCTATCATTCTCTCTCTGAACATAATTGATTCGCTGATATCAAGGTATGTTTTTCTTTCGCTGACAATCGCATGCAAATGCAAGATTTCAAGACAAATTGCATCGCTGAATATCTCTTCCTTAATCAGCGATACTTTGAAATTTCTAAAACCAACACTGATATTTCTATTCAGTGCTTCATGTTTTCAAAAGTGTCCCCGAGCTTTCAAAACCTCAGAGACATCCTAAAATATGAAAGGACATCCGTGACGTCAACGCAACGGATAAGACCCGACACGTTCTTTTTCTGACACACGTTTGCACGTTTCGTTTACCAGCCAATCAAATGCAAACACGTGTCCGTGTCATGATGAAAAACTTTCCCGCTCGAGTTTTTCTCTCTCTAATCTCACTATATAAACACATTTTGGGTTTATATTTTTCCTTTACGCGAAAAACTTCCTCTCCAAGCAAGAAAAAGAATACTGTTGCATCTTGAACATTCGAGTTTTCTCTCCTAAAGAACTGTTCATCTTCTACAAAGAACACAAGGTTAATATTCTTATATTATCTACTGTTTTAACTTGTTTTGGATCTTATCATTGTTTTTTTAAAAGATCAAACAAAAGAAACCATTCTTAAAATGAAATCATTTCTTTCATGGTTTTATGAACACAACCTTTCATGGTTGTTCTTCAAGTTTAATCGCAAATATCTTAAACTTGTTCTTCATACGTTTTTCCAGAATCTCAATCCTCAAAGGAAACTGGAAAACAAGACTTTCTATTGGGTTTGCATTTCGTTTTTCAAAAACAAGAAAACCCTAATCTTCATTAAGACATTTTTGTCTGAATGAAATGGACAAAATTCGAACCATCTTATTGGAAAATCTTTCCACATTAAGATTATTCTTATTTGTTAAATCTTTGGTTGAACTGATAATACAGAAATGGCATCTACTATTCCTATCGCTGAGAACACTGCTGCCGCTGAGGAACTGGAAATCATCAAGGCTCCTCAGGTTAAGGTCACACTTGAGGAACTGGATTGGACAAAAACAAACAACCTCTATGCGCTTTTCGAGTTTCCTCCTCGAAAGCAAGTCACGCATCTGAATGACGCTGTGAATTTCCACAAAACCTGTTGCCTATCTACAGCCCTGACCATAACACCTCCTGCACATCAGCTACTACTATCTCAGTTATGGTATTCTGCCAGACACACTCAGCTACCATCAGCCAAATATCCCTCAAAGAAAATCGATTGCATCCTCTGTGACACTGATTTTGGCACCATAAAAATCATCCCTGCCATTATCCGAAAAACACTGAGCCTTCCCATCGCCACAAAAGAAAAACCCTTTGTTCCTCTCCCTTACCACAAGAAACATGCTGATAGGGAAGCCATCACTGCATTCTTTGATGCAATGGGTTATGTATGGGAAACTGGAAGGGGCAAGAAGCTTGAAAAGAAGCTGACCCTCATCAAGAAGTCAAAAATGCCCAGCGAGATGAACTTCATCTTCGCACACTTGATAAGCTGCATGACTGCAAAGACCGGCTCCTCTGATCAAGCCGCTCAACCTCAGCAAGCAATGGGATATGCATTGCTGAAGGGTCTTCATGTTGACTGGGCATCGATAATCTACGATGATCTAGTGCTCAGAGTAGACTCTGCTGCTGACCGACCATCATGGGTTCCATACCCAAGATTTCTCAGCGCCGTCTTCCAAACCGGCCTAAAGGACAACTACCCAAAAGTAGGAGACCTGAAACTCTCTCAGGTTGGCCCTAAGGTACTCGACTTCAAGCCAGTGGCAAACGAGGTACGCCTCTCTACTCTCTTAACTCTTCTCAATCCTCCTTCTTCTACTTCTGCAGCTCCTTCAGTGGAAAAACCCACCGCTGATACCCCAACTGCAACCTCCATTCCTTCTAGAAAAAGGAAACAATCTTCTACCCAACTTGGTTCCGAAAGAACTAAGAAAACCAAGGAGCAACCCCAGCAATCTCATGCTGAAGACTCATCAGCTCATCTTGAAGAGCTGAAGGAAAGTTCAGTGGTACGCTCTGCCACAGCTGAACAAGCCACCCTTTCCATCACAGCTTCAGCGTCTCTAAACGCTGAGGTTATAAACTTGGAATCTACCCAACCTCCTTCAGTCTCTCTACAGACTGAAGAAGTGATTCTCAGCGGATCCAACGCTGAACCCCGCACCCAACCAACTTTTTCAACCTTCGCTTCTCTCTCTACTCCCTTGGACTCTAATCCAATTTTCACCACGATCACTGGAGCAACCGTCATTCTTCCAGAAGCTAAAGCTGTTATTTTTCAAGGAATGATGGATGCAAGACCTGCAGGAACTTCTATGCGTCAAGGTACTCTCACTGACGACATGGAACATTATTCAGGTCACAGAAGTTTTGATGACTTCGTCGACCCTCCTGCAGGTATACAACAACCCATATACACTGTAACTAAACCCCAAACTTCTGAGCTTTCCTTTGTTCATAAGTTCTTATCTGTTATAGGTCATAATTTGGGAGACATCAACGCATCTCTGAAGAACCTGGATACAAAGCTGACAGGTCTCACCACTACTCTCTCAGACAACTCTTCAGCTGTAACAAACACTGGAGAGAATCTCAACAAGCTGACAACAGTGGTTGAACAGAATGCCTCCAAAGCTGATTTGGAGAAGGTTAATAGAACTCTTGGTGATTTTGCCAAAGTTCTTGCTGACATCTACACAGACTACACCTCTCTCAAAACAACAGTTCAATCCATGTCCAGCGAGTTCATAACGCTGAAGACATCGGTTGGAAATCTTCAGGGAGATATGTCTGCTGTAAAGACTGACGTGAGTTCTGTAAAGACTGACGTAAGTTCAGTGAAGATGATGGTACAACAGATCCTGAATCACATGACCGCCCCTGCCCCTGCACCTTCGCATTTTACTCTGGCAGATCATGCTGAACTCTTCAAGATCACTCCTGCTATTACTGGCCTAGAAGACAGAGTAGCAGCGATTGAAACTTATATTGGGATCCCTGGCCAAGAAGACAGGGAACCAGAACCAACTGCTGAGTCATCGCATTCCTCCCCCACTCATCATGAGGAAAGGGGGGGGGGGAGAAGAACTCTGAAGACCTTCCCCAAGATGAATTTATCGAGGGGGAGAAGACTGAAAACCTCTCCCTTACTGAAGAGGGGGAGAAGACAAATGAAGAAACTGCTGGACCTCAGGGAGATGAAAACCCTGAGGGAACCGAGAAGCTTACCTCTGTATCTGAGGGGGAGCAACTCGAAGAAGATGCTGAAGAATCTGAATCTGAAGCTGAAGATGAAGAAGCCGTCGACATCTCTGATGATGAACCATCCTCTTCTTCAAAGAATGATGATGATGACGATGATGATGATGATGACTCCTTTATCGTCAAGCCTTCTCAGAAGACTACAGCTCTTAAAGGGATCCTATTAAATGAACCTTCAGGGGAGCAGACCAAGACAAAGCCTTCAGCGTCTGAAGACAATGAAAATCTGACGATCTTGCTTAAAAAGCCGGTTTGTCAGGTACACTACATCTTACTTCCTTACACTGCATCCCTCCTCTATCTATACACATTATCAGCTCTACTCTCCACAAAAAGCCTATACACTTAAACCAATTTATTTTCTCTGTTCTACCCAAGTTCTTATTCGTAAGATCGCTGTATTTCAGCTAGTACTCTCCCCTGTTTGAGGATATCGCTGAAGTTTCTATAGCTGCGACTTCACCAACAATAATCCCAGCTCCCAACGCTGAAGAAATAATCCCAGTCTTGGATTTGATCTCTGAGACTGATGAACCTGAAGAACAGCTGCTCTCTCACAAAAACAGACCTTCCTTGGCTCCTCAAAAGCTGAGTGAAGAGGATCAAGAAAAGAGAGATGCAATGATCAAAAGATTCGAAGATCAGCGAATCATCCTGAAGCGTGATCAACTTCCTTCTATTCCTCCAAAGTTCAGACTTTCTCAAAAGGAATACAAGGATCACCTCAGAGCTGAAACGTTAATCGCTGAAAGAAGGAAAGCTGAAGAAAAAGACAGAGAACTCGCCATCCAGCTTACTCAACAATCAGTGAAAGACCCCAAGCTGAAAAGAACTGCAATCGAAGTTCAACGTCAGCTATGGGAAGACGCCAAGCAGATCGTTGAAGAAAAGAGAAAAGTGTCTCAATCTACTTTAATCTGGTGCAAAAAAAAGGTACACTTCAGATATCGACCTGCCAGAATCAACAAGGTCTTATCACTAGAAGATCAACCCTCAAAGTTTCAATCGCTGAAATCGAGATATTCAGAGAGAACGGACAGTACAAAAAATTCTATGCTGAAGCCATCACGAAGTACGGTCTCTCTGAATGGTTGAAGATCAGATTAGCCATCCAGAAGTCTCAATCTAAGTACAAGGATCATGTCGAAAAGCTGATAAATAAACAGATCGACTTAGTCTCTTCTTGTGTGGATATTCCTCCTCCCCCTCCTCTCGCAAATCAGAAAAGAAGGGCCTCTACAAAGGAAAAGTCTAAACCTTCAGACTCAGGTCCTCTTATATGGAACAAAACAGGTATTGGTTTTTCTCGTGCTGAAGTTCTTGGTCCAGAACCTGACCTTTCCGCACTTGACACATCTCTTCCTCCTGGTGAGACTTTCATCCCTGGAAAAGTCATAAGCAAACCCTATGGGATATTCTTTATTGACTATGGTGGACGAAAACGTTTTCAACGTATCTTTGAGCTTCCCATCACTCCAATCGAACAGCTGAAAGATCTCATCTACTGGTGTGAATTCAAACGCGACATTCAGGCACGACATCTTAAACCCTTGATTTTTGAAGAAGCTCTGAACAAAAGGAATCAAGGAGTAACGGTTCCTGACTTGATGATTCCCACATCAAAGACCCTTGATGAACTTCTCATTAAGGAAGAACCTCTATAAGCTGATAAGATCACCTTATTCTTCTATTTTATCAGTTATTCTTTTGTACTTGTAATTTATTTCACTTATACTTGTAATCTTTCCACTTCCCTTTGTAATCTGATACGAAGTTTAAAGAAAGATTTCATCGAAAGTACTTTACTCCATCAGTACAGAAAAGATCTCAGAAAACAGTAAAAGGAACAAATATTTTATGAGTTCTTTTTATCCTTATGTTTTCATTAAAATAGCAATTTTCTCTGTTGCTATGTGTTAGGACTAAAAGTCCTATAAAATAGAAAGTGATATAAAGAAATAATTAGTGTTATTTATTGGTTTGTAAAGCCTCTCAAGATAATGGGCTTTATGGATAATGGGCTTGGGCCTGTCAAGCCCTTGGTATTTAATGTGTGATTAGAGTGGTAATTAGGTTAGACCTGGTGAGATTAGTCGTGCGCTTAACAGAGTTTAGAGAGAGATTTTGTTCATCATTATAATCTTGTAACTCTCTGCATTCAATCAATAAAGGATTAATCGTTTCATATTCATTGTTACTTGTTAATCTGGGATCTACAATTGGTATCAGAGCAGAGGGACAAAGCTATCGATTCAAAGGTATTTTTCTGGTTTTTTCTTGATCATTCAAAGTACGTACTGTGTTCATCTCAAGAATTTTTGATTGCTTTGATTTTGGTGTTAAAACCCAAAATTGAGGCTTGATACATTCTTCTCATAGGTTTTCTAAGATCTCTCTGTGTTTTCAAATCGTTTGGTTGAGTAAAAATCACTGATTTTTAAGTTCTTGATTTGTTTGGTTTTTGCTCCCTGTTCTTGAAAACTATCAATTTTGTACATCAAAAGTACGGATTGAGTCGATTTAGGTAGAGTTTTTGTGCGATTTTGGTTAGCTTTGTTGGTACTAAGCTTTTGCAGACTGATTTCCGAGTAGAAAGTGCTGAAATTCATCATACCGGGTAAGTTTTCTTTATCTCCCTGTATTGTTTTCGAAGTCCCGGGACTCATTGATACCGGTACTTCATCTCCCGGTACCGATATCTCCCGGTAGTTGATATATCCCGGTACTCCATCTCCCGGTATTCCATCTCCCGGTACTCCAACTCCATCTCCCGGTATTACATCTCCCGGTACCTAACTTAGTCCCAGTATTACTTAGTTGTGGGACTCGGTTTGCCAGTCCCGGTATCACAACTCCCGGTATTTCTCTGTGACTTCCCAGTTGCGGGACTTCTCAATTGCGGGACTTTCCATTTGCGGGACTTGCTTCTAATACCGGAAGCTGTAAATTTCGGATTTTTAGGTTTTGTGATTTTTGAACTTTCATAACTTCAAATCATCATAACTCGCTCAAAAATCAGTATTTTGCAATGAAATTTTACAGGGTTACTCAAAATGTGATTCTGAACATATTCTCTGCTAAAAACATCTACAACTATGAGTTCGATCACACCACAGTAAACTGAACAGGCTTTCAATTTCGGATCAGTAAACCCTGTCTGCTTTTGATCGATATCTTGAATTGTCTCACGATCACTTCTGTCAAGTAACAATGTCTTATCCGACTTACTCTGAGCTCAAAGAGAAAGTTTCTCTTTTAGAAGCGCATATCTCTAAGCTAGAAGCCCAGGCTAAGATCAAATATGATGCCATAGGCAGGCTAGCGATTGAAAAGGCTGAGGACAAATGTGTGATAGAAAACTATCAAACTAAGTGCTCGGCCTATTCAGAAAGAGCTAAACTCCTCGAGACCCAAATATCTGAATATACTCAAAAGTTAGAGAAGTCTCAGGAGGAGTATTCTAAAAGCATCTTAGTTCAAGAAAATGTTTTAAAAGAAAATGAAAAGTTGACCACTAAGCTTAAGGAGGTTGAATCCAAACTTTACAAACTTGGTCAATCTGAACAAACCATCCACTTGAACAAGCCTAAGGAGTTCAAATATAACAACTCGCTTTGGGGACTTAGATATGATAATCCGTGCTACCTAAAGAAAGTCCTGTCGAAGGTCCCCACTCTTTATGAATTTGATTTCATGGGCTTAGACAAGATTTATCCCGAGTACAAAATTAAGTGGACTAAGGCATCTCCGGAAGATGAGGAGTTTGAGGATTTTAAAAGACAAACGGCCATACCTCTACCACCAATAGAGGCAAAACCTAAATCTGAAAATCCTACTTCTGAAAATGACACGAAATCGGATGATGTGCCGCCTAGGAAGAACATAAATGTACAAATTCCTTTCGTGTACGAAACGCTTAATGCATCGTATTTAAAAAGCAAAATTCCTTATCTCCCAAATAATTACTTCGACATCTGTTCGCTTGCCAAAACGGTTGAAACTCCGCTTCCCAGTCCGGCAACACCAAATGCAGATTCTAACGAGAAATCAGAGTTCAAACGTTATGTTCCACCTCTGATTTTGGAAAATATCATTTTCAAACTTGAAGAATCGATTGCGAGGGATAAGGTCATTTATGAAACCGAAAGGATTGTACTTTTAGATTCTATTGAAAAGCTCAAACAGACTAAACCCGAGACACTACCCGAATCTGAAAGAGCGATCTATCGAACCGAGATTGTTAAGTTGACCTCTCAGCTGTCCGTGCTAGCGACAGAAGCTTTAACGCTAAGAATGGCTAAGGGGAATTATGTGGATACTCTAATGACGCCGGTCACACCTGAAACAATCTCGTTTGACGAAGCTCCGATCTATTCGGATAGTTCCTCGTGCAAAGCCTTTATCGGAGTGTCTGATGCCACAAATGACAAGGATTTGAGCTTTAAGGATAACGGTAAGGCCATCGAACCCGATTCTGTTCAAAAGAATCTTTTTCCGGTTTTTGATAATCCCTTTGCGAATGACTCCTCGTCTGACTGTGATGGCGACACTCCACCTGATTCTGCAAGAAGATTTTCTGAGTTTATGAATTCCACTCCTTGTCATGAAGATGATTTTTCTAAGATTGATGTTCCTCCTAAGATTGCAAGTCACATTCAACTTCTTGAGAAAATGCCTTCACCGGTTAATTTTAAAAAGGGAGAATGTTCCAACTCCAAATATGTTTCTAAGACCAATTCTTCAAATTCAAAATCTAAAAGACGGTCAATGAAACGCCCGAAAATCGGTAAGTCTCACAAAAGACAATCTTATTACTCTAGTTCTTCTAACAGTGAGCTTCATGATTCTTCAGATAATCATGTTCTTAGAAAAGTAAAAATGGTTTGGAGAAAGAAATCAACTACAGAAGACAGTGATGGAAACAAGTCTCATAATTCTCCTGTAGTTGATACAAAGTCATTTACTTCCAAGACTGGCTCACGTGCTCATGTTTACCCTATAGCTAAGCTAATCAGTCTAAACCGAGCAAAGATCTGCTGCACTTATTGTGGAAAAAGTGACTTTGTACATCCAAGGTATGTGAACAACTGGTATGGTACCTATAGCATCCCCAATCCCCATATTAAAGTCAAGACATCTAACCACCAAGGATCCATCAAGGCATGGATACCAAAATCTTTTTGATTTGTTTTTACAGGAATGTCATGTGGTTCAACCGAGAATGTCATGTGGTTCAACCGAGAATATTCTTTTCACATGACTGTATTCGAAGGTTATGCCACATTTGAGGGGGAGCATCAGGTATTTGACATATACATGAACTTTTCAGTGAATTCATAGAACCGTGGTAATGCATTCTGAATAACTTACTTGTGTTTGTTATTCTCTGATTTAACTTCCATGTTTGCCACGTGTTATATTTTCTTTGATTTAGTTATTTCCATGTCTCACATATTTTGTTGATTTTTCGATGGAAACACACCCGCTTGAATTCCAATTTTGTTCTCATAGTACGTCCTTACTTACCAATGATTCAGTTCTTCTCTGGTAAATTAATCGTGATTTGTTCTTCGCAATTAAACTTTCTGATCAATTGTTTCATTTGTGGCAAACACTGTGCTTACTGAGTCATCCTAGTCGCGCTTGAACTTGTTCTTTGATCTTCATTCACATTTTATAATGACTTCTTCTCAACTCAGATCAGGACTCGTTCTTAAAAGATTGACTTCTAAACATGCCAATTTAGAACTCGTACTTCAATGTGTGCTTAATGTTTTATTGGTTCATTCAAAGAGTGTTAGGAATTACATCATTTCTATGGTCTATCCAGAACCGGAAGGACCTACCCAAGAAACACATCCTGTTTAGATAACAGTGATGGGTCTAGATGTATAGACGAGTTTGGAGTGAAAAAAATGGTGAGGATGTGACAGGACTTAAAAGACATATTGGTCCTTACCAAACCGAGTCAGTTAGCCGGGTAACCACACAATCTATTCATTCTCGTTCTTGAGAGATGAATATTGAAACAGACATGGACCCAGTGTCGACAACTCGTGTCACCCCACCTAGCCACTCAAGCATCTCACAAAAGATGTTTGTTTCATAAATGCACGGAGATTTAGCACATAATCTATCTATTCCTCATTCGGAGGTCTTAGATATTGAAAAAGGATGACATCAGCTCCGGTCTCCGAACTTCATATTCTATTCACTGTGCCAATTGATTTTTAACTTGAGTCCCAGGTTAAATCAATTTTTGAGCCAAATCGATATAATTTATTTCTTTCACACATGCACGAGTCTTTGTGATTCCCATTGCATATCTTCGTGATATTGCCGAAACAGTTTGAGAGGTAATTTTTAATATTTTACTTCAGTGATAACTGGAAGTCCTATCAAAGAGACCCCAATGCCAACTCTGAACATAGGCCACACAATTATTTTAATTGTTGTGATAACAGTTACTATTGGGTTTCTGTGTTAGATGATTACCCTATTTTGGTTACTTACCGTTTTATCTGGTACTTTTGCTACTCATCAGTGTTGTCTTTGAAGTTACATGATGCTCAGGATGCTCCTAATCATCATGAGGGGGAGAACTGATACAAGTTCAAAGACAAAGATCATCATCATGAGGGGGGAAAACGTTATAAAAGTTCAAAGACCCAGACTATCAAGTTGAGGGGGAGTAAGCAAAAGTTGAGGGGGAGTAACTGTTATAACCTGTGCTGAAAATATTACAACGTGCATGGTTCTTCTATCCGTTTAACAAAGTGCTGAAGTTTTCAAAGCTAATTCAACTCGTGGTTCAACTCGTGATACTAAGAAGACCAAGAGCATATTTCAAGGGGGAGCGTGAAAGATATGAAGACAAGCAACACTAAAGTGCTTCAAAGATTCAAGACGAAGAGAAGATCAAGATCGGAAGAGTTCAAGTTCGTATTTTTTCTTTATATAACTTTAGGGGGAGATTGTTAGGACTAAAAGTCCTATAAAATAGAAAGTGATATAAAGAAATAATTAGTGTTATTTATTGGTTTGTAAAGCCTCTCAAGATAATGGGCTTTATGGATAATGGGCTTGGGCCTGTCAAGCCCTTGGTATTTAATGTGTGATTAGAGTGGTAATTAGGTTAGACTTGGTGAGATTAGCCGTGCGCTTAACATAGTTTAAAGAGAGAGTTTGTTCATCATTATAATCTTGTAACTCTCTGCATTCAATCAATAAAGGATTAATCGTTTCATATTCATTGTTACTTGTTAATCTAGGATCTACACTATGTCATAATCAAATAGGGGGAGATTGTTGATCCAAACCCTCAGTGATTTGATAATGACCCTCTCTTAAATACTTAGTGAAAATTGTAAGTAAACAATATGTATCAGAGTTTCACTATCGTTGATAAGTACTAAGACCTTACAGTACCGCTGATAGGAACTCTCGCTCTTTAGATAAAACATTCAGCGAACACTATTCACCATAATGCTCTGAGTCTGTTCAGTCCTTATGGTGATCGCTGATAAGTTAGTTGTTTACTTATGATCCCTGAAGACAAGTTTCACGTTAACATAGGTTCTACGCTGAAGTCGAAGATCAAGCTCAAGAACCAGCGACAAGTCTCCTAATGAACTGATGCGGATCAGCGAAGACTCAGATTTATCCACTCAACGTGAAGTATCAAGTACAAGATTTCAGCTATCGCTGAACTTTATCATTCGCTGATATAGAATGATAGAGCGCTGAATCAACGAAAGCTGATCATGAAGTCCTCCGTACAAAGTACTTTTGTCTCCGTACGATATGTCAGAAAAGAACCTCCTTATTGTCTGAAATCGTACAACCACTCTGATACTACACTGTTCAAACATGCGGCTACTAAGGTTGTCTACAAAGGTCAATGACATACAACCAATGAGCTGCTGCCACGTGTAAAGTATAAACTGCCATGCATTAAATGCATGCAGTATATAAGAAGAAGACCTCACTTCATTTTGAAGCACTTTCTAACTCTGGTCAAGTTATCTTCTTATTATCTTGAGATAAGTTATTATTAGTAATTTCCTTCTCTTTCTTAGTGCAAGAAACTTAGTGTTCCAACTTGTTTAGATTTAGGTTTATCCTTAATCTTGTTCCGCAACAAGCTGTAAATTGTTAATGATTTATCAATACACAATTTAGAAAAGTAAAATCTGTGTGTTTGTATTCAACCCCCCCTTCTACAAACTTGTATAGCCCTTCGGGACCAACATGAACACTTCAATGAGGAAGCATGGAGGTTTCCTGCTTTTAGTTACGTATAAGTGTGGGTGATAAAGTGGTGAGAACGTACGAAATGGTCGATGAGCGGTAGCCGATTTGTCCCGAAGAAAAGTGAGGCAGATTATGTTTCGAAGATCCGTCGAAGTTTTGAAGAGTGGATAGATTATGTACGAACTTGGGGTGTCCGATGAGATTGTAGAAGAATTCATAGTGTGATGCACGTCTCTATTTTGGAGAGCAAATATTGGAGGTTGAGGTGGTGGCGACCTTGCAAGAAATACTGATGAGAAGGAGTTGATTTTCGCCATTATTGAACGAGTTGGAGCCGAGGCTTACAAGTTAGACTTGTCGGAAGAATAAAAAGAAGTTCATCCAGCGTTCCATGTCACGAATCTAAAGAAGTGTTTGGCAGAAGCAGATGTGGCTGTTCCCTTAGTGGATATCAGCATTGGTGAGAAGTTGACTTATGTCGAGAAACCGATAGAAATCGTAGGTAGTAAGGTTCGCAAAACGAGGGTCAAAGAGGTTCGATTAGTAAAGGTTCAATGGAGATACCATAAAGAACGAGAGGCAACTTGAGAGGTAGAAGCGGATACGAGGTTTAGGTACCCACATCTTTTCAACAACGGAATTCCGGGGACGAAATTCTTTTGAGGGGGGAGTGTTGTAATAATCGAGAATTATTTTAAGTGAAAAGATTAAGTTTTATGGAAAATTGTTGTGAAGTTGAAAGTCTAAGGGCTAAAGTGTTATCTGGTAAAAGATATAATAACTCTTGAAGTGGGCTCAAAACCCTAGAAGCAAAGTTTTTGTGTGTGAATGTGTGTGTGTGGCGGCTTAGAGAGAAATAGAGGGAGCATGAAAGAAATCGTCCAAGAGCAATTGGAGAAGGAGAGATCATCAACCATCAAATGGAAGAAGAAATGGGAGATGGAATCTAATCATTCAGGTAATCTCTTTTCTCACACTCTGGTTTAGAACTGGTTATTGGGTTTGGGTTATGTGTGAGCTTTTGCTTAAAAACTTAAATGGAAGCTTTGAACGGATTAATAGTGTTAAAATATTCTTCTGTTGAAAAAGGAACTCATTAATCGATTTAAGTTGGATTAATTTCAGTATTAATGCTAGTCAGTATCGTCGCCATGTCCGATTACGAGATTCTGGAATTTATTAAGGAACCGGAATAAGAACTCGATGATCCGGTATCCCTATCAGATCCGGAATCTAAAGAGATCTGGTAATAGGTTGATGGATCCGGAATGGAACTCGATTCCGGAATGTGGTTTTGTTCCGGTATAATTAAGACCCGTAATGGTTTTAATACCGGAAAAGGGCCGAAGCCCGAAATGAATTAAATACCGAAAGGGCCAAAGCCCGGAATGTTTTGATACCGAAATTGGGCTTTTTGGAAAAGGGATCCAGAATAACAACTTCCGGAATTTGGGCCGGATGTGTTGGATCCGGAATTGACTTCCGGAGATGGGCCGAGGTATGGATCCGGTATTAGGAGATTAATGGGATCCGGTAAATTGAGACAATTCCGGAAGTGGGGCTTATCATGTTGGATCCGGAAACTCTTATTTTAATTGGATTTAATTTGACTTAAAGCAAGTAACCCGGTAATGAACAGTAGTGATCCAGAATAGAAAATTGTTGGGCTCAATTTCATTTGATCCAGTATTTTATATTTTATGAATCCGGTAATTAAGAAATCAAAGTCCCGGTATTCGGGTAAAGCAAAGGGATCCGGAGTTTTCTTAATTGTCGAGCCGATGTGATCCAGAAACAGTTAAAAATGTGGTATTGTCATTTTTAAGGAATTAATGTCTCAGGCCGATAATTCAGAAATTAAATAAGGGGATCAGGAATTTGAACTAAATTATAAGATTCGGAATTGATGTTTTGGGCCGGTAAGTAGAGTCCAATAATTATGATTTTTTGGACTAGAAGTATAACTTACCAAACTTAGGAAACTGGGTTAAGTTCGGGAGCAAGCTCGAGTAATAAATTAAAGAGTTATGACGTGCGTTTTTAACATTATAGGTGTTCCATCTAGAGATCGGAAGCCTAAGTAAGAGGTCATGAAACGAGAAGAACAGGTGAGTTCCCTCAACCCTTTTTACGTGGAATGAAAGTTAAAATGTTTTTACTGATTATGGTTCATTTATGAGCATGAATTGTTTACCAACTGTTACGTATGCTTTTCCATGAAAAGTATGTTTTAATTAAAGGACTATGTAGCAACATGAAATGATTTATAAAGATTTATAAAGGTTTCACGTTTCATGATTTATGATGAGCTATGTGTTTGCTATGTGGAGTCGGTCTGCACAGTGGGATCTGAGTACCTCGGGATCCGATGATCCCTTGGGCATTTGTGAATTGTGACGAGCTTGGAGGAGGGAATTCATTTCCTTCCTACTCGGATAGAGGGGAGTCTGCTTGGGGCCCGGTATGAGCAGAGAGGGGAGTCTGCTTGGGCTCCGATCGTGGTTAGCTTATGTGATCCTTAACACTGTGCAATACCATGATTGATGCTTATGTGAAGAATGTTAATGAGTTTTATAAAATGATTTTATACTGTTGATATATGCTGTTTACGGAAGGAATTCACTAGACTTTTTGGCCTAAGATGCAGATAGAGACAGTGCATGTGCCACTTATAGAAGCTAGTATGTTCTCAGTTGTGTATAGGTTGTTTCCGCCAACCTAAGTTTTGAGACTGATGTAATGAAATTTTGGGACCCAGTTTTGTAATGTTCATGATTTAATGCTATGCATGTCCTGTTTTAGAATTGGGCTGTTACATTTATGGTTATGTTAAGTTGTTAGCGATTTTTTATCAAGGATCTCCTCTAACCGTTGAGAGCCCTAGTTTTTTCCAAGATTGCCCTTCTCTCACGCTTGCTCTCCTTCAGTCTGATCAATCGAAACTACAACATTTTGTTAATCAAATTAGCTCATCTCTTACAATCGATCTATTTCTTTATTCGATCCATAAACATCGGTTGATCAATTTGTAATGTGGTTGAAACCATCGATTGAGTTGTGCTTGTTTTAAACCTTCGATTTCTAATCTGGTGTTTATGTTTTTATCTGTTTGCATGGGTTTCCATCAGTTCATAACCGATTGTGTGTGCATTAATTGTGTTTGCATCAATAAACCACCGATTTTAAACAATCGACTTGTATGTGTTTTAAACGATTGATTGAAACGTGGTAATCTGGTTGAAACCATCGATTATGTTTGATAGTACTTAACCAAACCCTTCTATGAATTCTCCCCGTATGTGCAAGTGGGATGATAACTTCTTATGTTTGTGCCTTATGTTCAAGTAGAATCTTGTCGCATGTATTAGATTCTTAGATATGATGAACTTGGCAAAGTATGTCTCATCCCGGTTGGTAACTAATAGTCTAGGTTATTTATTGCATGTTCTATATAATACAATGGAATTTCCTTTAAGAAAGTATGCATAGAGGATTTCGAGATTATCTCTAGGCACACATGTGATGCCACATTTTTTTAGTTGATGAGTTCGAAAATGGTCACAATTGACTATCATGATCCCTTTTGGCAACAAGATGATCTATATGCTGAAACTCTTTATGTTTTGGTATTCACTTTATACTACCATGAATGGAAAGTGAGTCGTGTAGAGAAAGAACGGAAAGGCTTCCTTTATGTTCCTATTGTTGCCGGTGAATTTTAATGTTAAAGTCATGAATTCTTACTGTAATAGGAAGTTGTTTACTATATATATATATATATATATAGAGAGAGAGAGAGAGAGAGAGAGAAAGAGGAAGGTTCACGTGAGGAGCGCATCAATTTAAGAGAACGTGAGGAGCACTCCCATGCTTCTGATCACATATGATTTACAACCCTAAAAAATCGGATTAACTCGAAAATTCGCGCAAAAGTGGCGCGAGGTGGTTCGCGAGGCGTGCAAGTCGCGGATCATTAATGATTTTAGTTGTAAATCATATGTGATTCATAACTGTCAATTGCTCCTCCAGATCAGTTGTGAATCACATGTGATCCACAACTGCCAATCACATGTGATTCATAACTATCAATTGCTCCTCACGTTCTCACGTTTTGATGCGCTCCTCATTTGAACCCGCCCCTATATATATATATATATATAGAGAGAGAGAGAGAGATAATAAAATGTAACCGCTAAATGTGTGTAACCGTTGTAACCCGTCGATTTCATAGGTTTTTTGGATGAATTTTTTTTATGAAATTGTTTCAGATCATTCATTTCTTGATGATTTTTTTTTATGAAATTTGTAGTTTCATAGGTTTTTTCATTTTTTGAAATTGTTTTCATATATTTTCGTTTTCACCTATGAAAAAAAATGAAAAAACCTATGAAACTACAAATTTCATAAAACAATTTCATCAAGAAATGAATGATATGAAACAATGTCATCAAAATAAACAATTCCATAAAAAAAATTCATCCAAAAAACCTATGAAATCGACGGATTACAACGGTTACACACATTTAGCGGTTACAAATTAGTAGGACTCTATATATATATATATATATAAATCTTACGTAATGGTGTTAAATTTTCTAAGCATTAGTTAGTTTAGAACACATAAATTTGAATTAAGTTTTGGTAAAATTTCTATGAATGAATCCCTACAATTGTCCACTTCTGATTCAGTTTCAAAAATCTCTTATGTGTTTCGTCTTGCATTTATACCCAAGACATCATTATTTGTTTCAAAACATGAAATGTTGTTTTGAACTAGTAATAGCGAGTATGTAGTTATATTTGCAAAGTAATTGCTTTATTCATATATTTATCAAACAACATGCTTAGATATGATGCACTTGGCAAAGTATGTGTCTTCGAGTTGGTAACTAATAGTCTATAGGTTATTAATTGCATGTTCTATAAAATACAATGGAATTTCCTTTTGGGAAAAGTATGCATAGATGATTCCCAGATTATCTATAGGCCTGCGTGAGATGCCACATTTTTCTAGTTAATGAGTTCAGAAATGGTCACAACTGGCTGTCACGATCCCTTTTGGAAACGATATATATAATCTGCATATTGAAACTCTTTATGTTTTTGGTATTCACTTTATGGTTTATACTACCATGAACTGAAAGTGAGTTGTGTAGAGAAACAATGTAAAGGCCTTTATGTTGCTATTGTTGCTGGTGAAGTTTAGTGTTAGTACAGTCTTGAATCCTTACAGATTAGAAATATTCAATATTTGGCTCATTTTGAAGGTATTGACGAGACGATTACAATGGTATAATTTGCAAAAAAAGAAACGTGTTTTTTCATTGTATTTTTGTTAATATACAATTATTCGAGTTAATTAAATAATGGTATAAAATGAAAAATGAAAAAGTAATGGATATAAAGTAAATTTAATAACTAATTATAAGGGTGTTAAATGTAACATTTAATCTTAAAAATAACCGTTTTACCCTTCCAATATAATAGGTATAGATATAGATAGTATATATTGGTACATATTTATGCTATTTTATGTAACGACCCATTTCCCAAACATACATCATGTAGCATTTTATACATAACATTGTTTCATAACAAAAGATACATCATATAGCACGTACGGTCCCTTAGTCTTCTAAACCATACTAAATATTCAGTACAAACTTTTTGCTAATAATTTACACAACAATTACTAACACGATAGATATAAAACACTTCATGGATCTTCATAAACATACATCTTCAAAAGTAAGTCACAGAATATCCTATCACTTGCCTTTACTTGATCCCGACCTGGAATACATATTTTTAAAACAAAAATGAGGGTTAGACCTATTGGTCTAAGTGAGAAAATCCCTGTTAGCGTATAATCATTTGCAAAATACATAATATATATTCAACACATATTTGAATACCAATCATGACTCATATGCATTGTGTACAATTCTTCCTCATGGCCATATTAGTTGGTTGCAAGCCAACTAATCATTTTACTCCGCTGCACTAACATACAGCCAACTCCGCTGTCCCTCCGTACAACCAAACTCCACCGGTCCTAAGTCCGGCCAACGTGCACTAGTGTAGTGTAATGCTCATATAAATACAATATACATCTCAATATATTATATTTCAAATATAAGCACATAATCACACTATATATCACATTCCCAATCATTATATGTATTCCAGTTTGAAAATAGTTTAAAGTAAAACTCACCTGATTGCTTATCAAAAACCCTTCCAAGCTTTTCTCAAGCAATCTAATCTTTCACCCAAAATCCACAGAATCTGAAACAATTTAAATACAAATATTTCTTTACTAATCAAACACATCAGACTCTCCAACAGGTCAAGAATTCTTAAATATCCAAAATTATCTACACTTATCGCAACCCACTAGTCTCGACAACCCTTATCGCAACCTTCTACTGCGACACAGTATCTGTCGCAACCCTCTATTGCGATATCCCACCTTATCGCAACCAACTGTTGCGATATATAACATGTCGCAACCAACTATTCCGATATCAATGAGCTTGTCGCAACCCAAGGTTGCGATACTCATAACTATCGCAAACATCATAACTATCGAAATACACTACTGCGACATTCATAACTATCTCAACCCACTGAATTCATACTTAACCCATAAATCTATATTTTTAAACCATAAATGTTTCTGTAATTATGCAGATATGTTTAAGACTAGTAATAGATCATTATCATCTGTCCAGTTTTCTCAAAATCTTCCAAAAATATTAAAACCCATTTCTAAACCCATATAAAACTTTTATCTAAAAAAAAGAAGGATTCAAGTAAGATTAATACCTTAGTTACCACAGACTGTTCCTCAAATTCCAGCTTTAAACTTCTGCCTTTTTCCCTCTTCTTCTTCCTTCCTTTCTCTTTTCGGTTCTAACTCTCTCTCTCTTTCTCTTTGCCGTGAAAAACCCACACACACACATAGTTAAGATACTAAATGTATCTAAGTGAGACACCTCACCCCCCTCCCCCCCCTAAATGGAAATGGGGCGGTGGTGGTAATTAGGTTTAATCATCTTAACCAAACAAACCTCAAGCTTCTAATAAATAGCAAAACATACCCTTAAACTTCTAGATTAAAATTAAAGCTTACCCCTTAACTTATAAAACCACCCAAACCTACCTTAAACCAAAATAATAAAAATTAAATAGACCAATAACGTACCTGGTTATTACATTTTAAAATGTTATAAAACCCATAAAAATAGTCAGTAATGAGTTTATATTAAAACTATTGACGAAAAAAATTATAATGGTCTAATTTATAAAAAAAATGAAACGTATTTTAATGTATTTTAGTTGATTTATAATTATGTATTTTTAATATGCTAAAGGTGAAAAAAATAAAATGTATGGATATAAAACAAATTAATCCGTACATATTCATGATATTTAATAGTACGGTTATATTAAAAAATATTCATTATTGGGCTCATTTTGAAGATATTGACGAGTCGATTATAATGGTATACTTTGTAAAAGAAACGTATTTTTATTGTATTTTTGTTCATATACGATTATTTGTGTTAATATGATAATGGTGTAAGATGAAAAAGTAAATTTAATAACTAATTATAAGGGTGTTAAATCTAACCTTAAATTTTGAAAATAATCGTTTTACCATTTTAATATAATAGATTACAAATATCATCTCTATGGTTTCACCCAAATTATAGCTAGGGTTTTCTTCGTTTCATTTTTATCATTGATCTACTCCTTTGTTATAACTCCATTAAATCAAAGGTATTTTAGTCATTTTATCAGTTTCTTTAAAAAAGTTATTTTACAACTTTGGATGCCTTTTGAACAAGTGTTCAAAAATCATTAAACGGTAGAAATAATGCAAGAACACATACACTCATCTCGGCACTCCCCTGCTTGGATCATCTTCTCTAACCACTCAATTGTTCCAGTCATCTTTTTCGACCACCACGCTAGAACACACACCAAATCAACATAAATCCAAAGCTTAATTATAAATACTAAATTTCAAAAACCCAAACCATCAAAATCAAAATCAAACTAAATCTCAAAAAAGTTCATATTTAAATCACTCAAAACACTAGAAAAATCCATATTCAATCCAAAAATCAAATCTGTAATTTTCAGTACGGTGGAACAATAACACATTTATGAAGAACAAGATCATACATACATGTAGCAACAAGAAGTAAATCAAAATAAGCATCAATGAAATCAAGAAACCATCACATAAACATGGAACCAACCCCACTTTTGAAATCAAAAACCACCACCGATGGACGTGATGGGTTTTCTATGACCGGAGTTGGTGAGGGATATATTCTTATTGAAAGGAACATATTCGTTAAGGGACGGGTGATTTTATGAGATGGGTTGCAGGTTTGCTGGAACCACGAGAACAAATTCAAACATATTCAAGAATAGGTTTGTTGGAAAACGGATTGTAGGTGTGGTGGGAGGGGAGGGGAAGATTTTTCGATGGGAAAAATAGGAAAGGGAATATTCGTCTATGGGGGAGAAGAAATGAAATTGAGGTCCCTAATTTCGTGAGAAGAAAAACCAGTTTGTTAGAGTTGGGGCAGAGAACAATCAACAAGTCGGTCGTTCTCGTGGGTACAATGGAAAATCGGGTCTTAGTGAGAAAGAATGGAAGAATGGAGTTGCATGTGTAAGGGTTTTCTGAAAAACAAGGAGGGTGGGGTTTTCCCCGCAAAAACAGTTGTCAGTGAGGTAAGGAATAAGGAGAAAAAAAAATTAGGTTTCTTGATTCCAGGAGTGTTTCTTATTATATTATGGGAATCAAAATGGATCAAACTTTGACAAATTCCTATTTTGGGAAGGAACTTTAGAGTCATCATTAAGGGTCCGTGGCAAAAAAAAATAGTTAAGGGCCTACTTAACTTGTTCGGTAGGTAACCGATTACCTTAACATGATGTGGCAAATTTATTAACTAAAAAAAGCTTATGTAGATGTCGCTTATTTGCCTCATCACCAATGTGTTTCTCTTGTCGGCACTATATATATAAACTTGCAAACCGCCACCACCACCCATTCGCAGCCACGAACACTCGTTTGATCACAACTAGATGAAAAGGAACATGACTATAAATGGGTTTAAACCACCACTAGATGAAAAGGAACATGACTGTAAATGGGTTTCTAGATTTCAGTTGCAATAACCAGAAACCAAACCTAACCTATGATTTCTCAACATAGTGGTAGATAAATGATATGGGCTATGATTCATTGCGACCTCTGAGCTACGCTCTGATCCATCGACCTCTGATTCACCTATCTCTTATCCATCCTCTGGTCCACTCTCTGATCACCCAATATATGATCCCTCAACTTTTGATAGTTGCCCTCTTGGTCAATCTCTGAGTGTACAACAGCCTTGCAATGAACTCTGAACTCATTGGTGCATCTCTATACTATTCAAATTTGTCAACTCTGAATGGTCATGAAGACACCTATGGTCAATTTATGAACGAGCTCTGGATAAAGAGCATCTATGTGTACATTCTAGACCAAACTTTGAATATGCATGTCAACACTCTGATCCATCTCTGAACTTATCTAGACAACCTTTGACAACAATTTTACACCAACTTCGACACTAATTTAGACCATGATAGCTCTGGAGTTTGCAAAAACTTAAAACATAAAGAGTGTGCATTGGTTTGTTATCTGTTCATTGAATCTGGAATCATCTTATTTGGAGCTCGCACGAATAAGATATGATCGATGTAACACAATCTCGCAGATCTGTCCAACAGTTTTGCATCATCACACTATCCACCTCAACGATGCATATGAGCCCTCTACAGTTCGAATATCTGAAAGATCAAAACATGAAGCTTTTTAATCCATCTCTTTTCTATCCAGGGATTCTTTAATCGCCTCAATTGGTTCCTTGATGAGTGAGATATGATCAATTTACTACAACATTGCAAATCTATCAGCATGCTGATTTTCATAATATCATCATAAAATTGAACCAAATCTTGCTCATGCAATTTATCGAGAAATTAAAGTGCAGAAACTGGTAACTTTTAAACAGAAAGAGAGTCTCAGATTGGTAACTATTCTGGCCAGATCTGAGATCAATAGCCATGGTACCAATTTGTCAATAAAATGAGATTGAAGCATTCATCATGGTAGGACACCACCAACTAGAAGCTTTGATAAAAGAACAATAAAGGAATGAGGATAAAAAAACACACACACCCATTTTATAAAACTGATCACAATCAATCAAAATAGAATCAAATCTTCATTGAGGCATTTTATCAAACATGTGGTGTGCAGAACCAGATTGTGTGAGGAATCAATAATCTAGATCCAAAATGGATCCCAAATAAACTCAAAACAACCTTCAAACAAGAAAAACAAATATGAGAAATGATATTTTAAGTTTAAGCTCATGTGATTGAATCAATCTAAGCACACAAGACATAAAAACAATCACCAAAACTTCAATTGCTGCTAAAAATGACCGTATTGAAAAAAAGTTTCTTCAAGAGGCTCTGATACCAGTTGTTAGATCCCAATTAGACAACAATTGAATAAACTCCATAATAATTAGAGAGAACACCACACAAGGAATTAATCGACTCTCATTAGCTCACCTTGTGTGTTTGTAGAATTTGTAATCTCTCTATTCTCACACTCGCAAAAATGACCTGGACACCTATTTAAAGGGTCCATTTACAATTAGCAATCCCAAGTCCATAAAACACTCAAAAGCCAAAAAGCCAAAATACTTTTTAAAACATTCATCTAATTAGGGGCTAATTAGGTCTAACAGGGATACGCGAGAGTTTCGTCGCATGGTGGTGCAGTTTACATGCTGACGCTTATTGATGACTACTCACAAAATGTATGGTCTTATTTCTTGAAACATAAAAGTGATGTGTTTTCTACTTTCCATGATTGGAAGACTATAATTGAGAAGCAAACTGACAAACATGTAATATATCGTCGGACCGATAACGGTCTAGAGTTTTGTTCGACAAAGTTTAATGCATTTTGCACCAGTCAAGACATTATTAGAAATCATTCAATGGTTCACACTCCCCAACAAAATGGTGTGGCAAAACGAATGAACCGAACAATCATGGAAAATGTTCTGTGTATGTATTTTTTGGGAAGGGTGTCCTAGGCTATGCCTAGACTAATCCATTGGCAAATTATGACTGTAAGACATCAGCCCTGATTAAACCTCAGTGGGCACAATTGTTGTGTACGCCTGGATTAGATCCATGGGCAGACGGGATATTCCACCACATCCCCCAGGGCCTTAACCAGTACGCTACAACCCTTGTTGTTTTGTTCTGTGTATGTTTTCCAACTCTGGTTTGGCAAAATCGTTTCGGGTCGAAGCTGCATCAGAAACTTGTTACATCATTAATAGATCTCCCTCATATGCCCTTGACAAAAGGACACCTATTGAGGTGTGTTCAGGGAAAACCTGTTAATTATTCTGACATATTTGGATGTCCCGCTTATGCTAAAGTGAACAATGGGAAACTTGAGCCGAGAGCCTTAAAATGTATACTTATAGGTTTCAAATATGGTGTAAAAGGTTTCATATTATGGTGTCCAAAGACTCGAAAGATCATTGTTAGTAGGGATGTGACTTTCAATGAAAACTCTATGTTGTGCAAGCATTCCATTTCTGATCAGCTGAATGTACATGTTGTTTGTTCTTCTGAGGGATCTTGAGTGGAGGTGGAGTTACCATTTGGTTCTAAGACGACGCCTTCTACCGTCTCACAGTGGTCTTCGTTTTCGTTGTCTAATAGTGAGGGTGACGGTGCGTCTTCGTCTTTGTTGTCTAATGGTGAGGGTGACAATGCTTCTAATTCATCACCACCCAAGCAACAACTATGCATTGTCTGGGATCGAGTTTGAAGATGTATAATTCGTCCTGCACAATTTTCTAAAGTTAAGGTAGTAGCTTGTGCGTTTAGTGTTGCTTTCGAGATATGTAACACCCGGAAAATTCGGTATTCAAAGACCATCCTTTTTCCCGTTGGACCTAAGAACTTTAAAACGATGGGGTAAAGTTAGCCTTGGTTATGGTGACCTCTTGTGACCTGGTTCGTGCGCAAAAAGATGAATTTTGGAAGTCGATGGTTTTTGGGCGAGTACGCCCGACGACTATGCCAAGGGGCATAATCGCCATGTCAAAGTCGTGGGGAAGGTCCCCCTTATGGTACATAATGGATAAGAGTGCCCAGCGATTGTGACATGGTCACTCTCGTCGTGGCATAATCGCATGGAATGCCTGAGCTTCGATACGTAGCGGGCGAGAATTCCTCGCGAGAATGACCATGGCATAATTGCCTGTCATTCTCGCCAACGGGTTCTAAAGGTTTTAAAAGTCGTGATTTCAGCCTCTATTTGCCATTTCATCTCATCCCCCCCTCTCTATCTCTCTCAAACTCTCCCAAACCGAACCTTAACCCTTGAAAGCGGATTTTGGAGCCTCCTTAGTGTTTTTCCTTGTGGTGTTATGTGATCTTTCTCAATCAAGTGAAGATTTGGTGACAAGGGTGTAAATCTCACTCTCTCGTCTCATTTGGAAGTTCTAAGCTTTTAGGGTTCACCAAACCCTAATTTGAGCTTTTGATTACTTGGAGTTTGAAGTTCTTTTTGGTGATCTAGAGATGTTTTGTCGGTGGATTCAAGTTGTTGTTGAGGTAATATCCTCTTTTCTTCTTCTAAGGAAATTAGGGTTTTGGTATGAAATGAGTTATTGATGTAAAATATTTGGGGAATGATTCTAAGTGTTTGGAAACTTGTGGATCTAGGTTTTTAGAAGATTTTGCTTGTGGATTCAAGTTTATTCAAGCGAGCTCAAGTTTGAGGAAAATCTAAATTTAGCCTAAATCTAGCAAGGTGAGTTCAAATTGATTTGTGAAAACGTTGTACATGCCAAAAATGTTCATTTTAAAGTGTTTATGTGTTTTACATGAAATCGTCAGTTGTTGGGTTATTTGGTGGGTTTTGATTATTTAAAGTGTTTAATGTTACAAACCTTACAAAACACCCACATTTGGGATTTTTGGGTGATTTGTTAAATAAATTATCAATGAAAGTGTTTTGATGATTTATTGCATAAATGGAGATTATTTGGTAAAAATGCACTTCTAATACTTGTTGGAAATATGCACAATGTTTGTTATAGTACGTTCTGAAAATATGAACGTGTGGGTCATCGGATTTTGGTCATTCCCGACCTTGTGAACATTTTAGAAAGTGTAAACCTTTGGTTTTGGAAAAAATTGCATTTTGGGTATTTTGATGAATAAATCTTAAGTATTGGCATTTTAATGATTTATCTTACGAATGTAAATCTTTTGGTATAACTTCACCTCGATGTGCACTTTGGAAAATGATTTGTATTAATCTAGAGTTGTGTTGAGTTATTAATGTCTATGGAGCATGTTTTGCATAAACGTGGGTTATATACGTCTTATTGCAATATTTGACTTTTTATAAGTGTCAATTGATTTTGGTTGAGCTTATGGCTCGGTTTATGACTTTATTGAGTCTTGAGGACATGTGTCCGGTTTTAATAACTGATAACTCTCGTGTTTTAGAGTTATTTGTCGTTCAAGACACCCGTTTTTACGTGATTTTTATACCCATTTTGCTTCTTTCCTTTTCTTTTGGTCTAAAATGTTTTCAAAGGGTAATAATAAACCAATGAGTAAATTTTGCTTGAAAAATCGTTACTTTTGATAGTGGTCAAAATCTTACCACTATGGGCAGATTCAACTAGATTTGGTGGAGATTTGAAGAGTAAAAGGAAAGAAGAAAAACTTAAATTCAGAAGTTGTGGATAAGATCTTGACAAAAGAAGAAGAGAGTGAAATGGAAGGTCCTTTGGTAGAAAAAAAGTTGTGTACTATTTGGGTCAAAGGGTGTTGCAACCCACTTTTCTTCCACTATATTTAGAAGACCTCTTCTTTCAATGAGAACACAATTTGGAAAAGCCTCAAATACTTCAAGGAAAGGCTGGAGCAAGAAGACCTTTTAGTTTTCTAGTTTTAACTTGTAGGTTCACCATAACACTGGCCAGGTGCAATTATGAACATACCGTACATGATCATCCTTGCTACTCTAGACGTTATTCTCGTTTCTAGTGACTCCATCAATCTCGAAATATCCTATCTTAAAGTGCCTAATGGTGAAATTTCACTCTCATTCACTTAAAAGAACGCTAGCATGAGTCTAGGTATCCAAAATCAACACCTAAATCTCTCAAACTTAAGCTCTGATACCAACTTGTAACGCCCTCAAAATTGGAAAGAGCAACTAAACAAAAACTTTAATTTAATAAACAAATAAGGACAAAATTCCTTATGCAAACCAACTTTAGAAATATCTCAATAATAAAAACGTAACAACTTCAACAATTCAATATCCTATGTCTTACACCAAGATATAAAAGTTTGGGTGATACTCAACTCAATACAAAGTTGTTATTCCCAAAACGCGGAAGACTTCACCAAGCCACTTACTTCTTGAACTCACATCTAGCTCTCAACTCTTCACAGTGTCACTAGCAATATTACCCAACCGGAACCTGTTGCACATGCCGACAAATAAAAAGGCTAGACTAACGCCTAGTATGTTCAAGGGTTTACATCATGATTTAAATAACTTACTAAATGAAAGTAATAGGCATCAGAAAGAGAAAAACTACACAAAAGGGTAATAAAAATGCATGAGATGCGCTAGAACCGGACATAAAAACGATGCAAAATATGCTATAAAATGAGAATAAAACGTGCCAAACAATGTCCGACCCATGTACTATGGACAACAATCCAATTAAATATACAACGTTACCGAAAATACGGATAAAACCCGATACTCACGCAAGCATAAAAGGGAGCGAACTCCAAATTCCAAAAACATGGAAATGACATGCTTCATTCAAACCTTAATATACGTGGAGGGAAATCCAATATTAAAGCTATCATTTGCAGCCAAACGCACAAGACCAACGATAATAAAGTAAGGACATTGATACCCAAAATAGTGTTGGCCGATAACGGGGGAGACCCGTATCCATTGAGAGTGGAGGAACACAAAAATATATCACTCATACAACGTTAATCGTATGACACTTGAAGATAATAAAGTAAGGACATTGCTACCAAAAATAGTGTTGGCCGACAACGGGGGAGACCCGTATCCATTGAGAGTGAAGGAACACAAAAATATGTCACTCATACAACGTTAATCGTATGACACTTCACGACATGAAAGCTCAAGGGTCCCTATGACTCCTTTCAAGTTACACCCAAAGAGACAACTGACCTTAGTAAATGTTAACATGAATACCGCCAAAGGCCCAGCCCATGCGGGGTTACAACCATGGCATTGCCCCGACATGATGGAGGTCCCAAATGCCCATCAATCATGATAGCACAATCGAATTTAGCCCTCCTAGTGTACCCTTAAAAGGTAAAGGTCATAAAACATGGGGCCCGGGTCAAATCCCGCAACACCCATCAAACCATCAAGTGAAGACTGACTTACATGCCTATGGATCTAATGCAACACAGTCTAAGATTACATGACTACACATGAATGACTAATGCACTCGAGCATGTAATTATTAATAATATGCAATAAGTTGCAATAAATGTAAACCATAAAATAGGACTCTACATTGAGCCATCAAAATCGGACAAGATGTCCCCAAGACTCTTTAAAGTCAAAACTGAGCTAAATACTCAAAACCCATTAGACCAACAAATAAAGGTCCTCATAAAGTAAAATGCATTTAGACGACACTTATGTAAACGTATACCTCAAAGGCTTGATTAACCCAAAACTCGACATCGATCGAGATATATTATTTTCTAAATGGACTCATACGCTTATAAATTCCATCATGACATAACATTTTCCAAATATTTTATAAAGTCAATTACACCAAAAATTCAAGAACCCTTGAATAGACCCCATTTGAACAATAAATTGTTAAAAGACAAATTTATGATATTTACTCATCAAAATATCCAAAAATCTCAAATATGAGTGCTTTGCAAGGTATATAAAGTTAAACACTTCAAGTGATCAAAACCCATCAAATAACTGAATCAATTGATAATTTTATGTAAATCACATAAATACTTGAAAAATAACATTTTTGTCATGTACAACGTTTTTACAAATCAACTTGAACTCACCTTGCTAGATTTAGGCTAAATCTAGATTTTCCCCAAACTTGAGCTCCTTTGAAGAAACTTGGATCTTCAAGCCAATTCTTCCAAAACCTAGATCCACGAGTTTCCAACCATAAATAATCATCCCCAAATACTTAGAATCATTTCCCCTAATATAAAACATCACAATCACCATTAACATCAAAACCCTAATTTCTTAGATGAAGAAAAGAGGAGTTTACCTTAACCACCACTTGAATCCACCAACCAAACACGCCTAGGGTTACCAACATGAGCTTCATTCTTCATTTCTTCAAAAGAAAGGAAAAGGTTTAGGTGACGGTTAGGTAAAACCCTAGAAACTATAGAAATCTCTCAAAATTGAAGTGAGATGAATAACTTCAACCTTTTAATCATAAATCCTCTTTAAGAGGTGAGGGAATAACTTTGAATCACAAGATTTATGACTTCAAGGGCTCCAAAAATGATTTAGGGGGTTAGGGTTCAGTTTGGGTGAGTTTAGAGATAGATGGTTGAAGTGGAAATGAGGAAAAGGGAGGAAAACCCAACTTTTAAACTCTTACACACCACGGGCAATTGTGCCAAGCGATTGTAACATGGTCACTATCGCAAGGCACTCTTGCTGGTCTTGTACCGAGAGCTCCCAGCTCCCCGCGATTGTGCCAAGCGACAGTGACCAATGTCACAATCGCGAAGCACTCTCGTTAAACCTGCATCGAGGGGTCTCGGCTCCCCGCGACTATGGCACGACAATTGTGAAATTGTCACTATCGCGTGGCATTGTCGCCCAAGCCACCCTGAGGTCATGTTTTTACGTTGTTTAACCCGAATTGCTCCCGATCTGATGAACTCATAGAGAAAGGTGTTTTCTATTCATTAATTATTGAATTAGGCTTTTCCAAGGGTCATGAGGGAAGCCTTTTTAACTTAATAAAATTCCAGGCGTTACAATCCTCCCAACCTTAAAAGAGATTTCGTTCTCGAAATCTAGTTCCCATTCGCCCAAAGGTTATCGAACTCAACACTTTCCAAGTTCCCTCGGTTTCCAACTAAAATTCGAATTTCCTTCTTGACGGAATTACTACGACAACTTCATGCTGATACTTACAACCAATGCCCACTAAGGTACATTACACTTATGTCCGAGTGAGCGCTTAATCTACTAGAGTAGCTTATAACCAGATGACTTCAATTGTCTCCCAACCTTGGGTGATCCATACTTCCCCAATGGATGATTTCGATTTCCAATCAGTTCAGATCCACACGTTCTTAAATTATTTCTCCTACTAATCTAAGGTTCAATCAATACCGAACCAACAAAATCTCTAATCCAGCTGTTCCCGTCACTGAACTATCATTCAACTTTAGCGTGTACCCTTAGGCTCCAAAACGGACAGTCGTCCTCGGCCCCACGATTATACAACTTCCAAGAATATGTCCAATTACCAGTCATCCAATTGACATACTCTCTTACTATTCAAGGAAGGTCATCCAACTATAACCACTTATCACCCTCCGAATTTCTTAAAACCACTACAAGCGATACGATTATCCCTTAAGATTGGACTACAACACCCCAAGTACACTATCGGTTCATGGCCTCAACATCCGAAAGTTGACACCTAGGCGTACCACCAAGATTTGAACCACTGCAGAGTTCCACACATGAGTTTCATTCGTCGAGCATCTCCACAAAACCAATGTTATCAACGTGGTGTCTAAAGGGTCCTATACATTTTGTAAGCAAAATTGGCCACGACCCAAAACAAAGTTGCCGAAAAGAACGGTTACCACCAACGTTAACAAAAGATACCACGAGCCTCATCCTTCCGTTACAAACGAAAATACGTCGACATTGCAAACGATACCACTCGACTTACGGTACTACCACGCGTCGGAACACCCATCCTTCCATCGATAAGATTCTATACGCCATCACCTTTAACCGTGGTTGCTTAACCTTCCCAAGCCTAATGAGTTCAAGGTTTTTTTTAAGTGAAAGACTCAACAAATATGTCGATCAAAATTTTCATACGATTTTTCAACACGAATATTTTTATAACAATTAATAACGAGTAAAAATCTACTATCACGTACCCGGTGGTCGTGCAAAAATGGACACACTCATCCCATATGTGAAAAATCATTTGAAAACTATTTCGTCACAATTCAAGCTACTTGCAAAAGTATGCTCAACAACTTTTAAAATGAACCTCTATGGTCCTAGCATGGATTTATATATTCCATGTATGTAAAGTAATTTCCTACATTAAAATAGTGCGCAACAAAATGTTGGTACGAAACTTCAAAAAGAAATTTAAACGACATCAAACTCCGAAATTCTATCTTTTAACCATAAAACGACATGGAATAGTATTCACCAACAACAGTCGCATGTGTTAGTTTATTTCATAAAAATGGCTTAATGATCTATATATATACGCCTTGGTTAAAATGTGAAATGATTTGCGCCGATTTCAAGTTTAAAGCAAAATAACAACATGCTTTCATCATTTGAAAATATTGACTAAAATATCGTGAAGAAGTCTCAAAAATTGATAATTTATTTACTATAATAGTTTTAACCAACAAAAATTGATTATTTCACCGCTACCCAAACAAGTACTAGAAGTTCATGAATGTATCAGATTCTTAGTTGATCAGTCCCCGTGAAAACGATCTCGGTATTACTACCACTTTATTACTTATAAAGCACATAGTGTCCGGGGTGCACTTGCACCGCCACTGTGGTCACCTTGTGGACCTATACAATTTTTCGCTATCAATAATTTAATGTGGAGCTTTGGATGTAAGTTGGAGGGTACATGTTTTGAGTGCGTGCGTCATTCAAGTGGAGTCATGTACTATTAGACTGTAATGCATTGGATCCATAGACATATGAGTCCGTCATATTTATATAGTGGAAAGTCTTGGTATTCTCACTTTGGGAAGTATGCCATTTTGGCATTTTGTGTCCCAGTGTTACGGAGAGGAATCGTATTCGGTTGTAACCCGAAATTTTGGGTTTGTGGTTTGATGTTCTAACACTCACGAGGGTTGAACATCTTGAGTTATCAAGCAAGGAGTCGAGACTCCAATTCTTGAATGCTAGTAAGTAGGCAATAAAGGTTCAATGGAAACCTTGAGGTGTAACTTAGTAGATAATGAACGGGCAATAAGATCGTGTATCCTTGAGGTGTAGCTGGGCACAACAGGCAATAAAAGATACGGTGGTGCCACCTGTTGCTGGGTGTGAGACTTGAGGTGTAGCTTATTTAAGCAGGCAATGAAGTCTGACTTGAGTTGGAGCTTATTAAAGTAGACAATAGAGTCACAATCTGAGTGTAGTTCAATAACATAGTTATGCGGCTTAACTTTGTGTTCTGCCACATATCATGGAAACGGGTCTCCCCCGTCACCGAAAGGTGTTGTTTGGGTATTTATTTTTATCCATATTTTCGGTGACGTAATATATTTATATGGATTGTTTTCCATGATTTATGGGTTGTGTTTTATGCCTCATCTGTGTTTCGATGTTTCGAATAATAGAGTCTTATTCACGTTTACATTATTTGAGAATTAAACTTTTATTCACGTTTTGAGTGAGTTTTGGAACTGAGTTCTTTTTTTAGAAATGCTATATATTTTGGAGCTTTCGTCGTGAGATTTTTTGTGTGTTGGAAAATAGGTTGTTTGCATATTTAATATAAACCTTTTTTGGAAATCATGATTTAAGTTACGCTCTTATCGTTTAACGAATTATTTAATCATGATGAAAACTCTTGAACTCACTAGGCTTTAGCCTAACCTTTTTAATTTGTCGGCATGTGCATCAGGTTCCGGTTGGGGAATAGTACTAGCGACACTATGAGAGGTGAGTGCTAGTTGTAAGCACGAGAAAGGAATAGCTTGGTGAAGTCTTCCGCCATCACGGGAATAACAACTTGTTTTTGGGTTGAGTAACATCTGACCTTATTTAGTCTTAGCATTTTACTTAAGTTAATAAATGTTGAAACTATTTATGTCTTAAAGTTGACGTATTTCCAAGGATGGATTTGTAGAAAGGAGTTTATCCTTTATTTGGTTAATTATTCGAAGTTTTTATTTAGTTGTTTTTTTCAAATTCGAGGGTGTTACAAGATAGAGTCATTTGAGGATCCGACTATGTATATGGAAACAGTTGATTATGAAGATTTAGAAAAATAAACTGTGGCAATGCATGATGAGATGGAGTCCTTACATAAAAATGGTACTTGGGGGATCGTTCATCTTCCCAAAGGTAAAAAGGCGATAAAGTGAAACTAGATCAACAAGAAGAATGAAGGGATATTAGATGTAGAGCCTCCAAGATACAAGGCTCAGTTTGTGGCGAAGGGATTCAATCAGATTCCAAATATTGACTTTACATATAATTTTTCACTTGTAGTCAAGCATTCTTCTATACGTGCATTATTAAGCATACTTGCGTTGAATGATTTTGAGTTTGAGTAGTTGTATGTTAAAACTACATTTCTACATGGTGAGACAGAAGAAGACATTTACATTGATCAACCTCAAGGGTTTGTGAGTGTTGGTCAAGAGGATTTGTATTGTAGGCTAAAGAAGTCGTTATGTGGGCTAAAACAATCGCCAAGGCAATGGTGCAAAAGTTTCAATACTTTTATGACTTCACACATGTTTTCTCATGTTGTTTATATGATAATTGTGTTTATATAAGTATATGTGAAGATGATTCATTTGTCTACCTATTTCTATAAGTGGACGATATGCTTATAGCTTCAAAGAACAAGGAAGACATCCAAAGGGGATCAATTGAACACGAAGTTTGAAATGAAAGATTTGGGCAAAGCTTAAAAACTCTTGGCATGGAGATTTCATGAGACCGAAAGGTGGGAACTTTGACACTAAGTCAAAGAAGCTATATCGATTGAAAGGATTCAACATGGATGATGGTACCAAAACGGTAAAAACTCCTATTTATGGGTGTCAATTTTGTACCAAGACAAACCAACTAATTGTGTACCAACTAGGGGTGTAAATGATGCGAGTCGAGCTCGAGTATCAGGTAACTCGACTCGACTCGTTAGTATGTCGAGTCGAGCACATTCGAGTCGAGTGTTGACCGAGCTTTGACCGAGTCGATCTCGAGTCGATCTCGAGTCGAGTGTTGACCGAGCTTTGACCGAGTTTTTGATAAACCATCGATGTGGGACAGAAAAAACTGAAAGAGATGCTCCAAGCCTCCCACATCGCTAGACTAAGAAACTTTTAAGACCTCCAAGACACTATATATTTTCTTTCCTTAATATTAAGTTGTTAATTTTTTATATTTGTTAATTTATTTAATTTTAATTTTTCTATTATTTATAATTAATAAATATAATAAGTAATAATATAGACTTTATTATATATAAAATTAATTCGAGTATCTCACGAGCTTATCGAGTCGAGTATCAGGTAACTCGACTCGACTCGTTAGTATGTCGAGTCGAGCACATTCGAGTCGAGTGTTGACCGAGCTTTGACCGAGTCGATCTCGAGTAGCTCGCGAGCTGTCTCGTCTCATTTACACCCCTAGTACCAACAATACCAATTTAATTGGTACCAACTTAGTTCGTACCAATATAATTGGTTGGTAATACCGTATCAACTATCTAAACATGGTTGGTACGTGGTATTAGAAATCGCATACCATGGTAATACCGTACCGTACCGACTTATTTTTTTAATTATTTATTAATTAAAATTCAATCAATAATACAACATATTTTGATTTATAAATTTTAAATTATCTTGTTTTACATTTTGCTAAATTGTAATAAGAATTGATATATTGAAACTTGAATGAATTCATTCATCTAACCTTAACAACTTTATTAACTCATGTTCATTTCCATGGTCCATTTTTGCTCCTCAATTGCACTTTATTTTGGGAAAAGGGGACGAACCCCCTGGAAAATTTTATTCAAAGAAATAAATCGGACAAATTACGAGTGGCATACCCCAAGGAATACAAAATGTTTACTAAGAACATGCTTAGGAAGTAACCATAAAATAAAAACCCTATAGTCCAAAAGAGGACTATTGACCCAAGCATTAAACATATAGCTATACCAAAATTGAAAGCCACCACTTTTAATCGAGAGAGGCCCAAATCCAGAAGACGACCCATGCATCAGTCATGCTTATCGGTGTGGATGTCCAAGCAAGGAGACACACGGTGGAGTCCAGTAAGCCCAATATTCCTTTGGCCCAAATTCCCTTTTTGACAACATAACACTAAAATGGCCCACCATTCAATAGATGCTTCCAACATTATGTCCAAGGCCCATGAGTTCTCTTCCACAACATTAGCCATCATATAATTCCCAGAAATGGCCAGAGGCCAGATTTCAGCACCAATGATCCGGATATTAGTGTTATTTGAGGACCAAATGATGTTGAAAGACCAAAAGAGTAGACCAATACAAGTAGATGAGAAGCAAATGTTGGTCCAAAAAGAAAAGTCCCAACTGTAAGACAACCTTATATCACCAAAAAGATGAGGAAGCAAATGTGCTGATCCACAGAAAGAAAGTCCCAAATAAATGAATGCATTAGCAGGATCAATGACCAACCAGTAATGCATCATTTTGCTAATACAGCTTGGGACTAAGGTACATAGAGGGGAGGGATCAGTGATCAACCAGCCCCTTGTCACCTTCAGTTTAGACCAAAAGAACAGGAGAAGCAAAAACTCACACACACTGATGTAAAAATGATCAAGCACATTTATAACTAAGGAGGAACTCAAACTCCAATTAAAGTAGAGTAAGCATACCAGCCACCACGGGAACAAAGGACAATTATAACCCAACCATTTTCCTCAATTGCACTTGAGTTAGACTCTTTGTGAATGTTTTTGTTTAAATAAAGATTATTTGAATGCTTTAATGGGTAGAGATAAATAGTATAACACATATCAACATGTTATTAATGCACGCCGTTTTTAGTGTAACTAGATCTAGTTGATAAATATGTCAATTTAAATAATTCGTACTTCAATAGTTACGATGTTCGTACGAAACGGTACCGACATGTACCAACCGAAGGAGGTATGTATTCTTTAGTCCATTTTTGAGAAGTCATATTTAAATTAACTATGTTGCATTTTAGAGCTTGTGTTGGTGTAACAACCCGAATTTCTAGTATGTAGTGAAAGTTTAGTGGCTAATGTTAAAAGAATGCAAGTTAAGTTAAGGGGCCTTTGTGCAATTTGTGAAGAGTATATGATGGTTCAAATCCCTAGGTTTAGCTAATTCTCTCATTTGCTTGGTGTTTGGCGGCTGGAAGAAGAGAAAAGAGGGAAAGAAGGAGCAAATTGGGGGAAGTCATGATTAAGGAAGAGATCAGTGCAGGTAATCATCTAAAACGTTTTTCCCTGATTACTTCATGTTCCTTCTCTCTTTTGTCTAAGAAATTGGGGGGGGGGGGGGGGGGGTGAAAACATAAGGGTTTGCTGTGTTCTTCACCTAAACACCATTAAAAGAGAATAATGGATTTTGGTTGTACTAATTCGTTTTAAGGGTTAAAAAGTGGAATAAATGGGTGTTTTAAGATTGGGGGATGAACCCAGATGTTTGTCTAATCAACACTGTGGTAGAAAATCAGTTTTAATCACGTTTGGGAAGTGGGTTTTATTTTCCAGTTCGTATTTGCCGGGTAAGTTGTGGTTACCGGGGAAGGTTCGTAGTTACCGGGTAAGTGTGTGGTTACCGGATAAGTGGGTGGTTACCGGATAAGTTTGGAGTTACCGGGTATGTTGGTTACCGGATGTGTTGTACCCGGTAAGTCTCTACACCCGGTAAGGAGTGTGTACCCGGTAAGGGCTGTGTACCCGGTAAGGGTATTGTACCCGGTAAGTTCCTGCACCCGGTAAGTAGTATCCGGATATTATAGCTGATTGAGAAATGCCTAATCTTTTAGGTGCCAAGTTCAGTTAACTTGAGGGTAGATCGAGAGTGCGTCAATACCATCACAAGGTGAGTTCCCTAAACCCTTTTTACGACGCAAGCTGTTAAATGTTTTCGACTGATTATGGTTCATTATAAGCATGAAATGTTTACCAACTGATATGCATGTTTCCCATGAAACTTACGTTTTGTTCAAAAGAATGTTTAGCATGATGAAATGATTATTATGATTTACAAAGATTCCAAGTTGCATGATTTATGAAATGTTATGTGTATGCTATGTGGAGTCGGTCTACACCGTGGGATCAGAATGCCTCGGGATCCGATGATTCCTTGGACATGTATGATGAACCGGTAGGTTGGAATTTGTTTCCCTCCTATTCAGAATAGAGAGGAGTCTGCTTGGGCCCCGATATGAGGCGAGAGGGGAGTCTGATTGGGCCCCGATCGCGGTTAGTTTATGTGATCCTCAACACGGTGCAGTACCTTGATTGATGTTTATGTGAAGGATGACGATGAGTTTTATAAATGATTTTTAAACTGTTTGTATATGTTTTTTTCAGAGGGGATTTACTAGACCTTTTGGTCTAACCCTCGCTTTTCAAAACTAAACCATTTTTAGGTAAGCGTAGCGCTAGTTCTTCCGGTAAGAACTAGGAAATGGCATTCGGAAGGAATTGGAGCTTAGAGCAACTCCAAGATTTTGACTAGCATAATTATAGATAGAAGCTCTCGGCTGTGGATTAGACGTTTTCGCTGTCCAATTTTGTTTATTATAGATTTATCAATGATTAAAGACAAGTTTTATTATGTAATTTGTATGTTTAATCTATGGTTTTGCATGTTATGTTTATGGGACGTTACAAATGGTATCAGAGCCTTAGTTTAAGGGATTTAGGTGACCAGTAGGGCCTAAACTTAAACTGTAAGATGAGGAACACAGCCGAGACATAGGATTGCCTCTAGGAACGATCACTATAAATGCGATTAGGAATATGGTGCCAAGGACAAACGTGTAAGGTAAGTTTGGGATTACGCCTGGCCAGTGTAATTACAAACTTACAGGTACATGTGTGTGCTTAAATTGCCTTATATAGCAAAATTTGTTGTGTCATGTCTAGCAAAGGTTAATTATTGGTTTTTTTCAGTTTAGCGCTATGGTTGGGAGAACGTTGAGGAGTAGGTCAGTACCTGCTGTTCCAAGGAATTAGGATGAGGAGGTCCTAGTTAACGGACCGTTGGAACCCCACAAGAGCGACTGTTACCCGTGGAAGGGGTAGGTGTTAGGACCATAAATGTCCTACATATTAGAAAGATATATAAAATAAATTATATAGAGCGTAATTAGTTTAATTATAGAGGTTAAATAATTGTAAAAGCCTTTATTATTAATTTGGGCTTAATTGCTTTATGGGCTTAGGCCTTGTTTGTTTAAAGGCCTAAGTATTTAAGGTGTGTTAACCTTTAGAATTAGGTTAGAGATTTTCATATAGACAAAATCAGTTTAGAGAGCAATTGATTAGTCATCCAAGAGATTCATTAGAGAGAGAGAGATAGATAATTGTGTTCTCAATTCTAACCTTTGTAACTATCTTGATTTATGAATACGAGAGGGATGCCAAGTTGAAATCATCAATTGTTCGTGTTAATAATTATCGAGTTGATAAGAAAGATAATCAATTTTTCAAGAAAGTAAACATGGCGTGGAGAGTTAAAAGAACCACTCCTGCTCCAAAGCCATTTGTCCATGTTAAGAGTGAAAAGAACAACACAGCCTTCCACGCTAAACCTTTTGTGAAAACTGATCGAGTTTACTCTGTTAATAAACTAATCAGCTTATCTACACAGAAGCTGTGTTGCTCTTATTGTGGAACAAGTGAGTTTGTGAATAAAGACCATGCTAAGTATTGGTATGGTACTTATAGTATCCCAGGTCCTCATAGGGCATCTAACCAACAAGGATCCATCAAAATATGGATACCAAAATCTGTCTAATCGGTTTTGTAGGAATGTCATGTGCGGTTTTAATTTCTATTATTCACATCACATGACAAGCATTCAAAGGTTATGCTACATTCGAGGGGGAGTACTATGAAAGGTAAGTGAACTTCAACTGAATCAAAGACTGTGGTAAACCATTCTGAATAACTTACTTGTGTTTGTTATTCTCCAATTCTAATCTTCATTATTGCCACGTCCAATATTTTCTTGACTTAGTTATTTCCATGTCTCACACATGTGTTGATTTTTCGATGGGAAATACACTAGTTTGAATTCCCAGTTGTTTTCCAAGTTCGCTAATTCTTGCTAATGACTCCATTCTTATCTGATATAATAATTGTGACTTGTTCTTCACAATTAAACTTTCTAATCATTGTCTCATTTCTTGCAAAATGTTGTGCTTACTGAGTTATTCTGTCTTGCGCTAGATTTTGTCTCTTTGAAATTCTTTCATTTTTCAACATTGACTTCTGATTACCTCAGATCAGAACTCGGACTTCATTTTATTGACTTCTGATCATCTCAGATCAGGACTCGCTTTTAACCGGTTTGACTTCTAAACATTTCAGTTTAGAACTCGTACTTCACTGTTTACTTAACTGTTCTATCGTTGCATGAAAGGAGTGTTAGGAATTACGTCGTTTCTATGGTCTTTCCAGAACCGGAAGGACCTACCCAAGAAACACATCCCTTATAGACAACAGTGAGGGGTCTAGATTGATAGATGAGTTTGGAGAGAAAAGAATACGGTGAGGCTGTGACATGGCTTAAAAGAATAAATTGGTCCTTACCAAACCGAGTCAGGTATCCGGGTAACCACACAATCTATTCATTCTCGATCTTTGGAGATGAATATTGAAACAGACATGGACCCAGTGTCGATAACTCGTGTCACCCCACCCAGCTACTCAAGTATCTCCCAACAGATGCTTATTTCACATATTCACAGAGAATTAGCACATACTCTATCTATTCCTCACTCGGAGGTCTTAGATATTGAAAAAGTAAGACACCAGCTCTGGTCTCCGAACTTCATATTCTATTCACTGTGTCAATTGATTTCAACTTGCATCCCAAGTTAAATCAACTTTTGAGCCAAATCGATATAATTTGGATTCTTCACACATGTACGAGTCTTTGTGATTCCATTTGCATATCTTCGTGATATTGCCGGAACAGTTTGAGAAGTTAAAATTTTAAATTTTCTTCAGTGATAGCCGGAAGTCCTATCAGAGATTTCTTATTGCCAACTCTGACCATAGGCCAAACAATTTTTTAAATTGTTGTGATAACAGTTACTAACGTGTTTCCGTGTTAGTTGATTACCCCGTTCTGATTACTTAATGGTTTGCTCTGGATTTTTCTTGCTACTCGTTACTTTTGTCTTTGAACGTGCATGATGCTCCGGATGCTCCTACTCATCATGAGGGGGAGAAAGGGTACAGATTCAAAGACACGGAATATCAAGTTGAGGGGGAGTTAGCAAAAGCCGAGAGGGAGTAAAGCCGAGGGGGAGTAAAAAAGTCCCCATGCAAAAGCCGAGGGGGAGTAAAAAAGTCCCCATGCAAAAGCCGAGGGGGAGTAACTGTTGACCGATTTTTAATCGAATGATTGATCTGTTCCGAGATCCAAAGAGCTTAAAGTGCATACAAGTGATCAACTCTTCTCATCGTTTATCAAATGGTGTTCGCTTCAAATTATTTCCTCCATCAATCATATTGTTCTACAAGTTCTTTTAAAGCTGAAAACAAATTCAAGAGCTTTATTCAAGGGGGAGCGTCAAAAGACATGAAGACAACCCAACATCAATGCGTTTTCAATGATTCAAAAGGAAGAGAAGATCAAGACTTGAAGATTTCAAGACCGATTTTTATTTATATATCTTTAGGGGGAGATTGTTAGGACCATAAATGTCCTAACATATTAGAAAGATATATAAATAAATTATATAGAGCGTAATTAGTTTAATTATAGAGGTTAAATAATTGTAAAAGCCTTTATTATTAATTTGGGCTTAATTGCTTTATGGGCTTAGGCCTTGTTTGTTTAAAGGCCTAAGTATTTAAGGTGTGTTAACCTTTAGAATTAGGTTAGAGATTTTCATATAGACAAAATCAGTTTAGAGAGCAATTGATTAGTCATCCAAGAGATTCACTAGAGAGAGAGAGAGATAATTGTGTTCTTAATTCTAACCTTTGTAACTATCTTGATTTATGAATACGAGAGGGATGACAAGTTGAAATTATCAATTGTTCATGTTACTGTTCATTGTTATATTGTTACCTGATCAATCTAGGACTAACAGTAGGGGTCGTGGAAGGGGTCGGGGAAGAACACCCCGCCGAGCCGCCACCCAAGTGGCCGGAGATGGGGGAAACCCACTTCGAAGAACGACTCGTATGACTAGAAGGGCGAGGAGTGTGGAAATCCCCTCCCACCAAGAAGACTCTAATAAGGAGAGTTCAGCTTCTGCGAGAAGGGTAAATGAGCCGAGGGGACGTGGACGAGGGCCCGCGAATCTACATTTGTCACTCGAGAGAATCTGGCTGCTGAGTTGGGTAAAATTCAGGAGACTCTGCAAGCCCTCCTTACTAAGCAGGATCAGTCAGCCTCGGGAAGCAAATAGGCGAGTGAGAACAGGGAAAGTGCGGAGCTGTCAAGTCCACTAGTGACCGGTACTGGAAGTCACTCGAAATCAACCCCTCTGTGGTGAATGAGTCAGCAGCTAAGGGATGCAGCTACAAGGCCTTTGCCTCATGCAAGCCCCTTACTTTCAAGGGTGAATGTGACCCCGTTCTAGCAATGAAATGGGGTTAAGGAGATGGAACTGGTATTTGATACGTGCAAGTGTGCCGATGGGGATAGGGTGATGTTTGCCCTATCCATGCTTGAAGTCTGATGCAGTTTATTGGTGGGATGCCGAAACTGGGGGGAAAGGGTTCGGCAATGGCTAAAGGAATGATGTGGGGAAATGTTTGTGGAAAGATTTAAAGCTCAGTTTTGTCCACTCGCGGCGGTGAAGAAGTTAGAGGAAGAGTTTTTGGGATTGGAACAGGGGGAAATGTCGGTGCGAGAATATACTTCTAAGTTTATCGAGAAGTCCCGCTTCGCAGACCTGTATGTACCAACCGAGGAACGTCGGGTGGAACGTTTCATTTATGGGCAGAAGAGCAGCATCAGGGAACTGGTATTGTGTAATACCCCGGGTAAGTTCGTTAGTTAAAATCTCCTTTCCGTTAAGTTTAGTTAACTTTAAAGTTGGATGTGTAGGGTAAGTTTGGGTGAAATTATAAGTTAAGGGTACTTTGGTCATATTCGAATAGTTCAAGCCAAAAGTGTATATTAGGTTTGATATACACCCTCGTAGACTTCAGATATTTCACAAACCTAAAATCAGATTTCTCAGTGTGTGAGTGTGTGTTTGGAGACGAGAAGAAGCAGAAGAAGAGTTCGTACGGTTAGGGCTTCAATTGGCTTGGTTGGAAACGATTTTGAGGTAAGTCCTTTATGTTTTATGTTTATAATCAGTAGTATTAGACTTCTATCGGATTAGAATGTTTAATTTGTAGTTGTATAGGTTTAATTTGGATCTGGGTAAAATGGAACCGACTGAGTTCTTGGGAGTCCCGGTACTTGGGAGTCCCGGTACTTGGGAGTCCCGGTTATAGTGAACTCCCGGTATAGTAGACTCCCGGTATGGTCGACTCCCGGTACCATGGAGTCCCGGTACCCATGGAGTCCCGGTATTGTCGACTCCCGGTAACGACAAGACCCGGTAATGCCAACTCCCGGTGATATGGAGTCCCGGTACAGTGGAAGTCCCGGTACAGTGGAGTCCGGTACTGGAGAGTCCCGGTACAGTGGAGTCCCGGTGCAGTGAGTCTCGGTAGTTTTGATAGTGTCCGGTTATAGTTTCTGATTGTATTTTTGGATTAAGTTGCTCCGAAAACTTCCTGGGGGGCCGCCCCCAGACCCCGCAAGGGCGTTGCCCCTTGACCCCATCCGCTATCCGGGTAGCGGAACCCCCGAGATAAGTCGCTGAAGGGAGAACTGTTGAGGATAAGATTTTAGTAGGCTTTATGTGTTTGACTAGTAAGGCGATATATGTATCTTAAATTGTTTCAGATTCTGTGAACTTTGAATGAAAGATTGGATTTCTCGAGAAAAGATTAGAAGGAAATTTGATAACCAATCGAGGTGAGTTTTACTTTAAAACGTTTTCAACTGGAATATATATATATATATATATATATATATATATATATATATATATCTGTGTTTATATATATATGAGATGGATATGTGTGGAATGGATATACGATCAAGGTGTGAATATTTTGTGTTTATAATATAGTAAGATATTATATTTATTGGTGCATTACACTACACACGTGCACAGTAGCCGGGTTCCGGTGAGCGGACCAGTGTGTTGCCGGGTTCCGGTGAGCGGACCGGTGTGTTGCCGGGTTCCGGTGTGCGGACCGGTGTATTGTCGGGTTCCGGTGTGCGGACCGGTGATGTGTCGTAGTTGTTGTACGTCGTTGATTTATTAGTTGGCTTGCTACCAACTAATATGGCCATGGTAACGAGGAATGAGGAGGAGTTGAGCATGATGCACGAGTCTTGATGTGGTAATTAAAATACGTGTAGTATATATATGTGTGACGTTTATATACTTATGGTATATGCGTGTATATTGGCAAAGGTTGTATTTAAACTATTTTGATTGACGAAAGGTTTTATAATGATTTTGGAAAGGACCGGGATTAACTCACTAGACCCGTTTGGTCTAACCCTCATTTTGTTTTCAAAAATATGTTTTCCAGGTCGAGGAATTGATAGCGGCAAAGGAAAGAATAAGGTGTAGACTGCCTTCATGGACCGATGTTGATTAGGAAGTTTTATGTAATTTGTAGTTTCGAGACTAAAAGAGACCGTACTTGGTTTGCTATGTAACTTTTGTTGTAAATCAATGATATGTATGCATGTTATGTATTATGATGTATGTTATGGGATTTGGGTTGTTACATATTGACACCACTACATTTAAGGCAGCAATCAATGCGGCCGAGCTGACTGAAAAAGAAAAGAATCGACAGATGTCCGAGAAAAGTGGGGAGAAACGCAAGTGGGACGGGCCAGGAAATGACTCAAGGAAAGGGAAGGTGTTCCAACCAGAAAATCGTGCTAACAAGGATTCAGCCAGTAAACCGTGTAAGAAATGTAACAAGGCACATCGGGGAGAATGTATGGCAGGTTCCAATTCGTGCTACCGGTGTGGATTGCCCGGTCACGTGTCAAAGGACTGCCCCAAAGGGAAATCATGTTTCCAATGTGGAGCTACTGGTCACATGCGGTATGACTGTCCGCAGTTGAAAAAGGGTGGATCAACTCAGTATGGAGAACGTCAGGGAGGGAAAGGCAGTGATAAGGGAGCAGAACCGGCGCGTCCGAAGGGGCGTGCGTTCCGCATGACATCGGAAGAGGTATAGGAAGTTCCAGATGTTGTGGCAGGTACATTTCTAGTGAACTTTTTGTGTGCCAAGGTGTTATTTGATTCCGGAGCAAATCGTTCCTTTGTATCACATGCTTTTATGAAATGTTTGGGGGTGAGGCCTAGACGTTTGGAGAGAGCACTAGAGGTGGAAACTGCCAACGATAATCATGTTTTAGTTAAGGAGTTGGTAGAGGATTGTGTCATAGATATAGAAGGGAGGTTGGTACCTATGCAACTATATCCCTTGGCAATGGGAGAGTTTGACGTAGTGTTGCGTATAGATTGGCTAGCTAAGAATGATGTGAATATCGTTTGTAACAAAAAGCTGGTCAGGGTTCGTTTACCTGATGGGGATTCCGTAGTGATCTATGGGAATCGCCGTGATAGAAAGACTATCCTTATCTCTATGATTAGGGCTACTAAGTGTTTGAGGAAGGGGTGTCAAGGATTCTTGGCGTACGTGGTGGACGCCAAGAAGGAAAAGCGTGGGGTGGACGTCGTGCGCGTAGTAAGTGAGTACCCGGAAGTATTTCCGGATGACTTGACAAGTCTACCCCCGGATCGTCAGATCGAGTTCAGAATTGATCTGATGCCTGGAGCTGCACCAATCACCCGCGCACCTTATAGGTTGGCGCCGTCTGAAATGAAAGAAATGATGACCCAATTGCAGGAGTTGTTAGACAAAGGATTCGTTAGACCAAGTACGTCTCCGTGGGGAGCACCTGTACTCTTCGTGAAGAAGAAGGACGGTACTATGCGAATGTGCATAGACTACCGGGAGCTCAATAAGGTCACGATCAAGAACAAGTATCCCATACCAAGAATTGACGACCTGTTCGATCAATTGCAAGGAGCCAGTTACTTCTCTAAGATAGACTTGAGGTCGGGTTATCACCAACTCAAGGTAAGAAAGGAGGATGTGCCAAAGACCGCTTTCAGAACCAGATATGGACACTACAAATTTTTGGTGATGCCGTTCGGGCTAACCAACGCCCCATCAGCTTTCATGGACCTAATGAATCGGGTGTGCCAACCCTATTTAGACAAGTTCATGATAGTGTTCATAGACGATATCCTGATATTTTCAAGATCGGAAGAGGAGCACGAAAGCCACCTTCAGAAGATTCTCGAGCTACTAAAGCAAGAGAAGCTGTATGCGAAGTTTTCTAAGTGTGAGTTTTGGTTGAGAGAGGTGCAGTTTCTCGGACACGTGGTGTCTGAGAAGGGAATCATGGTAGACCCGTCTAAGATTGAAGCCATCCGAGATTGGGAGCAGCCTAAGAATCCGTCGGAGGTATGAAGTTTCCTCGAACTGGCAGGATACTACCGAAAGTTCATAAAGGACTTTTCGCGTATCGCCACGCCATTGACCTCTTTAACAAAGAAGAATGTCAAGTTCGCCTGGTTAGATAAGCAAGAAGAAGCCTTTCAAAAGCTGAAGGATATGTTGAGCAGTGCTCCGGTGTTGTCGTTGCCGGACGGTTTTGATGATTTTGTGGTTTTTAGTGACGCATCGAAGCTCGGTTTGGGTTGCGTACTCATGCAACGAGGAAAGGTGATCGCTTATTCCTCCCGACAGTTAAAGGATCATAAGGTTCGATACCCCACTCACGATTTAGAATTGGCGGTCGTGGTTTTCGCTCTGAAGATTTGGCGACATTACCTTTATGGGACGAAGTGTCAGATCTTCATGGACCACAAAAGTTTATGTCATCTCTTCGACCAAAAAGAGTTGAATATGCGCCAAAGAAGATGGATGGAATTGTTGACCGACTACGAATGTAAGATTGAATATCATCCAGGAAAGGCAAACGTAGTGGCGGACGCTTTAAGCCGAAAGGAAAGGAGTGAGACCCCCAGTATCGTAGCCATGAGGGCCAAGGTGACGTTCAATTTGCTAGCCGAGATAAACAAATGTCAAGCCGAAGCACTCGAAATTGAAAATCTCAAAAAGGAAAGGATGGTAGGGCAAACGACCTCACTAGTGGAGGATAGTCGAGGGGTGAAGTGTCTTGGTGGGAGAATCTGGGTCCCGAAACTCGGGGAGCTCAGGAGAATAATGTAAAGCCCGTGTCCCGGTACGTTTATTAATTAATTTTAATAATTTAAAATGTTTACCTTTAATTGTTTTGGTTAGTGGTTTGGTGTAAAAAAGGACCAAAATGTTAGCTTTCGTCTCGTTTCTAGGTAGATTGTGAGATGAGGTGTAGTTGAGGGGCTAGAGTGCAATTTTTGGAATTATTGCATGGGTCTCGGCCCATGGCCGGATCCCATCCTCGTTTTTTTTCCTTCCTTGTTAACCAAGCAACCAAAAACAATTCCATAACCTACATTCTTTCTTCTAGTTTCCTTGTGGTGCGGCTGTGAGAAGAGAAACGAGAGAGAGTGATAGAGAAAAGCCGAGAAGAAGAGGTAGAGAGAGAGAGATAGAAACCGAGAGGTAGAGAGAGAGGAGTGGCCGGAAACCCCCCCTCCTGTCGCCGCGGTTACTGTTAGCGGAGGTCGCCGCTGCTGCTGTCCGTCGGAGGAGTCGAGGGAGAGAAGGTCGGTCGTGGTGGTGAGGCGTCGTCTTGAGGTAAGTCGTTCTCTCGTTCGTATCGTTTCTTTTCTTTTCCTTTTCGTTTTTCCGGCGAGACCACCACCGCCGCACGCCGCCGCCGCTGCGGTGGCTGTAGGTGGAGGGTGGTGGCAGTGGGTGTCACACGTAGCGTAAGACCCGAATCGTTAAGCCTTGAACCGTTTTTATAAGTTATCTTTTATGAAAATTTTAGTGTGCTGTCCAGTTTTCGCGCGACCATAACTTTTCCGTTGTAACTCCGTTTGAGCCGAAACTGGCGCCCACGGTTCAAGTTCAGGGTCGAGCACGTTTTCCGTGTTTTAGCGGAAAACTGGTTCGGTCTCTAGCTGGGCGAAAAAGTGGTCGCAAGTTCGGTGTTTCGTCATTTTATGTGAAAATTAGTTTTCTGTCCAGTTCGTATTTCGGCCATAACTTTCTCGTCGTAACTCGGTTTGAGGCGATTCTGGTGTCCACGGTTCACATTCTGTGTCGGGCACGTTTTTCGTGTTTTAGCGAAAGGCTGGTTCGGCCCCTAGCTAGGCGGAAAACCTCTGTTTTTACAGCAGGTCGGTAAACCGACAGTGTTGTAATCTGCCACTGTTTTGTCATGGTCATAACTTTCTGCTCGTAACTCGGTTTGGGGTGAAATCGGTGTCAAAAGTTCCCTTTTTGAGTCTAGAAACGTTTCTGTGTTTTGTGCCAAACCCATTTCGGGACGTAGCATGGGTCGATTTTTCGTTTTATACTGAAAGGTGCTGAATTTCTCTGTTCCGGAAACTGTTTTTGTAAAATCCGTAGTAAATTGTAGAAAAATCGTTAGGAGGCGTATAATATGTCCTTGGAACCCTAACTCAGAGTATTTTCTGGTCATGAAATAATATTGGGAATTTTCTGGGTTTAAAGGGGTCGAAACAGGTCCCGAACAGACCTGTTTTGGGTGAACGGAATTTAGTTTTAGTGACGGTTTAAGCGTGTGTCGTGTCATAGAGTCCGGGTCTCGTATTGACACGTTTTAACATGCGTTTAGGTGCTGGGAAGTGACCGTATTTGTGAAGCTTGAATTGTGTTATTAAGCTGGGCGCGCATTCGAGGTGAGTTCTCTCACTGTGTAGTTAGGGGTTGTATGCATGTCATAATAGTTTGTATGTACTATTGTCTTTGTGGTGTGAACTAGTTGTTTGTGGTGTGTAATATTTGATTGGTTTGAATGCTTGGTATAAATGTGTTACATTACAATTCGGTGGGACCGAGGCCTCGATGGTACTGAGGTGTTGGTTACATTACAATTCGGTGGGACCGAGGCCTCGATGGTACTGAGGTGTTGGTTACATGACAATTCGGTGGGACCGAGGCCTCGATGGTACTGAGGTGTTGGTTACATTACAATTCGGTGGGACCGAGGCCTCGATGGTACTGAGGTGTTGGTTACATTACAATTCGGTGAGACCGAGGCCTCGATGGTACTGAGGTGTTGGTTACATTACAATTCGGTGAGACCGAGGCCTCGATGGTACTGAGGTGTTGGTTACATGACAATTCGGTGGGACCGAGGCCTCGATGGTACTGAGGTGTTGGATACATTACAATTCGGTGGGACCGAGGGTCCGATGGGACCGAGGTATTGGATACATAATTACTTGTAGATGTTTACTCGTTTTATGTATCTGTGGAGTTGTTGCTTATGTGCGGATAGGGGTGATGTGTATATAATTCCTATCTGCGCATGTGTTGGAATTCACTAAGCTTCGTGCTTACCCTTTCCCAATAAACTGTGGTTTCAGGTACGGGCGGCTCCAAGGCGTGACGAGTACACACTGGCGCGCGGGAAGAGCTGGTTGCTTTATGATTTTAATAATTAAACATTTATTCCGCTGGTTTTATTTTATAAATATATTAATTATGTGTTTGTAAACGAAACGTTGGGATCATTTAATGAGTTGTTATCAATGAAATGTTTATTTTAAAATTTTAAATTTGCTTGTAATTTTCGGGACGTTACAACTTGGTATCAGAGTACAGCTTGAGTGAATCAAACGCACCTCGGTGTGTTTGGTCTCAAGTTGCGGCTGGGAAATTTTCAAATTCTTTATTAAATCTTTTTGGAAAATAAAAGAAAGGAAAACCCGTTTGAGAAACGGTGATCGATGGCGCAGTGTGTACAGTCAGCCGGAGCCAAGGGAAAAGGTACAGTACTTAGTGTTTTATTGCTTTCTAGATCATAGAGTATGCATGCTAGATTGCCTGTTGTGGACACTATGCGGTATGTTGAACTGCTTGCTATTAGGAATTTATGCGAATTATGATAGGTTACTAAGTGGATGCCCTCTAGGTTGTATGCAGTAAGAGATTTATAGCCTTAGAATATTCGATTTAGTTCTATTGCGCAGCTCTTGTTTGAGTCCAACCGTTCTAGGATAGGGTCTTGTATTCGACTGTCTATTTATTTCGCACTGCATATAACCGGGTATTCGCGAGGTCACCCGTTATAATTAGTAGGGATTCGGTAGTAGCAAGGGTAGTGGGATAAGAGGAAATTCCTAGGGAACTAGGAAGGGTGGATGTATATATATGCTGGTGCGGGCATATGGTTAATTATATATTTAATTGTTGTTGCATGATCGGGGTGACCGATGGTATATTAAGTATACATTTGTGGCTGTCTGATCGGGGAGACCGATGGTTTTATATATATACAGTAGTTGTATGAGTTTGCCTGTTTAGGATATGTTCTTGAACTGGCATGTGTGGATTAATTATGTTATGTGTATAGTTTCGGCGAGAAACTACTTGGACCCTCGGGATGAGACTCGGGACGAGCGATGATAGGTGTGGAAGGTAGTAGTAGAGCTCCTACTACCGGAAGCACATGATCAATGCTCGAGTCGGGGAAGTCACGAGGAATCCAAGGAGTTGAGCGTGAGTGTTGTTAGTATGGGTTATTATGTGCTAATAACGCGTTGTAATATCTACCCAGATTAGCCATCACAAGGAGGAACAACTATAGTAAACCTGCTAGTACAAGTGTGTACTTGATTTGATTGAGGTGATGATCGTTGGGGTAGTGATGAAGGTTCTAAACTAGTAGTCGTTGGGATAGAAGGACGTGTCTAGTAGCAATCACTTGGGGTGACGATAAGGATGTGGTTTGTTTTAAGTAGACCATTTCGGGTCAAAAATTGGCATTTGTGCTAGAATCATAGGCTTTTGGCATTTGTGCTAGAATCATAGGCTTTTGAGCCGACGTTGAATTGAGGAAAACCCGTGAGGTGATTTGATGTGATTTCCCAACTTGCCTTAAGAGATTTAAATGCCCGGATGACGATTGTGGATCGGGAGTTTGGAGGGATATGAGTCGAGACGTTGAATGCCGAATGAGTCATGCACGAAGTTATTTTTAGGATTGCAATAACTAATTTTTGTGTTTCCAATCCTTATATGGATTGTGTTTTGGAATTTCGGGAAATGTTTAGCACACACACAAGATGTCGAATTATGGTTTTGAAAGTGCATGAAACCTTTTTATAACGAGAGTTACAAATTTTGTTGGTGATTTGTTTAAAATGAGTTTGGAACTCCTGTGTCGCTTAACTTTTCTTTCGAGAGTTTGTGTTACTAAGTATTTTATTGCAAATAGTTCAGTGTGTGGATTGATTCATGTGTGACATAAGTGATGCATGGAGGAATTTTGGTAACATTTCATAAGGAATTGTTTAGTGCGCTTTTTAGTCAGCTAAAGGTTTTATTGACATTTTCATGAAAATGCGATTTATCGACTTAGGGGTATGCATACTGGGGTAACCTTTGTTCTCGGCATTTTGATGAACGAGTCGTGCATGAAAATGCTTTAGTTCCTTTTTGTCGAAATGAAAGACCATTTGATCCAAGGAGTGTTTTAATGTTGTAAACATCATGCATACGATTACAATGTGTTATATTTTGGAAATATAAATGCGTAGATTTTTGGCATTCGGTTAATTTAGATTTACCGTTCATTTTTTTGGGAAATTAAAAACTTTTGCTTTGGAGGAAACGAGTATTTTGAGCATTTTCGATAAATACATTTTTTTAACTATAATGTTTTGACATTATATGTCCCAAGTACGAAACTTGAGGAAGTGTTACAAGCTTGCATGCCTGCCCCCAGTTTGAGATTTTACGAGGTTTTTAGTCGATATTTCCAATTATTAGAAGCGGATTGGTTTCTGTCTTCAAGTTTGAAATTTACACGAGACAGTTGTGTTTTAACAAAAATATATTTGTAAACCGTGTCATCGTTTTGTGTGACTAGCTGACGCGCGAAAATTTGTGGAGAACCCTGTGCCACGTCATTTTATGATTAAAAAGAAGAATTTTTGAATCAAATGTCGTGAAACTTATTTTGAATTATGTGCACACCTTTGTCGGACCCTGTTTAAGGTTAAGCGGTTACTTTAAGTGCATGTCATGAGTCAATCCATACTGGAATCGAGGCGGTTCATTTTAAAGAAATTATTTATTACGCTTTGTTTTGTGTGAGTAAACCGAACTGCAATGGGACGATTTTCAACATGATTTTCCTATGTGGGACGAGCGTGTCCAGTTTTGCGTAACTATCGATCTGGTAATAGTAGTTTTATTATATACGATCTTTTGAGATGAAAATCCTGATGCTGAAAATATTTTGTAAAGGATTTTGTGAACCATTTGGGGAAATGTGCTTTTAAGCGTCAGGTGTCATTTCGAGAATTTTTTTTTGGGAGTGAGTCCTTTTGGAAAACTCTTTTGTTTAACCCGTGTTGAGTCTGAGACTAAGGTTGATTTCAGAGTATTGCTTGCTTAAACTTTGTTTAAACGCATTTTCCGACCTATGGGTCTAGCAAGCGTGGAGCATTTTGCTCGGTTTTGACTTGGAGTTAGTCATGGGCCAATTGCCCGGTTTTAATGGCTCGATGTGGAGTCTAGTTGATGAGTTGTTTTTGTCGCACCGTTTGGCATTCTTTGCACGTTGAGTGTTTACATGTTTGGGTGAGTGAGTCAATCCGGAATAGGCATGTTGTTGGTAGGCTGTTTGCTTGGATCCTTAGACACGTTAGTCAGTCGTTGGTAATGGTCGGTTGGGTATCTCGGGGTGGGACCCCGGTATTCATGTGTTTTAACCTAGACTTTCCAGTAGGTACTAGGAGGATATAGTTGTGGGCACTTACCTGGGAGGTAGTTCCGGTATGCTGGGTCTTGAGGCGTTACCTGGGAGGTAGACGTCAAGGTGTATCCTCGATACGGTGTGACTTGGCTTCGTAGAGCAAGTGTGGATGGTACGTCGACGGAGGAAGGTAGGTATTCCAAGCGCGTTAGTACTGTAGGCCGAATAGTATCGGTTAAGGGATTGATGCCCTTTGTTATTAAGGGAATAAATGCGCATCAACCATTTCGAGGTAGGTGGTATATTTAGGTGTCGACTTTTGGGCTTGAGGCCAAACACCTTTAGTATAATCGGAAAATTGTAGTCGATGTTAAGATAATCATGGTGATGGTAATAGTAACCCTGAAATGATCACTTATGATGAATGGTTGTGGTGGAACGATCTACGTGTGTGTTAGTGATTTGGTAGTGGGGGATATCTATTGGTGTTAATGTCTAGGATAATACCACGCCTATTTGAGTTACTGAAATCGATTGGACCGATGTTCGGCGGGTGGCCGATGTTTGTTATTGTGATCGGTTGGACCGATGTTCGGCGGGTGGCCGATATTTGTTATTGGGATCGGTTGGACCGATGTTCGGCGGGTGGCCGATATTTGTTATTGCCATCGGTTGGACCGATGTTCGGCAGGGGGTCGATGTTTTGTTGATATAATTTATTGAAAATCTTTGGAGTCTATTAGAATTTGTGGTAGTTAATCGACAGTTAAGGGTAGGAAGGATCGTAGTCTGGTATCCTGTAGGGTATATGGGTAAGCACCATTAGAAGGGTTAGAGCTTGAAAGTGGTTTGAGTTTGGGATATCATCAAATGCGAGAGAATTATTAGAAGCTGTTTGCGGACGTAGACTTCGGGGGCGAAGTCTAATCCAAGTGGGGGAGAGTTGTAAAGCCCGTGTCCCGGTACGTTTATTAATTAATTTTAATAATTTAAATTGTTTACCTTTAATTGTTTTGGTTAGTGGTTTGGTGTCAAAAAGGACCAAAATGTTAGCTTTCGTCTCGTTTCTAGGTAGATTGTGAGATGAGGTGTAGTTGAGGGGCTAGAGTGCAATTTTTGGAATTATTGCATGGGTCTCGGCCCATGGCCGGATCCCATCCTCGTTTTTTTTCCTTCCTTGTTAACCAAGCAACCAAAAACAATTCCATAACCTACATTCTTTCTTCTAGTTTCCTTGTGGTGCGGCTGTGAGAAGAGAAACGAGAGAGAGTGATAGAGAAAAGCCGAGAAGAAGAGGTAGAGAGAGAGAGATAGAAACCGCGAGGTAGAGAGAGAGGAGTGGCCGGAAACCCCCCCCCCTCCTGTCGCCGCGGTTACTGTTAGCAGAGGTCGCCGCTGCTGCTGTTCGTCGGAGGAGTCGAGGGAGAGAAGGTCGGTCGTGGTGGTGAGGCGTCGTCTTGAGGTAAGTCGTTCTCTCGTTCGTATCGTTTCTTTTCTTTTCCTTTTCGTTTTTCCGGCGAGACCACCACCGCCGCACGCCGCCGCCGCTGCGGTGGCTCTAGGTGGAGGGTGGTAGCAGTGGGTGTCACACGTAGCGTAAGACCCGAATCGTTAAGCCTTGAACCGTTTTTATAAGTTATCTTTTATGAAAATTTTAGTGTGCTGACCAGTTTTCGCGCGACCATAACTTTTCCGTTGTAACTCCGTTTGAGTCGAAACTGGCGCCCACGGTTCAAGTTCAGGGTCGAGCACGTTTTCCGTGTTTTAGCGGAAAACTGGTTCGGTCTCTAGCTGGGCGAAAAAGTGGTCGCAAGTTCGGTGTTTCGTCATTTTATGTGAAAATTAGTTTTCTGTCCAGTTCGTATTTCGGCCATAACTTTCTCGTCGTAACTCGGTTTGAGGCGATTCTGGTGTCCACGGTTCACATTCTGTGTCGGGCACGTTTTTCGTGTTTTAGCGAAAGGCTGGTTCGGCCCCTAGCTAGGCGGAAAACTTCTGTTTTTACAGCAGGTCGGTAAACCGACAGTGTTGTAATCTGCCACTGTTTTGTCATGGTCATAACTTTCTGCTCGTAACTCGGTTTGGGGTGAAATCGGTGTCAAAAGTTCCCTTTTTGAGTCTAGAAACGTTTCTGTGTTTTGTGCCAAACCCAGTTCGGGACGTAGCATGGGTCGATTTGTCGTTTTATACTGAAAGGTGCTGAATTTCGCTGTTCCGGAAACTGTTTTTGTAAAATCCGTAGTAAATTGTAGAAAAATCGTTAGGAGGCGTATAATATGTCCTTGGAACCCTAACTCAGAGTATTTTCTGGTCATGAAATAATATTGGGAATTTTCTGGGTTTAAAGGGGTCGAAACAGGTCCCGAACAGACCTGTTTTGGGTGAACGGAATTTAGTTTTAGTGACGGTTTAAGCGTGTGTCGTGTCATAGAGTCCGGGTCTCGTATTGACACGTTTTAACATGCGTTTAGGTGCTGGGAAGTGACCGTATTTGTGAAGCTTGAATTGTGTTATTAAGCTGGGCGCGCATTCGAGGTGAGTTCTCTCACTGTGTAGTTAGGGGTTGTATGCATGTCATAATAGTTTGTATGTACTATTGTCTTTGTGGTGTGAACTAGTTGTTTGTGGTGTGTAATATTTGATTGGTTTGAATGCTTGGTATAAATGTGTTACATTACAATTCGGTGGGACCGAGGCCTCGATGGTACTGAGGTGTTGGTTACATTACAATTCGGTGGGACCGAGGCCTCGATGGTACTGAGGTGTTGGTTACATGACAATTCGGTGGGACCGAGGCCTCGATGGTACTGAGGTGTTGGTTACATTACAATTCGGTGGGACCGAGGCCTCGATGGTACTGAGGTGTTGGTTACATTACAATTCGGTGAGACCGAGGCCTCGATGGTACTGAGGTGTTGGTTACATTACAATTCGGTGAGACCGAGGCCTCGATGGTACTGAGGTGTTGGTTACATGACAATTCGGTGGGACCGAGGCCTCGATGGTACTGAGGTGTTGGATACATTACAATTCGGTGGGACCGAGGGTCCGATGGGACCGAGGTATTGGATACATAATTACTTGTAGATGTTTACTCGTTTTATGTATCTGTGGAGTTGTTGCTTATGTGCGGATAGGGGTGATGTGTATATAATTCCTATCTGCGCATGTGTTGGAATTCACTAAGCTTCGTGCTTACCCTTTCCCAATAAACTGTGGTTTCAGGTACGGGCGGCTCCAAGGCGTGACGAGTACACACTGGCGCGCGGGAAGAGCTGGTTGCTTTATGATTTTAATAATTAAACATTTATTCCGCTGGTTTTATTTTATAAATATATTAATTATGTGTTTGTAAACGAAACGTTGGGATCATTTAATGAGTTGTTATCAATTAAATGTTTATTTTAAAATTTTAAATTTGCTTGTAATTTTCGGGACGTTACAAATAATTCTAGAAGAAGCCCACAAATCAAAGTACACGATTCACCCTGGGACTAACAAGATGTATGGAGATCTACGACGAGACTATTGGTGGCCTGGAATGAAAAAGGATATAGCCCATTTTGTAGAGACCTGTATGACGTGTTGGCGTGTAAAGATCGAACATCAACGACCGTACGGGAAGCTTCAGTCCTTGGAGATACATATGTGGAAGTGGGACCAGATTACGATGGACTTCATAACCCACTTGCCTAAGACCCCAAAGGGTTATGATGCTATATGGGTGATCGTGGACCGACTCACGAAATCAGCGCATTTCTTACCTATACGAGAGTCCTACTCGTTAGAGCGGTTAGCGAAGTTATATATCGACGAGATCGTAACCCGCCATGGTGTGCCATCGTCGATAGTGTCAGACCGAGATAGCCGGTTTACCTCCACGTTTTGGAGGAGCTTCCAAAGAGAAATGGGTTCACGGATTAAGATGAGTATCACTTATCATCCTCAGACCGAGCTCAGAGTGAGCGAACGATCCAGACGTTGGAAGATATGTTAAGGGCTTGCGCCCTAGACTTTCAAGGCTCATGGGAAAATCATTTACCGCTAATCGAGTTCACTTATAATAACAGCTATCACTCGAGCATCAAAGCAACACCGTATGAGGCGCTTTATGGTAGGAAATGTCGGACACCGTTGTGTTGGAACGAAGTCGGAGAAAGACAGTTAGCCAGGCCAGAGATAATGCAACTGACTTCGGACAAGATAGTCCAAGTGCGCGAAAGGCTGAAGGTCGCTTGCGACCGACAGAAGAGTTATGCGGATAAGAGACGAAAAGACATAGAGTTTCAAGTGGGAGATTATGTATTGTTAAAGGTATCCCCGTGGAAAGGTGTTGTACGATTTGGGAAACGATGGAAGCTAAGCCCACGTTACATCAGACCGTTTGAGATCACGGAACGGATTGGAGAAGTAGCGTATAGGTTGAATCTACCGGAAGAATTGGTTGGCTATCCTAGACTAAGGGAAAAAATAAATGAATGTAGTTATTAATCCACATTGGTTGGCTATCCTAGACTAAGGTAACGTTTAAGTGCTTATCGGTAAGAGTCGAACACTTTCACCAAACTTACCGGGTAAGATTCGAGTCTATTAAAACGGCATTGTATAGAACTTCTTTTATCTTGTAAGCGTTTACTGTTTAAGCACTTAAAGCGCGGTGGCAGATCCAAATTTTTTTGTTATTGGGAGCATATTTAAGACCGTTAATAAATTCTGAAACTGCATAATTCATTCGAACCAATACGATTTTTGTTTGTCCGGTTTTCGGCTTAAACAATTCAATTTTATCGAATAAATATAACTTATTCGGTTTCGTTTTCGAGTTTTTTTTTACCATTTTGGATGATTTTGGTTAAACTAATAGCAAATGAACACATTACACATTAATAGTTAGTGGCAATAGATCAATAACTTAGATTTAGTTCGAAAGAAATCGGATGGCAAAATTCCAAGTAATCATAAATAAAAGATAAAGTAATAGCAAAACTTAAAGTAAAATAACAAACTCAAGAACCGTAAATCAAATAACAACTATGAAATAGAAAATTAATAGGAAACTAGGAAAAGAAAGTTGGAAAAATAAAATATAGTGATTAATCAAATCATTAGCATTATGGTAAACAAAACAAAATAAATAAATGATTTTCAATGGGTTATAACTTACAAGTTGAGAAATAGAGTTCAATTGATTCTTAAAATAATAACTTTTTGAAATAAACTAAAGTTGTAAATGAGATGAAAAAAAATCGAATTTGAGGCCTTACTTTAATTTATTTGGAGCCTATTAATAATTTTTGATTTAAAAAATTTAGTTAAACCTATAACTTAATACTTCAGTGGATGATTATTGACGGTTTGTTGGGGCTCTGCCGCTACCCCTTACATGTGCATAAAATTCCAAAACAACAACCAAAAAAAGAAAAGAAAAGAACGAAAAACCTTATTTAGAAATGGTGATCTAGAATTGAATCTGAGTACTTCTGTCAGCTCTACCCCTGTGCTTGTATAGATATAAACATTGATTACGAAACCCAAGAAAATAAAAGAAAATAAAAGAAAAGAAAAAAAGTGGGGTATGAAAGAATGAAGAAACTAACCTTATTTAGAAAATGACGATCTAGAATTGAATCTCAGTACTTCTGTCAGCTTTGCGCCTGTACCTATACTATATACATTGATTAGAAAACCCAATAAAAGAAAAGAAAAGAAAGAAAAAAAGTGGGGTATGAAAGAATGAAGAAACTAACCTTATTTAGAAATGGTGATCTAGAATTAAAACCCAATACTTCTGTCAACCCTCTGCCTGTGCCTGTATATGGACTATGTAGATAGGCATGGTAATACCGTACTGTACCGACTTATTTTTTAATTATTTATTAATTAAAATTCAATCAATAATACAACATATTTTGATTTATAAATTTTAAATTATCTTGTTTTACATTTTGATAAATTGTAATAAGAATTGATATATAAAACTTGAATGAATTCATTCATCTAACCTTAACAATTTTATTAACTCATGTTCATTTCTATGGTCCATTTTTGCTCCTCAGTGGCACTTGTGTTAGACTCTTTGTGAATGTTTATGGTTAATTAATAAAGATTATTTGAATGCTTTAATGGGTAGAGATAAATAGTATAACACATATCAACATGTTATTAATGCACATCGTTTTTAGTGTAACTAGATCTAGTTGGTAAATATGTCAATTTAAATAATTCATACTTCAATAGTTACGATGTTCGTACGAAACAATACCGACATGTACCAACCAAAAAAAGTTGGTACTAATTTAATTGTTACCAACTATAACTTTTGAGTACCAATTATAATTGGTCAGTACATAGTACATGGAAATAAAACATGGTATCGTACCATGTTCACCCCTACTCCTATTAATGCTAATTTCAAATTATTTGCACGTCAATGCCCTACTTCTAATGTAGAAAAAGAGTAAATGTATCGGGTTCCTTACTCTGGTATGATTGGGTCATTGATGTATGCGAGGATTTGTACAAGATCGGACTTAGCCTATGTTCCTTAATATGGAGTCATGGGCCATCAACCGGAAGGCGATTCTTCAACCCACGGTTGCTCTTTCTACAATTAAGGCTGAATAAATGGCCATTACCGAGGGTTTTAAATAAGTGAGTTGGCTTAAAGGCTTGTTCAATAGCCCTAGAGGCGACGAGCTTACCGTGGACTTGGTATTCTGCGATAATCAGAGTGCCATATTTTTTTACAAAGGATCAAGTGTTCAATGAACGCACAAAGCATATCGATGTGCCCTATCAATTCATAAGAGAGGTCATTTCTAAGGGAGACTTCAAGGTGAGTAAGGTATCTACTCACGTTAATTCGGCCGACGTGATGACCAAAGTTCTTCCGACGACCAAGTTTGGTTGTTTACTTGATCGGAATCTATGGTTTAAAGTAGTCCACAAAGGACCGGTGAAGGAGGTATGTATTCTTTAGTCCATTTTTGAGAAGTCATATTTAAATTAAGTATGTTGCATTTTAGAGCTTGTGTTGGTGTAACAACCCGAATTTCTAGTATGTAGTGAAAGTTTAGTGGCTAATGTTAAAAGAATGCAAATTAAGTTAAGCGGCCTTTGTGCAATTTGTGAAGAGTATATAATGGTTCAAATCCCTAGGTTTAGCTAATTCTCTCATTTGCTTGGTGTTTGGCGGCTGGAAGAAGAGAAAAGAGGGAAAGAAGGAACCCAGATGTTTGTCTAATCAACATTGTGGTAGAAAATCAGTTTTAATCACGTTTGGGAAGTGGGTTTTATTTTCCAGTTCGTATTTGCCGGGTAAGTTGGGGTTACCGGGGAAGGTTCGTAGTTACCGAGTAAGTGTGTGGTTACCGGATAAGTGGGTGGTTACCGGATAAGTGTGGAGTTAACGGGTATGTTGGTTACCAGATGTGTTGTACCCGGTAAGTCTCTACACCTGGTAAGGAGTGTGTACCCGGTAAGGGCTGTGTACCCAAGTTCAGTTAACTCGAGGGTAGATCGAGAGTGCGTCAATACGATCACAAGGTGAGTTCCCTAAACCCTTTTTACGACGCAAGCTATTAAATGTTTTCGACTGATTATGGTTCATTATAAGCATGAAATGTTTACCAACTGATATGCATGTTTCCCATGAAACTTACATTTTGTTCAAAAGAATGTTTAGCATGATGAAATGATTATTATGATTTACAAAGATTCCAAGTTGCATGTTTTATGAAATGTTATGTGTATGCTATGTGGAGTCGGTCTGCACCGTGGGATCAAAATGCCCCGGGATCTGATGATTCCTTGGACATGTATGATGAACCGATAGGTTGGAATTTGTTTCCCTCCTATTCGGAATAGAGGGGAGTCTGCTTGGGCCCGGATATGAGGCGAGGGGGGAGTCTGCTTGGGCCCCGATCGCGGTTAGTTTATGTGATCCTCAACACGGTGCAGTACCATGATTGATGTTTATGTGAAGGATGACGATGAGTTTTATAAATGATTTTTAAACTGTTTAAATATGTTGTTTTCGGAGGGGATTCACTAGACCTTTTGGTCTAACCCTCGCTTTTCAAAACTAAACCATTTTTAGGTAAGCGTAGCGCTAGTTCTTCTGGTAAGAACTAGGAGATGGCATTCGGAAGGAATTGGAGCTTAGAGCAACTCCAAGATTTTGACTAGCATAATTATAGATAGAAGCTCTCGGCTGTGGATTAGACGTTTCCGCTGTCCAATTTTGTTTAGTATAGATTTATCAATGATTAAAGACAAGTTTAAACTAATAGCAAATGAACACATTACACATTAATAGTTAGTGGCAATAGATCAATAACTTAGATTTAGTTCGAAAGAAATCGGATGGCAAAATTCCAAGTAAACGTAAATAAAAGATAAAGTAATAGCAAAACTTAAAGTAAAATAACAAACTCAAGAACCGTAAATCAAATAACAACTATGAAATAGAAAATTAATAGGAAACTAGGAAAAGAAGGTTGGAAAAAATAAAATATAGTGATTAATCAAATCATTAACATTATGGTAAACAAAAGAAAAGAAATAAATGATTTTCAACGGGTTATAACTTACACATTGAGAATTAGAGTTCAATTGATTTTTAAAATAATAACTTTTTGAAATAAACTAAAGTTGCAAATGAGATGAAAAAATCGAATTTGAGGCCTTACCTTTAATTTATTTGGAGACTATTAATAATTTTTGATTTAGAAAAATTAATTAAACCTATAACTTAATACTTTTGTTGTAACATCCCAAAAATACAACAGGACAAACATGTCATTAATTCATAAACATTACAAACTGGGTCCTAAAATTTCATTACATTAATCTCAAAACTTAGGTTGGCGGAAACAACATATACACAATTGAGAACGCACTAACTTCTAAACGTGGCACAAGCACTGTCTCTATCTGCATGTGTACTCTATCTTGCTCTTGCTCACTTACCTGAGCCTCTTACTATTTGCTTACCTGAAAATGTTTTAATTTTGAAAAACGAGGGTTAGACCACGAGGTCTAGTGAGTTCCCTCCGTAAACAGCGTTCATCAATATTATAAAAATCATTTTATAAAATACATTAACATTCTTCACATAATCATTAAACCATGGTACTACCCAGTGTTTAAGGATCACATAGCTAACCGCGATCGGGGCCCAAGCAGACTCCCCTCTCGCCTCATACCGGGGCCCAAGCAGACTCCCCTACATCCGAGTATGAAGGAAACGAATTCCCTCCTACAAGCTAGTCACATATCCAAGTAGGAAGGAAATGAATTCCCTCCTACAAGCTCCTCACAACAGCCCAAGGGATCATCAGATCCCGAGGTACTCAGATCCCACTGGGCAGACCGACTCCACATAACATACACATAGCTCATCATAACTCATAAAACGTGAAATCTTTAATAGACATTTCTTTCATGCTAAATCACATTTCAGTCAAATCATATTTGTCATGGAATCGTTAATAAAGGCTTAAAAATAAACCATGCTCGTAAGTACACATAATCAGTAAAACGTTTAACTTTCATTTAGGTAAAAATCATGTAAAGTAACATGACATTTCTACACAATCACTTTCTTTGGAAAACACGTAAAATCACGTATTTTAGTTAGAAAAACTCACCTGGCGTGCTTACTTTCCTTTCCTACTCTGTTCCTGTCTTCCAAACGATTTACCTGACAAATGAATGAAGTATCATTGCTCAGATCCTAAACCAGCCTTCCGGACACTATCCGGGTTCAACTTACCTGCTACTAACTCTTATCGGATACCTGCTACTTACCGGGTACCCACACTTCCCGGGTACCCATACTTCCCGGGTACGACTACTTACCGGTCAACACCACAATTCGGACAACTTACCGGGTAAACTATACTTACCGGGTACAACTACTTACCGGGTGCAAAGACTTACTGGGTACAACACATACGGTAACCATCTTACTCGGTAACTACACACTTACCCGGTCACTACATAATTACCCGGTAACTACGAATTACTCGGTAACTACGAACTAGGGGTGAGCAATACCGGGTACCCGGCCTATTTTCATGGAACCGGAACCGGCGATTCCTAGAAAGAAGGAACCGGAACTGCTCCCGTCGGTTCTCATAATTTTGGAACCGGTGCCGGAACCGCTTGGAACCGGTTCCGGTTCCGGGTACCCGCCTACCAATTGTTTTTTTAATTTTTAACATTTTAAATGTCCAACAACTTCTTCCATAAGCATTTTTGGTGTTCGTGTACGTTCGTTTAAAAAATATAGTCGTTTATGTTCGTTTAAGTTTGTTTGTTAAAATGTTAAACGAACACAAACAAACGAACCTAAACAAACACAAACGAACTTAAACAAACTTTAATCGAACACATTTATATTTAAAAAAACAAATGGTGCAACCACTCTAATAGGGTGCTCCATTAATATTTTTACAAAGCCTCAAGCCAAAGGCTAAACCCAAGCAATGTAGTGAATCCATTAATATTTTTACAAAGCCTCAAGCCAAAGGGCTCAAGCCAAAGGCTAAACCCAAGCAATGTAGTGAACTAGTGATGCAATTGAAAGGGAAGAGATGAGGGTTATATATACTGAAAGATGAGGCATGATTTTCTCAAAATTTTCGATGTGGGACAAGGTCTTTCATCAAAAACTGAAAGATGGTGCTGCCAGCTCCCACATCGCTAAGAGTAAACAATTTTTTTAAGGCCTAACACTATATATACAATTTGTCAACTTTTTATGAATGTTCTTTAACTAGTAATCTTTATTTAGATAATTTTAAAATTTTAATTATTAATCTAATTTAGATATTTTTTCACATAGATTAAATATGTAATAAATATTAAATATTAGATATTTTCTATTAAAATGTACCGGGTACCCAGCGGTTCCGGGTACCCGGTCCCGGCGGGTAGCGGTTCTAAAAAAATGAGAACCGGAACCGGACCCAGTCACATCGATTTCGTTATTTTAGGAACCGAAACCGGAACCAGTCACATCGGTTCCGGTTCCGGAACCGGCAGTTCGGGAGCGGTTTCGGTTCCAAAGGCGGGTACCCAGTTCCGCTGCTCACCCCTACTACGAACTGGAAATAAAACCCACTTCCCAAACGAGATTAAAACTTATTTTCTACCCTAGTGTTGATTAGACAAGCATCTGGGTTCATCCCCCAACCTTAAAACACCCATTTATTCCACTTTTTAACCCTTAAATCGGTTTATTACAACCAAAACCCATTATTCTCTTTTATGGGTGCTTAGGTGAAGAACACAGTAAATCTTCCTGTTCTCACCCCCATTCCTTAGACAAAAGAGAAGAGAAACATGAATTAATCAGGGATAAACGTTTTGGATGAGTACCTGCAACGATTTCTTCCTCAATTTGCTTCTTCTCCCTTTCTTTCTCTTCTTCTAGCCGCCACCAACAACACAAGAGAAATGATACTAACCAAATAATTGTTGCCCTAGGGATTTATTCCTTTTTATACCTTTCACAAATTTCACAAAGACCCCTCAACTTAACTTTAAATTCTTAGACTTTAGCCACTAAACTTTCAATACATACTAGAAATTCGGGTTGTTACAACACTCCCCCCTTAAAAGAATTCCGTCCCCGGAATTCCTCATTGGGAAAAGATGCGGGTCTCTTGCCCACACCAACACTGACACTTCCCCAAGGTAATGCCACTTCTGACTCAGTCAACCACCTCATTAAATTCGAAACATGGAACATTGAGCGCATTTCCTTCAGTTCTTACGGTACTCTAACTCGTAGGCTATTGTTCCTACTCGATCGATCTTGACAATAGAAGATTAAATAAGGCTTATCATGCATCTTTACTTCCTTTAAGGAGGAACTTGGCGGAATCCCCCGCCACAACACGAGATTTTTTTACCAAGAAACAATCACTCACTTGACAGCTTGGCACAAGGCCAGCCCTGTACATCCCGACAACTCACAACCCATAGTTCCTTCATCGTATTACAAGTGATTCTAGATTACTTCTCCCAACCAACAATCATCTATGCAGATAACATTTCGCTTTCTCGGACCACCTCGACCACAGTTCGTCAACCATCTCTCACATCATCACCACTTCACCACTCCATTCTTATACGCAACTAAGAGTAGGAACCTCCAAACCCATCGTTGAAGTGTTCACCTACTCGAATTAAACTTATCATGAAACACATCAATTTCTCACCGATTGCCACGATCATTCAGTCATATAAAACATAACTCCGGTTATCCTCACTCAACTGGGAGGAGTAACCATGGTCACACCATACTATTCTCGCTAGCTTAATCACTGCACGACCCAGTCGTTTGAACATTTCTCACAACGTCACTAACTTAACTCATTCAACTGCCTTAACCACTTCTTTCCTGCACAAAACATACACAATTTCCTTCCTCAATACGCTTTCCAGAAGTTCGCACACTCATCATCGACGACTTACACACTACTCCACCTTTCGGTGTTACTGTCAAGCTTACTACCTCCAACCTACTCACTTGTTCCGACATACTATCTTCGCCTCCCCACGTTAGCGTGGAGCACTGCCCACCAATATTACTCGCCCCTCTCTTCCGACAATTCCCATGCAAAAAAAAATACTTCCTCGTTATTATACATAACCAAACGGTTGCACTAAAATTCTACTTAAGGCATTCCACCAAATCACCTCAAACTGACACCAGTGTTTGCTGTTACTACACATTCTTTGACCTTCAACTATTACCTTCCCGGATAATCCTTTCACCCATAGGAAACAACTCTCATTCTTTAAAGATTTCACATCTACTACACCACATTTTGATTAACCCATCCATCATCTTCTTTAAACTTACAGTGATTTCAAGAATATACTTACTTAGCGACTCACATAGCCAAAAACGCTTGGTCTCTCATTTGGTCAAACACCCATTACTGCTACGACATTCTACTCCGATAATAAACGTATCATACTGCCACTTACAACTACGTGTTCCAACCACTTGCTTAACAATTCGCACACCTCATCCGAAATCCCGAAAAGTCTTCCATTTAATGCTTCATCTTTCTAACATCACGTTACTACAACACTAGCTGGCACATTTATCTTGGCAATTATTGCCACTACATAACTGTACATTCCTCACCCATAACATCACACTGCAGACCAAATCTCTCATGGCCATTCATACATAATTCAAACTCGCCTTCAAATTCTCCCGCATAGATAATCGAGTCTATCTCGCTACTTTGTCCTTTCTCACTCTAGTTGAACTATAACTCCCTAGTTCCCAATTAGCTCAAATGTAATCGTTCTTGCTAGCTTTTTACGATCCGAGCCCTTACATAAACAGGGCACATTCCCTTACTGGACGATATAATTTACACACTCGCTCCGTTCGTGCTACATACCTTATCCTTCTACGAACCTTCCATACCTCGTAAGTAGAACGCTTATCCAAAACAGTAGTCTCTCACTAACTTAACACCTCTACAAGGTGTTCTATCAACTTACACTTTCCTGGTTCAAGTCTTCGGTCTCAGCCAACTTACACCGCTGCCGACTTCAACATCAATAGTCAACTTGAAACTACTTTCTTAACCTATTCTTTAACATGGGTTCCTTACGGAACCTAATCCTTCCAATATATCATAATCAACTTCATAATCCGTCTCCCTCATTTCAAAACCCACTCATGTAACATCAATATTACAAGCTCACCTCAAAGCTCATATCCTACGCCGTGGATATTTCATTTATGCTTCACAACACTACTCATAATGAGTTGCTAAAACCAACACCTTGATGACTCCTAGTCCTTCCTCTGGACACCATCGTCCCTCGGCAACTGTATCTCCAGTCATCGACCAAGGGTACAGACCCTCATACAACCGATACCAAGGTCCACTTTCGATTCTACTACTGTTCACCTCTCTTTTTGAACACAAACACTAGAACTACACACATTCTTCGCTGATTTATCCGACACCTTTCCACTCTTGGAGTTCTTCCATAACTTAAAATGTAGTACTCTACGACCTAGTGAGTTCATAGCCTTCTTGCATGACAACGCAGTAAATAAATCATTTCGCACATTTTATCATTTTAAAATCACTAGTACAAAAATGGGTTTTTGCCACGGTTTTGAAAATTGGAGTTAGTCACGGTTGGGTTTAGAATCGTGGCTAAAAGTCATAAATAAAATTTGAGTATTGGGTTAGCCACGGCTTAACTAAAAAACCGTGACCATTACAAAAAAATGTTTAAACATAATGCCATGGTTTAGATAAAACCGTGACTAAATGGTTCTTTAAGGTCACAGTTTTTTTTCCGTGACAAGTAACGACTAAAAACCGTGGCCATAGACATACATATAGCCATGGTTTTTTTGTCTAAACCATGGTTTTATATTGTAACGGTTATTATCCGTGGCCATAGACTGACATATGGCCACATGAAACCAATTTTCCGTGACCAAAAGAAATGTATATATAGCCACACAAATATGTAAAACGTGGCCAAAAGCCACGGTTGTTTATAGCCACAATTTTTATTATTTTGTGTGGTCTAACGGTAAACAGTAGTCACGGTTATAAATATTAAACGTAACTATATGTGATGATTTTGCCACAGTCAAAATGCTTTTCTGCCACGGTTTTGAAAATTGAAGTTAGTCACGGTTGGGTTTAGAACCGTGGCTAAAAGTAACTTATAGCCGCAATTTGCTATTATTTTGTGACAAAAGTTACGGGTAACTGGTAGCCATAATTCCATATATTAAGCCCAACTGTATGCCGTGAATTAGCCACGATTTTCTATTATTTTGTGTGACCAAAAGGTAACCTATTGCCACGTTTCTAAAAATAAAGCGTAACTATATGTCATGAATTTGGCTATGGTTTTTAATATTTTTTGTGGCCAAAGGGTAACTGGTAGCAATAATTCCACATAGCAAGCGTAATTTTATGTCGTGAATTAGCCACAACTTTCTATTATTTTGTGTGACCAAAAGGTAACCTATAGCCACGTTTCTAAAAATAAGGTGTAACTATATGTCAGGAGTATTGGGTTAGCCATGGTTTTTGTCTAAACCATAGTTTTATATTGTAACGGTTATTATCCGTGGCCATAGACTGACATATGGCCACATGAAACCAATTTTCAGTGACCAAAAGAAATGTATATAGTCACAAAAATATGTAAAACGTGGCCAAAAGCCACGGTTGTTTATAGCCACAATTTTTTTTATTTTGTGTGGTCAAAAGGTAACCAGTAGTCACGGTTATAAATATTAAACGTAACTATATGTGATGATTTTGCCACAGTTATTTTGTGTGACGATTGTCAAGGGCCTCTGATTTCTTTTCATATTATATTATATATATTTAGTAAATATTTTACAAAAGACACAAATTGGCACAAATATGATCATAGTCTAGTTGGTAAGTGCATTTCTCTCAACCCAAGAGACCTGGGTTTGAGTCCCTCTCTCTGCACTAATTATTTTTTCATTTAAAATTACGTTGTAGTCTCCTATTGTATGTGGCCTTGGAGACTTTTTTTTAGATTTATATTATTTCCATTTATTTATTATTCCCCCGTCCCACTGCAATCTTCATCCCTTCCATTTATTGATTCAATTCTTCCAATATATTTATTTCTTTCAATTCTTCAGTTCCACTTTTTGCCACGGTTTTATAAATACAGGTTAGCCACGGTTGGTTTAGAACGGTTTTAGAAATACAAGATTAACGTTTCTGACGGATTTTCAGCGGTACATGTAGGTTCGTCGGAATTCAGCCGGAACTATAATATTTCTTTATTATTCTTATTTTTGTTCTTATATAATTATCAACATTATTATTAGTATATTATAATTATTATTATTATTATTATTATATAATTTTTAAAAATGATATAATAATAATAATAATAATTATTATTATTATACAATCGATTAAAGCCCAAAACGGTCCATTAAAAGCCAAAATGATTCATTAAAGCCTAAAATGGTTCATTGAAGCCCATTACGGTTCATTAAAGCCCAAAGCGGTCCCATTAAAGTCCAAATTGGTTCTTTAAAGCCCAAATTGGCCCATTAAAGCCCATAACGGTTCATTAAAGCCCAAAACTATACATTGAAGCCCATAACCGTTCAATAAAGCTCAATACAGTCCATTGAAGCCTATTACGGACCATTAAAGCCCAAAGTTGTTAACTATAGCCCAAAACGGTTCATTAAAGTCCAAAACAGTCCATTAAGCCCATAACGGTTCATTAAATCCCAAAACCATTCATTAAAGCCCAATACAGTCCATTGAAGCCCATTACAGTTCATTAAAGCCCAAAGTCGTCCATTAAAGCCCAAAACGATACATTGAAGCCCAAAACGATACATTGAAGTCCGAAACGGTTCTTTAAAGCCTAATACAGTCCATTGAAGCCCATTACGATCCATTAAAGTCCAAAACAATACATTAAAGCGCAAAACGGTTCATTAAAGCCCAATACAGTCCATTGAAGCCCATTACAATCCATTAAAGTCCAAAACCATACATTAAAGCCCAATACAGTCCATTGAAGCCTATTACGATCCATTAAAGTCCAAAACGATACATTGAAGCCCATAACGGTTTATTAAAACCTAATACAGTCCATTGAAGCCCATTACGGTCCATTAAAGCCCAAAGCGGTTAACTATAGCCTAAAACGGTTCATTAAAGCCCAATGCAATCCATTGAAGCCCATTATGGTTCATTAAAGTCCAAAATGGTTCATTAAAGCCCAAAATGGTGCATTGAAGCCCAATACAGTCCATTGAAGCCCATAACGGTTCATTGAAGCCCATTACGGTCCATTAAAGCCCAAAGAGGTTAACTGTAGCCCAAAACGATACATTAAAGCCCAACGGTTCATTAAATCCCAAAACGGTTCATTAAAGCCCAATACAGTCCATTGTGGGTCTTGGTAATCGCATATGATGTATATATGTGTTATATATATGTATACATGCATGTGTATATATGAATGTATAGATAGCATATAATATGTATATCTATGAGTCCTATTGACATATAACGGATCTTAGTGGTCTTATCAACCCCAATAGACACCACATACATATATGCAGTACACACTTTGCATACAAACATGTAATAAGTCATAATGGGTCTTATCAGGTTTTAATCAATTCTATTGGGCTTTAAGCGGTTCTACTGGACTTTAAAGTATCTATTGGCCTTTAATCTATTATACTGGGCTTTAATCGGTTCTATTGACTTTTAAAGGGTTTCATTGAGCCTTAATGGATCTATCGGGTTTAAAGGGTTCTATTGGGCTTTAAAGGGTTTAATTGGATCTTAATTAATCTATCAGACTTTAAAGGGGTCTATTGGGCTTTAAAGGGCCAATAGTTCATTAATAAACTATAATAGGTATTAGTGATTTTATCGAGCCCAATATACACATGCATATAGGTAGTACAATCCTACATACAAATACGTAATAAGTCACAATTGGTGTTATTAGACCTTTATAAGTCATAAAAGGTCTTGTTGGGCTATAATAGTTTTTAATAGACTTTAGTGGTTCTTAATTGGTTATATCGATTCTTAATACTCTTATAGAGCCCAATACACACCACATGTACATATGCATTATATACATGCGCACAAACACGTAATAAAGCCCATGAGCACCCAATATAGTTAATTAATAGCCACTGAAGCCCATAAAGACCCAATGAGGTTCATTAACAGTTACTTAGTGCAATAATACACATCAAGACCCATTAGAATTCATTAAGACCAAAGTCTGTTAAATGCGACTAATGTTTGGTTGATATGTGCTGTGTACCCTTGCGTTATGTTGAGAAATAAAATATTTATTATAAATCAAAAATAGGAAACTAATATGATTCGATAATAGTTTACATGGCTAAAACATATAGCTTTAAAATGTTTTTGCAAATAGAGTGATAATTATAAACGGGATTAAGTATATATATTTAATTATGTATGTCTATTTATTATAAATTACTTAATATTTTATTTATTTAAATGTGAAAAATGAAAATAGAAAAGAGGCGGGAATATGAAAATTTCCCCCCACACCCCAATTTTTCCCCCAAAATTGGACCCCTAGCCCTAATCGCGCCATACTTTCCCTGGTATCTTCTGCTACCTTCACATCTCATTTGTTTATCTTCCTCCCTTAATCCCTTTCGCTCTATTTTTCTCTCTCGATGACCACCACCACTTTTCGCTGTTGTTCACCGCATCTCAGCACCATCAAACTGATTTATGTGTTTACTTCTGCTCACCGCCGCTCATCTTCTGCTCATCGACTAGCTCGCCCTATTGTTAGAGGTATCATCTACTGACTCGCCCTATTTTTACTTATGCTCACCGCCATGGTAGTTATTCTCCCTATCCTCTTTCCCCAAACAACGTTCTCGTCCCCTTTCCCCTAACACTCTTCTGCCCGACTTCTCCATCGCCACCGTCGGTCGGTTGCCACCTCCATCGCCATCGCCGGTCGCCGCCAACGTCACCACCCACTCGATCGCTGTGCTGTTCCCCCAGCTCGATTCCTTCACCTTCGGCTCATGCTCTTGCCTCTTCGAGTTCTACCAAGATCTCAGGTCGGTGAGTCAATTCTTCCATTTCTTTACCGATTTGTTGATTGCTGCGATTTCTTAGGTTTATTTCTTAGGTTTTGATTTGCTGATGTTTTGATTTTAGGGTTGGGATTGGGCTGGTTGATTTTGTTGGAGCAAGTAGAATAACAAAGATCATTTTTTTGTTGGAAATCTAACTAACAACTACAGTGAGTTTCTTCTTCTTTACCATTTGACAAGTATTAGTTGTATTATGAAATTGTTATCGGTGATTATGTTTTAAGTAACTATTGGTATCCCAATGAAAGAATATTAGTGAAACTTTTCGGCAATGGAAGCTTATTGACGGCTCTAATGAACTAAAAAGTTAAGTTTCAACAAGAACCCTTCTTTTACATACAACAAAGATTTCGATCTCAATTCTGTTCTCCAAAACCTTAAGGGTAAACATAATTTCAAATTTTATATCTTCAGTTCTACACAACACACAATCTTTCTGCTGATTTGATGATTTTTTTTGCCTTATTTTCGTTTTTCTGATTAAATCTTATAGCTTATAATGCTGCCACCGGAAACCCCACTCTACCGGAGGAAGAACCAGCCTCCAGCAACGAAAAAGTCGGGTTACAATCCAACCGCCGCAGGCGACGGAGGATTTTGTCGCCTCCGGATAGAAAACATAAAATTGAAGAAAGTGATGGGCCCATGTCTCACCATGATTATATTCAGAAAATGAGGTGATTCTATGTTATAATCTAATTCTCAGGTAGTAGTATTCAGTAATCTTCATAAGTTATTATTGTTACCACTTCCTTTATGAAGTCAACTCGAAACCAAAAAAACAACTATATAGGATATGCCTGTTTCATTTTTCGTTTTATATTTGACATTCTAATAAATTTGTAGAGGCCTCCAAGCAACCAACGTGTAGTTGAGGTGTCATCTGGACCTAAATTCCCGTTCCAAATTGCTGAAAGTGGAGGAGACACTTGGGATTTCAACCGTCATTGCGGCCTCGCGGGTCAACAAAGAGATCTAGCCTATGTACTTATGAATGACGTTCACTTTTCAACCTACACCGAAACATAATAAGCAATAATGACCTAAATGTTACTATTATTATATTAGTTGGAAGTGTAAGAAAGCCGGTCATCTTTCTGAAGATTGTTTAGTGATAACGTCAATTCCTCAATCTTTCTCCTCGGCCCTCCAGGTACTGTTTCTACCTTTAATTTGTTGAGATCTTGAATCCAAGATTTTCACTATCCTTCTGGAAGCTAAAAGAATATGATCACATTTGAGCTCGTTAAATTCTTTCTTTTTATGCAGGCCTCATCATCTACAAAGAGATCAAGTGTTATACCCAAGGATCTTCTTGAACTATACAAAAGGTTAATTAGATATTTCATCATTTAAAGATTTCACAACTTACAAAGTTAAGATAAAATGGTGTAATCATATCCATCTGTTGGAATGGTCGTAGCTTAAGACATATTTTGACCGTACTTTGTCTTTTTATTTTATTTTATGTGCAGATGCCACCAAATCAACAAGAAGTCCACATCAGCCAAATGCAACGCCTGCCATAGGTTATCTACTTTGGCCATGTGCCTTGATTGTGGCATACCATTTTGTTATAGGTGAACAACTCTCGGTTTTTGAGCATGCCATAACGCATAGACACATAGTAGACTAGAGATTGAACAAAATCGTTGATTTCCAGTGCAGGACACTTGGTTTGGTTAATTTTGTTCACATGCCAACAGTTCCATCATGGAGGACCAAATGGGTTTGGTTAATTTGGATTTTTTTTAAACCAAAATTGAAAACTCTAAGTGATAAACTTATCCTTTGATATGCCGTCACTCTTAGAAAATAGCAACTTTTATCTCATGCTAACCAAACTCAAGATGACATATCACATGATCACAATATCAATTCAGATTTCTTTCACCTTCACAAGTGAAAAGTTTGGTTTTTTTCTGCACAAATTAAAAACCTTATCCAAAACCATATTTAAGTAATTTCCATATTTAACAAGTGAAAAGTTTGGTCCACCATCAGAACTGTGTTAATGGACAAAGCAAATAATCTTGATAAAGAATGGAAATAGAATCTAATGTTTATTTATGTACTTATATCTAACCTGGAAGGAAATTCCCTTTAAAGATAAGCTTATTTTTTCATGTTGCACTATTAGCACCTGTTAACTAGTGTTTTATTTATATATTGGTTGATAATATTTTTGTATCTTTGCAATAAGCAGCATGACCAAAGAGCATACGCAGGTAAGATCATCTCCTCTAGTGTACTAACATTTTAAAATTATTTCAGCCATTTGCATATGATGAAGGTTTATGCTCTCTACTACAGGCTGTGTGCAAAGTTGAAACTTTTAAGGCCTCATTAGCAAACTGGAATAAGGTAACCAGACGACCAAAATATACTTGCACCCAAATATTTGCAATGCGGCCAACAACCCTTGCAACCTTGACCAACAAAAACAACATCCCTATAGTCCATATCCAACTAAAATTCATCACATATTGAGGATTTAAATAAAAAACAAGCTAGCTAATCTGGAACAAATTAAAAGAAAGCATGTACAACAACCACCATATGAAAATTCATTCTAAACTTTATCTTGATTATAACACCAGGCGAGGGAGGCAAAGGAACGCGAGGAGCGTTATCGGGTCCAATTAGAGATTGAAAAGAAGCGGAACGAAGACTTGCAGGAAGAACAGGTCAGACATGCTACCCAGTTAGCTGAGCAACTCACAATGTCGCAACAATTTGCAGCTTTTATGCGGCAACAAGGATTCGTTTTCCTCTCCCGGGCCTACCGGCCCTCCCCTAGTTAGGTTGCTATTATCGTATTTGCACTCGTACCGTATTTGGTATTTTGAATTTGGAATTTGGTATTTGGAATTTGCAATTTGGAATTTGGTATTTGGTATTTTGAATTTGTTGGGTTGGTGTTTTCAAAATAAGAGAAGGTATTTATATAAAAATACAAGAAATACTGTTTTAGTATTTTTTTTCCCATAATCAGCAACAGATCAGTGACGGAATCGTCCGTCACTGATAGGGTCTATTTTAGTAGTGATTTTTGTGGCTATAAGTAGTTTATGGTCACGGTTTTAGTTTACTCATGTGACCAAAATGTCTCTAATAGCCACGTTTAATATGAGTTTGTGTGGTGATAAGTAGTTTATAGCCATGGTTTTAGTTTACTCATGTGACCAAAAGGTCTCTAATAGCCACGTTTAATATGAGTTTGTGTGGCCATAAGTTGTTTATGGTCATGGTTTTAGTTTACTTATGTGACCAAAATGTCTCTAATAGCCACGTTTAATATGAGTTTGTGTGGCTATAAGTAGTTTATAGCCATGGTTTTAGTTTACTTATGTGACCAAAACGTCTCTAATAGCCACGTTTAATATGAGTTTGTGTGACCATAAGTAGTTTATGGTCACGGTTTTAGTTTACTCATGTGACCAAAAGGTCTCTAATAGTCACGTTTAATATGAGTTTGTGTGGCTATAAGTAGTTTATGGTCACGGTTTTAGTTTACTCATGTGACCAAAAGGTCTCTAATAGTCACGTTTAATATGAGTTTGTGTGGCTATAAGTAGTTTATGGTCACGGTTTTAGTTTACTCATGTGACCAAAAGGTCTCTAATAGCCACGTTTAATATGAGTTTGTGTGGCGATAAATAGTTTATAGCCACGGTTATAGAAACATTTGTGTGGCTATAAGTAGTTTATGGTCACGGTTTTAGTTTACTCATGTGACTAAAAGGTCTCTAATAGCCACGTTTAATATGAGTTTGTGTGGCGATAAGTAGTTTATAGCCACGGTTACAGGAAAAATGCCCCAATACCATCAAATTTTGGATACGTCTATGGCCACGGTTTTTAGGCTATGGCTACGGTTTTTCATGTGATATGGTGACGCAATTTAAACGTGGCGAAAAGGGTATCAATGGTCACGCAAGAATAGGCTACGGTTTTATCAATTCAAAAAACCGTGGCTAAAGGCCTACGGCCACAGTTTTTAACCGTGGCAAAAACCCATTTTTGTACTAGTGAATTAAACAACTCTTGGAACTAGATTGGGTACACACGACCCCATCACTCTTATAACTTCAATGCCCTGCACAACGATTCGAGAATGGTTTGCATGCATCTTCCCATGAACCTCAATCCGAACGATGTTATTTCGACAGTAATATATTGAATGAAAATCTTTTCATACGACACAATTCTGAAAGAAATTACCGACATAAAGTAAACCAGTCGGTTCTCATACCCACTTTATAATATCAACATGTCAATACTCATTTTGATTATAAAAGTTTTGCTGGCAAACGTTTTCTTGACTTTTTGCAACAATTTAACTTATCATGAAAAGTGTGAATATTTTGCGAACCGTTAAGCTCTAAATTTCATTGTGTGAAGTAAAATAAATCATCCTTTCTTTAAACTTACGCTTGTACATTCTGACTCATTTTCGATCAAAATTGATATTTACACCTTTAACTTAAATCGTGAAAATTTCATGTTACATCTAAGAACGCCATGCATGAAACTCTACTTGCAATTGAAGGCTACTCACTCAACCGGGTCTACCACTTTACTCACGCAACTTATCCTTGACACTCTACCTTCGACCATTGGTCGCCTTCTCGGTCATGCCATAACTTGATGTACGTACGTTCCACAACCCACTTACTCAACCATTTCACACTACTTTTCGCTTTGATCAAATCTCTTACCTTTTACCTTTACATGCTTTCAATTCACTTGGTATCTCATTTCATTGACCCTGCCATAGAAAAGCTCGACTAAGAAGTCAGGACTCCATTGACACCTTCAAGATTTCTACACTGTCCTTCCTTACCATCCCAACTGATCTACCCCACAATCTCTAGAACTAGGACTCTCCTGAAATAAGAGTCTTACTCAAAATCAATCCTTCATCCTCTTCGAATCCCCGAAGAGCTACCTCTAGACGCCTCATAACATTTTATACAACATTTCTTCTCTTCGATGTATACATACATCACATCATATATATGATCTATCCCTCAGTGATCTTGCTGATCTTCTAGATTACTGGAGCACGACATATAAACTAGCTTAAGACTACAACTTCAGAATAATAAGGCAGGTTAAGCACATACATGTACCTGTAAGTTCACAATTACACTGGCCAGGTGTAATTCCAAACATACCTTACATGACTGTTCTCGGTACCCTATTAGTCCTATATATACTATAGTGCCTTCCTAACGCATTTTCTATATTTACAATAGTGCCCTCCTAACGCATTTCCTGATTCTCAGTTGTGATTTCTACTCCAAAGTTTAAGTTTAGGCTCGTCCGGTCACCTAAATCCCTTAAACTATGGCTCTGATACCATTTGTAACATCCCAAAAATACAACAGGACAAACATGGCATTAATTCATAAACATTACAAACTGGGTCCCAAAATTTCATTACATTAATCTCAAAACTTAGGTTGGCGGAAACAACCTATACACAACTGAGAACGCACTAACTTCTAAACGTGGCACATGCACTGTCTCTATCTGCATTTGTACTCTATCTTGCTCTTGCTCACTTACCTGAGCCTCTTACTATTTGCTTATCTGAAAAGGTTTTAATTTTGAAAAGCGAGGGTTAGACCATGAGGTCTAGTGAGTTACCTCCGTAAACAGCGTTCATCAACATTATAAAAATCATTTTATAAAATACATTAACATTCTTCACATAATCATTCAACCATGGTACTGCCCAGTGTTTAAGGATCACATAGCTAACCGCGATCGGGGCCCAAGCAGACTCCCCTCCATCCGAGTAGGAAGGAAACGAATTCCCTCCTACAAGCTAGTCACATATCCGAGTAGGAAGGAAATGAATTCCCTCCTACAAGCTCCTCACAACAGCCCAAGGGATCATCAGATCCCGAGGTACTCAGATCCCACTAGGCAGACCAACTCCACATAACATACACATAGCTCATCATAACTCATAAAACATGAAATCTTTAATAGACATTTCTTTCATGCTAAATCACATTTCAGTCAAATCATATTTGTCATGGAATCGTTCATAAAGTGTCAGGATCGAATCTTAACAAGACTAATAATACTTAGAATTCAGAATTAAAGAATCTGCGGAATAGAACTTTAATTCTCACAATCAAAGAACAATATATCAGAAAACACACAGCTGTTTGTATTCACTAATTCAACTCACAAGCTTACAACCAAACCTCAATCTTGATGAACAGGCTCAATCAAGACGACTTCTACTTCTCTAGAAATAGGGTTCTAAACCTTGAGGTTAATTCTCTCTAAAACAAAACGTATCCTTAGACTCTCGTATATCGCGTATATTGTATCTCGCTCTGTATATTGCTCTCCTCGAATAGCTATCTATCAACATCTATTTATACACAATAATTACAAGATAACTATCAAAAATAAATTGATCTTCTGAATCTTCTTTAAGCATATCTTCATCCATTCCATCTTTATCTCCAAAATCTTCGCATACCAAACTTATCACATCAACAGTATTAACTTCATTCAGCATGAGCAGCACTAATATTTTCCAGCAGCATTAATTCATTCCAGCAGCATTAACTTGACTCAGCAGTACTAATATTCTCCAGCAGCATTAATTCATTCCAGCAGCATTAACTTGACTCAGCAGTACTAACCTTGCTTCAGCAGTATTAATCTTGACAAGCAGTACTAACTTCACTCTAGCAGTATTAATTATGCTCTGGCAGTATTAAAGTTGTTCTGGCAGTACTATCCATACTTAGCAAATATTCAGTTCCCAACAATCTCCCCCTAACTTGACTTTTAGAAAGAGAAGTCAAGTTCTTCAGATGATGATGCTTCCAAAACTTAATCTTGAACACACAAGTCAGGATTCAATCCCAAACTTTGATTGACGATCCTTCTTACCAGGTATCTTGCCATCTTAGAATCTTTGTTACCCACCAACTTAGCTTTTAGCATTCCATTCAACCTTGTCATGCTGTGCTTGTATATTTTATCCACCAAATAATACTCATGATATGCATTGTCAAGTGTTATGACATACACACCACAGTTTTCAATAAGCATCCAGTTGGTAACAACTTGAAATTGCCTTTCTGTCAAATACTTAACTGCTCTTGTATTGAACATTAGACACAAGTATTCAAGTACCATTTTGGTGATGGACATTCCATTCTCAGTCAGCAAATTTCCATAAAGCTTCATTCCCACCTTGAACATCTCTTCCAAGTCTGATCTAGAGCACATCCTTATAAGTCTTCCCCATGTAGAACAGACCTCAAACTTCCCATCTGCTCTTTTTATTCTAATGTACTCCTTTCTCCCATCTCTCAATGTGTCCCAGAAGATGATCTCAGGAGCCATATAAGCTAATGGTTTAACTTTGATTGGACTAGTATCAACCACAGTAATATACATATCACATTGAGCATTTGTTGGTGATTGTACATTGCTTGGTTGACCTGATGGAGTTGCCACTTCTTCTTCAGCAACTTTTTGATCAGCTTTCTCTTTCACAACTTCCTCCTTAGCTTCTTCTACAATGGGTTCCACCCTAGGCTTCTTTACAACTTTCTTCTTTGAAGCTATAGACTTTGTTCTTGGTCTTTTGTTTGACACCATCTTGGTTCTTTTGAGTGATTTAACAGCTTCAGGAATGGTTTCAGCTGTTTCCTTTGTTTCTGCTGCTTCAGGGATGGTTTCTGCTGCCTTATGTTTTTCAGCAACATTAACCATTTCTGCTGCTTGAATGGTTTCTGCTGCTTTTTGACTAGCAGCATTAACCATTTCTGCTGCTCTACCTGTTACTGCTTCTTTTACTATCTTTGATACTGCTGCTTCAACACTATTCTTCACAATCTCAAATACCTCTGCTTCAATCTCAGATTTAGTTACTGTAGATACAGATACTGCTTTCTTCTCACTTTCAGATACTGCTGCATCAACAAGACTCTTCATAATTTCAGCTACTGCTGCTTCAATCTCAGATACTGCAGCATTAACTGTTTCTACTGCTTTTTCTGTGGTTTCTGCTGCTAGAAACTCAGATACTACTTTCTTCTCATTTTCTGCAGTTTCAGTTACTGCTGCTTTCTCACTTTCTGCTTCTTTTGCAACTTCTGCAACCTGCTCAGCCTCCCCCTCAACCTTATGCTCATTCTCCCCCTCAACCTTTGCATCCTCCATGTTTAGTTCAGTTTCTAACTCCCCCTTTTTGGAAGCATCAGTGGTTGATCTTCTCCTTTTCAGAACCTACTGAGCTTTCTTCCTTCTTTGCAGCAGCTTGGTGATCATCTTCTTATTCTTCTCTATCTTGGTGTGTTGATAAAGAACCACCTTCTTAAGCTCATCAATCTCCTTCTGCTGATTCATGACATCAATGTTGATGTTGGCAATGGTTTCCATCAATTCCTCATAAGTATATCTATCCTCACCTGGTTTAGAAGTGTTTACCTTCCTTACAGGATCATTGGAAGTTTTAGTAGGTGTCTCTTGCCTAGCAAAAGCACAACCTACTCCCATGGTTTCTTGGCGCCTGGGTCCTCTGAATGTTTTCACATTCTGAGTTATCGTGGGGAAGGTCTTAGTGATGTTACCACTGTCCTTCTCTTTGCTAGCAGAAGTAGTGGCAGCCTTGCAGCCCACATGCTCATCCTTCTCCTTAGAGAGCACCTTCTTGGGGTTGGGAGACACCCCTGTGGTTACCCTTTTGATATTCTCCATTGGAGAATGCTCCAATAGAGGGCTTGTAGGCTTTGGGCTATTAGGAGATACACCAAGGGAAGGAACCTTGTGTACCTTTCTTCTTTCAAACTTCTTGGTGATTTTGGGAGTGGGTCTTAAAAGAACGGACCGTGGGATTTCTTTGGTGATGGAAGGTTGGGATTGGTCATCAGTGGGTGTGTCTAATGGGGGCCTTGACCCTGATGCCATACCTTCAGTGGTGTGGGACACAACCATCATTGTAGAGAACAATGGTGTGTCAACTCCTTCCGAGTCCCTAGGAATTCTTCTCATATTTGAGAAAACCTTCCCTTTAGGGGGTTTTGGCACATATACCTCAGCAGACTGAGGTAAATCCGTCAATTCATGGTTAATTACTTCTTGGACAAACCTGGGATACATGTAAAAGCTCTTTTTGGATTCTAGGTTTGCCACAAGATCATTAAAAATCATTGCTGAAAAATTGAACTTTCTGGCAGTGGCTAAGCAGACCAAGGCATAAGCAATGGTACTGCTAAACTCACTCCATCCAGTTGTTTTCTTTGAAATACAGTGCATAAGAGTATGAACAAGAAATCGCCATTGGGTGAAAAACTTTGACTTGTAGAATTTAAAAATTCCAATGGGACCTTCATACCCCATTCTTGGTAAGGTCGAGAAAAGTTCATCATTAGAGAGATAGGTTATACCTGAGGCATCATCTAAGTGAAGAGTGATGCGAATAACCTCCTCTGTGACCTTCAAGGGTTTGTCACAAACCCTTGTTCGAATGATTTTCTGCCCATCTTCGAATATAACAGTGGCATTCTCCCAAAATTGCTTTTGATGCTCGATATATATGGTTGGGCACACTGTTAGGGCATGAGAGATGTGTGTGGACTTGAGAAAATCCACAATATCATGAAATCCTGCGGCCTGCTTTGGCTTCTGAAGCATCGCAATCTCATTGTGCTCATCGACAAACTCCATTGTCGTCATTCTTCCTGAGGATTTGGATAGAAAACACAGAGATTCTAGGGAGAAAAGGTTAGAACGAGAAAGAGATAAATTGAATGCAAAGAGACGTTATGAACTTTGGCGGGCTGAAAGAGTATTTATAGCAGTACTAGCCCTGATTTTCTTTAAAAGCAGTATTAACGACTTAGCAGTATTAACGACTGAGCAGTATTAACTGCAAGGCAGTATTAACTACACAACAGTATTAACTACACAAGCAGTATTAACTACTAAGCAGTATTAACAACAAAGCAGTATTAACTACACATGCAGTATTAACTACTAAGCAGTATTAACTACAAAGCAGTATTAACGACTAAGCAGTATTAACAACAAAGCAGTATTAACCACACATGCAGTATTAACTACTAAGCAGTATTAACTACAAAGCAGTATTAACTACAAAACCTGTGATACACTTAACAGGTTGTATCTCAATTGCTCAACATAGTAAACATCCTCAAATGTCATCTTACCTTTTGACACATCACCTTTACCACTTATCTTACCTCCTGCAGGATTATTCCAAAAGCAACATGTCCTCCATCAATTCTTTTGAAATTCTTGAGGCAGGCCATGTTACCTGTCATGTGCCTGGAGCAACCACTATCAACATGCCAGATGCTCTTCCCCTTGAGCTGTTGGTTGCCCTGCACATCAGATAAATCAGTTAGTTTTTATTGGGAACCCAAGCCAAAGTGGTCTTGGGTCTCCCTTGCTCATCAAAGTACTTGCACTGGGTTTTGATGAGATTTTCAAACTTAGGTACTGCAGAACTGGAGTACTTTATCAATATGATTGGTCTAGCAGCACAAAAACTAGAAGCAGTATTAACCTTAGAAGAAGTACTAACAGTGTTAGCAGCACTAACACTGCTAGCAGCAGTATTGTTCTTAGAAGAGGTACTAACAGAGTTAGCAGCACTAACACTGCTAGCAGCAGCATTCTCTTTAAAAGAAGTACTAATAGTGTTAGCAGCACTAACACTGCTAGCAGCAGTATTGGCAGTAGTATTGCTTCTAGCAGCACTATCCTTGTCAGCATTACTATCTGAGGTAGCAGTACTAACATTAGTGCTTTTGGGGATCCACATATTGACACATTCCTTTTCAGTCTGTTTTCTCATGTGGCTTTTGGATTCAGATTGTTTCTTAGCCACATTATTCCTTGCATGCTTCCTATAACCAGAAGATTTTTGAAAACTTCTTTGAAAACTTTTCCTTTGGTTAATAGGATTGAAATAACAGTGTTTGGCAAGATGATTCAATTTGCCACAAATAAAACAAGGTTTTGGTCTGTTAATCCTTTGCAGATCAACTCCTTGCTTTTGTGCCCACTGGTTATTCCAATTTCTTTGATTTCCCCTCTTTTTATCATGTTTTTGGGGCTTATTCTCTTGAGATTTCTTGCAAGAACAATGTTCACAAGTATTAGAGTTCACAACAGTGGTCTGTGTATAATGAACTCCCTTTCCTTTTCCAGTCCTTTTCATCTCATTGTTCTTAACACATGGACTTACACATTCCTCATCAGATCCTTCTTTTTCAGTCTTATCCTCAACAACTACTTTATCTAATGGATCTACTTCAGTGGCTCCTTCAGGTAAGTCCTTCCTATCCTTGGTTTCTAATAGGTCTGACTTAGGAGGGATGTAGTTGTTGTTGTAGGGTGGGGGTGTGGCATTATACCCTAGGCCTGTTTTCATCTTACTGTGGATTTGAGTATTTATTATGGTGTCCATGACTTTAGAAGCTTTTGAAAACTTTTCAACATCAAGTTTAACTTTCTCAAGCCCTCCTTTTAGTTTCTCACACTCTTCCCTGGATTCTCTAAGCTGGAACTCTAGACCATCTTTTTCCCATTTCCAGTAGTTTGTATCATAGGAGTGTTGAAGTTCATTGGCTTGAAAAGCCCTAATCTGTTCTTCAAACTTCTCAACAATTACTACATAGTCTTTTCTGTCCTTTTCTAATCTCTTAAGGTCATCACACATTCCCTGATTGTGATCTCTATACCTTTTAACAGTGTCTATACAAGCTTGAGTACAGAGATTAGATTTTACCTCAGTGGGAATATCTGAAACTTCAGCCATAAGTGCTTGATTTTGGATGGCCTCTTCTGCTTGATCACTCCAATCAAATCCCATTCCTTGTTGAGAGACAAGAGCTTGAATAGAGTTTCTGTTTTGATTGGAGCTTCCAGCCTGAGTTTGTTGATGGCTGTTGTGAGATGTTCCACCTCTGCATTCCCTGGCAAAGTGTCCCATCTTGTGACACTTGTAGCATTCAACTTTGGACTTGTCAAATCCAGCACCATCTTCTCTTCTTTGGGAAAAGTTGTTTCTCCCTGTCCTCTTTATGAATCTCTTCACCCTCATAGACAGCATAGCCATCTGCCACTTGATATCCATCTCTTCAAGATCATCAGCATTAATCTGTTCTAAGTCATCATTAATCAATGAGGAATTAACATGACTAGAAAAGAAGGCTTCTAGTACTGAATCATTGGTCTTTTCCTGATTGACTCCTCCAGCAGCACTAACTGATTCAGGGTTAGCAGTAGAATCAGGTGATGCTGAAAGGAGTGCAGCATTATGTACATATCCAGAGGGCTTCTTTTTGGCTTCAACCTCTGCTTCAAAGACTCTAAGATCATTGTAAAGATCATCAAGCTCTTTATCTTCCAATTGGTCATTCTGTCTGAAGGACACAGTATACATTGTCCACTCTTCACCTAATGATCTTAAGAACTTTCTGTTAACATCATCAGCCTCCATCTTGACTCCTACTGTGGCCAATTCTCCAATCAGCTTATTAAATCTATCAAAAGTTTGAGTCATAGACTCATTCTTAGTAGAAGTAAAGTTTTCATACTGCTGCTTGAGAATTGCCTTCTGATTCCTCTTGGTGCTTTTGGTGCCAGTGAATCTCTTTTCCAATGCATTCCACAGAATCTGAGCATCAGTGCAGTGATGAAATTGATGCTGATATTCATTGGGGATAGCCAAAAGCAGAGTGCTTAAGGCCTTCATCTCTATTTGTCTGACTTTTCTCTCTGCATCAGTCTTTGGAGGAGGTCTTTTGCCTTCTGGTCCAATTCTTCCTTCAGCACATGGACCATTCTCTATGATATCCCAGATGGAATAATCAGTAAGCAGAATATACTGCTTGATTCTAATTTTCCACATGTCAAACTCATTGGGTCTGAGCATGGGAACCTTAGAAACAAGAGTACTGTTTGATTCAATAGAATTGTCCATAATAATTGTAGAATTCTAAGAAACACAAGCTCTGATACCACTTGTCAGGATCGAATCTTAACAAGACTAATAATACTTAGAATTCAGAATTAAAGAATCCGCGGAATAGAACTTTAATTCTCACAATTAAAGAATCTGCGGAATAGAACTTTAATTCTCACAATCAAAGAACAATACATCAGAAAACACACAGCTGTTTGTATTCACTAATTCAACTCACAAGCTTACAACCAAACCTCAATCTTGATGAACAGGCTCAATCAAGACGACTTCTACTTCTCTAGAAATAGGGTTCTAAACCTTGAGGTTAATTCTCTCTAAAACAAAACGTATCCTTAGACTCTCGTATATCGTGTATATTGTATCTCGCTCTGTATATTGCTCTCCTCGAATAGCTATCTATCAACATCTATTTATACACAATAATTACAAGATAACTATAAAAAATAAATTGATCTTCTGAATCTTCTTTAAGCATATCTTCATCCATTCCATCTTTATCTCCAAAATCTTCGCATACCAAACTTATCACATCAGCAGTATTAACTTCATTCAGCATGAGCAGTACTAATATTTTCCAGCAGCATTAATTCATTCCAGCAGCATTAACTTGACTCAGCAGTACTAATATTCTCCAGCAGCATTAATTCATTCCAGCAGCATTAACTTGACTCAGCAGTACTAACCTTGCTTCAGCAGTATTAATCTTGACAAGCAGTACTAACTTCACTCTAGCAGTATTAATTATGCTCTGGCAGTATTAAAGTTGTTCTGGCAGTACTATCCATACTTAGCAAATCTTCAGTTCCCAACATAAAGGCTTAAAAATAAACCATGCTCGTAAGTACACATAATCAGTAAAACGTTTAACTTTTATTCAGGTAAAAATAATGTAAAGTAACATGGCATTTCTACACAATCACTTTCTTTGGAAAACACGTAAAATCACGTATTTTAGTTAGAAAAACTCACCTCGCGTGCTTACTTTCCTTTCCTACTTTGTTCCTGCCTTCCAAACGATTTACCTGAGAAATGAATGAAGTATCATTGCTCAGATCCTAAACCAGCCTTCTAGACACTATCCGGGTTCAACTTACCTGCTACTAACTCTTATCGGATACCTGCTACTTACCGGGTACCCACACTTCCCGGGTACGACTACTTACCGGTCAACACCACAATTCGGACAACTTATCGGGTAAGCTATACTTACCGGGTACAACTACTTACCGGGTGCAAAGACTTACTGGGTACAACACATTCGGTAACCATCTTACTCGGTAACTACACACTTACCCGGTCACTACATAATTACCCGGTAACTACGAACTGGAAATAAAACCCACTTCCCAAACGAGATTAAAACTGATTTTCTACCCTAGTGTTGATTAGACAAGCATCTGGGTTCATCCCCCCAACCTTAAAACACCCATTTATTCCACTTTTTAACCCTTAAATCGGTTTATTACAACCAAAACCCATTATTCTCTTTTATGGGTGCTTAGGTGAAGAACACAGTAAATCTTCGTGTTCTCACCCCCATTCCTTAGACAAAAGAGAAGAGAAACATTAATTAATCAGGGATAAACGTTTTGGATGAGTACCTGCAACGATTTCTTCCTCAATTTGCTTCTTCTCCCTTTCTTTCTCTTCTTCTAGCCGCCACCAACAACACAAGAGAAATGATACTGACCAAATAATTGTTGCCCTAGGGATTTATTCCTTTTTATACCTTTCACAAATTGCACAAAGGCCCCTCAACTTAACTTTAAATTCTTAGACTTTATCCACTAAACTTTCAATACATACTAGAAATTCGGGTTGTTACATTAGTGGATGATTATTGGGGGTTTGTTAGGGCTGTCCCGCTACCCCTTACATGTGCATAAAATTCCAAAACAACAACCAAAAAAAGAAAAGAACAGAATGAAAAACCTTATTTAGAAATGGTGATCTAGAATTGAATCCCAGTACTTCTGTTAGCTCTACCCCTGTGCCTGTATACATATATACATTGATTACGAAACCCAAGAAAAGAAAAGACAACAAAAAAGTGGGGTATGAAAGAATGAAGAAACTAACCTTATTTAGAAATGACGATCTAGAATTGAATCTCAGTACTTCTGTCAGCTCTACGCCTGTACCTGTATAGATATATACATTGATTAGAAAACCCAATAAAAGAAAAGAAAAGAAAGAAAAAAAGTGGGGTATGAAAGAATGAAGAAACTAACCTTATTTAGAAATGGTGATCTAGAATTAAAACCTAGTACTTCTGTCAACCCTGTATATGGACTATGTAGACAGGCATGGTAATACCGTATCGTACCGACTTATTTTTTTATATATTTATTAATTAAAATTCAATCAATAATACAACATATTTTGATTTATAAATTTTAAATTATCTTGTTTTACATTTTGCTAAATTGTAATAAGAATTGATATATAGAACTTGAATGAATTCATTCATCTAACCTTAACAACTTTATTAACTTATGTTCATTTCCATGGTCCATTTTTGCTCCTCAATTGAACTTGTGTTAGACTCCTTGTGAATGTTTGTGTTTAAATAAAGATTATTTGAATGCTTTAATGGGTAGAGATAAATAGTATAACACATATCAACATGTTATTAATGCACGTCATTTTTAGTGTAACTAGATCTAGTTGATAAATATGTCAATTTAAATAATTCGTACCTCAATAGTTACGATGTTCGTACGAAACAGTACCGACATGTACCAACCGAAAAAAGTTGGTACTAATTTAATTGTTACCAACTATAACTTTTGAGTACCAATTATAATTGGTCAGTACATAGTACATGGTACATGGTACATGGAATAAAACATGGTACCGTACCATGTTCACCCCTACTCCTATTAATGCTAATTTCAAATTATTTGCACGTCAATGCCCCACTTCAAATGTAGAAAAAGAGTAAATGTATCGGGTTCCTTACTCTGGTACGATTGGGTCATTGATGTATGCGAGGATTTGTAAAAGACCAAACTTAGCCTATGTTCCTTACTATGGAGCATGTGCCTTCAATTGGAAGGCAATTCTTCAACCCACGGTTGCTCTTTCTACAATTGAGGCTGAATAAATGGCCATTACCGAGGGTTTTAAATAAGTGAGTTGGCTTAAAGGCTTGTTCAATAACCCTAGAGGCGACGAGTTTACCATGGACTCGGTATTATGCGATAATTAGAGTGCCATAGTTTTTTACAAAGGATCAAGTGTTCAATGAACGCACAAAGCATATAGATGTGCCCTATCAATTCATAAGAGAGGTCATTTCTAAGGGAGACTTCAAGGTGAGTAAGGTATCTACTCACGTTAATTCGGCCGACGTGATGACCAAAGTTCTTCCGACGACCAAGTTTGGTTGTTTACTTGATCGGAATCTATGGTTTAAAGTAGTCCACAAAGGACCGGTGAAGGAGGTATGTATTCTTTAGTCCATTTTTGAGAAGTCATATTTAAATTAACTATGTTGCATTTTAGAGCTTGTGTTGGAACCTTGTTTCATGGAGCTAAATGCTTGTTGGCATGATGCAATTATGGAGTCAAAAGTAGAGATTGTAAAATGTTGACTCCAAATAGTTTCATATATATATATATATGCACTTGTTTGTACCTCTAACATGACATAACATGACATTTTACCAATAAAAAATATATCTCAGTTTATAGCTTGTGCCTGTAAGCATAAAAGTGCTAATATATTTACACCCAAAAGATACTTGTTGTCATAAGACTTATTATAAAAGTGCCTCAATTACCTCTTCTGGCCAATGCAGCAGATTTAGCAATGATGCCTGTGCCACCGCTAGCACCACCATCGGCCTCCACCTCCTCGTCATATTGTTTCCTTTTGATTTCATCCATCAAAAAATCATACGAGGACCTCAACTTTTGAAAAATTTCAGTTGCATTCAGATCCATGGGCCTATTATCGGAATGGAGTTCCAAAGCTTAATTTCCTTTTGTAAGCTTTTGTTATGTCTTGTCTGGTAAGCTTACCCGGAGGGAAGACGAAGGATGCCATAATGATCAACCATATTGTCCATCGATCATACTACAAAATAATGAAGGGAAAAAAATAAATGAATGTAGTTATTAATCCACATTGGTTGGCTATCCTAGACTAAGGTAACGTTTAAGTGCTTATCGGTAAGAGTCGAACACTTTCACCAAACTTACCGGGTAAGATTCGAGTCCATTAAAACGGCATTGTATAGAACTTCTTTTATCTTGTAAGCGTTTACTGTTTAAGCACTTAAAGCGCAGTGGCAGATCCAAATTTTTTTGTTATTGGGGGCACATTTAAGACCGTTAATAAATTGTGAAACTGCATAATTCATTCGAACCAATACGATTTTTTCTTGTTCGGTTTTCGGCTTAAACAATTCAATTTTATCGAATAAATATAATTTATTCGGTTTCGTTTTCGATTTTTTTTACCATTTCAGATGATTTTGGTTAAACTAATAGCAAATGAACACATTACACATTAATAGTTAGTGGCAATAGATCAATAACTTAGATTTAGTTCGAAAGAAATCGGATGACAAAATTCCAAGTAATCATAAATAAAAGATAAAGTAATAGGAAAACTTAAAGTAAAATAACAAACTCAAGAACCGTAAGTCAAATAACAACTATGAAATAGAAAATTAATAGGAAATTAGGAAACGAAAGTTGGAAAAAATAAAATATAGTGATTAATCAAATCATTAGCATTATGGTAAACAAAATAAAAGAAATAAATGATTTTCAACGGGTTATAACTTACAAGTTGAGAATTAGAGTTCAATTGATTCTTAAAATAATAACTTTTTGATATAAACTAAAGTTGTAAATGAGATGAAAAAATCGAATTTGAGGCCTTACCTTTAATTTATTTGGAGCCTATTAATAATTTTTGATTTAAAAAAATTAATTACACCTATAACTTAATACTTTAGTGGATGATTATTGGGGGTTTGTTGGGATTGTGCCGCTACCCCTTACATGTGCATAAAATTCCAAAACAACAACCAAAAAAAAGAAAAGAAAAGAATGAAAAACCTTATTTAGAAATGGTGATCTAGAATTGAATCCCAATACTTCTGTCAACTCTACCCCTGTGCATGTATAGATATATACATTGATTACAAAACCCAAGAAAAGAAAAGAAAAGAAAAGAAAAAAGTGGGGTATGAAAGAATGAAGAAACTAACCTTATTTAGAAATGACGATCTAGAATTGAATCTCAGTACTTCTGTCATTGTACCTGTATAGATATATACATTGATTAGAAAACCAAATAAAAGAAAAGAAAAGAAAAGAAAAGAAAGAAAAAAAGTGGGGTATGAAAGAATGAACAAACTAACCTTATTTAGAAATAGTGATCTAGAATTAAAACCCAGTACTTCTGTCAACCGTGTCCCTGTATATGGACTATGTAGATAGGCATGGTAATACCGTACCGTACCGACTTATTTTTTTAATTATTTATTAATTAAAATTCAATCAATAATACTACATATTTTGATTTATAAATTTTAAATTATCTTGTTTTACATTTTGCTAAATTGTAATAAGAATTGATATATAGAACTTGAATGAATTCATTTTTCTAACCTTAACAACTTTATTAACTCATGTTCATTTCCATGGTCCATTTTTGCTACTCAATTGCACTTGTGTTAGACTCCTTGTGAATATTTGTGTTTAAATAAAGATTATTTGAATGCTTTAATGGGTAGAGATAAATAGTATAACACATATCAACATGTTATTAATGCACGTCGTTTTTAGTGTAACTAGATCTAGTTGATAAATATGTCAATTTAAATAATTTGTACTTCAATAGTTACGATGTTCGTAGGAAACAGTACCGACATGTACCAACCGAATAAAGTTGGTACTAATTTAATTGATACCAACTATAACTTTTGAGTACCAATTATAATTGGTCAGTACATAGTACATGGTACATGAGAATAAAACATGGTACCGTACCATGTTCACCCCTACTCCTATTAATGCTGATTTCAAATTATTTGCACGTCAATGCCCCACTTCTAATGTAGAAAAAAAGTAAATGTATCGGGTTCCTTACTCTGGTACGATTGGGTCATTCATGTATGCGAGGATTTGTACAAGACCGGACTTAGCGTATGTTCCTTACTATGGAGTCATGTGCCATCAATTGGAAGGCGATTCTTCAACCCACAGTTGCTCTTTCTACAACTGAGGCTGAATAAATGGCAATTACCGAGGGTTTTAAATAAGTGATTTGGCTTAAAGGCTTGTTCAATAGCCCTAGAGGCGACGAGCTTACTGTGGACTCGGTATTCTGCGATAATCAGAGTGCCATATTTTTTTTACAAAGGATCAAATGTTCAATGAACGCACAAAGCATATCGATGTGCCCTATCAATTCATAAGAGAGGTCATTTCTAAGGGAGACTTCAAGGTGAGTAAGGTATCTACTCACGTTAATTCGGCCGACGTGATGACCAATTCCTTCCGACGACCAAGTTTGGTTGTTTACAAACTTGATCGGAGTCTATGGTTTAAAGTAGTCCACAAAGGACCGGTGAAGGAGGTATGTATTCTTTAGTCCATTTTTGAGAACTCATATTTAAATTAACTATGTTGCATTTTAGAGCTTGTGTTGGAACCTTGTTTCATGGAGCTAAATGATTGTTGGCATGATGCAATTATGGAGTCAAAAGTGGAGATTGTAAAATGTTGACTCCAAATAGTTTCATATAGATATATATATATATATATATATATATATATATATATATATATATATATATATATATATATATATATATATATATATATATATATATATATATATATGCACTTGTTTGTACCTCTAACATGACATTTTACCAATAAAAAATATATCTCAGTTTATAGCTTGTGCTTGTAAGCATAAAAGTGCTAATATATTTACACCCAAAAGATACTTGTTGTCATAAGACTTATTATAAAAGCCGAAGCAGCAGATTTAGCAATGATGCCTGTGCCACCGCCAGCACCACCGCTGGCCTCCACCTCCTCGTCATATTGTTTTCTTTTGATTTCATCCAAAAAAAATCATACGAAAACCTCAGCTTTTGAAAAATTTCAGTTGCATTCAGATCCGTGGGCCTCTTATCGGGATGGATTTCCAAAGCTTTCCTTTTGTAAGCTTTTGTTATGTCTTGTCTGGTAAGCTTACCCGGAGGGAAGACGAAGGATGTCATAATGATCAACCATATTGTCCATCGATCATACTACAAAATAATGAAGGGAAAAAATAAATGAATTTAATTATTAATCCACATTGGTTGGCTATCCTAGACTAAGGTAACGTTTACCCGATGCTTACCCGATAAGTGCTTATCGGTTAGAGTCGAACACTTTCACCAAACTTACCGGGTAAGATTCGAGTCCATTAAAACGACATTGTATAGAACTTTCTTTATCTTGTAAGCGTTTACTGTTTAAGCACTTAAAGCGCAGTGGCAGATCCAAATTTTTTTGTTATTGGGGGCACATTTAAGATCGTTAATAAATTCTAAAACTGCGTAATTCATTCGAACCAATACGTCTTTTGTGTGTTCGGTTTTCGGCTTAAACAATTCAATTTTATCGAATAAATATAACTTATTCGGTTTCCTTTTCGATTTTTTTTAACATTTTGGATGATTTTGGTTAAACTAATAGCAAATGAACACATTACACATTAATAGTTAGTGGCAATAGATCAATAACTTTGATTTAGTTCGAAAGAAATCGGATGGCAAAATTCCAAGTAATCATAAATAAAAGATAAAGTAATAGCAAAACTTAAAGTAAAATAACAAACTCAAGAACCGTAAATCAAATAACAACTATGAAATAGAAAATTAATAGGAAACTAGGAAAAGAAAGTTGGAAAAAATAAAATATAGTGATTAATCAAATCATTAGCATTATGGTAAACAAAATAAAAGAAATAAATGATTTTCATCGGGTTATAACTTACAAGTTGAGAAACTTAAATGGACTAAACCTGGTATACCCATGGATGGAGTACCATAAGGGATTGAAGATAAACCTAATAGTAAATATGAAGAACATGAGTATAATAGGTTTACTGCTGATAAATAGTCTAGGTCCTTGATAATTCAAAGCTTACCAATGACATTTACTTGAAGATTGATAGGTATAAAGATACCGCTAAAAAGATGTTTGATCCGTTATAGAAGATGTTGATGGGTTCAAAGATAGGAAATCAAATGAAGGTGGAAAATTGTATAACTAAGTTGAGGACTTTAAACAGAAAGGAGGTTAGAACATACTTATGATAGGTTTGTTACTCTGCTTAATGAACTCGACAAGAACAAGATTGAGAAAGCTTTGATTGAAAACAATGTTAAGTTTCCTGAGCATTCAACAACCAAAATGGAAAATGTTTAGTAGAAGGATGAAACAAAACAAGATGTCAGGAGAAATGCCTTTACATGAAATATACGAGACACTGCGACGGGATGAGGAGAAAGTAGAGGAGATTAGAGAGAAGAGAAAGAAGAAATAGAAGAAGGAGGTAAATCTTCAACCGATCCTCTGGCACTTGTTTGATAAAATTGAGAGGAGAGTATCTAGTGGTCTTTCTATGTTAAAAGCTCAAAAGGAATTTAGTGATGAAGAGACTTAAGAGTTAGGTGGAGAAATGTCATATGACGGGGAACACTCAAGCAAGCTATGATTTCTTGTAACTTTTTCTCAAAATATGCACTTGTTTGTACCTCTAACATGACATTTTACCAATCAAAAATATATCTCAGTTTATAGCTTGTTGCCTGTAAGCATAAAAGTGCTAATATATTTACACCCAAAAGATACTTGTTATCATAAGACTTATTATAAAAATGCCTCAATTACCTTGTTAGGGTAGAATTTATGTTGATTTTAAGTTCAAGGGTTTGAATTGTAATTGTTTAAAGTTAGTCCATAGTGAACGGGCCGTGGGCTAGTTAACCACGGGCCCGAGGTATATAATGTTGTATTAGCCTAGAAAAATAGGTTAATCATCCTTTTAGCTTTCTAAACTCATTGTAATATTCTCTCTGAAAGCATAATACAGGGATGACCAGTTGAAATCATTCTCTTTCATTGTTTGATATTTTCGATTTCATTATTGTTGCACGGATCTGGATTCTACAATTGGTATCAGAGCAGACAGACGGATTCGATTCAAAGTCTAATTCATTGATTTCTGGTTAGTTTGACTTTTCCACGTCTGAATTTTCTTGATTTTTCAAATCTATGATTCTGCGTAAATTGTTCAATTTTGCTTGTTGGGTTGTGTTAGCATCATAATTATAAGTAATTCTGCAAATTTTCACACCCTAATTCGTTCGTTTGGTTGGTCAATTTAGCAAAATAAGTTCAAAAGTTTTTGATAGTGTTCTTAATCAAAAATCGAATTTTTATCATCAAAACGTGTTCTTGTTGCTCCAAAATCGATTGGATTAGTGTTGTTTTGTGCTTGGTATTGTTTCTAACCTTTCAGGAACACATTAGAGTAACCCCAGTTGAGTTTTCGATCGATTTTAGCAAAACAGCCGCGGTGTCCGGATAAAACAGCCGCGTTTTCCGGACAAATCAAGGTGTCCGGACGTTTGTGGTTCCATCCGGACTAGTTCAATTCTTCCGGACAAGTCCATCATCTGGGTAAGTCAGTCATCCGGGTAAGTTCTCCTTTAATCTCAATCTTTCCGGGTAATTTTGTTCCGGATAATTCAAAGTATCCGGAATTCATTTTATCCGGAAATCCCCGTTTACCCGGAATCTTCGTAGTATCCGGACACGTCAAAGTTTTCGGAAACTTCAAAGTACCCGGAAATCTCATACTTTCCGGAATCTATTGCATCCGATAAACTTTGTTTATCCTGTTGATTCTATCCGGTATCTTTAGTCCATCCGGTAACCTTGGTTATCCGGACAACTCAAGTTATCCGGACTCTCTTACCTATCCGGACAACTCTGCAATTTTGAACTGTTTTTCATAATTCTGGTCCGGACACTTCCAGATCAGATCACTTATTTGGATTTCTTTCCAGTAAGCTAAGTTATTGTCTGACCACTCATAGAACCTGCGTTAGGACTCCACTCTTAGTGCCTTGCGTTAGGTTTTACACTTTGAATCAATCTACATGTCTGACGATCACTCCGTTGCAACCAAAGATGTCAAGCCAGGTATGTGATTCTATCCAACAAGATTTCATAAATCAAATGCAATCACTTACTGATCAGGCAAATTCATATAAGGCCACTTCTAATGAACAACTGATTGAAATCAGATCTCTAACTGAAAAGTTAGATGTTCAAAAGAGAATAACTGAAAAATATAAGTCTGAAAATGCTGATTTAAAAGACAGATGCAAAATCCTTTCATTAGCACCTAAAGACTTAAGGGCCAAGTTATCTGAACTTCGGTCTCAGTTTGATCAGTGTCTGAATGAGAAAGTAGAAATTGTTTATCAATGTTCTGCTCTTCAAATTCAGCACAAGGAGTTTGTTAATAAAATCACCGATCTTGAAACAAAACTCCACAAAAGAGGTCAAACTGATCAGACCATACACATGAATAAACCCAAGGAGTTCACTTACTTCAACAAAGAATGGGGTATCGGATATGATAACCCACATTATTTGAAAAAGGGAAGATGGTTTACACCAACTTTGTATGATTTTGCTTGTTTTGGGTTAGATAAAAAGTATCCGAAATATGCCATCAAATGGACTGGTCCTCTTGAACCTGAAAAGGAAGAGGAAACCGAGGAATATAAGCGCACACACAAACGAGGAATTCAACTTCCATTTTGTTATGAGCCTTTAAATTATTCTTATAAGAAAAATCCAAAGAAGTACCTCTCGAATGACTACTTCGACCCCTACAAGGTTGCTAAGCCCAAGGATTCCTCCCAAAAGGATGAGGACCAAGCACCAACAACCAAGAATGAGACGGACGAGTTTAAACTCTATGTTCCCCCTCTCATCTTGGAAGCAAAAATTGTCGAGTTGGAGGAGTCGTTTGAGAAAGAAAGGTCTATTTTTCAAAACGAAAAGAAAGTGCTCATCTCTGAGATTAAGAAACTCAAATCTGAGAAAACTGACGGTGTGTCAAGTGAGGAAAAGGAAAAATTTCAGTGGGAAATCAATACGCTCTCATCAAAACTGTCTGAAATGACAAGAGAAACGATGAAAGAGCATATGATAAATAGTCAACTCCAAGTGCAGCTTGACTTGCTCCAAATTGCGAAGTAATTTTCACCTGAACTTTCCTCTAACTCATCTGACACATCCTCGTGTAAAGCCTTCATTGGAAATATCTCTTCTCAAGAAAGTAACGTCTCTCAAGACGGATGTGCTCAAAGGAATTTAAACTCTGATTTTTCAAACGCTTCCGCACCAAATTCCTCAAAGCACACAAGCACAGCGTGTTCTTCGCCTCCCTCGACCGATCCAAGTCCTGAAATTCCGGAGATAGATTTTTTAGAATACATGAACTCCGAAGGTAATTCTGATAGAGAGTTTGAGTCGTTCCCTTTCGACAAACCTCTTCCGAGTCATTCTGACTTTTTGTCTCCAGTGGTTAATCGTCCGGTCAATTTTCTAATGGGCGACTGTTCACAATCCAAGACTCCGGTTGTGATCAAGATTCTTAAAAATGCTTCAAATGTTCAAAAAGGATCACAGCCGAAGCAAAAGACCGAACAACCGACCACTAAGATTCCTGTTTCCTCAAAGGTCACTGACCGCACTGTCCCTGTTGTTTCGGATAAAACCGGTCTAGCTAAACAAACAAAACCAAAGTGGCCAGCCAAGGAATCTGTCAAGGATGATGCATCAAAGTCGTTCAATACTGTCTTTCATTCTAGGATGAACAAAAACGATTGTGCTTGGAATCATAGGAATAATTTTGTTAATAGAGATGTTAATTTTCCGATGAAAATTTATTCCATTCAGCAATTGATTCAATTATCACACGATCGTTTGTGTTGTTCTAGTTGTGGTTGGAATGATTTTGATGACATTGCTAATAATGATTGGTTTGGGTCATATCAAAGGTTTAATCATACACCCAAACGCAAACCCCGTAATAACCAGCAAAGACACTATCAAAAACGGGGTTACCAATCAGCGGTTAAACCACAGCGGGAGACCAAACCTGCTCCTAGATGGGTTGCTCCTACTAAGGTTAAACCGGCACCCAGGTGGAAAGCTGCTACAAAATCTGTTCCTCCTAAAGGTGTAAATTCTGCACCGAAGAGGAAACAAGTGCCAAAACCAGTTCCCTCCACCGGTGTAAATCCTACACCTAAAGGGAAAGCTGGGACAAAGCAAGCTTCCCCAAACGGTGCCAAACCTAACCCTCCTGGACCCAGGTAAATCTGGGTACCAAAGGTCCGCTAAACTTGTTTTGCAGGACGGTCATGTGTGGTTCTTAGACACTAGATGCTCCACACACATGACCGCAAGGAGGGAGCTGCTCACGATCTACAAGGAACAATATTAAGAAGACGTGAGGTTTGTCTATACCTATGCTTTAACAAGCTGCTCATGTGTTTAGGGGGAGCATAATCAGCTATCAGGTATGTTACTCTACTGTTGAGGGGGAGCGTCACACACATTTTTTCTTAAATATGTTAAAAAGTTTTTTTGTGTGTGTGCATACTCCCGTGTGCATTTCACACTACGCGCACATTCTAAGGGGGATCATCCAACTGGATGTTCATCAGTTGAAGGGGAGCGACACAGTGTTTTTCTTTCAATGCCTAAAAGTTTTTGTGTGTCAGACTCTCCATTGCACATCCCTATACACTATCCGAGGGGGAGCAAGTTTTTTCCCCATTCTCAGTTTGAGGGGGAGCGAGAGATCCATTTTTTTTCAAAATTCTACAGGTTTTATCTCTTTGCAAAATGGAATTATTCTTTAAAGTGTAAAAGTGTCCGGACACCCATCAGTCCGGATGACTTTCCGGACCGGATGGGTATCCGGAATCCCTACTCTGTCCGGAAACACCCTTTGTCCGGATACTTTGTTGTGACCGGAAAGGTTTGCCATTCCATCCTCTTTCATCCGGATACAAATGGTTTGTCCGGATACAATGGTTTGTCCGAAAACTGTTTTTTTTTCAATATGTTGTCCGGACACCTCTGTGTTTGTCAGTTCAGTACCTGTTTTGACACTGCCAGTCCTCAATCTGTCCCAGATTGAGCCACTTAATGCAAAGGTATGCACCGGAACTTGTTTATTCGCCTCAATTTCTAACTTTGGGTCTTTTTACAGATATTCCATGGCGGATCCACAACCTCAATCCGAGGGAAAGAATCACACTGTTTTTTTACAAAGTCTAAATATTTTTTCTTGTGTTGATATCACTCTCAATCCGAGGGGGAGCAAGTCAATCCCCATGTATGTTTTGACGGGGAACAGGATAATATCCGAGCTATACATATAGACGAGAGTTAGGGAATCCCATGGTCCAGCCAGAGCCAGAGGGACCTTCCCCGGGACATAGAACTTGTGAGAAGGAGGGTGTTAAGGTCGAACGCGAACCAAGAAAGATTGAGCCGTAAAGATAACGAGGCTCCTGAGCGAAACCAGCCACGTCATATCCGGGTAGCCACATCTGCTATCCCGTCTCATTTGTTGGGACGGGGTATTGAAGAAGACTCCGTGGACCCAACGGAGCAAATGCACGACCCCCTCAACCACTCATCCGTCTCACGACAGACGGATGTTTCAATATTACACGGGGAACAAGCACAACTTCCACCGGCCTCTCATTCGGAGAGTGTTGGTGTTGAAATAAGAGACCAGCAGCCCCCGGTCTCGACTTCTTTGCGTGCACCATCGAGTCTAGAGCCTATTGTTACTGAACATTCTTCGCCTAGGACACTTGATGAGGAACAACACCAAGTCGCGGCTCTTAGTGACCCGACCGGAACGTCTATAGTGTCTCCGACTGCCGGAACACGAGGATTGGACGGAAATCCTACCACAGTTAATATCACGCCAACTGTTAACGTAGGTGCCTCTACCCCCGTGGTAGACGCCTCAACGGGTAACCTAAGTGGTCCCGGAGTTACTCACCCCGACTATGTGTCGCAAGGGTCCCTGGACAGCACCCTCAAGGCTGTCCGCGAGGTACTGGAACAGCATGTCACCGACGAGATCGCCAAAGCCATCAAAGGCAAAGCACAGTTCGTCGAAGCCGAAACCGCACCACCACATCCACCGACATTTGCTCAACCTATCTATTCGGTGGATACCTTATAGACGATGCTTCTGGCCCAACTGCTCCAGGAATCCGACACAACCGCCTCGACTGAAGCAGACCTGATTTCAGTTCTTCGCTCCCAGGTCACTGCTCCAGCTTCATCTATCACATCCCGTCTTGACTCCATTGACTCGACCCTCAACGACTACAACAAAGCGCTCGCCACACTGTCTGAGAGAGTTCTCTCACTAGAAGACACCTGTAAGAGTCAAGCCGGCGGTCTCAAACGCAAGCACGATGACCAGGATGATCCTGATCACCGTGAGGGGGAGAAGCGTCTATGCCAAACCGAGACCGTCCAGATCGTGACTGCCGAAACTACAACAGTGGTTCAACAGGAACCCCCAATTGCGGCAACTTCAACAGCAACACCTGAAGCCGAGTTGCCATTAGCACAGATGGTCATCGACATGGATATTTCAGATGACGAAGCCCCAACGGTTGAAAAGCCCGAGGGTACAACACAGGAATTGGTCGCACAAGAACCATCAGACATGCCAATGCTCACCATGATTGATCGAGCATGTGAAACCAACCCGGAAACCGAAGACGCATGGTACGAAAAAGCTGCCAGAGCCGTAAACTTCGAGGTAAACTTGGTGTTTCCCACTGATGAAGACGACAACGTTGATTACGACCAGTTTCTGCTTCAGAATTTCTATGGTACGCCTCCCGTTCACTCGACTCAACCCGCTACGACTTCAGATCAACCCGAAAGCTCAAATGCAGAAATCCCAACATCTCCTCAGCAAACGACAGCTCCTGATCTTCCTCCCCCTCCTCAGCAACAAAACCGTTGGGAGAAGATCAAGGTCCTCATTCCTCATCTGGAGGAATCTCTGAAGAAGCTGTTTGTACAAAGAATTCGCCCGATTGAGCCGACCTTCTGTCTTGGCATCTACAGTCCTGATCCAGCACGCCAACTCCGATACGTAGAAGCCATGAAGCGGTGTCTCCCGAGAGACCAGGTTCGAACCAAACATAAAATTTCAGAGGTGCTAAAGATTCAGTCAAACCGAATTATGAAGATCGTCTTTCCCGTGTTCACTGTTCGACGTGAAGACGGAAAAGAATGGATTTTTTCTGAAGCTGACTTTAAGCATCTCCATCCGTTCGACCTCCTGGTTATTCTGAGAGACCTTCGCACCGGAACCATCCGACCACTTGCTGTAACAAAGGCACTCGAAGCGGTTCGTCGATTCCTCGTACGTTCTATTATGATCTCTTATCTTACGGACTTTCAAATGGCAATCGAGAACCGAGCGAAGAAGGTAAATCTGCTCAAACCGAATCTGAAAGCTCCTGAACTGTCAATGTATCCCGAGAATGCAATGCTGCTTCAACCGGAATTTGGGATCGTCTTCCTCAACGCTCAGAAAGAAAAGAAGTTTATGAGGTTCAGTCAGGTAGATCGATTTTGCGACGGCACACTGCTCAAAGTTCAAGACGCTCTTCGGAAGATCATCAAGCACGAATCCGAAAATCCAAAGGTATCATATGTACCCAATCTGAATGAAAGAACTGCTCAGACTGCTTTGGATTGGTTGAAGAACGTCTCGACTACCGTCGCGCCATCAGATTCTTCGAGGTTCACTTCGCGTTGCGCAAACGATACGTATTCAACTGGCAAGAGATCGAGCGCGAACTCGAACTTCAAATCAAAGGGGGAGATTGTTAGGGTAGAATTTATGTTGATTTTAAGTTCAAGGGTTTGAATTGTAATTGTTTAAAGTTAGTCCATAGTGAACGGGCCGTGGGCTTGTTAACCACGGGCCCAAGGTATATAATGTTGTATTAGCCTAGAAAAATAGGTTAATCATCCTTTTAGCTTTCTAAACTCATTGTAATATTCTCTCTGAAAGCATAATACAGGGATGACCAGTTGAAATCATTCTCTTTCATTGTTTGATATTTTCGATTTCATTATTGTTGCACGGATCTGGATTCTACATACCTCTTCTGGCCGATGCAACAACATTTAGCAATGATGCATGCGCCACCGCTTGCACGGCCTGCACTTGCGTGCGCCACCGCCGACTTCCATCTCCTCATCATATTGTTACCTTTTGATTTCATCCATTAAGAAATCATAGGAGGACCTCAGCTTTTGAAAATGTTTAGTTGCATTCGGATCCGTGGGCCTCTTATAGAAAGAGAAAGTATGTAGAGAGAGAAATGGATATGTCATTAATCTCACAATGTTATAAGTGTTTCAAGAAGTTACAATCTTTACAAGAAAAAAGGTATTTATAGCTAAGTCAACACAATCCTGGACTTTACAAAGACAATAGGAAAATGACATATTAGACCGTTTAACTGCTACACCTTGATGACAACCAATCTGCTCTAACATTCCCCCCCTTTGGAATCAAGGTAGCAGTGGTCTTCTTATTATTCTAAGCACCAAATAAGTTTCAATCCTCCTCATGGATTTCCTGAAATTAATTCTGTCATCCATCTCTTCCAAAGCTCTGATCAACAAAACCCTTTCTCTAGTAGGCATTCTGTTCTCCGTACGATTCTGTTCGTTGAGCTGAAATCTATTATCCAACTGTAGCCTTATCACCTTCAATGTTCCATCTGAATACTTGGCAATTTCACTGAATCTCAAGAACCTCTTCTCGCTCTTTTCGTTCTTGTATATCACCCCAAACTCCGGATCTTCCAAAATCATGAACATTGGGTAATTCTCTAATTCACGTATCCTCTAATTCGGTCTTATCATATTCACAATTGGTTGGTCACTTTCAATTCCAAGCTGAAAGTCATAGCAGTAAGAATACGTCAAGTGTCGGTGCAGAAATCTCTTTATTGCATTCAGAGCAAGTATGATAGCTTCCTTTCTGATGGTAAGATCTCTAAAGTAGTGATACATAAACTCAAAATCTTACATCAGTAAGTGATGAAAGTCAGCTTCAGAAAAGGTATAGATTGCCACGTCTTGCCTCTGAACTACAAACATCGGATACCAGATCTTGTAGAACTTAAGGGCAAACACTTCTTTGATGGAGACTATCAACTTCTTGCACCGAACATGATGAACTTGTTGTGACTTAGCCTTCATCAGATAAAAATACTCAAATTTAAATTCCTCTGACTGATCATTAACTCCCAAAACTGCATAAGGGTTCAATCTTTGGATATAGTGAGCAAAGATTCTTCGTTCTGAATCTTCCAAGAAAGGTATTCTTAGTTTGAGCAAACGAAGTTTCTTCTCGGAAGGTTTAACTTGAGGTTGCCCGGACGTAGAAGGACCAACTTGATAACTTGAAGGATTAGAAGGACCATCTTGATCAATGATCTGTTGGAATCACAGTTGGAACAAAAGTATCTTTAGCTTTGACAGAAACGAGTTCAAATTAGGGTGGTACAGACTGAACTGGAATAGACTGGCGGACTTGAACATTGATAACTGGTACAACAGTAACCATGGAACAAACAACTTATATGATTACAGGGGGCTCAAAAGTAGAATTGGGACTCAGGGTGTGTTTACTAATGACTTAATGGTTGAAATGGCTTATTCACACAAACACTATGTTGTTTACTTGTGGCTTATTGATTAATTTGACATCTTATTAGCACAGTAAGGGGGGGGGGGGGGGGGGGGGGGGGTGTTGTCCCCATTAAGACAAAGTTTTGACAAAAATACATGTGGATCCCAGATTAGTGCAAAGTAGTAGAAATCAACGAATAGATAATCAATAATCACAATGATTTCAACTTGTCATCCATCTCATATTCATAACCATTCAGAGAATTTGATCATACGGTTACAATGGTTATTTGACAATTTTGGATGATTAACCTAAACAATAGGCTAAGCAAGCTTTATATACCTAGGGCTAACCTACTAAGGCCCAAGCCCATTAAGCCTAAACTAAGCCCATTAAACAATTAAAGGCTTTTACAAATAATAATCTTTTCTTTATATCACTTTCTATAATATAGGACATTTATGGTCCTAACAATCTCCCCCTAAAGTTATATAAAGAAAAAACGGTCTTGAAAACTTTAGGTCTTGATCTTCTCTCCCTCTTGAATCTTTGAAGCACTTTAGTGTTGCTTGTATTCATGACTTTCAACGCTCCCCCTTGAATAAAGCTCTTTGTCTTCATATCTTCAACTTAAGAACTTGTAGAACCAATATGCCCGAATGAGGAAATTATGATTTGTAGCGAACACCACTTGATAAGGGATAGAAGAATCGATCACATGTAATCAGTGTTTTTGCACAAGTAAAACAGCTACTCCCCCTCAACTTTTGCTAACTCCTCCTCAACTTGATATTTGGCGTCTTTGAACTTTTATATCGTTTCTCCCCCTCAGTATGATAATACGTGTCTTTGAATCTGTATCATTTCTCCCCCTCATGATGAGTAGGAGCATCCGGAGTATCATGTAATATCAAAGACGAGACTGATGAGTAGCAAAATACCAGATAAAAACGTTAAGCAACCAATGTGGGGGTAAATATCTAACACAGAAACACAATAGTAACTGTTATCACAACAATTAAAATAATTGTATGGCCTATATTCAGAGTTGGCATCGGGGTATCTCTGATAGGACTTCCAGTTATCACTGAAGTAAAATTACTTCTTAAACTGTCCCGACAATATCACGAAGATATGCAAATGGAATTACAAAGACTCGTGCATGTGTGAAAGAATTAAATTATATCTGTTTGGCTCAAAATATTGATTTAACCTGGGACTCAAGTTAAAAATCAATTGACACAGTGATTAGAATATAAAGTTCGGAGACCGGAGCTGATGTCTTCCTTTTTCAATATCTAAGACCTCCGAGTGAGGAATAGATAGATTATGTGCTAATTCTCCGTGTATATATATGAAACAAGCATCTTTTGTGAGATACTTGAGTGGTTAGGTGGGGTGACACGAGTTATCGACACTGGTCCATGTCTGTTTCAATATTCATCTCCAAAGAACGAGAATGAATAGATTGTGTGGTTACCCGGATAACTGACTCGGTTTGGTAAGGACCAATAATTATTTTAAGTCCTGTCACATCCTCACCATTTTTCTTTTCACTCCCAACTCATCTATCAAGCTAGACACCTCACTGATATCTATGAACTAGATGTGTTTCTTGGGTAGGTCATTCCGGTTCTGGATAGACCATAGAAACAAAATAAATCCTATCACTCCTTTCACACTCTTTTCATTTACCACATATAACAGTGAAGTAACCATTTAAATACGAGTTCTAAACTGAAATGTTTAGAAGTCAAAATATTTAAGAACGAGTCCTGATCTGAGATGATCAGAAGTCATAAAAGTGAAGTCCGAGTTCTGATCCGAGGTAATCAGAAGTCATAAAAATTAAGTCCGAGTTCTGATCTGAGGTAATCAGAAGTCATTAAAATTATTTGAAACTAGAGAATTTCAAGAAACAAGATCAAGCGCTAAACAGAATGACTCATTGAGCACATTATGGTCAAAAATGAAAGAATGATCAGAAGGTTTAATTGTGAAGAACAAGTCACAATTATTATATCAGATAAGAATTGAATAATTAATAGAAACGACGTACTATAGAAACAAAATTGGAACTCAAGCGAGTGTATTTCCATCGAAAAAGTCATTCTTCCCACAATTAGTACAACAGATCTTTGCTCGGCTCAGACTGATTAACTTCGGTGTAGAATAAACATGAGTAGGTGAATTAGTCTTGTAAATAAACGACCTTTTATCAACTTAAGGAGATTTATAAGACGAGTTTCCATCATCGTCTTCTGTAGTTGACTTCTTTTTCCAAACCATTTTGACTTTTCAAAACAGTTGATTATCTTTATTATCAACACGAGAACTATAGAAAAGATTGGAAGGTCGAATCTGATCTTTTGAAAACTCATTTGATTTGACAAAACTCTTTGAAGAACGATTTGTAGAAATTGAACTTGAAGCATAAGAAGGTTGAACACCTTTGAACTTGCTTTCTTCAAGTTTCTTGACTTTAACGGATAAAGCAATTCGTTCTTCGAGAATTAAATCAAATTTCTTTTGTAGATCAGATTTTACCATTTGTTTCTTCAAAATCTCGGTTGCTAACCCAGATAATTTCTGTGTAAGCTTATGGATTTCTGTTTCAAAAATGGTCCTTTCACATTCAAAATCATTTCCAATAGTATTGCGTTTATCAGATATTTCTTTGAAAAATGCAACGTTTTTCTTTTCAAGCTCTTTCTTTTTACTTTCAAAGGATTTTCTTTGATTCTCAAAATTTTCTCGCTCAAGCACTAAAACTTGTTCAAAATCAGAAATCTGTTTAGAAAGTTTAGCATTATTAAGCTCAAATCCTTTTCTTTCCTCGAAAATCCTTTTGGAAAGATCAAGAATTTTTCTCTCAAAATTCTTCTTCTCATTTAAGAAGTCACTCTTTTCCTTTTCAAAAACATAAATATGTTTTTCAAGAGCTGATATCCTTTTCTTTAACTCAAGATTTTCATTCTTAGTGGTCTTTTCTTTCTCTTCTAGGGACCAAAACTTCTTTTCTTTGGCTTCGAAATCTGCAATTCTTCGTTCAAGTATTGATAACTTTTCAGAAGTTTCAGCACTTGTTGAATCACTTTTCCTCATATCAGCTTCTCTTTCAAGATCTGAAACCTTTTGTTTGAGATTCAGGTTATTTTTCTCTAGTTCAGAAATTTTAGCTTCCGTAGCTATTGATCTCTGCTGATACATTTCATAACCAGCCTCCAAGCTCTTAATTCGTTCCTTGTTTTTCAGAGCTGTACTCTCTTTGGCTCTAAGTTGTGCTTCTAAACATTGTATTCTCATTGTTGGAGTTCTATACTCATTCCAATAATCTTGAATACTTGACATTGTTACCTGAAAAATTGATCGTTAATCGGTGTTACTTTGAAGAATCGAAAATTGCGGAAGAAAATCAAAAATTAAATCAGAGAAACAAATCTAAAAAATAAATTTGTTTCCAAAATTTAAATTTTGATTATCGAATTCGAACGAACAAACAAAAACTTCGAGAATGAAACATGCAAGAAAAATAAACCAAGTTAGATCAAGACGTCAACCAAAATCACATAAAATGATAAGCGTCGCGAATAAGATCAAACTGTCGCAAAAAGTCTCAAACCGTCACTTAAAGCTCAAAATCAACTACCATGCAAACCATGCAAATCGTCACTAAAAAATCTCAACTATCACTAAAACTCTCAGAACCGTCACCAAAAAAAAATTCACAAACCGATCGTTAAAAGTTCGCAACTTTCGTAAGACTCTCAATCACGAGATGTGCGGTAACTCGGGTACCGATAAGATCCGTGCGATTAACTTTCAAAAATTGAGACGACTTCGTGCGAAATATAGATGCAAAAGAAACGAACCTTGCAATGTACGATCGAACCGATGGTTTAGCACGATATATATATACATATTTCTCAAAACGTTTCACGGTCAAGTGAGTTTACCGATCAAACTTGCTAATCAAATACTTACCAAATGAATGAATTTCCCACACAAACGAGCACTTACCGGATGAAGTTGGTTTACCGGATAAAGCAATTTCCGGAAAAAGAAAATTTCCCGGTAAAAGGAGTTTACCGGATAAATTGATTTCCGGATGAGATGCATCGATATTTTAAACAAAAGGAGCAGATGAGTGTGTATATATATATATATATATATATATATAGCCTTAGGTTCAATAGAGAAGTGCAAATATTTAGAGAAGTAGAGAAGTAAAAAAACACGAGTCCGTTCATATATGAACGTTCATATATAAACAGTCATATATGACTGTTCATATATGAACGGACCCGTGTTTTTTTACTTCTCTACTTCTCTAAATATTTGCACTTCTCTACTGAACCTTTCCCTATATATATATATATATATATATATATGAATATATGTGTGTGTCTATGGATGAGAGATGCAAAACCATGAAACACTTGTGATGTATGTATGTGTACGAAGGTGATGGTCAACTATGAAACCAAGAAGATCAAAGTTTTATGGCTTGTTGTGTGCATGCCTAATATATATGTATGCATTAGATATAGATGCATGAATGTATGGAATGGATGATATGTGGTTGGAAGCAAAAAAGTAACCCAGTTTGATAGTTTGATCAGGTAACAACGAATAAAACGAAACGATTAATCTTATTGATTGATTCAAGAGAGTTACAAGTATTGGATTGAAGTTCTCAACTCTCTCTCTCTCTAAACTATTAAGCACATAAAACTAGAATGATTAATCTGACCTAATTCTCAAGGAAACAATCCTTAAATACCAAGGCTTAATACATAAAGCCCATGGCCCATCTTTCCTAAACTAAGCCCATTTATCATTAATAAGGTTTTTACAATTAATAATTAAACTAATTAAACTCTATATAATTCTTTATATAACTTTCACTATAATAGGACATTTATGGTCCTAACAATACCTTTAATTAAAAAAGAACGACTCTCCTTTGAAACAAAAACCCTCATCGCCTTCTTCATCCATTTCACGCCTCCTTCCCGCTTTCTCTTCAAACCCTAGTTGCAAGAAGGTCGTGATCGTCGATGGTCGTCGATGCTCACCACTGCTCGACGTTCACTGCTGCTAGTCGTCCACTCACTGCTGCTAGTCGTCCACCACAGGTTCTATTTCCGCTCATAATCGTCGTTTTTTTGTCGATTTCCTGATTTTCTTCTTATTTCCACTCATAATCGTCCGCCACATGTTCTAGTTCTTGATATGATTTCTTGAGATTATTTCTTGACGTGATTTCTTGACAATGGTGCAACACCCCTTGTTTTTCATTTTTTTTAATTACCATTGTTCCTAAATTACCATGTACATTGCAAAGAAATTAAATCAGATGATATATTGTTTCATTACATGTTTCGAGTGGTTGTTTCCTTTATGTAAACGATTCATCAAAGTGGGTTTCTATTGAGGGGTAAATCGGTCCACCTCCCGTCCGCGACAACTTGGAGAAAAATGTGAAAGAAATGGTCGAGCTCCCCTCTAAAAACCCGACTGAAAATCAGCTCCACCTCCCGTCCGCGACATTGCCCTTGGCGACTATGCCATCGGCATTGTCGCCGTGGCACAGTCGCGACCACCTGCCACCTTTCGCCCTTCCTCCGCGAGATTGACCCTAGCGACTATGCCATGGCATAGTCGCCGGTCATTGTCACCGGTCACCTGCAGGTTGCTGTCCAAGATCTCTTTGACGCCCAAAAATCGATTCTTGAGCTCGTGAACTAATAGTCGGCCGAAAGGTCGCATTTGCATGCATGAAAGCCATGCACGATTATCTGAATACTCATAAATGTGTACATAGGACCCTCACGATTAATTAGGTTCGGTTGGAACATTGGGCGATCCGTAGATAAGGATTGCTAGCATTATTAACGCTTTACTCTCCAAAATTCGGGGTGTTACATGTTATTAGGTATAACTTAACCATTAAACCGATTACCGAATAACCTGAACCGTTTAACTGGCCTAAATTTCAATCGACTCAGATGGATTATTCGGTTTCGATTATCTTTGACATACCTAAAAGACCGTGACCCATAGGTACTAAAATAGCATTATGAATTCTAAATAAGATGAAAATATTAATGAATGTTGTGAGTTAGGGTCTATTTACTTGCTTCGTACCACCTCTTACCGAGTGATAGAATCTTACCTTGGTAAAAGATGAGTTGTTTACCAAATAAAAACTTGACCTCTTACCATAACTTCATCGTTAACCGTGGTCTTTCCCGGGTAAGCCCTTATGGTAATCGCTTAAAAAATAAACTAAATCTTCAAGTGAAAGTGAAGTATGTTCACCCCCAACATGTCACCATAAACGTTGCATGTGTAAGTGTATGAGAGTTTCACCTTTCTTCCAGCACCTCCGAAGGAATGAAGAGAGAAAAAGAAAGACAAAAATTTAATTGGATTAATCGTGAACTGTCAAAATAAAAAAGTAGAAAGGTCTTGTTAAGTAGCTTTATCTTCTCAACCAATTTTAACATTTTAATTTTCTTTTATAAATTGATTAAAAAAAGTGTTAAACATTTACATTGGTTTATAAATTTATTTCATTTTATTATTTTTGAAAAAGCATGACATTATTTACAAATGTTAAGTTTTCATACACTATAATGTTTGGAGATATATTATTATAAAGGGTATAATAGTAACTTTTATTTGGTCAACACTTAATAAAAATATCTATTAAGTTTTAGTCGGCACTAATTCCAATCAGACAATCGCGTAGCCCTAAGATTTGATGCATAATGGTTATACAATAACAACGATAGTGTTTAATCGTTAATGCAAAGTTGAGTCAGAATGAAGGTAGAAACCCGTGTAGAACAGAGAGATCGATAGAGAGCAGATTCGTTTTTATTTTTCTCTGTGTTTTTTCAAAGGGGCGAAGACATCTATTTATACTTAGAATATGATCAGATAACCACGTGATCACATCCCCATAATCCCTCCCCAAGAATCGGCCATGGTGTTCGGGTTGGACTGTTTTTTCTCAAAAACAAAAGAACTTAATATTTATTCAAATTTAAATCTGCTCAACTGATTATGCTCAACTGATTAAATAACATTATTTAATTGATCGGCTCCGACGGTCGTGCAAAGTGCAAAGTATGCAACTCTGCGTCCTTGGCCACGCACGTGCGCGTGCGTTACACTTCTTTGAAACCCTCACGATAAGCCATAAGTCCATCATTAAATCCTACTTAGGAGAATAGGATTATAAACTCAAGTTGATTTGTATCTCTACCAATGTGGGATGGAAAAGTTTCCAACCTCACATAAAACTTCCAACACTCTTTCTCATTAAAGATATGGTATCTAAGAAGATAGAGGAGTTGCATGAAAAAATTCTCATTAACCTCAACAAGTCAAAACCCAAATATTTAAATTATCATTAAAGATTTGGAAAGATGAGTATGTTCAATACTTCTCTATGGATGATGATGATGATGATCAGTTGGTGAAAAACACACTAAAACAAGTGGATATGAATCTTTAACTGGTGCATATACAACTAACTTTGCACCTTCTTAAAATACGTCAAAAAGTGTAAATTTTTTTTGGAAGGCATAGCGGCATCGACCCTTTCGATCAACTACCACGAACACAACGCACACACGCACGCACGCCTCCCAGGCGGTATCGGACATCCGAGGGCAGTCCACTAATCTGCCGCTGTCCCGGCCCAGCTTACGCTGGACCTAAGGCCCAACCACAGGCTGGGGGGTAAGCCCAGTCAAAGACTGGACCACCCAAGGACTGGGTACTCCTCATGCCCTCAATTGCCTCCCCTTGGAATCGAACCCGGGTAGACTGGGATACCATCCACAGCCCCCCAGGATGTTACCGTCCTTAGGTAGACCAACTGAGCTAGACATGATTTGTGTCAAAAAGTGTAAATGTTGTCAAGTAATTGTCATTTGACAAAGAAATGTTAAAGTGAAGTCAGGTACTGTTTTTCAAAACTAGCTAACATTGCCTTAACTTTTGTGTGTAGAAATCATGATTCTAGTCTTTGTTGCTTACAATATCACGACTTTTTTTATCAGGCTTTGGACAGATTTAACACCGTAGCTGTTTCATCAATCTATTATGCCATCATGTACAAGGTATAGTTGTTTTTTTTAAAGGGTATCCTAGGTTTTGCCTAGACTAATCCCTGACACTGATTGACTGCTAAGCATGCAGCCCTGAAATTATTCCTCAGTGGCCACAAGTTGCCAACGCCTGGATTCAAATCTGGGGTAGATGGGTTTTTGAGCCACATCCCCCCAAGATCTTAACTAGATAGTACGCTACAAGCCTTGTGGTTAACAAGGTATAGTTGTTATTGAAGGCTTTCCCACATCACATCCTTTCTGAACTGCAATATATATTTTTCTTATTATCATACTATTTTTCTGTGCTCTGTGGATTTATGTCTCTGCTTTATTTTCTGTTACCAATCATGATTTTATGGTCCAACTTCTGTTTCTCGTTAACTTATATGATAACTTGCATTAACACCCATAAAATACATTAACATACCTTAAACCGACTTAAGTTCTTAACATAATAATAAATTAAAATATTAAACCTTAAACGTATATAAATATACCATAACAAATATGAAGATACATGAATATAGGTTAACACACCCCACAATCATAACATGCCTTAACATGAACACCTGAACATATATATCTTGACCTAAACCCTTAACATACCTAGGGGTGTAAATGAGACGAGACAAATCGCGAGCTACTCGAGTTCGACTCGGTTAACACTCGACTCGAATAGGCTCGACTCGAACTCGAGTTCGACTCGATGTACTAACGAGTCGAATCGAGCCATCTGATACTCGACTCGATAAGCTCGTGAGATACTCGAATATATTTTATATATAATTAACTATTATATTATAATTTATAAAATATAATGTGAAAAAATTATTATTTTAATATGTTATAATTATCTAAATAAAATAAAAAAACAATTATTATAATTATTTATATTTCAAAAGATAGGGAAGTAGAGAAAGAAAAATTAGTAATGACTTTGGTGAGAAATTCCATCCCACATTGGTGGGATTCACCTCCAAACTCATTGAGGTCTAAGTATATACAGGTCTTTACCCTCCCATTTTACACCATTTAACTTGTTTAGTGGCTTGAACCTAAAGGCTTGTGCCTAAGGGCTTGAACCAAATGGCTTTTTCTATATGGTGTACCCTAGTGAGCGGTTCATCTTTAGTTCTTTTAAGATTTTTGTTTACTTTTTTTTATCATTTTACTGATTACTGATTTGAGCTTGATTTGAGTTCGAGTTCGAGCTCGGGAATTGACTTTTGAGTCGAGTTCAAGTTTGGATATTCACTACTCGCGAGTTTTCGAGTTCGAGCTCGAGTATTTGCTTTTGAGTTCGAGTCGAGTATAATGATACTCGAGCTCGACTCGCATCATTTACACCCCTAAACATACCTTAACATTATTAACAATGAACATTAACATAGGTTAACGTATATTTAACAATGAATATTAATGCACCTTAACATAAGTTAATAAAATAACATACATTGCTTCAAAAAAAAAATTAACATACATTACCCAGGAAATAGTAACATACGTGAACCAAACTAAGGATGTAAAAAAACCGAAACCGAACAATCCCACAAAACTTGGGTTATTTGGTTAACTGCATAAGATAGCCATATTGATCTTGTTTTTTTCCCCCCAAATTCAGTCAAATCGAGTTAACTGAATAAGCCAATATATAACTATTTTTCATATTTTGTATTTATAAACTCTCCTGAATACAAATAATATTAATTTTGTAACCATTAATTGGTAGCCTTTTTCGTCTTTTCATAGTGTAACAACCCTCCGAAAACATACACCAAATAACACAATACACCTCTCATCATAAGTTAACAAAGATACATATATTACATCACATAAGGTCTGATGGTCTCAAAACTGTACATTACATATTATATAATACAAACTTTTTACTACAACATTACATCATGACTACTAAAGTTATTAATACAAAACATTTCATGAAACTTCATAAGCATACACAGCCTTCAAAAGCATATCATAATTTATCATTTCCTTTGCTCTTACTTGCTCCTTGACATGGAATACATATTTTTGAAAACAAAATGAGGGTTAGACCAATTGGTCTAAGTGAGAAAATCCCTGCCAGTTCAGTAAATATTTTGTAACAACATTAAACTACCACAAATATCATAATACCAATCATAATTATTATGCACTGTGTACAAATCTTTCACATGGCCATAAATCTTTCACATGGCCATATTAGTTGGCTGCGCTAAACCAATTAATCAATTTACTCCGCTGCACTAAAATACAGTCAACTACGTTGTTCCTCCGTACAACCAAACTCCACCGGCCCTTAGTCCGGTCAACGTGCAATCGTGTAGTGTAATGTTTATATAAATAAAACATACATCTCAATACATCGTATTCCAATCATAATCACATCATCACACTACCTACCACATACTTATTCATTATATATGTATTCCAATTTGAAAATGGTTAACGTAAAACTAACCTGAAAGAAATAACGCAACTAACACCTTCTCTTGAAAATCAAGGAAATTTTACTTTTCCACAAACTCCACCAAATCTGAATTACACAAAATACATATAACCAATTACCATATAAAACTAACAAAACTAATCGGCAGGCTAAGAATTCTAAATAAGCCCATCCTACCTTTACCCAGAAAACACTCATAATCTGAGTAAACTCAAATCTTGGAAACCACAAAGAATCCGAGAAAGTAACCATCCGGATAAACCACCCGGAAAGTCCCAACTGGAAATTGATTCAAAATTTTCCATCCGAAAACACTAGCAATCCGGTTAAATAACTCATCCGGAAACCATAAAGAATCCGGGAACATTATCTGGATAAACCACCCGGAAATTCCATCCGTACTTACCCGGAAGACGGGTATTATAATATCGGAAAACTTCTAATCGGAAAACACTCGAATCTGGACAATACCATAATTGGAAACCGACTAAAATCACACCCGAAAACTAGACTTCCAATCAATGATTTGAAGAATTTTGAACCGAGAAGAATCTATCACAACATGATAAAAACACATTTTGAAAAGAAATCGTACCTAAAAACGACTCAAATTGAAACTCCTTTAAGCCCTAATCGATAAACACTCTCGACTCCCTTCCTCTTGACTTCAGAACATACACACACATATGTAGAATACGACACCGACTCTAAACAAGGAAATAAGAAAGAGGTGATAACTTTTATACCAAACCAAAATTGCGAATAAGGACTCGACTACACAAAAATGACGATAATACCTTAAACTTACAAAACCAACCCAAACTTACCCCAAACTAAATAACTTAAACGAAATAAACAAGTAACCTTCTAATTTAAATTAAAATAGAACAGGAAATGCACATTTAACTAACGAACTTACCCGACCATTACAATATCTCCCCCTTAGAAGAATTTCGTCTCGGAATTCATTCAAACGAAGAGATACGGGTACTTAATTCTCATATCTGATTCTGGTTCCCAAGTAGCATCCTGCCCCTTATGATAGCTCAATTGAACTTTACCCAACTTGATTTCCTTGTTCCGTAAGACTTTAACTTTCTGGTCAACAATTGCTTCGGGTTCTTCGATGAAAGACAACTTATCGTCAATCTGAATTTTTGGTAAGGAAACTGCCTATTATGGTGTAACCAAACACTTTCTGAGTAACCAAACACTTTCTTAAATTTGAGACATGAAAAACGTTATGGATACCCTTTAATTCTGACGGAAGTTCCAATCTATAGGCTACTTCACCAATCCTTTATGTGATTTTAAATGGTCCGATGTATCTTGGGCTTAGTTTACCCCGTTTCTCAAATCGAATTACTCCTTTCCAAGGTGAAACTTTTAACATTACACGATCTCCAACTTGGAATTCTAATGGCTTTCGACGTCGGTCCGCATAGCTTTTTTGTCGATCTTGAGCCATTTTCAACCGTTCACGAATTTGAGTAATCTTGTCAGCGGTTAACTGAACTATTTCTGGCCCAGCTAGTTGTTTTTCTCCCACTTCGTTCCAACATAGAGGAGTTCGACATTTTCTACCATACAGAACCTCAAACGGTGCCGCTTGTATGCTGGAATGATAACTGTTATTGTAGGCAAGTTCAATCAAAGGCAAGTGTTTATCCCACGATCCCCCAAAATCAACAATACAGGCCCGTAACATATCTTTAAAAGTTTGGATCATTCGTTCACTTTGACCGTCAGTTTGAGGATGATATGCAGTACTTAGCTTTATTTGCGCCCCCATTTATCTTTGAAAACTTTTCCAGAACATCGAAGTAAAACGACTATCACGATCAGAAATAATCGATAACGGAATCCCATGTCGAGTCACTATTTCGTCGATGTACAGTTTGGCCAGTCTTTCTAATGAATATGCTTCCTTTATTTGCAAAAAGTGAGCAGACTTTGACAATCTACCGACGATCACCCAAATGGCATCAAACCCTTTCGGAGTCCTTGGCAGCTTCGTGATGAAATCTATAGTGATCTGATCCCATTTCCATACAGGTATCTCTAAAGATTGCAAATGACCAGAAGGCTTTCATGTTCAATTTTTACTTTCAAACAAGTGGAACAACATTCCACATGATAAGCAATATCTTTCTTCATTCCCGGCCACCAGTAGAACTGTCGTAAATCTTTATACATCTTACTCGTGCCTGGATGAATAGTAAAACGAGACTGGTGAGCTTCTTGTAATACTCGATCACGTAAATTACCCAGACGAGGTACCCATATTCTGTTTTCCAAACACAGTAACCCACGATTATCTTTTAAGAGGGAAGTTGATGTACCCACCAACCGTTCCGGTTTCAAGTGCTCCTCTTTAAAGGCTTCTATTTGGCATTTCTTCAATTCTTCGAAGATGTTAGGTAGAAGTTCAACTCGTAGTGCAACTGTCTTTATTGTTCCGCTCTTCTCTTGTCGACTCAGTGCATTAGCTACCACATTCGCCTTTCCAGGGTGATAGAGAATTTCACAGTCATAATCATTTACCAATTCTAACCATCTTCTCTGCCTCATATTCAGTTCTCGCTGATCGAAAAGATGTTGGAGACTCTTGTGATCGGTATAAATTTGACACCTAGTACCATATAAGTAATGTCTCCAAATCTTTAAAGCGAAGACAACTGCAACAAGTTCCATGTCATAGGTAGGATACTGTCTTTCGTGATCCTTCAGTTGTCGAGAAGCATAAGCACACATCCCAATCCTAGTTTGGAGGCATTACTGTAAACAACAAAACCATTTGAACCTTTTGGTAGTGACACAATCGGTGCGCTATAGAGTTTTTCTTTAAAAATTCTGAATGCCTCATCTTGCTCTTCTTTCCATTCAAACTCTATATTCTTCCTTGTCAGTTTGGTCAAGGGTGTAGCGATACGAGAGAAATCTTGTATAAATTTTCGTTAGTAGATGGCTAAACCCAGAAAACTTCGTACTTCGGTTGGCGTTCTCGGCGGTTCCCATTTTTCAATTGCTTCTATCTTCATCGGATCAACTTGAAATCCCTTCTTCGAAACTACATGCCCAAGAAATTGAACTTCCCGTAACCAGAACTCACATTTGGAGAATTTGGCGTATAACTATTCCTTTTTCAACAATTCGAGAATCAAACGAAGATGATGTGCATGTTCTTCTTCAGATCGAGAATAGATAAGAATATCATCGATAAATACAATAACGAATTTATCGAGATATGGTTTGCATACACGATTCATTAAATCCATAAAGGCGGCTGGGGCGTTCGTCAGTCCAAAAGGCATCACTAAATATTCGTAGTGACCATATCTTGTACGAAAAGCAGTTTTTAGAACGTCCTCTTCTTTAACCTTCAGCTGATGATAACCAGATCTCAAATCAATCTTGGAGAAATAACAAGCTCCAACTAATTGATCAAAGAGATCATCATCTATGGGAAGCGGATATTTATTCTTGATTGTGAGTTTATTCAGTTCCCGATAATCAATGCACATTCTCATTGACCCATCTTTCTTTTTCACAAATAGGGTCGGTGCACCCTACGGTGAAGTATTGGGTATGATGAAGCTCTTATTGGAGAGATCTTGTAATTGAGTCATCATTTCTTTCATCTCTGAGGGTGCTAAACGATACGGTGTACGGGCAATAGGAGCAGCTCCAGGAATCAAATCGATACCGAACTCTACTTGTCTTACGGGAGGAAGATTAGTCAAATCTTCAGGAAAAACTTCTGGGAACTCACGAACCATTGGAATATCTTCAAGCTTACTCTTATCTAACTTAGTATCTATCACACAAGCTAAATAACTCGGGCAACCTTTTCTAATACACTTACAGGCTTTCAGCATTGAAATAAGGCAAGATTGACGATTTCTAAGATCACCATAAATTACTACCGGTCCTTTCTCAGGTAATACAACATTGATCAGTTTCTCATTGCAAACAATACTAGCCTAATTCTCCGCTAACCAATCCATTCCCACTACCACATCGAACTCAATCAAGGCCATAATAAATAACTCAATAGGCACCCCACACCCATCTATATATATAACACAACTATCAAATACCTCTCTAACCGGTACTTGATTATCATTTGCAGTCTCTACCATTAAAGCATGATCTAACACTTTAGGCTTAAAATTCAAATAAGCAGCAAAAGAAGGAGACACAAATGATCGGTTTGCACCGGAGTCAAATAGCACTTTAGCATGTGTAGAGTTCACTAGAAATGTACCTGTAACAACATCAGGAATTTCTTTTGCCTCTTGTGCCGTCATCTGAAAATCACGACCCTGGGCTCTCAGTAGTTCATGCTTTTGTACCCCTCTTGGCCTAATACCTCGCGGTCTCATTGGCATACTACCCCGTTGGGTTCTCCATTGTGGACAATCAGACTGAACATGATCTGGGGAATTACAATAAAAACAAAATCGAGACACCCGACAGTCCTTAGCAATATGACCCGACTTTCCACACTTGTAGCAAATTCGGGAATCAACATAGCAGTCTCCCTGATGAACGCGATTGCATTTAGGACATGGTCTTTCAGTTGGTTTGAAAGGTGGACGACTATCAAACCTCGGGGATCTAGACTTCTTCGAATCATAATACTGTCCTTCCCATTTTCTTTTCCCAAAACTTTTCTCACTAATATCTCTCCCTTTATCGTTTTCGACAGTTTCTGCAGCGTCCACTGCAGCTGAAAATGTATCTGGCCCTTTTGCAATTACCAAATCTCTGATCTCAAAATTTAATCCAAAGATGAATCTTTCCATCTTGAGTGTTTCCATGGCTACATAGTATTCAGCAAAACGAGACTTCTCTAAACAGCAAGCAGTATAATCTTGAACTGATAAACTTCCTTGTTTCAGATTCATAAACTCTTCTTCAAGTTGTCTAACTGCAGCTTGAGGACAAAATTGTCTTTTGAAAGCTTTGATGAAATCTTCCCAGGAAAAGGTTGTATACATGTTTGGTCCTGCAGATGCAATAAAAGCTTCCCACCAATACAAAGCATCATATTTCAACATAGCGGTCCCATATAGCACCCAATTTCATTGGCACATTTACTAGTTTTGAAAATAGCTTCAATCTATTTTAACCACCTCATGGCCTTTACTGGATCTCCTTCACCTGAGTAAGTCAGAGGTTTGCAGCTCAAAAACATCTTGTAATCACATTTCTTTGGCACATGAATCACAACAGGTGTAAATATTGGGATCCGGTTCTTCAGTTTCAGTGTGATGAGGATCGCCAAACATAGCTTGTAAATTTTCTTGTAGTCTTCCCATTTCAGCTGCCAAATCATCTCTTGTAACGTATTCAGTGCCTTGGGATTGACCCCTACCTCTAGGTCTACCCCTCCCTCGTTCTCCACTTCTTCCTCTGGTTCCGGTCGTCATTTCCTGCATATTTCTGGTTCTTGGATTTGTTCTATCGGTATTTCTTTCGTCATCTCTATCCATACGTCTAGAACCACTTTCCATTCTGTTAAATTTAACAAGGTTAATATACACGTAAACACATACCCAATATAATAAGGTATTCCAGTTCAGACATGTACCTATAAGTCCATAGTTACACTAGCCAGATGTAATTTGAAATTACCTTACATGATGTTGCTTCAACCTTTTATATTTAATACCCCAAATGTTCTAAAATATTAGGGACATCCTACTTCACATGCAGTTTAAGTCTAGGTATGGATCTGAATACCTAAATCCCTTAAACTAGGGTTCTGATACCAACTGTAACAACCCTCCAAAAACATACACCAAATAACACAATACACCTCTCATCATAAGTTAACAAAGATACATATATTACATCACATAAGGTCTGATGGTCTCAAAACTGTACATTACATATTATATAGTACAAACTCATCACTACAACATTACATCATGACTACTAAAGTTATTAATACAAAACATTTCATGAAACTTCATAAGCATACACAGCCTTCAAAAGCATATCATAATTTATCATTTTCTTTGCTCTTACTTCCTCCTTGACATGGAATACATATTTTTGAAAACAAAATGAGGGTTAGACCAATTGGTCTAAGTGAGAAACTCTATGCCAGTTTAGTAAACATTTTGTAACAACATTAAAATACCACAAATATCAGAATACCAATCATAATTCTTATGCACTGTGTACAAATCTTTCACATGGTCATATTAGTTGGCTGTGCTAAACCAACTAATCAATTTACTCCGCTTCACTAAAATACAGCCAACTCCGTTGTTCCTCCATACAGCCAAACTCCACCGGCCCTTAGTCCGGTCAACGTGCAATCGTGTAGTGTAATGTTTATATAAATAAAACATACATCTCAATACATCGTATTCCAATCATAAGCATATCATCACACTACCTACCACATACTTATTCAATATATATGTATTCCAGTTTGAAAATGGTTAAAGTAAAACTCACCTGAAAGAAGTAACACAACTAACACCTTCTCTTGAAAATCACGAAAATTTTACTTTTCCACAAACTCCACCAAATCTGAATTATACAAAATACATATAACCAATTACCATATAAAACTAATAAAACTAATCGGCATGCTAAGAATCCTAAATAAGCCTATCCAACCTTTACCTACAAAACACTCATAATCTGAGTAAACTCAAATCTTAGAAACCACAAAGAATCCGAGAAAGTAACCATCCGGATAAACCACCCGGAAAGTCCCAACCGGAAATTGATTCAAAAATTTCCATTCGGAAACACTAGCAATCCTGCTAAATAACTCATCCGGAAACCATAAAGAATCCGGGAGCATTATCCGGATAAACCACCCGGAAATTCCATCCGGACTTACCCGGAATCCGGGTATAATTATATCGGAAAACTTCTAATCGGAAAACACTCGAATCTGGACAATACCATAATCGGAAACCGACTAAAATCACACCTGGAAAGTAGAAGAATCCGGACGATGTCCGAATCCAGATTCGATCGAAATTGACTTCCAATCGATGATTTGAAGAATTTTGAACCGATAAGAATCTATCACAACATGATACAAACACATTTTGAAAAGAAATCGTACCTAAAAACGACTCAAATTGAAAATCCTTCAAGCCCTAATCGATAGACACTCTCGGCTCCCTTCCTCTTGACTTTAGAACATACACACACATATGTAGAATACGAAACCGACTCTAAATGAGGAAATAAGAAGGAGGTGATAACTTTTATACTAAACCAAAATTGCAAATAAGGACTCGACTACACAAAAATGACGATAATACCTTAAACTTACAAAACCAATCCAAACGTACCCCAAACTAAATAACTTAAACTAAATAAACAAATAACCTTCTAATTTAAATTAAAATAGAACAGGAAATGCACATTTAACTAATGAACTTACCCGGCCATTACACATAGCTTACCCAATAAAATGGTAATCATTTCGTATTCGTATATTCTAGAAAAACAACAAACTTTATTCAATAAACCTTATTATAGTAAAACCCTTGGTTTATCCGATAACTGAACCAATTAAGCCGAAATCGAATAAACCAAACCTTATTTGGTTTGGTTATTTGGTAGTTTTGAAAAAGTTAGAAGCTGAACAACCCAACTGAATAACGCCCCTACAACGAACGAATGATCCCTAACAGTGCTGATGCAAATGACTGGTCTGCCCTGCTTTGGAAACAACGGCATATGCATGCTCACTGATGATCCATACACCCTCAAGCTCAATAGCCGTTAGAGGTGTCCTATGGTTCCTTCTAAATCTTAAATTCCTACCGGAACCCAACCATATATATATATATATATATATATAACATGAAAACAATTGAATGAGATGTAAACACTCGGTTGGTTGAATGAAATATGATAAAAAGAATTCTAATTTTAGAAAATGATAAATGACTGACTAATAGAATTTGGTAACACATTCCATAAGATCTAAGTCCAACATCAAATCTCGACTCTAATTTATTATATGCTAATAATAGTATGCACTAAAACACCTTCTTATATGCTAATAATAGTATGCACTAAAAAACCAGCAACCATTCTTAAATTCCAAATATACATGTAACGAAAAAAACACAAAAAATTATTGACTACCACATGAAATTTGTTATGCAAACTCAGCTACAGCTCAAAATAATAAGTTGACAGGTCTTTGCATGACTACCGACTAACAAGGTGTTTTTTCTTCACTTGTAGTAGGTTTAAAATGTCAAAAGATCATATACATAAATGCAGAGCATGCAATCATACACGTAACCAAACGAATCAAAGCTACTTGATCCCCTTGCCAAGTGAATGTTCCTCATCATCACCACCGGCATTGAAATCATAAAGCGCTCATCGTTCTTCATCAGAATCAAAGCTACTCGATCTATATGCCAAGGGGTTCTCAAATGGATAAGGCTCTTCACTAATCTATAAAAGATGATATTATTATATCTAATGACTGTTTTAAGGTTCATCAACCATAAGAAGAGGAACCAACAAGTCGACTTATAGATGACTTTTCCTTTACTTTCTCAGGTTGGTAAAGTAGAAGAAGAAAATAAACTCAGTACATCTCATTTGAAAGCAGGGTCAAGAAAGTATAAGAAAAAAAATATAATAAATACACAGATATCATGTTACATTGCAACAAGTTAATCGACATCTTCCCTGTAACTTCGTATAGATATATACAAACACAATTAGTAAAACTGGAGAAAATACACTTTCAAAATAGGATAGATTCTCGGATTGTAATAAAACAGTTGAATACAATATATCCTGATTGGGAGTAAGGTCTAGGAATTGTCAAATTATATCTGTAATCTATACAAGATGTAGATAAGTAAAACTGTAACTTACTTCGAAGACAAAAGAACCTGAAAGGACCTAAACGAGAACCTGACTCTCAGTGCCGGTCCAATGGTTTTGGATGCCCTGGGCAGGGAGTCAAATAAATGCCCCTCTTTCCCTTTCCTTGACTTTCATTATCTGGATATGATTATTGATTGTTGTGCTTAGATTATGTTACGACTAGCCATTAGGCCCTTTGCGAACTATTTTCGTCCAATCTTTACTTTGGAACACAGTCATTTGATCTTGCATTGGGGGATATTGTGAAACTTTTTCTACCTTATTTTGAGACTTATTCCAAATTAGGGATGAGGACACCCAATCAACAATGTGAAACATGTAGGTTTTTGTACTTTGTAGAACCACAACAAGATTTTTTTCATACTTTTCTTTGGCCAAAGTCCCCAAGCTCAAAATTGGTACAACTAAAACACAATAAAAGGAAGAAATAAACTCTAAGATGTTGATTATTATTAAAGATGTCATGATGCTTTCTAGAAACATAGATGATAGATGAAATGATGTCAACTAAATGATTTGCAATGCATATGTAATTCTGTAAATGGTACTACAAAATATATTTCTTTTCATAATTCTAACAGAATTCCTAATCAACTAGAAACATAATTCAAATTTCTAAAGCAATAGGATCTATACTTAGTGTTTGACACCTTGTCCAAATAAACCAGCCGAAAGTCTAAAACTCCAAATAACCAATAAACCAAATGAAATATCAAATAGGTTTAAGAAAATCATTCAAATAGTTAAATCACTGAGAGATATCAAATTTAAGTGTATATATACATATATAGTTAGGATTCAATAAATCAAGAAAAATAAGCAAATAAATCATATAACTAGGTCGTCCATAAGTAAATAAGAAGGAAAATACCTGGAGTAAGAAGTTGAGAGCAAAATCAGATTGGGCATTAAGGCATACGATGAGAATCACAAAATCAATTGTCTATCGTGGTGGCTGGTGGGCATAACTCACAAGGACGCCAATGGTGGTCAGGTGGTGGCTGGCACCTGTTGGGCAATGACGAAATCAAAAGAGGTGAGGGTTTGCTTCGTAGTTCGTACTAGGGGTGCGTTTGGTACGCTGGACAGGACAGAATAGAACAGGGATCACTGTCCCATGTTTGGCAGGACTTTTATGTGGAACAGACAAGAACAAGGTGGAACAAAGTGGAACAGGCCTGTTCCACCCTCACCCCATGGAACAAGCTGGAACAAGGTGGAACAGACTTGTGTTTTACCAATACAACCTTAAAATAAAGTCTAATTCTCTTCTAAAACATCAAATACACGTTCTATTTTATATTTTATTCTTTCTTTTTTTATCTAATGTTATCTGTTCTGTCCAGTTCTGTCTACCAAACGCTGAACAACTGTTCTGTCCTGTTCTGTTATGTTCTGTTCTGTGCCATCCTATCCTGTTCTATCTTGTCTGCGTACCAAACACATCCTAGGGTCTAGGGCAGATGATGAAACAAGTTTGATAGGGCGTGCCTCTTGACAGGGAAGAGAAGCGGTAAGTTTAAAAAAATAGAAACGGACCTACAAAACCCTATATGAATGTTGGGCTCTGCTGCCCCCTGGGCTTTGCTGCCCTGGGCTTTGCTGCCCTGGGCTTTGCTGCCCTGGGCTTTGCTGCCCTGGGCTTTGTTGCCCTGGGCGGTGGCCCACTTTGCCCACTAGTTGGGTCGGCCTGCTGACTCTCTAATCTAGAGGGGATGAAATCATTGATACTAGTTCAGTAATATAAAATTCATAAATACTAATAATAAGCAAAACATAATTTCATACCAAATTTTAAAAGTCATAAGTTCATAAAATTACTAGTTATAAGTCTAAAAACATAATAATCTATAGGTTATAGTTCCCCGTAACATGATCATATTGTTGTTGAAAGCATCAGACTTAGAAGAAAGTTGTATTCACTAAGAAACACACAAACTTTCATTAATTAATTCAGTACAAACGATTTACATATATATACAAGTCCAACCATCGCAATCCTTCAATAGTGACGGTTAGGAATGGTGACTGTTCCAGAAAGTAACAAACATAACTGTCATATGACAGTTAACTAACCATATACTGGAAGTCTAGTTTAGTTAAATCTAATATTCCCCCTTAAACTAGACTTGGATAGCAGCTTATCCTTCATTTTTAAGAAGTCTCCAATCTTTAAAGCTTTAGTGAGCACATCGGCTGCTTGATCACTTGATTTACATAAAATAACTTCAACTTCTTCATATGATACCAACTCACGAACGAAATGATATTTGATCCTGAGATGCTTGCTTTTGCCATGATAAACTGGATTCTTGGTTAATGCTATCACTGATTGTCACAATAAATCACAGTCGGTTCCTTTTGAGGATGTTTTAATTCTTCAAGTATTCCCCTCATCCAGATTGTTTGGCATCCTGCTAATGTTACGCTCATATATTCTGCTTCTGCAAATGACAGAGTTACCACCTTTTGTTTTTTTTGATTGCCAAGAGATCATACCTGAACCCAAACTAAAAGCATATCCCGAGGTGCTTCGACTATCATCGATGTTTCCTCTCTAATCGCTGTCACAATAAGCAATTAATTTAGGTGTTTCAACCTTTTGATATAAAATACCATGATCAGATATCCCTTTGATGTATCTCAACACTCTTTTCCCAGCCTCCCAATGGCTTTGTTTAGGTGACTCCATGAATCTACTTAACATACTTACCGTGAACATAATGTCCGATCGTGTAGCCGATAAATACATTAAGCTACCGATCAAACTTCTGTATAAAATCGAATCAACCTTGCCTTCTTTAGATTCTTTGACTAATTTGAGACCGAACTCCATGGGAGTTGAACAAGGATTTGCGTCAGCCATCTTGAACCTTTTTAGAACTTCCAGTGCATATTTTCTTTGTGAAATAGCTATTCCATCTTTTCTTTGTTTTACTTCTATACCCAAGAAATAATGGAGATGCCCCATATCTGTCATCTCAAATTCTTGTTTCATATAGTGCTTAAACTCCTCTATCATCCTTGGACAGTTTCCGATGATGATTAAATCATCCACATAAAGACAAACAAACAAGAACTCACCTTTAAGATCTTTGATGAATAACGTATGCTCATAAAGACATTTTCTGAACTCGTGTTTCTCAAAGTAGGTGTCTATACGACTATACCAAGCATGAGGTGCTTGTTTTAGTCTGTATAGAGCCTTCTTCAAACGACAAACCTTTTGCTCTTCATTCTTCTTGACGTAGCCCGATGGTTGATCTATGTATACCTCCTCAATCAAATATCCGTTAAGAAACGCAGACTTAACATCCATTTGATGGATTTTCCAACTGTTTTGGGCTGCTAAGGCTAGAACCAACCTGATGGTTTCCAAACATATTACAGGCGCGAACACTTTATTATAATCAATACCCATTCTTTGCTTGTATCCTTTCACAACTAAACGTGTTTTGTATTTGTCGACGTCTCCATTTTCTTTTAACTTCGTCTTGTAAACCCAGTTGACACCTATAGCTTTGTGTCCTTTGGGTAATTCCACCAAATCCCAAGTATCAATTTTTGTAATGGACTCAATTTCTGAATCCATAGCCTTCCGCCATTTTTCACTTTTATAGTCTGTCTCGAACTGAGTTGGGTCGGCATCTGCGAACAGTGCAAAGTCTACTAATTCACTATCCTCATATTGATGTGCTCTCCTATAAATCTCACTTCAACTTTTCATTTTTCGTGGTCCAGACTCATCATCAGATGATGATGACATAGAGGATGATGGGGAGGATAGTGATCTTGAATTAGGAGAAGAGTTAGGGGTAGATAACTGACCTTCATTGTGTGTAGCATTTTCTTGATCGTCTTGTAAACTTTCTTCATCAGGAATAATGGCAGGTGATCCATTTGCTTCTTGTGACCAGATCCATGACTTTTCCTCCATGAAAATAACATCCCTGTTTATCACCACCTTACTTGTAATTGGATTAAAGAGTTTGTATGCCTTGGAGGTATCACTATAGCCAACAAAAATACACTTTTCCGATTTGTCATCTAACTTACCGTGTCCAACATTAGGAACATGGGAATAAGCTATGCATCCAAACACCCTTAGATGAGCAACTGAGGGTTTGATCTTACTCCATGCTTCTTGTGGTGTCTTTCCTTCCAAGCTACGAGTGGATGCACGGTTTAAAATATAAATTTCACAAGCCACTGCTTCCGCCCAGAACTTATCTGGTAATCCCTTGTACTTAAGCCTGCTTCTTGATAGTTCCATGAATGTTCGATTTTTTCTCTCCGCAACTCCATTTTGTTGTGGAGTATATCGTGTAGTTTTCTGATGTTAATACCACTTTCCTTTCAAAGAAGTCTCAAACTGATAAGACGTGTACTCTCCTCCATTATCAGACCTCAAGATCTTTATAGTATGTCCACTTTGGTTCTCAACAAACAATTTGAAGTATTTGAAATTGCTGAAAACTTGTGATTTGTCATTTAAGAAATAAACCCAAGATTTTCTACTGAAATCGTCGATAAAAGTGAGTATGTACTTACTTCCTCCAATGGACAATGTCCTCATAGGACCACAGACGTCCGTATGGACCAACTCGAGAGGTTGAGATGCTCTCCACACTTCGTCTTTTGGGAAAGAACTTCCGGAGTTCTTTCCAAGTGCACATGCTTCACAATCTTGGTTTGTGCTGTCAGGACTCGGTATTCCTTTTACCATTGGGGTTTTGCTCATGTGAGTCAACGACCCAACATTTAAATGTCCAAACCGTAAGTTCCAAAGCTTTGATTTGTCTGTAATAGGCGTGCTAAAAGCAGATAACCCATCCTTGTCAAATTTAAGAGAAAACATTTTATTCGTCGTCATTCTGATATCACCTAAGAGATTTCCTTCAGGATCTTTGATGATGCACTTGCCATCAATAAAATGGACGTCATATTTCTTTAAAATTAATTGACCGACACTCAACAGATTATGTTTGAGTGATGGTACGTAATACACGTCACATATCCTCCTTTTACCAAACTTTGTGTTCACTAAAATATTTCCTATTCCCTGGACTTTATGCTTTCTTTCATCTCATGTTATTACTTCACTTTGAAGTTTATCATCTAAAGTTTCAAGTATTTCTTTCACACCTGTCATATGATTGCTGCATGCACTATCTATGTACTAAACCTTGTCGAACGTGATTTCTGAATTATCCCATGTCATGAACATAGTATCAGGTTCATGAGGCTCATTTTCATGCATAAAATTGGAGTTATTGTTTGTTTCTTCAGCCTGTTTTTTTCTGCAGAACTTGATCGTGTGCCCATATTTTTGACAATGGTAACATTGTATTTGGGAGAGAGGCTTTCCTCGTCCTCTTCCCCTGGATGAACTTTCACCATGTTCTTCGTGACTTTGTTCCTCGTTGGAACCCCTTCTTTTCTCATAATTCTTCGATTTATCTCTCTCGATCGAAACTTGTGCCTGGAATGCCTGATCAATAAGAGACGTATCGAATTGCTTTATTCTCAATTCGTGAGATTGTAGCTTTCCCAACAATCTTTCAAGAGTGAGAGACGACAAGTCATTTGACTCCTCAATCGCTACCACAACATACTCGAATTTTCTTATTAGACTTCTCAAGATTTTCTCAACGATCCGTTTGTCCCCTAGTGTCTCACCGTTAACCAAAGTAACTACCCTCTTGTAGAACTCTTCAATCGATTCAGACTCCTTCATTTTGATGTTATCTAATTCACAACGAAGAGTTTGAAGACGAATTGTTTTAACTCTTTCTTCGCCTATGTGCGTTTTATGTAGCATATCCCAGGCGTCTTTGGATGTAGATGCTGTAAAAATCCTTTCAAAAGTGGATCATCTACTGCCTGATAGATGAAGAAAAAATCCTTCTTATCTTTCTTTTTGTTTCAACGAAACTCATTCGTTTGTTGAGGGGTAGCCTCGGCAGAAGGTTCCCTTATTCCGGTTTCAACAATTTGCCAAAGGTCCTGCGATTCGTATAGAACTATCATCTGGAGACTCCATTGATGATAGTTGTGATTGTTTAAATTAGGAAGTTGTGGTTGTATTAGATTTCCTTTCTGAGACGACATCTGTTGGGTCACCAAGGATTTGAAATTGACTCACCGATGTTTTCCCTAAAACTCCTACTTAGAATATTTTAGTTCAGTTCTTTGAATGACTTGTACAAGATATCAAATGTTCGGTGAAGTCGAAGATCAACCGAAACCAAGCTTGAAGACTCTCTACTTGTGGAAAATAGAAGACTCTCGGCAACATTCAAACAAGTCATCACCACCGAAATTCCTTGACATTTCGGTGGCCTTCTCTCCACCGAAATTATAGGACAATTTCGGTGGCCTTCTTCCACCGAAGTGCTTGGAAAAATTCGGTGGCCCATCCACTCACCGATGACTCTTTCGGTGCTTCTCTCACCACCGAAACATGCTTGCAATTTCGGTGGTCCTCTCACCACCGAAACATGTTTGCAATTTCGGTGGTCCTCTCACCACCGAAACATGCTTGCAATTTCGGTGGACTAGTCTTCTTTCCACCGAAGATTTCTCAATTTCGGTGGAAACCACTTCGGTGCTAAACGCTCAAAACAGAAGATCATTTATTATGGGACAATATCCTCCAGCAGAGAAAAGTGACAGTTTGTCTCTTTATCCACTTTCAGTTAAAGTCCCTATTATCTGCTCAAGCTACTCTGTCTGCACCTAGTGAAAAGTGACAAGGACTTCACAGTTCTCCTGAAGTCAACATTATCAGCATATGTGAAGATGACAAGTGTCCCAAGCATTTAATGCTTGGGCACTCCTTGGCACTATAAAAGGAGAAGTGCTCTTCATGCAATTCTCACGCTTTTAAGAAATTCTCTCAGTGCAAGAAACCTTCTTTTAAGCCGTAAAACTCAATAGCTTTGCTCTTAGTGTTCTTAGTTGTTTTGTTGTATACTTTGTGTAAGATTGTTAGAATAGTTTATCTGTTCTTTTCCGCAACAATCTTAAGTTTTCTGTGTGTAATTCTTTTGAAAGTTTTTCAAATATAAGAATTAAAATAGTGAAATTTTTGTGTATTGTATTCAACCCCCCCCCTTCTACAATACTTGTTAAGCCATCTGGGACTAACAAGTGGTATCAGAGCAGGAAGTTTAATCCCATAAACTTGATCTGCGATGGCTGCCTCTTCTTCTTCTACTGTTGAAAACTCTCTTCAAAACAACTTTTCAGAAAATGGGTCTATTTCAAAACCTCCTAAGTTTAATGCCAACAACTTCTCCTTGTGGAAAAGCCGCATGATGCTATTCATGGAAGGAGTGGATACTAGATATCCAACCATTCTCAACGAGGGACCCATTATCCCCAGAGTTTGGGCTCGCTATGACACGCAGAGGCCAGGTAAAGAGACCTTTGAAAAGGAAATCTCTAGTGATTCTGATGAGGAAAAATCCAGTGCTACTGGTCGGTATATTCTCAAAAATCCTAAAAAGTATACTGATGAGGAAAAACGTTTAGTCACTCTTGACTCCAAGGTAAGAGCTATTATTGCTCTCTCTCTTCCTGATGAGGTCTACCACTCTTTGGTGAACTTTGAAACTGCCAAAGAAATGTGGACCACTCTATGTGTTCTGTACGAAGGTACAGAGGAAGTCAAGAAATGTAAAAAGATTGGTCTTATCAGAAAGTATGAACTATTTTCTTTTGAAAAAGGAGAATCTCTTCCTAGCTTCTATAACCGTTTCAACTCTCTTTTAAATGATCTTAAGTTGTTGGGCAGAGTCTATGATAATGAGGAAGTCTTGTGCAAGTTCATGATTGTCTCCCAGATTTTTGGGAAAATATATGTACTTGCATCAAAACTACCAAGGACCTTGAGTTCATGCCCTTAACTGTTTTATATGGTACTCTTTTCAACTTTGAGCAAACCAAGCTTCAACGGAAATCTTTCATCAAAGAAATAAAGAGCTCCTCTATAGCTCTTGTTAGTGAAAGTTCCAAGAATTCTCAAAATCTTCCTAGAATCACCTATCCTTCATCTGACTCTGACAATGATAGCCAAACAAATGTAACCCACCAAACGGAAGCATATCTTAGTGATGCTGATGATGAAGGTGAGGATATCATGGTTGAACAGTTGTCAGATGAGATGGCAATGATGGCCGGTTCTAAACACAAGTTTCGTCCCTTCAACAAATCTCGAAGTCTTAGAAAAACTTCATCTTTCAAAACTTCTTCTGACAAGTCTAATGAGGAATGCTACAACTGTGGCAAGAAAGGACATTTTGCATCTGAGTGTAGAAGCAAGCGTATCTCCAAGTCCAGATTTACTTCTTCTGACAATCCCTCTTCAAAAAGGGAAAAATCCAAACACATGCCTTTCAAATCAACCTTTCCCAAAAAGGAGTCCCTACCATCCTTCTTAAATCATCAGGAGCGAGCTGAGAAATACAAGGCCAAGTACAAGAAAGAGAAGGAAAGGAGTGAGGGACTAGAGAGAAAAGGGAAGGGCCTCATGGCAGAAACCCACGATTGGGACGACGAAGACACCTCCGACAGTGATTCTCAGAATAGATGCTTCGTGGCCATCTCAGAAGAAATGGAAGTTTCCGAAAAGGCCACTTCACCTATGGCCCTAGTGGCAACTGGGTGCTCCACAGCCTACGCTCAGGTACATCCCTTCAATAATATGTCTGATATTGAAAAGATCAATGCCTATGAGTCCTTAACTCAAGATTTTTATTCTGTTAAAGACAGTAAGAATAGAAAATCTGCTCAAGTGAAAGAGCTCAAAGCTGAACTTGAAATTTGCATGTCTAAGCTTAAAAGGTTTGTGGAAATCAAAAATGAGCTTGAGGACTTGAAAACAATAAATCATGTGATCTCAAAAGAAAAGAACTCTCTGTTTAAGAAACTAAAAAGGGAACAAGAAGTCATCAAAAAATGGTCAAGCTCTTCCAAAAATCTTGAACAAATCTTTCAAAGTCAAATCTGTAGTTCAAACAAGTTCGGTCTAGGATTTGGAAAAACTGATGTTTGTGAGTCCACTCTTGCTCTTGTTCCCTCCACCAATGCTTGTGATGATCTCTCTGATTCTAGCTCTTGTGATTCCATCTCTTTGAACTCGTTAGATCTGTGTGAAGCCTTAAAGTATGGTATATCCTTAAAGGCCAAAGACTCCTCATTGCAAGTCATTGAGAAGCAAGATTCAAATGACGTTTCTAAACCCATCCATGATCAGCTCAAATTTTCGGCCATGGATGAAGCCTCCTCCTCAAACTCTTCAAAAGCTAATCCTTCCAAAAGATCTAAACCCACCGATCTCATCCCCTTTGTGCCCACCGATTCCTCAATCAATGACCCTCCAATTCCTTTTCATGAAGTGTTAAAATCTATTCACATAGATACCTACACCGAACCTAAGCCCTCAAAGATCCCCAAAAGAGAAACTCCTGTTCACTCAAAAAGGACCTCCTGTGCCGACAAAGGGAAATCGGTGGTCAACTGCATGGCAAGCTCCCATCCTAAAAGTTTTACCCCAAACATTCCCTCTAACAACACCTATATTCCTAGATCTGTGCTTTTAAGAAAATCAACCTCCAAAGATTTATCCAAAGGAATCCTTGGGTCCAAGCCTCCTGCTCTGTTCTCCTCTAACAAGGTTATAAGAACAAATGATAAAAGCCAAAACATGAAAAATGCTAAAAAGGTGTTTATCTATAGAAAATGCTATAACTGTGGTGACACTTTTCATATGGCTAAGGACTGTCCCAAGGATAGGATTGATAGATCCAAGCTTAAGGAATCATGCTCTTCTAACCCCAAAGGACCCATTACAAAATGGGTACCAAAGAACTAATATGTGTTTGCATGCAGGCTTTTGAGCACCATCAAATTTGGTATTTAGACAGCGGGTGCTCACGCCACATGACGGGAAACAAGTCTATTCTCATCAACTATGTGCCGGGAAAAGGTCCATCTGTAACTTTTGGTGATAATTCTAAGGGTTACACCAAAGGATACGGAACTCTCTCTAATGGATCTGTAACCTTCAATAAAGTGGCTTTTGTGGACGGCCTCATGCATAACCTCCTCAGCATTAGCCAACTGTGTGATCTTGGATACAAAGTTATCTTTGAACTTTGTGTCTGCTCCGTGGTAGACAAACAATTCAATGTGGTGTTATCGGGTAGACGGATGGAAAATGTCTACGTCATAGATATGGGACAATCCAATTCTTCATCAAATGTCTGCTTTGTGTCAAATGATGCATCCAAAAGGAACTGGTTGTGGCACAAACGTCTCTCTCATCTAAACTTCAAGACCTTGCATAAAATCTCCAACAAAGAGCTGGTGACGGGCATGCCAAAGTTGAACTTTGTCAAAGAGAAGCTGTGTGATGCATGTGAAAAGGGAAAGCTCACCAAAACATCCTTCAAGACGAAGCAATGCTCTTCCATCACTCTTCCTCTTCAATTGCTGCACATGCATCTATGTGGACCAGTCAGCACTCCAAGTCTTGGAGGCAAAAGGTATATTCTTGTTATTGTTGATGAATTTACCAGATATACTTGGGTGTTCTTTCTCAGGTACAAAAGTGATGCCACAGAAGAAATCATCAACTTTGTCAAGAAAAATGAAGTTCTCAATGGCCAGCTTGTCCGCTCGGTAAGGAGTGAAAATGGCACTGAATTCCGAAATAGTGCTCTTGAAGACTTCTTCACCAAGAAAGGGATCTCTCAGAACTTCTCTGCTGTTCGTACTCCTCAACAAAATGGAGTGGTGGAAAGGAAAAACAGAACACTGTGTGAGGCCGCTAGATCCATGCTGAGTGAATCAAATCTCCCCTCCTATTTTTGGGCCGAAGCTGTGAATACTGCCTGCTTCACTCAAAACAGGTCAGTAATATCCAAAAGACATGATAAAACCCCGTATGAAGTTTTTCATGGCAGAAAACCAAATATTGGCTTTCTTCACGTCTTTGGGTGTATCTGCTTTATTCTTAATGATCGTGAAAATCTTGGGAAGTTTGATCCCAAGGCAGATGAGGGAATATTTGTTGGGTACTCCTTATCCTCCAAAGCTTATAGGGTGTACAATCTCAGAAGAAAATGCATTGATGAGTCCATTCATGTCAAGTTTGATGATCTCAGATGTTCATCACTTTCAAGTGATGAGGATGATTTACACAGATGGATCTCATCATGTATTGGTGATACCCCCTTAGTCACTTCCACCGATATCTCCTCAATTCCCTCAAATCCATCTACCTCAAAAAACCCAGCTGGATCACTCTCTCCCACCGATTTTGATCAACCCATCTCTCACACCGATTTTTCTATTCCTACCGAAACTCCACACCGAAGCCCTTCTTCCATCCTTAATCCCACCGAAAATCACATGGCTTCTACTACCGAAAATCCCATCGTACACCAAACCTCTGATCCCACTACTCCAGTTCACTCTACTTCTCATAATCCATCACCTTTACCCCCTGCTCTAAAATGGACCAAAGATCACCCCATAGATCAAATTATTGGTGACCAACAAGAAGGTGTCCAAACTCGCAGAGGAGTTGGAAATATTTGTCTCTATGTGAATTTCCTCTCTCTCTCTGAACCTAAGAAAGTGGATGAAGCTCTATCAGATCCTTGTTGGATCACTGCCATGCAAGAAGAACTTTCTCAGTTCCAGAGGAATAGAGTTTGGAGATTGGTTCCCAAACCCAGAAACAAGACAATCATTGGAACCAAGTGGGTATTCAGGAACAAAATGGATGAAGACGGTACTGTTATCAGAAACAAGGCCCGTTTGGTAGCTCAAGGATACAGACAGGAAGAAGGCATTGACTATGATGAAACATTTGCCCCTGTTGCAAGACTTGAAGCTATAAGGATCTTTCTGGCTCATGCTGTCTACCGAAATTTTAGGGTCTTTCAAATGGATGTTAAAAGTGCCTTTCTCAATGGGGAACTTGCAGAGGAAGTCTATGTGAAACAACCTCCTGGCTTTGAAGACCCAGCCCATCCAGACTATGTGTACAGACTTGACAAAGCATTATATGGTCTCAAGCAAGCTCCACGTGCTTGGTATGACACTCTTGCCAACTTTCTTCTCAAGCATGGATATTCCAGAGGTAAAATTGACAATACTCTCTTCATCAAAGAAACCTCAGGTAATATCATTCTTGTTCAAATCTATGTTGATGACATCATCTTTGGTGCCACTGATGAATGCCTATGTGATGAGTTTGCTTCTCTCATGATGAGTGAATATGAGATGAGCATGATGGGAGAGCTCACATTTTTCTTGGGCCTTCAAGTCAAACAATCTTCAGAAGGGATTTTTATAAATCAAAGCAAATATATTCGTGACCTTCTGAAGAAATTTAACTTTCTAGATAGCTCTCCTATGAAAACTCCCATGGCACCTCCCTTGAAACTGTGTGCTGATCTAAAAGGTGAATCTGTGGATGTTACTCTTTACCGAGGTATGATAGGCTCTCTTCTTTACCTAACTGCTAGCAGACCGGATATAATGTTTGCTACCTGTCTATGTGCTCGTTATCAGGCCAATCCTAAAGTATCACATTTAAAGGCTGTAAAACGAATTTTTCGGTATCTTAAGGGCACACTGCATTTGGGTCTTTGGTATCCCAAAGACTCGGGTTTTGAACTAATTGGTTATTCAGATTCAGACTATGCAGGTTCCCAGATTGATAGAAAGAGTACTACAGGAAGCTGTCAGCTCCTTGGGGGAAAATTGGTAAGTTGGTCCAGCAAGAAACAAAACTCTGTATCAACCTCTACTGCTGAGGCTGAATATGTAGCTGCTGGGAGCTGCTGTGCTCAGATTCTTTGGATGAGAAACCAACTAAGGGACTATAATCAATTCTTTTCTAAAGTTCCAATTCTGTGTGATAATTCCAGTGCTATAGCTATAGCAAATAATCCTGTTCTTCACTCTAGATCTAAACACATCGATATCAGGTATCATTTCATCAGGGACCACATTTCCAAAGGTGACATTGAACTGCACTTCATTCCTACCGATTTGCAGCTTGCTGATATTTTCACCAAACCTCTTGATGAAACCAGGTTCAACTTTCTCATCAGTGAACTTGGGATGTGCAATCTCCAAGAATAAACATGTGTTCATGCTCCACCGATCTCACATCGGTGGACACCTGCTTATCTAATTCTCTCTCTCCACCGATCTCTCATCGGTGGACAAATCTATGTGTTAATTCATTTCTATCTCTCTTTTCCAGCACCGAAGTCCAATTTCGGTGATAATCTCTAGTATCGGTGATGCATGTCTACCACCGAAGTCCCATTTCGGTGGACCTCATCCAAATCGGTGAAACCATTCTACCACCGATGTCCCATTTCCACCGAACTTCCACCGATCGTCTCCCGAACGAACACCGAATCCTCCACCGAAGCATCACCGAGCCTACACCGATCCACACGGTTCCCAAAGCCCACCTGTGACCACTCAATTGCAGTTGTGTCAGACCCTTCGCCTATCCGCCGTTCCGTGTCCCGATTCCCAATAACCTTTTCACCTCATGAGCCGCATGTCCCCTCTCCCCATACAAAATCATCATCACGGTATCTTATCGTTTCCCTATATATACATACCTCCTTTTACTTCCTCCCCACTCCTTTCTCACCATTCAAACCTGCAACTTTCTCTTCTCTTTCAAACATATCTCTCTCATGGCATCCTCACGATATCCAATTCCTACACGTTTTGAAGACCTCCGCTTCAACCAGTGCAATCACGTTGCCCGCCTCGAATCCGATCCCGCTCATCCCGAGTTCTCTACTATTGCTAAATTTCTGTCTCGCTCTCCTCTTCTTCATGCCTTCACATGCAACCCCAATATGAGCAAAATGCTCATTGGACAGTTCTGGCTCACCTCCGTGTACGATCCCTCCAATGAGGCCATTCACGCCTCCATCTTCACCAATGCCGAAGGTGATCACGACCTCACGTTTGGGGTCGATGATGTTCGTCTCGCTCTCAAGATCGACGCCTTTTCCGACTATGAAGACATGTATTTGGACACCATACATGAAGACATTGTTCTTACCACCGGTTATGTACTCGACGACTCCTCCAAAAGCTCCAAAGGCCCCGGTACTCTTCTTCGCAGCAAAATGGGAGGCATTTGGAATTTCTTCTTTGCCCACGTTATCCATTGCCTCTCACGCAAAACAAGTGGGCATGATCAATCGCCTTCACACGTCAACAAACTCGCTCATGCCCTCATTTTCCAAAGGAAAGTGGATTTCGCCCCATATTTCTTCTCAGAGCTTGTCGAGGTCATCAAAACTCCCAAGAAGTGTTACGTTGCTTTTCCCCGCTTCATCTCCATGATCTTACAATACAAGCTTTCCAAAGCTTTGGAAACCAATCGCCGCTCTTCCTCGCCCCGGTTCTGTTATGAATGGTCATCTCCCGTTGTGGGCACCAAAACCCTCAACGTCAAGCCGCTCGCCACCGATCGCCCATTACGCCCAGGTATGATTTCCTTCGCCCTATCTCCCGAACTTCATTGGGGTGATGCGGAAATTCCCGGGTTTCGCCACCTGGAAATTCCCGAGGTCACTCCAAATGTTGTGGTCCCTTCTCCCCGTTCCCGAGTGACGTCGGGTGGCACTCAAAAGAAACGACAAAAGGCCACCGACACCTCCGCTCCCGCTTCTCGAACCATGTCACCGAGAGATCCCTCGGAGACTTCCCCGGTTCACACCCCTTCTCACAAGCGGAGGCACTCACCTTCCCCTTCGGGATCTCTTCCAAAGAGGTCTCGGAAACCATCGGCCCAACCGACTCATCCAACCGTCGATTCTCCAAAATCGCCGGTTGTTGAACTTCATCCCTCCGGGCCAAGGGTACCTGCTACACACCCCACCGTCTCCTCTGTTGCCTCTCGAAAGGCCTCAGTTACATTTCAGGAGGACCCCCACATACCTCCCCACTCGACTCTTTGGGTGGTGGAGATGACCTCGAGATCTCTCCGCTCGAGGGTTCTGACTTCACACTACACAGCTTTACACCCGATCAGTTTTCGATCGAAGACATTGCACAACCCTCTAAGGGTTCCCCCCCAATTCCACCCTTTGATTTTTTCGATTTTCTTTTAGCGGACACTGGTTCTCCCCAAACCATCCCGTCCACCGTTGAACATCACACCGAGTCTCCCTCGTCTTCACACCAATCACCCCCCGATCACCTACACCCCCCCGATCACCTACTCCCCCCCGTTTGTTACACACCGACGACTTGATGCCTTACCTCCGTATTCCCATTCCCGAACCTGACCCCCACCGACTCCTCTTCCAGTTTCCCGAAATCGGTGGCCAAACTTCCCCGCACATCGACCGCACCTCTACATTTCTTAAATCTACCATCACCTTAATCTCCCAAGCCAATTCCCGCATCTCTAACCTCGAGTCTCAGCTACCGCATCTTCTTCTTGATGCCATCACCGAAGCCCTACGCCCCATTAAAGAAAAATTATCTACCCTTTCTACCGCAGTGGAGTCCCTCTCCAAACCTTCCACCGACTCACCCAGTCCTGAACGTTCCCAGTGGGAAATGGATCTCGGTGACTTTGCCTTGGTTCCCCATACCACCGAAACGAGTCTGGCCTTCCTACACTCCAAGTTTGATAAGGCCTTCTATGAGTTGGGTTTCAAGTTACCGGATGTTCCTGAGGGGGAGAAAACCACGGCTCCACCGAAACTTCCATCCATCAAGAAACTTTCCAGTAACCAGCCTCCACCGAAACCCTCTTCACCGAAATCTACCTCTCCACCGAAATCCTCACCACCGAAACTCTCTACCTCTCCACCGAAACCCTCTTCTCCACCGAAACATGTCTCACTCTCACCGACCCATACTGGCTCCACCGAAGCTCTTGACCTTAATGCATCAGTTGAGGGGGAGCAGTCCAGCAAAGCTCCCGAAGACAAAGGAAAAAGAACTCTTTCGGCCGAAGATTTGGCCAGAGAAGCAAAGAAGAAAAAGGATCTGGCAAGATATGGGGCTCGACCGAAGGACGCTGAAACTCTCAAACTCAAGCCTGCTTCTCAACCTATCACCACCGAACTTGGCCTCTCTGCTCAAGAAATTGAGGAAGCAAGAATAGCTCAAATCGACTTAGACAAATCCAGAGATCTGTCTCTCAAAGCTGCCGCAGAAGAAGCTACAAAAGTCAAGTCCACCGATGCCATCCAAACACAGAAATCGGTGCTCAGTGCCTTGGAACAACAAAAGAATGAAGAAATTAGTTGGTACAAAAGGACCATGCACCACCGAAGCTATAGGTCACAAATTTCTTCAGTAAAGATTGCCACCTCCAAGGCAAACCCTCAAGACATCAGATTGATTATTAACTGGGAAGATGGTTCTATGAAGAGTGTGAAAGAAAGCCATCTCCAACTCTTCGGTCTCTCGGAATGGTATGAAATCACTCAACACCTTGTCAGGAGTCCAAATCCAAAGAAAGACATCTTTGTCAAATACATTGATGGTCTGATGAATAAGATGAAGGAGATCAAAAGAAAACATAACATCATCCTCTCCACCGAAGAAAGAGCCAAACTGCTGTCTCTGAAAGAGAAGACCATCCTCCCCAAAGTCAAAAATCCTCCTGACTCAGTCTTCAAGGAAATGGCAAGAGAAGGTAAAATCCCGAATGTAAACAATCTTAACCTTACCATTCCCACTTCTGTTCCCTATCCTACCACAACCTTAAGCCTCTCACCAATACCAGGATTGTTCTTTAACGACGGTCTCGGTCGTCGGGCATTCTTCAGATTTGCCCAGATATCCATCGCCGACACTATATTTCTGGAAGGCATTCACAACCTCTTTCCGAACATCCCCGAAGCTCAACCGTTCTATAGAAACTTACTGGATGAAATCAAGCGCCGCAAAACCTCAAAGAAGTAAGTTCTCTTCATTTAGTACTTGTAAAAGTTAGTTTCTCATTTTGTAAATTGTACGAGAACTTACCTTAATACAAGTATCTCTATTTGAATTTTATTTCTGTACATACTTTATCTTTCGATACCTGTAAATACTGTACATAGTATACATACGCATACAAAAGAAAAAGATCAAAAAGAACAAAAAGAATGGTCTATGTGAAAAGAACCCAAAAGAGTAAAAAGGGTCAAAAACGCACTTACTTTTATTTACTCTTGAATATTCTAAGATAAGGAGCTCAAATTCAAATAGGGGGAGATTGTTGGGTCACCAAGGATTTGAAATTGACTCACCGATGTTTTCCCTAAAACTCCTACTTAGAATATTTTAGTTCAGTTCTTTGAATGACTTGTACAAGATATCAAATGTTCGGTGAAGTCGAAGATCAACCGAAACCAAGCTTGAAGACTCTCTACTTGTGGAAAATAGAAGACTCTCGGCAACATTCAAACAAGTCATCACCACCGAAATTCCTTGACATTTCGGTGGCCTTCTCTCCACCGAAATTATAGGACAATTTCGGTGGCCTTCTTCCACCGAAGTGCTTGGAAAAATTCGGTGGCCCATCCACTCACCGATGACTCTTTCGGTGCTTCTCTCACCACCGAAACATGCTTGCAATTTCGGTGGTCCTCTCACCACCGAAACATGTTTGCAATTTCGGTGGTCCTCTCACCACCGAAACATGCTTGCAATTTCGGTGGACTAGTCTTCTTTCCACCGAAGATTTCTCAATTTCGGTGGAAACCACTTCGGTGCTAAACGCTCAAAACAGAAGATCATTTATTATGGGACAATATCCTCCAGCAGAGAAAAGTGACAGTTTGTCTCTTTATCCACTTTCAGTTAAAGTCCCTATTATCTGCTCAAGCTACTCTGTCTGCACCTAGTGAAAAGTGACAAGGACTTCACAGTTCTCCTGAAGTCAACATTATCAGCATATGTGAAGATGACAAGTGTCCCAAGCATTTAATGCTTGGGCACTCCTTGGCACTATAAAAGGAGAAGTGCTCTTCATGCAATTCTCACGCTTTTAAGAAATTCTCTCAGTGCAAGAAACCTTCTTTTAAGCCGTAAAACTCAATAGATTTGCTCTTAGTGTTCTTAGTTGTTTTGTTGTATACTTTGTGTAAGATTGTTAGAATAGTTTATCTGTTCTTTTCCGCAACAATCTTAAGTTTTATGTGTGTAATTCTTTTGAAAGTTTTTCAAATATAAGAATTAAAATAGTGAAATTTTTGTGTATTGTATTCAACCCCCCCCCTTCTACAATACTTGTTAAGCCATCTGGGACTAACAACATCCTTCTTTGCTGTTGACAGAGAAATCAGATTAAAGAATCGTAGGCTCTGATACCATTTGTTGTTGAAAGCATCAGACTTGGAAGAAAGTTGTATTCACTAAGAAACACACAAACTTTCATTAATTAATTCAGTACAAACGATTTACATATATATATATATATATATATATATATATATATATACAAGTCTAACCATCGCAATCCTTCAATAGTGACGGTTAGGAATGGTGACTGTTCCAGAAAGTAACAAACATAACTGTCATATGACAGTAGCTAACCATATACTGGAAGTCTAGTTTAGTTAAATCTAATACATATTGCATACCTCCACCATCGTATTCATATTCATGATCACTATCATCTTCATCTTCCAAATGCACTTGAACACCTTTTCTTTTCCTTAATGCTAAACATTGTTCTTTATCTCCATCATCATCATCATCATCATCATCAACCTCAATTGGCTCATCATCTCCAATTTCTACACCATCTTCTTGGTCACTTGGGTTGGTTACCCATTCATCTTAAACAACAAATCATCTCTTCACTTTTTGGTGACTTTTTATTTCGAAAATTGAGCTTTAACTTCCTAATGTACATGATGTACGCCAAACTATTCATTCTTTTCGTGCTTAGACGATTTCGCCTCTTTATGTCCACTTGATTGAACATACTCCAATCATGTTCACACTCCGATGCTGAATAAGTACGACCCAAAACTTTTATTGCAAAGCCTTTAGCTCCGGCCACTATTATATTAAAGGAAAACAAACGAATAATATTTTTTACATATATTATAGAATATAGTTGAAAAGCAGATAAAAGTATGAATATTTGGTAATTACCAGGATGGCGTGTCATGTATGAGGCCAAACATCTTTTATATCCAAACATTCGTCGTTTCTATTTGAACATTTCAAGTTGGTTATCAACCTTTGATTGTGACATGTCATCCTTGATGAGCCTATCTATGCACCTAAACAACCCTTGCTTGATCTGTATATGGTCCCAAACATCAAGACTCAATCTATAACGGGGGTTCAATTAATATGGAGTTGCATGCAAGGCATAATGCAACTAGTAATC